>OY728119.1:1080717181-1082146800 GCA_963277665.1 Viscum album
TTGGATAATCGAACGGTGAGACATTTTTCTCAATGGAGGCTTAATTTTATAATTGAAAACCAAAAACATAAATAAATTAATTTAATAAAATAAACATTAACTAAATATAGAATTAATTAAAATTATTAGCTAATTAATTAATTCATAGCACACAAATAAAAACTAAAACAAAACTTAAAATTATATACAACCAAAATTAAAAATAGTAACAATTAATTAATTTTATAATTGAATTCTGTATTAATTAAAGATATTAAATTTAGATAATAAAATTAATTATTGAGATTACATTAAATACTTGAACAATAAAATATGATTCAATTCAATTATGAAAATAAAATTAAAAAATTTAAATTAAAGTTTAAATTAATTGAATGATGTAAATTGATTAACTAATTAACTAACAACCAAAAACCACCCAAAATTATAAATGAAGAACATGAATTTATAAATAATAAATAGAAAAAATATAGAACCTAAAAACTATGTTTGATAATCCTAATTAATATAAAGGTAATAAAAACAAAATTAATTATAAAATATTATTAATTAATGAATTTAGTTATAAAATTAAAAAGTGAACTTATTTAAAAAAGTGGTAAAATTAATTAATTAAATCATTAAAAACTAAAATAGAAGATGTTGAAAATCTATAGAATTCAGACACATGAAATTCTCTCAAACTTACAATTTTTTTGTCCTCAATCAATTCCATACAAAAGTGACTTTTTGAAAATCATACTTATGTTTTTTTTTGATCAGTTCCAACTGAAGACTGACAATCAATTTAAAAACTGAGGACAAGAAACTGATTAAAAGTATTTTGAAATAAAAATTTCAAATGAAAATTTTCCAATTTCAAATACTCATAGGTAATCAAGGGAAACAAAGAATCATCGAGTTTCGAGGATGTCTTGCCTCATTTATGAACCTGCCTGAGGACTAATTTAAATTCATATCGAATTTCAAAGCATAAAAGTGACAAAAAGTTTAAAAATTGGTGGAATCTCGAACATAAAAAATAACCTTGTACTTTGACTTTCAACTACATTCCAAAAGAGAAAAAATTAATTTTTTTTGAATCCCCTTATTTATACAACTTAAAAGATTCCATACAAACCAATTTTACCCTCCTTCAACTAGCGTTCACTGTTCCCCTAACTTTAATAAATTCTTTTTTGACACTAGAAAATTATATTATTTTTTCCCAAGCCATGTATTTTGGTTTGAGCACTATGCATATGCACTTATTCAAAATTGTACAGAGGGATTTAGTTAACAGATATGAACTCGGTGCCTAGAGTCTCAGAGTTTCACCATGGGTTCCCAATTTCCAAAATTAATCTAGTTTCAAAAAATCTATATGAAATCCATTTTTATTGCCTCACTTAGATGATTATTATTTTTTAATAAATAAACTAATGTGAGTCCCCTAAAATTTAGTTCAAAATTATAGTGCCTAATGTTATGATCTCAATTCCACATAAAAGTATCCTATATCACCCTCAAAACATAGTTCCTAAAAAATATTAATAAAATCACTAAGAATATTCAAACCACAACAATCCATCCTCACAATTTTCAAATTCAAAGAAACTTTTAACTACTAGTAATGAAATTTCCTTTGGAAATACATATTTCATTTTCAATGTGAAGTATAAAGAAACTCAAAATGTGAATGGATTTTGATAAAATATAGAAATTTTTATGAACAAAAAGTTTATAGAGGGGCACAATTTGATGGGCTTCTATTAAAGCATAGTTTTTTTCAAGATACATTGACCCCCTCCCCCACACATAAAACTAAACATTGTCCCCAACATATAATTAAAATCTAAAGAAGATCAATTTATAATTTTAATGTTCAAATAAGATTTTCATTTTAGTATTTTAATGACATGTTTATGGGTCTTAGTAAAACTCAAACGAATTCTTTCCATAATAAATATTTTCCCACACGATTACATACGTAATAATATAAGGTAGTGAATTTTTTTCCAATTATGTTCAGACAACAACATGTAAAATATATTTAAAAAAAGTGAATTGTGCATAGAAAGTTAATAATTTTGATTCAAGAATACTTTCATTTGAGTAGAAAAATAAGTGCAAAAACACCCAAAAATTTAAATGAGAATCATTAAAAATAGAAATAGAGAACCTAAATAAACCCCCACATTTTTTCAAACAGTGAGTGGTTGTAAAAGAACTAAAATTCAATTTCCAATAATAATACCGTAAAGCAATAAAATATCAATGCACCATAACACATGGAACAATTATTTCCAGAACAACAAGAATATTTTATAGCACACTAAATTTTTATCCAACCAACACTTAATGCATAATATTTTTAGAAAATGGACTTATATAGTGAAAATTTTCATTAGTAACACACATAAAAAGAATAATTTTTAACAACCAGGACATGCAACCAAATTTTCTAGAAGTGGAATAAGTAGAAAAATTTTCAACAGCAGTATAAAATCATTGACTCCTCAACACCGCCACGAGTGAGTCACCATTGAGGGACTTGCTGACAATAGTGTAATGGTGGATCATGTAAATTAATGAGTCAAGGACATACCGATATCAGTGCAATGATGAATTTGCAGTGAATTAGTAATGTGATCAGAAGTAGTAAACGAAGTAGAAAATAATAGAAGGAACTCACATGGCTTATATTTAGTCATTTTTTGCTCAAGAATGGACTCCATAAGAATTGAAGAACAATGGAATGTTCTTCTCCACAAAAGACACCAACAACATATATCTAATTACAAAAACCAAAACCCGAGGCACTAATACAACAAAAACAAAGTACAAAGACAGCAAAAAACACTTTATTCAAAAACAAAACCAGTAAAAAATTAGAAACAAAGCATGAACAATGGGTTAAACCATATAAAACACTAAGTTTTATGTCTTTAGTTAGACTTTTTTCAGATTTAGTTTTCAAGCATAGTGAAAGCAGGCAAGCCCTTTGGCTTTGCTTAAAAATAGAGTTTAACTCTGTGACCATAAACCATCATGGGTTTGTTTTCATATCCTATAATCTCTACAACTCCATTATATAAGACTATAACTATTGAAAATGTACTAGACCATTTAGATTTAGGTTTTCCAATAAAGATCTTAAGTATTTCATTATAAAGAATGTATTTCTATCTAGCTTTAAATTCTCTAGTTTGTATGTGATAATCACGAATGAATTTAGACCTCTCTTAATATATATAAGAATTGTCCAAAGAATACATCATTATCTCATTATTTTCACTCATGTCAAGCAATCTTCTCTCACCAGCACTCTTAAAATCAAAATTTAAAGCCTTAAGTGCCCAATATGACTTGTGATGAAACTCCACAGGAAAGTGACTGCATTTCCCAAACCATAACCTTTAAAGAGACATACTTATTGGGGGTCATAAAATCTGTTCTATATGACCAAAAAGATTCATCTATCCTCAAAGACTAGTCCTTCATAGAGTTTGAGACAATTTTATCTAGAATCTGTTCCTGCTCCCAATTAGAGATTTCTACATTTACACTAGATTATGGATGGTAGGTAGTACCAGTTTTATGAGTGCATCCATAATTATAAATTAAATCTTTAAACTTGTAATTATCTAAATGTGTTCAATTATTAGTTATAAAGGAATTTGGTACTCCAAATCTTGAAAAGATATTCTTTTTTAAAAATTAAATTACACTGTTGGGTTGATTGTTTTACAGTTCTAATGTGTGAAAAAACATAGACACATAATTTACAACCACTAAAATATATCCATTCCCATGAGATTATGGAAATGGACCCATGAAATCTAAACCCCGGACATCCATAATATCTACTTTAAAAATAACTTTTTGGGGAAACTCCTACTTCCTCCCAGCATTACCTAACCTTTGGCATCTATAACAACCAACACTATAGCTCCTAGAATCTTTGAATATATTGGTCCAGTAAAAACCAGATTGAAGGACCTTCTGTGTTATCCTCTCACCACAATCGTGTCCTCCCCAATGCAAGGAGTGACATATCTCTTATTTGAGAAGCATCTCTTCTTCCAGCACACACCATCTTAATGTGAGTAAAAAACTTGACCCACTCATCGTTGAAAACGAGTCAATGTTTAAATTTTTAATTTTTCATACTTACTAAAATGTATAGTGGTTTTTAGGGTCAAACCCATAGTAAAGGTATGTGACCAAATTTTATTTTTATCTTTTAAAAACACCCACTGGTGTCAAAAGTGTGTAGGGAATAATTATTTTTACTTATTACTTTTTATATTTTTTTATATTTTTTTTAAAAAAATAGAAATGTGAAAATAAGGTTTTGACTAGGAGTTTTAGACTTACATAAACAACATTGAAACTAATTAAAAAAGTGTAAATTGAAATAATGACACAATGACTTAGGAGCAACTAATCAAGTAAAATACTCATGAATTCTTTCTACTGGTTAAAAACGATCTCTTTTCCACACCTTTTTATTGAATCACAACCCAATGTAAAAGATGAATAATTTACCACTCTAGAAGATTAAACACAAAAAATATTGAATTGTGGAGTTCACCACTCCAACAATCAATCATAATTCTTAATAATTTGTAAAAGAAAACAGTTGTAATAAAAATTTCCATAAAAATACAATTTTTAATGACATTAATTATTTGATAAATGAATTAAAAATCAATCTCACCGACTGATATGAAATATTGAATTTGAGAACATTGAGGTGCGAACAACTAAAATGAAAATCTGAATCAGTCTCACCGAATGATTTTGATTTTATGAAAAGAAAATCATGTATGGAAATAAAGAATATTAACCAATAAGACTTTGAATTATCGAGCTAAAAGTTTAGCCTATGATCATATTGAATAAAAAAATTATTTACATTTGATTACATAGAATATAATTTCGAACAAAAAGTGGAAGAAGAAACTCCCTCCCATGCTACTATGCTCTCTAGGAATCTGTCTTCAAGAGGTGATGACATGACGATCTCTGATGGTCTCATAATGTTATGCTCTCCTAGATGTGTAATAAGAATATATTGAATGGTGAATGAATTGTAGTTGGTTTTCTTTGATACTACTCTTGTATTTTTAAATCATCTATTTATTACTACTAGTCACTGATATCCTTCACCAACATCAATAAGTCATCTTCAAAGTCACGACAAACATGGATTTTTTTTTGAAATGCTTTCCATAATATCAAAACCCTAGTAACTAAATATACTGTAGGCAGTTGAGATGACATTGGATGTGATTCTAACTCACGTATGAATCTGAAAATTTTAACAAAGAATAGTTAAAAAATAGTTTGAAATGTAATAAAAAAAGTTTTAATAAATACTTACTTATGTAATTAATTTGAAGAAATATTAAATTATTGTTTTAGAATAAATTTTTATTAATTATTTGATATTTTTATTGATTATTTTAATTATTTTATTATGTATATAACATTTATTAATTATTAATTATTAAATTAAATAATTGATATTATTATAGTTATATTTTAATAACGTAATAAAAGATTATTATTTATTTTATTATTCTCTGATAAAATTTTATTATTTTATTTGGTTACTTATTTATTTTTTTAAATGCTATTAATATTATTCTTAATATAATTAATAATTTTATAATTATTTTTTATATTAACATATTTAAAATTATAAATTTATTTGGTTATATTAGTTTATTTTTATTTTATTTATAATTTATTATAAATATTTTAGTTTAAAATATTTTATATAATTAATTTATTTGATATTTTAATTTATAATTATTATTTAATTAATTATTTTTATCATTATAATTATTAATTTAATTAATATTTTTATCTCCCCCTTCCCCTATATATTCTTCTATATACTGGGAAGGTGGGTTGTTCCCTAGAAAACATGACTGAGGCTTCCTGAAAACTCATTGGTATTCATCCCTCAGATCCTCCATTAGAAGTAACAACATCTTCACTTTCATCTGTAACTTTCAGTGGTAGTGAAAACTGATGCTCTTTCTTGAATAGTTGTGATGCTGTTTCTCAACCAGTTGCATGGATCCCCGAAGCGTCTCACAAATCATTCACAAACTGTGCTTCAGTTCGATGATTTTGAAAAAAAAGGTTCCAGTTAAGACCTCAATTTTTCTTCTTTAACTCTCCATGGTTCAGCATGGGCGTAGCATCAACAACACATCAAAACACCCATTTACAACCATCAATTTTTATTGGATTTTATGTAATTACGTTATGATCCTTATCCCTAATAGTGTTTATATAATTCTGAATTCTTCTTCTGTGTGGGTCAAATGAATCCCAACCTCAGTGTCTTCTCCAACTAGTATAATTCAATGTTCTGGAGAGATTGGTTCATCAGGTGTTCAATTAGAGATCTAGATTGGTGAAATATATAGTGAACACAACTCAATAAGTTTCTTTAATTTTATCACCATCTTCTATAAAGATGAGTTTTGATCCAGCATCAGCTCCTCAAATTCTTTCATCGGTCTCCTGGTGTTGCTTCTAATGATGGAGAGAAAAGGATTCATCACTATGTCACAATGGAATGGGGTGCATCAATAGGTCTATAGGTTGTATATTTACTCAAAAAGAAAATTTTGCTAGGTTATGCTACCGAAGAATGTGTCACTTGGTGGAGGGAGGAGTGTGATACTGATGGAAAACAGGATGCGTTAGTGAGTTGTTCTAGGAAAACAATAACTCACATCAAGGGACATTGATAACTAATGGAATAGTGAGACATTAAATAGAAGGGAGTGGTGAGACATTGAAACGTGATGGAAGTTAGGCAAGGCATGGGTGACGATGTTAGTAGCTAACAGATGTCAGTAACTCCAGAAAAAAATGGTAATGGATGGATGACTCACGGTTGGATAATCCAATGGTGAGAACTTTTTATAAATGGTGGATTAATTTTATAATTGTAAATGAAAAAAATAAATCAATTAAATAAAAATTGAAATACAAAATAAACCTAGAATTAATTAAAATTATTAATTAATTAATTAATTCAAAGCACAAAACTAAAAACGAAAACAAAACATAAATTAAAATATAATCGAAAATAAAAATATAAACAATTAATTAATTTGATAATAGATTTATGTGTTAATTAAAGATATTAAATTTAGATTAAAAAATTTACTATTGATATTAAGTTAAATATTTAATTGTAAAATATGTTTAAATTAAATCATGAAAATTGAATAAAAAAATTTAATTTAATTTAATGAAGTAAATTGAGTTCATAATTTACAAATAACCAGAAAACACCAAAAATTATAAAATCATAACATTATCTTAAAAAAATTAAATAAAAAAAATAAAAACCAAAAAACTATGTTTGATAATATTAATTAATAAAATGTGCATAAAAAATTTTAATTATATAAACTTATTAATTAATGGATTTAGTTATAAGATTGAGAAATTGTACTTGTTTATCAAAATGTGTAAAATTAATTAATTAAATCATTAAAAACTAAAATAAAATTTGAGGTAAATCTGTAGAGTTTAGAGCCACAACAACATATATTGGAAAAGGGAGAGATGTATAACCTAGTAAGGGAATATAAAAATAATAACATGATGAAATTATTATATGTTATTGAATACATATTTCAATGGGACATAAAATAGATGAGAATCGTAAACATGAACAACGAATCATGATATAAAAGTATAACATAAAGGAAAATTGGAATGTGGAAACAACTTAAAACATGTAATGATAATCAAAGGCCATGGGGATCTGTTAAAAAAATAGAATATGGTTCTTAGAATAACCAACAAAACACCATTCATGTAATCTCATGAGATTAAAACATTAGACATTGCATTCCAAGCAATATAATTATTAGCCCATACGCCACTTTTATATCATGTACATGAATAAGTGAGCCACATAGATCATTCATAAAAGAATCATATTTCTTCTTATTTGACCCTTTATAAAGGGGTATGGGATACATAAATGTATTTACAAAATAAATGAATGATATTTACATATGGGTCAATAACCCGGAGAGGAAATGGGGATGAGTATTCATAAACAAAAGTTCAGCATAGAAAATCACGGGATAATTTTGGGAGAATAATGAGGGTACTAAATGATCCATGGGATGGATTTATTAGAGATAAAGGTCTATCTAATCACTTGTAAATAATTTAATTAAGTGGGATATGTAAGAATATAATACCATAAGAAAAATTTAGATTTAAAAGAAAAAGGACAAAGAGGTTTCTTAAATAAATAGGTGAAGGAGAGGATCACTTACCATTAAAGGGTGTATCAAAAAGCAAGGAAGGATCTTCTTGAGATCATTGTGGATCCATTGTAGCTATATAGAATGGAAACGAAAGATTATATTTATGATCCCTGTTTTTTAGTAAAGAGAATTGATAACCAGGGTGGTTTTTTATAGAAAACGATAGGAGAGTCCATTATTATTGTTTAAATTTTGGTTGTGGTCCCTATATAATAAATTATTCAAAACCAAAAACCATACCATTGTTTTTCCAATGGGTTCTTCCAGTGTGATGCAATTTCATTATTTTACATATTTACGAAGTGAGTAGATTAAAATATTACACTTGGTGATTTGGAAGTGAGTCGTGTTCATAATGAATTTATTTTAAAGCAATAATATAAAATATAGGTTTTGGAGGATTAATAAAGGGTTTATAAAATTAATAAAATAACCTTGAAAACAGAATATTTTGGACGGAGAATATATATTCAGAAACTTATACCTTTTATGGTATATATTAAATCAATTTTGGTTCATTGTAATGTCATAATACACACTATATATTTATATCATATTTAATTTAGACCCAAAAATTAAGTTTTCTTTAAAAATATTAAAAAAGTAACATTTGACTAATTTTGTCATTATGATTTGATTTTTTTTATTTTAACAAAAAAATTCTCAAAGTACTATATGTTAAAAAATTAAAAGAAAAACCCATATCTATTAAAAAATAATGTAACTTTGACAAGAACAATTTTTTAACCAAAATAATAATTATTTTTGAATTTGTAAAATTAATTTATCATTTATATTTAATAAAATTATATAATAATAATAATTTATTAAAAAACAAGTCATTTAAAAATTACTTGAAAATATATAATCTTGAAAGATAAATGCAACCATTAAATTATAAAAAAAATAAAAAAAATTAAAAAAAATTAATACTTTTAGGATCTTGATACATATATATTTATTACACTAGAAAAATCTCTAAGGGTAGGTGTTTGATCATGAGATTTTCATGGGGTGGTTTGAATAATATGGTTTGGGTCATGATCTCAATGAGCTTTAAATTCTATCATAAATGGTTTTTATCATGGTGTAATTATTGAATCCTATATTAGGATTAAGGATAGAAAAATCCCAATGACTCTTTTTCCCTCATAATATCTGGTAAATGTGTTTTAGAAGGAATTCTCCTATTGGTTGAGGTCGTCACATCGTTCATCTATATCAACTGGACACTATCATAAACATTTATATACTCAATAAGTATGATCACTATTTAAAATATATATTATCAATTATTATGGTACATAATGTTCTTTTAAATCTAAAAGGATAGAACACTGTAGAATAATCAAATTAGTTCATGTGATTTCTATAAATACATTACTTAATAACTCATTTTTATTCAAAAAGGTAATTTCATTTATAAATGTTAGGGTCATTACAAACCTCATGAGATCATTCTTCGAAGACACACCCATCATCATATAATTGAAAATGAAATAAATTTAAAGTATAAATTAATATTGTAAAATAATAATGAAAAATCCTCCATTATATATTTTAATGTATGAGTAGTATAAAAAAGAAGATGTCAATTTGATTTAAAAATATTACCTATTTTTAACCAATTTTACTCTAAGACTGTGTTTTCACTCATTTTAAGAACACAATAGATAATATTGACATGCCATCTATTTATATATGATATAAGTAATTCAATTATTTTTTCTCTATTTTGACATCAATTCATGGTTGTCTACTATGTTGTGAGTAATACACACATGTTTTAGACATTTTAGATGCTTAAAATAAATTTGGAATCATACTAATAGAAAAAAATATTTATTTGTAGTTTGATTCTATATTTCAAGAATTAATTTGTATTCACTATATTAAGATTTCACAATAATTTAATGTTTTTTCTCATTTTGGACCCTAAGACAACTGATTTTGAAGTCTTTTTTTAGAACTATGTATTCATTCATTCTTGGAAGACCGAACATCTAATTGATGTCCTATCTATTCAAACATGTAAAATAATATTAATGATCATTTTTAATTATTTCACTCCAATTTATGGTTTTTTCTTGGTTTTGACAGTTGACTGCACATTTTATTTTTTTTAAAACAAAAAATATGCATATTTGGTCATAGTGAGATAACCAAAAAGTGGATTAATGTGGGGTGATATTATATATTTTCATAAATAATCAGTGGTCATTATCATAGTATTTTAAAAAAATATAGGGGTTTGTTTTGGTTTTAACCATCATATAAATCGTTTTAAAGGCCATAATATTTTTAGAATATTTGTTTCAATAATTCTAAGAACATTAAATGTATAATTGAAATATTACATCTTTTCACATGAAAAAATAATTTAAGAGTCAGTTTTATATGATGTTAAATCAATAAGTGTTCATTTAACAGGTTATGATCATTACATTATTGTTTTACAGTTTTAAAACAAAAAAAATCGAGTTTTCAATATGCCCAAGAACAAAAAAACTAAAATAATGTTGAGTTAGTTCCTATAATTCATAAATGAACTATTATTCATTTTACTAGGATTACATACCAATATACTATTTTTTGTGGTTTGTACCCTCAAACACATGCTTTTATAGACATTAATATCTCTACATTTCATTTTATCCATATAGACCACACCGCACATCTGATTGAATTATTATCTATTTTTACATGTGTAAAATTATTCAAAAACAATTTTTCTATCAATTCATTTCAATTATAGGTTGTTCTGTAGGTTTTGACCATTATACGCACATTTTAGAGTTTTGGAACACCAAAAATTAATTTTCAATAATCTTAAAAAAATAAAGGCTCATATTGATGTTGATTTAGTTTCTATACTTACTATATATTATTAATTTTCTACGATTTGACTCCAATTTTACGATATTTTTAGGTTTTTTACTATAAGAAGAAATTTTTATAGTCTTTAATATATTTAAAAACTTTTTTTTCACTCATTCAAAGCACATCATGAATCTGATTGATAACATAACAATATTTGCATTTAAATTATTATTTGTAATAATTATCAAGTATATTTAATATGAATTCATTATTTTTATATCGGCATTGACCATTACAAGAATGTTTTATTGTTTTAAAACACTAAAAATGTGTTTTCCGTAGTCTCGAGTGAACTAAAATTTAAAATTGTTGTTGAATATATTCTTATATTTTAAAAATTATTAATATTTAATTTCAATAACTTTTCATGACATTGAAATATATTATTATTAGTTTTATCCCTTAGATTCACATTTTTTAAGAATTTAGTATCTTTAGAAACTATTTTTCACTAATTTGAAGCACAACACACATTCAATTAATGTTATTTCAATTCATTTATGACAGAAATAATTCAAGGTAAATTTTCCTATTTTTTAAAATCAATTAATGGTTATTTTATTTGGTTTGACCATTAAATAAACATTTTTTAATTTAAAACCCTTAAAAATGTTTTTCTATCAGCCTGAACAAACAAAATCTAAAATTAATGTGGTTCCTGTTCCTAAATTTCAAAAATAAATAACCAATAATTTTTATGATATTTCATAAGAATTTATGGCCATTTTTATTCTTTGTACCCTAAGAAACATGTTTTTGAAAACATTAAAATTTTTAGAATAGACATCCCAATAGACTAGATGAAGTGTTGGATTAATTCAATGATAATCTAATGATGTTATGACATCCCAATGGATTAATTGAAGTGTTTTATTTATTATAAAACAATGAAATATAGTATTTGAATCCAATTGGTTATTGATTAATGAATATTTTTTAATCTATTTTTATGATGGTGTTGATGTTATTTTCATGTTTAGTTGGTATCTGATTTATTATAAAACAATAAAGTATATACTCACTAGGAATGATATAAATAGTAAAGAAATGAGAGTTGCATAGAATTATCAACTATAGTAGAAATTTTTTTGAGTATAATTAAAGATTAAGAAGTTAATATAATTATTTGAATTGTAGTTTTTCTTGGTAAATATTTCCATGAAGTAGACACATATTTAATTTAATAAGTGTAAGATTTTTGAATTAATTATAGATTAGTATAGTTTATAATTGTTTCCTTTAAATTTTTATAGTCTCTTTCATAATAATAAATTAATGTTGACGGCATGGAAAGTCAATATTTTTTTGGAGTATTTTTTCATAGGAATAATTCAAAAAAATTAACAAGTGAGAGTTTTTATGAGTCATTTTGGATTTTAGAATAGTTATAATTTCTTAAAAACTTTTTTTCAAAGGGTAATCTTAATCTTGAAAAGAGTTCCAATAGACTTTGTAAAAGTAATTCGTGACTTCATAAGAGTGAATTATGAATTCAAAAGAGTTGGCTACAAATTCATAAGATAAATTATATGGTAACGTAAGACATTATTACGATGTAATTGAATCTTTGAAGGGGTAATCCCCAATATCAAAAGATTAATTATGAATTTTTAAAATATTGTTTTTACATTGGAAGCGGGGTGTTTTGTAAGAGGAAAATTTCAAAAGAGAACTCTACCTCTTCAGAAAAGTTGTACGAGATTTTGAAAAAAAGTTTACATTTTAAAAAAGTATTCTAGACTTTGGATGTTCAATTCAATTTAAGAAATTTATTATGAAAAATAATGTAACATAGATTATATGGTTCAAAGTTAACCTCACATGTTTCATCAATTTAGTGAATTCGGTTGATAGGAGGAAACACAACAATGATTTCCTAATATTTATTCCCATATATGAGATGAATCTAAAACATATTATAATTTTTACGTCACTATGATTTATGATATTATCTTGATTCATGTTATTTAATTTGGTGATGATGAATGATGATAAATTCTATTACACTGTGAAGGAGTTTTCAATGTTATAATGAAGTGTGTTTTATAGTGGTATTTATCAATAAACAATTATGATTAATAACATGGTAAAGAATGAAGAAAGAAGATATATATTTAAAATTATTAAAGAAAATAATATTTAATGAAAAATCATATGTCTTTTTTGGAAATAAATGTTAAACAGATTATAGAAGTAATTCATGATATTTGGTAGAATAATAAGGTGGTGCGTTTCATAGGTATTTCCTTATTTTAAAACATGAAATATATTTAATATATAAATATTAAAATAGGTTAGAATAAGAATAATGAATATTTAGAAAAGAGATATTGAGAAAATATTTGAAAGAGTTTCCATATCCTAATTATGTAAAGATATGTCACATGTTATTTGGAGTATTCTATAATAGGAGAAGTCGAAGAAGTGAATCAAGTGTGAAAATAATATTATAACATATCTACATTAATGGGAGAGTGGAATATAGTGTTAAAAAGATATATACAGTTTAAGGGATAAGAAGAAGATGATGAATAAGTGAATTTATACAGTTCCATAATGGAGAGTGTATTCTAGTTTTAACACTAGAAAGAGGTATAAAAAATAGATCATCCTAGAGATTCAATCCACAATGATGAAGTGGTTTCCATGAAAACCAATGGAATAGAGAAAATGGTATCTACAAGATATTCATAATAGTACCATGAAAGAGATGGGTGGTGATCAAAGGGAACTAAAATACATTTTATGCATCTATAATAGAGAGGTTGTTCTATGTTAGCTAGTTTGGAAGAGTGGTAATCCCTTTCTGGAGTGGTGAGTGAAAGGAGGGAAGTGACGGATGTGATCATTGGGAGTCTATGAGCTCTCCCAACACAATATAAGTGGTTTGACCATATATATCGACCAATAAAAACACCAATAAATGTACTTAGTGGATTCTGTTTTATCAAACCATTTTTGATTGAATGTTAAAGGGATTATCTCAGAACATGTTAACCATGTAAAAACCCATGTGTTTTTGTACTTGATGTTTTTCATTTTTCTTGAAATTATTAGTGTATAGGAGTACATATTAGTTGAATGAATATATTAACTGATGAAAAAGAGAAGGTTAATATTTGAAACATCTTGGAAGGATGAACTTATGGGAGACCCTTCTAATTATGGTGAAAATATTACTAAGATAATTACAGTTTAAGGATTAATGGATTCAATTCAAAAAGATCCACACGAGGATTCACCCCACCATCATAGGGTATCTTTCACCTCATCCCCTTTTAGGACATAATAATTGATATAAGATCCAAGGATCCTTTTATTGGATTTATTGTGTTTTGAAGTAATCCAAATACTTTTTGGGATTTAGTTTTTATGTTTGATATCATATATGATTCATGATATGGGAAAGGGGAATAATTTGAAGAGTGGATCATTTTTTTTTGTAAAAGAGTGATTCAGAAGGAACAATCCAAAATTTTCTCAAAGTGAAGTAATGGATAATTAGGATTGGGTATCTATTAATCCATTCAATGATTTTGTAGGATAAACTGAGGAATAAGATTTTTAATGTTATGTTGGAAATGAAATTATGACTTCAATGAAATATCACAATGTCCAAAGATAAAATATATTCATATTTTAAAGGATATGTAATAATATATAAAAGAAGGAAACATGAACCTATGGGGGGAGAATAAATCATATGATACTTATTTATGTGTATTAATAATCATAGTTGAAAAATTTAAAATCTTGAATAAGAGACTGGGTGAAGTGGCAACCAATCTAAGGGAAAATAATGATTCCCATGTTGAGGAATTTGATGATATGTTTCTTAACATGTAAAATCTACATGATGATTCCAATAAAAATGAACCCAATTCAAAATAAATTTATAAATTGACTACTATTAATGAATAGATTACTTCACACATATTTTAATGTGTTAAGTTGAATCAAAGGAAATGACAAGAGACGATAAGAAATACATGATCCATTGCTCAGATTAAAGGTAAGATGAAGGATCAAAGTGAAATACTGGACAAGATCACTTATGCACGAGAAGATGAGATTTTTTTTAAGATACTAAATGTAATGAACCGCCTATTCACATTGGCTTGAGAGTACATCAAGTCATTACAAGGCTTTAAGTGACATCCACAAGATGCCAATGGATTGCAATAAATGCTAATGGGTTTCAAGTACATGTTGGGGGAAAATTTACCCTTAAAGAAATAACCTATAAACCAACCAAGCATAACCAAACATTCACTATATGATGCATGAACAAATGAATGACAACTAACCAACTTAATTTATTTCAAACCACATCAAGTACACAATAACGGAAGACCAACCCAAACATCAAGTACACAGTGGAAGAACAACTCAAGACTCTCAAAAGACACCAAAACGTTATGCTCCACAACTCTGAGCTCCACAATAACCGAACATCCCCAATCATCACAAGGTAGTACTAAAAACATGGGAAGCGTTACCTTTTCCCATTTCCCTGAAATTATCATCTAGAGAAGCACCAAAGTGCCAAAGTAGGGGTGAGTATAAAACTCAATAGGTTTTCCCCAATGACTTCCCTATTCACACCACTAGGATAGAAGAGTTAGCCACATTTATATAAAAATAGTTTATATAAAAATTTTCTCAAAAATAGTTTATAACTAAATATAAACATGTTTCAAAAACCATTCATATCCAAAGGAATTACAAGAGAATTGAAACCAATTCTCCAGCAAATTATTTTTCCAGAAAAATAACCAAACAAGCATTAGAACCATTTCACAAACATCCCCTTTTGGCATACCCAACCATTTCCCAACCCATGCTACCAACCATGCATGATTAGTTATTATAGTTCAATACTCATGAGTGGTCTCTCGTCGATCAACCAAGTCATTACAAGGTAATTTTTTCCTCTGTGCCATTACACCTTTGGCACCGAGCACAAGGTCATATTTCAACCAATCCTCGTACAAGTAGTTACCATGTTCCATTAAACGTTTGGCACCAAACTCAAGGTCATATTTCAACCAATCCTCGTACATGCAATATGAACAGACACCACATATTCCCAACAGTCATGCCAAAACACCCTTTCAATAAAAAAACCATTTTATTGAAAACCATTTCCAGCAAAACCATTTCAATGCTAAACCATTTCAATTCCAAACCATTTCAATAAAACTCCCTTTTTATTGAAAATAAAATCTATCAAAGTCAATTCAATCTCAATACATTTCAATAAAACACCCTTTTTATTGAAAAACCATTTTCATCAAACCATTTACAATTTCAGAAAATCCATAATTTAAAATCTACATTTTAAATTCAAGAAGCCAAATCACTTTTCACAACAATTCACCAAGATTTCACTATTTCATCAAAACCATAAATCATCACTAAAGAAGATTGATTCCACTCTATTCAGAATAAAATCCATTCAAATAAACCAATTTGAATCTAATTCGATCAATTCTAGCAAGAGGAGTCGAGAGTGAAGCCTCCTACCTTTAGGGTTTTGAAGAAAACCTTAACAAACGAAGAATGCACAGGAAAACCGGGTTTCTTTTTCAAGAACCCGCCTTAGATCTATTCTCCTAGAAAGATCAACACCAAATCTCATCATATTTTGCATAAAAACACATAGATCTACCCATAATTGGAATATATCTATGAAACTGAGAGAAGAGGAGAAGTAGATCTAAGTAGATCTAAGAAACCGATCAAGAATGAAGAAGAACGATTACATACCTCAAGAATCTAGCTTCGATTCACCAAGAGAAGCCTTAAAATCACCTCCAAAAAACATGGGAGAGGTTTTCAAACCTTCAACGTAGAGTAATCCCATGTTATGGATGCTTTGGATCTTAAAAGAGGCACTTAGAGGAAAAAATGATTGAGATCCTCAATTTAAGGATCTCATTTAAGTGCCTTCATGGTTACTTCGTACGGTTTGACAAACCGTGCGCTAACCATGTGTTAGCAACTACCTCGTCAACCCCTCTTGCACGGACTCATCGCACGGTCTCTCTTAACCACGGGCCAACTGTGTGGGAGTTACCACCTACAAGACAAACTACGTATAGTTTTTCCCGCACAATTTAGACATACCGTGCACCACCCGTGCGACTTCCCCATTGCCTCAAAACATCATTAAAAGTTCTCCCGAATCACCCATTCATCACACTTAACCTTTATAACCATTAAAATCATTATGTAAGGGTTACATACAATAAAATGGGGGTACTAAATTCTCCCCACCATTGGTCTTTCCGTCCTTGGAAAGTAGAAACCCCTCACCCTACTGAAAGAGTTTAAGCCATTGCTCTTTCATTTCATTCTCATGTTACCATCTCTCTTCCTAAATCTGACCATGATGCCATAAAACCCGCACTAGACCGATGATTTTTCCATGAAAGACTTTCTCTTGACTATCCAGAATCTGTATAGGGATATATATCAACGAAGCATCCGGGTCTAGGTCAACGTGATCCCATCTGATCACATAGTCAGGATCAGGCTGATACATTTTCAACCGAGATACATGAAACACAATATGCACCAAACAAAACCATTGTGGTAATTCCAATTGATATTCCACCTCTCCCACCAATTCAAATATCTCAAAAGGGGACAATGTATCTAGGAGATAACTTTCCCTATTTCCCGAAACGATGATGTCCAAGCCTTGTAGGGACCCCTAAGAAGACATGATCACCCACTATGAATGACAACATTCTTTGAAGGTGATCTACATAAGATTTCTGAAACCTCTGAGCCATATCTATCCTTTTTCTAATCAACTGGATCTTCTCTATTGTTTCATGGACAATTCTTGGCCCGAATAGTGAAGTTTCACCCGTTTCCACCCAACATAGTGGAGAATGACAAGGACGCCAATAAAATGCTTCAAACGGAGCCATGCGTATCAAGGATTGATAGATGTTATTGTATGAGAACTACACTAAGAGTATATGATCCTCCTATTAGCCAACAAAATCCATTATACAAGCCTGCAACATGTCTTCTAATGTTTGTATCGTCTGCTCAGATCGCCCATCCATTTGAGGATGATACACCGTGCTCATAGTCAACTAAGTTCTAAGGGATTGTTGTAATGATTTCCAGAAATTAGATGTGAACCTCAGATCTCTATCTGAGATTATAGACACTGGTACACCATGCCTCTTTACCACTTCTTAGATATTGATTTTTCAACGATCTTGCACTGTATTTGTTTCACGAATAGGGATGAAATGGGATGACTTGGTTAGATGATCCACTATCACCCAAATGGAATCATGTTTCCAGACCTTTCATGGAAGACCTGTAACAAAATCCATTTCTATATAATCTTATTTCCACACTAGTATGGACAAAGATTTTAACATACTAGCGGGTCTTTGATGCTCTGCTTTAACCAGCTGACCTTTCAAGCACCGTGAGACGAACTAAACCACCTTCCTTTTCATGCCACTCCACCAAAAATGCACCTTCAATGAATTATACATCTTTTATGTACCTGGATGTACAACCCATCTTGAATGGTGGTAAGAATGACAGAGTTGTTCCTGAAAAACCATAGGTAGAACCATTCTATCTCTAAAACAGAAAACAGAACTCCCATCAAGTTTCCTGCCATCAAATGTTTGTGCTTATTTGATGATCTTTAGTAAATCAGGAACAAGAGTAGATGAAAATAAAATAGCCACATCCCCTCGGTCTACACATTCCACATGCAGTCAGCTAAGATCGACATCAACTACCATTCATCTGAATCTTCTTTCAATAACTGAGAATATAACTTTCTAATCAATGAATCCTCCACTAAATTTCCTTTACTTGGTGTGTACATCAAGTCAAATTCAAACATCTGGAGATACTCCATCCATATCCTTTGCCTCAGATTCCAATCTTGCTATGAGAAAATGTGTTTCAAGCTATTTTTGATCCATAAACACAGTAAATTTATCACCAAAGAGATAATGTCTCCATGTTTTCAAAGCATGGACGACTGCAGCTAACTCCAAATCATGTGTTGGGTAATTTTTATCATGAAACCTCAACTGCCTTGAACCATAAACAACGATATGATCTCTTTGCATGAGAACACAACCCAACCCTGATCCTGAATCATCACAATACCCTACATACCCATGTCATGATTCTAGAATGATCAAGATTGGTACCAATGTAAGCCAAAAAATCATTTCCTAGAAATACTTTTGACATTCATTTTTCTATTGGAATGGATCATTCTTCTTTGTCATATCTTTCATTGATGATGATAGTCGTGTAAAATCGTGCACAATGCATCAGTAGTAACCACCTAGACCAAGAAAACTTCATATCTCGAACACATTCTTCAGTGGATTCCAAGAGATAATGGATTCTATCTTTTAAGGATCAATAGAAATGCCTTTATCAGAAAGGAAATGTTTAAGGAAACATACTTCCTAGATCCAAAAATCACACTTTGATAATTTGGCATAAAAACGACGATCTCTCAAGATTTCTAACACTTTTCCCTGGTGCACTTCATGATCATCCCTTGTCTTGAACACACTAAAATGTCATCTAGAAAGACCACAACAAAATAATCTAGATATTTTTGAAATATCCAATTCATAGATTCCATGAAGACTGTTGGTGCATTCATTAGACCAAAATGAAGGACTACATATTCATAATGTCCATATCTGCTTCTGAATTCTATATTTGGAATATCCCCCTTCTGAACTTGCAATTGGTGATATCCTGATCACAATTAAATCTTGGAGAACCACTGAGCTCCCCTTGATTTATCAAATAGATCATTAATGCATGGAAGTGTATATATATTCTTTATCATAACTTGGTTAATATTACGATAATCAACACACAACTGAATAGTTCCATCTGCCTTCTTCACAAACAACACTGGTGTTTCCCACAGAGAAGTACTTGGGCCAATGAAATACTTACTTTCTAGCTCCTCTAACTGTACTTTCAATTCCTATAACTTTGTTGGTGCCATCTTATAAGATAGAAGGGAAATAGGACTGGTCCCTGGAAGAAGATAAATTGAAACTCCACTTCCCTTAGAGGTGGTAACCCTGAGAAGTTTTTGGGAAAGACATCTGGAAATTGATCCACAACAGCTAGAAAACTATTTTCCTTGATCTCTTCCATTGATTCCAAAGTCAACACTGCCAATTGGTAAGAGATCATTCCCACCATTAGTTCCAACAAGCTCATTGCACCTTTCTTTTCCATCCTCTCTCCTATGAAGAGATGGTCAGTACCATCCTCAGTTGTGAAACTAACTGTTCTCCTATAACAGTCGATGTGAGCTGTAAACATTTTGAACCAATCTATCCCTAGGATTACATCATAGACATCCATATCTAACATTTAGAAGTCCAATTTTAACTCAACTCCATCAAAAATTATAGCACTTGCACTACACACAAAGGCTTCACATTCTCTTTCACCAAGACGAGATTTCAGTTTCAAAACCGAAGGTATCATTTCCAGTTTTAAACACAAAAAGTCAACAGTATGAGAAGAAATGAAGGAATGTGATTCAATAGTATCAAAAAACACTTGCACAAGGGTAGAGTTAAAAAGAATCACACTTCTCACTGTAGTTGGTCCAACCTGATCATCGACCTTCATTTTCTCAACTCCATACAATTTCTTCATCGCTGCACTGTTCTCTATGTTGCCTTGAAAATATTGATCTGGTTGAGGATTCATGGTATTTCCCAAATCACCATGGATAACTCTGCTCTACTGTTGAGCCTGAGTTTGCTGGCCTTGTCTAGTCGAAGCATACGATGCTTGCGATGCCTGAGAAGTGTCACGTTCACCCGACCTTGGAGTATTCCTACAATAGTGTTGTAGATTTCCAATCTTCGTGAAATTGTGACATACTGTAGGTTTCTCCATAAACTCTTTCATTATGTGGTGAATCAAACCACATTGAAATCAACCTGCTTTGATTTGGGGTTGTGGAGGAAGGTTTACTGATCTAGCCGTCAGGTTCTGATTTCCACTTGCACTATGGAAATAGGTGTCCCTTTTTCTCTTGTTCCCATAATTTGAGTTCCCACCGTTTCTTATTGGTATCATCATTCCTCCTCCTATCTATCCTGAGATATCACATTCAATAATAGTCTCTCTTTTTACCATCTCTGTATAATCCGTAATATAGAGCACCGCAATCTTCGATCGAATCTCATGCCTTAGCCCCGATTCGAAGATGCGTGCCTTCAAAGAAGCACTTGACGCAACCTCTGGTGAAAATGGACTAAATTCATGAACTTGGATGCATAATCTGTGATAGTGAGGCTATCCTATTTCAGGATGAAGAAGTCCGTAATTTTCTAGATTTTGAATGTGTGAGGATAGAATTGTTTATTAAAAAATTCTTCAAAGTCCTCCCATGTAAGGCCTTCATCCAATTTATCATGCACCACTAAATCCCACCATTAACACGAAATGTCCTTGATAATATTCATCTCCAAATTGACCTTGATCTCTGATGGTGTGCTGATGAAATCAAAGATATGATTCATCCTACTTAGCCACACCTCCACCTTTTTGGGTTCAACATCACCCTGAAAGTTCGGTGGATTCTGATTCATGAACTGGATGGTATGATTGACATGCATTGGTTCATACCTCCAATTCCCCATATCGGAATATTTAAAAGCTTGGAAAATACTATGAACCAGCTCTTGGTTAACCCATGGTTTAGGTCCAACTACATTCTCCTTAGCTTTTTCTGGTTAGTTTCGACGACGCCTATCAGGTGCCATTTTCTAAACCAATTACATCCTTCATCAATCTCACTCTCTAGAAACTTATGGCTTATAATTTCAAATTATATTATATCAAATATCACAACATTGGTTCCAAAATGTCCTTTTTCCCATGTTCAAACATTTTATAAAACATGCCTCATGCCTTTTGAAAATAAACCCATTTTAAAAATACACCAAATATCATGTTTTCAAAATCATTCATTGAAAACAATTTCTGTACTTTTTTTAAAAAATTTGCACCTTGCACAAAATCACAAATCATTCCTCACAATTAGATATGAAATCCTAGTGGGAAGTCATTCCTCTAAAATGCATGTCATGATCATCTCATTGGCTAAACCCATGATAATGAGATATACCTACATTCTAGAAGTGTACCCGAAACACTTATGTACCCAACAAAATATTAACTTGAAGTTCAGCATAAACTGGATAGCTATGTCCTTTTATTCTATACATTTCATGTTCTGACAATCCTACTCCTGTCTAAGATTTCCCAAGGAATATACAAGAATAAACTTCAACTCCAAGGCCAATAACATCGATGACCACTTGTTAGGCGAGGACTAAACAAGATGATACCATTTGTAATGACCCGCCTATTCACATTCTCTTTAGAGTACAACGAGTCATTACTAGGACTTAAGAGAAAACCCCATGATGCCAAAGGCTGACAATTAATGCCAAAGGGTTTCAAATACAAGTTGGAGGATGATTTACCCTTTATGAAATAACCCATAAACCAACCAATCATAAACAAACATTCACTATATGATGCATGAAAAAATGAATGATAACTAAACAACTTAATTTATTCCAAACCACATCAAGTACAGAATAGTGGAAGACCAAACCAAACATCAAGTACACATCGGATGAACAACTAAAGACTCTCAAAATACATCGAAACTCCCTGCTCCCCAGCTCTGAGCTCCACAATCACCAAACAACCCCAGTCATCACGAGGTAGTACTAAAAACATGGGAAGAATTACCTTTTCCCATTCCCTGGAAAATAGCATCTGCAAAAGCACCGAAGTGCCAAAGCAAGGGTGATTATAAAACTCAGTAAGTTTTCCACTATTACTTCTCTACTCACGCCACTGGGATATGAGAGTTAGCCACATTTATATAAAAACAGTCTGTATAAATTTTTTTCTAAAAAAGCAGTGTATCACTAAATATAAAAAGGCTTCCAAAACCATTCATAAAAAAAGTAATTCCAAGAGAAATTGAAACCAATTTTCCAGAAAGTTATTTTTCTAGAAAAATAACCAAACTAGATTTAGAACAATTTCACAAACATCCCTTATTGGCATACCCAACCACTTCCCAACCCATGCTACTAACCATGCATGCCTCTTTATGATAGTTCCATACTCAAGACCAGTCTCTCGTCGAGCTAGTAAGTCATCACAAGGTAATTGTTTCCCATGTTCCATTACACCTTTGGCACCGAGCACAAGGTCGTATTTAAACCAAGACTTGTAGAAGTAGTTACCATGTGCCATTAAACGTTTGGCACCGAGCACAAGGTCATTTTTCAACCAAGCCTCATACATGAATTATTAACACAAACCACATATTCCCAAGGATCATGACAAAACAACCTTTTAATAAAAACACATTTTTATTGAAAACCATTTCCATCAAAACAATTTTAATTCTAAACCATTTTAATTCCAAACCATTTCAATAAAACTCACTTTTTATTGAAAACCAAATCCATCAAAGTCATTTCAATCTCAAACCATTTCAATAAAACACCATTTTTATTGAAACCCCATTTTTCATTAAACCATTTACAATTTCTACAAATCCATAATTTAAAATCAATTTTTAAATTCAGGAATCCAAATTACTTTTCACAACAATTTACCAAGATTTCATAATTTCCTCAAAACCATAAATCATCATTAAAGAAGATTGATTCCATGATTTCCACAATCAAATACATTCAAATAAACCAATTTCAATCTAAGTCGTCTAGCAAGAGGAATCGATATAGAATCCTCCTACCTTTTGGGTTTTGAAGAAAACCACAACAAATGAATAACGCACATGAAAACCAGGTTGCTTCTTCAAGAACCCACCTTAGATCTCTTCTCCTAGAAATATCAAGACCAAATTTCATCATATTTGGAATCCACACACTTAGATATACCCATAACGGGCGTAGATCTACGAAACCGAGAGAATAGGAGAAGTAGATCTAAGTAGATATAAGAAAACGACTAAGAACTAAGAAGAATGATCACATACCTCAAGAATCCGACATCGATTTTCCAATAGAAGACTTCAGATCGCCTCTAAAACACTTGGGAGAGGTTTTCAAACCTTCAAGAGAGAGTAATCATGAGTTATGGATGATTAGGAGCTTAAACACGACACTTAGAGGCCAAAACGACTGAGATCGATAATTTAAGGATCTCATTTACGTGCCCGCACAGTTAGTTCACACAGTTTGACAAACCATGCACTAACCGTGCCTTAGCTACTACCCCATCCATCCCACTCACACAACATCATCGCGCAGTCTCTTCTAACCATCTACCAACTGTGCAGGAGATACTACCTCCAAGACCTACTACCCATGGTTTTCCCTCACGGTTTTGACAAACCGTGCACCGTCCGTGAGACTTCCCCTTTGCCTCAAAACATCATTCAAAATTCTCCCGACTCTCCCATTCATCAAACATAGCTTTTATAACCATTAAAAGCATTAAGAAATGGTTACATACCAGAAATTGGGGGTACTACACTAAATAAATACATGAGGAATCATTCGGTAATAAAATATATAATATCCATTAATTATGGTATTGGTTAATAGTAACAAAGAAGCTAGTAGAGTGATCAATTACTAAGGGTGAGACAGAAGCAAAATATGATTTAAATTAATTATTTGATGATATTTAAATTATATATAATTAAATGGGGAACATGTATTAATTTTTATATGGTATGCATGAAAATATTTCCATTTTACAAAGAACACATTCCATGGAAAAATATAGACTTGTATATGCGGAGTCTTATCCAAGGACATATAATAGGAGACGTTTAGACATGCCTATGAATTTGGATAATGATGGAGGATGTTGGAAAAAGTTCAGGAAAGTTATTATTTGGTAATAACATTTAGATTATTCATAGAGGATGGTGTAGAGACATGTGACCATATTATGATATACATGGTCATATTTCATATTTTTATTTTTAAGTACTAAAATCAATTTACAGGTGTGATGTTGTTGGATTATTTTCAACAAAAAGGAAAAAATCATAACCAAGAAGGTATAGACATAATTCTAAATAGTTCGATCATGATAATCTTATTTCTATTAAAAGTTCCTTGTTAATTTAAACTATATTGAATGAAGGAAACCACTACACATAAAGTAAAAAATATAGTTATTTTTGAAATGAATTTTTGGGGATGATTAAAGATATATATTATGATAAATGTGGTTAGAAGATGTGTTAATAATTAGTTGTTCAATAAAACCTGTTAAAAACTAATAAAAGATTACTTGGAAACTAGAAATGAGCCTACATATATCCAAAATTGGACAATACCATTTTAAAGGTGTTTCCAAAAACAATGTACATGTTGAGAAATCTAATAGTTGTAGAATAGTCTAAAAATGTAGTAAGGAATTTTGGAATATAAATGTTAAATCTGGGATGTTTCTTGAGATCCTTGATGGTAGATGTACTAAAAGAGGAAGAATTTTTTATTTGGGTACCATAGAAAATAACAACGTAACACTTTTTTAAAAGAAGTTATATCCTATGAAAACTAATAAATACTTTAATATAGATTTAAAATTTATGTATAATGGATAAATGAACATGTATGGTGACTCACCATCTTCCATAACATAAAAAATTGTGAAATAGTTTCTCTCCCATGTATTGATATTTTGTTAACTATTATTGACATATTTTCAATTTCTGTGGGAGAGAGATCCATGGGGAAAGTCCACCATGAGATGAAAAAGTAGAGTTATGATGCACTATTATATTACACCAGAGTGTTGGAAAGAGTTAAAGTAATATCCATTGAATCTAAAATTACATATACATAGGTATAAAAAAAAGCATCCAATAATTAATGTTTGGTACAAAATGGGTGTCAAGTTCCTATTGAAGTATTTTTATCAAAAACACAATGTATAGATTCATATTAGGCATTGAATGTGGATAAGTATATCCTGATTAAAGAGAATTTGGAATAATATTTATCATGACATAGTTATTTTATTCCGAAAAGAGTTTTGTTATTTTGAATCTTTGACAATTTTTATGATATAAAAATATTATAGGAAGATAAATTTTATGCTATTTTTATGGAATATGTTGTCAAATTTTGGGTGTTTTTTATATAATGTTTAAATGGTTTCATAACCATCAACAAAAAAGAAACCTAGAAAATAAATTTCAGTAATATATTCCTAACAAAGTGGAATAAATATTTGTTAAAAAAAATTAAAGAACGGTTTTTTTCATTTATTTTATCTGAAAAATAAAATCATGAATTGTTTCTTGGATAAAGTTGAGAAATGTGACTTCATGTTATAAATAGATGGTGGTGAGGTTTTTGAGGAACTATGATGATGTCATTATATTAATATCTATTTCTAACAGTATGTTTCAACATATTATGATTATATTTTATGGTGATATATCATAAAAAATTTGTAATATAACTTACTAAAAGTATTTTATATTGCATCGATATTTGGAGGATCTTCATGATCATGAAATATAGATATGAAATTCTATTTTTCATATAGTATTTGATGTTTGAAAGGTTTTATCAGGTGGTGGAAGGAATGAAATTATAGTATCTGGAAAATTTTTTATAATAGGTGAGACATAATCTCCATTAATATGATCTATTAACTAGATTAACATATTGGAAGAATATTTATTGTGAATATATCAAGTTTAGTAAAGTGTTAAGTGGAATCATAGAATTTTGTGTCCCCAAATATGTATACAATTAGAATCTATAAAAATGCTAGTGTTAGTTTTCATCAAATAAATTGGAGGAGTATAATAAAAAGTGATATTTTATCATAAAAATGGTATTATTGTATTTTATATACAACGAAGAAAATATAACATTAGGAATCTGAAGTCTATTTAAGAAAAGGACATCATGAATCAAAAAAGCAGGCACAAAGGGGGAGAATAGATCTTTTTTAAGTGAATGTGTGGGATCAAATATTTATATTTTATTTGATTTGTATTAGTTTCTTAGGGAGAGATAGTTTTCATCATAGTTGATTAGATGAATTGATATATTTATAAGAAACCAATGTAATGTGGTGATGGAATTTAGATAGATTAGTAAAAGTGTTTGATTAATTTGAAAACAATTTAATGGAATGTTGGAATCTAATTGAGGATTGATGATTAGTTGGTGATGGCTCTATATCCGAAAAAGTGTTGATTTTTTTATTATTACTGGTATTGGATTCATTATCAACTACTAAAGTATACACTAGTTGAGAAATGTGACAATGGTAAAACATTGAGGGTTGGGTGGAGGTATCAAGTGTGGTAGTAAATATGGTATAGTATATTTTAAGGTGATTAAGTGAATACAAAGAGATGAAATGTGGGATTTCTTGATTAAAATGTTTAAAAAGTAGATATGGATGTATTTGAGGAAGTTAAAGTGTTTTGATGTAATTTTATAGAAACTTTATTTGTATAGGTTTCTCTAAAATATTTATAACTATTTTAAAGGATTAAGTTCATGTTTAATGCTAGAATATTTTTGAGTATGTTATTGAGTATTTCTAATTAAATTTTGTGGTGGGAAGAATTAGAATAATAAGTACATGTAAGAGTTTGTAATAGTAAATTCGGACATCCTAATAATTATATTGGAAGTATATTTTTAAATTTTAATAAAAGTAATAATGAAATTTATAATGGTAATTATGAAATATTATAAGTGTAGTTTGACTTTGGAATAGTAGTGTTATGACAAGGGTGAACATCAATTTAATACTCAAGTAATTTTAAAAAGTAATATGATCCTTAGAAATTTAATGTCTGATATTATAAATGTTTTATAGACATTGGAAGAATAATTCCCATTTTGAAATTTTTTAGTCCGAAGTCATTTCCATTGGACTTCACAAGGTTTAATGGTAACTTCATAAGGATCATCCATTTATAAAATTTGGTTGATATGATGAAACAGAAATAAGATTTCCTAAAAATTATTCCCTTAAATGGGAAAATTCATGCACTTCTACTCAAAATTCAAAACAATGTGATCATGGATATTATCAAGATTCAATTCACTGAATTTTGTTTTTTTGAAAGATGTTAAATTATAATTCTCCAAGAAAAAGTATTCTAGGATATAATTCATTGTGCTTATTGAATGTTTTATCAATAATAAGTTATTATCGATAACGTATTCAAATATTCATTAATACGATGAATAATTTTTGATATAGTTAAAGTCCATGATTTTGAATGAAAAATAATGGGGAGGATTTTAGAAATAAATATATAAAGAATTATAGAAATAATTTGAGAGATTTGGTTATGGAATAAGATAGAGAATTTATTGGGTGTCTCCATAATTTAAAATATGGAATGTATTAATAAAAATTAAATTCCAACTATATTGATATGAAAGGCATAGAAATTTTAATAATACATATGATGACCAATATTGAAATACCTTCCATATTAAAATTTAGAAAATAAATTTCATGTGATATTAGGAGACTTCTATTTGTAGGGAAGAAAAAATTAGAGTCAAGGGAACAAGCATACTATCAGAGTATCTATATTTAAAATGGAGAGAAAAAAGAGTTGAAAAGAAATACTTTCACAATGGGAGAAGAAAAAGAAGAATAATAAGAATAAGAATACAAAGAATAAGAAGTGAATTATTATAATGTAACAATAGAGAGTCTAGTCTAGTTCAAAGTACTGGAAAAAGTGGAGATAATTTTATACATATAAAATACCCTTTTAAAAAAGAATAAAGTGTTTCCAAGAAAACTAATTTAATGGAGATAAATATGATATAAGAGATTCATTGGAGGACTATCATGGATCCGTGTGGTGATCATTGGAACAAATCTATAATTTTTGAATTTATAAATGAGAGGTTGTTCTATTTTTTCCTATATGCCTTTGTTGAAATACCTTTATAGTGCACTGAGAAAATGTAAAGAATGTATCCTTGGGAGGAATTGAGCTATCCAAAAAACAATATATGGGAGAGACCCCTGGTAGAGCCTATACTGACCAACAATAAATGTAGTTTATGGATTTTAGTGTATCGACACATTGATGATTTAATGATCCTTGGATTATCTAAATGTGGGTGAAAAATATAAAAACATATGTGTTATCTATGATTAATTATTTCAAATTTTAATTTCAGAATTGCTATGTATAGATGATGAATAATTAGGAAAACTAATTAAGGGAAAATAAAAATGTGGTAACAATAAAATCATGATCTATGGAAGAATAAAAGGGTGGAATTTCTAATTGTGAGGTCATGATCATCTAATTCAGTGATATTTTAAGGATAAATTGATTTTATTCAAAAATTTATATGTCATGATTGACACCCCTCTCAGGGTATCATCTATATGAACCCCATTTTGTGAGTAATACTTTAAAACCATATTTCCACTCCTTCTGATAACACCGCATTTCCAACTGAAATATTCTCTATTTTTTCATTTCAAATATTTTTCATTGGTTATTATCTATGATATAATGTTATTTTGTGATTTTTTATATGTTTTGACTGTTAGAAGCATATTTTAGAGTTTTAAAACAATAATAATAAATTCTTTTTCACTCAATTGATGGATATTGAACATGCAATTAGAATCCTATATATTTTTTACATTTCAATAATAATTCAATGACTGTATTCCTGTTATTTCAAATAAATTTATGAAAATTTAGATTTTTTGAGTACGACACATACATTTTAGAGTTTTGAAACATTAAATATGATGTTTTAGTCATCCTATGAAAACTAGATCTCATATTGATGTGATGTTTGGTCCTAATGTTTAGAGTTAAATCATTGGTCAATTTCCTTATATTTCACACTAATAAAATTTCATTTAATTGGTTAAGAACTAAAAATTCATGTTTTCAAAGGCCTAAATAATTTTTAAAACAAGTTTCTTTTTCACTTTTTATGATCCCATGGTATGTTTTATTCACTTACTATGTTTTCATATATGTTAATATTATTTAAATGGTAATTATAGTATCATTTAACATTATTTTAGGGCATTTTCTAGGTTTTGATAGTTGCAATCACATTTTAGAGTTTTAAAACTATAACAATGTGTTGTTTATTATCCCAATAAATTTATCATTTAGGGGATGTGTCATCAATTAATAGATTTTAAAAATTAATTATTGATTTTTTTCCAATTATTTTATAAAGATAATGATTTTATCAGTTTGTTCCATCCACCATCTGTTCTTTAAGACACTAATATCACTAAAAAAAATACTTTTCACTCATTTGGAGTAAAGGCTTGAACAATGTTAAACCGGATAGGATGCTATCCAGAAATATCCTACCCCCTTGGTAGGATATTTGTGAGGTGGGGCCCGCACGAGCCCCGCCGTTTCATTCAGCTAAGAAACACACCCGCGAAAACCCATCTTTATGAAAGTCAACTGAAGCGTTTCTTAAAATATTAATAGACCATTTAATTGGGCGGTTTATTTCGTAAATTAAATGGGTTGTTTCTTTCGATGAATTAATTCAACGAATTAATTCAATCGTTTCTTAACCAGTTTTCAAATTCGTTGGCATAATAATAAAGTAAGGCCAACGCACGACCTCTGGTTATTTGCGCATTGAGAAGATTTGAGAGGACCCTTGTATCTTCTTCTCCCTTGCGAAGAATGCGAAGAACGTGAAGAACGCGAAGAACGCCGAACCCAGAAATCGACGATGCTCCCGTCCGAGACGTTCTTCCCCGCCCCGATCTTCGATCACCAACCATTTGAGGTGAGTGATTTCGGGTTTCCTTTAAAAAGTTCTTTTTGGTTTTAAATGAAACACAGATTTAATTATTTATAATTTAAATCTGTTGTTCTTGGTCCGTTGAGCTCGCCGACTCAACGCCGGATTCCGCGACGACGTGACGCCTTCCCGCGACGACGCGACGATCCCCCTCTTCCGCGACGAGCTTTTCCGAGAAGAACGCCCACGCACGACGACGAACGAGGTAGGGATTTTTTTTGGGAATTACCCTCCCATTTATTCCCATCAATGTCTCTTTAAAGAAGTTAAAGAACTGGTTTGCGAACAATTTTAATTTTATTAAAATTGTTGTTTCCTGTGTGGAATAAAAATTCTTCCGTTGTTTATATCTAACGCGGAGGGTGCGAGCCAAACGAACACGGCCCGACGACCCTCCGCCGTTCTTCGTTTTGTGTGGATTTGACAGGCGACGACGGAACGTGCCGCAACGGATGTTTGACGATCCTACAGTGAAGAATGAGTCCCGTGAGGAGCAATGGCGCAGACGGGAAGAGAATCGGACTACCGGAACGATACCGGTGGCCCGCGGAAGTCGCCGGCGGCGCGGGTCGCCGGCGCGGCGGCGCCGGCAGCCGGGAGCGGCAGCGCACCGCCGGATAGGCCGCCGTGGCTGAAGCCGCGGCGGCGGAGGCCCCCACGGACCCGCGGCCGCGCGGGACCGGTTCCCTCGGATGCGGCTGAAGCCACGTCCCGACTCAGCGCGGCCCCACGCAGGGGGCAGCGACACCACCAAGTTGCGGCGGTGGCGCCCCGCGCGCCTCGGCCGTTCGGCCGCTCGGCCGAAATGGGCCAGGCCGGTCCGCCCGGCCGGGCCATGCCCTGGCCGGACCGGAACGGGTCGGGTCGACCCGGTTCGGCCGACCCCCGGGGGGTGTGGGGGTCGGCCCGGGCCCGTACCCCCCGTCTTCGGACGGTCTTCGTTCAAATGGTCGTATCATGAGATACCGGCTTCCAAACGACCCACCGTCAGTGGTAACACGATCCATTGATCGAGACGGTCGTTTCGGTATATAGCACTCAAGGTTTCGGAATACTTTGAGTACAGTCTGGTTGGTTCGTACACGTAACAAACAGGGCCCTCGGAGCAGAAACGCTCATATCTTGAGCTACGGACGTCCGATTGACGTGCCGTCAGCTTTGTTGAGTTCCTCTTTGTGAGAAGGATCATTTGGCTTTCTCCGCCCGAGGTTTGGACGCATGTGGAGTATGGTCGGGTTGGTTTTTCTTTAAAAACCAACCGGGCCCCTAGGACGAAAAAGCCAATAACTCTCAGACCGGGTGTCCGATCGACGCGCCGTCTGCGACGTTAAGTTCCTGTTAGCGATACAGAACTTTTGGATACATCAACTTCGGACATTGTGTCAGTAGATGTATCAGCCTCTCGGCTCGTGGAGCAGACCCTCCCGAACAAGCTTGCTGTGTGCGGAACCCTAGGCTGGCTGCGACTGCTTCTTCGATATCGACGACCGTGCAGAGATCCTAAGTGGACTGCGGCAATGACTGTGCAGAGATCCTCCGTGGACTCCGACGACGACCGTGCAGAGATCCTCAGTGGACTATGGCGACGACGGTGCAGAGATCCTCCGTGGACTCCGACGACGACCGTGCAGAGATCCTCAGTGGACTGTGGGGACGACTGTGCAGAGATCCTCAGTGGACTGTGACGACTACTGCACTCAGCGATCCTGCGTGGATCAGTGCATCAGGTCCTGTGTGGGCCCGGTCCTGTGTGGGCCCAATCCTGTGTGGGTCTGATCCTGTGTGGGTCAGCGCTCAGCGGTTCTGTGTGAGCCAGCGCCTACAGGTCCTGCGTGGGCCCCGTCCTGTGTGGGTCCGATCCTGTGTGGCTCCGATCCTGTGTGGGTCATTGCGGGGGTTAGTTACCTATCGATCCTTCGTGGGTCTGACGACTTAGATGGATCAGTGATCATCTTTATCGTCATCCGAAGAAGTATAACTGTGTGAGCTGAATCTTGTGTTTCTCTCCTTTGTGGATTGTGTTGAGCTATCCTGTGTGGATTTACTGATTACTCTCCTTTGTTTATTGTGTTGAGCTATCCTGTGTGGACTTACTGTTTACTCTCCTTTGTGGATTGTGTTGATCTACCCTGTGTGTATTTACTGTTTACTCTCCTTTGTGGATTGTGTTGTTCTATCCTGTGTGGGTATACGTTTTGCTTTCATGTGTGGACTGGGTTTTCTTGGGCTCGGACGTTGGAGCTGAACGGGCAATTGATGACTTATGTATATGTATGGGCATATACCTAATCCGTGTCAGATGTTACTTCGTGTTTGTATCCTCCCTTTGTGGATTATCTTTTTTGGATTTCAGGAGACCTTCGGGGGTCTCGGGGTCCCTACTGAGTAGCTTATACTCACCCCTGCATGGGCTTTGCCCGCACTACGGTGTGTTGGTTGCAGATGACGGACAGCGCTGAACGTGGTGGAGGCGTGCGGAGCAGGACGGTACCTGGATGTGGACCACTGGGTGGGACGTACTTGGAGCGGTCAGGTAGACCCGAGGAGCAGTGGAGGCTATCTATACCCACCCTTCAGGTGGGACTTCTAGAGGAAGGCTCGACGGTGCAGTTTTCCCTTTCCAGTTGCTGTTTTTCCTTTCAGTTGTACTTTACACTTGGGCTTGTATTTCCGGCCCCTTTTACTTTCACCACAGCTTGTACAGTTTTACTTGGTGTTTACTTTTCCGCTTCCTTACTCTGTGGTGCTTGTTTACTTTTCAAAGGCAATTCCTTCCCTTTTTGTTGGGATTTACGCCTTGGTGCTAGTCGCCATCCCCTGGCCTATGGAAGGCGGGCTTGGGGTAGTCACGGCACGGGCCCCGAGGACGGGTCGTGACAGGATATCTTGTATCAATTCCTACTATTAAAATATTTCTCAATAAATTCATTATGTGAGAAGAAAACACTCATCGACAATATACGATGTTAAACTGTACAAGATCATGGCCTTCAATGAGTTCCATAAAATAATAAACATTTTTTCCGAGTCATATGTCCTAAAACTAAAACTCAACATAGATCAAGTTTTATGACTATAAATATCATATCATAGTTTCCTAGTCCAAAGATGATAAAATTTACAACCACATCCTCACCATATGAAAAAACAATTATAGATCATGTCCTTTTAATAGGAATTAACACTATATACCGTTTTAGTATATACATGACCTGATCGTAGCCAACATGGTTATTCTCCCACTAAATCTTCATTCTGTTAACTACATGTGTCATGATTCTATCCTGAATGAAATATGTAGTGATTCTTGGATCCAAAGTCATTATCTAGTCCTCAAACTCAAAAACCCTTCATTCCTATATACAAATATAGATTTATGTGGAAGACTGCAATCATGATTCCATCATTCAGGATCACATCATGGAATTTGAAATATCCCCCCTTTAATACATAATAGTGATCTATGTAGCGGACTCCATGTTCATAACCAATGTCTATACAAATTCTCCAATTGATCTTGGAAATATTAATTCCGTAATCCATACACCATAACGTACATAATTTCAAATATCTACAATATTTATTCATCCATCAATAATTTAATGTCACATGGATATGGAAACCATTTTTTAACTATGCATTGATACACCCTTGTCGGGATTTGCATGAGTCACCCATATATGGTCAAATCAAACTGATTCACATGCTTCCTCTAGAAATACATATTCAATCTCGATAATTCCAAAAAAACATTGAGATGGGATATTCTTGTCAATCATTAACAATTTTTGATCCATTTAGTCTTGTTACTTATCTATTTTATTGATCTAAGAACCCACAAGTTCATGGTTTACAATTTATATTTCCACATATAATGATATTTGGGGCATCTATGGCTTGATAATCCTTATATCCATCCACATATCCATAAAATTTTTACATACACAGGTGACATAAAACATCAAGAAAACATGTCATCCTTGTCACAATATGTTAAAAATTGGAAAACATCCTCAAAAAATGACACTTAATTAGTCTTACCGAATGTACCAAATAAAGTATGTCATGAGAAACAATCATCGAAAGCCACAAGTAACAGACACAAGATTAAACTTCTAATTATATTATATAATTGTTTAAATATAATTTATGACTCTATATGATTTATTTTTCATAATGTGAAATAGTAATCCTTAACAAATAAATCTTTACTACACTGTAAGTGTCACTGTTTTTGAACACTAATGTCCTATAAATTCATTTATCTAGATTCTAATTATTTTTAAATAAATAGTGATGTCAGGATCGAACATCCCAGTATGACAAAAAAAGATCATAATTCCCCCATCCATCTTTCAAATCCACATTGTGTTAGGAATGAAACCATTTTTAATCCTTGATTCACAGACCATGAATATTTCATGTGGAATTAATAGTTTTAGTAAGGGATTATAAAAATGATAAAGAGATATATGTTCACATTTGGGTTAACATGGCCCTAGACGTAATACCATAAACCCCTCACAAAACATGCATTCCAAATGATATTAAACTATATGGTTTAATTCTCATTCATGGCATTATTTCAATATCTATGGGTGAAATTATTATTCGTTTGATTTGATATGATGTGACATCAGGATCCTACATCATGGTTCAACCACAATAAAAAATTCCCCAACTATCCTATGTGAGAGTCAAATCTACATAAGTGGGTACAATACTAGTTCTCACAACATTTTTGGGCTCATATTCAAAAAAAATCCTCTTATCCACACAATAATTCAATAAATTTTGATATTTCTCAATAACCTCAGGTGTTTTTCTTCTTATTTAAGTGGGATACATATTGATTCATGAATCTAATGTTCTATACCCAACCAAAAACTGATATTATAAGGTATTAGTCATACCATTTTAGTGGAAAATATCTCCCCAATCATGGGATATTTTAATATGAAGTACACCTTCTATATTAAGTGAATTACCTATTGAAAAAAACACTTTGGCTTGGGAAATTATAATATTCATATCCATTATTTATTCATCGATAGTGGAATGTAATATTCCTAAGGATATTATTTTTTATATCAATGAATTACCACTCCAGAGTTTCTCATTGCGTACGTCATCCCATATAGGTCCTGTAATTCACGGGATGTTGTTGTTTTGTCATTAATTGAATAGAAACATTCTAATTTTCATACGTATCCATGGAAAGATAATGACAACAATAGGAAAAATCCCAATTATAAGAAACTAATTTTATCTCTATAGACCTTACAACATGATTTTACAATCCACAATTCAAACATAGTTCACAATAATTCCTTGCGTACCATCCCTGTATCACACATAAAATTTAGAAACCACTAGATTGAATCATTTAACCTTCTCCCTTCCTTCATGATGATGATAGAACATTCTAGGATAGATTACTGTGAAAGGTAACATTTATAATCATTTCTTCCAATATAAACAACATTATAATATAGCACTCAATATCATTACCACATGAAATTAAAATACATAGTAAATATCTTTGTCACAGGACATTAAATTGCATAACTATTTAAACCTTATCTCGAAGGAGACATTCTATTGATATTGGTGGCAAATGAAATCATCCTAAAAAACTACACATGGCTTCATTATCCTTTAATTGTTCCATATTGATTATTTGATCCTCTATTTTAGTTCTAGCAATCATAGAATACAAAACATGTGTGTTACACCATTCATAAAAACATTATCAATCCAGGTAAGAGGTATAGATTACTCCCTTGACCCCCTAGAAACCCTTTGAGAAAAATTCAATTTCACCTCACTTACACATCAAAAATATGTCTATGATTGGATTATCATTCATTTCTTGTGGTAACATAGAATCTTTCTTCATTAATAGAAACATTCCCTTCATAAACCACACTCTATGTTCTTGAAAAATATGGATCATTAACAACTCCCCATATATAGAAAATATAATGTCATATTCTATTGGACTTTTTACTATATATTAATACACCCCATATTTTCATTGTATATGTATCCCACCAAAATATATTTTCAACCAGAGGGATATTCATTGTCATTATAGAACTCTTTTATCATTATAATTTCCAATGACAATATCATGATAGAAAAAACAGATTTCTTAACAAACAATGACATTCCTTTAACACTTTACACACATCATGTTATAGATTTTAAGATAAAAAAGAATTACTCAAAATTTGAATATTTTGGAATCTTAAGTGTTCACGATCATTCTGGAATAGAAATCTTTAAATTGTTATGCATTTCCAAACTCATGGTCAAATATTTTAGACATAAAACAACATTTATGTTGGTCCAGATTTTAGAAATGTTAACTTCAAAAAAAAAGTAACACACTACAGACGCATTTCAAATCCCATAAGAGTTAATATTGATTAAATGTATTGTCTCAATACACTATATCAGTAATCATCATTGTTTTTTAAAAATTTGAGCAATGTTAAAATGAGTTAAAAAAGTTAGGTCGAAATCCCCAAAATGGATACCTATGAAATATTCATGTCTCTCCCAATAATTATTATTTTTCACTAACACAGGATCAAAATTTTGGATATAACATAGAAAGAATTTTTTTAAGGTTCAACATGAAAATCTAGAAATAATATAATTATACCCACTACCTATAATGTCTTATAAAAAAATTAGATCACCTCCACATACCTATGTTATGATAGAAACTATTTTACACAAGTATTGTTTTCTAAAATATAAATTTTAGTTATAATTATGATGGAAAACATGGATAAATACATAGATAATTGTAGTAGAAACTATTTCAGTTATGGATAAGAAACTAACTGGAGCATACCAAATTTTATACACTATATTGTATTCGATAAAAGACTTTAAAAAGACCTATTTGGATGTTGTGAGGTATCTTGATCCATATTGATGTATTTCTGAATCCTAGTGAGTAGGAAATCCTCAACATCTTTATCTTGTCAGAGTTCATGTACCATAGTAGTAATGGAAATTTTCACCTAGGCATGATCTCCATATTGAATATGATGAAATTTTAGAATATCCCATTAGTGAAATATATCTCTAATTAATGGAATGATATATTAGTGGCATTATCATCAAACTATTACTTTCATTCTACTAATTTTATTACATCATTGTGCATTGTAAGGTATCTTGCAGCATGGTGGTCATCAATTCTGATGAGATTTCATTTCGTGATAAAGAACTACTGTGACTCTTCTTCTAACTCACAAAAAAAATTATTTCCTTCATGACAGTGTTGAATAGGAAATAGTCATATCCACTATACCATTTAATTATTAATTGGTTTAGGAGTGAGTCTTGAAGGTAAATCAACCATGGAATATCTCATGACTGCCGTCAATATGTCATTCCAAAAAAACTATATATTCCCCTATAATATATCATGATCATCATAGATCACCATTGAGCTGGTCACAGTTGATGATGTGTTCTCTAAATTTTGTGGTATTATGCAATTATCACCAGTTTTTGTTCCTCGAGTAACATCATACTTTCTTTATTCCATCAATTGAGTTGGGGGAAATGACTCCCCAACATGATAATCTAGTGAATCTGTTATCACTGAAGGGGTAATGAAATAAGTAATCAACATTGAAAGATAGTAAAAAGAGAATATGTTGAATAAATTAAAACCACTCACACAAAAGTGGATTGTTTTCTTGGTTGGATTACTCCCTAGAATCCATGGTCCCAAAACATTGAACTGGCATTTACAATATATGAATATTCCCCTGAGTTTATTGAGGTCCCAATATGGAAGGATCCAAAGAATATCATTCAAGAGGTACCTCAACAATAATTCCCATAATATCATGAGTTGGATAACCCTTAATGTAATTGTTTTTTTTATTTCCATGGCCATGATTATTTAGATAGAGTTGAACCAATCATTTTCATTTATTTAATGCATTGGACATAGGGCCGAACATGAGTGAAAACACTAAAAAAGGGTCACTCGCTTCTTTCCAACTCCATATTAATTTCTGATAAATCCTCTAAGGAGTGATTCATATCAATATTTGGAATAAATGATTCAATAATGTTATTATAGATTTCATAAAATATCATAGATTCCTTAGTAGTAAGGGTGAAAATTATGTTGGATTAGAGTAAAAAATTTGTTCATCCACTAGCATCATCCACAGTCCCCTTAGTGGGTAAAACACTTTCAGTCTCTCATAGATTCATGATTGAGCTATAAAATTAATTTCACTGTTTGAGTTCCAAGTAATCCCCTTATAGTGTAGTGAATGGATTAATGATGGTGAACATAGTTTCCAATGGTGTATGTGATTTATCTTAGATTCATAAGGTTGTAATGTCAGTTATTTTTTAATGACATTGTATGGGGTGCATTTTAATTTCCCGTTATTCCGAACCCCCTCTAATGTGATAAATGTAGTTGTATCCCCAACCATTAACACTTTTCAAATCAATGTGGGGGACTAGATAGCTAAAATATTCCTCTTATGAGGAACATCCTCCTTAGTTCTTGAATAGTCATATCTGAACACCATGAGATATGATAGTGGATTGAATTATATATCTCAATGGAATGATAAAAATTTTATTATAGATAAAATATAACTAGTCATTGTAAAAATCACCCAACTAATATTTCTTATGGTGCAGTGATTAACTCTCCATCATTACATCATTTCTAATGGATGAATACTAGAAATTATAACCTCAAATACATGTAATAGACTTTGAAATATAGATGAATCTCCCAAAAAATCCCCCTCCATCATCATCTGGAATAAGGATATATACCGTTATTGATCGGTTGATTCATCAACACCCATATCGAGGCCTATTTAGGAATATATTAGAAAATGATCTTAGTCGATTATGTCTCTACCAACAATAAATCAGGGTCACCCCTTCTGTGGTAATGACATTTTGATCAAAAAAGAATATGATGAATGGGGTAAACAATATAAGGGAAAACAATATATCATCATGATCAATAAAGTCATCCAATTCGTTTGTGGAATGTTATTCAACCCATTCAGTGGTACCCAATTCCCACATATCCTCCACTAACCTCATACCAATGATTCTTTCATCGATGTGATAAATGATAATCTCTAACATTCATATATATATATATTACCTTATTGATAAGTTTATCATAAAAGAATATGTTATATGTGTCTCAAACATCCCCAATATATGAAATCTTCAACTCCACAAAAATATTTGACCATTGGTCCCTATAATTAGAGTACAAGAGTTTCCTATTTTATACCACTTATAATCAGATGAAATATGTTCCATTTCATTCTTATGTTGTGAAAACATAAGAATCATTGATTTCAGTGGCTTCCAGGCTCCCTCTAGTATTGTCGATGAATGGGAAACGTGGGTAAAGACCCTGAATCCAGTATCCTAGAGTTAGTTGTCACTTCATTATAATGACATATTATTAAAGGAATAAAATATCTATGGAAAGAACATTTTTTTATTTTTTGATAATAGATTCATTCTTGAAACAAAAATTATTTGTTAAATTAAAAATTCCAACATAATTATTATTCTAAGAACACTGTTATTATCCTTGCTTATCCTTGCATGTAAAAAATAATATACATCATGGGACACAGAAAAGGGTAAAATATATAAACATTTTGACATAAAATGATCTGTATGGTAAAGTGTACTATGGATGGTACACTAATGAAATTAGCATAAACATTAATCCCAGAAGAATTACTCAATCAGAAGCCATTTAACTATAATTTTGATCTTAATTTGGAATAAATAAAAGATAATAAAGTGATTCTATATAAATATTCACATTAAAATTTATATTAACCATGTATATTATATAAATAGAATAATCACCTGAAATGTCAAAATCTAATCTCATAATGAAATAATGAATAATGTATGTCATCATAAACATACTTTCAAGACATTTTCCTAGACATAATATGTAAATGAGTTAGTCCTCAGCCTATAACCAAACTTGTTTGTTTCATGATACCTATATATGCATCAAGGGGATATAGCATGCCTCATCCATCACTTACCAATGTCCAATTAATTCATCATATGAAAGTATTTAATCATAAACAACATAAATCTTCATATTAAAAATGAATCATAAGACATGTGAATACATTTACAATAAACCATGAATGATATCAAAATTGAATATCCATATTAAAAATGGTCAAAAATTATTCACTAAAATAATATAGATTGTATCATAAGTGATCATATTAAATTAAAAATATTATCAAAAAATGTTGTTGATTTGAACGAAAATACTCAAATAATATCATTACTATTTTTTGAGAGAATGACCATATTTTACATTGAAATCATTTCATAAAAAAGATATGAAATTATAAATTAAAATATTTTGTTTGAAAAAAATGTATAAAAATATAATGGATTGTTCTAAACATTACTGCATCCTGGTGGATGGAAAATCCACTCATGTTATATAATTTAAAAAACATTCCTTCTGAATTTTTGGGAGAACAATCATCCAGTACTTTGTTTCGAAAAAGATAACAATATTCCATTAAACTGATTTTATCTAAATTAAATCATCGGTAAGAAATAAACAGTATTAATTAATAAGAGAATATGAAAATAATTTAACTTTTTATGAAAACACTAACATAGAGGAGATATATTCACCACTGGACACTGAAATTTAAATAATTTTGAACAATGATTATATTTTGAAATAAACTGTCTCCTAAGGTCATATTTCCTCTTTACGTGTCTAAAACATCAATATATTGGTTTTAAAAATACTAATAACTTATTTTAATAATAATAATAATAATTTATTATCATATATTATCCCATTATAACATTTCACCACTGATTAAATAAATATATTTTATTCATTTAACTATTTTGGGTGTTAATTTCTATGTTCTGTCAAACATACTTCCCATTGAAAGTCTTAGTTATCTTGTATAAGATATAAATATATATATAATATTACTAATTATAATAATTTATTAATTATTTTATTTAATAAATAAATATAATTTTTTAAATATTCTTTAATTTAAAACGTATATATTGAATCACTTCACTTCTTAAAGATGGTAAGTCATATGTACGCACGATAAATGATATCAATTAAATATTATTGAAAGTGTAAGGAAGGAGAATCTATATTAATTTTATTTAATAAATATCATGTAATAATTTTTATAATTAAGTTTTTTAATTCATTATTACCATTCTAGTAAAATACTAATGAAAATAGATTACACCATAATGTGGAGATGGTATGTCGTACGTACGCATGTGCGGTGCATTCATTTTACATGGGATTGATAAATGGTGTACTATAGTTGAACATTAGTATTAATGAAATATAATTATATATATAATAATTGAATTATTAATTTAGTATTGAAACAACCCATGTAGTGGATGTAGAATAATAAATGAACTTTGATGAGTTGGTAAAAAGGATTGCCTCTACTTATGCATAATTACATTTTTACTCTTAATAATGGATATATGGATGGTATTTATGTAAGACTGGGGTCTTCATGACTTGAACATGGTTGTTGGATTAAAAAATGTTTAGCTTTTGTTGAGATATAAAGCTTCAATGGTTGTTAATAAGTGTGGGATGGGGTTCCATTTATAATTAAGGTGAGGGGAACTGTTGGAAACTCAAAAAAATTGATGTAATAAGAATTAATTTTCAATTATAAATGGATCCGTGGAGATTGATTTCGAATTTAATATTCTGATGGGTCTTTATCCTCTAAAAAAATTATTCTATAAATTTTGAGTTCACATTCTTACCGATATCATTTGGCTTTATCGTTTATTTAATATATACAACTCTTACCAAGAAAACATTGTTCTTTTATGCGTTAGGGAACTATATTGTAATTTTAAAATGAAAAAATAAACATACATGAATCATGCATAATATTTTATAATTTATCTATGTCATTTGATTGAAGAATATATTTCTATAAATTTCATATCATATAGAAAATATTTTTTTCATTAATACAACATTTATGTCACTTTTTATAGTATTTATTATATTAACATAAAAAAAATATATATTTCAAAAATATTCAAGAAAATAAAAAGAAAATTATCTATAAATTATCTTAATGAAATTTATTATCTCAAATTACATTTATTTTGATTTTTATATAATCATTTATTTCATATTTCGATTAATTAAACAATTATTACATCACAATTTTGTAAGCCCATAGGTATACTAGTTATATCCTTAAAATTAAATACTTATCACATTAATTAATATATAAATTTTATCGTTAAAATTAGAATTTATAATGGATAATATGATATTATTAACAACAAAATAAAAATGTAGTACTTCTTAAAAACATGGGAGTGACATATTTATATTTTATAATAATGAAATATTATAAAGGGATTACTGTCATCCTTCTGGATCCAAGAGTCTCAAAAATAATATGAAGTATAATTTTGGTATAATATTTTTCATATAATAAAATTAGGATAAATATTATGATAAGTTTATAATATTTATATTTTTGGTTTCACTCATAATTAGATGACATACCCATTACTATTATAATTAAAATTACTATTTTTACTAATTATATTTCTCAAAATGAGAAGGGAAAAAGTGAACAATTTTTTCACTTATTATTAAAAATATGATATAAATTTTTTTAAAGATAGAAAAAGGAATCAGAAAATGTAATTTAAAATTAATCTGTATGAAGGGGTGAAAAAACATGTTTTTAATGTCAAAAGTGAAAAAGATTGTAATATTTTATCATCCGTATTTTATATAGAAATGATTCCAATATAAATAATTAAATTAATATCCATATTAGTTTTCTATAAATATTTTTTCAAATATACATTATAATTAAAAAATATTTAGATGCAAAGTCAGTTTTCTATTAATATGCAGTAAGTTTCACTATTATTCAAAAAATGAAACATATCAAAAAATACCAAATATTCATGTTGAGTAAATTTTCATATTCAGATTTCAAAAAATGAATTTCATTTTCACTAATATAATTCATAAAATTATCAAAATTTATTTTTAAAATATGTCATCTCTTAAAAGGAGGGAACAATTCCATTAGAAAAGCATAGAATTTTAATGCATTTAATTTGGATTGTAACAGTATTAATCCAGTTAAATGAGTTGGATAAATATAATTTAATAATTTAATAAATAATATTTTAAAAAATTTGGATAACATTATTCAATCGAAAAAAATTAATGTCTATTATATAATTTTTTTGTTGTTATAATTATATTAAATTGTAAATTATTATTCAATTATTCTTGGCATTGTGTACAATGTAAGATATAAATGAAATGAAATTTATTGAAAAAGAGAATCATCATAAAATCTCTGGGTGTTACAATCTTCACTCTAATAAATTTCATTGTGAAAATATGATATTTTATATAAAATATTAAAGTTTGATACTTGGAAATAACCATACGAGAAACACATATCATAAAGAGGGTTAATAAAACAACCTCTTAAGATGTGGGAATGGAGAATGAGAATGTCACCAAAAAAATTGGATTTTAAATTGGAGACAATTATCAGTAAGTGAAAACATGGAAATGTAATATAAATCCAAATATCATGGTGTGGTGAATAGTGATAGAGAACATGGTCATTACAATGTTGACCATCACAAAACCATTAATATGTGATTTATTATAAGATAGTAGATTTAAAAGAAAAAAAATTAATTGGATATTATTTTTGATCTGAAATATTTTCCCTAGAGGATATGTTCTACTTTAAATTATAACATGTGATAAAAATAATACATGATTACATTCCATTTCAAGAGAATAATCTCATCCTTTTATTGTGATTAGTTATATTTTTAATTCATTTTTTACAACGTAAGATTGAAATTAAAGAGTAATTTTTATACCTAAAGCACATTTAACGAATCATAATTCCCACACATATTTTGTCATCTAATAAATGTTTAATAAAACTCAACATTAATGAATATAGTATCCAGTTAATCATTATATGTCCTCAAACAATAATATAAAATTTTCTACTTAATTAACTCTAACTTTTAGACTCATACAAATTACAACTTACGTAAAACAAAAAATTTAATAAGAGGTCACTAAATATTCAAAAATCTCATAAATTAAAATTTTTCCTATACAAGTTAACGTATATCTTTTATGACATAAAAAAATATGAATACTTATATCATCAATACTATTTAATGAAAACATCTATGTTTGTCATATTAAAATTACATTTATATTTTCAAACTCTAAACTATTATTACAGTAGAACAGATAAAATAAACCATAAAATTACTATTTATATTCATATTAAGCACCATTATTCAAAAGAGATATATTTTTCATTATAATTTCAATTTAGAACTTATGGTATGGGGTTATCATCCCCCAATAATGTTTTTTAAAAATGTTCAAAATTCCAATTAATAACATTTCATGGCCATCTGTAACATTCATCATTTACAATAAAATACTTAATAAATATGTATTTTAATTGAATCATTATATATCCAATTATTATTAAAATAATATAATACTTGATAAAATAATTTGCAACATATTTATTAACTATAATAGTTCATTAATGATTCAAATTTGATTGTAGTAACAAAATAATCGTAACATTGAACCAATTGATTCTTTATACTTATATTTCTGTGATTATTGGAAAAATAATTTTCATAAATCCTAATTTCATTATAAATAAATCTCTTGATATTGCATGATTATTTCATTTCCATTATATCATGGGTCTTGTCAGCTTTTTCTCTACATTTATAAGCCCCTCTAATTCAACTAATGAATGTACCATAGTTTTTCATTCAACAATTATATAATTTGGAAAATACTTATTTATATTATTTACATTATCCCAATTTTTCAATTATATACTCTAATTCTCTTGCTTCCCTCTAAAGCCATAATAATTAGATAAATATTTCTTTTTTCTCATTAGAACATAATCAATTATCCACATATGATGAAAATTTTTGGGAGACATTTTACATACAAAATATTGTCTTCAACCTATCAAGGAATAGATCATTTTTACACATTTGAGTTTTTTTAATGATTTGGCGCCCATTCATTAAACAATGTTTCATTTTAGAAAAATATGACAGACACTATAATAGATCATAAGAATATAAAACACAATTTATATTCCCAAAACTTGTGAAAAAAAACTAAATTGTAAATTTTGGTATAAATATTATCTAGATCAAATGATTAGTTTATTTGGATATATTTGGTAATAGGGTTTTATTTTCAAATCCATATTTTCAAAAATATGGATCCCTAGGTTTTTACTAAACTTCCCCTCATGCCAATTGGAACGAAACAAATCCCAGTATCCAAGTTTCAGTGTTTAATTTATATGAATGTTATATTATACAGGGAATCATATCCCAAAAGACCAATTTGTATTGTAGTTTTAAAAATCTAGATGCGTAATTGAAACATACATTACTATTTAAATTGTATAATACAACACAACAATTCCCCAATTAACATCATTATTCTTCTAGCTTAACTAACATGTCAAGGATAATATAAAAATTGTAATCATATGAGAACTAAATAATAAGAAATGGTTGAGATCAAATTATTAGTAATGGTAAACATACAATGGATGATGTAACACCGCAAGCATCCATGTTATGTTTCCCTTTGAATAATGAAATAGATTGTATTTTACGTAACATCGAGATTCTAACACACTGTGACCAATAAAACTAGCTCTTATAAATAGTAATACCCACTATTGGAAATTTTATGAATTTTATTTTTCAAAATGGGCTTCATTTTGGAATTTGGAATATTTGAAATAGCGTAGGATGAATTTTTCTTATTTTTCTGAAGCATTCAATTATTGATGAATACTAAAAAACACTATGTTATTGGTAAAAACCAATTTTTTATTTAAATTTATTTTAGGTCAAAATAGATTCATAATACCTATATATGTTCAATGTAATTGACTGAAGTCATTTTATAATAAGTTTAGATATATAATATTTTATTGATCATATGATCGTCTTTTATGCACCTCCTAGGAGCATTTGCATTTTTGCATAAAAAATAATTTCACTACATCTATGAATTGAATTTCAAAAATTTAAGAGACATGGTTAAGATCATTTTGTAAAATTTGGTTGAATATGATGAAAATAATTTTGGTTGAATAGTAACTTTTGACTTTTATTTACCACTGTTAATTGTAAATTGGGTAATTAAGGGTAAATTGATATCATAATTACCCTAACACCTTTTTTAATTCTATTGGATAATTTTAATTCAACCAAAAAAACCTTATGAAAAAAATATGATCCTCTTTGGTCCACATTGATTAGATTAGGACATTTATTATTATTTTATTTAATGAAGATTTAAAAGAGTTAAATTCAAAGCTTAATAACTAAACCATTTTCAATATAGGGGTAAACAAAATATAAATTAGACTATAAATATTCATTATAAATATAAAAATATTTTATACATACTGGTAATTTATTTTTAATTTTTAGGCATTAAATAATTTAATTTATTTATGGCACAATGATGATGTAGTAATAACCATATTAATGAAGAATGAAAATAATTGATATTATATTTTTCCAGAAAAATGTAATTTGAGACTTCTGATGAATTATATTAATTTTATAGTTTAATATGACATGTTAGGTTTTGATAAATATATTTTATTCGATGTTATATTGTTTTAGTGGATTTCAGAAATATCAAATACTAAATAGTGTAAAATTTGGTAGAATTGAGTTTTTATAACAAATACTATAATATTAAATTGATATAATATTCCTAAAAAACTATGGTTCAGATGAAGGACATAGATATGTTTATAAATATTAAGAATGAGTCACATGGGGATATCTTGGATTTTTATAGTATTTTTATTAACCATGTAATATAAAAATACATAGAGACGCGGTAAATGTCATACTATTTAACTAAGTGTTAAATCTAAAGATTAGTTTTATATGATGACCATAATGTCTATAAAACCTATTTGTGGAATGTTATGAGACCCATATCCACCTTAGCCATGATATAATTTATTTTGGATCAATTATAAACTGAAAATTATTTTATTATAAAATAATATTTCATGGTTTTCCTAAAGGGACCCTCACCTATATTATAAAAGGGATCTTCCACATCCCTTAATGGAACAACACTTAAGTAATTTGGTATGACCAACCCCTACCCAAATATTCTCCCAATATTCCTCAAATCATCCTAGAGGCCTTAATCTGTTCAGAAAGCCTACCTAACGAGCCATTTTGATCATCTTAATAGGTAACAACCAAAGAATAGGTAATAATTTCACCACTGTATTTCATGTTTTTTTCTTCTTCCACATCCTCTTTATTTTTTGTTTCCATAAAAAAATTCAGTACTTCTGCATACTATGATGTAATTATAAATATTGTACAACCATATTCGTTATTCTATCCATCCTAGAAAATAAGAAGTCACAATATGTGCGTACGTACGGCTTACCATCTCCACATCCTGATGTAGTTTGTTATTCACACACATCATTATTTTTATGCGTATACTAATTAGAATAAATGAATAAAATATAAACTATAACATGGTAAAAATTCTGTATATATGATATACTATCCAAATACATACGATTGAAAAATCAAAATAATGATATTGTTGCTCATGCATACCTAAAGATTACCGTCTCCACGAACGGGATAAGATTCATTCCCCTACGTAATCGTTCAAGAATAATATTCATTTTATGAATAAAAAAATGGTTATGAATATAATATCCCTCTATATATGAATTAAATGCATCCTATTCATAACAAACATGGCTTACATATCAATGAATATATTGTATAATGACTCAATTAACACCCAAAAATGATGCTAATACTAAAATATTAATAAAAAAGATACATTATAAGATCATATATGATATCATATTTATGTATATGGTTTTGGTATAATTTAATAAAAAAGTATTTATATATATGGAGGGTGTGACTATAATTAAGGTAAGAATTTTTATTTAACTTATATGGGGGGTGCGCCTATTTTCCCCCGTTATAAAATCATTGAATCTTCCATTACATTCTTATAATAATATTATCTATATAAATGATTACTTATATAATTATATGGTTGTTAAATTATTTCAAATAGAACGAGATATTTCTCTAAAAAATTTTGATTTCATCTATTCCAACATTATTTTAATGGATTTTATGCTTGTTAAAGTTGATTTATTATGAAACAAATCATACATATTGTATTGAAGGATTTGTGATATGTTTGAATATTTATAACTTATTTTTATACCATTAATTGATTACGGATTATGTATTGAAATTTTGTATGCACGTTTTAATAAGAATGATTATGTTATGTTTAAACCTTTTCATATCGGGAATGAATTGGACTTTTTATGTAACGTGTATATCCCACTATAGATCATCGAAGCATTGGCTGGTCTGAGTGAAAAACTTCTGTCTTGGAACAAGGGCTTGAAAAAATATTATTTGTAGTCTTGCAACAATTCCTTGACTATGTGGTAATTAAGTCTTGCATTATGCATTCGATCATTATGATATTGGATATTTAAATTGAATGTGATTTTTGGACTTGTAAAATATCCATGTGAATAAATAAATGGCATTATTTGATTTTATATTTTCCATATTATGATGAAGCATAAGTTTTAAAGGATTTTGTTTTAGTTCTATACATTGCAATAAATGCTTATGCTTATTTATGAAAATTGACACTCTATTGTTATCCTTACTAAGCATCTGAGCTCACCAGTTTATATGTTTTTTTATAAAGAGGTGAATAAGTATTTAATGGCTGACCAGCTATTATAGGATAATGATATAAGTGTGTTCAATGTGGGAAAAATTTTGTTGATGTTTTTAGTTCACGATGTAATGTAAAACTTATTAATGTATATAATACTTTTAAGGTTACTAAACTAATCGGCCTTTCAAAACATGATTCCTTGTATCATTCCAATGTTATGTAATAATGCACTGACTATGGGTAACGAGGGATGGGGCATTACAGTTGTTATTAGAGTATGCTTAGTAGAAACCAAGGAAACAAGATTTAGAGAATCTCTGATTGGGAAACACTTCCATAAGATAGACATTGAGGATTAGTATAGAAGAAATTCATAGAATTTTGGAACTGTAGATATTTTGTGGGTTATTCAAGAAATGCATCTCTATCTGGATACATGCAAGTATAGGTGGCTCTGGCACAAATGTACCGTGGTGTAAAATTCAAAAACACCACTTTGAGCTGGACTAGAACAATAACGGGTGCACGGCAACGCGCCATGCTGCACTCATGGTTACAACACATCGAGACGATATTCTTAGGTTAATTATAATTTTCATTAAAAACCATTATGAAATATTGATAATTATATTATTTCACAAAGAAATTATTATTATTATTATGTATTATATCCAGAAACTGTTCAATTTATGTAAAGTTTTTTACATGTTCAGAATTTTGTATTGTGGTTCATAAAAGAATATAATATATGCCCTTGTTTATAAATGGAGCCTATTAGAAGGAATGGAAACCATATCAATGAACATAATTTATGTATGGAGTTACCTCCTACTAAAGGTAATTATAGTGGGCCTTGTGATGCAACTGGTGCTGATCAGGTTTTGACCATACATGGAAAACTCACACATGTTATGAATAATAACCTTACCCATATGGAACACCCTGATACACAAAGTGGAGGATAAATGTTAAATAAAATCATTGGGAAAAAACCACAAACATTATGTGGGACCAGAATTCCATTTTTAGCCAATAAATGGATATGTTCTATAAAAAAAATATCTCACGCTTTGGGGAGTAACGAAAGTGAAAAGGTTATCATGGCAGTTTATCACCACATGGGAGATGCAGATCAATAGTGGTTATTAATCCAAAACTCATTGAAAGATGAAAATGTATCAAACATTAAATGGAGGGAATTTAAAGAGATTTTCATGGAAAAATACTTTCCTCGTGACCACCAACCAGATATGGAAAGTCAATTTCTGAGTTTGAGATAAAAGAAGGATGAGAATGTAATGACCCATAAATTAAATGAATTTTTTTTAAAAACATAATGAAAATATCATGTGTCCGTGAAAGTTTACGACACGTGATTCCTAGGCCCTGAATGTCTGGAATGAATTTCTAATATTTATTTTCTGTAGGTTCAGAAAACATGCGAGCATGGTTTTCTATTGTTTGAATCGGTGCTTGGAATTGAAATTTGAGGACACCATTGAACACATATTGTTGGTATTTTATTAAGTAGACTTTCACCTCGACATCAGTTGGTCAATGTTGAAAGATAATTTTTGAGATTTTCGTCAAGGAATGAAATAAAATAAAATGGTGTGTCATTTAATTTTTATTTTATTTTGAATCCACCCATGTGGATGATGAGAAGTTGGGACCACTCGAACTATCCTTCCTTGAATGTTTATGTTGGGGGGGACCACCAGAGGCTAGAAACCTCTTGAAAATTCTATTAATTGTAGAGAATCCTTTTGAGCTCCCCACTTAATTGTGACAACCCTCCCCCACTTAATTATGACCACCTATGTAATTAATTAACCCAATTTGAATTTCTACCAAAAAAAAAATAGAACACCTAAAATATTATTTGGGGATGCCATTCATTTTTTGTGGAATTGGGAGAAAAGGAACATTGGAGGATTCTTCTCTCCAACCAAGAACGCTCTACTGACGAAGAATGCCAACTTCTACTACTTCCTCGGGACACCCTCCAATGAGGAACACCTTCGACTACGATGGACCAACAAATGAGCTCAGGATTGGAGTGTGTGGCTGACAAAACGATCATCAACAACTTCACCTTCTTCCCACCTTGTCCATGTCAACGAACAATCCAAGGTAGGGGTTTATTTATGAGGTATTTTATATTCCCATGTTCTTCACTTCTAAAACAATGACCACATATAAAACATCTATTTTAGATTGATCAATGAATGTTTTTCTTATATGGGATTAGGAATGATTAATTGAAGAATCTCGAAGGGATGGTGTTTAATTTATTTTTCCCATCCCCATTCTTAATATTCTTGTGATTCATGTATAATAGCCGCATGCTACCGCTCAAATGCGAAGAGGGTAGGCCAAACTAACATGGGTGGTCTTTCGATAATTCATATGTTGAATTGTGGATTTCTTCATGATGGTGGTGGATGATGACCATATATAAAGGGGCATGATAATGGAGGTTGGTACCACCGCCAGCCACGACGAAGGCTCTGGTGCAACAACACTTCTCTACGGCCTCCACTATTTGTGGTCGCCACCACTGCGGCCTCGCCGCACCACCCCGAACTCTCCATCACCGTGGCCTCTCCATGTCGTCCTGTCCAAACCATCGTCGCGGCCTCGCCACGCTTCCCTGGATGAACCGCCGTAGTAGCCTCGCTTTGCTGCCCTAACCAAATAGTCTCTATGGCCTCACCGCACAGCCCAGGTTGAGTAGCCTCATGGCCTCGCCGAGCTGCCACACATCCAATAGTGCCATCGTGGCATCCAGTTGCACTCTATGGTACCATTGTGGCCTCTGTACCCTCAAGGCCTCTACAACCCCAGTGGCCCCTCGCAGCCCTCATGGTCTGGGTCGTCCCGGGTCGGTCGGACTAGGTTTTACCAGACCCTGACCCACTACGAACCAATTGTGCTCTCTAGACCATATCATTGGTACAAGACGTTTGTTTGATGAACCGTCTATGGCACCGGGATCCATGGAGTGAGAAATTTCCTTTGAGTATAATCAACTAGAATTTTACATAATGTTAAGATACAGTTGGGTTGGATCGATCCTGAATACAACTGGGACCCCAGGAATAAAAGTCTAATAACTCATAGACCAGACATCTGATTGACACACTGTCTATTGCGTTGAGGCCTACCTGAAATGGCAATACTTTGAGATACATCTTCATGGGACATTGTGGCAGTTGTAGAATTTAACAGTTTTTTAGAAGCTGACTCTCCCAAAGATGAGCAAGTGTAGTGAGGAAACCCAGAAGATGGTTGTAATGAGAAGAGTGCTCTGAGCTATCCTTTGGGGGTCAACACCAAGCTATCCTATGTGGGTCAACTACTAGAGATCCTATGTGAGTCATCTCTAAGTGATCATTTCTGGGTTAGCTCCAACGATCCTCTGTGCATCACTACCTAGAGATACTGTGTGGATGAGCCCCTAACGATCTTGTGTGGGTCAGCTCCAGCGATCCTTTGTGGGTTAGCTCCTAGGAATCCAATGTGTGTCAGCTCATAAAAATCCAGTGTGGTCATCTCCTAGAGATCTGGTGTGGGTCAGCTCCTAGAGGTCAAGTGTGGGTTAGCTCTAGAGAACCTGTGTGGGTTATCTCATAGCGATACTGTGCAGGATAGTAGAATAGCCTCTTAATAGTATGATATTAATAAGTATTTATAACTAGTAATCTCTACTACCGTAACTAAAGATATACATGGTGTGATCTTAGTCAGTACCTCTATTTTTCCCCAATATTGAGTTAGATTACTTCATAACATAGGTATATGTATGGCCATATACCTAAGAAGGTTTATCTGATGATTTCATACATTGTGGTATATTCTTTGTGGATTTTGTGATTCCTTGAGGGTATTGAGGACCCTATTGAGTATCATTATACTCAACCTTGCATGGTTTATTCCCACACATCATTGTGTTTTTTGTAGATGACAAACATTATTGATCGATAATGAGGTTACCCAAACTGGACAGTGCTCGGAGGTGGACCTTACAACGAGTCGGTACATAGAAGAGATGGACGAACGCGAAGTGTTGAGGAGGTGATTAGTGCCTAAGCTTCAGGTAGGATTCCAGAAGGTTGACCCAATATTTTTTTTTATTTTTTTCTTCAGTGGTACTTGTACTTTTAAATTCTTTACCTTTACTATTGGGACTTTATTTTTGGCCTCTTTTTCTCTCTGCACTCTTATGTTATACTGTTGACTTGTTGTTCATATCTCTCCTTATTCTTGGATAAGTGTGTTTAAAGGTTATAAAGGAAATGCATTCCATGTTTTAGGGAATACGCCTTTCTGTGAAAGTCTCCATCCTCTAGCCTAGAGAATGCGTGAATCGAGTAGTCTTGGAATGGGCCCCAGGGGATTGGTCATGATAGAGAATGTCGCAAAGATTGAGGTTAAATTTATATGGTTAGCTAGGCATGTTATAGATTATATACGTAACCATAAGAGTAAGATTGATCGATTCTTTGATGGGATAAACCCATTTATCCATCAAGCATTAGTCTGACAATGCTTCTCATCATACGAAGATATTTTCTCAGGCAATATCAACCTAGAAATGGAATTCTATAAGTCTTATGACATTAAAGAAAAGAAAGGGAAAAAAATATTTGTTGAACCCTATAGAAATAGATATAAGGGGAAAAAGCGGATAGATGAATATCCATCCTACGTTAAATGTGGGAACAAACACCTTGGTATTTTATATAAGGGAATGGGAGTCTATTAGATGTGTTGTGAAAAAGGCCACCAAGCTTGTGATAGTAAGGGGAGAAAGAAGATGTCAATGTTGAATGCTAACATTTTAGATAAAGGGATCATTATGCACAAAATGTCATAATTTCTCGGGGAACATACCCTAGAAAAGGACAAGGGAGAAAGGCCAGGCTTATATGATCACTACTGATGAGGTTAAATTACCAAAAGATATCGTGGAAATTAAATTAATGGTTTATTGATGTTTATTCAATGATTTATTTAATTCTATATCATCTCATTGTTTCATATCATCCCAGCATTCTACGAAAATTAGATATTTCCAATTTGTATTAACAATTGAGTTGTCAGTAAAAACTCTTAAAGTAAGTATCATTATAACATTTGTTTTGTGGATTAGTTCCCATTAGGAAATATAAAGGTTTTTTATCTGATGATCTCATCATCATACACATGATTTAATTTTATATAATCTTTGGTACGGATTGGATTTCGGAATGTGATGTAAAAATTTATTATATAAAGAAGGATGTTACAATTTATGAGGATGATAAGTAGTAGCATATCATTAGAGAAGAAATGTCACAATTTGATTCTTATCTAGATCCACTCACAGTTGCTCAACTAAATTCAATTATAGGTGAGGAAGAGAATTAAATAACTTTGGGTGAGGAAGAGAATGTTTAAATAGAAAATGTATCAATTGTGAAAGAATATTTTGATGTGTTTCCAAAGGATTTACTAGGACATCATCCAGAAAAATAATTTGAGTTTTCCATTGATTTAATTCTTGGTTCAATGCCCATATCGAATAACCCTTATAGAATGGATACTTTTCAATTAGTGGAACTAAAGAAATGTCTAGAGGAATTGAGTAATAAGGGATTTATTCTCTATAATTATTCCCCATGGGGTGCCCCTATTATTTTTGTTATGATAATTGATGGATCTAAAGGTTGTGCATTGACTACAAGGAGATAAATGGAATAAAAATAATGAAGAAATATCCCCTAACTCGCATTGATGATTAATTCGATCAACTTTCTAGATCTAATTTTTTTTTCAATGATTTACCTTCGATATGGATATCAACAGTTGTGTGTGAAGAAGGAATATATTCTGAAAACAACATTTTGAACCAGGTAAATTCATTACGAGTTTACAGTAATGCCTTTGGGATTGACTGATGCACCCCCTATCATCATGGATTTAATTAATAAAGTTTTCCAAGAATATATTGATGAATTTTTAGTGTTATTTATTGATGATATTTTGGTATACTCAAAATCATACTAATATCATTTATATAACATTCACATTATCTTAAAGACTCTTATAAGAAATGAATTATATGGGACGTTTAGCATGTGTGAATTCTGGCTTCAAAAGATTTCTTTTCTTGTTCATATCGTCTCTAAGGATGGAATATCTATTGATCCGTATATGAAAAAGGCAATCCAAGAATGGCCAGCACTGATGAATATGACTGAGGTATGCATTTTTATTTGTTTAGCAGTATAATATCGGCATTTTGTCAATAATTTGGCCTGATTGGCAAACCCATTAACCAAGATCACACATAAAGGGGTTAAATTTGTTTTGACAAAAGATTCAAAAATGTGTTTTGACAAACTGAAGAGAAGATTAGGCAATGCTCTTATATTGGAACTACCATTGAGAAATAATTGGATTGTTATTTATTGTGATACTTCAACGAATTGAAATTGTGGTGTACTTATGCATAATGATATAGTTATTTCCTATGCATCACGATGGATAAAAACTCATGAGCCAAACTATCATACTCATGATCAGGAGTTAGCAGCTATAATCATTTCTCTGTAAATATGGAGACTCTATCTATATGGTGAGAAATGTGAGATTTATACAGATCAATAGAGATTAATGTATATTTTCTTCCACAAAAAATTCAACTCGAGGAAAAGACAGTGGATTGAACTACTCAAGTATTATGATTTCACTATACACTACCACCCAGGAAAGGAAAATAAGGTGGAAGATGCATAATGTAGAAATGATCAGGGAGTTTTGAATAAGATGAGAGTTAAAAGGGATCATATTTTCATGGATCTAGTAAAGATAGATATAGGAATAACCATGAAAGGTGAAACATCAACACTTTTTCAAATGGTTTCCAAACCATTTGTACTAGACAGTAAAATGAGTTCTCAGACTGGTAGTGAGGAGTTTCAAAATAATATTAACGCTATGAATGATGCGATATTGAGTGACGTTATATATAGAGATGAAATTTTGAAATTTGAGAAGGGACATTGTGTTCCTAACATACATGATATAAAAAGGTAATTGTTGGATGATGCTCATAGCTCTAATTTATCTATACACCTTGGGATAACCAAAATGTATAAATATTTTAAGGAACATTTATGGTGGGACAACATGAAGTGGAAATTTTTATATGTTTTCTAAAGTTGTACGGTTTGTCAACAAGTGAAACCATAAAGGAAACATCCTGGAGGATTCATGCAACCACTTCCCATACCACACTAGAAATGGGATAATTTTATGATGGACTTCACCAAGGGGCTACAAAAGACTCCAAGAAGAAATGAAGAAATATGAGTCATTATTGATCGCCATACCAAGTCAGCACATTATTTTTTATAAGAGAAGATTTAAAACTTGAATGTGTGAAAAAACAATATATTTATTAAGTTGTAAGAGTCCATGGTGTAGCACTATGGAATATTTATGATCATGATCCCCGTTTTACATCAATATTCTGAAAAAAGTCTTTAGAAGTCCTTGGATACTGAAATCTGTCTGTGCACTACTTACCACCCTCAAAATGATGGACAATCAGAATTAACTATTAAAACATTAGAAGAAATTTTGCGATCTTTCTGACTTTACTTTTACGATATATGGGATCAATATTTAAATCTAAGAGTATTTTCTTATAACAATAGATTCCATTCAAGTATTCAGATGGAACCATATGAATATTTATATGGAAGAATGCCACACACCAACTTGTTTGGATGATGTTGGTGAAAGAAAACTCATAGTCCCAAAACTTGTTGAGGAAACAAATGGTTAAAGTTATGAATATCCAAACCCACATCAAAGAAGCTCAATGTTGGTAGAATAGTTATGAGGATAACTGAAGGAAGGATTTAAAATTCTAGGTAGGAGATCATGTTTTCTTGAAGGTATATTCATGGAATGGTGTTATACGTTTCAGTATGAATGGTAAATTGAGTCTCATGTACATCGGGCCTCTCGAAATTCTAGAACAAATTGGAGTTGTATATTATAGTTTATGAAATGATTCCATGTCTCTCAAAAGTTCATGATTTGTTCCATGTATCACTATTGAGAAAATACATGCCTAACCAAAAGAATTTACTCAACTATGAGGATATTGAACTAGAACCTGATTTTTCCTATTATGATGAGCATGTCCAGATTTTGATATAAGAGAAGAAGTGCTGAGAAATTGGACGACACATCTGATAAATGATCTATAAAGAAACGATAAGATGGAAGAGGAAACATGGGGACCAGATGTGTTTATGATGAAGAACCACCAAAATATTTTTGTGGGGTAGTATAATAGAAATACCGTGGAAGAAATTATTTGAAGGATGGAAGAACGTAACACTGCAAGATTCAACGATACACTTCCCTTTGAGTAATGCAATAGCTTGCATTGCACGCAATTTCGAGATTCTAGCACACCATGACCAATCAAACTAGACGTTATGAATATAAATACCCACATTTATAATTCTTTTATTATTTTTCAAAATGGACTTCATTTTTTAATTCGGAATATAAAAATTATCTTAGGGTGAAATTTTGGTATTTTTCTGAATACATTCAATTTTGGATGAATAGTGAAAACCACTATGTTATTGGTCGAAATAGACATTTTATTTAATCAATTATTTATTTTATTTAAATTTATTTTATGTCTTAATAGATACATAATACCTAAATATGTTTAATGTAATTTATTGGAGAAATTTTATAATAAGATTATATATTTAAAAAATTTATTGAACTTTTTACCATCGATATGAGTATATGGAAAAATGCATAATAAATAATTTTACCCCTTATGTGAGTTGAATTTTAAAATTCAGATAGACATAGATTATATCATAATATAAAATGTGATTCAATAAGATGAAAATAATGATTGGTGAATAGTTACTTTTGACTTTTATTTAACATGGTTAGAAGTAAATAGGTTAATTAAGGGTAAAAATTATATCATAATTACCCAAACACATGTCCAAATTCTATTAGATATGTATAATTCGACCAAAAACAAACATAAGAATATTATTGGATCATATTTGGTCCACATTGATTTGATTAGGACAACTATTATTATTTTACAAAAATAATAGTTAAAAGAGTTAAAATAATTGTTTAATAAATAAAGAATTTTTAATCTAGGGTTGTGTAGAATATAAATTCGACTATAATAATTCCTTTAAAAGTTAAAAAAAATTCCTACATAATTGTATTCTATTTATATTCTTTAGACATTAAATAATTTAATTTATTAACGACACAATGAAGATACAGTAATTACCTTATTAATGAAATAATAAAATAATTGACATTATTAATATCCAAATAAATATAAATTGAGAGTTATGAATAATTGTACTAATATTATAGGTTAATATGACATATTAGGGTTGGTTAAATAAATTTTATTTGAAGTGATAATGTTTTTATGGCTTCCAAAAAAATTAAATACGAAATATTGTCAAAATTTACATTGTTGAGTTTTTAAAACAAATACTATATTATTAATTGATATAACATTACTAAAAATCTAAGGATAGGACAGAGAACATAGATTCGGTTATATATATTAATACTGATCCACATGAGGTTCTCTTGTCTTCTTATGGTATGCTTAGTAACAATATAATATAAAAATACAAAGAGACATGGTAAATGTAAAAATATTTAACTAAGAGTAAAATATAAATGATAAGGTTAATATGATGATCTAATCCTGTCTAAAACCTTTTGGTTGCGATTATTGAGATGAATCCCCACCTTATCCTTGCTGTAATTAGTTTTGGATCCATTCATAACCAATAATGATTTCTTTATAAAATAATATTTCAATATTTTTCTAATGTGACCCACACCACTCTTATAAAGGTGCACTTCCCCTTATCTTAATTTCACACCGCCAAAGCCATTTTGATCGGACAACCTAGGAACAAATATTCTATATAAACATCCCTCAATTCAACCTAGAGGCATTAATTTGACCATAATGTGAACTTATGGAGCCTTATTGATCAACTCCAATGGAAACACCTGAAGTAGAGGTAATAATTTCACCAACCACTTTCAAATCATTTTTTCTTCCACATCCTCTTTGTTTTTTGTTTCCATACAAAAATAATAAGTCCAGTACCATATAAATTTTGTTATTTAATTAAAAATATGGTACCAACATATTAATTATTCTATATATCCTACAAATTAAATAGTTTCCATACGTGTGTACGTACATTTTACTGTTTCCATGTCATGCTGTAGTTGGTTATTCAAACACTTCATTATTTGGATGGGTATAATAATGAGTATAACTGATAAAAATAATAAATGTAATAGTTTAATGATAATGTATATATTATATAACATTAAATTATGTATTATTTTCCAATCAATATAAAGATATTATTGCTCATGCGTACGTACAAATTACCGTGTCCACGAAAGCGATGAAATTCATTCCCCATCGTAATCATTCAACCAGATTTTTCATTTTTTGCTTCAAAATAATTTTTATTAACATAATACCATTACTAATATGAATCAAATAAATCCTATTTATAATAAACATGGCTTACATAACCTATCATATAAATGAAAACAAATGATTTATCAACCAAAATTATGATACTACTAAAATATTATTGACAATGATATAATAGAAGATCATATATGATATCATATTTACATATATGGTTACTATATAATATAATAACAATTATTTCACTATCATTTAGAAGTTTAGTATACCCTAGAACACTTAAATGTTCAATGTAAGGGTTATTTTTACAATCTCTTTATTATTCGAGGTTGTTTTTATGTAAGTATCAATTGAGACGTCTTTATCATTCACATCCGTGTTTTTTTAAATGTATTTCAAAACAATATTAAAATTTACTAGGAAATGGGTTGAAGTCATTTATCCCCTTATTATACCATATACTTTTTGAGAGGAATCATTCTTTTGTTTTCCAAATAAGGTAATTTGTTACCTTTTTGAAAAATTAATGTAAGAATGTTTTTTAACTTATACGGTGAGTGGAACAATTTTCCGCCATTATAACATTATCAATGCTTCCTATATAATATAATGAAAATATTTTAAAAATAAATTTTTTCTTTTAAAATTATATGAATTTTAAATTATTTCTTAATATAAAGTGATATTTCTATAAAAACGTTTTGATTTCATATATGTCTAAATACTTTTGATTTATTTATTCTTGATTGAAGTTGATTTATTATGATACAAATATTCCATATTATATTAATATTTCTATGATATGATTGACTATGGACGTATAATTTTTGTACCATTCATGGTTTATGAAAAAATATATTAATATTTCATATACTAGTTTTTATTTGAATGTTCATGTTATGTTTTATCATTTTCGTATAAGAAATGAATTGGACTTAATAAGTGATGAGTGGTGCCCACTATCACTCTGTGATGCATCGTTAGGTCTCAAGAGAAAAACTAAAGTCTTTTCACTAGGCCTTGAATAAATATTCTTTGTAGTCTTGGCACATGTCCTTGACTATATGGTTATGAAATCTGGGATTAGGCGTTCCATCATTATGAAATTTGATATTGAAATTTCATATGATTATTCGACAAGTAGAATATCCATGTGAATAAGTAAATGGAATAATTTGATTTTATCTTTTCCAAATTATGATGAAGATTATGATTAAAAAGACATTGTTTTAGACATATACATTGACTCAATTGATTATAATTATTTATGAAAGTTTCTGCTATATTTTAATCTTTACTGAGCATCTGAGCACACCTCTTTCTATGATTTATTTCGTGATGGATGGGAAGAAGTATTTAATGTTTGACCTTTAGGGTTAGGTTACATTTATATGTGGTTTACAAGTGAAAAAAATGTTTTTGATGTTTGTATTTCAATATGTAATGTAATATTTATGAATGAATCATGTACTTCCAATTCTACTAAACTAATCGTTATTTATGGATATTATTACTTGTATGATGATAATAAAATGTAATAGTGCACCAACTTCTGGTAAATGGGGTCGGGTCATTACATTTGTTATCCGAAGAAGTTTAGTATAGCCCTTGGATTCTAGATTTAGAAATACCTTTATTAGAGAATACAACCCTAGGATAGACATTTAGGATTTGTACAAAGTAACATCATTGAATTTTGATACTATAAGGATCTTGTCAGTTTTTTATGAAATAAATATTTGTATGGATATGAGTAGATAGAGCCGGATCCGACACATATGTACCAAGGTGTAACACCAGAATACAAAACTTTGATCTAGAGTCGAATGAGAACTTGTGCACGACAATGGGCCTTAATGCACTATTTGTTATGACACTCCCTGTACGAATTTCCCTCCTACTCAAGATAATTATAGTGGATCTGGTGAAGCACCTAGTGCTGATCATCTTATCAGTATACTGGGAAAACTCACACAGGTTATGAATAATATACATACTCATATGGAGCACCCAGATCCTCAACATGGAGGATAAATGTTTGACTAATTAAAGAGGCATCAACCACAAAAAATCAATGGGGCTAAAAATCTATTTGTATCTGAGCAATGGATAAGTACCTTGGAGAAAATATTTCATGCTTTGGGAAGTAGCGAAAATGAAAAAATTGACATTGTAGTTTATTGCCTCATTGGTGATTTATAATAATGGCGGTCATTAATCCAAAAAAACAATTGATAACTATAAATAATAGAATGGAGGGTGTTTAAAGAGATTTTCATGGAAAAATACTTTCCTTGTGACCATCAAACAGATATGGAAAAACAATTTTTGAGACTAAGGAAAAAGGAGGATGATAATTTCACAATGTTTGAGGCTAACATTACATGGTTAGCAAGGCATGCAGTACATTATATATTTATCCCACTATGTAATATTGATGGATTATTTGTTGGGTAAAAACAATTTCTCTGTCGAGAATTAGTCTCACAATCCTTCTCATCTTACGAAGATATTTCCTCAAACACTATCAGATCAGAAAATCAATTCTCTTTTTTCATAAGAATTTAAAGAAATGGAAGCGAAAAAGAAATTTGTTGAACACTCTAGAAATGGAAATAAGGGGAATAAGGGAAAAGATGAAGATCCATCATACTGTAAATGTGGGAAGAACCACGCTGGTATATTCCTAATGATAATTGGATTCTATTACCAGTGTTGTGAAAAAGACCACAATTATCATTATTGTAACGGAAAGAAAGTGGTCGTCAATGTTTAATGCTACAATTTTAGAGAAAAGTGGAATTATGAAAATGAATATCCTATGCACCATGTACATAACCCAGAAAAGGACAAGGGATCAAGGACAAGCTTATGTGATCACTACTACTGTGGTTGAAGCTCTGAAAGACGTGGTGGCATTTATTTTACGGTTTCCTCATTTTTATCCATTGATTGATTTGTTTTTAGATAAACTCATTTTTTCATATTTTTTTATTTTTATAAGAATATTAGATATTTTTAATTGGATATAACAAGTGAGTTTTTAGTAAAATCTCATAAGGGAAGTGTCATTGAAATAATGTTTTTTTAATTAGTTCCCATTAGAGAATATAAATGTTCTTTATTTATTGATCTCATCTTCATACCCATGATTGAATTTGATATAATACATGTTATTGATTGTCTTTATGAACATGATGAAAAAATTTATTGTAAGAAGAAGGATGATACAATTCTTGATGATTATAAAGAGTACCTTATCTTCTGAGATGAAACATCAACATCTATTTATTATCTAGATCCATCCCCCTAGGTCAACTGAAATCAATTATTTTTGAGGGAGAGAATGAAATAACTACAACTGATTAAAAGAATGTTCAAATAGGAGATTTACCAATTGTCCATGAATTTTTTCATGTGTTTATATAGTTTTTACTTAAACATCCTCTAGAATGAGAAATTCAGTTTTCCATTGATTGAATTCTAGGTTAAACACCCATATTGATAAACCCTTATAGAATGGCCACTCGGGAATATGTGGATGTAAAGAAACAACTAGAGGAATTGAGTAATAAGGTATTTATTTTCCCAAGTGTTTTTCCATGGGGAGCCCCTATTCTTTTTATTAAGAGGAAAGATGGATCTATGAGGTTCTACATTCAATATAGGAAGATAAATTCTATAATAATAAAGAACATGTATCCCCTCCCTAGAAATAATGATTTATTTGATTAACATCATAGAGCTCAATATTTTTCATAGATTGACTTTCAATCCGGTTATCACCAATTGTGTGTGAAGAAGGATGACATTCCAAAAATAAAATTTCGAACTAGGTACATTATGAGTTTACAAAAATTCCTTTTGGTTTGACTAATGCACCCTCTATCTTCCTGAATATAATGAATAAGGGTTTCACAAAATATCTTGATGACATTGTAGTGGTATTTATTGATGATGTTTTGGTATACATAAAAAGCTAAAAAGATAATGAAAATCACGTGTGCATTATCCTAAAGTCACTTAGAAGAAATGAATTATATGAAATGTTTACCAATTAAAAATCCTGGATTCAAGAGATTGCTTCTCTTGGCCAGGTTGTCTGTAAATATGTAATCTCTGTTGATCCTTCTAAGCCAATGGAATCCATGAATGTCCAGCACCGACAAGTATAAATGAGTTACACAGTTATATTAGTTTAGTAGGTTATTATCGGCGTTTTTTCCAGATTTTTTCTTGATTGGAAAACCCATTAACCAAACTCACATGTAAAGTGGTTAAATTTGTTTGGAATAAATATTGTGATGTTTTTTTTAAAAACTGAAGGGAATATTAGAAAATTCTCATATATTGACTCCACCATCATGGAATGATAGTTTTTTTATTTATGGTGATGCTTCAAAGAAAGGACCGGGTTGTGTCCTTATGCAGAATGATAGAGTTATTGCCTATGCATCACGATAACTAAAAAATCATGAGAAAAAACAATTCTACTCATGACCATGAGTCACAAGAAGTATCATTTTCGTGGAAAATATGGAGACCCTATCTCTATGGTAAAAAATGTGAGATTTATACTGATCTCAAGAGTTTGATGTATATTTTCTCATAGAAAGAACTCATAATGAGGCAAAGATGATTATTTTAACTACTTAAGGACTTTGATTTTTCGTATACACTACCACCCGGCTGAGGAAAATAAGGTGAGAGATGCTTCGTGTAGAAATGATCATGGAGTTTTGAACAATATGAGAGTATAAAAGAATCCTATTTTTATGTATATAGTAAATATGTATATGGAAATATCCATGGAAGGTGAAACATCAATTCTTTTTCAGAATTTTTCCAATCCATCATTACTAGAATAGATAAAGAGTTCTCAGAATAGAGATGATGAGTTTTAAAAGAAGATTAATGATGTGAGTAATGAGAGATTGAGTGACTTCATATATGAAGATAGAATTTTGAAATTTGGGAAGAGACATTGTGTTCCTAACACACTTGATCTAAAAAGGGAATTGTTGGATGATGCATATAGCTTCAATTTCTCTATACACCAAGGGAGCACTGTGATGTATAGAGATTTGAAGGAACATTTTTGGTGGGACAACATGTAGAGGAAGATTGCTGATTATGTGACTATAGATATGGTATATCAATAAGTTAAATATAGAAGGCAACAACCTAGATGATTCATGCAACCACTTCCCATACCAAAGTGGAAAAGGGATAATATTACAATGGAATTAGTCATGGGGCTACCAAAGACTCCTATAAGGAATGATGAAATATGGGTCATGGTTGATCATCTTACCATGTCAACACATTTTCTTGCTATAAGAGAAGATTTAAAACTTGACCGTCTGCAAGACTATATATTAATGATGGTTTAATACACCATGGTGAACCCTTATCAATTGTTTTTCATCGTGATCCCCATTTTACATCCTGATTCAAGAAATGTCATCAAAATTCCCTAGATATTGAAATTTTTTTGAGCACTGCATACCACCGTCAAACCGATGGACAATCTGAATAGACTATTCAGACTTTAGATGAAACATTGAGATCATTCTCAATTGAAATTACTAGTATGTGGGATCTATATTTACCTATGTTAAAATTTCTATATAACAATGGCTTCTATTAAAGTATTCAAATGTAACCATATGACATTTTTTTGGAAAGAGATGTCGCACACCAACATGTTGGGATGATATTGGTGAAATAAAACTTGTAGTACCATAACATGTTGAGGAAACAATGGAAAATTTGAATATTATCCAAACCCACATCAAATCATATCGATGTAGGAAAATGATCTATATCAATAACCAAATGAAGGATTTGGAATTTCAGGTTGGAAATCATGTTTTCATAAAGGTATCTCCATTGAAGGATGTTATACGTTTATGTAAAAAGGGTAAATTGAGTCACCGATAAATCAAACCTTTTGAAATTCTAGAACGAATTGGAGTTGTAGCTTATCATTTTGAAATGCCTCTATGTCCCTCCAATGTTAATGATGTGTTCCATGTATCAATAATGATAACATACCAGTATGACCTAGTGCATGTACTCACCTATGAGGAAATTGAAATGGAACCTGATTTCTCTTATTGTGAATAGCCTGTCAAAATTATTGATACAAGAGAATAAGTGCTGAGAAACTAGTCGACTCGGCTGGTAAAAGTTCTATGCAGAAACTATTTGATGGAAGTGGAAATGTGGGAACTAGTGGAAATTATGATAAAGAACCACCCTAATCATTTTGTGTGGTAGTATTATAGAAATGTTGAGCATGAATGTTTTTGATGGAGGAATGAATATAACACCCCAAGCATCCACAATACATTTCCCTTTGAATAATCAAAGATCTTGCATTGTGCGCTGATTTTAGATTCTAACACTCCACGAGCAAATAAACTAGTCGTTATCAATATTAATACCCACTTTTTGAAATTTAATAAATTTTATTTTTCAAAATGGACTTCATTTAGGAATTCAGAATATCGAAATTATCTTAGGGTGAATTTTTTTTAATTTTCTAAAAACTACCAATTTTTTATAATATTGAAAAACACTGTTATTGGTTAAAACATAATTTTTATTTAAATAATTATTATTTTAATTTGAAATTAATTTAGGTAAAAATAGATACATAATACCTAAATATGATCAATTTTATTCAATGGAGTCATTTTATAAGATGTTTAGATAAATAAAAAAATTAGATATATATATATATATATATTATCGAACTTTTTACTGTCATTTACACACCTCCTCGGAGAATTTACAAATTTGAATAAAACATAATTTTACTGCATTTGTGAGTTAAATTTTAAAAATCTAAGAGACACAGATAATATCATTATGTAAAATGTGGTTCAATAGGATGAAAATAATTTTTGGTAAATAGTTACTTTTTAGTTTTATTTACCACAGTTAAAAGTAAATAGGGTAATTAAGGGTAAAAAAGATATTATAATTACCCAAACACATGTCCTCATTCTATTGGATAACTATAATTCGACCAAAAACAACCTTAGTAAAAAAATAATATGCACTTTGGTCCACATGGATTAAATTAGGACATTAATTATAATATTATTTATATAGGTTTTAAAAGATTTAAATTCAAAATTTAATACCTAAACAATTTTTAATATCTTTTTACACACATTATAAATTAGAATAAAAATATTCAATTGAAAGATATAAATATTTCCTACTTGATGGTATTTTATTTATAATTTTTAGTCCTTAAATATTTTAATTGATTTTTGATACAATGATTATTCATTAATTACCTTATTAATGAAATAATAAAAAAATTGATATTAAAAATATCCAAATAAATGTAAATTGAGACTTATAATAAATTACACTAATTTTATAGGTTAATATGACAAGTTATGGTTGGTTATATAAATATTATTTGATGTGATAATGTTTTTATGGCTTTCAAAAAATTCAATTACAAAATATAGTAAAAATTCACATATTTGAGTTTTAAAAAAAAATACCATATTATTAATTTGTATAATATTCCTAAAAATATAAGGATCTTACAAATGACATAGATAAATTTATATATATGAATAATGAACCACATGTTGTTCTCTTGGCCTGTTATAGTATGTTTATTTACCATATAATATAAAAATACAAAGAGACATGGTAAATGTCAAACTATTTAACTAAGAGTCAAATATAAAAGATATGGTTAATATGATGACATAAATCTATCTAAAACCTATTTTTGAGAGTTTTGCGACCCATCCCATCCTTATCACTGAAAAAAATCATTTTTGAGCCGTTATAAAACTAAAAAATATTTTATTATAAAATAATATTTCAATCTTTTCCGAAAGTGACCCTCATTTATCTAATAAAAGGTCACTTCCCCTTATCTTAATTTCACACCTCTAAATCCATTTGTATCATCTATTACCTTCCCAAATATTCTCCCAACATTCCCTACTTCAAACTAGATTCCTCAATTTGATCCTAAATCTATCATAATGATTCCTTTTGATCAACTCAAAATGAAGCACCTGAAGTAGTGGTAATAATTTCACCACCCTCTTTCAAATTGTTTTTTTCTGTCACTTCCTATTTCATTGTTGTTTACATAAAAAAATAATAAATCCAATACCTTGTAAATAATGTGATGTTATTATAACTAATGTACAACCATATTATTTTTTCTATCTATCCTAAATTGACAAATTCATCACACGTGTGTACGTATAGCTTACCGTCTCGACATCGTGATGTAGTTTTCTATTCAAACACATAATTATTTGGATGGATATAATAGATATTATAACAATTTTAAATAAAAAATATAATATATTAATGATTATATATATAGATATACCATCCAATTACATATGATTTCACTATCAAAAAAATGATATTGTCGTTCGTGCGTACGTAAAGATTACCGTCTCCATGAACTCTATGAGAATAATTCTCCATATTAATAATTAATGTATAATATTAATTTTATGATTAAATATAATTTTTATGAACATAATATAATTCAGTATATGAATCAAATAATTCCTATTCATATCAAACATGACTTCCACAACCATGCATATAAACGAAAATGAATCAGTTAACACACAAAACGATGATACTACTAAAATTTTACAGACAAATATATATTAGAAGATCATATATGATGTAATATTTATGTATCTAATTATTGTATAATTTATTAAAAATAATTGAACTATTATACAGGAGGTTATCATACCCTTATCCAAAGAAATGTACAGGGTAAGGGTTAATTTCACAATCTATTTATTATCTGAGGTTGTTTTTACGAAAGCATCTGTTGAGACCTATTTATCATCCACATCCGTGTTTTCATAAAACAAATATCTCAAAAAATATTGAAAATTATCTAGACAATGGTTTAATAGAATTTTTACCCTTATTTGACCTTATATATTTTGAATGAAATCTTTCTGTTGTTTTCCAAACAATGTACTTTATGACCTTCTCGACAAAATTAAGGTAAGAATTTTTTTCATAAATTATACGATAGGTGTGGATATATTTTATAGTTATAAAATCGTGGAATATTCATATACAAGAATGCATGAATATTTAAAAATATTTGTTTTATTTTATAATTATATGAATTTTAAATGATGTCAAAATAGAAATTGATATTTCTCTAAAAAATGTTTTGATTTAAACTATGTGAACATCATTTTGATATATTTTAATCTTATATGATGTTGATTTATTATGATACAAATCATCCATATATTATTTATGGTTTTTTGAAATTTCTGAGTGTGGATATGTTATATTTATACCTTTCATATTTTATGGATAACGTATTGACATTCCGTATGCTGGTTTTAATACGAATGTTAATGTTTGGTTTAATCCATTTCATATATGGAATTAATTTAATTTTGTATGTGATAGATGGAGCCCTCTATAGATCCTTTCTACATCATTATGTCTCATGAGACAAACTAGTGTCTTGGTTGAAGGATTTGAAAAAATATTATTTGTACTCTTGGCACAAGGCCTTGACTATGTGGATATGAAGTCTGGTATTATACATTCTATCATTATGAAATTGGACATTGAAATTACATGTGTTTATTCGACTAGTAGAATATCCATGTGAATAAGTAAATGGAAAATTTTGAATTTATATTTTTAAAATTATGATGTTGTTTATGTTTAATATTCTTTTGTTTTAGTCTTATACATTACCTTAAATTTTTATGGTTAATTTTGAATGTTTCCGCTATATTGTTATCCTTACAGAGCATCTGAGCTCACCCACATATATGTGTTATTTTTACTAGGAGGTGAAGATGTATTTAATGGATGAATAATAGGGATATGATAAAGATATATGTGTGTTCAAAGGGGAAAAATGTTTTTGATGTCTTTATTTCATGATGTAATGTAAAAATTATTAGTGTATCTAGTACGTACAAGCCTACTAAACTAATATTTCTTTAGGGATATGATTTCTTCTATCATTCCAATGTTATTAAATAATTCCCCAACTATGGGTAACTGCGGTCCGGGAATTATAGAATATTTCAAAAATAAATAATCATAAACAATAAAGAAATCTAATTACAATAAACATAATAACTTGAAACACAATCAAGATCACAATATGGAAAGAATAAATTATACTAAAATAATTCCATATAAATTATCACATGTTATTTAAACATGTCCATAGATATTCTAAAAATAGAATAATCACATGGAATATCAATAACTTATATCATTATGAAGGAGATAATAATGTTAGACATCATAAAAAATCAATCAAGGATTCAACCAAGACACCATACATAAACGCGTGTGTCCTCAGTCAATACACAGAATATATTTTATCATAAGGTTGGTCATCATAGTCAATCCATTATGGATTCATCCAAGACACCATATATAATTGGGTAATGCCTCACCTAATACTTAATCCTGTTTCTATTATAAAAACTACTTATGCATTAAGGAGATATAGAAGGCCTCAACAGTCACTTACTAAAACCAATGCATTCCACAATTTAAAGGTGTGAAACATAACCAAAATAAACATTTTTACTGAAAAATACAATATCAAATTTGAATAATTTAACCATATTCCATGAATGTTATCAAAATAGAATATCCATAGTCAAACTGATAATAATTAAAAAAATATTCTACATGACATCATAACCAATCAATTTCAATTTTTAATAACAATGAATAATGGTTGTTGACATAGATTAAATACACTAACAAAATAATTAATAATTATTTAGAGGAGAAAACACCTTTTTAATGGGTTATAATTTTTTTAAATACATTGAATTATAAAAGAAATAAAATTATTTGAAAATGAAGAGGTAAAATTTCAATTTATGTTGAAATTATTAATGCTTCATAATTGTGAATGTTGGTCAGAGTAGATTACTCAAGTGTTGGTGAATTGAGTATCTATAAATATTTCTGGTTAAAATGTATTCTTAAATTGTTTCCCCAAAAGGTTAAATACATCCCAGATAATCAATGTTATACTATTATAAGAGTTTGACCATTTAAATAACTTCATAGATGATTGATTAGTTGTCAGTAATATTAATATCAGTTATTAATATTACTTTTGAAGCTATTATAATAATACAAGACAATTATTACTTCTTTCAAAGATTAACTATCAAAGTGAATTTAGTGATTTCTGACTTATTTAGTAAATTAGATAAACAGAGAAGACTAAATTATGCACCACAACAGATATGAATCAAGTGGTTCAGTATCAAGTCGAGACCTAATCCACTCAACCTAGATATCACCTTCCACCTAACAGTGTGTATAAATAAACATGATCCACACCCTATATCATGTTTAACAATATTAAACATGACTGTCCAGGTCACACAGAGACCTCTTCCACATTTCTTCATGGGTACAAACAACCATTCCACACATGGACCTCTTACACACTTATCTGTGGGTATACACAAGAGTAAAAAGATGTTTGAGTAAGGATATATTTTATCCTTCATTTTAATGTATGATACATAGTGTGTTGTGATACAAATACACACACTTCTTGAAATCTAATTAAAATATACACAACGGAGTTGAAATATTGATATAGATATAGATATTATTCATATGTTATTCTTTGAACCTCTGGACTTATGAGAAGAAGAAGATGAAGAAATAAAGTCCTAGTATGGAAAATATAGTGTCGCAAGTCAGACAGATCCTGGTTGTGTTCTTCGTGATGATTGATAGTGCGATGATATTCACAATTCTAGGATTCAAGTATGCTTCATGTGTTCTTCATCATTATTGAGTTTCGTGAGACAATTCATTCATCAAAAAATTTCTATGTGTATTCATCATTGTTGTGCTCACGACCACCAACTTGTTTCGCTTTCTATGTATCTATTTATGTCTCGGCCGCACTACTATTTCATCTTAGAGTGCATGTGTTTGAGAAGATAGGTTGCTCGTATTCTGGACCTCATACCTCCTACTGTTAGATAACATGTCTATAAAAAAACATTAATTAAATTAGTGAATTTAAAATCTTCAAACATGACCAATAGAGATTAATTTTAAAGACGAAAAATAGATTAAGAAATGGAGTCAATATATGTCATTGAAATAATGTCTCCATCACATGGTGTATCGATTAGTTATAGTGTATTCTCTTTAATCATGTATCATGGTCATAGTTTCTGCCTCTTCATGGTGTCTGGATGTCGTAGTGTCTTCTTGTTCATGGTGTCTCGATGTCACGTTGTATGGTTTTTCATGGTGTCTTAATGTCATGATGTCTGGTTGTTCACAATGTCTCAGACTTACGAAAATATATGTATTCATACATAAGCAGTGATATAAACAGAATGGATTAAACTCAATCATTTATTATTGAATTAATTATAAATTAGATCAATATATAGTATATAATAACCAATCTAAGTGTTTAACACTTCAGAGATTTGGATAACATTGATTAAACAACTATTCATTTGATGTGAGATAGAATACATAGTTTAAACAAGGTTTATAGATAGAAAAGGATTCGTGATCATTAAAACAAGATTAATACAAGATGATTCCAACTGTGGGAAAAGCTAATCATGTTAGATAATATAATAAATACTTCCTAAATTTGATTTCAAAAATTTTCCTAAAGTACATTGTCTGGAAAATTAAAATAATATAGATCATTAATGAAATTTTAAAAATACCCAAGCATGGGTATGAAAATTGAATTTAATATTAATAGTAGAATTGTAGAAATCATTTTTTTGAAACACTTAAATGAATGACAGGTATTCCGTATTGGAGACATAAATAGAAACAATATTTATTAATAATGAGAATGTGAATAGAACACATACCTTAGGTCTGATTCCTCCATAATTTTCTAAATCCCTTTTATTGTTTTTAAATTTTTTTATTATCTTATAAATGAGTCAAAATAATATTTAAAATATCATATATGATCCCTTTATATCATTTTACTACTATTTTCTGAATTAGATTTTTTTATTTAACTATTTTGTGGGTGAATATATATGATTTATCATGCTTCTTTTGTAGAGAATGTCCCTATTTTCATTAATAGGATATATATTAACCATATCCAATGATATATAAATTTCAAAAATATTATATTTAGTCACTAAATTCATTTTTCAAACCACTACTAAATTCTTGATCGTTGATAATGAATCACATCTCTTCGAGGAGACATTAAGATGTGCATACACACCATCATTGATATCTATATTTATAAATTTTTAAGGAAGTAAATGTTATATAAATTTTATAGAATAAATATAATTTATTAATTTATCTATATAATTAACTTTCTTAATTAAAATAAAATTAGTATGCTTTTCAGGAAAATATTACAATACAATGTGGAGACGATACATCATATGTATGAGTGTGTGATGCTTTTATTTTTCTAAGAATGGATAAAATGTGGAATATGGTTGACCCATAGTAATAATAAAAATCCATGTATATATGTGATACTATAGTTATTTCATCATATTGGAGAAAACATTAGAGGATATAGAGGGCAAAATGAACATGGTTGAGTTGGTAAAAAATATTACAACTTCTTCCAAAGGAATATTTTACATCACTTCGTAATTGTTATAGGGTTGGAATTATTTGATGTTCATGATCTTCAAGATATGGTAAGGGATTATGGGAATATTAATGGATTGATTTTTTTAAAACTATATATCTCAATGTGGATTTATGAAATGAAATCATCGGAGGACTTTTATAATTGAGGGGAGGGGTAGTCTCTGAATAGTAACAAAATATTAAATTATGAAAAATTAATTTTTAATTGTAAATAAATATAATGTGATTAATTATGAAGATAATATATAGAATGGTTGAAATAGAATCAACCATTAATTTCAGACAAGTTTAGATCATATTATTTCCAATAACAGTTACCATTTAATTATATATTATCCCTTTAAACCTTACATTTATAACATGGGTTTGTTAGTCATTTTTGGTCGATATTGAAATTCTATAATTAAAAAAATTACAAAAATAAATCAGGGATATCATTTTATAACTTATATAGATAATTTATCTAAATTTAATATTTTTAAAAATTTTATATCATTTATTAAAATATAATTTATCTTTATATAACATTACTTTTAATTACGAATCTATTCATTACATTGACATATTGGAAAAACAAAAAAAATGAGCTATATTAAAATGAACTAATATAAAAATTCAACAACAATCCAATGTATTCTAAATTTTTTTATTGAATTAATTATATTAGTTTTTTTATTTGAATATTTTTATAATTATTTAATTGATATTCCATATTAATTAACAAATTATTTCATCATAGTTTTGTAATCCATTATGTCTTATTATATATTTCCTAAAATTAAAAAATAAATTAAAATGTTGAAATAAATCGACACTAAAATGATTATTTAAATTTGAAAATATGATCATAACAACCACATATTAATAATGAAATAATTTTTAAAAACATAAGTATGACATATTTGGCTTTTTTATATAAAATAAAATAAAAGTAATAAATTCAACCATGTGGGTTTAAGAGGGCATAAAATTAGACCAAAGATGATTTCAGTTTGAACTCAATCATAATATATAATTATCACATGTGATAGGATATTTTTTACATATTTATAAAATTATATATACTTTAAATAACTCAATATTATTGTAACTGTGCTAATTAAAAGTAATATTTTCAATATTAAATTTTTAAAAAAAATTAAAAGAGGCCTATTTAGTATAATTTGTCCAAATTATTTCAAATATTTTCTAGTTTTCTTTAAAATTATAGACACAAAGTTTTCTAAAATTAATCTATAATTAATCCTATATAAACTATGAAAAAAATATTTTTTAATTGAATGCGTACAAAAACATTTAATATTTGTATGTACACAATACTTATAAAATTATCAAAATGATATTAATTTAATTAATAGGTGTATTATTTTTCTATATTTACATAGATTTATATATAAAAAATAATCTAACATTATTATTTATACAGATGATTTTTTTTGAATTAAATCACATTATTTTTAACTATTAACAACTAAATGAACCATATCAATAAAATTACCAAATTTCAATAAAGGTAAATTGTGATTTTTTTCATATAAAATGATTTTTTCTATTTCAAATATAATTTATAAAAAGGTCAAAATATAATTTTTATATATGTTATCCATTAAACTATTTTAAAAATGTCTTTAGAGAAATATTGAATTTTAATGTGTAACATTGAATTTATTAGTATCTTATTACTATCAAATTTAGTTTTCAAATGAAAATACTTCTAAATAAATATTTTGTTATTAAATAAATTTTTCAATGTTATCCATTAATAACAATTTTATGGTCATTTAATAATTATCATGTAAAAATAATGGTATTTAAATTTATATCATTATTTATTTATATTTGGTGTTGTGGGAAATGTAAGATATGAAATTATTTATTTTTATTTCAAAAGAGACCTAAGATATAATATTTGTATGTTAAAATTGGATCCCCAGTTGAATATTTTTAAAAGAACATTGATCATCTAAGATCAACCTCATCCAACATAGCCCTTTTATCCCAGAACGCCAGACTAAAACTTGCGTGGGGTTATTTGGTCGTGCTTGATCATTGTCACTCTACAAAATGGGTATATCCTTTCTACAATGCATCCCCCACCCATTATTGGTACATCTATGACATGTTGAATTCTTATTTTCAACACCACATACAATAATAATTAAATTAATCCATTATCATAATAGGATATCAGCTCAGTGAATGAACATATAGAGGGAATATTAATCAACAAATGAGTCACCTCTAAAATTATTTGGATACATTGTTTTCATTCCTCCATTGGATGCCTCAATTATTGACAATGCACAAAAGTGGGTACTATTTTTTTCTTTATGCACATGAAATGTCCTGGAGATCTATTTGGAGAATATTCCTCAAATATAAAATCACCATTAATTCAGGTCTCTAGCATGTAATTTCTATAGGAAACTATATATGATGTTTTGTTCATCCCCATATATTACATCTTTATTGAATGTACCAATTGGTGGATCCCCATATGGAAGTTTTAATAATTAATTAAATTGATTCAGTATCATCAATGATTTACTAGGGTTTAGGGATCGGGGATTCAAACAAGAAATGACCTGAAAATATAGTTGAAAATAGCCCTAGGAACATTGATTAAAGTCAACACAGAGTACGAGGAAAATGTGTCACCATCCATCCCCATAGTACTTGGAATATCAGTAAAATTATGAATGGGGATTTCATTGGGTGAACATGCAGATCACATTGATGGATATTTTCAAAGACATGGGCTTCAAACCCTTTGTGATTCCACACTACTCTAATTACAACTTTGAAAAAAAATCACAACATCACAACACTATTGGATTCAGGAATTGGTAATATAAATATTCTTATTTATATCACTATTTTATTGATCTAATAACACACATGTTCATGGATTACAATTTAGATATTCACATATAATGATTTTTGGGACATCTATGGCTGATAATCCTTATATCCCTCCCCACATCCATGAAATTTTGTCAAACAAAAATGACCTAAAACATAATGAAAACATGTCATCCTAGTCAAAACATGTTAAACAATAATAAAAAGTCCTAAAAAAATACACTTAATTAGTCTTACCCATTGTACCGAATAATATATGTCATGAGAAACAATCATCGAAAGCCATATGTAACAAACATGAGATTCAACTCATGATGATATTAAATAATTTCTTAAATAGAATTTATGACTCTATGCATTATTTTAGACAATTTAAAACTATAATACTTAACAAATGAATCTAAACTACACTTTAAGTGTGAATGTTTCTAAACACCAATTCCCTCTAAGTTCATTTATATTGATTCTCATTATCATGAAATACATAGTGATGCCGGGATCCAACATCTCAAAATGACAAACAAAAGATCATAATTCCCCCATCCATAATTTAAATCCCTGTTCTGTTACGAATAAATCAATTTTTAATCCTTGATTCACAGACCATGAATATTTCATGTGGAATTATGATATTTAACAAGGTATTCTAAAAATGATAAAGTGATTTATGTTCACATTTTGGTTAACATGTCCCTAGACATAAGACAATAAACCCGTAAAAAACCTGCATACCAAATGATATTAAACTATATGGTTTAATTATAATTCATGAAATTATTTCAATAACTATGGGAGAAATTATTCTTGGTTTGATTTTATATGATGTTACACCAGGATCCTACATCATGGTTAAACCAAAATAAAAATTTCCCCAACTATCCTATATGCGAGTCCGATCTACATAATGGGGTACAATACAAGTTCTCACCACATTTGTGGGATCATATTGAATAATATAATAATACTCTTATCCACAAAATAATTCAATAAATATTGAGAGTTCTCAACAAACTCATGTGTCTTTGTTCTTATTGAAGTGTGATACATAGTGATTCATAAATCTAATTTTCTTGGCCCAACCAAAAACTACCATTTACAAGGTATTAGTAAGACATTATTAGTGGAAATTGTTTCCCCAATCCTGGGATATTTTAATAAGAAATCCACATTCTATATGAAGTGAATTCTATATTGGAAAAATACTTTGGCTCAGGAAATCAAAATATTCATATAAATTATTTATTCATCGATATTGGAATGTAATATTACTAAGGATATTATTTTTGTATCAATGAATTTCAATTCCATAGTTTCTCATTACATACGTCATCCAATATAGGGCCTATAATTCATTGGATGTTGTTGTTTTCTCATTAATTGTATAGAAACGTTCAAATTTTCATAAGTATCCATGAAAAGGGAGAGCCATCAGTAGGAAAAATCCTAATTATAAGACACTAATTTTATCTCTATAGGCCTTACAACATGATTTTACAAAACACCATTCAAACGTAGTTCACAATCCTTCCTTGAGAACCATATATGTATCACACATTGAATTTAGAAACCACTAGATTAAAACATTAAAACATATCCCTTCCTACATGATGATTATAGACATTTCTATGATAGGTTATCTTGAAAGGTAAAATTTCTAATCATTCCATGAAATATAAACATCCTTATACTATAGCAATAAATATCATTAACACAAGAAATTAAAATACATAGTAATTATCTTTGTCACAAGGCACTAAATTTCATATCTATTCAAACCTTATCCTGAAGGAGACATTCTCTTGATGTTGGTGAGCGATGAAATAATCCTAAAAAACTACATATGACTTTATTATCATTTAATATAGACACATAGTGATTATTTGATCATCTCATTAAGGTCTAGCTATCATATAATCATAAACTCGTGTGTTACCCCATTCACAAACACGTACTCAATCCAGGTAAGTGGTATAGATTACTCACATGAACCTCTATAAATACTCTGAGAAAAATTCGATTTAACCTCCATTAGATAAAACAAATATGTGTAATATTGGATTACCATTCATGTCTAGTGGTAAAATAGAATCTTCCTTAATTAATAGAAACATTCCCTTTATAATCCACAGTCTATGTTCTTGAAAATTATGGATCATTAACAACTCCCAATCCATAGGAAATAGAATTTCATATTCTATATGATTTTTTAGTATATATTAATACACCCCATTTTTCCTTGTATATGTATCCCACCAAAATGGTTTATCAACCAGAGGGACATTCATTGACATTATAGAATTCTTTTATCATTATAATTCCCAATGACAATATCATGCTAGAAAAAACAACTTGATTAACAAACAATGACATCCCTTTAACACATAACACAAATCATGTTACAAATTTTCAGATCAAAATACCTTGACCCAAAATTTCAATTTTTTGGCATCTTAAGTGTTCTAGGAAATTCTTGACTAAAAATCACTAAATGGGTAATCATTCCCTAACTAATAGTCAAATATTTTAGACATAAAACACCATTTGTGTTGTTTCAAATTTTATAAATGTTAACTTCACAAAAAATGTAACATGCTACTCACCCAATTCAATCCCATAAAAGGTAACATTGGTTAAATGTAATGTCTCAACACGCAATATAGGTAATCATCATTGTTTTCTAATAAAATGAGCAATGATAAAATGAGTTAAAAGAAAAGTTAGGTCGAGAACCCCAAAATGTATACCTATGAAATATTCATCTCTCTCCCAATAATTATTCTTTTTCAAAAACATAGGATCAAAATTTTGGATATAACACAGAAATTGTTTTTTATGTTCCACATGAGAATCTAGCAAAAATTGAATTATACCCACTAGGTATAATGTCCTATGAAAAAATTAGATCACATCCACATGACTATGTTATAATGAAAACTAGTTTATAGAAGGATTGTTTTCTAAAATATACATGTTATAGTTATAATTATGATGGAAAAAATGAATAAATACATATATTATTGTAGGGGAAACTATTTAAGATATTGAGAAGAAAATAACTGGAGCATCCCAAATTTTATCCACTATATTGTATTAAACAAATGATTATCATAAGAACTATTTAGATGTTGTAAGGTATCTTGATCCCAATTGAAGTATTTCCATATCGGGGTGAGTAGGAAATCATCAAACTCTTTATCTAGTCAGAGTTCAAGTATCATAGTAGTAATTTAAAATTTCCACATAGGCATTAGCTCCTTCTTGAAGATGGTGAATTTTTACAATAACTCATTCTGTGAAATATATCTCTTATTAGAGGCATGATATTATAGTGTCATTATCATCAAACTATTACTTTCATTCTACTAATTTCATTACATCGATGTGTGTTGTCAGGTATTTTGCAGCATGGTGGTAATCAGTTCTGATGAGATTTCGTTCCTTGATAAAGAACTATTGTGACTCTTCCTCTTTCTCAGAAACAATGATTTATTTATTTCATGATAGCGTGGACTAGGAAATAGTCATATCCACTATAACATTTAATTAATACTATTTTTGGGAGGGATTCCTTAAGTTAAATCAACAATGGAATTTTTCGTGACTAACGTCAATATGTTATTCCATACAAACTATAGATTTCCCTATAATATATCATGAGCCACGTGGATCACCAAGGAGCTAGTAATAGTTGAGGGTGTGTACTCTATATTTTGTGGTATTATAGAATTATCATGATATTTCCTTCCTCGAGTAACATCATCCTTTCATTATTCAATAAATTTAGTTGTGGAAAATGACTCCCCATTGAGATAATCTAGTTAAACTGTCAGCACGGAAGGGAGAATGAAATTAGTAATCAACTTTGAAAGATAATAAAAAGGTAATAAGTTAATGAAATTAAAATTACTCACACCACAATGGATTGTTCTCTTGGTTGGATTACTCCATTGAATCCATGGTCCCAAAACAATGAACTGGGATTTACAACAGAGGAATATTCCCTTGAGTTTTTTGAGGTCCCAAGATGGAAGGATCCAAATAATTTTATTCTCTAGGTCCCTCAACAATAATTCCAATAATATAATGAGTGTAATAACCCATAATGCAATTGATTTGTATTTACATGGCCATGATTTTTTAGATAGAGTTGAACCGTTCATTTTCATTTATTTTATGCATTGGACATAGGGTCCACCATGAGTGAAAACACTGAAAAGGGACACTCGCTTTTTTCCAACTCCATATTAATGTCCCATAACTCCTCAAAGGAGTGATGCATATCAATATCTAGAATAAATGATTAAATAATTTCATTATACATTTCATCAAATATCATTGATTACTCTGGAGTAAGGTTGACAATGATGTGGGACTCGAGGCACAAATTGGTTCATCCACTAGCATCATCCATAGTCCCCTTAGTGGGTAAAACCCTATCAGTCCCTCATAGATTCATGATATAACTATAACCTTAATTTCTTCGTTTGAGTTCTAAGTAATCCCCTTATAGTGTAGTGAAGGCATAAACAATGGTGAATATAGTGTCTAATGGTGTATGTGATGTATCTTAGATTCATAATGATGTAATTTTAGTTATTGGGGAATGACATTGTATGGTGTGCATTTTAATTTCCCATTACTCTGAAACCTGTCTAAAGTGGTACGAGTAGTTTTATCGCCAACCATTAAAACTTCTCAAATAAATGGGGTCGACTAGATAGCTATTATATTCCTCTTATGAGGAATATCCTCCTTAGTTATCAAATAGTCAAATCTGAACCCCATGAGATATGATCGTGGAATGAATTATATATCTGAGTGGAATGATCAAGAAATTATTATAGGTAAAAAATAACTACTCTTTGTAAAACTCACTCAAATAATATTTCTTATGGTGTAGTGATTCACTCTCCATCCTTACAACATTTTTGATGGAGGAATTCAAGAAATTATAACCTCAAATACATGTATTAGACGTGGAAATGTAGATTAATCTCCCAAAACAATACCCCTCTATAATACTCTAGAATAAGGATATATATCTTTAATGACGGGTTGATTCAGCAACACCCATATCGGGGCCTATTTGGGAATATTTTATAAAAATATATTAGTTAATTATGTCTCTATCGACATTAAATCAGGGCCACCCCTTCTGTGGAAATGAAATTTTGATCAATAAAAGAATATGATGAATGGGACAAATAAGATAATGGAAAACAATTTATCATCAGGATCTATAAAGTCATCCAATTCATTAGTGGAATGTTCTTCAACCCCTTTAGTGGCTCCCAATTTCCACATATCCCCCCCAAACTCATACTCGAGATTCATTCATCAATGAAATAAATGAGAATCTCCAAATCCCATATATATATATATATATATTACATAATTGATAAGATTATATTCAAATAAGATGTTAGATGTGTCTCAAATATCTCCAACCTATGAAATCTTCAACTCCACATAAATATTTGATCATTTGTCCTTAGAATTGGAAGTCATGATTTTCCATGTTTATACCACTTATAATCTGATGAAATATGTTGCTTTTAATACTTATGTTGTGAAAACATAAGACTCTATGATTTCAAGGGCTTCCGGGCTTTCTCTAGCATTGTCGATGAATTGTAAACGTGGGTAAAGACCCTTAATCCAGTATCCTAGAGTCAGTTGTCACTTTATTACAATGACATATTATACATGAAAAAACATATCTATGGAAAGAAGAATTTAGTATTTTGTAATAATAGAATCATTCTTCAACCCAAAATTATTGGTGAAATTTAAAATTCCTACATAATGATTATTCTAAGAACACTGTTATTATATTAGCTTATCCTTGCATGTAAAAAATAATATACATCCTGGGACCCATAGAAGGGTAAAATATATAAAAGGGATGACCTCAAATTCTTTGTATGTGAAATATTACTATGGAAGGTACAATAAATAAAATATCATAAACATTAATCCATGAAGAATTACTAAATCAGAAGCCATTTAACTATAATTTTGAGCATAATTTGGAAATAATAATTGATAATAAAGTGAATCCATATAAATATTCACATTAAAATGTATATTAACCATGTATAGTCTATAAATTTAATAATCACCAAAAATGTCAAAATCTAATCCCATAATTAGAGAATGAAAAATGTATGTCATCATTAGCATACTTTCAAGAAATATTCCCAGACACAATACATAAATGTGTCAGTCCCTAGCCTATACCCAAACTTGTTTATTTCATGATACCTATATATGCATCAAGGGGATATTGCATGACCCATATATCACATACCATGTCCAATTAATTTATCAGCTGAATGTAAATAATCATAAACAACATAAATATTCATATTGAAAAATTATCATAGGAAATGTGAATACATTTACAATAAACTATGAATGGTTTGAAAATTGAATATCCATATTCAAAATGGTAAAAAATTATTCACAAAAGTAATGTATATTGTACCATAACTGATCATATTAAATTAAAAGTATTATAAAAAATGGTGTTGATATGAACCAAAATAATCTAATAATACCATTACATTTTTTTTAGGGAATGGTCATATTTTCATTGATATAAATTCATAAATAATCATTGAAATTATAAATTAAATTTTTTTTTGAAAAAATGATATTAAATTCTAATGGATTTTTGTAATCATCATTTCATCTGGGTGGATGGATAATCCACTCATGTTCCATAATTTAAAAAACATTCCTTCTGAATTTTTGGGAGAAAAACCATTCAGTGATTTGATTCGAAAATGATAAAAAGATTCCATTCAACAAATTTTATCTAAAGTAAATCATGGTTAACAAATAGAAAGTATTAATATAAAAGAGAATATGAAAATAATTTAATTTTTTAGAAAACACTAACATAGAGGAGAAATATTCACCACTGAATAAATAAATTTTAACAATATCGAAAAATGATGAGATTGTGAAATAAATTGTCTCCTTGGGTCATATTTTCTCAGTACATGTCTAAAACCCAAATATATTTGTTTTAAAAACATTAATAACTTATTTTAAAAATATTTATAATATTTTTTATCATATATAATCACCTTATAACATATCACCACTCATTAATTAAGAATATTTTAATCATTCAACTATTTAGGTTGTTAATTTCCATGTAATTTCAAACTTATTTACCCTAGAATGTCTCAGTTATCTTGTATAAGATATAAATATATATATATAATCTTCATAATATTAATAATTTTTTATTAATTATATTTAATAATTAAATATTTTTATTACTTCTCTTTAATTTCGAATGTATATATTTAATCACATCTCTTCGTGGAGATGGTAAGACGTATGTACGCAAAATAAATGATATCAATTCAATATTATTGAATGTTCATGGAATGGGATGGTATATTAATTTTAATTAATAAATATCAAGTAATAATTTTTATAATTCAAATTTTTAATTCCATATTACCAACCCAGTAAAATGATAATGAAAACATATTACACCATAACATGGAGATAGTAAGTCATACGTTTGCATGTGCAATGGTTTCATTTTATATGGTATCGATAAAGGTGTACTATGGATGAACAATAATATTAATAAAATAAATGTATATAAATTATAATGGATTTATTAATTTAGTATTGAAACAACTCATGTAGAGGATGTAGAAGAATAAATGAACATAGATGAGTTGGTAAAAAGGATTGCCTCTACTTCTGCATAATTACTTTTGTACTATTATTAAGGGATATATGGATGGTATTTATGTAAGACTGGGATCTTTATGACTTGAACAAGTATGTTGGATTAAAAAATGTTTAGCTTTTTTCGAGATATGAGCCTCCAATGGGTGTTAATAGTTAGGGATTGGGTTAGCTTTATAATTGATGTTAGGGGAACTATTGGAAACTCAAAAAATAATAAAATAATAAAAATTTATTTTCAATAATAAATGGATCCAGGGAGATTGATTTTGAATATAATATTATGATGGGTCTTAATCCTCTCAAAAAATTATAATAAACATTTTGAGGTCACATTCTTACCAATATAATTTTGCTTTATCATTTATTTAATATATATAACTCTTACCAAGAGAACGTTGTTTTTTTATACGTTAGGGAACAATATTGTAACTATAAAATGTCAAAATAACCTTAATTGAATCATGAATAATATTTTACAATTTATCTATGTCATTTTATTGTTGTATATATATCTATAAATTTTATATCATATAGAAAATAATTTTTTCTTTAATATAACATTTATGTCACTTTTGACCGTATTAATTATATTAACATAAAAAACAATATACATTTCAAAAAATATCAGAAAATCATTTTAAAAATAAATTTTATCTATAAATTCTCTTAATGACATTATGTATCTCAAATTACATTTATTTTGATATTTTTATGATCATTTATTTTATTTTTCCATTAATTAAAAATTTACTACATCATAATTTTCTAATCTTTTAGGTATACTAATTATATCCTTAAAATTAAATACTAATCACATTTATTAATATATAAATTTTATCTTTAAAATTAGAAATTATAGTGGATAATATGTTATAATTAACTACAAATTTTTTTTATTACATCGTAAAAATATGTGTGTGACATATTAGTCATTTATAATATTGAAATATTATAAAAGGATCATAGTCATCCTAGTGGATCCAAGAGTCCAATATATAATATGAAGTATAATTTTGGTATAATAGTTTTCATATAATAAGATTATGATAAGCATTAGGATAAGTTTCTAATATTTATATTATTTGATTCACTCTTAATTAGGTGATGTACCCTTTACTATTATAATTAAAATTATTATGTTTACTAAATATATTTCTCAAAATTAAAAAGAAAAAATTAAATAATTGTTTCACTTATTATTAAAAATATGAAATATATATTTTGAAACATAGAAATCATAATTGGAAGAATAAATTTAAAATTAATCTGTATGAAGGGGTGAGAAAACATGTTTTTCATGTCAAATAGTGAAAAAGTTTGTAATATTTTTTAATCCAGATTCAATATAAAAATGATTCAAATATAAATAATTGGATTAATATCCATACTAGTTTTCAATAAATAAAATTCAAATATGCCTTATAATTGAAAATTATTTAGACTGAAAGTTAGTTTTCAATTAATTGGCAGTAATTTTCACTATTATTCAAAAAATGAAACATATCCAAAAATACAAAATATTCATCTATAGTAAATTTTCATATTCATATTTCGAAAAATGTATATCATTTTCACTAATATAATTCATAAAAGTGTGAATTTTTTTTGAAAATATGTCCTCTCTTAAAAGGCGGAAACAATGCCTTTAGGATGGCATGTCCTTTTAATGTATAAAATTTGGATTATAATAGTATTAATCCAATTGAATGATTTGGATAAATATAAATTAATAATTCAATAAATAATAAATTAAAAAAATGTGGATAACAATATTCAATCGAAAAAATTTAATGTCAATGTTATAATTTTTTTGTTACTATAATGATATTAAATTGTAAATTATTATTCAATTATTCTTGGTGTTGTGTACAATGTAAGATATAAAAGAAATGAAATTTATTTAAAAAGAAAAACATCATAAAATCACTTGGTGTTACAAAATTCCTTCCAATAAATTTCATTGTGATAATATGATATTTTACATAAATTATAAAAGTTAGATACTTAAAAATAACCTTATGGGAAACCCATATCATAAAGAGGGTTATTAAAAAAAGTCATAATATATGGGAATGGAGAATTAGAATGTCACAACAAAATCAGGATTTTAAATAGAACACAATTATCAGTATGTGAAATCATGGTTATGTAATATAAATCCAAATATCATGTTGTGATGAATAGTGATAGAGAATACGGTCACTAAAATTTTAACCATCACATAACCATTAATATGTGATTTATTAAAAGATAGTTGATTTAACCGAAAAAAATAAGAAATTGGATATTATTTTTGATCTGAAATATTTTCCCTAAAGGTCTGGTTCTACTTTAGATAATAAAATTAGATAAAAATCAAACATGATTACATTCCATTTAATGTGCATAATCCCATCCTTCTATTATGATTAGACATATTTTTACTTCATTTTTAACACCTGATGATTGAAATTAATGTTGTATTTTTATACCTATAGAACATTTAATGAATCATAATTCCCACATGAATTTTTTCATCCATTAAATGTTCAATAAAACTCAAATTTAAACAATATAGTATCCAATTAATCATTCAATATCCTCAAAAAATAATATAAAATGTCCAACATAATTCGTTCTAACATTAAGACTCATACAAATTACAACTAACTACATTCCAAATCCATCAATTTAATAGGATGTCACAAAATTTTCAAAATCCTCATAAATCAATTTTTTATTAAACAAGATAATATATATCATATAAAACATAAAAAATATATGAATACTTTAATCATAATTATTCCTTAATTAAAACACTTGTGTTTCTCATATTAAAATTACATTTATATTCTCTTAGTCCAAACAATTATTACACCAGAATAGGTAAAATAAACCCTAAAATCACCGTCCATATTAATATTAAGCAACATTATTCCCAAAAAATATATTTTTCATTATCATTGAAATATAGAACTTATTTTATGGTGTTATCTTCCTTCAATAATGATTTTTAAAAAATGTTCAAAATGCTAATTAATAACATTTCATGGCCATCGATAAAATTCAACATTTACAATAATATATTTAATAAAGATGTATTGTAATTGAATCATTATATATATAATTTTTATTACAATAATAACATCATTGATAAAATAATTTACAAAATATTTATTGAATAAAAAAGTATATTAATGATTCAAATTTGATTGTAGTAACAAAATAAGCCTAAAATTGATCCCATTGTTTCTATATACTTATATTTTCGAAAATATTTGGAATATAATTTTCATAGAGACTAATTTCATTATAAATAAATCACTTGATATTGCCTGCTTATTTCATTTCCATTATATCATGGGTCTTGCCACCTTTTTTCTCTACATTTATAGGTCCCTCTAATTTAGAAAATGAATATACCATAGTGTTTCATTCAACAATTATTGAATGTTGGAAAATACTTATTTATATTATTTACATTATACCAATTTTTTCTTTATATACTCTTATTCCCTTTCTTCCCTCTGAATCCCTAATAATTAGTTATTTATTTATTTTTTCTCGTTAGAACATGATCCATTATCCACATATAATGACAATTTTTGGGATACAATTTAATTAAAAATATTTTCTTAAACCAATCACAGAATAGATCATTTTTAAACATTTGATTTTATCAATGATGTGGCTCCCATTAATTCTGCAATGTTCCATTTTAAAAAAATATGACATACACATTAATAGATCATAAGATTATAAAACACATTTTTTATTCCCAAAACTTGTGAAAAAAATTATCTAAAGTGAATATATTTGTTTAAATTTTATCTAGATAAAATGAATTGTTTATTTGGATATATTAGGTAATATGGGTTTATTGCCTAATCCATATTTTAAAAAATCTGATACCCAAGGTTTTTACTAAACTTCCCCTCATGCCAATTGTAACGAAACCAATCCCAGTATCAATGTGTATGTGTTTAATTTATATGAATGTTATATTATACAGGGAATCACATCCCAATGGAAATTTATTTATATAGTTTTAAAAAAATAGATGCATAATTGAAACATACATTATAATTTAAATTGTAACTACAACACAATGATTCCTCAACGACCATCATTATTCTTCTAGCTTAACCCACGTTTCATGCATAATATAAAACTTGTAATCCTATGAGAACTAAATCCTAATAAATGGGTGAGATCAAATTTTTTGTAAGGGTAAACATATAATGGATGATGTGACACCCCAAGCTTCTATGTTATGTTTCCCTTCGAATAATGGAATAACATTCATTTTACGCAACATCGAGATTCTAACACACTATGACCAATCAAACTAGTCCTTATGAATAGGAATACCCCCAAAAGGAAATTTTATGAATTTTATTTTTCAAAATGGACATCATTTTTGAATTAGGAATATTTAAATTAGCTTAGGGTAATTTTTTTGGTATTTTTCTGAAACATTCAATTATTGATGAATGGTGAAAAATATTATGTTATTTTTAAAAACTAACTTTGTATTTAAATTTATTTTAGGTCAATATAGATTAATAATAACTATATATGTTCAATGTAATTCACTGGAGTCATTTTATAATATTTTTAGATATATATAAATTTTATTGATCTTTTTACCGTCTTTTACCCACCTCTTAGGTGCATTTGCATGTATGCATAAAAAATAATTTCAATGCTTCTATGATTTGAATTTCAAAAATATGATTCACATTGTTAATATCATTATGGAAAATTTGGTTCAATAAGTTGAAATTTTTTTTGGGTGAATAGTATCTTTTGAATTTTATTTCCCACGGTTAAATGTAAATATGGTAATTAAGGGTAAAATGATATCATAATTACACTAATTTTTTTTAATTCTATTGGATAATTTTAATTAGACCAAATAAACGTTTTGAAAAAAATATGATCCTATTTGGTCCACTTGGATTAGATTTAGAAATTAATTATTAATTTATTTAATGAATAGTTAAAAGAGTTATATTCAAAGATTAATAACTGAATAGTTTTCAATATAGGGATACACACAATATAAATTAGACTATAAATATTAATTAGTAATATAAAAATATTTTCTACAAAATGGTAATTTATTTATAATTTTTAGATGTTAAATAATTTAATTTATTTACGACACAATGATGATGCAGTAATAACTATATTATTAAAAAATGAAAACAATTGATATTATAAATTTTCAGAAAAATGTAATTTGAGACTTTTGATGAATTGCAATAATTTTTTAGGTTAATATGACATGTTAGGGTTAGTTAAATAAATTTTATTTGATGTTATAAATTTTTAATGGCTTTCAAAAAAAATAAATACTAAGTAGTGTCAAAATTGGAAGATTTGAGTTTTTAAAACAAATACTACATTATTAATTGATATAATATTCTTAAAAATCAATGGTTCGTCTGAAGGACATAGATAAGGATATATATAATAATATTGAACCACATGGTGATATCTTATATATTTATTGTTTGTTTATTTACCATATAATATAAAAATACAAAGAGACACGGTAAATGTAAAACTATTTAACTAAGAGATAAATCTAAATATAAGTTTTATACGATGAACATAAACAATATAAAACCTATTGGTGGACTGGTTTGAGACCAATATCCACCTTTTCCAAAAAATAATTAATTATGGAGAAATTATAAACCGAAAATGATTTTATTATGAAATAATATTTCAATCTTATCTAAAAGTGACCCTCACCTCTCATGTAAAAGGGAACTTCCCCATCTCTTAATTTCACACCATAGAAGTCATTTGGAATGACCAAACCCAGACAAATATTCTCCCAATATTCCACAAATCATCCTATAATCCTTAATCAATTCATAAATTCGACCTGTGTAGCCATTTTGATCAACTTAATAGGAAACACCCAAAGTATAGTGAATAAATTCACCACCCTATTTCAAGTATTTCTCTTCTTCCACTTCCACATTATTTATTGTTCCCCTTAAAATAATCTAGTACTTCTAAATAATGTGATGTATTTATAAATATGGTACAACTATATTAGTTATTCTATCCATCCTACAAATGAAAAAGTCACCGTACGTGAGTACGTATGACTTACCATCTCCACATCGTGATATAGCTTGTTATTCAAACACTTCATTATTTTGATAGGTATAATAATGAGTATAACATATTTATATAATAAATATAACATGGTAATGATTCATTATATATGATATACCATCCAATTATATACGATTTCACAATAAATATAATGATATTGTTTCTCGTGCGTATGTACGGATTACCGTCTCTAAGAACGTGGTGAGATTAATTCCCCTATATAATCATTCAAAAATAATATTCATTTTATGATTCAAAATAATGTTTATGAATATAATATAATTATTTATATGAATAAAATAAATCCAATTCATAACAAACATGGTTTATATATCAAAGCATATAGTGGAAAATGAATCAATTAACACCCAATAATGACGATACTACTAAAATATTATTGACAAAGATATATTAGAACATCATATATGATATCATATTTATGTATATGGTTCTGGTATAATTTAATATATGTTTATTTAAATATATGGTGGGTGTGGCTAAAATTAAGGTAAGAATGATTATTTAACTTATATTACAGGTGCATCTATTTTCCCCCATTATAAAATCTTTTAAGCTTCCATTACAAGATTATAAGAATATTTCCTATATAAAAGGCTAATTTTATAATTATATGAGTGTTAAATTATTTCAAAATATAATGAGATATTTGTCTAAAAAAATTTATTTTGACTATGTCAACATCTTTTTAATGGATTTTTTTTGTTTGAAGTTGATTTACTATGATACAAATCATACATATTGTATTGAAGGATTTGGGATATTTTATAATATGGATGTCTTATTTATATACCATTGATTTTTTAAGGAGTATGTATTGACATTTCATATGAAAATTTTAATATTAATGTTTATGTTATGTTTAAACCTCATCAAATGGGGAATGAATTGGACTTTGTATGTGATAGTTGGAGCCCTCTATAGCTCATGGAAACATCGGAAGGTCTCATTAGACAAAATTGTGTCTTGGCACATGGCCTTGAATAAATATTATTTTTAGTCTTGGAAAAAGGTCTTCACTATATGGTTATTAAGTCTTGCATTATGTATTCGATTATTATGAAATTGTATATTAAAATTGTATGTGATTATTCAACTAGTGGAATATACATTTCAATAAGTAAATGGAAATATTTGATTTTATCTTTTCCACATTATGATGAATTATAAGTTTAAAAGTCTTTTTTTAGTTTTATACAATGCCATAAATGTTAACGGTTATTTAAGAAAATTTACACTCTATTGTTATCTTATTGAGCATCTGAGCTCCCCCAATTATACGTTTTATTTTTCCAAGGAAGTGAGTAAGTATTTAATGGTTGACCAGCTAGGATAGGATAAGGATATAAGTGTGATCAAAGTGGACAAATTTTTTTTGATTTTTTTATTTCATTATGTAATGTAAATCTTATTAATGTATCTAATACTTTAAGGAAACTAAACTAATCATCCTTTCAAGACATGATTCCTTGAATCATTCCAATGTTATGAAATAATGCACTAACTCTGGCTAATTGGGGTTGGGGAATTACAGTTGGTATCAGATATTTTTTAGTAGAAACCTTGGAAACAATATTTAGAGAAACTCTGATTAAGGAACACTTCCCTAAGATAGACATTAAGTATTAGTATAGAATAAATTCCTAGAATTTTGGTACTGCAGATAGTTTGTGTATTATTCTAGAAAAACATCTCTATCTAGATACAAGTAAGTAGAGGTGGCTCTAGCACAAATGTACCAAGGTGTAAAACTCAAAAAATCCTCTTTGCACTTTACTCGAATAGTAACTGGTGCACGACAACTCACCCTGCTGCACTATTGGTTACGACACACCCAGATTATATTCTTAGGTTATTTATAATTTTCAATAAAAACCATTATGATGTATTGCTAATTATATACTTACTCAATGGATTTTTTATGATTACGTATTATATCTAGAAACTGTTCAATTTATGTCAAGTGTTATACATGTTCAGAATTTCTTATAGTGGTTCATAAACAAATATACTTTATGCCCTTGTCTATAAATGGAGCCTAGTGGGAGGAATGGAAACCATATCATTGAACATAATCCATGTATGATTTTTCATCCTACTCAAGGTAATTATAGTGGTGATTGTGATGCAACTGGTGATGATCAGGTTATCAACATACTAGGAAAACTCACACAGGTTATGAATAATAACCTTACCCGTATGGATCTCCCTGATACACAAAGTGGAGGATCAATGTTCAAAACATTCATGAGGCAACAACCACCAACATTCCATGGGACCATAAATCCATTTTTAGCCATGAAATGGATAAGTTCTATAGAAAATATATTTCATGCTTTGGGGGGGTAACGAAAGGGAAAAGGTTGTCATTGCAGTTTGTCACCTCACGAGACATGCAGATCAATGGTGGTCATTAATCCAAAACACAAAGAAAGATGAAAAAGTATCAAACATGGAATGGAGGGAGTTTAAAGAGATTTTCGTGGAAAAATAATTTCCTCATGACCACTGAGCAGATATGGAAATTCAATTTCTGAGTTTGAGGTAAAAGCAGGACGAGAATGTAAAGACCCATAAAATTCCATGTAAATTTTTTTAAAAAAATTAACTAAAATTTTACTATTCTGCGAATATTTATGAAACGTGATTCCGATGCCAGGAATTTCCCAGATGAAATTTCTAGCTAAATTTGACTAAGTTTAGTAAACATGAGAGCAGGTTTTTCTATCATTTGAATCGGTGCTCGGAATTGAAATCTGAGAACACCATTGAACTCATATCGCCGATATTCTCTTAAGGAGATTTTCACCTCGAGGTTAGTTGGTCTAGAGTGAAAGATACTTTTAGATTTTTTCATGAAGGAATGACATAATTTAAAATTGTGTGAAATTTTATTTTTATTTTATTTTGAATCCCCAATGTGGATGTTGGGACCACCATACCTAAACCTCTCAGAAGATGTTTTGATGGTGGGGACCACTCAAACTATCCCCCCAAGAGAGGTTATGGTGGGGGGGACCACCCGAGGCTAGAATCCTATTGAACTCCCTCTTAAGTGTGGAGAATCATTTTGAGCTCCCCACTTAATTGTGACGACCCTCCCCCACATAATTTTTCCAACCTAAGTAATTAGTTAACCCAATTTAAATTTATGCCAACAAAAATAATAGAACAAAAAAAATATTATTTTGGGCTTCCATTTCATATTGGTGGAATTGGTAGAGAAGAGACATTGGAGGATTATTATCTCCAATGAAGAATGCTCTACTTATGAAGAACGCCGACATCGACTACATCCTCGGGACACCATCCAAGGAGGAACGCCTTCGACAACGACGAACCGATGCACGAGCCCGGGATTTGAGTGTGTGGTAGACGAGACGATCTTCATCAACATCACCTTATTCCAACCTTGTCGACATCAATGAATAAACCAAGGTAGGGTTTTATTTATGAGTGGTTTTATATTCCCATGATTTTCTCTTTTAAAACAATGAACACGTATTAACACTCTATTTTAGATTGATCCATGGATTTTTTTATTTTGTGGGATTGGGAATATTTAATTTTTGAAACTTGAAGGGATGGTGTTTAAATTATTTTCCATTTCCCATTCTAAATATTGTTGGGATTAAAGTATAATAGCCTCATGATACCACTCAAATATGAAGAGGGCATGGAAAATTAACATGGGTCGTTGTTTCGCGCGGAATCCGGGGATGACCTCCTGGACGGGAGATTCAAACGTTCCGATCGGTTTCTAACGGGTTTGTTCGTAGAACCGGAAACATCCAATGATTCCACATCCGTTTGAACCTACTTTCCAAAGGCAGGCGCTCATTAGCTTGTGGGCTAATGAGGCTTAGGAATTTGCATTGGTCGAGAGGATGGGAGGTCGGACTCATCAAACCTTTTTGAGGGGAATTATTGTCTACTCCGGGACTCCCTTTATAGATTTAAGTTAAGTTCATGAATCCTTATTACATTACCAAGTATAAAATGAGCTTTCCTTTAGTTTTAACAATCAATGATTAAATATTCAAGAAATTTAGAGAATCTTTTATATGTATTCGAGGTTCTTCATCAATATAGAATCATCTATATTTGTTTAGAGATTCTTGGTCAATGGTATCCTTCAAAACATTTATATAAAAGTCTCTTGGTCATTTTGATGACCAGGCTGGTTTTAAAGCCACTCAGTGGGGCACTTGAAGTTTATCGTCATTCAGAAGGACAGAGATTATTTCAATGTTGGGATCGAACCCATGAATGGGCTACCTACGTATCCTTTGTTTTGAAAAAGGAATCAGAACTCACGTAGTTCGAGGAATGGGATATGATGTTTTATGATTGATGGCTCAAAGATGAATGTCATAATTACTTTTACACTCTAAGCTCACGTGAGTCATGCTCGGTGTGAGAAACAAGAGGTATTGGTAAAATTTAGACAATTGTGCCATAAAAGATGCAATCATAAGAATTTGTTTTGGGGCTTATGTATAGATGACTGCCCAGATAGGCGAAGGTTTAGGATTTACTTTTAGGAAGAAAATCCATGAACAGGTTCCACAAAGTTATATGTGCTTCATGGAGATTTGAATACTCTAATCTTGGGGCTTACTCCTAAGGAGGATGCCCATGTTAGGAGGGGACTTATGATTGGGTTTTATTCCTGAAAAGGAAACCCAATTCAAAGGGAATTTATGACTGGTTAAGAGAAATTTTAAGAGACTTGGGGCTTACTCTTAAGAAAGATGCCCAAGATTTAGGACTAGGACTTATTCTTGAGAAGGAAGCCTAGGTTAGGGGACTTGGGGCTTACTCCTGAAAAGGAAGCCCAAGGTTATGACTGAGTCTTATTCCTGAAAAGGAGACCCAGGTTAGGGATTAAGGTTTGGGGCTTACTCTTGAGGAGGATGCCCAAGTTTAAAGGACTTTGATTGGGGCTTATTCTTAAGGAAGATGCCCAAGACTTATGACTAGGACTTATTCCTGAGAAGGAAGCCTAGGTTAGGGGACTTGGGGCTTACTCCTGAAAAGGAAGCCCAAGGTTATGACTGAGTCTTATTCCTAAAAAGGAGACCCAGGTTTGGATTCTCTCATCTTAAAGGATGAGGTTGAATGAATGAACTCTCAATCTTTGGTGACATAAAGATGTTTAAATCGTTAGGTTTTGAGAGATATTTCACATAATTCCTTTCAGATAAGGATGTCAAATCAAGAAATCATGCCATAAATGGCTTTGAAGAGTATCTTGAAGAATGAATCTTGAATAGGAAGGGTGAAATGGCTTAAGAGGGGTGAAAAAGGGCAAGATGGGCACCCAAAAAGATAGGGGCGCGCAAGTATTGAAGGTCGCGCAAGTCCTGCGGCGGCGCGCAAGTATTGGTCGCGCAAGTATACTTGCGCGACATAAGGGATACTTGCGCGATTTTCAACCAGAGTTGAATTACTTGAGCGACTCTTTATTAAACCCTTTCCCATCCTCTTGAGGTTCTTCCAGAAGAGGGACGCGCAAGTTATATTGAAGGAATTAAGTCGGCGCGCAAGTGTTTGATAAGTTTCAACACTTAGGCCTTCCTTCTTCCCTTTAGATCTTCCATTCTAGGTAAGAAATTACCTTAGAAGTGTTCTGGAAGCTTTGAGAAGAGACTTGGGCGTCGGGAGCTTTGATCCGAGTTTCTGGGAAGAGATCCTCTCGAATCGGGGGCCCATAGGGTCTATTTATAGGCAAAAGAAGACCCCGGGCGGTTACTGGGCGGTTACCAGATCTGTCGCGCAAGTCCCTTGCACGACCATGAGGGGTCGCGCAAGTGTTAAGGCGGCGCGCAAGTGTACTTGCGCGACCAAGAGGGAACTTTCGCGACCTATGGGCAATGTTCTCCTTTTCCATCCCTTTGTCGATTTTTTGATGTTTCTTCAAAGGATTAATCACTTTTTAGCTCAGATATTCGCTTTTCCGAACTTTAGATTCCGTGACGAAAGGAGCGTCAACAAAAGTCCCCCCTCAGAGTTGGATCCGGAGAGAAAATGAGGATTTGACTCTGAGGAAATCGAATCCCTCAAAGGAAAAGGGGGCGCGCAAGTCTTCAGGGCACAGAAGGCAGCACACAAGTGTGCTGGAACTTGAATTTTATTCAAAGTTCCTTTGTCTTTTGTGTGGGCAGTTTAAAGTCATGCACGCCGGACATAAAGTGGCTAATGTTTAAGGTCGAAATAGCTTTGACCGAAAAATGGATTAAAATGGATTCAATTCCTTGATAATTTATCTGAAAACAAATTACCATACTCAAGTATGAGAGAAAATATGTAAACTATGACTTAAGAATATTTGAATCTGAGGAATGATATGAAAAAGAGCTAAATAGCATTAGAAGAAGTAGTTTCCAAGAATTAAGTTACTATTATTTAACAAAACCCGTTAGGGGGTTGAAATATGCAGGGCCACCTATGGGCATTGGCTGCATAGTCAAATAAAATAGCATCTTTTGGCTGACAAGTCTGTTATGTGGACTGTTTATGCAAGGCCACCTATGGGCACGTGCTGCATAGTTAGGCAAAAGAACTCTCAGAAATTTACTTTCCTAGTGCTAAAAGCCAGTGAATGTTTATGGAGATTCAAATTTTCTAAAGCATAGAGTTTGTTGTATGGAAAGAGGTACTTGAATATGGAGAAGATATTTTCAAACAAGAATATCGAAGAACTGGATGAATATCACTCCTACGAAGGTCTGACCCAAACGTAGGGAAGAAGAATAAACCATAGACTTGAATACTTTCAGATCATGAAAAAGGATATGGGACAAATACGTTAAGGATGGCTATTTTTGCGGATCCCTACATACTGTCGTTTAAGACAAATAAGGACAAAAGAGGCATTATTCCCAAGAATGAAGTTACTATTATTTAACAAACCCGTTAGGGGGTTGAAAACATGCAGGGCCACCTATGGGCATTGGCTGCATGGTCAAATAAATAGCATCTCTTGGCTGACAAGTCTGTTATGTGGACTGTTTATGCAAGGCCACCTATGGGCACGTGCTGCATAGTCAGGCAAAAGAATTCTCAGAAGTTTGACATTTTTGTGACCATAAGTCATGAAAAAGGGTTATGAAGATCTGAAAATATTTAAGGTTAGGATTATAATACATAAAGATGGGTATTTTCCAATGTATATAGAGATACATAGGTCAATGAAAACCATAATCATGTTGTGGCTGGGTCCTGAATTGAAACTTGGACTTCACTACGTATCTCATAAGAATGAGAATCAAGCCATACGTAGTTCTTGAAATACAGTTTAACGTCATGCAGGACGAAAGGATGAGTGATCTTAGTTTTTTGGGTCGTAGAATTCGGATCATAATAATGAATACACAGTGTGTGTTTTCATGAGGACTTTTCAGCCAAGGGACTGAAAGTGAAATTTGGGGTTAGGCCCAAAAGACTTGGGACTGGATTCGAGGGACACTCGAATGTTCCTACGTATCCCATAAAGATGGGAATCAAGTCCACGTAGTTCTAGAAACTACCCTTTGTACAAATTTGGTTCGTACATGTGAAGGGTGAAAAGGGACTTTAGTGCAATGATGGTTTTAACCTAAGATAAAAAGTTTAGGCATTACCATGTATGTACGTAGTCTTTTTGAAAATGAAAACCATGATTGAAAAAGAATCAATGTTTAATAATGGTTCCTTCTCAAATGAGGAAATCAAAGAATATTGTAGTTTATTGTCGTACTGGACAAAAGTGTTGTATAGTTTAACGTCATATAACAAGGACGAAAGTGAATCAATGTAAAGATATTGATTCCAAGGGTGGTTTCACAAATCATCATCATATGAGATTGTGGTGAACCAATGTGAAGAGATTGTTTTTGGGCTTGAACCTTTGGGAGGTTGCCTACATACCCAGCCTGGAGGGCAAGGATCAAAGTCTGTGTAGTTCAATTAAAGAATGAATTAATGATCAAGTTGTTCTTGTGGACAATGATCTAATAAAAAAAAATGTTGTTGGGACTTACACATGGTTAGTGGCCCAAAGGGAGTGTTATGGTTGATGTTCGCTCTAAGCTCATGTGAGTCATACTCGGTGTGAGAAACAAGAGGTAATAACAACCTTAACGATGCACAGTTTAATGTCATGTAGGACATATCAAGGATTTTCTGTACAGTTTAGCGTCATGTAGTTAGGACGATGGGGACAATACAGTTTAACGTCATATTGGACGAAAGGGGGATTGTGCAGTTTTAATGTCATGCTGGACTTTTGATGATTATATAGTTTAGCGTCTTTCCGGACGTGAGGGACTTTTATACAGTTTAGCGTCATGTAGTTAGGACGTCACAGTTTAACGTCTTGCTGGACATATTTGCAAATAGTTTATGGTCGTATACATGGACCAGGAATGATGCAGTTTTAAGGTCATGCTGGACTGTTTATGGAACTTTTTCACAGTTTAATGTTGTGTGGGACGAAGTTGCAGTTTAAAGTCATACTGGACCATTGCTGTATAGTTTTAGCGTCATATAGCAAGGACGAACTGATGTTGTACAGTTTAAAGTCATGTAGCTAAGACTAAGGTGAATCAATATGAGGATATCAGTTCTGATCTTTTTACAGTTTATCGTCATGCTGGACATTGGAAGTGCCACACAGTTTTAATGTCATGTTGCTAGGACACAATATAGTTTAATGTCATCTCGGACAGAATACAATTTAGTGTCATGTAGGACAATAAGGGACTTAACACAGTTTAACGTCATGCTGGACGATGAAAGTGCCACACAGTTTAATGTCATGTCGCTAGGACAAAATATAGTTTAATGTCATCTCGGACAAAATATAGGAACTTCTATACGGTTTATTGTCATGTAGGACAAAATCAGGGACTATGCAGTTTAAAGTCTTGCAGTTAGGACTATTGGTGCTGCACAGTTTAGTGTCATGTTGCAGGGACATAAGTGCGAATAGTTTAAGGTCATATGCACGGACCATACAGTTTATCGTCATGCTGGACGTAGTTGTAGTTTAAGGTCATACTGGACCATTGCTGTATGAACCAAATGTAAGAGTCTTAGTTCTGTGAACAATATTTTGTGTTTATACAAAATACTTCTTCAGAAATCTGGCATTAGTTGGAGTCGTGATGTGTTCTCCATCCATTGAAATCAGAGAATACGCTCCATTGGAGTAGACCTTACGTACTGAATAAGGTCCTTCCCATTTTGGTTCAAGCTTGGGAGGCTTCTTTCCTGGTATCATTGGTGTTCTGAGAACCAATACCAATTCTCCCTGAATGAATGAACGAAGACGAACTTTTTTGTTAAAAGCTCATGCTATTCGATTCTGATAGATTTCCAAGTGGTGCAAAGTGCACAATCTTTTCTCATCTAATTGTTCCAATTCATTCAACCGCTTTTGGGATTGCTCATCTGTTGATAATTGATCACAAATGGCTATTCTGAGTGAGGGCAATTGGACTTCAATTGGCAAGACTGCTTCTGTTCCATATACCAATGAATATGGAGTAGACCGCGTTGCATTGCGAGTGGTAGTCCGATAAGCCCATAAAGCATGATAGAGTTTATCAGGCCATGACCTCTTATCTTTATCCACCATCTTTTGCAGTATATTTGAAAGAGTCTTGTTGAAGGCCTCTATCTGGCCATTAGCCGCTGCATGATATCGAGATGAATGGTTGGACTTAATGTTGTATTCTTGATACAATCTCTTTACCTCAGAAGAGCAGAAGTTGGTGCCGTTGTCTGTCAATATGGTATGAGGGACACCAAATCTAGTAATGATGTTAGACTTGATGAAGCTAACAATGCATTTAGAACTGACTTCTTTGAGAGGTACTGCCTCTGCCCATTTGGAAAAGAAATCAGTAGCAGTAAGAATGTACTTAAACTGCTTGGCCGTAGCTGAAGGGTAAGGTCCCACCACATCCATTCCCCATGTGGAAAATGGCCATGAGTATTTAGCTGTATGAAGCAACTCTGGAGGTTGATGAATGAAATTGGCATATACTTGGCATGAATGACACTTCTTTGTGAATTTAACACAATCTTGTATCATTGAAGGCCAGATGTATCCAAGTCTTCGAATTTGATCAGACAATCTATGTCCAGACTGGTGGGCACCACAGACTCCTGCATGCACTTCTTTTATGACAGCCATTGTCTCTTCACCATCAATACATCTGAAGAGAACTCCATCAAAACCACGTTTGTAGAGAATTTTCTCGAGGTGGTTTGGACAATCATAAAGAGTAAAATTGACCACACGTCGCCGAATTTGCTCTCTCTTGGCTCTATCAGGTGGAAGTGTTCCATTTTGAAGGTATTCCCTGATAGGTGACATCCATCCTGTAGTATGACCATATGGTTCAGGAATGGGACTAATTTCATTAATTTCCTCTGTTCTGACTTGAACATAAGGTGAAATTGCACGACGGTGGGCAATACCGATGGTTGTCTCGTCCCGATTTGGATCTGCTAAAGCTGTGGCTATATTAGCCAGTGCATCAGCTTGAGCATTTTGTGATCTTGGGACATAAGAAAATGTCGGTTCTGAAGGGAATTCCGACATTAACTCTCTGACGTAATCATACAAAGGGATTAATTCTTCTTTTCTGATGGCATAATCCCCATTGATTTGTTTGATTACCAGGTCTGAATCACCTTTTACCTTTAAGTGATTCACTTGTGCTTGAAGCGCTAACTCCAAGCCTGCAATGAGAGCTTGGTATTCAGCTTCATTATTGGTACCACCTTCCCACAACAAAAAGGAATAAGGTAACACTGCCTTATCTGGAGAAATGAGCACAATTCCTAAACCAACTTTGTTGAATTTAGGATTTTCCATTTTCTTCCCTGTTGGACTTCTAGAAGCACCATCAAAATACATTTCCCATGTTTGAGGATTCTCTTGAATAGAAAAAACTTCCTCATCAGGGAGTTCGATATCTGAATATGTGTCTTCCACTGAAGGGTGTTCAGCCAGGAAATCAGCCAGAGCTTGGCCCTTAATTGCCTTTTGAGACACATATTGAATGTCGAACTGCTGTAGAATAACCGCCCACCTTGCCAGACGTCCTGTAAGCATTGGACGACTAAGGATGAATTTGAGTGGATTATTACGAGATACCAATTGGACCTCGTGATGTTGCAGGTAGTGTCTCAGTTTCTGAACTGCAAAGATTAATGCTAGGCAGCATTTTTCAATACTCGAATATCGGGTTTCTGCTTCAAGCATAGTTCTACTGAGATAGTAGAGACTATTTTCATTCCCAGCATCATTCTTTTGAGCGAGAAAGGCACCCAATGATCGCTCTAAAGCTGTCACATAGAGGATAAGAGGTCTACCCTCAACAGGTGGCATGAGTACTGGTGGACTTAAGAGGTATTTCTTGAGAACATCAAATGCTTCTTGACATTCTTTAGTCCACTGGTAAGTGACTCCTTTCTTCAATAATTTGGTAAAAGGTAAACTTTTGCCTGCCAAATTGGCGATGAAACGCCGAATATAGGCTAAGTGTCCTTGAAGTCCTCTTAATTCTTTCAAATTCTGAGGAGGCGACATACCAAGGATTGATTTGGTCTTCTCAGGATCGACTTTAATACCACGATGGCGTACAACAAAGCCGAGGAATTTTCCTGAGGTTACCCCAAAAGCACATTTTAAGGGGTTCATCTTCAAATTATGTTGTCGAAGCTTGTGGAATATGATTTCCAAATCAGCCAAGTGATCAAAACGTTGTTTGGATTTAATCACCAAATCATCTACATAGCATTCAACAAATTTCCCTAGAAAAGGTTTGAAGATACGATGCATGGCGCGTTGATATGTTGCACCTGCATTCTTTAAACCAAAGGGCATCACCCGGTAACAAAACACACCTTGAGGAGCTCTGAAGGCTGTATATTCCTCATCTTCTGGGGCCATTCGGATCTGATTATATCCAGAATATCCATCCATGAAAGAAAGTACTTCATAGCCAGCCGTCGCATCAATTAAGAGTTCTGTAATCGGAACTGGAAAATCATCTTTGGGACAATACCGATTAAGATCTCTGAAATCGATGCAAACCCTAATTTGTCCGTTCTTTTTCTTTACTGGGACAATATTAGCCAACCATTTGGGATATTGAACTTCTCTGACGAAGTTAGCTTTGATAAGCTTATCCACTTCAGCCTCGATTTTGGAAGCATAGGTTGGGTGTGTTCTTCTCGCGGCTTGCTTGAATCCTCGATGTTCTTTTGGAAAACCCAAATGATGGGTGGCAACATCAGGATCAAGGCCAGGCATCTCTGTATAATTCCAAGCAAAGATATCTTTATTTTTCTTTAGAAAAGAAATATACATCTCTTGTTCTTCAAGGGTCATGGCCGCACTAATTAAAGTGGGGCGTGGATCTTTCTCTGTACCCAGATTTACTTCTCTGAGTTCATCCACAGTGGTAGAGATACCCTCTTCAAATGCTGGAGGAGCATCTCTAAGATCTTCCTCTTCCTCTTCATCATGTGTTATATTTTCCGTTTCTACTTGCAAAGTAGATGAGAAAACGAAATTCTCATGATCATAAGAGATGTCAAAATTTTCACATTTTGAAGAAGAAGCTTCCATTTCTGTCCCTATTGATGAACAAGGGTCTTCTTTGGGAAATAAAGAGGAGATGATGGATTGAGAATCGACATCAACATTCACCTCTGGTGTTGCTATAACTTCTTCTGGCCTGATTAGCGAAGTATAGACTTGTTGGATTTCAGCAGACGAAATGAAAACGTCACCACTTATGCTTTCATCATTTCTTGGTAAGTTACCAATTTCTCCCATGTTGTCTGGCTCGATTGCCGTAATTGACATTATGGATCTTTCCATAAGTGTATTTTGATTTGGGCATATTTTGTCAATTTGACTGATAGGTAACACATAATCTGTACTCACATGTGAAAATGGATTTATTGGAATTTTTTCCAAACCATATGGAGCATTAACTTTGGTAATTTCCTTCATTGTAGATTTCTCTCTTCCCTTCATGTGATAAAATTCCGCCTCAATGTATTGAGACTCACATGTTTTGAACGGGGCCTTATCACCATATAATGTTCCAACATGACCATCGAAACAGTATTTGAGACATTGATGGTATGATGACGGAATAGCTGCATGCTGATGTAACCAGGGTCTTCCAAGCAAGATATTGAAAGCTGAGTCTTGATCAACAATCATGAAATCTGAATTGGAAACAAGATCTCCAAACTGAGTTCTGAGCGTAACTTCTCCCAGTGGTTCTTGTTCATTTTTATCATATCCTTGCAACATCATGGTAGAAGGAGATAAATCAGATTCTGTGAGGCCCAATCGACGAAGTGTGCGAATGGGCATGAGGTTGACTCCTGAACCATTGTCAATGAAAGCTCTTCGAACATCTATACCATTGACTTTGCCAGATAAGTACAAAGGTTTTATGTGCCCATGCACAACATCATCCTCATCTTTATCAGTAAAAGATATCACTGCATGGCATTCTGCAGGATTATTCTCTATGTGATAAATTTCAGCTGCAGCAATCTCAGCTTCAAACTCTTGAGGACTTGACAAAGCTTCGATGAGTGCTTCCCGAAGATCTCTTGATAGATTCAAAGCATCCAAAATTGATAATTTGGCTGGTACATGGGCCAAGTGTTTCAATATATCATACTTTTGATCTAGAGGCTTGCGTTTCCCAATAGGAATATGTGGTTTAGCAGGTATCTTGGAAGCAGATGCTTTGGAAGCTGATGCATCTTGTATTGAAGTTGGAAACATCTTTGGTTTTGGAAAATTAGACTGATTAGATTCATTTGCTTGCTGAGATAAAGAAGATGGAACCTTTAATCGGTCTTCCAAAATAATTGTGCCGAAGCTGAGTTGGCCATTAGCAGAAGAACTTGCTTGTTCATTTTGAGCTCGCTGAAGGGCTCTACCACGAGTTTCTGCTGCATATACAGTGCTAGCAGGGGTAGAATTAGAGTAGTGGCTTCGGAAAGATCCACGTCTTCCCCTATATCCTGAACCTCTAGAACTTCCTCGGGTTCCTTTATTTTATACAGGGAATTCAGGCTCATCAAGACTGGAATATGAATCTGTTAATTGAATCATATTAACAGAACCAAAGATCAATTCTTCGTCTGATAAAGACTCTGCCTGGTTGGCCTGTTTAGGCTGTGCCGTTTGGTGGGACGGTGCCCGTGACTTTGAAGTATATGGCATGAAATCTGCCAGAGTCAAAGACAATTTAGGCTTTGATGCATACTCATCTTCTTCTGATTCCTCTTTCTTCTTTGAATTACGCTGCCCTTTTGAGGATTTGTCCTTTGATGGAGGCTTTACTGCAGCTTTTGTAGGAGACACAATTGGCTTCTTCAATTGTGTTCGCAAAATGGAATGGGTCCGATTGATTGTCTTTCTGACCATCCAATCATCATATTTTTTCGCAGTTGTGCTTTTGACTTCCTGCCACTCGCCTCCTTCCTCTGGATCTGTAGCGGTAATACACGCTACATGAGCTGAAGAACCCTTCAATTTGACTTGTCCCAAGTCAACCATCTTTTGTAGGAGGTCATTAAAGACAAAACACTCCTGGATGGGATGTCCCAACATTTGATGAAAGGGACAATAATTGGGACGGTCTTCATCTCCTTCCTTGTTTGGTCTCTTCGGCACTGGTAATTGAACCAAATTATTTTCCAGAGCTGAAATGAAGTAACCAGGAACTTGCTCACTTCGGAAAGAGTATGTTTTACTCTTCATATCCTCAAATTGTTTTCGTCGTTGATCTTTTTGATCATTTGGACGAAACATCCTTTGTTGTTGGCGCTCAGGAGGTGGAGCCCTTCGAGAAGATGAAGGTTTTGAAGTAGAAATAGGTACAGGTGCCTGTTTAAGCATAACTGTAGCAGTTTCTGCTTTACCCATTCTTCTTCCTGGAGCTGATGGAATTACACGAGATTTAACCTTAGCCTGCATAAGGGAATCTTCAATCTGTTGAGCGATTGAAGTAAGGTCTCGAAACCCTCCTGTGTATTTCACAGGGATCAATGGCGTGCGTAATTCGTCACGCAAATTTGCCACACAGATTGGCAATAATTCCTCCTGAGGGAGTGATAAACTCAAGGAATACGTTAATCCCTTCCAACGAGCAATGAAATCAGAGACTCTTTCATTCTCCCTTTGCTTGCAGTTTGTAAGATCGAAAACTGTCGTTTTTGGCAAAGTTGAGCTGAACTGAAGAAGGAATTTTTGACGAAGATCCTCCCATCCGATGACTGACCGGGATTTCAAGCTTGTATACCAGACAAAAGCTGGTCCTTGCAAGGTTCGCACGAAGCATCTGAGTTTCACTGCTTCTTGTTGTTCTGGAGTTCCCATCATAGGATCACAACAAGACACGTAATGCGTCAAATGTTGTTCAGGGTCGCCTGATCCATTGAAAGTAGGGAAAATAGGGTTTCCAAAACTGGATGGAGGAGAAATTGAATCTACCCATTCAGGGTAAACTTTCTTTTCAGGTTGAACTTGCGCCCGTTTCCCTTCCATAGTTTCTAACCGAGCTGTTAATGACTCAATAGTAGTTATTAACTTTTGAGAAACGTCAGGTTGAACTTGGTTTTGGGTAGGTGCAATGAATGGAGCTTGGAAAGCCGTGGAGGTTGGTGCTGCAACTAATGGTAGTGCTGCCAACCGTTGTTGCGTTTGACCCGTAGGATTAGACCTCTGTGGGTGTACTGATAAAGGAGGATATTCCTGATCCATCTCAGTAGTTACAACAAATTCCTTCGGCTGTCGGACTTCAGCATTCTTAAGAAGAAGACTACTCTGAAGTAGTTCTGCATTCAACCTTCTTAATTCTTTCATTTCTTCCTCCTGTTGTGCAAGCCTTTGCTCTAATGAGAGCGATTGACCTCCTTCAGAGGAAGGGTGAGAAGTAACCTGATTCTTTCCTTTCCCCTTATTGGATCTTTTTCGGAGAGGGGGAAGTGGGTTACTTGAAGGAATACCCAGATTTTGGGTAAGCCTTTGATTACGTGTGCGCACACCTTCTTCATTTAGGTCTGTGTGCGCAACTTCTTGAGCAAGAACCTCTTCATCTGATCCCTCTGATTGAGCCTCATCTGGTGAATCAGCAGCAACGGCAGTGATGACATTAATGGATGCATATTTCATGAAATCCTTTCTATCAGCATTTCTATGATATTGTCTCCTTTTATATCCATGATAAGACATGGAATTCCGTTGACTTGACCCCTCAGGAATTTCTTTGTGAACCGTCACTTGGAGAGAATCTCCTGACATCTTGGCTCTTCGTTCCACTTGAGGCTTATTCCCTAATCGAGAGAATACTGACTTTCTCTGAGGGAGTGATTGAAGATTTGAAAAAGTCCCCAGTCCGGTGGACTGGGGGTGTTCCTGTTGCTTCTGCTCAACTCCTCGAATCCCATTCGTTGATTCTGAGGGTTGGGTTAGAGAAGTCCCCAGTCTGGCAAGCTGGGGTGTCTCTTGACATGCTATGTCTGAGATCTTCTTGAAATCTCTCTTGATCTTGCGGATCTTAGTTCGGAAATTAGCTGGATGCATTTACCTGTATCCACTTTTATCACCTGGTTCAACAGACCGTTGGATGATTTCCGAAACTTCTGTCATTTGATGACGTGTTTGCTCCAGACGAGAGGCTTGCGCAATATTCTCGCCTGCTTGATGTAGGAGCAATTCAACAACCTGTTCTCTATATACTTGATTTTGAGAGGAACTAGTTGAAGCTTGACCTCGAGCAAGATTTTGATTATGAACAAAGCCCATTGACTGTGGCCGGCCATGGGCAATAACATTTAATGAGACCATTTTCGGCGGGCTTTGCTGACCAGAAAGCACTGTGAAATGTAGTGCTCCGTGAATACCCCATCCTCTGATATGAACATTAGATGGAGCATTGGAAATTAACTGACGCAATTTTCTCAGCGCGCCAAGGCATGAACGTTGAAGGGTTCTCTGTTGCTTTTCAGCCTTCGGATACCGAGAGACTGATAGAGATGCCAAATCAATCTGGCGTTGTAACCCTTCTATTATTTTAAGATGATTTTCATATTCATCGTAAGATAATACCTTCTTCTTTAATTGACAAAGAGTTTTCCATATGTTAAGACGAATATCATGGATTCCATCATCCGTCAACATCTTTGGAATGTCATACTGTGAATCAGCCAAAGGCCAAAACATGACTGGTACTTCACCTTTTGCCAGTTTTTTCCTCATGTTCAGCATTTCCTCTTTATCATTAAATGAAGATTCTTCTACCTGTTTGGACCAGAGTTGGTGTTTCCTTGTTGCTTCATCGGATTCAACAAGATTGGTAGAGGAATCACTATTCATGCTGGAAGATGAATGACCTAGGGAAGGTTCGGAGAATAACCTGAACCCCAAGCTATCTTCTGATGGAGAAAGAGTTTCACCTGCCGATAGTAAAACTTCAGACATGACTGGTTTTACGTTTGCAAGTGCCTCAAGATAGGAGGGCTTTCTCGTTACTACATTGCCTTCTGAAGAATTTTCGAGACAATGTGAATCACTACTGCGGAGAGGACTTTCGCAGCGAAGTTCATCACCATGAGGAGGACCTTCATGATGGGTTACAGCAAAAGATGATATCTCTTGCTCCTTGGTCTTCTGACCACACAGAGGGTTCCTGTGGTTCTCATCTGAAGAAGAAACTTCAAGATTGACCGAATTTTCATGAAGCAAGTCTTCATGAGGAAGTGTATGTTGAAGACCTTCGGGATTAATGTTCCTGTTATTGGGAACTGAGGGAGTAGAATCTTGAATTCCGACAGATAAATGTCTGAGGGCTTCAAGAACTCCAGCATCGAGCAAGGCCTTGTTGCAGATTGGCCTTTGATCTCCTGACTGTGCTGGGCGGATCTTTTTCTTAGATGCCTTCTTACTCGCTTTAGAAATCATTTGATGACGAAAGTGATTGCTCTGAGCAGGTGTATGTGCCTGATCAGGAAAGATGGTCAGGTTAGGCTGACGATCATCGCTCAAATCAGATGTATGTGCCTGACTTGGTTGTCCATATGATATGGGGGAGTAGGCCCCACAACCCTCTTGGACTGGAACAGATGTGTGTGTCTGTTCCGGAGTGAATTGTTGATGTGTCACTCCACTGCTAGGGATAGATTTATGTGTCTGTCCCTGAGATGATGCTGAGGATGTTATGATATCCTGGCAAGCATCCAGAATATGAGCAGTAATTTGCTTCTGCTCTTTCACCATTGATAAAATATTCTTGGTGACTTCAGCCGCCGGAACAGGGATATACGTCCATTCCGGGCTTGGAGTAGGTGTATGTGCCTGCTCCTGTCCTCCTTTTCCTGTCAGTGAATCCTGACAGTACTCAAGTGTGGAGGCAGAGAGTTTAGTCTGCCTCCTGTTTGTCGTCGGGGCTTTCCGACTGACTTCTCCGTGCGCTACCAAACGAGACTGTTGGTAGGCTTGATTAGTATTAGCAGGTGTATGTGCCTGCTGATTACACTTCGCCAAACACTGTTGACGAGATCCATCATATGTAGTCGGACGAGCCTGCTGACTAACTGCTGATGTATAAGCAGGTGTATGTTCCTGCCTATGGTACTCCGCCGGAATTGCCTGGCGGGATCGGCTTGATGCTGCCAGACGAGTCTGCTGGACAGCGGGATTAAAACGAACAGGTGTGTATGCCTGCTCGTTATTTGCCACCAAGTTAGGTTGGTGGACTTCTCCGGAGATGGCAGGGATGAAAACCTGCCTATTATTAACCGGATTCCGTATCTGGTGATTCATCTTGCCTGCTCGGGTTCGAGGAACCTGAGCTGAATGCCTGGAGCCGGTACCCTCATCATGTTGAGGGTGCACTACCGCACGAGTCTGGCGGCGATTGTTGATGGGAGCCCTTGAGAAGGACTCCTGTCTCTTTGAATTAAGGTCATGCGGGACCTGCTCATTCACTTCCTCAGAATAAGGGAGTGAATGGAAATTGCGTTCCGGGGATAACGACCTGAAACGGTTGGAGACGGTAGTCAGAACCGCCTGCTTCTTGATTGCTGGTCGCCGTTGTCCGGACGACCAGGTAGAATTGTTAACTTGGAGGGCTTGACGAGCGGCCTCCAGAGTTGGGATAGTACCGTTACGACGGTACTCCTTAACCAGTGCATTTGAAACACAGCGTTGAAGACGCTGAGTTGGTGATGTCATCCTCAGAGCGGATGACGTTCCAGTAGGAGTAGCAGCATTGGTTTTCATGGCAGCAGACCTCACAGTAGAGGTGTTCTCAGCAGCAGTATTCACAGGGGTGAATTTAAGGAAAGCCATTTTTTATAGAAGATCTTGAAAAAATAGTGCCTGTTCCATATAACAGACATAATCAAGATGAATCCGGCTACTGCATCTTTTGGATGATCATATGTCAATGATTGCCTTGTTGGCCCAAGGGGCCTAACATCTAAGAAGAACATCACTTTAACTTGGTTAAGGATTCACGTCGGGTTCACCATTTTTTGTTTCGCGCGGAATCCGGGGATGACCTCCTGGACGGGAGATTCAAACGTTCCGATCGGTTTCTAACGGGTTTGTTCGTAGAACCGGAAACATCCAATGATTCCACATCCGTTTGGACCTACTTTCCAAAGGCAGGCGCTCATTAGCTTGTGGGCTAATGAGGCTTAGGAATTTGCATTGGTCGAGAGGATGGGAGGTCGGACTCATCACACCTTTTTGAGGGGAATTATTGTCTACTCCGGGACTCTCTTTATAGATTTAAGTTAAGTTCGTGAATCCTTATTACATTACCAAGTATAAAATGAGCTTTCCTTTAGTTTTAACAATCAATGATTAAATATGCAAGAAATTTAGAGAATCTTTTATATGTATTCGAGGTTCTTCATCAATATAGAATCATCTATATTTGTTTAGAGATTCTTGGTCAATGGTATCCTTCAAAACATTTATATAAAAGTCTCTTGGTCATTTTGATGACCAGGCTGGTTTTAAAGCCACTCAGTGGGGCACTTGAAGTTTATCGTCATTCAGAAGGACAGAGATTATTTCAATGTTGGGATCGAACCCATGAATGGGCTACCTACGTATCCTTTGTTTTGAAAAAGGAATCAGAACTCACGTAGTTCGAGGAATGGGATATGATGTTTTATGATTGATGGCTCAAAGATGAATGTCATAATTACTTTTACACTCTAAGCTCACGTGAGTCATGCTCGGTGTGAGAAACAAGAGGTATTGGTAAAATTTAGACAATTGTGCCATAAAAGATGCAATCATAAGAATTTGTTTTGGGGCTTATGTATAGATGACTGCCCAGATAGGCGAAGGTTTAGGATTTACTTTTAGGAAGAAAATCCATGAACAGGGTCCACAAAGTTATATGTGCTTCATGGAGATTTGAATACTCTAATCTTGGGGCTTACTCCTATGGAGGATGCCCAAGTTAGGAGGGGACTTATGATTGGGTTTTATTCCTGAAAAGGAAACCCAATTCAAAGGGAATTTATGACTGGTTAAGAGAAATTTTAAGAGACTTGGGGCTTACTCTTAAGAAAGATGCCCAAGATTTAGGACTAGGACTTATTCCTGAGAAGGAAGCCTAGGTTAGGGGACTTGGGGCTTACTCCTGAAAAGGAAGCCCAAGGTTATGACTGAGTCTTATTCCTGAAAAGGAGACCCAGGTTAGGGATTAAGGTTTGGGGCTTACTCTTGAGGAGGATGCCCAAGTTTAAAGGACTTTGATTGGGGGTTATTCTTAAGGAAGATGCCCAAGACTTATGACTAGGACTTATTCCTGAGAAGTAAGCCTAGGTTAGGGGACTTGGGGCTTACTCCTGAAAAGGAAGCCCAAGGTTATGACTGAGTCTTATTCCTAAAAAGGAGACCGAGGTTAGGATTCTCTCATCTTAAAGGATGAGGTTGAATGAATGAACTCTCAATCTTTGGTGACATAAAGATGTTTAAATCGTTAGGTTTTGAGAGATATTTCACATAATTCCTTTCAGATAAGGATGTCAAATCAAGAAATCATGCCATAAATGGCTTTGAAGAGTATCTTGAAGACTGAATCTTGAATAGGAAGGGTGAAATGGCTTAAGAGGGGTGAAAAAGGGCAAGATGGGCACCCAAAAAGATAGGGGCGCGCAAGTATTGAAGGTCGCGCAAGTCCTTCGGCGGCGCGCAAGTATTGGTCGCGCAAGTATACTTGCGCGACATAAGGGATACTTGCGCGATTTTCAACCAGAGTTGAATTACTTGAGCGACTCTTTATTAAACCCTTTCCCATCCTCTTGAGGTTCTTCCAGAAGAGGGACGCGCAAGTTATATTGAAGGAATTAAGTCGGCGCGCAAGTGTTTGATAAGTTTCAACACTTAGGCCTTCCTTCTTCCCTTTAGATCTTCCATTCTAGGTAAGAAATTACCTTAGAAGTGTTCTGGAAGCTTTGAGAAGAGACTTGGGCGTCGGGAGCTTTGATCCGAGTTTCTGGGAAGAGATCCTCTCGAATCGGGGGCCCATAGGGTCTATTTATAGGCAAAAGAAGACCCCGGGCGGTTACTGGGCGGTTACCAGATCTGTCGCGCAAGTCCCTTGCACGACCATGAGGGGTCGCGCAAGTGTTAAGGCGGCGCGCAAGTGTACTTGCGCGACCAAGAGGGAACTTGCGCGACCTATGGGCAATGTTCTCCTTTTCCATCCCTTTGTCGATTTTTTGATGTTTCTTCAAAGGATTAATCACTTTTTAGCTCAGATATTCCCTTTTCCGAACTTTAGATTCCGTGACGAAAGGAGCGTCAACAGTCGTCCTTTACATAATCCATGTGTTGAATTGTGGTGTTCTTCACGATGGTGGAGGACGAAGAACAACCATAAATGGACACGAGAATGGAGGCTTGTACCACTGCCGGCCACGACGAATGCACCGGCGCAATGACACTGCTACCTCACCTCCGCTATATGAGGTTGTCGCTGATGCAGCCTCGCCACACCGCCCTGACCTCTCCACTGATGCAGCCTTTCTGCACCGCCCTAAAAAAACTGCCATTGCGGCCTCACCATGCTTCCCTGGACGAACTGCCACCACGGCTCGCTGCCCCACCCCGACCAAACTGTCACTGGGGCCTCACCATGCAGCCCTGTCTGAGAAACCTCGCGACCTCACCGAGCCACCCCTCATATAGTAGTGTCGATATGGTATCTAGTGGACCTAGGTGGCACCCTCATGGCCTCTTCACACTCAGGGCCTCCTCAACCCTAGAGGACCCTTGCGGCCCTCATGGGCCGGGTCGTACAGGGTTGGTCAAACTGGGTCAGACCGGACCCGGACCCACTATGAACCAATTGCGCTCATTCGGCCATATCATTGGCACCAGATGTCTGTTTGAAGAACCATTTATGGAATCGGGAACCAAGTATTGAGATAGTTCCATTGAGTAAATCCCGCTATATTTTTGCGTAATTTTGAGATACAGTTGTGTTGGATCGAGCATGAATCCAACCGCGACCCCAAGACTAAAAGGCTAATAACTCATATACCGGACGTCTGATTAACACACCATATGTTGTGTTGAGACCTCTTTGACGTGTAAATAATTTGAGATACATCTTCGCGGGACATCATGGCAGTTGGAGAATTGACCAGTTGCTTTGGAAGCAGACTCTCCCAGAGACGAGCAAGCGTGGTGCGGAAATCTAGTAGATGGTTGTGACGAGAAGAGTGTTCTGATATATATTGTGTGGGTCAGCACCTCAATATTCCATGCGGGTCCGCTCCTAGAGATCTTATTTGTGTTAGCTCCTAATGATGTTGTGTGGGTTAGCTCCAACGATCCCGTGTGGGTCAGCTCATAGGGATCTTGTGTGGGTGAGCTCCTAGTGATCCTGTGTGGGCCAGCTCTAGCGATCCTCTCTGGGTCAGCTACTAGAGATCATGTGGGTGTCAACTCCTCAAAATCTAGTGTGGGTCATCTCCTATCCATTCGGTATGGGTCATCATCTTGAGATCATGTGGGGGTTAGCTCGAGTGATCCTGTGTGGGTCAGCTCCAAGAGATACTGTGCAGGTTAGTATGAGAACCTCTTTACGGAATGAGATGATTTAGTAATTATAACTAATTATCTCTACTACCATACCTAAAGATATCCATGGTGTGTTCTTATTCAGTACCACTATGTTTCTCCATGATTGAGTTAGATTACATCAAAACATAGGTATATGTATGGGCATATGCCTAAGAAGGGTGATCTTTTGATTTCATACTTTGTGGTATATTCTTTGTGGATATTGTGAGACCTTCAATGTCTCGAGGTCCCCACTGAGTATTGTAATACACACCCCTGCAAGGGAAATTCCCACACATCTTTGTGTTTTTTGTAGATGATGGACATCATAGATCGATATTGAGGTTACTAGGATTGTACAGTGCCCGGAGGTGGACCTTACGGCGAGACAGTACACAGATGAGACGGATGAACGTGGAGTGTCGGGGGGGGGGGGTGATCTGTATCTACCCTTCATATAGGAACCGTGAAGGATGACACAGTAGTTGTTTTATTTTTTTACTCAGTGGTACTTGTACATTAATATTCATGTACCTTTACTGTTGTTCATGTATTTCTGACCACTTTTACATTCAAAACTCTTTTTCTATACAACTGACATGTTGTTCATATCTTTCCATGGGCTTAGATAAGTGTTTTTATAGGTTATAAAGGCAATAACTTCCCAGTTTTAGGGAATACATCTATCTGAACAAGTCTCCAGCCCCTGGACTAGGGAAGGCATGCATGGGTTAGTCTTGGCAAGGGCCCCGAGGGACGGGTCGTGACAGAGAATGTCACAATGAATGAGGCTAACATTACATGGTTATCTAGGAATGCAGTAGATTATATATGTATCCGAAAAAAGTAAAATTGATCGATTGTTTGATGGGATAAACTCATTTCTCCATCGAGCATTAGTCTGACAATTATTCTCATCATATTAAGATATTGTCTCATGCACAATCAAGACTGAAAAATAATTCTATTAGTCTTATGAAATTAAAGTAATAAAGAGAAAAAAAATATATGCTAAACACTCTAGAAAGAGAAATAAGGGGAAGAAGGGAAAATATGAATATCCATCCTACGTTAAATGTGGGAAGAAACACCTTGTTACTTTCCAGAAGGGAATCAGATTCTATTATAAGTGTTGTGAAAAAGGCCACCAAGATCATGATTTCATGTGGAGAAAGAAGTTGTCAATGTTGAAAGCTACAATTGTAGAGTAAGGCATCATTAAGCACAAAAATGTCCTCAGTTCCAAGAAAACATACACCAAAAAAAGGACAAGGGAGCAAGGACAAGCTTATGTGATCACTACTATTGATGATAAATCTCTGAAAGACGTGGTTGGAGGTAAATTAATTGTTTCCTCAATTTTAGTCAATGCTTTATTTGATTTTATTTCATCTCATAGTTTCATATCTTCCCAGTTTACTATGAAAATTAGATATTTTCAATTAGTATTAACAAAGGAGTTGTCTGTAAAAACTCCTAAGGGAAGTATCATTACAACCATTTTTTGTGAATCAATTCCCATTAGGGAATATAAAGGTTCTTTATCTGCTGATCTCATAATCATACCCATGATTGAATTTGATATAATCTTTGGTATTGATTGGATTTCGGACCACGATGCATAAATTTATTATAAGAAGAAGGAGATTACAATTTTTGATGATGATAAGGATTACCTTATATTTAGAGAAGAAACATCACCATTTGATTCTAATCTAGATCCTCTCCCAGTAGCTCAACTAAATTCAATTATTGAGGATGAAGAGAATTAAAAAACTATGGGTGAGGAAGGGAATTCTCATATAGAGGATGTACAAATTGTGAATGAATATGTTGATGTTTTTACAAAATATTTTCCTGGAAATCATCAAGAAAAATAAATTCAGTTTTCCATTGATTTAATTTCGGGTTCACTGCCCATATCTATGTCCCCTTATAGAATGGCCACGGTGCAATTACTGTAACTAAAGATACATCTAGAGGAAATGATTAATAAGGGATCTCTTCTCCCATGTGTTTCCCCATGGGGAGACCCTATTATTTTTATCATGAAGAATGATGGATCTATGAGGTTGTGCATTGACTACAAGGTGATAAATGGTATACAAATAAAAGAGAAGTTTCCTCTAACTAGTATTGATGATTAATTTGATCAACATACTAGATCTCAAAAAATTTCAATGATTTACCTTCAATCTGGATATCACTAGTTCTGTGTGAGAAAGAATATATTCTGAAAAAAACATTTTGAACAAGGTACATGAATTACGAGTTTACATTAATGCCTTTTGGATTGACTAATGCTCACTATGTCTTCATGGATATAATTAATAGAGTTTTCAAGTAATATATTGATGAATTTTTAGTGTCATTTATTGATGATATTTTTTTATACGAAAAATTTTACGAATATCATGAAAATAACGTTCACATTATCTTAAAGACAATTATAAGAAATTAATAATATGGGAAGTTTAGTATGTGTGAATTATGGCTTCAGATGATTTATTTTGATGTCTATATTGTCTCTAAGGATGGAATATTTTTTTATCCTTCTATGAAAAAGGAAATCCAGGAATGGCTAGAACTAATGAATATGACTAACATATGAAGTTTTATTTGTTTAGTAGTCTAGTATCGTCATTTTGTCAAGAATTTGGTCCGATTGGAAAACCCATTAACCAAGCTCACACGTAAGGGGGTTAAATTTGTTTGGAAAAATGATTGTGAAAAATGTTTCGATTAAATGAATAGAAGAATAGTCAATACTTCTATATTGGATCTACCATTGGGAAATAATGGGATTGTTATTTATTGTGACACATTAATGAATGAACATGGTTGTGTACTTACGCATAATGATAGAGTTATTTCCTATGCATCACGATTGCAAAAAACTCATGATCCAAACTATCATATTCATGGTCATGAGTTAGCTGCTATTATATTTTCTCTGAAAATAAAGAGACCCTATCTCTTTAGGAAAAAATGTGAGATTTATACATATCACAAGAGTTTGAAGTATATTTTCTCCCAGAAAAAAAATCAACTCAAGGAAAAGACGATGGCTTGAACTACACATGTATTATGATTGAACTATACACTACCTCCCAAGAAAGGAAAATAATGCGGAAGATGCATTGGGTAGAAAGGATCAAAAAGTTTAAAATAAGACGAGAGTTGAAAGGTATCCTATTTTCATGGATCTAGTAATCATGTATATGGTAATAACCATGGAGGGTGAAACATCAACACTTTTTCAAATGGTTTCCAAACCATTTTTACTAGAAAAGATAATGACTTCTCATATCGGTCATGAGGAGTCTAAAAATATGATTTAATCCATGAATGATGGGCTATTGGGTGACTATATATTGAGATGGAATTTTGAAATTTGGGAAGAGACATTGTGTTCCTATCATACATGACCTAATAATGGAATTGTTGTATGATGATCATAGCTTTCATTTATCTATACACCCTGGGAGCACAAAGATGTATAGAGATTTGAAGGAACATTTATGGTGGGATAACATGAAGAGGGAATTTGCTGATTTTTTTTCAAGACGTATGGTTTGTCAACAAGTGAAAGCAGAATGGAAAATTCCTGGAGGAATCATGCACCCACTTACCAAACAACACTGGAAATGGGATAATGTTATGATGGACTTTCCCAAGGGGCTTCCAAAGACTACAAGAAGAAATGATGAAATATGAGACATTATTGATCATCAAACCAAGTCAGAAAATTTTTTTGCTATAAGAGAATATTTACAACATGATCATTTGAAAAAAAAATATTACTGATGTTGTAAGACTCAATGGTGTAGCACCATCGATTGTTTCTGATCATGATATATTTTTTTACATCAAGAGTTTGGAAAAGTCATTAGATGTTCTTGGATACTAAAATTTGTTTGAGCACTGCCTACCACCCTCAAACCGATGGACAATCATAATGAACTATTCAAACATTAGAAGAAATGTTGAGATCTTTCTCAAATGACATTCATGGTATGCGGGATTAATATTTTACTATGTTTGAATATTCCAATAATAATAGCTTCCATTCAGTCATTAGATGGCACTATATGATGAATTATATGGGAAGAGATGCAAAACACCAACTTTTTTGGATGATTTTGGTGAAATAAAACTCGTAGGCCCAAAACATGTTAAGGAAACAATGGAAAAAGTGAAGAATATCTAAACCCACATCAATGTATCTCAAATTAAGCAAAAGATCTTTGACGATAACTGATTGATGGATTTTGAATTTCAGGTAGGAGATCATGTTTTCATGAAGGTATATCCATTGAACAGTGTTATACGTTCCAGTAAGAAGGGTAAATTGGGTCTCATGTACATCAGGCCTCTTGAAATTCTAGATCAAATTGGAGTTTTATATTATAGTTTTCGAAATTCATCCATGTCACTCAAATTTTCATGATGTGTTCCATGTATCACTATTGATAAAATAATGCATGTCCCAAAGCATGTAATCAACTATGAGGATATTGAACTAGAACCTGATTTATCTTATTATGAAGAGCCTGTCCAAATTATTGATACAAGAGAACAAGTGCTGAGAAACCAGATGAATCGTCAAGTAAAAGTTCTATATAGAAACCATAAGATGGAAGAGGCAACATGGGGACCAGAGGTATTTATGATGAAGAGCCACACGAAACATTTTGTGTGGTAGAATTATCGAAAATTCAAGGAAGAAATTATTTGAAGGAGGGAAGAATGTGACACCGCAATATTCCACGACACACATCCATTTGAGTATTGAAATAGATTAAATTTCACGCAATTTCATAAATGGACTTAATTTTTTAATTCATAATATCAAAATTAGCATAGGGTGATTTTTTTTGTATTTTTCTGAAAGAATTCAATTTTGGATAAATAGTGAAAAACACTGCGTTATTTGTTAAAACCCACATTTTATTTAAATAATTAATTATTTTTTTAATTTATTTTATGTCTGAATAGAAAAATAATACCTAAATAAATTCAATGTAATTTATTGGATTCATTTTATAATATGATTATATATATATAATTTTTATTGAAATTTGTACCGTCTATTGTCCTCCTTTTATAAGTATATTAAAAATTGCATTATACATATTTTTACCACTTATGTGAGTTGAATTTCAAAATTCAGAAAGACATAGTTATTATCATTATGTAATATGTGGTTCAATAAGATGAAAGTAATTTTTGGTGAATAGTGACATTTGACTTTTCTTTAACACGGTTAAAAGTAAATAGGGTAATTAAGATTAAAAATGATATCATAATTACCCTAACACATGTCCTAATTCTATTCGATAAGTATAATTAGACCAAAAACAAACTTAGGAATAAAATTGGATCCTTTTTTGTCCACATTGATCAGATTAGGATAGCTATAATTATATTATATAAAGAATAGTTAAAATAGATAAATTCATTGTTTAATAACTAAAACATTTTTAATCTCGGGTTGCATAGAATTTAAATTTGACTAGAATCATTCATTTTAATGATAAAAATATTTCCTACATAATTGTATTTTATTTATATTTTTTACCCATTAAATAATTTTATTTCTTAATGTGACAATGATGATGCAGTGATTGCCTTATTAATGAAATATTAAAATAATTGATATTATTAATATCCAAAAAAATGTAAATTTAGACTTATGAATAATTAAACTAATATTATAGGTTAGTATGACATTTTAGGGTTGGATAAATAAATTTAATTATATGTGATAATGTTTTTATGGATTTCAAAAATATCAAATACGAATTAGTATCAAAATTTACATAGTTGAGTTTTTAAAAAAATTACTATACTATTAAATGATATAATATTAAAAAATATAAGGATCAGATAGAGATAATAAATATGGTTATATATATTAATAATTAACCAAATTAGGTTCTCTTGGATTCATATATTATTTTTATTAACAATATAATATAAATATACAAAGAGACATGGTAAATGTCAAAATATTTAACGAATAGTTAAATATAAATGATACGGTTAATATGATGACATAATACTTTCTAAAATCTTTTGGTTGAGATAATTGTGATGAATCCCCACATTATCCTTCATGTAATTCATTTTGGAGCCATTAATAATCCATAATGATTATATTATAAAATAATATTTGAAGCTTTTTCCAAAGTGACCCACACCACTCTTATAAAGCTTCACTTATCATTCTCTTAATTTTACACCATGAAAGCCTTTTTGATCGGCCAACCCATGAAAACAAATTATCCCTAAATACCTAACGTCAAACTAGAAGCATTAATTTGATCATAAAGCAGTCTTATGGAGCCCTATTTACCAACTCCAAAGGAAACACAAGAAGTAGAGGTAATAATTTCACCACCAACTTTCAAATATTTTTTTCTTCCACCTCCTCTTTGTCTGGTGTTTCCTTACTAAAATAATAAATCCAGTACATTATATATATTGTTATGTAATTATAAAAATGGTACCACTATATTAATTATTCTATCTATCCTACAAATGACAAAGTCTCCATACGTGTGTACGTACGGCTTACTGTTTCCATGTCGTGATGTAATTTGTTATTCAAACACTTAATTTTTTGGATGGGTATAATAATGAGCATAACTAATTAAAATAATAAATTTAATAGTTTAATGATTATGTATATATGATATACCATCCAATTACATATTATTTTTCTATCGATATAATGATATTGTCGCTCGTGTGTACGTACAGATTACCATCTCCACGAACGCGATAAATTTAGTCCCCATCGTATTCATTCATGAAATTTTTTTATTTTTTTCTTCAAAATAATGTTTATGAACATTAAAACATTATTAATATGAATCAAATACATTCTATTCAAAATAATCATGGCTTACATAACCAATCTAATGAAGGAAAACAAATCAGTTGACACCCAAAATGATGATTCTACTAAAATATTATTCACAAATATATATTAGAAGATCATATATGACATAAAATTTACATATATGATTCTAGTATAATATAATAGAAATTATTTAACTATTATATACGAGGTTAGTATACCCTCGACCAAGGAAATGTTCAAGGTAAGTGTTAATTTCACAATCTCATTATTATTCGAGGTTGTTTTTATTTAAGTATCTACTGAGACGTCTTTATCATTCACATCCGTGTTATTTTAATGTATTTCAAATCATTTTTACAATTTAATGGGAATTGGGTTAAAGTCACTTATACCCTTATATGATCTTATATTTTTTGAAAGGAATATTTCCGTTGTTTTCAAAATAAGTTAATTTATGACCTTTTTGACAAAATTAGGGTAAGAATGTTTTTTTGAATTATACGGTGAGTGTAGCAATTTTCTACCATTATATCATTATAAAGCTTCCCATACAATATTATGAAAATATTTTCAAAATAAATGATCACTTTTATAATTATATAACTTTTAAATTATTTCAAAATAGAAAGAGATATTTCTCTAAAAAAAGTTTTGATTTCATCTCTGTAAACACAATTTTGATTGATTTTATGATTGTTTGAATTTGATTGATTATGATATGAATCCCCCATACTGTATTTAATTTTTTGTGATATGTTTGACTATGGATGTGTTATTTTTATACCATTAATGTTTTATGAATAATGTATTAATATTTCATATACTATTTTTAATATTAATGTTCATGTTATGTTTAAACATTTTCATATGAGGAATGCATTGGACTTAGTAAGTGATGGGTGGAGCCCTCTATCACTCCGTGATGAATAGGTAGTCTCATGATAAAAGCTAATGTATTTTCACTAGGCCTTGAAACAAAATTATTTGTAGTCTTGGCTTAAGGAATTTACTATGTGGTTATGAAGTCCGGCATTAGGTATTCCATCATTATGAAATTCAATATTGAAATTGCATGTGATTATTCGACTAATAGAATATCCATGTGAATATGTAAATGGAATTATTTGATTTTATCTTTTCAAAATTATGATTATGTTTATGATTATAAATATTTTTTTTATACATATACATTTACATAATTGTTTATAATTATTTATGAAAGTTTCTGCTATATTGTTGTCCATAATGAGCATCTGAGCACACCACTTTCTATGATTTATTTTTCCCAGGATGTGAAAAAGTATTTAATGGTTGACATGAAGGGTTAGTTTAAGTATATAAGTTTATTAAAAATATATATAATGTTGATGATGTTTTTATTTCAATATGTAATGTTATATTTATGAATGTATCTTTTAATTCCAATGTTACTAAAAAAATCATTCTTTCGGGATAAGATTCCTTTTATGATGATAATGATATGTAATAATGAAATGACTCCAGGTAAATGGGGTCGGGGCGTTATAGTTGGTATCAAATATGTTTAGTACAGCCCTTGGATATTAGATTAATAAATACTATTATTAGAGAACATAACCCTAAGATAGGCATTAACGATTACTACAAGGGAACATCCTAGAATTTTGGAACTGTAGATACTTTGTGAGTATTCAAAGAAATAAATCCAAGTCTAGATATGATTTGGTAGAGGTGGATCTGGCACATATGTACCTAGCTGTAACACCCAAAACAAAAATTTGACCTAGAGTCGAACGAGAACTGGTGCACGATAGCGTTCCCCGCTTCACTCTTGGTTATGACACTCCTGGGGGATATGTTAGGATAATTCACATTTTATTTACAATACATTATGAAGGATTTATAAGAATATAATTCCTCCAATAAAATTTTTTAATTATTATTGATTATATCCAAAAAATATTCAATTTATGTTAAGTGTATTACATGTTTGGAATTTTGTATTTCTGTTCATAAAATCATCTAATGTTTTCCATTGTTTAGAAATAGAGCCTAGTGGATGGAATGAAAACCATATCAACACATGTAATACATGTTGGAATTTCCCTCATAGTCAAGATAATTATAGTGGAACTTGTGTGCAACTAGTGCGGAATAGATTATCACCATACTAGGACAACTCACACTGGATACAAATAATAACCATATCCATATGGATCTCCATGATCCTAAACATGGAGGATCAATGTTTGACCGATTCATGAGGAAAAAACTACCAACAATCATTGGGACTAGAAATACATTTTTGTCGAGAAATGGATAAGTACCATAGAGAAAATATTTCCCACTTTGGGAAGTATCAAAATTGAAAAAGATGTAATTGTAGTTTATTGCCTCACGTGAGATGTAGTTTAATGGTGGTCAAAAATCAAAAAAAAGGACGATGGTGAATTATCAAAAAAATGGAATGGAGGGATTTTAAAGAGTTTTTTATGGAAAAATACTTTCCTCATGACCATCAAGGTGATATGGAAATACAATTTTTTGACTAAGGTAAAAAGAGGATGGGAAGCTCTAAATGTATGAGTATAACATTACGAGGTTAGAAAGGCATGATGTAGACTATATATGTATCCCACGAAGTAATATTGATGGATTATTAAAAGGGTTAAAACTATTTCTCTGTCGAGCATTATTCTCACAATCCTTCTCATCGTATGAAGTTATTGCCTCTCACGCCATCATATCAGAAAATGAATTCTCTATGTCATATGTCTTTAAAGAAATGGAAGAGAAAAAAAGATTTGTTTAACACTCTGTAAATGGAAATAAGGGGAATATGGAAAAAAGTTGAATATCCATCGTATAGTTATTGTGGGAAGAAACACCCCGACACATGTCTAAAGGGAATGGCTGTCTATTACCAGTGTGGTGAAATAGGCCACCTAGATAATTATTGCAAGGGGAAGAAAGAGGCCATCAATGTTTAATTCTATAATTTTAGAGAAAAGGGTAATTATGAAAACAAATTTTCTAATCACCATGGAATCTTAACCCAGAAAAGGCCAAGGGAGCAAAGAAAAGTTTATGAGATCACTACTACTAAGTTTGAAACTATGAAATACATGGTGACATGAAATTTTACAGTTTCTTCATGTCTATCCAATGATTGATTTGTTTTTTTATAATCACATTATTTCATATATTTTTAGTTTGCTAAGAATATTAGATATTTCCATTTTGATATAACAAGTGAGTAGATCGTAAAAACTCATATGGGAAGTATCATTGCAATGATGTTTTATGAATTAATTCCCATTAGGGCATATAAATGTTCTTTATTTGCTGATCTCATCATCATACCCATGATTTAATTTGAAATAATACTTGTTATGGATTGACTTTATGACAATGATGTGAAAATTTATTGTAAGAATAAGGAGTTTAAAATCCTATATGATTATAATGAGTACCTTATCTTTAGAGCTAAAACGACACCATCTATCACTTATTTAGATCCATAAACAGTAGCTCAACTAAATTCAATTATTTGGGAGGGAGAGAATGAAATAACTACGGCCAGTTAAAAGAATGTTCAAAGAGAGGATTTACCAATTGTCTCAGAATATGATGATGTGTTTCCATAGTATGTACCTAGACATCCTCCTGAACGAGATATTGAGTTTTCCATTGATTGGATTCCATGTTCATAGCCCATATTGGATACCCCTTATAGAATGGCCTCTCTAGAAATTGTGGAACTAAAGAAAAAACTAGAAGAATTGAGTAATAAGTGATTTATTTTCCCTAGTGTTGTTTCATGGGGAGACCATATTCCTTTTATTAAAAAGAATTATGGATCTTTGATATTTTTCATTGTCTACAGGGAGATAAAAGCTACAATAATAAATAACAAGTATCCCCTCCCTCAAATTGAGGATTTTATTGATTAACATCATGGATCTCAATATTTTTCAAATATTGACCTTCGATCTGGATATCACCAGTTGTGTGTGAAGAAGGAAGACATTCCAAAAACAGCATTTCAAACTACGTATAGGCATTATGAGTTTACATTAATGCCTTTTGGTTTGACTAAGGTGCTATCTGTCTTCATGAATATAATAAATAGTGTTTTCGCAGAATATCTTGATGACATTGTAGTGGAATTTATTGATGATATTTTGGTAAACTCAGAAGGCTAAAAATATCATGAAAATCACTTGTGAATTATCCTAATGACTCTTTGAAGAAATAAATTATATGAAATGTTTAGAAATTTTGAATTCTAGATTCAAGGGATTTGTTATCTTGGCCATATTTTCTATAAAGATGTAATCTCTTTTCATACTTCTAAGAAAATGTCATTAGATGAATTTCCAACACAGAAAAGTATAACTGAGTTACACAGTTTGATTTGTTCAGCCGGATATTATCGTTGTTTTGTACAGAATTTTGCCTGATTGGAAAACCCATCAACCAAACTCACATGTAAAAGGGTTAAATTTGTTTGGAAAAATTATTGTGAAGTTTGTTTTAATAACTGAAGGGAAAGTTAGTTAATTCTCATATATTGTCTCTACCATTGGTGAATTATAGGTTTGTTATTTATAGTGATGCTTCAATGAAAGGACCGAGTTGTGTTCTTATGCAGAATGATAGAGTTATTGCCTATGCATCATGAGAACTAAAAACTCATGAGAAAAAAACCCTACACATTACCTTGAGTTAGCACCTATAGTCTTATCTTGGAAAATATGGAGATCCTATATCTATGGTAAAAAATGTGAGATTTATACTGATCGTAGGAGTTTGAAATATATTTTCTCATATAAAGAACTCATAATGATGTAAAGTTGATTATTTTAAAAACTCAAGGAATATGATTTCGGTATACAATACCACCCGGGGAATGAAAATAAGGTTAGAGATGCTTTGAGTAGAAAAAATCATGGACTTTTGAACAAGATGATAGTATAAAGGGGTCCGATTTTCATGGATATAGTAAATATGGATATGGAAATGACCATAGAAGGTGATACATAAATTCTTTTTTAGATTGTTTCTAATCCATAATTCCTAGAAAAGATAAATAGTTCTCAGACTGGTGATGATTTTTTTCAAAAGAAAATTAATGTTGTGAATGAAGGGAGATCGATTGACTTCATATATGAAGATAGTATTTTGAAATTTGTGAAGATACATTGTGTTCCTAACATACATGATCTAAAAATGGAATTGTTGGAGGATGCATATAGATCCAATTTCTGTACACACACAGGGAGCACAAAGATGTATAGAGATTTGAAGTAACATTTTTGTTGGGACAACATGTAGAGAGAGATTGCTAATTTTGTGACAGTATATATGGTCTATCAACAAGTGAAAGCTAGAAAGCAACAACTTAGACGATTAATACAACCACTTCTCCTACATATGTGTAAAATGGTTAATATTACGATGGAATTTGTTATGGGGCTACCAAAGACTAATTGATTGAATGAAGCAATATGGGTCATGGTTGACCATCTTACCTAGTCATCACATTTTCTTACTATAAGAGAAGCTTTAGAACTTGACTATCTGGTAAGAATGTATATTAATGAAGATTTAAAACACTATGGTGTACCCTAATCGATTTTTTTTTCGTGATCCCCATTTTACATCATAATTAAAGAAAAGCCTTCAGATGTCCCTGGATATTGAACTTTGTTTGAGCACTGCCTACTACCTTGAAACCGATGGACAATCCGAACAGACTATTCAAACCTTATATGGAAAGTTGATATCTTTCCCAATTGACTTTCCCTATATGTGGGATATATATTTACATATGGTAAAATTTATTATAACAATAGATTCTATTAAAGTATTCAGATGGAACATATATGACACATTTTATGGAAAGAGATATCACACACCAACTTGATGGGATGATATTGGTGAAATAAAACTCGTACTCCGAGAACAAGTTATGGAAACAATGGAAAATGTGAAGTTTATCCAAACCAAAATCAAATTATATCGATGTTGGAAAATGAGCTATGTCAATAATAGAAGGAAATATTTGGAATTTCAGGTAGGAGATCATGTTTTAATGAAGTTATCTCCATGGAAGGGTGTTATACATTTCTATAAGATGGGTAAATTGAGTCCCCAGTAAATCAAACCTTTCGAAATTCTAGAACGAATTGGAGTTGTAGCTTATAGTTTGGAAATACCTCCAAGTACCTCTAATGTTCATGTTGTGTTCCACGTATCAATAATGATAAAATACATTCCTGGACCAATTCATGCACTCACCTATGAGGAAATTGAATTGGAACCTGATTTGTCTTATTGTGAATATCCTGTCAAAATTCTTGATACAAGAGAAAAAGTGATGAGAAACTAGATGACTCGGCTAGTAAAAGTTATATGAAGAAACCATTTAATGGAAGTGGCAATGTGGGAACTAGTGGAACTTATGATGAAGAACCACCCAAATCTATTTTTGCGGTAGTATTATATAAATTTACAGTACGAAATTATTTGAAGGAGGGAAGAATGTAACACCCCAAGCCTCCATGATACATTTCCCCTTGAATAATGAAATAATTTTCATTGTAGGCTACTTTGAGATTCTAACACACTGCTAGCAAACAAACTAGAGGTTATGAATAGTTAAACCCACTTTTTTAAATTTAATAAATTTTAGTTTTCAAAATGGACATCATTTTGGAAATCAGAATATCGAAATTATCTTATGGTGAAATTTTTTATTTTACTAAAAACTATCAATTTTTGTTGAATATTCAAAAACTATTTGTTATTGGTTAAAACCAAATTTTTTTAAATTATTATTATTTTTATTTAAATTTATTTTAGGAAAAAATGGATAGATAATACGTAAATATGTTCAATTTTATTCAATGGAGTCATTTTATAATAATTTTAGATATATATATATATATATATATATATATATATTATCAAACTTTTTACCGTCTTTTACACACCTCCTATGAGCATTTACAAATCTGCATAAAACATAATTTTACCTCATATGAGAGTTGAATTTTAAAAATCTGAGAGATGCAAATAATATCAGTACATAAAATGTGGTTCAATAAGATGAAAATAATTTTTGATGAATTGTTAATTTCGACATTTATTTACCACAGCTTAAAGTAAATAAGGAAATTAAGGGGAAAAAAGATATCATAATTACCCAAACACGTGTCATAATTCTATAGGATAACTATATTTCGACCAAAAACATCCTTAGTAATAAAATATGATTCCCTTTGGTCCACATGGATTAGATTAAGACATTAATTATTATTTTATTTCAATATGTTTTAAAAGAGTTAAATTCAAAATTTAATCACTAAAGAATTTTTAATATATTGTTACACACATTATAAATTAGACAATAAATATTCAATTGAAAGCTAAAAATAATCTCTACTTAATGGTATTTTATTTATAATTTTAAGACTTTAAATATATTTATGTATTTTTCTCACAATGATTATGCATTAATTACCTTGTTAATGAAATAAAAAAATAATTGTTATTTTAAATATCATAATAAAGGTAAAATGAGAATTCTAATTAATTCCACTAAATTTATAGGTTAATATGACATGTTAGGGTTGGTTATTTAAATATTATTTGAAGTTGTATTGTTTTTATGGCTTTGAAAAATTTTAAATACAAAATATAGTAAAAATTGACATAGTTGAATTTTTAAAACAAATACTATATTATTAATTCTTATAATATTACTAAAAATCTAAGGTTCAGCCAAAGGACATATTTAAAGTAATATAAATTAATAATGAACCACATGGTGTTCTCTAGTCCTATTATAGAATTATTATTTACCATATAATATAAAAATACAAAGAGACATGTTAAATGTCAATCTATTTATCTAAGAGTCAAATCTAAAAGATAAGCTTAATATGATGACATAAATCTGTCTAAAACCACTTTTTTGAGTGTTTTACAACCCATCCCAACCTTATCCTTGAAATAATTCTTTTTGGAGCCATTATAAAACTAAAAATGATTTTATTATAAATTATTATTTCAATATTTTCCTAAAGTAACCCCCACTTCTATTAGAAAAGATCACTTCCACTTATCTTAATTTCATACGTCCAAACACATTTGGCTAAGCCAATCCCTGTCAAAATATTGTCCAACATCCCTCACTCCATCCTAGAGGCCTCAATATGAACAGAAATCTATCATACTGATCCCTTTTGATCAACATGAAAAGAAACACCCGAAGTAGAGGTAATAATTTCACCACCCTCTTTAAAGTTATTTTTTTATTCAAATTCCTCTTTCTTCATTGTTTACATAAAAAAAATAATAAATCTAGTACCTTTTATATATTTTTTTATTATTATAAATATGGTATAACCATATTTTTAATTCTATTTATCCTAAAAATGACAAACTCGCCATATGTGTGTAAGTACAGCTTACCATCTCAACGTCGTGAAATTGTTTGTTATTCAACCACTTAATTATTTCGATGGATATAATAATGATTAAAACTGTTGTAAATAAAAAATATGGCATTTAAATGATTTTTTTATATGATACACCATCCAATTACATAGGATTTCACCATCAATATAATGATATTGTTATTCGTGCATACGTACCGATTACTGTCTCCATGAACGTGATGAGAATCATTCCCCATCGTAACAATTCATGTACAATATTAATTTTATGATTCTAAATAATGTTTATGAACATAATATCATTCTGTATATGAATCAAAGAATTCCTATTCATGCCATACATGGCATGCATAACCAAGCATATAAAGGAAAACAAATCAGTTGAAACACAAAACGATGATACTACTAAAATATTACTAACAAATCTATATTATAAGATCATATATGATATCATATTTATGTATCTAGTTCTTTTATAATTTATTAAACAAAAATTGACTATTATACATGAGTTTATCATACCCTCGTCAATATAAATGTACAAGATAAGGGTTAAATTCTCAATCTCTTTATTATCTCAGTTTTTTTACGTAAGCATCTACTGATAACTCTTTATCATCCAAATCTGTGTTTTCATAAAAATGTATCTCAGAACATTTTTACAATTTACTAGACAAAGTTTTAATTTCATTTTTACCCTTATTTGACCTTAAATGTTTTGAAAGGAATCATTCTGTTTTTTTCCAAATAATTTTTTTTGACCTTTTCGTCAAAATTAACGTAAGAAGTTTTTTCTACTATTATATGATGGGTGTGGATATTTTCTATACTAATAACATCACCGAATATTCACTTACAATCATACAAGTATATATTAAAAATATATGTTTTCTTTTATAATTATATGAATTTTAAATTATTTCAAAATATAAATAGATATTTCACTAAAAACGTGTTGATTTTATCTATGTCAACATTGTTTTGATGGATTTTAATCTGTTTCGATGATTATTTATTATGATACAAATATTCCATATTTTATTGATGGTTTTCTGATATGTCTAACTGTAGATGTTTTATTTTTTTACCATTCATGGTTTATGGATAATGTATTGAAATTTCATATTCAAGTTTTAATATGAATGTTTATGTTAGGTATAATCCTTTAAATATAAGAAATGAATTGAATGTTGTAAGTGACGGGTGGAGCCCTCTATTGTTCCTTGATTCACCATTAGGTCTCACGAGACAAAATAGTTTCTTGGTAGAAGGCTTTGGAAAATTCTTATTTTTACTCTTGGCACAAGGCCTTGACTACGTGGATATGAATTTTGGCATTATATATTCCATCATTATGAAATTTAATATTGAAATTACATGTGATTATTCGACTAGTAGAATATACATGTGAATAAGTAAATGGAACTATTTTATTTTATGTTATTATAATTATGATTATGATTATCTTTAAAATACTATTGTTATAGTCTTATACTTTGCCTTATTTTTTTATGGCTATTTATGAAATTTTTCGCTATATTGTTATCCTTATAGAGCATCAGAGCTCACCCATTTATATGTTTTATTTTTCCCAGGAGGTGTAGATGGATTTAATGTATGACCAATAGAGATTTGATAAATATATAATTGTGTTCAAAGGGGGTAATTTTTTGATGATGTCTTTATTTCATGATGTAATGTAAAACATATTAGTGTATCTAGTATGTCCAAAACTACTGAACTAATATTATTTTTGGAGAATTATTCCTTCTATCATGACAATGTTATGTAATTATACACCAACTATGGGTTACTGGGGTCAAGATATTACAAATTATTTTATAAAAAAATCATAAAAAATAATGAAATGTAATTACACTAAACAGAATAATTTGAAACACGATCTTGATCTCAATATGTAATTAATATATGATACTAAAATAATTCCATATAAATAATCACTTCATATTGAAACATGTCCACAGATATAATAAAAATATAATAATCACATGAAATATCAATTAATTATAACATAATGATGGAGGGAATAATGTTAGACATCATAAAAATTCAATCAAGGATTCAACCAAGACACTATACATAAACTGGTGTCCCCTCAATCAATACACAAAATATATTTAATCATAATGTTTTTAATCACAATAAATCCATTAGGGCTTCATCCAAGACACCATATATAAATGGGTAATGCCCCACCTAATACCCAATCTAGTTTTCATTATGAAAACTATTGATGCATCCAGGGGATATAGAAGGCCCCGACAGTCACTTACTAAATCCAACACATTCCAGTATTTAAAAGAATGAAATGTAAACAAAATAAAATTTTTTACTGAAAAATATAATATGAAATGTGAATAATTTAACCATAACCCATGAACGTTATCAAAATAGAACATCCAAAGTCAAACTGATCATAAAGTAAAAAAAATATTGTTGATGACATCATAACCAATCAATTTAAATTTTTTATAACATTTAATAATGGTTGTTGACATAGATGGAATACACCTAAAAAATTTAACATTTATTTATAGGAGAAGCAACTTTTTTAATTGGAAATAATTTGTTTAAAAATCCATTGAATTATAAAAGAAAAACAATTATGTCAAAATAAAAAGTTAAAATTTCAATCAATGTTGAAATTATTAATGCTTCATAATGGTTGGTGTTGGTCGGAGTAGATTTCTCATGATTTAGTGAATTGAGTATGTATAAATATTTTTTGTTAAAAAGTACTCTTAAGTGATTTCCCTAAATGGTTAAATACATCCCATTTAATCAATGTTATACTATTATAAGGGTTTGACTGTTTAAATAACATCTTAAATCATTGATTAGTTCTTAGTAATATTAATATCAGTTATTAATATTACTATTAAAGACATTATAATAAGACAAGAAAATTATAACTTCTTTCAAAGATTAACTATAAATGTGAATTTATTGATTTCTGACTTATTTAGTAAAGTTGTAAAAGAAAGAAGACTAAATTATGAAGCACAACAGATATGAATCAAGTGGTTCAGTCTCAAGCTGAGACCAAATCCACTCAACATGGTGATCACATTCCACCTAATAGTTTGTATAAATAAACATAATCCACACCCTGGATTGGGGTTAACAACATTACACATTGCTTTCAAGGTCACAAAGGGACCTCTTCCACAATTCTTCATGGTTACAAACAACTAGGCCACACCAGGACCTGTTCCATACTTATCTGTGGGTATACACATGTATAAAAAGATGTTTGAGTAATGATAACTTGTATCATTTAGTTTAATGTAAGAGACAGAGTGTGTTGTGATATAGATACACACACTGCTTTAAATCTAGTAAAATGATACACAGTGAAGAAGATATATTGAGATATGTATAGAAATTCTCTGGATGTTAGTCTTTCAACCTATGGATTTAGGATAAGAAGAAGATGCAAAAATCATGTCCTAGTACGGAAAATAGAGTGTAGCAAGTCAGACAGATCCGGCTTGTGTTCTTTGTGATGTCAGATAATGTGATGATATTCTCGATTCTGGGATTCATGTATGCTTCATGTCATCTTTAGCATAATTGAGTTTCATGATACAATTCATTCATCAATAAAATTAAATTTGTATTCTTCAATGTTGTGCTCACACCCACACGCTTGTTTCTCTATCTTATTAAATTTTTGTTTCTGGGCCGCACTACTCATTTATATTGGAGTACATGTGTTTAGGCAGATAGGATTCTTGTATTCTGGACCTCTTACCTCGTACTGTTAGATAACATTTCTATAAAGACACATTAATTAAGTCAGTAAATTTAAAATCTTCAAACATTACTGTTAGAGATTAAATTGAATGACGACAAAAATATTAGGAAATGGTGTCACTATATGTCCTGGAAATGGTTTCTCCATCACATGTTGTGTGGATTGGTCATGGTTTCTTGAGGTCATGGTGTCTTCTTGTTAATCGTGTATCATGGTCACGGTTTCTTCTTCTTCCCGGTGTATGGATGTCATGATGTCTGCTTGTTCATGGTGTCTCGATTTCACAGTGTCTTGTTTGTCACGGTGTCTCGATGTCACGATGTCTAGTTGTTCACAGGGTCTCAGACTTAAGAAAATATCTCTATTCATACATAAGTAGATATATATATATATATAATGGATTAAACTAAATAAGTTTTTACAGAATTCAATGTAAATTAGATCAACATATGCTCTATAGTAACCAAAGTAAGTGTATAACACTGGAGAGCTTTGGATAGCTTTTACTAAACAAATATTTATTTTATGTGAGAGAGATTTCATAGTTTTCACAAGTTTTATAGACAGAAATGGTTTTGTGACCAATAAAACATGATTAATACAAGTGAATTCCAACTGCGGGAAAACCTACTCATGTAAGATAATATAATAAAAACCTTCAAAATTTTATTTCAATAATCTTCCTAATGGAATTTTTTTGGAAAATTAAAATAATATATATCATTTAATAAATTTTATAAATAGCCAAAAATATGTATGAAACATGTATTTAATATTAATGGGAGAATTGTAGAAACTATTTTTTTTTTGGAAAACATAAATGAAAGAGAAGTATTCCACAATGGAGACATAAATAGAAACAATCTTTATTAATAATGAGAATGTAAATTGAACCCATTCCTTTGGTCTGATTCCACCATAATTATATAAATTCATGGTATTGTGTATTGAAAAATATTATTATCTTATAAATGAATCAAAATAAAATTTAAAATATCATATATGAACCCCTTATAGCATTATATTAGTCTTTTCTGAATTATAATTTCTTCATTTCACTGTTTTGTGGGTTAATTTATATGATTTATCATGCTTCTATTTTCCGGAATGCCCCTATATTAATGAATATGTTATATATTCACCATCATAAAAATTATATAAATTTCATAAATATTGTACTTAGTAATTAAATACATTTTTTAGAACCAATATTTAATGTTCATCGTTGACAATGAATCACATCTCTTCTTGGAGACAGAAAGATGTGTGTACACAAATTCATTGATATCTATATGTATAAATTGGTAAAGAATATTATGTTATATAAATTCTATAGAATATAAATAATTTAGTAATTTATATATATAATTAATTATATTAATTAAAATAAAATTAGTATGATTTTCAGGAAAAACACGACACCACAATGTAGAGACGGTACATCAAATGTATGCATGTGTGGTGCTTTTGTTTTTCTAAGAATGGAAAAAATGTGTAATATGGTTGAACCATAGTAATAATAAAATCCATATATATATATATATGATACTATAGTTATTTCATCATAATGGAAGAAAAAAAAAACTGAGAGGATATAGAGGGAAAAATGAACATGGTTGAGTTGGTAAAAAAGATTACAACATCTTCCAAAGGAATATTTTACATCACATCGTAATTGTTATAGGGTTAGAATTATTTGATGTCCATGATCATGAAGATATGGTAAATGATGGTGGGAAGATAAATATATTGTTTTCTTAAACTCGAAGGCTCAATGTGGATTTATGAATTGAAATCACAGGTGGCATTTTATAATTGTGGGGAGGGGTGCTCTATGAATAGTAACAAAATATTAAATTATAACAAATTTATTTCTAATTATAATTAAAAACGATGTGATAAATTATGAATATAACATACAGAATGGTTGAAATAGAATCAACCATAAATTTCAGACATGTTTAGATCATATTATTTCCAATATCATTTACCATTAAATTGTATATTATCCCTTTAACCATTAAATTTATAACATCGGTTTGTTACTCATTTCTGGTCGATATTGAAAATTTAAATTAATAAAATAACAATAAATAAATCATGGATATAATTTTATAACTAATATAGCTAATTTATTTAAATTTAATATTTTTATAAAATTTAAATGATTTATTAAAATATTATTTATCTTTATATAACATTATTTTTAATTATGAATCTATTCGTTAGATTGACATTTTGGGCAAACAAAAGATGAGCTATATTTGAATGAACTAATATAAAAAATCAATAAAAATCATATGTTTTCTAAAAAAAGTTATGGAATTAGTTATCATAGTTCTTTTATTTTAATGTATTTATATTTATTTAATTGATATTCTTTTTTAATTAACCAATTATTTAATCATAGTTTTGTAATCCATTATTTTTTATTATATATTTCCTAAAATTAAAATATAAATATCTATGATGAAAAAAATAAACACTAAAATGATTATTTATATTTGATTATTTTTCCATAATGACCACATATTAATAATGAAATAATTTTCAGAAACACGAGTATGACATATTTGACCTTTTTATATAAAATACAATAAATGGAATAAATTCATCCATGTGGCATTAAAAGGGCATAAAAATAGACCAGAGATGATTTTGGTTTGATCTTACTCATAATATAAAATTATCACACGTGTTAGGGTATTTTTCAGATATTTATAATATTATTGATAATTTAAATAACTCAATTTTCATGTAACTGTGCTAATTAATATTACTATTTTCTCTATTCATACTAAAAAATATTAAAAGAGTCATATTTAGTATATATTATCCATATTATTTCAAATATTTTTTATATTTTTTAAAATTATAGACACATATTTTTCTTAAATTAATCTATAATTAATCCAATATAGAGTAAGAAAAAAATAATTTCTAATTGAATGCGTACAAAAAAATTTAATTTTTTAATGAATACAATACGTATAAAAAATTTAATTTTTTAATGAATACAATACGTATTAATTTTCTATATTTATGTTGAATCATATATAAAATATAACCTAACATTTTTTTATACAGATGAATATTTAGTTTTGAATTAAATCACATTTTTTTAATTATTAACAAAAAATTAACCATATCAATAAAATTACGAAATTACGAAAAAGTTAAATTGTGATTTTATGCATATAAATGTATTTTATCTATTTCAAATAAAATTAATAAAAATGTCAAAATATAATTTTTAAATATGTTTTCCTTTAAACTATGTTAAAAATGTATTTAGAGAAATAATGAATATTAACGTGTAACATTGTATTTATTCGTATCTTATTACTATCAAATTTACTTTTTAAATAGAAATACATCTAACGAAATATTTTTCTATTTAATAAATTTTTTTATTTTATCGATTCGGAACAATTTTATGGTTATTTTATAATGGCCGTGTAAAAATAATGATATTTAAATATATATCATTGATCATTTATATTTTGTGTTGTGAGAAATGTAAGATATCAAAATATTTATTATTAGTTAAAAACATACCTAAGATAAAATATTGGTATCTTAGAATTGGATCACTAATTTTATTATTGTAATGGAAGATGGAACATCTAGGATCAACCTCATCAGACACAACCCTTTTAACCTGGAACGACGGACTAAAACGTGCATGGGGTTATTTTGTTATTCTTGGGGCCTCAACATTGTCACACTACAGAATGGGTGGATCCTTTCTACCATACTTCCCCCACCCTTTTTTGGTACGTCTCTCAATTGGGGAATTCCTATTTTCAGCACCACTTACAGAAATAATTAAATGCATCCCTTATCATAAAAGGATATCATCCCAGTGAATGAACTTATTGAGGGAATATTAATCAACACTTGAGTCACCACTAAAATTATGTGAATCCACATTTTTCAGTCATCCATTAGAAGCCTGAATTATTGAACACGCAAAAAAGTGGGTACAAATTTTTTTCATTATTCAAATGAAATAGCCTGAAAATTTATTTGGATAATATTCCTCAAATATAAAATCACCATTAATTCAGGCCTTTGGCTTGTAATTTCTATAGGAAACTAAATATGATATTTTATTCATCCCCATATATTTTATCATTATTGAATGTACCAATTGGTGGATCCCCATATGAATATTTTATTAATTACTTAAATTGATTCAGTATCTTCAATGATTTACCAGGGTTTATGGATATGGGATTCAAACTAGAAATGACCTGAAATATAGTTGAAAATAACCCCAAGAACATTGATTACAGTCAACATAGAGTACAAGGAAAAATGTGTCACCATCCATCCCCATAGTACTGGGAATATCATTAAAATTATGAATGGGGATTTAATTGGGTGAACATGTAGATTACATTGATGGATTTTCTAAACGAAATGGGCTTCAAACCCTTTGTGATTCCCCACTACTATCACCACAACAATGAAAAAAAATCACAACATCACAACAGTAATGGAATTACAAAATGGTAATATAAATATTCTTATTCATATCTCTAATAATACAAGATGATGTGTCTTGGTGGGTACGTTAGACTCAACCACATATTTCCCTCATTTATACAAACGTTGTTTCAATATGGGAATGAATTTGTCACGAAATCCGCATATTCTCTATTATGAGAAATATCATGGGACATATTCATATAGGGACCTACCCTTTGGAGTCAATAAATAATTTATCCATTTTTAAGAATTGGAAACCCCCCATAGGCCAGTGTCTCTATTCTGGATGTCATGGGATATCATCAACATCTCATGACCCAAAACTTAAATCATTTTAGCATCATCCCATATGGATTTTGGTTAGATAATGTAATCATAAATATGTATGAGGATGGGACATTCATATATGTTTTATAAATAATATATTTTGATTCCAGATTACACATACATCATACGGATGGAGTTGATTTAGGGGATCCATAAACATAACAACTCAGAAATAATATATTAGTTGTTTTATAAATATGTTTGGGTGACTGAGATACCCTAATAAATGAATACCACAATCAGTTTGATTGCAAAAGTTCTATTATTCTAGGACACCCAGAACACCCACATCCAAATGGGTCTTACATCCCCTCATGAGAAGAGGTATCATTTTTACCTCTATTATTTTTATTAACCACTGTTATAATTATGACAGATATTAGAAAAATAGTGTGGCCTTAAATCGGTGGGTATGTTAATTCAAAAATGGGGCACACCAATTTTTATGCATGATGCATGCCATTGATTATGTTTTGTCATTATGGTAAACACACATGTATGAGATATAGTTCATGAAATTTTTATTGTATTCGTGGATCTATGAATGCATGATATAATTATTTTTCTTCTCGATTAATACATCCTTATGTTGTACGTGGTTAAAGAGTCACTGATTATTTCTCATAGGAAATTCTGTTTGATGCTTCTTCATGTGATTTTAAAATTTAGGGAGAGTATTTTTACTTACATTTTAATAAAAATTCTTGGAAACATCCATGATATAAATACAATATTATTTATTAAGATGATTTAATAATCTTACTACCATTGGGATATAAATTTAATTATTGAGATTTTCATTATAGATAAATATTTGTTTTGAATAATTCACAAATCAAAAAAATAGAAAAGGAGTGGCATCACATAGGTCACTAACCCATGTGGTCTTATGGAGGTCACTCACCTAGATTACCATTCATTGTTTACTCACCCATGTGACCTTGTGAAAGTTACTCGATCGGGGTAGATTCATACCAAGTCCAAGAAATATAAGAGTCTTATATAAATATAGTGTGAACAACAAGTGGAGATAGAGGATGGATGAATGAGAAAATAGGTTGGTAATAGAAATAAAATCTGTAAATCATAAATAATAATTGATTATAATTGAAGGATATTAATTGAATTGGGTACCAATAACAGATCAATGTCCACAAATCTTTTATGATTTTGAACTATAGGATTCACCTGCTTGATCAACCGACACTGATTTCTCTAACCATTTTCATTTTCACAAAATTAAAATTTCAAAGCTCGTTAAATACAAACATAGAGGTACATTAATTTTAATAGTACATTTAATGAATGATCCATCAATATACTTTTTCATTTACCTTAGGATCAAACCCTCTTTTTCCCCTCATATTTAATCATATAGGGGAGATATTGATGACACTCCTTTTTTAACACGATAATTGGAATTATAAAGGAAATATTCATGAAAAAATGAAATGAGGAATGTAAAATATAACACACGTGACCATGAATTCCCACATGGGGAACAATGAAGAATCACGGAGTATCTCCAGACTTTTTGGTAGCATATATACATAGAGACTACCAACCAAAAATCCTTATCACATATGATTGTGAATGTTTCTACTCGGAGACTCGTGATGGTTTCACCACCACGATGACTAGTGCGACATATCTTCATGAGAATCATACATCACCTATTCCTCATGAATTCTTATAATTAGGATCCCTAGTCTCCTTATTTGAAATGAGTATAAAAATGATGGAAATATTGAAGGTCTGTTCCAACTACTTCTAATACCAAGAAATAAGTAGAATTAAAATATATTTATATGTCTTGAAAGAAGATAGAATTTTGGGAGTGGTAGGAATAAACTTCAATGATGGTTTTATATATTTAACAAATGTGTGAAACACCTTCTTGGATTTATGAACACTAGGTAAAATAACTAATATCAGGATTGGGACATAAGAACATGTCATCAAAATCCACCGAAAAAGACACTATGATCCTAGATAAAGGCCACTCTGGAGTTTTTTCACCTAGGTTGTCCATTTCCCAGAGACCGAATCAGTTTGACTAGGTTTTCCATGGGAATGAACCATTCATATCCCCAATGTTTACATATGTAGGCCATGTTTAGCTCTGCCATCTTAAAACTATTTGAGCGTATTTTGGTCCCTCTTTTACATAGACAATGGTGGGAAATACATTAACTATGATCACTAATATATGTGGGATAATCCATGATATCTCACAAATACTAGAAATATGTGTGATCACAACATTGGGAACACTAGCATTTCCTCTTTACTATAAATCACCATGGTAATATATGCTATTCATTTTACCAATCATATATGTGGAATCCTTTGAGTTTTTTCAATTGTAAATTTATATGGTAATAAGGGTCCCATCCATGGATTTTGTTTTTGAGACCTCATGGTTTCCACCATGTGGTCTAGTGACTTGTCCACTTGGAATCACCTCTATGATAATGGAACTCTCATTTCAGATAGTGTGGTGGTGGGACTCATGCATTTCCTTTTGATTAGGGTTAATACCCTATCTTCCACTATTCTATGGAACTATAAGGGGGGGATTCCTCCTAGAGTAATCGCTTAATCCTGGTTGTGGGAGTTAATATCTCTCATGTCATCATCCCCACCATGTTATGAATAGAAAAGTGCATATCATCACACTAACACAAGTTATCTATCCTTGTATCCTTGGCCTCATACAGTAGTGAATTATTGAGACTGATGGATTTTCTAGTTATATATCCTCTTGTTTTTTAATTAATAGTGTCTCACATGGGAATATGTGCTAGTGAAAATCATGAAATCTAAAAAAATATATGCATTTCATGGTAGAAAATTGTTTTCCAAATCTTCATATCACGTAAATTTATAGGGCCACCATAGGGGTGTGACATCAAATCCCTATTTCAATATTAATGGTCCTCATTCAATTTAATAAAATAATTTATATGGATCTTTTTCTGATGAAGAACGGGATTGGGAATCCTGTTATATATATTCCCCAACCATTCTCAATCAAACAGGCCTCCTCTTTTTGTTATTCCCCATATATCTGAACTCTATGTGTTTGATTATCATCCAATAAGGATATATATGAATCATACGTGAGTTTAAAACTCAACACCACAAATCACCGTAATTATTATTTAAGGAATACTCTTAGTAAGGTTATATCCATTATGGGAGTATATATCTCTTCTAGACTCTATTGGCCACTTCATCATTAATCTGACTTCATTATTTAATTTGGAATACTTTTTCCAAGCTATCCATGCCATGTGACGTTAAAATGCACCATTTAGCCAACTTTAAATGAACTCACACGTTATGATGGGCCCCATTAAGTGAAAATAAACTATGTGGGTTCAAATTACCTTTATAAAGACACCTAGGAAGACCATATTAGGGGCCCTATCCTAACATCAAACCAACTATTGTCTCCATAAATAACCAAAAATTCTAGAGCACCCCTCTGTAAGAATTAAATACTTCATCATACTAATAAAGGACATCAAAAAAAATTATTCCATAAAAATGGGTACCATTAATGGAGAAACCTGGATACATAAAAATATATCTATTGATGAAGTTTTTAATATACATAAAAATTATTTAAAATATTTTACATGCGAATAAAAAAAATTTAATTTATGATCATCTTAATAATACATGCGATTTATTGATCGATTCAATAATTTTCTATAAATTCATATATGGGTCATACAGTAGGTATTAATTCCACATAAAATGTTGTGATGAACCCATCCACAAATCCTCTCCACCAATGTGAGACCCCATGTGTTATTGGACCACTACCTAATAATGGATTTCCATTAATAAGTTATGATTTTTAACCATCATGAATAAATGAACCCTTGTGTGTTTCATATTTCGTAAACAAAACCCAATGGAAATCAACAAATAATAGTGAACCAAACATTAATGGTTATTAAACCATAATAATCCCCTCAACAATCAAACCATCGAATATAACCCAACACATTTTCATTAAATAAATATTTCAATTGGATCAAAATATAATTTTTTTTCATTTTACATTTAACATTGAATTATTATTTCCTACATGTTAATTATATATAAATTATTGATTGGTATGATATTAAAAATTTTCAATATATTTATTGAATGGTTTCCAATGAAAATATTCAAATTTTAACATTAGGGATAATTTAGAAATTTGATTCATAAAAAATTTGTAAATGATTTTTTTTAAAAAATAACATTGTGTACCATTTAGAATTTATTCAATAAAATACTATATGGTCATGAATTTTGAAATGGATTTTCAAATGTTATTAACATTTATACTAGTGTTGAATCTCACGACCTAGTCAAAAAAAATTAAATTATTTTCCTCAATGTGATACCTCACAAATAAAATAATCATCATCTTGTTTGACAATGATATAACTACATACCATGATGGCCTTTATATTAGTTGTAGTGAGGAAGTGGGATGGTGAGATAATACCCTCTTAGTGTTCTATATGATATTTTTTCTTCTGCCCCAACTTTTATTAGTATCAGTAAGTTAGTTCTACGAATTATAGTTGGTGATTGAGAAAATTCTATTATCTAGTCATGACGCGGTTAACTGTATGAATAACAACCAATATTTTATGATCCATTATTAAAGTTATTAATATATATATTATCATTAGAATTGTTTTTTATATCTATATATTTAAAGATAATTTATCTATTCATTATATTGATGGAATTTTACTAAAAATGATACATGAATAATAAGACCTTGAAAAAAATTTAACAAGGGAATTATTATGTAATAACATAAAATAATGTAATAAACCACCAAAATTTTTACTAACCTAGGATTCTGGATATAGATTGATTGGGAAGAAATAAATAAGGAAAAATAAAAAAATAATAATAAAGTCTTCATGACTTGAATATCACCTGGATCATTTTAAACCACGATGATCACCAATAGTCAAAATAAATTGTATAATGTGGAGAATACCAAAGAATAGAGGACACACCTTTCCAAAAATTTATTTATCTTCTAATTAAATTTATAATATAATATATCACATTGAAATTATTTTTTATAATGAAATTTTTCTAAAAGTGGTGGAATTATTTTGAATAGAAAACCGCATAATGATTTATAAATATAAGATGATTTTATATGATATATTTAAGGAATTTTTTTAAAAGAAATATGATATCATAGATTCACATGGTTAAAAAATTTATATATTATATGCTAGTATTAAAGCATGGATTTATGAGTATTCCATACTTTTAAAAGAGATTTAGAAGTAATGTTTTTATAGTATTCAATTAAATTTAAGAGAATATTTTTGAGTATAACTCACATTAACCATTTATTTTATTGTCCAGATTACATGGCAATGACTTATATTCAAATAGATATAGTCTTGTTAGTTGTTTTTTTCAATGTTATAGATGATATTATTATTTTAATTTTAGTCCTTTTTATCCTAATATGGATGATATATTTTTTGTTATATGTTTTATTACTCTATTTGATTCTTATATATCATATTTATATTGATTTTAAATCAATTCCCATATTTTCTTTTTGGATTCCCAATATATTTTCAATATCAAATGGTGACCGTATTCATTCTTTGAGCCATATGTTATGCTAATTGAAGCGATGATATTTATTTTACCGGGTTGGAATATATCAAATTTCTAGAAGATTATGAAGTTTCATTTATGCTTATACTAATTATGTTTATTTCTGTATAGTTTCTTATAGTTGTTAATATTCATAATATATTATCTTCTAAACAAGATACATGTTGTGGGAGTGTTCATATCCCTCATAAATTATTGATTGACATAAAGTTTTAATGGGTTGTAATTTGTTTAAAAATGATATTATTTAATATATTAACCATTTTCAAATTAGTTCTATATTTTCTTAATAAATAAATGAATATATTTTTTTATTTTTGTTTTCAATCATATTGTTTTATATATAATTAATATTCCTAGAAGAGTACTCAAGGTTCCACAGGGGAGACTATAATTAAATCCCTAAAAATGAATCCTCTAGTTGGTAAAATTCTGGGGGAATATATAATTAATATGATCAAATATTTGGGAATGAAAAAAATGTTATACTAAGTAAAAGGATATATCATTATTAACATTTTTTTAAATGGTATCAACTGATATTTCATGGCAGCGACAGTCCATAAGATTTTGAAAAATTCATTGAACTATTCGAGGGTATTTCACTTCTTCAAAAAGTAATATGATTCCATGGTTTTATTGTCCACCTATATAATCAAATTTATTGTATTTTTTTTAATATATCAATTAAACCATGTTTTATAATGATCGGATGAGCAGTACATTTCAAATATTTTGCATCCCAAATATCAATATTCAAAAATATTTTCTGAAAAAAACATAGGGGTTTGATTAATTAGAGTAAAGAGAACATTTTATTATTGATTATGCTTAATGGTGTTCTAGGTTGGTGAATTGGTCTCCAAAACTTGTTTTGGAAGATAATTTCAAGGAATGGAGACATAAAATGTGTTTAATGGAAGATATATTATTTATGTTGTGTCTTATGTTCAATCCCACATATGGGGATGTTTTGGTAAATGAAGGTATGTCTAATGTATGGAAATATTTGATGATATGTATCATGGGAGTATAAATGATAGTGAGAAGTAGACATACTCCAATTTACTTTCATAAACAAAAGATGATGTATAACATTGAGGCAGAATAATCATTTAATAATTATCATTACGGTAGTGGTTGGTTGTATGTTAAAATCATAGGAGAAGGGATACCTCAAACTTGATTCCCATGAAAAAAACCTATTTGTTACACAAATTTGGAACATATGTTCATTATTATCGTTTCTACGAAATGAAACATCTTGGATGTAGATGAAGATCCACCTTCATTAGGATATCTCATTTTATATCTAAATCACCCAAAGGGTGGATTTTTAATCCCCTATATTATGGAGATACTCAGTTGGAATGTATAGGGAATGATTATATTTTACATCTATATATATAATATTTTATAATAGTGTAGAATGTGGGATCAATATATATCATGAGATCCATATTTTTCATATCATATTCTATATTTATACCTTTTCTTCTTATAATTTCAACTCATTATTTTATATTTTCCACACATTTTAATACTTGGTTATTAGATTTAGATCTATTTAATTTCATAATGACTCTTATTGGTCTTTTGGGAAATAATATGTAGCATGATATTAAATTTCTCATATTTTGGGTAACTATTTCATACTATTATACTCTGGGGTACATTTTATTCACCTTCATTAAAAACGTTGACTATATCATTTAAATATATTTGATGACAATCTAGAAGCCTCAAGTTGATTTCTATTGTAATTGGTGATATTTTATTTATCTTTAGGGGGTCACCTAGATCTATCTGTTTTAGTTTGATATATGATAAAAAATAAGGTCACATTATTCCAAGTTCAAAGATGATTTCTATGAAATTGGTATTTATTTTCTATGATTTGTTTACCCACATATTACTGACTATCTTCCAGTTGGGATGTCTAAGTATACCTATTTTTTCATTATTTTTTGTATTGGGTTCCTTCTCAAAGGTATATTGAGTTCTTTATAGACTTATGTTTGGTGATGATACCCATTTTTGTACCATTTTCCTTATTGAACCAGATACATTGAAAATTCTAAATCATTAACCCGAGGATCATGTGATTAAAAGATTTACTCATTTGGGAATTTCACCGTAGGATTCACCATATCACATTGAAATGATTTGGGATAAGAGGCTGTAACTCTGTTTTGATTATCAAAAACTAAAATATGGATGGACTATGAAAAAATAACCCATATTGAAAATCAATAACATTTCTAATCATCTAAAGTGGGATATATTTTTGGGATGATTATTATCTGATTAAGGTACCTTTGTCTTATGGTCTTGGATGAAGATATGTAACTCCCAAGATTCAATTATCGTAATTAAATAATAATTTATTTTAAAATTATAATAAAAATTACATTTAAACATTCAACCAGATAATATTTCAAATATTATGGGATGAATATCTATTCTGATATTACTCAAACACAACAACCTATAATAAATTTCATAAATTTTAACTTAGAAATATTCTTAAATAAATAATTTAAAATGAACTATTTTACAATGAAATTTTTTATATAATATAATTAATTATAATATTTATATATATCCATGAATTTTATATCTATTAGAAATAAATAAATATATAATCATTTGAAGTTAAAATGAGATATTTTATTGATAACTTTTTTTATGTGTATCAAGGATTTACAATTTAATTAATTGAAATAATATTTAATAATAATTCATTTAAAAGAATTTTATAAATTCTTATTCTAAATATATTCACTTAGATTCATATATTTATCATTAATATTTTTAACAAATTTTGAAGGTCATCATAAACCTTAAATATGAATTTTCTATAAATATCATTTCTTCATTATGATTTTCAGTATTATTCTTAAATTAAATTCCAGAAATTATATAAATATTATTTATTAATATAAATCATATCAGTTGTTGTTAGGTGAAAATTATGGCTTATTTTTTGCGTAATAATGAAGTAAAAAAAAACAAAAATTCCTTACCATAGTTAATTTGAATGTGACATTTTTCTTTGGTTAATCTGAATATATAAGGGGTAAAATGAGATAAATAATTTATTAGAAATCATAGGTTAATTTTTGTCTAATATATACTTATAAATGTATAATATGTGTTATTTTATATCCCTTTTTCCAACTATTTTATTTAATAATATTTTAAATATTTGAAAAATTAATTATGTTCCTCTAACCTCAATTATAAAAGTGAACCTCCTCCCCTCACATATTCAAAACAAAATAAAAATATACCACTGGAAAGACCATCCCAAATCTCAAATATACATAATTAACCATATTAATGTGGTGATTTTATTCATATAAACCCAATCTTATTGTCTTTAAAAATATATAAAATATAATATTATCTAATAGAATGTAATCGTCTTTACCAGAATAGTTATTTATAAATTTAATACCATAAATCATTTTCTAACTATTCTAATTTAACAAATAAATATTCCATAATCTATTGATATGTTATTGTAATTATTTTTTAATATATATCACTATTCTTCTCCATATAATAGGAAACAAAACAATTGATTATGTATATTGTTGACTACCACCTCACAATTCTGTTGACGCTCTTTTCATCACAGAATCTAAAGATTAGAAAAGGGGAATATCTATGTTCAAAGTGATTCAACCTTTGAAGAAAATATCAAAAATCGACAAAGGCATGAACAAAGGATCAAAAGCTACAGCACCACACAAGTTATATCACTGTCACGCAAGTCCACTTGTGCGACGCCCTTATGGTCGCACAAGTGATTTGCACGACCTAATTGATAACCTCTCAGTAACTGCCAGGGGTCTTCTCCTGCCTATAAATAAACCCTGTGGTCCCCCCATTCGAGAGGATCTTTTTCCAGAAACTCGGATTGAAGCTCCCGACGCCCAAGTCTCTTATCAAAGCTTCCGGAACACTTCTAAGGTAATTTCTTACCTAGAACGGAAGATCTAAAGAGAAGGAGGAAGGCCTAAGTGTTGAAACTCATAAACACTTACGCGCCTGAGTGGTCATCCCTTAAGGGAAGTGGCCACACTTGCGCGCCTCCTTATTCCTTCGATAGAACTTGCGAGTCCTTTTTCTGGAAGAACCTCAAGAGGATTCTAAAGGCTATAATAAAAAGTCGCTCAAGTATTTCAATGTTGGTTGACCATCGCGCAAGTACACCACGTGTCGCGCAGTTATACCTGCACGACCAATACTTGCGCACCCACACAGTACTTGCGTACCTTCCAAGACTTGCGCACCCCTTCCCTTTTTGGGTGCCCACCTTTCCCATTTTACCCCTCTTAAGTCATTTCACATTTTCTATTCAAGATTCAGTCTTCAAGATACTCTTAAAATCCATTTATGGCATGGATTCTTGATTTGAAATCCTTATTTGAAAGGAATTCTGTGGAATATCTCTCAAAACATAGTGATTTATACATATTTTTTTCACTAAAGATTGAGAGTTCATTCATTCAACCTCATCCTTTAAGATGAGAGAATCCTTAACCTAGGTCTCCTTTTCAGGAATAATACCCAGTCCTAAGTCCTCCAATCTTGGGCATCCTCCTCAGATGTAAACACCAAATTCATAAAATTCCCAAATATGGGCATCCTTTTCAGGAGTAAACCCCAATCCTTAATCTCATAACCTGGGTCTCCTTTTCAGGAATAAGTCCCAGTTATATTCTTGGTCTTCATTTTCCAGAGTAAGCCCCAAGTCCCCTAACCAGGGCCTCCTTTTCAAGAATAAGTCCCAGTCATAATTATGGGCATCCTCTTTAGAAGTAAGTCCCATATCCCTTAATTTCTCTTTAACCAGTCCTAATTTTCATTTGATCTGGGATTCCTTATCAGGAGTAAAACCCAATTATCAATCCTCTCCTAATTTGGGGTTCCTTTTCAGGAATAAGTCCCAAGTTAGAGTATTCAAATCTCCATGAAGCACATATACCTTTATGGACCATGTTCCTGGATTTTCTCCCTAAAAGTAAATCATAAACCTTCATCTATCTGGGCAGTCATACATATATAAGCCCCAAACCATTTCTTATGATTGCATATTTCATGGCAAAATTGTCTAATTTTTACCAATACCTCTTTTTTCTCACACCGAGCATGACTCACGTGAGCTTACAATGTAAAAGTAATTATGACATCCTTCTTTGATCCATCAATCATAAACGTCATACTCCCTTACTCAAAATACGTGGGTTCAGATTCCTTTTCCAAAACAAAGGATATGTAGGTAGCCCATTTATGGGTTCGATCCCAACTTTTAAATAATTCATGTCCTTCTGAATGAAAATAAACTTCAAGTGCCCCACTGAGTGGCTTTAAAACCAGTCTAGTCATCATAATGACCAAGAGACTTTTATATAAATGTTTTGAAGGATACCATTGACCAAGAATCTCTAAATAAATATAGATGATTCTCTATTGATGAAGAAACTCAAATACATATAAAAGATTCTCTAAATTTCTTACATATATAATCATTGATTGTTAAAATGAAGGAAAGCTCATTTTATAATTGGTAATGTAATAAGGATTCACGAACATAACTTAAATCTATAAAGAGAGTCCCGGAATAGACAATAATTCCCCTAAAAAAGGTGTGATGAGTCCACCCTCCCATCCTCTCGACCAATGAAAATTTCTAAGCCTCATCAGTCCACAAGCTAATGAGAGCCTACCTTTGGAAAGTAGGTCCAAACAGATGTGGATTCATTGGATGTTTCCGGTTCTACGAAAAACCCGCTAGAAACTAATTGGAACATTTGAATCTCCCATCCAGGAGGTCATCCCCGAATTCAGAGGGAAACAAAAAATGGTGACCCCGACGTGAATCCTTAACCATGTTAAAATGATGTTTTACCTATTTGTTAAGCCCCTATTTGAAACTCAATAATAGGGCTAACAAAAACAATCATTGACATGTGTGCTCATCCAAAGGATGAAGTGGCTGAATTTTATCTTGATTACGTCTGTTATATCAAACAGGCACTCTTTTCCAAGATCTTCTATATTTCCATAATGGCTTCTCTCAAATTCACATATGTGAATACTGCTGCTACAAATACCACTGCTGTTATTCCTACTGGATTGCCATCTGCTCTGAGGATGACATCACCTACTCAGCGTCTTCAATGCTGGGTATCAAATGCACTGGTTAAGGAGTACCGTCAACACAGTACCATCCCAACTCTGGAGGCTGCCCGACAAGCCCTCCAAGTAAACAAATCACACGGGTCGTCCGGACAACGATGACCAGTGATTAAGAGGCAGGAAGTGCCGACTACCGTCTCCAACTGTTTCGGGTCGTTATCCCCGGAATGCAATTTCCATTCACTCCCTTACTCTGAGGAAGTGAATGAGCAGGTCCCTCAGGACCTTAATCCAATAATACATGAGTTCTTCCTAAGGGATCCCATCAACAATCACCGTCAGACTCGTGCGGTAGTGCGCCCTCAACATGATGAGGGTACCGACTCCAAGCATTCGTCTCAGGTTCTTCGAACCCGAGCAGGCAAGACGAACCGCCAGAGGCGGAATCCGGTTAACAATCGGCAGGTTATCATCCCTGTCATCTCCAGAGAAGTCCACAAACATAACATGGTGGCGAACAACAAGAAGGCACATACACCTGCCCGTTTTAATTCCTCTGTCCAGAAGACTCGTCTGGCAGCATCACGGCAATCCCGCCAGGCAATTCCGGCGGAGTACTATAGGTAGGAACATACAGCTACTTATGCATCATCAGTTAGTCAGCAGGCTCGTCTGACTACATATGATGGATCTCATCATCTGTGTTTGAAGAAGTGTAATTAGCATGCATATACACCTGCTAATACTAATAAAGCCAACCAACAGTCTCGCTTGGTAGCGCACGAAGAAGTCAGTCAGAAAGCCCCGATGACAAACAGAAGGCAGACTCAACTCTCTGCCCCCACAATTGAGTACTGTCATGATTCACTGATAGGAAAAGGAGGACAGGAGCAGGCACATTCACCTACTCTATGCCCGGAATGGACGTATATCCTCGTTCCGGCAGGTGAAGTCACCAAGCATATTTTGTCAATAGTGAAAGAGCAGATGCAAATTCCTTTTCTTTTTCCTGGATTCTTGCCAGGATATCATAACAACATTAGCATCATCTCATGGAAAGACACATAAATCTATCCCTAGCAGTGGAGTGACACATCAACGATTCACTCCGGAACAGACACACAAATCTGTTCCAGTCCAAGAGGGTTATGGGGAATACTCCACCATATCATACAGACAACCAAGTCAGGCACATACACCTGATTTGAGTGGAGATCATCAACCTAACCGGACCATCTTTTCTGATCAGGCACATACACCTGCTCAGATTAACCACTTTCGTCAACAAGTGGTTTCCAAAGCGAGTAAGAAGGCATCTACGAAAATGATCCGCCCAGCACAGCCAGGAGATCAAAGGCCAATCTTCAATAAGGCTTTGCTCGATGCTGGTGTTCTTGAAGCCCTAAAACATTTATCTGTTGGAATTCAAGATTCTAATCCATCAGTTCCCAATAACAGGAACATTAATTCCAAATGTCTTCAACAGACCCTTTCTCATGAAGGCTTGCTTCATGAAAATTCAGTCAATCTTGAAGTTTCATCTTCATATGAGAGCCACAGGAACCCTCTGTGTGGTCAGAAGACCAAGGAGAAAGAGATCTCATCTTTTGCTATAACCCATTATGGTGGTCCTCCCCATGATGATGAACTTGGCTGCAAAATTCATCTCCGCAGTAGTGATTCACATTGCATGGAAAATACCCCAGTAGACAACGTAGTGCCGGGAAATCCCTCTTATCTTAAGGCACTTGAATATGTGAAACCAGTCATGTCTGATGCTTTATCGCTAGCAAGTGAAATACTTTCTCAATCAGAAGACAGACCAGGGTGTAGGTCATTCTCCGAACCACCCCTAAGTCATGCATCTTCTAGTTTGATCAATGATCTCTCTACCAATCTTGTTGAATCCAATGAAGCAACAAGGAAACACCAACTCCGGTCTAAATAGGTAGAAGAATATTCATTTAATTATAAAGGGGAAATGTTGAACATGAGGAGAAAACTGGCAAAAAGTGAGGTACCAATCATGTTTTGGCCTTTGGCTGACTCCCAGTGTGACATTCCAAAGATGTTGACGGAAGATGGAGTCCATGATATTCATCTCAACATATGGAAAACTCTTTTTCAATTGAAGAAGAAGGTATTATATTATGATGAATATGAAAATAATCTTAAGATAATAGAAGGGATACAACGTCAGATTGATTTGGCATCTCTATCAGTCTCTCGGTATCCGAAGGCTGAAAAGCAAGAGAGAACCCTTAAACGTTCATGCCTTGGCGCACTAAGAAAATTGCGTCAGTTAATTTCCAATTCTCCATCTGATGTTCATATCAGAGGATGGGGTGTTCACGAAGCACTAAACTTCACAGTGATTTCCAGTCAGCAAAGCCCGCCGAAAATGGTCTCATGCAATGTTGTTGACCATGGCCGGCCACAGTCAATGGGATTTGTTCATAATCAAAAGCTTTCTCAGGAACATGCTACAACTAGTTCCTCTCAAAATCAATCATATAGGGAACAAGTTGTTGAATTGCTCCTACATCAAGCAGGCGAGAATATTGCACAAGCCACTCATATGGAGAAAACCCATCATCAAATGACAGAAGTTTCAGAAATCATCCAACGGTCTGTTGAACCAGGTGATAAAAGTGGATACAGGCAAATGCATCCAGCTAATTTCAGAACTAAGATTCGCAAGATCAAGAGATATTTTAAGAAGGTCTCAGACATAGAATTTCAAGAGCCACCCCAGCTTGCCAGACTGGGGACTCCTTTAACCCAACCCTCAGAGTCAACAAATGGTATTTGAGGAGTTGAGCAGAAGTAGCAGGAACATCCCCAGTTCTCGAGACTGGGGACTCTTTCAAATCATCAATCCCTTTCTCAGAGAATATCAGTCTTTTCTCGATTACGGAAGAAGCCCCGAGAGGAATGAAGAGACAAATTATCAGTAGATTCCCTCCAAGTTATAGCTCGTAAAGAAGTTCCTAAAAGATTAAATCAACAAAAGGCAATGTCTCATCAAAGACATGAAAGAAGACAATATCACAGAAACGTGTATAGAGGGGATGTGATGCATTATGCATCAATCAATTTCATCAATGTCGTTGTTGCTAATCCACCAGAGGAAGTTCACTCAGGGGACTCAGATGAATAGTGTCCTAATCAAGAAAATGTATGCACCGATACAAATGAAGAAGGTGTGCGTACACGAAGTCAAAGGATTACTCAGAACCAAGGTAATCCACTTCCCTCTCTCCAAAAGGTATCCAACAAAGGGAGGGGAAAGAATCAGGTTACATATCCTTCCTCTGGAGAAGGTCAGTCGCTCTCGTTAGAGAAAGGGTTTGCACAACAAGAGGAATAAATGAAAGAATTAAGAAGGTTGAATGCAGAACTACTTCAGAGTAGTCTTCTTCTTAAGAATGCTGAAGTCCGAAAGCCGAAGGAATTTGTTGTAACTACTAAGATGGATCAGGAATATCCTCCTTTATCAGTACACCCTCAGAGGTCTAATCCTACGGGTCAAGTGCAACAATGGTTGATAGCACTACCATCAGTTGCAGCACCAACCACCACGTCTGTCTAAGCTCCATTCATTGCAGCTACCCAAAACCAAGTTCAACCGGATATTTCTCAAAAGTTGATAACTACTATTGTCTCATTAACAGCTTGGTTAGAAACTATGGAAGGGAAACAGGCGTACGTTCAACCTGAAATGAAAGTTTACCCTGAATGGGTAGATTCAATTTCTCCTCCATCCAGTTTTGGAAACCCTGTTTTCCCAACATTCAATGGATCAGGCAACCCTGAACAACATTTGACACATTACGTGTCTTGTTCTGATCCTATGATGGGAACTCCAGAACAGCAAGAAGCAGTGAAACTCAGATTCATCGTGCGAACCTTGCAAGGACCAGCTTTTGTCTGGTATACAAGCTTGCAATACCAGTCAATCATCAGATGGGAGGATCTTCGTCAAAAATTCCTTCTTCAGTTCAGCTCAACTTTGCCAAAAACGACATTTTTCGATCTTACAAACTGCAAAGAAAAGGGAGAATGAAAGAGTCTCTGATTTCATTGCTCACTGGAAGGGATTAACGTATTCCCTGAGATTAGCACTTCCTCAGGAGGAACTGTTGCCAATCTGTGTGGAAAATTTGCGTGACGAATTATGCACGCCATTGATACCTGTGAAATACACAGGAGGGTTTCGAAACCTTACTTAAATCGCTCAGCAGATTGAAGATTCCCTTATACAGGCTAAGGTTAAATCTCTTGTAATTCCATCAGCTCCAGGAAGGAGAATGGGTAAATCAGAAACTGCTACAGTTATGCTTAAACAAGCACCTGTACCTATTTCTACTTCAAAATCATCATCTTCGCGAAGGGATCCACCTCTTGAACACCAACAACAAAGGCCGTTTCATCCAAATGATCAAAGAGATCAATGACGAAAAAAATTTGAGGATTTGAAGAGTAAAACATACTCTTTCCAAAGTGAGCAAGTTCCTGGTTACTTTATTTCAGCTCTGGAAAATAATTTGGTTCAATTACCAGTGCCCAATATTCCAAACAAGGAAGGAGATGAAGACCGTCCCAATTATTGTCCCTTTCATCAAACGTTGGGGCATCCCATCCAGGACTGTTTTGTCTTTAAATACCTCCTGCAAAAGATGGTCGACTTGGGACAAGTCAAGTTGAAAGGTTCTTCGACTCAGATAGCATGTGTTAATGCTACAGTTCCATAGGAGGAAGGTGAATGGCATGAAGTCAAAAGCAGAAATGCACAGAAGTATGATGATTGGATGGTCAAAAATACAATCAACCAGACTCATGCCATTTTGCGAACACAATTAAAGAAACCAATTGTGTCATCTACCATGAATATTGTTGTAAAACCCTCTTCATCAGAGGGAAAGTCCTCAAAGAAACGACTTAATTCAAAGAAGAAAAAAGAATCAGAAAAAGATGAGTATGTGTCAAAGCCAAAATTGCCTTTGACTCTGGAAGTCTTTATGCCATCTAATTCAAAGCCATGGGCACCACCCCATCAAATGGCACAACCTAAACAGGCTAATCAGACAGAGTCTTTATCAGACGAAGATTTAATCTTCGGTTCTGTTAATATGATTCAATTAACAGATCCATATTCCAGTCTTGATGAGCATGAATTCCCTATATCAAATAAAGGAATCCGAGGAAGTTCTAGAGGTTCAGGTTACAGGGGAGGACGTGGATCTTTCCGAATCCACTACTCTAATTCTACCCCAACTAGCACTGTGTATGCAGCAGAAACTTGTGGTAGTGACCTTCAGTGAGCTCAAATAGAACAAGCATGTTCTTCTACCAATGGCCAACTCAGTTTTGGCACATTTATTTTAGAAGACCGATTAAAGGTTCTATCTTCTTTATCTCAACAAGTAAATGGATCTAATCTGTCTAATCTTCCAAGAACAAGGATGTTGCCAACTTCTATCCCAATACAAGATGCATCAGCTTCCAAAGCATCTGCTTCTAAGGTACCTGCTAAACCGCATATTCCTATTGGGAAACGCAGACCTTTAGATCAAAAGTATGATATATTGAAACACTTGGCCCAAGTACCATCCATGTTATCAATTTCGGATGCTTTGAATCTATCAAAAGATCTTCGGGAAGCACTAATCGAAGCTTTTTCAAATCCTCTAGAGTTTGAAGCTGAAATTGCTGCAGCTGAAGTCTATCCCATAGAGAATAATCCTGCAGAATGCCATGCAGTGATATCTTTTAGTGATAAAGATGAAGATGATGTTGTTCATGGGCACATAAAACCTTTGTACTTATCTGGAAAAGTCAATGGTGTAGATATCCGAAGAGCTTTCATTGACAATGGTTCAGGAGTCAACCTCATGCCCATTCGAACACTTCGTCGATTGGGCCTCATAGAATCTGATTTATCTCCTTCTACCATGACGTTACAAGGATATGATAAAAATGAACAAGAACCACTGGGCGAAGTTACACTCATAACTCAGTTTTGAAATCTTTTATCCAATTCGGATTTCATGATTGTTGATCAAGACTCAGTTTTCAATGTATTTCTTGGAAGACCCTGGCTACATCAGCATGCAGCTATCCCTTCATCATACCATAAATGTCTCAAATACTGTTTCAATGGTCATGTTGGAACATTGTATGGTGATAAGGCCCCGTTCAAGACATGTGAGTCTCAATACATTGAGGCGGAATTTTATCACATGTAGGGAAGAGAAAAATCTACAATGAAGGAAATTACCAAAGTTAATGCTCCATATGGTTTGGAGAAGATTCCAATAAATCCATTCACACATGTGGGTACAGATTATGTGTTACCTATCAGTCAAATTTACAAAATAGGCCCAAATCAAAATACGCTTATGGAAATATCCATAATGTCAATTACGACAATTGAGCCAGACAACATGGGAGAAATTGGTAACCTACCAAACAGTGATGAAAGCATAAGTGGTGACATTTTCATTTCATCTGATGAAGTCCAACAAGTCTATACTTCGCCAATCAGGCCAGAAGAAGTTATAGAAAAAGCAGAGGTGAATAATTATGTCGATTGTCAATCCATCATCTCCTCTTTATTTCCCAAAGAAGGCCCTTTATCATCAATAGGGTCGGAAATGGAAGATTCTTCTTCAAAATGTGAAAATTTTGACATCTCATATGATCATGAGAATTTCGTTTTGTCATCTAGTATGCAAGTAGAAACAGAAGAAATAGCACATGATGAAGAGGAAGAGGAAGATCTTAGAGATACTCCTCCAGCATTTTAAGAGGGTATCTCTACCACTGTGGATGAACTCAGAGAAGTAAATCTGGGTATAGAGAAAGATCCACGCCCCACTTTAATTATTGTGGCAATGACCCTTGAAGAGAAAGAGATGTATATTTCTTTTCTAAAGAAAAATAATGTTATTTTTTCTTGGAACTATACATAAATGCCTGGGCTTTATCCTGATGTTTCTACTCATCATCTGGGTTTACCAAAAGAACATCGAGGATTTAAGTAAGTCGCGAGAAGAACACACCCAACTTATACTTCCAAAATTGAAGCTGAAGTGGATAAGCTGATCAAAGATAACTTCGTCAAAGAAGTTCAGTATCCCAAGTGGTTGGCTAATATTGTCCCTGTAAAGAAGAAGAACGGACAAATTAGGGTTTGCATCGATTTTAGAGATCTTAATCGGTATTGTCCTAAAGATCGTTTCCCAGTTCCAATTACAGAACTCTTAGTTGATGCAACTGCTGGCTATGAATTACTTTCCTTCATGGATTGATATTCTAGATATAATCAGATCCGAATGGCCCCAGAAGATGTGGAATCTATAGCCTTCAGAGCCCCTCAAGGTGTGTTTTATTACCAGGTGATTTACTTTGGTTTAAAGAATGCAGGTGCAATATATCAACGCGCCATGCATCGTATCGTCAAACCATTCTTAGGGATGTTTGTTGAATGCTATGTAGTTGATTTGGTGGTTAAATCCAAACAACGTTCTAATCACTTGGCTTATTTGGATGTCATATTCCACAAGCTTCGACAACATAATTTGAAGATGAACCCCTTAAAATGTGCTTTTGGGGTAACCTCAGGAAAATTCATCGGCTTTGTTGTACGCCATCGTGGTATTGAAGTCGATCCTGAGAAGACAAAATCAATCCATAGTATGTCACCTCCTCATAATTTGAAATAATTAAGAGGACTTCAAGTACACATAGCCTATATTCGGCGTTTCATCACCAATTTGGCAGGAAAAAGTATACCCTTTACCAAATTATTGGAAAAAGGAGTCAATTACCAGTGGACTGAAAAATGTCAAGAAGCATTTGATGTTCTCATAAAATACCTCTTGAGTCCACCAGTACTCATGCCACCTGTTGAAGGTAGACCACTTATCCTCTATGTGACAGCTCTAGAGTGATCATTGGGTGCCTTTCTCGCTCAAAAGAATGATGCTGGGAATGAAAATAGCCTCTACTATCTCAGTAGAACTATGCTTGAAGCAGAAACCTTGTATTCAAGTATTCAGAAGTGCTGCCAGGCATTAATCTTTGTAGTTCAAAAACTGAGACACTACCTGCAACATCACGAGGGCCAATTGGTATCTCGCAATAATCCGCTCAAATTCATCCTTAGTCGTCCAACGCTTACAGGAGGTCTAGAAAGGTGGGAATTTATTTTGCAGTAGTTCGACATTCAGTATGTATCTCAAAAAGAAATAAAGGGCCAAGCTCTGGCTGATTTCCTGGCTGAATATCCTTCAGTGGAAGACACATCTTCAGATATTGAACTCCCTGATGAGGAAGTTTTTTCTATTCAAGAGTGTCCTCAAACACGGGAAATGTATTTTGATGGTGCTTCCAGAAGTCCAACAGGAAAGAAAATGGAAAATCCTAAATTCAACAAAGTTTGTTTAGGAATTGTACTCATTTCTCCATATAAGTAAGTGTTACCTTAATCCTTTTTATTGTGGGAAGGTGGGACCAATAATGATGTCGAACACCAAGCTCTTATCACAGGCTTGGAGTTAGCACTTCAAGCACAAGTGAATCACTTAAAGGTGAAAGGTGATTCAGACCTGGTAATCAAACAATACGATGGGGATTATGCCATCAGAATGGAAGAGTTAATCCCTTTGTATGATTACATCACAGAGTTAATGGCGGAATTCCCTTCTGAACTGACATTTTCTTATGTCCAAAGATCACAAAATGCTCAAGCTGATGCACTGGCTAATATAGCCACAGCTCTAGCAGATCCAAATCGGGACGAGACAACCATCAGTATTGCCCACTGTCGTGCAATTTCAACTTATGTTCAAGCCAGAACAGAGGAAATTAATAAAATTAGTCCCATTCCTGAACCGTATTGTCATACTACAGGATGGATTCCACCTATCAGGGAATACCTTCAAAATGGAACACTTCCACCTGATAGAGCCGAGAAAGAACAAATTCGGCGACGTGTGGTCAATTTTACTCTTTATGATGGCCCAAACCACCTAGAGAAAATTCTCTACAAACGTGGTTTTGATGGAGTTCTCTTCAGATGCATTGATGGTGAAGAGACAACGGTTTTCATGAAATATGTGCATGCAGGAGTCTGTGGTGCCCACCAGTCTGGACATTAATTGTCTGATCAAATTCGAAGGCTTGGATACTTTTGGCCATCAAGGATACAAGATTGTGTTGATTCACAAAGAAGTGTCATTCATGTCAAGTACATTCAAACTTCATCCATAAACCTCCAGAGTTGATTCATACAGCTAAATACTCATGGCCATTTTCCACATGGGGAATGGATGTGGTGGGACCTTACCCTTCAGCTACGGCCAAGCAGTTTAAGTACATTCTTACTGCTACTGATTTCCTGTCTAAATGGGCAGAGGTAGTACCTCTCAAAGAATTCAGTTCTAAATGCATTGTTAGCTTCATCAAGTCTAACATCATTACTATATTTGGTGTCCCTCATACCATATTGACGGACAACGTCACCAACTTTTGTTCTTCTGAGGTGAAGAAATTGTATCAAGAATACAACATTAAATCCAACCATTCATCTCGGTGTCATGCGGCAGCCAATGGCCAAATAGAAGCCTTTAACAAGACTCTTTCAAATATAATGCAAAAGATGGTGGATAAAGATAAGAGGTCATGGCCTGATAAACTATTCCATTCTTTATGGGCTTGTCGGACTACCACCTGCAATGCAACGTGGCCAACTCCATATTTGTTGGTATAAAGAATAGAAGAAGTCTTGCCAATTGAAGTTCAATTTCCCTCACTCAGAGTAGCCATTTGTGATCAGTTATCTACAGATGAGCAATCCTAAAAGCGATTGAAGGAATTGGAATAGTTAGATGAGAAAAGATTGTGCACTTTGCACCACTTGGAAATCTATCAGAATTGAATAGCACGAGCTTTTAACAAAAAAGTTCATCTTCATTCATTCATTCAGGGATAATTGGTATTAGTTCTCAGAAATCCAATGATACCAGGAAAGAAACCTCCCAAGCATGAGCCAAAATTTGAAGGACCTTATTCAATACATAGGTTCTACTCCAATGGAGCTTATTCATTAATCTCGCTGGATGGAGAACTCATTACTACTCCAACTAATGCCAGATTTTTTAAGAAATATTTTGTATAAAATACAAAGTATTCACAAGATGTCCCCGTAACATGACATTAAACTGTGCAGCACCAGTTTGTCCTTACTATATGACGTTAAACTATACATCAATGGTCCAGTATGACCTTAAACTGCAACATTGTCCCACACGACATTAAACCGTGAAAAAGTTTCCTAAAAAGTCTTGTATGACTTTAAACTACCCCATGGTCATGTATGACATTGAACTGCACCATCCATGGTCCATGCATATGACCCTAAACTATTTAAAAGTCCCTTACGTCCAGCAAGACGTTAAACTGTGATTTCCTAACTACATGATGCTAAACTGTATAAAAGTCCCTTACGTCCGGAAATACGTTAAACTACATAAACCGTAAAAAAAATCTCAATGCATCCAACATGACGTTAAAATTGTGCACTCTTTTGTCCTCACTGCATGACATTAAACTACACAGTTCCCCCCTTTCATCCACCATGACGTTAAACTGTAGGAAAATCCCTTTTTCGTCCAACATGACGTTAAACTATAGGAAAATCCTTTTTTCATCCATCATGATGTTAAACTATAGGAAAGTCCTTTTTTCGTCCAACATGACGTTAAACTGTAGGAAAGTCATTTTTTTCGTCCAACATGATTTTAAACTGTAGGAAAATCCTTTTTTCATCCAACATGACGTTAAACTGTAGGAAAGTCTTTTTTTTCGCCCAACATGACATTAAACTGTAGGAAAGTCCCTTTTTTCCAACATGACGTTAAACTGTAGAAAAGAAGATGTCCCCGCAACATGACACTAAACTTTGAGGCACCGGTTCGTCCTTGCTATATGACATTAAACTATACAACAATGGTCCAGTATAACCTTAAACTCCTCCTTGGTCCAGTATGACCTTAAAATGCAACTTCAACGGTCCATATATATGACCTTAAACTATTCGCCCTTTTGTCCAACATGACACTAAAATGTAGAAAAAAAATCCACAATGCGTCCAACATGATGTAAATGGTGTGTTATTTTGTCCTTACTGCATGACATTAAACTGTGCAGTCCCCCTGTCGTCCTAACTACATGACGCTAAACTGTACAGAAAGTCCTCGATATGTCCAACATGACATTAAACTATATTTTGTCCCTACAACATGACAGTAAACTGTGCATCACCAATAGTCCTAACTGCAAGACTTTAAACTTCATAGTCCCTTTATATGTCCTACATGACATTAAACCTTATTTTTTCCCTGCTACATGACACTAAACTGTGCAGCACCAATAGTCCTAACTGCAAGACTTTAAACTGCATAGTCCCTTGATATGTCCTAATGAAAACACACACTATGTATTCATTATTATGGTCCGAACTATATGACCCTAAACAATGATCTCTCATACTTTCGTCTTGCACGATGTTAAACTGCATTTCAAAAACTACGTATGGCTTTATTCTCATTATTATGAGATACATAGTGAAGTCCAAAATTTCAATTCATGACTCAGATACAACATGATTATGGTTATCATTGACCTATGTATCTATATATACATTGGACGATACCCATCTTTATGTGTTATAATCCTAAACCTTAAATATTTTCAGATCTTTATAACCCTTTTCATGACTTTTAGTCACAAAAATGTCAAACTTCTCAGAATTATTTTGTCTGACTATGCAGTACGTGCCCATAGGTGGCCTTGCATAAACAGTCCACATAACAGACTTGTTATCCAAAATATACTATTTTATTTAACTATGCAGCCAATGCCCTTAGGTGTCCCTACATAATTCAACCCCCTAACGGGTTTGTTAAATGATGGTAACTTCATTCTTGGGAAAAATGCCTCTTTTGTCCTTATTTTTCTTAAACGACAGTATGTTGGGATCGGCAAAAAAATAGTCATCCTTAACATATTTATCCCATATCCTTTTTTCATGATCTGAAAGTATTCAAGTCTATGGTTTATTGTTCTTCCCTATGTTTGTGTCAGACCTTCATAGGAGTGATATTCATCCAGTTCTTCGATAATCTGGTCTAGAAATAACTTCTCCATATTCAAGTAACCCTTTCCATACAGCAAACTCTATACTTTAGAAAATTTGAATCTCCATAAACTTTCACTGGCTTTTAGCACTAGGAAAGTATATTTCTGAGATTTCTTTTTGCCTGACTATGCAGCATGTGCCCATAGGTGGCCTTGCATAAACAGTCTACATAACAGACTTGTCAACCGAAAGATGCTATTTATTTGACCATGCATCCAATGCCCTTAGATGTCCCTGCATAATTCAACCCCCTAACGGGTTTTGTTAAATAATAGTAACTTCATTCTTGGAAACTACTTATTCTAATGCCTTTTATCTCTTTTTCATATCATTCCTCAGATTCAAATATTCTTAAGCCATAGTTTACATATTCTTCTCTCATACTTGAGTATGGTAATATGTTTTCAGATAAATTGTCAAGGAATTGAATCAATTTTAATCCATTATGGTCAAAGATATTTCGACCTTAAACATTATCCCCTTTATGTCCAGCATGCATGACTTTAAACTGCCCACAGAAGACAAAGGAACTATGAATAAAAGTCAAGTTCCAGCTCACTAAATATAAATTTTTGTATGATTTAGGTAATATTGAGCAATTAAAAGATTCAATGTTTGTAGGGTTATTTTTAATAATCCTAGTAAAAATCAAACTATGCTTACTTGGCCCATTGGCTTAATTAAATTTGAAGCAGGTAGTGAAAGAATGTAGCTACAAATGATTGAAGATGAAAGTGTTTTTCATTGATACATAGGAGATAGAAGGACATCCACAGCCTGAAGTCTCTTCTCTTTTTCAAGAATTACAGAAGACTGTCAACATAAGTCTTCATTTGATGTATAGCATCCTGAGCTTTATCAGCAGTTACATGAAGCTCGTGCACATGACCAGCTTCACTCTTTTTAGCTTGCTGAAGTGCCTTCTTAGCATCTACGATGGATTTCATGCTATTCATATGAGTTTCATCCAATTATTTATTAAGCTGATCAAGTTCCCCAGTAACAGCATCTAACTGTTGCTGGAGTTTCACCAGCTGGATGACCTTTTCTTTGATTTTATGCTTCAGATCCTTCGTCTTGGTAGCATAATCAGTTTCATCTTGGGATACCACAGCCTCAAATTCGCCTATATTGATAGAAAATTTTACTCTGGTCAAATCTTCGCGACTTGTTTACGCTTGCTCCCTCCTGATAATGATCTGTTTCACCGTGGCATGGATCTTTTCATATCCAAAATCACCAAGTACCAATATAACATATTGGGATGACAATCGAGGAATTTTCGATGGTAGATCTTCTAAAGGCGCCCCAGATATAATGTTCCATATGTTGTTCCATGCCTTACGTCGTGAAAAGCTGAACGCTTTAAGCATATCTGGATCTGATACAACATCATCATCGGAGGGGGGTATGTAATCTGGAATTAACCCCCCCTGATTTGTGCTTCTTCACTTTCAATTCTTATTGGGGGAGAGGCTGAGGCCTCACCTCCGGATCTAGTAATTGCAGTTGATGGTCCTATATGATTAATTGAAAGATTTAGTTAGCTTCAAAGAATAACAAAAGAATAGATTGTCTTGCGAATAAAGTACAATCACAAATATTGTTATCCCTTACCCAAGGATGGTTCAACAACCTGAGAAGACTTCTCCCCATCTTTCCCGGTCTCAACAGGATTTTCAAGATGGGTCTCAGGAGGGTTTATTGGGTTTATCTATACTTGAGATAATGTTTCTACAATGTTAGGGTTGACATCAATGTCCACACCCTCTTCAGGCATTGGCAGTTCAGCAGCTTCTGCGGAAGAAACTGCATATTGTTTTCAGTCATGGTTAGAAGTATAAATTTTAAAAAAAATTGGGCGAAGGGTAGCACTCACGCCCAAGGTCTTCTAAATCACATGACAACATAGCATGATCATAAACTTCTTCGAAATACATTCCTTGATTCATCATTTCATCCAATGATACTTCATAATCCTGGTTAGTCTCACTAGTGGGAGCATTTTCTACATCTTCTTGTCGACTTATGTCCTGCAACCCCTGACCCTGGACAACATCTTCAACAGTAAGAGGTATACTGGGAATGGATGGTAGCTCTTCTCCAGGATAAACCAAGTCACCTTGGGAGGAATGAATTAATCATACATATCGCCCAAAATTGGAGCCCTTGAAATCTTGTGGACATCCCACAAACTGATACCTACTTCTCCATGAGTCAAATGGAAAGAATTAGTTGTTGGGCTCCAGTGGCTGAGTATCTCTGGAATGAAGTTATCATGTCTGTAAAAATATGTTTTCCCAACCCAGACAGCCTCATATATTGCAGCTCTCTTCAATTCCTCGATAAACTCTGTGCAGTTCTGTCACACCCAGTATGCCCACATCCAAGTTGGCTTCACACCTCCCCCAGGACGGAAATCCCAACTTTTCTTCCAGCCTTTGGATTGATCCATCTAAGCATTTAGGAATATTGAAGGATGACAATGTGGTTGAATCTCAGGTGTATGTTTTTCTAGATCTGGTGTGCAAGGACTATGATGCTTCACATAGGCCTTCTCCACTGTTCCAGCAGTTAGAAATACTCCTCCACCTGAGATATATGCTGAATCAAAGATGGTATTATTCTGAAACCATGAAAATGGAAGATAATTCTTTATTTCTCCAATAATGACTTCTTGTAGATGACCATGGACATACAAAGGTAGATAAGTGCTTTGAGGAATGTTGAGATTATATTTCTTCAGATACGTAGCCAAATTTGGAAGAGTACTATCTTTGACAGTATAGTAATCATGGCCAATGATGTTCATCATATCATCTATCCGCTTGCTAGCCAGTTCATCAATTAATCCGGGTTTAAGATCCATTAATTCTTCACAAAGAGTTGAATAAATTAATTTATAAATCAATTAATTTTTCACAAACATTGTGAAATAAATCAAAAAAATGGCAAAGGAATTAAGGCGCAAATGTATGGAGATGTCGCACAGGTATTACATGTGCCGAACAAGTTTTTTTCGCGCATGTGTCACCGCGCAAGTCCTATTACCATGAGAGTAGCGCGGCAGCGAGGAAACTGTGGAAAAATGAGACCTGCGCGGTGAAGATGACTTGCGCGGCGAGAGCTCGAGAAATTCGAGATCAGATGCTATATACGGCCAAAAGCCATGTATTTTTAGGATAGGAGGCCTATCTGCGCGCCGTATACAGCGCGGTCAAAGCCTGCACGACGAAAACTTACGCGCCACCCTCTATGCCCTGAAGACTTGCGCACCCCCTTTTCCTTTGAATATATTCAATTTCCTCAGAGTCAAATCATCATTTCTCTCCAGATCCAACTCTGAGGGGGGACTTTTGTTGACGCTCCTTTCGTCACAGAATATAAAGATCGGAAAAGGGGAATATCTGAGCTCAAAGTGATTCAACCTTTGAAGAAAATATCAAAAATCTACAAAGGCATGAACAAAGGATCAAAAGCAACTGCATTGCGCAAGTTATATCACTGTCGCGCTACTCCACTTGTGTGACGCCCTTATGGTCGCGCAAGTGACTTGCGCGACCTAATTTATAACCTCCCTGTAACCGCCTGGGGTCTTCTCCTGCCTATAAATAGACCCGGTGGGCCCCCCATTTGAGAGGATCTTTTTCCAGAAACTCGGATTGAAGTTCCCGATGCCCAAGTCTCTTTTCAAAGCTTTCGAAACACTTCTAAGGTAATTTTGTACCTTGAACGGAAGATCTAAAGAGAAGGAGGAAGGCCTAAGTGTTGAAACACATCAACACTTGCGCGCCTGAGTGGTCATCCCTTAAGGGAAGTGGTCACACTTGCACGCCGCCTTATTCCTTCGATAGAACTTGCGAGTCCCTTTTCTGGAAGAACCTAAAGAGGATTCTAAAGGCTTTAATAAAGAGTCGCTCAAGTATTTCAATGGTGGTTGACCATCGTGCAAGTACACCATGTGTCGCGTAGGTATACCTGCACGACCAATACTTGCGCGCCCACGCAGTACTTGCGCGCCTTCCAAGACTTCCACGCCCCTGCCCTTTTTGGGTGCCCATCTTTCCGATTTTACCCCTCTTAAGTCATTTCACCTTTCCTATTCAAGATTCAGTCTTCAAGATACTCTTCAAATCCATTTATTGCATGATTTCTTGATGTGACTTCCTTATTTGAAAGGAATTCTGTGGAATATCTCTCAAAACATAGTGATTTATACATCTTTATGTCACTAAAGATTGAGAGGTCATTCATTCAACCTCATCCTTTAAGATGAGAGAATCCTTAACCTGGGACTCCTTTTTAGGAATAATCCCCAGTCCTAAGTCCTCCAAACTTGGGCATCCTCCTCAATAGTAAGCCCCAAATTCTTAAAATTCCCAAATATGGGCATCCTTTTCAGGAGTAAACGCCAAACCTTAATCTCATAACCTGGGTCTCATTTTCAGGAATAAGTCCCAGTTATAATCTTCGGCTTCCTTTTCAGGAGTAAGCCCCATGTCCCCTAACCTGGGCCTCCTTTTCCGGAATAAGTCCTAGTAATAATTATGGGCATCCTCTTTATAAGTAAGTCCCCAATCCCTTAATTTCTCTTTAACCAGTCCTAATTTTCGTTTGATATGGGATTCCTTCGCAGGAGTAAAACCCAATTATCAATCCTCTCCTAATTTGGGTTTCCTTTTTAGGAATAAGTCCCATGTTAGTGTATTCAAATCTCCATGAAGCACATATACCTTTATGGACCATGTTCCTGGATTTTCTCCATAAAAGTAAATCATAAACCTTCATCTATCTGGGAAGTCATACATACATAATCCCCAAACCATTTCTTATGATTGCATCTTTCATGCAAAATTTTCTAATTTTTACCAATACCTCTTGTTTCTCACACCGAGCATGACTCACATGAGCTTAGAGTGTAAAAGTAATTATAACATCCTTCTTTGAGCCATCAATCATAAACGTCATACTCCCTTACTCGAACTACGTGGGTTCTGATTCCTTTTCCAAAACAAAGGATACATAGGTAGCCCATTTATGGGTTCGATCCCAACTCTGAAATAATTCATGTCCTTCAGAATGACAATAAACTTCAAGTCCCCCACTGAGTGGCTTTAAAACCAGCCTATTCGTCATAATGACCAAGTGAATTTTATATAAATGTTTTTAGGGATACCATTGACTAAGAATCTCTAAATAAATATAGATGATTCTATATTGATGAAGAACCTCAAATACATATAAAAGATTCTTTAAATTTCTTACATATTTAATCATTCATTGTTAAACTGAAGGAATGCTCATTTTATACATGGTAATGTAATAAGGATTCACGAACATATCTTAAATCTATAAATAGTGTCCCGGAATAGACAATAATTCCCCTCAAAAAGGTGTGATGAGTCCGACCTCCCATCCTCTCGACCAATGAAAATTCCTAAGCCTCATCAGTCCACAAGCTAATGAGTGCCTACCTTTGGAAAGTAGGTCCAAACGGATGTGTAATCATTGGATGTTTCCGGTTCTACGAACAAACCCGCTAGAAACCGATCGGAACGTTTGAATCTCCCATCCAGGAGGTCATACCCGAATTCTGAGGGAAACAAATTTATTGTCACTCGATTTCCAGCAGCACCTCACATACCTAGTATTAAAGAAGATACTATTAAATATATATTTTATTTATTAAATAATACTTATTATGAATATTTAATATTTATTATTCTGATTTTCCCTTTTGTGAATAATGAAATTGATAATGTTGCATGTCTGTATGTACGAATTACCACCTACATGAAGTGATGTGATTCATTTTCCTTATACATCATTCAAGAATTAGTATGAAATTGTATTTAATGAATAAATATGATATAAATAATAATAATATATTTATTTATGTGTTGATTTTATAATATATTTACAACATTTTCATAATACATCATGAAACAATAAAGAGAAAACTATTTTATTTACTCCCATAAAAATGATAATAATAAAATAAAGTTGACGAACATGTCATAAGGTGTTATAGTAGGAAGATATATTATAATATATGAATTAATATTATTTCGTGAATTAATTAAAAACATGTTTGAAATTATTGTATGTGACTATTAATATTTTTCATCTATGAATTGTTGTGAGGTAAGATATTTTGTCAAAATTTATACACCATAGAGTCATATTTGGTATTATACAATTATTTACAAGTATATTGGGAATAAAGTTTCCTAATTAAAATTTTATCATGAATATATATTTTTTAATTTTTATTAAAATTAAAAATCATATTTATACTTTTATGGTGTTACATTTTATATATTTCCAAAGTTGTAATAATTTATTTTATGATCCATTTTTTTATATTTCTAATATTTTTTCATGAAGTAATAAAATAAGAAATCATTAAAAAAATAACACCCATTTTATTAGACTATAGATTGTTATGTATTTTTCCTGATTTAGTACCACATGTAACCTATTTATGACATTATTTGATTGAATTAAGGTATAAAAGAAAAATTGTTCAAACATTTATTTTGATCGACCATATTTTTTTCCATGTAATTATTTTTGATTTATTTTTAAATATAAATTTCATCTAATGTGATTATTTAAAATTGAATTTTAATGTCATAATTTACTTTTGACATTTTTTATTATAATTTTTCTACTATTTTCAAAATTTATAATTTTTTAATTTTAAAAAAATATATCAAAATTATTGTATCAATTTAGAATGTATTCTGTTAATAAAATTTTTTACTTGAATAACTATTTATGATAACTAAATTCTTCTATATGTTTTTATTATTTTTCAAATAAGATTATTTAACCCAAAATATCAATATAGAATTAAATCTTATGTCATTTTATTTTTAAAAAATAAAAAGATGATATGAGATGAATGAAGCTAAATAAAGGGGGTTTCCCACATCAAATAAAATATTTAGTTACATATTATAGTATGATAAATTATTTTCAAAATAATATTCATCGGCACATTACAACTAAGATTGAGAATTCCCTTGATTAAATGACTTATGGATCTTTATATTATTCCTCAATGGATTCATAAAGGATGATATGATGAACGTGGTTCTCAGAAGGGTAGAGTAGTCCTTCCATAACATTCATTTAGTAGGAACATGAATGAAGCCTTAATTCTCAGTCATCACTTCATCTTTGTGTATGATAGTTTATTTATGTGATGTATGAATAAAATAAAAATCATTATGTGGAGTGTTATCACTCACCTATTCATCATCAGTGATGTTCCATCTTTTATCATTGATTTTTGATGAAATTTAATTTTTGTGAATTTCTTGTTGAAAATGAGTTGTATATTGATTGAGTGGAATATATTAAGGGTTACCAATAGCCTCATTTGTATTACCATGATTTTTTATTTCAATAAACAAGATCATATGTAGGAAAACCTTCCTGTCTAGGACTGACCCATCTCCATGATAAAGCCCACCTCAACAACACTTGGGGGAGCACCAAGAGTCACATGATCTTTCAATGGATATGCTACATGAATAGATTTCCACTCTTATGACTTTAGTCTGACTCCAAAATTAGAGGAAAACCCTTTAACAACATCCCCATAAAATGTAAAACCATGCCAATTTAGGTAATCATCATCCAGAGAGTCACCAATAAGAATATCGATATTTATACACATTTATATCATTATAATGGGTATTCTATAAGGACTATTATCATTATTATTTTGAATAGGATATCTCTCTTCTTTAGAGGCATAATAACCATTTTTTGCATATTATGGTATTTGGCAGTACTTCATTGTATGACCTACTACCTAGAAAGTAAAACAAAAAATACCGATATTTTCAAAAACAACAATAATATAAAAAAAATTATTCGGTTTTCATAACACTTCATTCTTTGTTAGGGTTATAATCAAATAATCATTTAGAATAAATATGAAAAAATAGGCAAAACTAACATTTACTGTATATATATCCATTTTAATTCAACCTCCAATTAAATATGCTAAATCAGTCCTGATTTTTTCATCCAATATTTCTAGTTAACACTATAAAATCTAATAATTTTGCGAGTAACTAATTTCCAAATTTCAAAGAGATGGATGATATACTTCAATTTTTAAACCCTCAAAGCACCTATGTCTATGGAAATTGATCTAAATCCTCATTCCCTTCTCATTAACATTAAATTGTAGGAAAAGTTGAAAAACCTTTCCCCACATGAAAGCCATTGAAATTTGATTATTTCAAATTGAAGATAATATCATTATTAAATATTCTAATTTCCAGGGTTTTTTCCTTTTGCAGATCACCTCATATCTAATAATGGATTATCGACAAAGACAATGTATTTAATGATTATAAATGGAAACATACTTTAATGATTAAATTAAATTAAATTTTATAATATAAAATATACGAATTTATAAAGAACCTGTAATTCTAATTAATTTATTAACTTATGTTATCTATAATTATTTTTTGGTAATTAAGATCCAATACAAAAATTCAATATCATGTGATAATTATTCAATATCAAATTATTTTGTCTTAAAAATCACCATTCATTATATAAGGTATATCATTATTTAATAAAACAATTTCCATTTCTATGTATAATATTTTATAATGTACTTTATTTTATTTGTTGGGGAAATCCTAATATTATATATAATTTACTCAATATAGATATTTTCCTATGAATTTTTTTTAAATTTATTTTTTCATTCAAAATAATAAATATGAAATGCATATCTAGTGATGAGTGAGACCCAAGATTATATATCCCCTCAGTTAATCCACTGGAATTGGGAGTTAATCCACATGGACTACATTATTAAAAATTGCTTTGGTATATACCTATGAAAATATTAATATACCATTTTGAAAGGACATAATTGTATATATATCACATCATCTAATATCATGATCTCAAAAATTATGAATCTCCATTATTGAATGTTCAATTATAAATATAATTTAGTATAATTTCATTGATATTATCTGTAAATTATTTTAATAGTAATGTTATTTATTATTTGAATTGTGTTATTAGTAACTTAAAATTCCATATTGATTAATCCTTTTTACTCATTTTGTCAACTGATGTACACAAAAACATATTTGGAATTTAATTTCACTCGTATTTTATTTCTTTTTTCTTGGATACAAAGAAGGAATCATTAAATGAGTTAAATGATGAATAATAATTTCGTTCGATTTTTTATATTATTTATAATATGTTATAGAAATAATTTTTCTATTTGGTTATTAAATACTAGAAACTAATTAATCCTTGGTATTGTGATCCCTTATATTTTATACCAATGTAATAATATATCCATCTACACTAGATTTCCAATGTTTCGGTTAATACATTTCTCATACAGGTAGTTTTAATAGATTCTTTGAGAAATTGAAATAGAAATCTTAGATTATGGATCATAACCCTATGAAATAATTTTTGACATGTTTAATTATAGGATTATATAATAAATGTTATGTATAAGGTTGATATTATGCAGTCTCCCAAGAAATGAATCCATGTTTAAATACTAAATTTTGATTTGGTTTTTGAGAAGATTCATATACTGTAATTACCATATAAATATTTGGTCAAGTTTAACTAATCATTCATTCTAGTTCATAGTCAGCGAGTCCTTACCATGCACTTGGATAGACATTACAGAGAACTATTCTTAAGTAATTATAACTTTTATAATGATTAATTATAAATTGTTTTAATATTTTTGACTTGGATGAGCCATGTTCATGATTATTAAATTATCAATGTGTATATACTCATTTTATGTTAATGGTTACACTAGATTTATAATAATATATTATTATTTGATTGTCCAAAATTCACTATCTAATTCAGTATATTGCATTATATATACATGTCTCTTCGAAGAAAGAATAGTATATGTTCTCTAGGAGAATATATATATATTTGTATCAAGATATCCAATATAAATGGTGTTGGTTCATAGTAGATCAAGGAAATGATACAATAGTATACCCAGGTGGTGACAATGAATTTTCAAATATTAAAAAACATGATGTTAGAAACCGTGATACATATATATTTTATTATTTCATGATATTGAATCCTTCATCATTTAGTGTAAATACTAATACACTAGTAGTGGAGAAAAGGATTAATTACATTGAATGGGTATTTCTGGGGATTTGAAGTAATGATTTGGAAATGATTTTGAAAATACAGTTCTACATTAAACGATATTCTGGTAAATTTTTGTGTTTAATCCTAAAACAATGTAGGAATAATAAATATATCATATGTAATGAAGATCTTATAATATGAAATTAATAAAAAAACATTTACCAAAAGATAAAAAATTGGAATAAATTTAATGTTTCTCAACATAAATGAAATGGGAGAGGAATGAAATATAGAGTATACAGATTTCATTAGAACGCCATCATTGAATGTAATATATTACATGTGTAATCTTGAAAAAACGTTTGACCATTTCCTTGAATAGATTAATCCATGCCTCTAAAGGGGAGAGGTGATATAAGTGATTCCTTACTATGATGAAATGGTTTTATATTCTATATATATAAAGAATGAAAGGTATAAATATAGTATATTCATGTGAAATCATGTAATGAATTGTTTTGATGGTAACTATGATAAAGATTAAATATCAATGTATAATAAATATGTTAAGTAATTTATATCATGTAGAAATTGTAGAATAATATATCTTTGAAAGTAATTCAAGGGAATATGAGTATGTTACAAATATATATATATATGGTTCATGTAGCTAATAAATCCACAATGAAAAAAGAGACCACTACATATAGTGCATTAACAATAGTGATATAGGTCATTATTCACTCAAATGTCCCAAGTATCAAGTGATCATATAACCTAAGTGGATTATAGGAGAAGGCAAATATTATTCCCTCACTGGTACATAGTATGGTGTTCCTAAATATGTGGTGGCACTTAATATTATCATAATATAAATTTAATGATTTATTCATTTTATTGGAACCTTATAACTCTATTATATCTTCTACATATCCATGGATATTTCATATTTTCCTGGGATAATAATAATGAATATGTTAGTAATTAATCATAGTGGAAATATTAATATAATAAAGATATGTGAGTCATTTTCTGATAAAGTTACATAGACATACCAACTTTATATATGTGATTATTACATTTATAATGGAAATGGATATAATCTTATTATAGGATATATTTCAAAATATAATGGGAAACAATTTTCTAATAAAATGATATTATGATATGTGATGAAGATTTAAAAATCCTTATATTTATAGAGGATAAGACATAATATCAGTCTTGTCTAGATAAACCTCGAATATCGTTCTAAATGTGACTATTGGGGAGGAACCCCAAACGCATTCCTGAGTTATAAAATAAAAATTTAAATTTAAAATGTGTAAACCCCCATGATTTCATATCATTTTATCTCATTAACTTAATTCAATAGCATTCGCTACAAGAAACATCGAGTTAGAGTACACCACAACTTACCAATCCAGTCGTTCAAAAAGTAGTTATGAATAGTAATAAATGCATTTTGAATCATATATAATCTTTATAATTATAACATCCATATTATGTTTTAATTAGACTTAATATAAGAATAAATTATTTTTTTCAGATAAAAGAATTATTTTTCAAAAAATACAATTTTATAGCCTTTAAATAATGTGAAAATAATTTTTGGTGAATACTACCTTTTGACTTTTTTTACCACGGTTAATAGTAAATAGGGAAATTAAAGGTAAAAATTATATTATAATTACCCTAAAAATGTCATAATTCTATTGGATAAATTTAATTCAACAAAAAACAACCATAGGAATAAAATATGATCTTTTAGTACCACACGGATTTGATTTGGACATTTATTATTATTTTATTTAACAAAGAGATAAAAGGGTTAAATTCAATGTTTAATAGCTAAACCATTATAATATAGGGTTATAAAAAAGATATATTGGACTATTTAAATTCATTAGAAAACAAGAATGATTTCATACATAATGGTATTTTATTTATAATTTTTCAACATTAAATAATTTAATTTATTTATGACACAATGATATTGCAGTTATTACCTTATTAATGAAATATCCAATTAATTGATATTATAATTATCCAAATAAATGTAAATTGAGACTTCTGATGAATTACACTAATTTTGTAGATTAATATGAATTCCTAGTATTGTTGAAATAATTTTTATTCTAAGTAATAATGTTTTTATGACTTTCAAAATATCAAATACATAATATTGTCAAAATATACATAATTGAGTTTTTAAAACAAATACTATATTATTAATTTAAATAAAATTCTTAAAAATCAACAGTTTCTCCAAAGGACATAGATAAAGTTACATATATTAATAATCAACCACATGGGGTTTACATGGCTTGTTATAGTATGTTTATTAACCATATAGTATAAAATTACAAATAGACATGGTAAATGTCAAACTATTTAACTAAGTGTTAAATATAAAAGATAAGGTAAATATGATGCCCTAAACCTATCTTAACCCTATTGGTTAAGAGTTTTTCCACCCATACCTTCCTTATCCTTGAAATAATTCATTTTGGATCCATTAGGAACTGAAAATGATTTTCTTATAAAATAATATTTCAAGCTTTTCTCAAAAGTGTTTCTCACCTCCCTTATAAAAGGAAACATACCCTTCTCTTAATTTCACACCTCAAATGATTTTTGGATCATCCAACCACTAACCAAATATCCACTTTACATCCCTCACTTAAACCTAGACGCCTTACATTGATATGAAATCCAACCTATGGAGCCCTTTTGATCAACTCAAAAGAAAACACCTGATGTTGAGGTAATAATTTCACCACAATATTTCATGGCCTTTTGTTTCTCCACATCCCCATTCTTTATTGATTCTATAACAAAATAATAAATCCAGTACCCAGTACATAATTTGATGTTATTATAAATATGGTACAACCATATTTGTTATTCTGTCTATCTTATAAATGGAAAATTCACCATAAGTGCATACATACGGCTTACCATCTCAAAGTCATGGAGTAGTGTGTTATTCAAACACTTCATTATATGGATGGGAACAATAATTAGCATAACTGATATAAATAATAAATATAACATGTTAATTATTATTTATATAAGACATAGCATCCAATTATATATGATTTCACTATCAATATAATGATATTGTCGCTCATACATACGTACGGATTATCGTCTCCACGACGCGATGAGATTCATTCCCGTGTTCACCATTCAACAATGATTATAAAAAAATATATTATTAATAAGTATGTAATATATGAAATATTAATTCAACTAGAGATATATATATATATATATGTATTTATATACTTACATATATCTTATTCATTTTCTCTGGTTCAATACGATCTGAAAACAAAAACTACGTTTATGTGTACATACGATCTACAATATCTATAAACAGTACCTTAAATTTCATATATCTATCTATTTTAAATATTTATATTCTAAATATATAGGATATATAAATATTTTTATATATTCTGGATGTTTTTAAATCATGATCTAAATGATACAAGTTAAAACACGTACGATAAAGAAAGAATTTATTACCAAAAATGTTTCTTTTACATGAAAATCATTATTAAATTGGAATTATGAAGTCCTAAATGAAGCATGGATGTTATAATAAATATGAATATGGTTCTGGTATAATTTAATAACATAATATGGTCATTATATAGGAGGTTTAATGTTCCCTCGACCAATAGAATGAGGTATAGGTTAATTCTTCAATCTCATTATTATCCAAGATTGTTTATGTGTAAGTTTTTTGTTGGGACATATTTATTATACAAGTGAATGTTTCATAAATTTTTTTCCCAATTTATTCATTTTAAGGGACTCTTAAATTAAAAAATAATTTTACATACTTTAATGATTTATTCTTCTATTCATTTCTCATTAATGTCCATGTTTTCAAAATGATTTTAAGGATTTATTTACATAAACATGAATATTTTAAAATTTTCTTTCCTTTCAAAAGTATAAAAGTGTTATGGGAAAATTTCATTCAAAAATAACTTTTAAATTACTTCCTTTCATAATTGTGTGACTTTTGAAATGATTTATTGAAAATGGAATATTTCACTCATTGAGTTTTACTGATCATTTTCAACTATGTCACCGTCCATTACTGGATATTATTCTTAATCAAGGTTGATTTATTATGATAAAAATAATCCATATTTTATTGAAGGTTTTTTGATATGTTTGACTGGGGATGTGTTATTTTTATACCATTCAGTGTTTATGGATAATTTATTGACATTTCATATTCTAGTTTTAATATGAATGAATTATTTAATTTTTAAACGTTTTTATATGAGGAATGCATTGGACATAGTATGTGATGGGTGGAGCCCGCTATAGCTCATTGATGAATCGTTAGGTCTAATGAGACAAAGTAGTGTCTTGGAACAAGGAAATGAAAAAATAATATCTTTAGTCCTAGCAGATGGCCTTGAATATGTGGTTATGAATTCTGGCATTAATAATTCCATCATTGTGTAATTGGCTATTGATATTGCATGTGATTATTCGACTTGTATAATATCTACGTGAATAAGTAAATGGCATTATTTTATTAATATTTTACATATTATGTAGAATTTAATGATTAAAGTGATTTTAATTTAGGTTTATACATTTCATTAAATGTTTATGCCTATTTATGAATGCTTTCACTTTATTGTTATCCTTACTGAGCATATGATCTCACCACAATCTATGTTTTATTTTTCCTAGGATGCGTAAAAGTATATTATAATTACCCTAAAGTGATAATATAAGAGATATGAATGTGGTAAATGGAGACAATTTTGTTTCTATTTTTCATTTTATAATGTAATATAATGTTCATGTTTGTAATCTATTTTCCAAAACTACTAAACTGATCAGTTCTTCGGGACATGATTACTTGTAATCTTGCCAATGTATTAAAATATTGCACCAAATATGGGTAACTAGGGTCGGGGCATTATATTTGGTATCATAGAAATATTAGAAACAACCTTTGAAATAGATTTATATAAACTCTGATTAGATAACATTACCCAAAGATAGACTATGAGGATTAGTATAGAAGAACGTCTTAGAAATTTGGTAATGTAGAGATTTTTTTGTATCTTCAAAACAAAATATCCCAGTCTGGATATGAGCATGTGGAGGTGGCACTGACATAGATGTAACTATGAGTGAATACTCTTACATGGAGTATTGGGCTTGAATCGTGGTATCCAGGTACATGAAAACAGGCCTTACTGCACTCTTGGTTACTACACTCTTGGGGATATGCTTATGATAATTCAAAATTTATATACAAACCATTATGAAGGATATATGAGTAAATATTCCACCAAAAAAACAATTTTTTTTTGATTATGAGACTATATGTGTAAAAATATTCAATTAATGTTTAGAATTTTTCTAGTTTTTGGATTATACGGTATGATATGATCTAACCTAGTGTGTGTCGTGATTTAGAAATGGCACTTAATAGATTGACTGAGAAATCTAGTAATATGAATGATTCAAAGTGTAAGAAGGATCATATATTTCATAGTCTTAATGCATCATTTTTAAGGGAAATATGCTCCCATGTATTCTCATCATATAAATAAATAGAATCATATGTTAATATAATAAGTGAAGAATTATCTATGTCCAATTAACTTTGAAGGGAAACAATAGAAGAAAAGGATTGTATGAAGAATGATTGATAAAAGGGAAGATGAGAAAACATTAATTTCCCATATGTGATAAGTTTGGAAAGAATCACCTTGGTAAATTTATGAAGGGAATGAGAGTTTTTTATAAGTGTAGAGAAAAAGGACACCAAATACGTGATTGTAAGGATAAGTTTTTTTTCAAGTGTACAATGATTCATCTACATGGAGTTGGGAATTTCATGAAGCAATGTCCAAATCATCAGAGTATACCCCAAATGATGCTATTGGATAATTATCATGATATGATAGTACCAAATATGAATTGGAATTATTATTATTATTATTATTTTATTAATGTATTCTATCATTTTCATGTTGAATTAATGATGTACATGTTATAAGAAGTATATAGTATTAAAGGATTGTATTACAGTACTATTTCAGTAAGGACATGAGATTCATTGAAACCAAGAAAAGTGACTCTATAGAAGGGTAATTTTGTTTAGAATGTATATGGTTGAGAGAAATATAAACTATAATATGGTTCTGATATCGAGTATGTGATTTTCGAATAATATATGATTTATTTGGATAAATTTTATTGGATATTCTTGATTATCTAGAAACTGATTAATGATTTGTATATTCCATTATTGTTGGAGTTTAAAATATTTTTAGATATAAGGAGAATATCAAGTATTCTATATAAAATAAATAAATATATATCAATTCAAATACGGTTTTCTCATAATTTAGTTTATTACCATGTCTTACGAGAATACATGATGAAGGTATTCATATGTATGTTATGTGACATTACTTATAAATTATGTACTATGAGGTTGGATATATGTATTTTCGATATTTATAGAGGGTTAAATGGATCAAGTTAAACAATAGATACTATTTTTTACGGTTAAAACACTTCATAAGATTATTTTTGGATTGTTATAAAAGGACAACACGGAGGTCGGGCCACAACCCATTATGTCTAACATGGACGCGAGAATTGAACATACAACCAAAGGACGACAAGGGTGAATCACCTACCAGTGGCATACATGATGTCCTAGTTTGTATAATGTAGATATGTTTTAAATATTCTGGAAAATTAATTATAATTTCCTGATTTTTTTAACCATATATGATTTGGAGAAATATAATATTTTTGAATTCTATTATCTTTTGGAGTGAAGGATGAGTTTGCGATAGTAATTCGTTGAAGGATAAAAATATACGTGTCAGGAATATATTTTTTTCCTATTTTTGTAAGAATAAATTAATTATCAATCTTTAGGTAAGATATCCTAAAACCCAAATTTTTTTATACAAATACCTTATGTTTTGTTGAACAAAAAATATTTGAAATCATCATAGATTGATGGTTTTGAGGCCATCAATTTCCATTTTCTTTGTGATTGATTACCTTAATCGCTCTCTATAAATATTTATGTTTTCCTTCCAATTATGTGTCTCTAATTTCCACCAATGTTATCCTAATTGAGATCATAATTTGTTGGTAAATTATTCATTCCCTTTCACTCTTATTAAGACTAAATTTTATTTACCCAATTTTGGATGTGGGTTTTCCACAAAGGTATTTTTCTATTTTTAAACTTTTATTTTCAATTAAAATTTTCTTATTGCGAGGACTCAATTCATTAAAGGAGTGGAGAATGTAACACCCCAATATTTCATAGAATGTTATCTCATTAAATTAATTCAATAGCTTGTGCTACATGCAACACCAAGTTCAAGCACACCACAACTAACCAAACATGTCGTTCAAAAAGCTGTTATGAATACTATTAAAATCATTTTGATTCTTATATAATCTAACTAATTTTAGAATCTATATTAAGAGTTTCTTAGTAATATAGAAGAAAAAATTCATTTTTTTCATAGAAAAGAATTATTTTTAAAAAAAATGCATTTTGTACACTTTTTAAGGGAAACCACTTGTTAAAACCAATATGTGAAACTTTTATATATTTAATTTTATGAAATTAAATTATTATTTATAATTGGGACAAAAAAAATTAGTTTGGATAAATTTTTGGTACTTTTCAAATATGTTTCATATTTTGTCGTATAGTAAAAAATAGTATGTTTTAATTGAAAAAACCCATTTTAATCGAAATCATTTACATTGAAAAAATAATAATCAAAATGGTTTTGATGTATAATATGATTATATTTTTATCATTTATTACAATTTATGTCAGTATAAGTAATTTCTCTTTTAAATTTGACATAAACACATGTCATTCTTTTGATAGTTTTTACTTTTTAAAACCCATCTTTTTTGTTTTGACAATGGGAATTAATTTTAAATTATTAAATTAAACTTCTATGTTTTTAATTTGGTAAAATAGACTTCATTTTTTAATTTTGAATATCAAAATTAGCTTTGGTGAATTTTTGGTATTGTTTTGCATATTTCAATTTTAATAAACTGTGAAAAACACTATGTTATTATTTAAAAACCACTTTTAATTTAAATAATTATTAATTTCATTTAAATTTAATTTAAGTTAAAATGGATATCTAATTCCAATATATGTTGAATGTAATTCATTGGAGTCATTTTATGATAAAATTATACGTATAAAATTTTATAGAACGTTTTAACGTTTTTACCCACCTTCTAGGGGAATTTGGAAATTTTCATAAACTATAATTGTACTACTTATGTTAGTTTAATTTCCAAAATACTTGACGCAATGGTTGACATCTCTAAGAATAATTGTGATACAAAAAGATGAAAATAATTTTTTGTAAATTGTAACTTTTGACTTTTCATTGCCATCGTTAAAAGTATATATAGTAATTAATGTTAAAAATGATATTATATTTTCCCCTGACATGTGACATAATTCAATTGGATAAGTTTAATTGGACCAGAAGTAACCATATAAATATATTATTATCCTTTAGGACCACTTGTGTTAGATTATAAAATTTATTATTACTTTATTTAAAGAATAGTTAAAAGAATTAAATTCAATGTTTAATTGATAAATAATTTTAATATAGAGTTATAAATAATATAAATTTGACTATAAATATTAAATTTAAAGACAAAAATATTTCCTACATAATTTTATTTTATTTATAATCTTTACACATATCATAATATAATTTTTTATGACACAATGATGATGTAGTAATTATCTTATTAATGAAATATTAAAATAATTGATATTATAAATTTCTATATAAATATATATTGAGACTTTTGATGAATTACATTAATATTCTACCTTACCATATCATGTTTTTATTGGTAAAATAAATATGATTAGAGGTTATAAAGTTTTTGTGGCTTTCAAAAAATAAAATACTAAAGAGTGTCAAAATTGACATAATTGTGTTTTTAAAAAAAATTATTTATTATTAATTGACATAATATTCCTAAAAATATAAGGATTGTCCCATTGACTTAGAAAAGATTTTATATATTAATAATAAACTACATCTGTTTCTATAGGAATTTTATATTAAAATTATTAACCATATAATTTAAAAATAAAAAGAGACATGGTAAATGTCAAACTATTTATCTAAGAGTTAAATCTAAATTCTATGGTTTATATGATGACCTAACCCTATCTAAAACAATTTTTTTGAGATTTTGTTAGTCCCATAAGAACCCTTATACTAAAAATAATTTATTTTTGAGGCTTTGTAAACTGAAAATTATTTTATTATAAAATAATATTTCAAGCTTCTCATAAATGGGCCTTAACATCTCTTATAAAAGGGAACTTCCCCATATCTTAATTTTACACCATAAATGCTTTTTGGATTGTCCAAAACCTTTCAAAATATCCTTTCATCTTCATTCAATTCAAACTAGAGTCCATAGATTAACAAGAAACCCAACCAATGGAGCCCTTTTGATCAACTCAAAAGGAAACACCCGAAGTAGTGATAATAATTTCACCACCTTCTTTCATGTTATTTTCTTCTTCCACTCCTTCTTTTATTTGTTGTTTCCATAACAAAAAAAAATAACTCCAGTACCTACAACATATTGTGATGTTATTATAAATATGGTACAACCATAATCATTATTCTATCCATCCAATAAATGACAAAGTCACCATATTTGCGTACGTAGGGATTACCGTCACTACATCGTGTTGTTGTTTATTATTCAAACACATAATTTTTTGGTCGGGTATAATACTGAGTATAAATGATGTAAATAAAAAATACTAAGTTTTAGTGATTATTTATATATGATATAACATCCAATTACATACTACTTCACCATAATTATAATGATATTTTTTCTTGTGTGTACTTAAGGATTATCGTATCCACCACGCGATGAGATTCATTCCCACGTTCACCATTCAATGATGATTATAAAAATATATATTATTATTAAATATGTAATATATGACATTATAATTCCATTGGAGATATATATATTTATTATTTGTGTGTGTGTACTTATATATATATATCTTATTCACTTACTCTCGTTCAGTACGATATGAAAATGAAAACAATGTTTATGCGTACGTATAACCTACCATCTCCATAAACGGTGCCTTCCATTCCATATATCTATCTTCAATAAATATTTATATTCAAAATATATTTGATATATAAATCTATTTTTATATTCTAAAAGTTTTTCAATCATGATATAAATGATACAAGTTAAAAGACGTACGATAAAAAAAACGATTATTAACCAAAATGTTAATTTAACACAAATATATTTATTAAATGGGCATTATAAAGTCATAAATGAATCATGTATGATATAATAAATTGTAATATGGTTATGGTATAATTAAATAACATATTATGGCCATTATAAAAGAGGTTAAATGTACCCTCGACCAATGTAAATTACAATGAAAGGGTTAATTCCTCAATCTCATTATTATCCAATATAGTATATGTTTATGTATTTACTAGGACATATTTATTATCCAAGTCCATGTTTCATAATAGAGTTTTCAAAAAGATTATTTCTAAGGGAATATTTATCTAAAACATCATTTTAAATTTTATTAGGATTTATTCTTTAATACCTTATTCATTAATGTCCATGTTTTCAAACTGATATTATGGATTTATTTATATGGACATGAATGTTTTTAAAAGAGAATAATTTTACAATGTTTCAAAGTGTTATGGGACATTTTTATTCAAAAATATCATTCAACTGACTTCCTTTATAAACTGTGTGACTTTTAAAATGAATTCATGAAAAGGTAATATTTCTCTCAAAGAGTTTTACTATTCATTTAAAACTATGTAAACATCATTTACTTGATATTATACTTGATCAAGGTTTATTTATTATGATAAAAATCATCCCAATTGTATTGATGATTTTTTCATATGTTTGAATATAGATGTGTTATTTTTATACTATTCATTATTTATGGATAATGTATTGAAATTTCATATGCTTGTATTAATATGAACGTTTTATTATGTCTAATCCTTTTTATATGAGGAATTCATTGGACTTAGTAATTGAAGGGTTGAGTCAACTATAGCTCTTCGATGCATCAGTAGGTTTCATGAGACAATCTAGTGTCCTGGAACAAGGCCTTGACAAAACCTTATTTGTTTTATTGGAACAAGGCCTTGACTATTTCTTTATAGAGCCTAACATTATGCATTCCATTATTATGAAATTAGATATTGATATTGCATGTGATTATTCGACTAGTAGAATATCTATGTGAATATGTAAATGGAATTATTTTATTTTCATTTTCTATATTGTGGTAAATTTTATTTTTAAAAGTATTTTGTTTTAGTTTTATACATTTCCTTAATAGTTTATTCTTATTTATGAGTGTTTCCTCTATATTTTTATCCTTATAAAGTATCTGATCTCACCCCTCTCTATGTTTTATTTTTTCAAGGATGCGAAAAAGTATATTATGACTGACCTACCTGGATAATCTATGGGATATGAATGTTGTCAATAAGGACAATGTTGTTCCTGTTTTTCATTATATAATGTAATTTAAAGTTCATGTATGTAATATATAATCCATGACTGGTAAATTGATTGGTCCTTAGGGACTTGATTCCTTGTAATCATGAAAATATATTAAAATAATGCACTAACTCTGGGTAACTAGGGGCGGGGCATTACAAAATGTACCCACTATACATTAATATGATGAAAAATTTCATAAGTTATTAAAAATAAATACACAATAACACTAATATGAGACATACAATATTTTAAAGCATAATAAAAAAACATATATTAATGACTCTATATATAAAGGAAACCATGGAATAACTAGATTTTAAATTTGAACTGTAGAAGTTTTGATAAAAAAAATTGTACACCATAGTTATTCACTATGGGGATCTATTGTTTTTTTTCAAATATGAATAAAAATAAATCTATGATTTTGAGTAATGACTATAGAGAAATAAATTTTATTAGGATAAAGAACATATATCCATGAACTCATGTTTATTTATTACTCTATAAACATCGTAGAGATCTATATTATTAAAAAATTGACAATTATTTCATGTATCATCATCATTAGTAAATAATGGAGGTAATAAAAAGACATCATTTCCTGTGTGGTATTCATATTAGAAAATTACAGTAATTCTATTTGGATTCATAATGAATTATATATTATTATGTATCTATTAGATGGTTTATTCAAAAGAAAAATGTTGATTTTTGGGAATTTATTTATATTATCATGGTGTATTTTAAAAATAACAAGGACCAAGAAAATAACGTATACACAAATACTAAGAACTATAATGGGAATGTGTTATATGGTAAATTTTTAAATTATGAATGCATGTTTAAGAAATTTTATTTTCTACGAAATATTGTCTATAAGGATGGAATCTCCTTTTATCATGTCAATAAAAAAACTAGTCATTGAATGTCGTACACTAATAAATAGAAAAATGTTCAAAGTTTCATTAGTTTAGTAGGTTATCATCAGTGATTTTGTCAATACTTTTCCTAATTTTTATCCTGTTAAACAAGATTAAACCCAAAGGTGATATTTTTATATAGTAATTTGAATGTGATGAATGTATAAAATAATTTATCTGGTTAATGATTAATAATATTATTTTTATTTAAGCATAATGAAATATTATATTTTTTATATATACTGAAATGTTAAAGAATGTACATGGATGTATTGTTATAATGAATTATAAAGATACTATTTAAGTACCAAAGAAGATAATGGCTCATGAAAAGAACCATCCAAACTAATGATATTATTTTAGAACAATTAATATATTACTTAATGATATATAGACATTATTTTTATTCTAAAACATGTGAGATATACACATATCACAATATTTTGAAAATATATTTTCATAGTAATAGCTCATCATGGGGAAATAATGATGTCATGAGATACTCCATGATTATGATAACTCACTACATTAACCCCAAGTGATGCAAAATAAGTTAGTCTAATTGTGTTGTATTAAATATCATGGAATCCAAAAAAAAATCAATATTAGTTTCGATCAAGTGTTTATTACTTTAGTGACAAATGATATGTAAATTTTTACTAATGGTGAAACATCAATGATTTCTCAAATTTCTGTAAATATATCTTCATTTTATAATATAATATGTTCCCACCATGATGATGGAAACCTTCAAAATAAAATTTATGATTTGATTGATGGGAAATTGGAAGACTTTTCTTATAATGTTGTTATATAGAAACAAAGACCGATGATACGTGTTCAATATATAGTTAAGATAAAAAATGGAATTACTGATTTATATTTATAGAAAAAATTTAACTATAAAAAAATGGTGTTACTAAGATGTATATGAAATTTTAAGAAAATGTTAGAAGGGATAATTTGAAGCTGTAAATTGTTTATTATGTTTCATGAGGGTTTTTTATAGGGTTGATGTTCTAGAGACAATATCAACGTTAGATCATAAAATATCTACCTATTTTTTATGTGGAAATGGGATAAAAACACTATATAATATTTCAAGGTTTTGCAAACACTACTGTAATGAATTACACAATATGGGTTGTTATTGAATATCATACCAATTTTCCAAAAAAAATTTCTATGAGAGAAGATTTAAATCATGAGTTCCCAACATGGATCAATAATAATTTTTTATACATCACAATCAACCATTTTGAATATTTTTGGGATAATGATCAATGATTTACATAGAATTTTTAGATATTTATATAAAAAGGATATTAATATCTAACATCATATATGACCCACATATCTTCATAAAATTGATGGATATTGTGAAAGTAAGGATAAAAAATTATATAAAAATAACATTTGAGTTTTTAAATGTCATTCAAGGTATGTCATATCATTATTTACCTATTTAAGAGTTTTACTGTAATAATAAATTTCATTCATGTATTAAAATATATATTAATTAATCATTATATGGAATGATTTGTCATATTACAACCTAATATAATGAGTTGTTGAAGTTATCATGTTAGTCATAGTATATATCGATGATACAGTAGAGAAGGTAAATACTATTTATAAAACAATTAATTATTCTAAATGTAGAAAAACACTGATGATGAATATTAAAATAAGTACTTATAATTATTATTGGAATTTTATAAGTTCATCCAATCATTACTGTTGAAGGTATTTATTTAGTTATGTAAAAAATTAAAATAGTGTGTCGGGTAATCAAACCATATCATATTATAGAAATAATTAGATCTATGGATGACTATTTTAAAATTATATTAAACCTATCTAATATAAATTATATGATTCATATCTCATTTTTATGGAAGAATATTCTAATCCCTAATATTTTTCCCACCTCTAAAAAAATAGAAGCTGAACATTATATATAAATTATTGATGTTCTTATAATGATCGATAATAATAGAAATATTTTTGTCAACTTAAAGATTGTAAAAGGAACGGTTAATTTGATAAATTATTAAATGGCCAATGAAATATTGTAATATTAGGATGTTAAAAATAATAACCACCTCATTTTATTAGAAATTATAAACCATGAATGTTTCACTGGATATATTTTTAATGATGGGAAGAATTTAACTCATCATGCTAAAATATTTTAAGTATAAAAATTATTTTAATGGAAATATAATATAACTAATAATTTAATATTTTTTTAATTAATAAATTAATTTTATAGCATTAATATCAATTTATAACATACTAGATCAAATTAATCGTAGATTTAACACTTGAAATTACCCTTAATAGAAGAACATTTATGATTATTTGAACATGTATTATATTTATATTATTAAATATATTTATGATATTTTTTAATTATATATAAAAGTGAACATTCATTTATTATATATTCGATATAAATAATAGTAATATCATTTGGTGGTAAAAAGTTTTTTTTTCTAAACATAGGTTTTTGTGCACAATGTTTTTCAATTTTAAAAAATTAAAACAATATATAATAATAAATTATTTAAAGGAAATTTATATATTATATAACTAAATTATAGGTATTTCAATTCATATATGGTTTATTATAAGTCATTTAGTTAATTTAAATCATATTCTGTATAAAATATAAGTTTTATTAAAAACAATTTTTTCACTTGTTTTGTGGTTTTTTAAATTAATTTTTTATAATTATATAAAAATAAAATGATAAGTTTTCATATATTTTAATTAATAATATTTAATATTAGATAACATGTTAATCATAAATATTATTTCAAAATTTACAATAAAAAGAGAAAAAATATTTACAGTAGTTAATGTCTAAATGGTTTTAATTATGTTTAATGTTAAATGATAAGTGTTTAAGTAACCTAAAATCATAGATACACCTATTTTATTCGTTTAATTTCAAAAATATATTTGTCACTATAAAATATAAATTATTTCTTATCCATTTTTATTTTAATGTGTCTTAAAAATATTTTAAAACTTTTCGAAATTAGAAGTGTTCACTCACCTAAATTATAAATGTGCATATCATGCCAACTCAGATTCACACATTATGTAGAAATTTATAATGACATAGAAAAATAATAGTATCTCCTAAAAACTATTATAAATTGTTGAGATATGTTATTATTCATAAATGACAAACTCTAGTTTACTTAATATGTTATCAAAATAAGGATTCCCCAAGAGATGGTAAACTTCTTAGTGAAGATCATTATTTTGAAATACTACTTTAACTAGTTTCAATTTTTCCAAGATTATTGCATTGTAATAACCCAAATATATCCCATATAATTTAAAATTAGTATGATAATTAAAAAAACTTCTTTCAACTCCATCTGTATAAAATGGAAATAAAAATGATCACTCATTTGTATGTGGAAATTAACCACATTAATTGATCTATTTTTTCCATCAACACCCCTCATTGATAGCCATAATTAGGTGGGAAATTAATACATGTGAATGTTATGTTGTGATACATATTTTTTTAAATTAAAAATATAATTTTTTATATTAATCTATTAATCATTAATAATTAATAAGGTCACTATTTATTATGTATGGATTATTATCTCCATGAAGCGATATTATTCCTAAAATTTATAGAATATTCACTAATTATTTTAAAAATGTTTTTAATGAATTGATATTATATTTATATAATAATTACTATTATATATACTACCAATATATTTCTTAAAAAACCATGAATTTTTAGATTAAACATACATTAGAAATCTATGTCTTCAACACCCAAAATAATTGGGATAACGATAGAATGTTCACATAAGGGTGTTAAGATGTAATTACAGCATCAAATATGATTTTATATATATTAGTGTTGTTCTAGTATAGTTTATGAGAATTTTAAAACAATTATAAAAGATGTTAAAGCATGTTTATCTTAGTGGATGAATGAGTTAACATATTTAACCTCAATTTACACTCTATTGAGTCATGTTTGGTATTATACACCTATTTACATTTATGTGCATTGTATAATTATACATTTATGAATTTAGAAATAATATCTATTTATTAATGGTGATTGATGTTTTAATTAATTTTTATAAATTGAATGGGATTCAATTAAAATGTTTCCAATTATGTATGAATTCTTTTTAGAAAATCATTTTTTGGGGGATTTCATATAATTTTTATTGAAGGAATATCATAATTTTCCATTATAAAAATAATAAATACGATTTGTAAATAATTTTAATTATTTTATTCCTAAATTTACTTCCTTTATCTCTTTAATCTGTATGGAAAATGATAAAATTAAAAAAAAACTCATATTTTAATATTTCATAATGTTTATTTATCATTCATGTCCATATTATTCATTATTTTAATAATTTCTACTTTTTTTACCCATGTGATTACTTATGTACAGTTTATGTTATTATTTATTTTTCAAATTTATTTAAATAATTATGTATACTTATTTCTAGAAGAATCAATGTGAACATTTATAGAATATGAAAAAAATATATTTCTTTCAAAAAATTCCTACATAACGTGTATAATTATGAAATGATTGTCATTTTTTTATTTTATTAATATTTTTTTCTATAAATTTCTCTTACAATATTTAAATTATTGTGCGCATAAATAATTAGAAATTACATATCTTATATATTTCCATATTCTTTCTATCAGGAATATACATATTGATTAAACTATAAACTATTCTATGTAAATTGTATTCCTATGAAAATAATTTTATTGATAGGTTAAAACAATGAATTTTTTATCATTTACTCATGAAATGTATTTATTAATATGGAATATTATTAATTAAATATATTTATTTTTAAACCTACAATCAGTTAATTATTAATTAAGTAATAAATGGGGGTTATATTTATAAAACAGTTTGATAAATCAATATATATCATTGTGAAAACCAATTGGATAACCTTAAAAAATGGATTTTTAGTGTATTACTAACCATTATTTAAATTTTCATAGTAAATGGCCATTGTGGTAATGTTACAATTATGTTTGAGATCATGACTTCTAATATTTTTCCTTTAATTCATTAAATATTAACTTATTAATTTACATGAGAATAATACCATAATATTATTTATGGAGTCATCTTGTTCTCAAATTAATAATTAATGAGAATGGGCTTTTAGATATTGTCCATCCTATATTGTTTACTAATGATGGGAAATAGTGTATTTATCCCACACTGGGCATTTTTCCTCAAATTCACTTTCTTCATATCCCCATGACATGAGAATGAATCCTTTAATTTGTTCAATGATGTAGAATATATACATTCACTATGTTTGTATATTTTAAATATAAATTAAATTTTTAAGAAAGATTATATATATAGTTCATCAATATAACTATTATAAATGTTCCTTAGTGATGTGATCTGTTGTATCTTTTGAAAATATAAAAAATACAAACCAAAATTGTGGTAAAATAGATGGGTTTATTACAAGACATTCAAATTTTGGTATTAAAGAGAAGGTGTATGAATTATGCTTGTTTAGATAATCTATTTCAACATATTAGTTATCTTCTGATATTTATTAAAATAAAGAACCAAATATTCCTTTAGTTCATAGATTCCATTCTCTGTGTACTTATGAAACATATTCTTTTTCAATCTAGAATGTGTCGGTATTAAGATGAGATTCTAAATGTTTTCCATGAAATCCAAAGGGAACACCATCTATATGAAATTCTATCCAATTTTTAATTTTTTATTTGGATTTATTTCATCCTAGGTCAAGTAATTTATGATAAGGGTATCTCACTGCATCCTAGAAATAATAATGTGGTGATTTCCTAGGAGGTACTAAAAATATGTTTGAAATAAAATGTGTCTTTGGATTTTCATGTTTATTAGTGATTATTTGTTAATGACTACTTCTTTATTGGATATACTATGACTGATTTGAAACGCAATGCTGTAATTTTTGTTTGGAATAGGTTGCAAAATAATTCATATTTGGAGTTAAATTTGTGATTATCAATAGTTGAATGATTGATTATTCATGACCATAGATTTGGTTGTCATGCCTACTATAAATCATTATTTACGGATAGGGTTTTGTTTTAATGTAGGGGAGACATGTGGAAGCTCAATAATTATGTTAATTTAGACCACGTGAGAAAATCAATACCTCATATGAGTGTTAATTGATTGTTATTATTCATGAACTCAAGAATTTGTGTCAGTATCTATTTAACAAGTAGTATATGGTTTATTTCAAATATAAGAGTATAAAATATATTTTCACCAAAATGGATCTCAATATAATATAAAAACGATGGTTAGAGAATCCTAAGACAAGTGAAATAAATATTTCATACCACCCGAGTAAAAGTAATGTTGTTACAAAAGCATTGCGTTTGTAATAATTCCCTATGGAAGTGAAACAATATGTGTAAGAGTGGGTATGATAAGGTTGTTCACTACAATGTACTTCAAAGAATAGATATATTCCATATAGGTATTAATATCTTTTACAAAGGTTATATCACATATTTATAATCAGACTAAAATTGGGAAATATGTGGTTTCAGAGTTTCACTTTTTATAAATAATCATAATAGTGGGGAGACCACATGTTAGTGACCATGGTTTCCCATTTCAGGGATTTACATCATTGGTAAAAGGATTATTTAATGATATTCTTGAAGATGTTGGTTTATAACACACACCAATTGAGTTATTCCCCAAACCAAATTTTTTTAAGATAATCTAGAATGTGATTTTTCATTATAGTATTTTGGGTATGAAGAATTCAATTTCATGATTTCTATCTTGCAGCCACATGTGTGTGAAAATAAGGAGGAACATCAAAGAGCAATTAGGTTACTACAATCGTCACCCAGTTTGGATGTAATCATTAATTTCAATATGATTTAAGACTGAGATATCATGAATTTAATTGTTGAAATGACCCCATTGAAAAGTATTACATTCTCAGATAAAAAATAACAAATGATCAATGATAACTCGTTGAATGAATGAATTAAAATCATAGATCCACTTATTTTTGGGTTACCAAATAATGAACACCAGTTCTAATGAATCCAGAAAAAAATATTGATTAGTTGAGTGGAGAGTGGGTGGTCCATCCTCCCATTGAAGATATCCTTTATAGAGGTGGTATGATTCGTTTGGGTATGAAATTTTTTTATAGATTATTCATGATAATTGAGATAATCATATATCTTAAGAATATATTCTCTATGTATTCTCTAATTTTATGATAGAGAAAAAAAAGGATCATATATAGATTACATTGGTTAATAGTGTAAAGACCAATAAATTACGTGGAATTTTTTTTTTCTTAAATACATGGGAATTTTACGAGTCTGCAGTTTCTAACAGCGAATGATTCCGAGGCCCGGTGTTCCCAAAATCATTTTCTAATGTTTTTGTTAAGATTTTGATAATGCGCTTAAGTACTTTTCTGGAAAATGTTGAATAACTCTTAAAAGATAACTCAGATTAGAAATCTGATGGCACCATTAGGCTCAAGATGGTGACTTTACCCTTCATGTGACATAAGATTAGTTGTCACAAGTCTCCTGTGAGGAATCCCTATAATGGAATAATCGTAAATAAAACAATTAAATAAATTATTTTATTAATCAAATGCTTATAACTCAAAAATGGTAAGTCAGTTCGAAAATATGAGACCACTGCTGAGCTCGGGAATGTATGCTTTCTTTAAACATAAACTATCTTTTGCTAACACAAGCCACCAGAGTAAGTTAGATTTTGGCCGCAAATAAAATAATTATATGACAGTTATTTTATTGTAAAAATCATAACTTCTAAACTTTAACTCAGATTAAAAATCCAAGTGTACTGTTGGGTTCGTTGGGGCATGTTTCACCAAGGAAGAGCCTAACCATGTCGGCAGTGAGTCAGGGGTGAATGATAATAATTTTTCTGAACATTTTTTCAAGTACGATCAGTAAACATACATGTGGGATTTTATATCATTTGAACCAGTTCTCGAAATTCAAATCTAAGGACATCGTTGAATTTACAGCATCAATGATTGCTTAGAAAGACCTTCATTGCAGTTTTGTTCTGACGAGTGTGGAAGATGGTTTTGGGGGTTTTTAAATAAAATTAAATAAAAATAAGACATAGCATATTTTTATTTGATGGTGGCTAAAACCGACAACTGGAGGTTAGAGGTGGGGGGCTAGCACACCCTAACCTCCCATGGAAGGTTATGGTGGTGGGTCCGACTCGACCAAAACATACCTTTGGAGGATGTTATTTGGCGGGGCCCACCCGATGTTTTAACCTCTTTTGAAATCAATGGGGTGGGGCCCACACGAGCTGTAACTCTCCATAATTTAGGGGAAACATTCAAAAGTATTCACCTTCCTCCCCCAATTAATTAGTAAAACGTCACCAATTAAATTGGTGAGGTAAAATAATTAATTTTAAAAACATTTAAAATTAATGCCAACAATAAAATAATAGGCAAACCTAATATTTCATTTTTTTAATTATTCCTGGGTGAAATAAAGAATGGGGAGAGATTGGGAGGAGACTTTATCGTCTCCAATGTTGAACAGAACCATCTTCTTCCTTCTTCAACCGGGGATAGAAAGGGAAGTGATGCCCACGAAGAACACTAACGTCGTCTTCGACATCGTCATCTTCGAACTCTCATCCGTTAATGACGAGTACCTTTTTCCTCGTCCGACATTGATGGAACGACGCCGCCTTCTCGTGACTCCATCAACATCACAGAACTCGAGGTATGGTGATTTGAGATAATTTTTATATGAGTATAAACCTCCGTTCTTCATCGTTCATATTTCAGGATTATGGTTCGCAGTGAAGAGGAGGGATTAGACCACATGACCACGGTCCGGCCCTCGACCATTATTGGTTCTTGTTTAGTGAAGATGGAGGTAGTACATGTGGTGACTGAAAATGAGCCGACCACAATGATACCCGGTGGCATAAGGCTGTCGGGTCACCACAAGGGCTTGAAACCGCCATGTGGTGCTGAGAACCGAGCCTCGACCAGCCGGGCAGCAGTGGTGCCGGAGAGGCGCAATGCCATCTCACCGCACTGGGAGGAAATAATGAAGCCAGGTGGGTCATGACAGTCATATGATAAGCTCAGAGGTAGTGGGAGGCCGCGGCTAGGCAGGGTCGTGGAGGAGGGGGCGTGGCGTTTTTGCGTCGGGCTAAGGCTAGAAAAACTGGGGCGTCATCTCGCCACGGTGTATAAACCAGGGGCGACAAGCTGATAGGGCCACTGGTGCGTGCTACAGGAGGGACAAGAAGGGTCCCGTGGAGAAACAGAACTAGCACCCAGTTCTGTTTGGAACAGAAATTGGGGGCACGACACCCCCCTCCCATGTGTGGCCAGCAAGGTCACGCAAGGTGGCCAGTCGGGCCGCCATGGGCCGGGCTGCCCTCGGGCCGGGCCAGCACGGGCTGGGCTACCCTCGGGTCAGGCCCGCCCCTTTTACTGGGTCAGACCAACGGACTAGGTCAGACCTCGGTTCATACTGGGTCATTCCAACTAGGTCTATCCGGACCTGGACACGATATGGCCCATTTACACCTCTTCGCCCATAACATGGCCAACGAGTGTCTGATCGATGAACCATCTACCAAAAAATAAATATGGGAGAGAGATGGTTCTCTCGGCATACCCAACATAAGGCATGGATATAGTTGGGTTATGGTCGGGATGGTTTGAACCACAAAACCAAATGGTCCCCTAGAACGAAAATTTCAATAACTCACAGGCTGGGAGTCTGATCTATGTGTCGTCTATTGCGTTGAGACCCCTATGATAGGACAGACCATTGAGATACATCTATGTGAGACTTCGTTGTAGTTTGAGTTTTTTTCAGTATCTCGTTAAGCGGATCCTTCCAGTGAAGAGTAGTAAGAGTGCGAAGACCTCATAGCTGACAAACCTGACGACTGCTTCTCCGATTTGACTTAGAGTGATTCGACTATCCCAGTGGTGAGCTCAAGATACATGTTGCCAGACCCATGGCAGAGGAGCGCCTAGTATTTGGTGGTAGACCAGCAATACCAGACCGTAGGAGTACATCTGGATGCTATTAGGGGGAGCGCCTGGTATTTGACGGCAGACCAACAACAGATGAGCGCATGATATTTGGCGGCAGACTTGTGGTAATCAATAGGAGAAGTACCTCATCAGTCCAAGGTTAGTGAGAAGTGCCTTAGTGTCACGAGTGACCCACTATTATTGACAGAGGAGGAGTTCTCCAATAGTCGTGGTTTCTATAATGAAAATCCCTGTTTGAGCTGAGTTTATGACTTAGGTGTTTCTTCATGATTGAGATGGGTTACTAGATTAGTTAGGTATATGTATGGACATATACCTATGTATGGGTTATATGTTGAATCATATTCTTTTTTGTTTATCCTTGTAGGATATTGTGAGACCTTGATGGTCTTGGGGTCCCTACTGAGTATCGTTATACTCACCCCTGCACGGGATATGCCCGCACCTCGTTTTGTTGGATTCATATGATGGACAACCTCGACCAAGGCTAAGTGAATGAGGAATTGACGGTACCCAGAGGTGGAACTCCCAGCGAGTTAGTACTTGGAGGAGATGGACGGACATGGAGCGCTGAGGAGGATATCTGTATCTACCCTTCAAGTATGATATGTGGTGAATGATCCAGGAGCATCTAGACACCTTCCATCTGTTTGTATTTTTAGTTGTACATGTTTATCTTTTCCTTTTACATTACTATTTGGCTTGTATTTATGAACCCTTTTACTATACAACATATCATTTGTATACAGTTTCTAATTAGTGTCTTGCTTCCATTTGTATACTCTGTTGTATGTGTTTACTTCTATAAAGGTTGTTCCTTCCTTGCTTTGGGATTTATGCCTTTGGTTTTAGTCTCCAGCCCCTGCCCTATGGTAGTCAGTCATAAGGTAGTCATGGAATGGGCCACAGGAATGGGTCGTGACAAATTTGTAACAAAGGAGTCGGTTCTACCACAGGACATATGACTATGATATTTTCTTTTCTATGAAGCAATAGTTTTAAGGCTACCGAGTGTGGTTTTCAGTTCAGGTAGTCCAGTTTTGTTGTTGTGACCGACGTATCCATACACCATGACACTGACTACTGATTTCCAACTTAGTGCACGAAAACACGAATTGCGTGGGTGTTTTCAAAAGTTTTTTTATGTACTCTCACCCAGGTCAGCTCACCAGGTATAACTTTGATCGTGTCACATTTTTCAAGATACCTCCATGCAGACAACCAATCAGAGTTGTGAGAGAGTACATGATGACGGCCCATCGAGTGAGAAGGCTCTTGTACATGGAACTCTTACTTTGTTGTCACCTTTAGGTGGTGTACCAGCAGTACCACCACCCGTTGGACAGAAGATTCCACTAGCCACACTAGTAGATGATGCACGCCAACTGAGTGTGAATCACGAGTTCCAGTGGCAGAGGCCTCAGAGGTAATGAGGTGAGACATATTCTGAGGCAGCAGAGGACTGACTGGAGGCGATTACTAGAGTTTCCCACCTAGTAGATACACTATTAGGGAAAATGGTGTACTTATCTACTAATCTTTCCCAGTGAGTGACCATGAGGATAGTTCACATAGTGATGAGGCTTTGGTATGTGGGTCTTTTCCCAAGATTGTACCTTCAGGTAGTGTGTGAACTATATCACTGCATGTTGCTCAGGAGATTCACTCGGCACTACTGGTAGAAGAAACATGTAAGCATTGTTCCTTGCACATGTTTTAATATCAGATACCCCTCAGGATTTGAGGCGAGCCCGACATACATGCTGCTGAGGACTAGCCTGGGAAGGTGGATGGGAGTTTTCTAGAACATCTACAGCTTCACCAGGATGACATATCGGTAGCTGAGTATTCATCTAGGTGTACCGATCGTTCCCGATACTCGATGAATACATTATGAACAGTGCATTGGGGCTCAGACTACTAGGAGAGGTGTTTTTTTAGACATCTGAACTAGATCTTTTTCTCTATATTCTAGAAAGAACCATTACGGTTGAATGTTCTTTGGATGAGTGGATACAGCCAGTAAATGTTAGTAGGGGGAATGAAAAAAACTATCCCCAGTATTAGAGACTTGGGTGTGTAAACTATTTCAGAAAGAGGAAGTGTTAAAAACAATTGAATCTATAGAGCTCATATGTTGAAGCAGATCTGGGAGAGTAGCATGAGGTGGGGTATATTTCCACATGTTACAACCAACCGTCTTTGTAGTCCCACCAGGATCACAGAGCTGGAGGGCAGGGGAAGAGAGTAGCTGCATGCGGTCAAGGAATGTGACCAAAGGTCTCTAGGACTGATTCCAGTTATGGTCTGTGTCTACTACTATCTACCATATCAATAGATATAGGTACCAATCATTCCTCCTTCCTTCAACGAATCTTGTCCAAAACCTACAGTATCTTGTTAAGCTGTTGACTTTACCCTCACATCTGGAGACACAATTGGGAGGAGACTCTACAATCACACTTATGCCGAAAGTGTGATATGACCATTGAGGTTAATGTTTCGGTTGGATCCTATTTATCACAGAATCGAGGCCTTACGACATTAGTTTGGGTATGGACTGGGAAACCAAAGTTCATACACAAATTTATTGTATTAGGAAAAAAGGTTGTGGTTTATCTACAATGTTGTGATGAGGTTTTCTATAGTCAGCAAAAAATGAAACCCCGGATGCAAATGATAAACTCATGCATAGGAGGGTGCAACTAATCACTCATGATCAGCCAGCCTTACCATCATGGTAGCAGGAGTTTTGAGTTTCAATTCTAAATAGGAGTGACAGAACATGGGCACATCTTCTAAAAATATATTTCCAGGATTACCCCCCAAAAGGGGGAGGGACGTCTAATTTGGATGGATACTATCAGAGATTCGTTCCATGCTTCTATAGAGTTGCATCACCACTATCATCCATGATGAAAAATGAGAAACCCTTTGTGTGGACGGAAAGATGCCAACAGAGCTTTCAGGATCTGAGTTAGAGGGTGACTAGTGCCCCCATCCTGAGGCTTCCAGAGGAAGGTGTAAGGTACATAGTTTATTGTGATGCATCAGAGACCGGAATCGAGTGTGTCCTGATGCAGGAGCGAGATGTGATCGTGTATGGTTCTCGGTTGCTGAGACAACACGAGCAGAACTATGCTACACATGACCTACAGTTAGTTGTAGTGGTCTTTGTCTTACTGATGTGGCAGCACTATCTGATGGGAAAATTTTTTACCGTGTACTCTAATCACAAGAGCCTCAAGTATATATTCTTTTAGAATGAACTAAACCTGAGATTGAGGTGAAGTCTTGAGTTCCTCCAAGACTATCAATTTGATATAGTTTATACTCTTGGGAAGGGGAATGTTGTTGTGGATGCGCTCAGCAGGAGGACTGGCATTCAACTACTAGGATAGGCGAAAGAGCAGCTAGTTTATTTATAGATATCATTTGTGGATAGGTAAGGAGCAGCCTATCTTCAGTATCATACAATCACTCCTCCACTTCATTGTCGAGTCAGGGAGGCACAACATGGGTATGTTGACTGTGAGACTTGACGTGCTCAGATATCCATAGGGCAGGCACCTGATGGATTTTCTAAAGGTGAGGAGATCATCATTCTCATCAGAGGACATACCATGGTACCAATTTCACTTCATGATGATTTGTTGATGGAGTTCCACACTTCCCCTCTAGCAATACATCCAAGAGTGGAGAAGATGTATCAGGACCTTCGACGATAGCATTGGTTGTCAGGTATGAATAAGGTAGTAGCGAAGTTTGTCTCACGGTGCCTCACTTGCCAGCAAGTGAAATAAGAACACCAGGTACCAGCAGTCTTAGAGCAGCCCTTAGAGGTCCCATAGTGGAAGTGGGATGGAATATATGTGGACTTCGTGAAGGGTCATCCACATACATCCAGGAGTCACGACTCGATATGGGTGACCGTTGACCGACTCACCATGTCGGCCCACTTCCAAATGATTGGAGATACTATGTTTACATGGAGTACCCTCCTCGACTGCCTCCAACCAGGACGCACGATTTACATCCAGCCTATGGAAGGGGTATCATGAAGAATTCAGGGCACAAATTTGTTTGAGCACCTCCTTCCATCCTCATACAGATTTTCAGACCGAGAGAACCATTCAAAACCTCGCAGACATGCTCCGTGCATGTGTCCTCGTCTTCAGTCGCAGCTCGGAAGATAACCTTCCTTTGGTGGATTTTTACTACAACAACAACAATCAGTATTCAATAATTATGGCACCTTTTGAGGCCTTGTACGGGGGACCTTGCAGATCACCGCTGTGCTAGACAGACCCATGGGAGTCAACACTAGTGGCACTAGAGATAGTACAGACAACCATATAAAATGTTCAGATCATCTAGGAGTGGATGGAGACGACACATATTAGGTAGAAATTGTATGCTGACATGAGACAGAGACCTCTGAATTTTGACGATGGAGACCATGTCTTTCTACGGGTCTCACCTCAATGTGGACTAAAGAGATTCGGCCGAGGTGGAATGTTATATCAAAAGTTCATAGGGCCCTTCCAGGTCCTTAGCAGAGTAGGCGAGGTGGCTTACCGCTTAGCTCCTCCACTTATATTGCATCGGGTGCACAACGTCTTCCATGTATCTTTGCTGAGGAGATACATGCATGACTCATCCCACATCATTGACCATGGGGAGCTGTACATCGATGATGGGGAGACATTCACAAAGGTTCCAGTGGTGATTGAGGATCGACAGCAGCAGGTCCGGAATGGACGGTCGATACCTCTTGTGCATGTTCTCCAGAAGGACTAGAACCTCTAGGAGAGCACATGGGAGTGGGATGCTCAGATGCATGCTCAGTACCCCTAGTTTGTTTCCGTAGTGTGATTTATAGCTTACAGGGATGTAAATCCCTAAGGAGGGGAGAATGTAAAGAGCTGAAAATTCCATGGAAAATTTATTTTCTTATATACTTGATAATTTTATAAGTCCACAGTTTCTGACAGAGCATGATTCAATGGCCTGGAGTGCCTGGAATCAATTTCTGATGTTTTTTTAATCCTAAGTAAATGCCCATAAATAGTTTTCCTGAAAAAGTGGAATAAATATCAAAAGGTAACTCAGATCGAAAATCAAAGGGTACTGTTGAAATCAATATGGCGTGTTTACACTTGGCATGACTTTAGATTAGTCGGCATAGGACTCCTGTGAGGAAACCCAATAATGGAAAAATCATAAATAAAATAATTAAATAAATTAAATTATTTTTCAAATGCTCATAACTCACAAATGGTAACTCAGATTAAAAATCCCAGACCACCTATAAGATTGTAATTTTATTCTTTCTTAATAATGATACTCAATTTCGGAAGCATGAGACACCAGAGAATGTTAGTTTTTGGCTGCAAATAATATAATTAAGTGACAATTATTTAATTTTAAAATTCATAAATTCTAAAAGGTTAGATGGATTGAAAATCATAGAGTACCGTTCGATTTGTTGGGGTGTGTTTCACCTAAGATGATCCTGACCTTAACTATAGTGAGTCGAGGGTGACTAATAATAAATATTTATGAACTTTTTTTCAGCTGTGTTCAGTAAACGTACGAGAGGGATTTTATATCATTTGACCGGTGCTTGGAATTGAAATATTAGGGCACCGTTGAAATCAAAACGTTAGTGATTGCTTAGTATGACCTTCACCTCAATTGTATTCTGACGAGAGTAGAAGATATTTTTTTTGGTTTTTTAAATAAAATTAAATATAAATAAGACCTAGTTTATTTTTATTTGCAGGTGGTTAAATCCTTCAAGGGGAGGTTGGAGGTGGGGGCCACAACACCCAAACATACCTTTGGAGGTTATGGTGGTGGGGCCCACCTGAGAATAACCTCCATATGAGGATGTTATTTGATGGGGCCCACCAAATGTTTTAAACTCTCTTTCAATCAATGTGGTGGGGCCCAGATGAGTTTTAACCCCCTTGTTACTCTCCATAAAGTAGGGGAAACCGTTTAAATTCTTTACCTTCCTCCCATAATTAATCAGGCCAACTTCACCCATTAAATTAGTGAGGTAACTTAATTAATTTTTAAAACATTTCAAATTCATGCCAACAATAAAATAATAGGAAAACCTATTAATTCATTATGTTGGGAATTATTCCTTGGTGGAATATAGAAAGGGGAAATCTTGGGAGGATCCTTTTTAATCTCCAACATTGAATGGAGCCATCTTATTCCTTATTCAAACGGATCAAGAAAGGGAAGCGATGCCCACAAAGAATGTCGACTTCATCTTTTACTTCGTAACCTTCGTATGATCGTCCGCTAATGACGAGTACACTCTTCCTCCTATGACATTGACGGAACAACACCGCCTTCCCGCAACTCCGTCAACATCACCGAACACAAGGTATATGGATTTGAGTTAATTTATATATGATTATAAACATCTGTTCTTCGTCTTTCAAATTTATGGATTGTGGTTCTACATGATGAGGGGGGCTCAGACCGCACGAACATGGCCCAACCCTCCACTTTGGTTGGTTCTTATTTGGTGACGATGGAGGCGAAACAAGCGACGACCGACAATGAGCCGACTGTGATGAAAGAAAGCGGCACTAGGATACCTGGTCTCTAGAAGGGCACAACACCGCCATGTTACAGTGAGAACAGAGCCTCAACCAGGTGGGTTGCACCATTGCCGGAGGGTCACGGTGTCATCACACAATGCCAGGAGGAAAGGCTGCATCCAAGAGGGTAGTGATGGTCAGATGACGCGTGCGGTGCCGTTGTGCAACATGGAAGAAGCATAAGGTCATGTCGAGGCAGGGCCGCGACATAGGTGGTGTGGTGTTATCGCACCCCGCGGAGGCTAGAAAAACCGTGGTTCCATCACTCTTCAGTGGAGAAACAATTGGCGGACGACTGAGCCAACTGCTGGTACGTGCTACAGGCGGGACGCGAAGGGTCCTGCAGAGAAATAGAATCGGCGCCCATCGCCTGTTCGGATCCAAATCAGGGGGCGCGATACCCCCCTCCCACACGTGGACAGCCAGGCCACACAGGCCATCCAGCTGGGCCGCCACAGTCATGGCCACCACCGGCAGGGCCGCTGCGGGCCGGGCTGCCCCATTGGACCGGGTTGGACCCGTAGACTGGGTCAGACCGAGGTTCGGACCAGGTCAGGCCGGGTCAGTCTGGCTGGGTCGAACCGGACACGGACCCACTATGTGCCGTTTACACCTTCTCACCCATAACATGGGCTACGGGTGTCTGATCGATGAACCGTCTCTGGTGATGGAAATCACAGATTGAGACAGTTCTTTTGGCATAAACCACTTGAGGTTTTGATATAATTGGAGTATGGTCAGGTTGTTTTTATCCTAAAAACCAATCGGGACCCTAGAATGAAAATGTCAATAACACACATATCGGGCGTCCGATCGACGCGTCATATGTTGCGTTGAGACCCCTTCGATAAGATGGACATTTGAGGGGGTTCTACATGAGATTTCAAAAAATTTGGATTTTTGACCAGTATCCCATGAAGCGGATCCTTCTAGTGACCAACAAACATAGTGCGGAGACCCTGTAACTGGAAGACCTGACGACTACATGACCAATTTGACTCTGAGTGATTCGACTAGCCTATTTGGGAGCACCTGGTACATGGCGGAAAAAACATGGAAAATGAGTTCCATGTATTTGGCAGCAGACCTTCATTACTCAACCAAAGGGGTACCTCTACAGGCTATTAGGGGGAGCATGTAGTATTTGGTGGCATACCTACAAAGAAGGATTTCCTGGTATTTGGAGAAAGACATGCGGTATTCGACAGGAGGAGTACCTCAATAGTCCATGGTCAGTGAGAAGCACCTTAGTGTCAGGAAAGTCCCATTGTTCTCGATAGAGGAGGAGTTCTCCAGAAGCTGTGGTTTCGATAATGAAAATACTAGTTTGAGCTAAGTCAATGACTTTTGTGATTCCTCATGATTGATATGGGTTACTAGATAACATAGGTATATGTATGGGAATATACCTATGTATGGGTTATCTGTTGAATCCATTACTTTGTGGTTTATCATTGTTGGATATTGTGATACCTTGATGTTCTAGAGGTCCCTACTAAGAATCATTATACTCACCCCTTCACAGGCTATGCCCGTACCTCATTGTGTTGGATGAAGATGATGGAAAACACTGAGTGAGGCGAAGTGTACGAGGACTGGACTATACCCAGAGGTGGACCGCAGGAAGAGTCGGTACCCAGAGGAGGTGGAAGGACGTGGGCGCTGAGGAGGATATATGTACCATCCCATTAGGTTGTATCCATGGTTGATGATACAAGAGCTACTAGATACCTACCAGTTGTTTGTATTTTCATGTTAATTTACTGTTGGGATCGTATTTACGACCCCTTTTACCTTCTAGCATATCTTTTGTATATAGTTTCTACGTAGTGTTTTTCTTCAAATTGAGTATTTTGTTTTGTGTGTATATTTTATAAAGGCAATGCCTTCCCATCATAATGATTTACACCTTTGGTGCAGGTCCCCATCGCCTGGCCTATGGAAGGCAGGCTTGGGGTAGTCACAACAGGAGCCCCATTATTGGATCATGACAAATATATTGAAAAAATTTGGTAACCATAAACTATCCAATTTATGATACAAATCATAGAGGTCCTTATTCCCCACATGTTTAGCCTGTCAACCATGTTGAAATTGATATTATTGGGAAGAAATTGGTTGGATGAAATCACAGTGGTGTTAAAAATAATTGTGTGGGTTCCAAGGGAAGGAATTCGTCATTATGTGTAAAATAGTTGTGACTTACCATGGATTCCAAGTTCTTATAATTATTATCAGTTGAGTTATCTAATTAATCATTGATTATGATCTGCAAATCAATGTTCATATCATCTTATGGGAGGGATTATAGTGGTACAACATTGATTCATTTCATATTAAAGAGTACAAGGGATGATTTACTATATACCAACCATCTTGAAAGAGAGGAAATGTTAGAGATGCTAGAAATTATGGATTAAAAAATAGACAAGTCTATGTAATTTTTGTTCATAGTTTATTTTTTTTAAATATAGATAAAATAAATCCTTGCAATTCTATTTTTCAATTATTTTTATTTGAAATATAATTGTAATAAATTCAATAATTGATGAATCGTAGGTTTTTGATCCCTTTACCCAACTAAAATGTGATTTCTTCAATTATTCTAAGAGACATGTACTAGCCTAATATACTGAATTATGCCACCCGAAATATTGTTTTTTCATTGAAATATTTTTTTTCAGGAGGCAATCTAATCATATTTTATAAATGAGTATAAAAATATAGGGATAATGAAATACATCACCAAATAATCCTTTCTAGGAATGTATATATATATCCAATTAGAAGAGGAAATAATTATTAAAATTGTAATAATAATTGTAATAATGAAACAATCTATTGGTATCCCCCAAATCCTAGGGACACTATGGTAGAAACAATAACAGGTTCCTCTATAGAAAATATCATTAATATGATGTAAATTTTCCAAAATGTTTTGATTATCTTTCCAAATTGTTTGGATTGTCTTTAAAAAATAGAAATTATATTATTTACTAATATTTACCTGGAATAAGATCTCTTCATAATGAAAGAGGGATTTGTTGATATTTTTAAAATATTTATTATTAAATTTTGTAATGAGGATGATTTAATATGTGTAAATAATACAGTAATGAGTTGGTATCCATATTCTAGACATGATGATAATTTTTTACCACTACACAACATGATGGAGAGAATGTTGCTTTGGTAGTCCATAACAATAGATAAGTAATATAACGATTTGGCTCACCTATCATGACCACTAAAGAGAATGTGGTTCTTCATTTTGGGGAATCATTAATAATAATAGAGTCTTTTTCCAAACCAATTATTATTTTAAAAAAATTACTGAAGACATCATCAAAACTGAATTTGGATAGGGGATTAAAAATGTAAGTCAAATACATTGTGTCAATGGCCATTTTAATACAATTTTTAAGGTATATTCTACCTCCTATAATGAGTTTTTATATAATTTTGACATGTTCATTTTATATAATGTGACAAAAATAGATGGTAATTCCATTTACTATGAAAAAATTATTTATAGAGAAAATATTTCGGGAAATAATGTTCAACATTATTAGAAGATTTAATAATAATATTATAAAAAGTGATTTCCAATGTAGTTGTCATAAAATTATTAATTCTATTGTAATTATCCATATTTAGTCTAAGGGATCAAAACCGGGCATTTAACCAAAGAGGAGGGGAACTAACTTTGATGATGTCGAGGAAAAGCCTAAAAAGATTGAATTATATTTATTTTGAATATGTATTGGGGAAGATTGTGATGAATACATATAGACAAGTAAAAAATATGATATAATAAAAAATAAAATATATTATATATAATAATCTTGGAGCCACATAGCATTGGTGGTTTCCATTTTTAGGGACCTTTGATATTTAAAAAATCTATAAAAAAGAAAGAACATAATTATTATTGATATATTATATTATGACATTCCAGTTATAGAATATTATATGGATGGATTATTTTAAAACTAAAATTTCACAATTCATTTAGGGATAATAAACCCAAAAGTGTAAAATAATTATTTCTTAATATTTACAAAAAATATAATTAAATTAATTCAATTTATAAAAAATTATTTTATTATAATAAAAATTTAATTTTGAATTTATATTCAAATACATCATAGGTTATTGGAGGGGAAATAAGATAATTTAAATGAAAATTCATGGAGTTTTATAACTGCATTTCACCAAGGAAAAAGAGTATACAAAATAGTCATCTAAAATAGAATTTTGGATATAACAACATTAATGTAAAAAACCTTAAAACTACAAAGAAATAGAATAAATGAATAAATTAATGTTGTGGAACAAAATATTTCATTATATGTAAAATATATGAAAACATACAAATTATTATCATCGATATATATAAATTTCCCCTATGGTCACTTCCTTCTGGTTGAGTATAAAGCCTTCACAAGAAGGCATGTTAAATATTAAAGAGGGTTATGAATGTGGATTGGGATGTCCATTGATTTATTTGGGTAGAATTTAGTCATATAACATTGCATTATATGTGTTTTGAAATGGGTAGAATGTGACCCCTTATATAGTCATGATTCAATGGAATTTTCCAAAACATTTAATATTAAATGTATAGGAATTCTATTTTTAAGTTGAGTTTTTATAAATAAATTATATTGAATTATATTTCAAAAAAAATCTCACCATCATATATTATAATATATATATATATATATATATTAACAAAATTTGAAATTATTTTTATGAAAAAAATATGTTTTGGATAAGTATGGTATTTTTCATTAATTTAGCATTACAAATATCTATATTCATGTAATTCATAATTACAAATTTTAACATATTATATAGTCTTATTTATACATTAAAGAAAATATAATCCTTGAACATTCTAAAAATTTTCACTACATTTCTTTTTTCTATTACCAATGTTGTGTGGCAACATAGCTTGTGATCATATATATTTCCAAATTTATCATGATATAAATAATTAATTTATACATTGAATAAATATTATTTGATATTTTTAATATCAAATCACTTATAGAAATACTATAGTTTTCATAAATTTTATCAAACATTTTAGTAATATATATAATAATATGATATTAAATTCTCGTCAAACAAAATATATTATTTTTAAATGGTGATGAAATATTTTTTTATCTATATTAAATTTAAAATCAATTTTTCAAATATAAATTAAATATTTTATACTTACAATTTTAATTATAAAAATTCACATATTTATATAACATTCCCAATTATTCAAGGCAAAAAAAATCAAAAATAGGCAATGTAATATCTCAACTCAAAATTATCTATAAACATTTTTTATATCTGTTACCGATGATTAATAACATTTCAATTGTTATAATAAAATTATATATTGATAATTTTGTTACTTTTGAATATTTATTCATATTACATGGAATAATTGTTTTTCCCAAAATATTTTATGAAATAAATTAAATTATAGGTTTCAAATTACCATTCAAACATGAATTTGTTTTTTAAATTAATTCATCTGTATTTCTCAATCATTTTAAAAATAGGATTGTAATATCAAAATTTAAACAAAATCATATATCATGAATCGTAGATAATTTTTTATATTTTTATAAATGGTTTTAATTACATATATAAATATATATATATATATTAATTAGTAAGAACTATATTTTAATTTGAAATCAATTTTTTTTATGAAAAATTCAAAATGAAATGTATACTCAAATGATTGAAAATTTGAATTCAAATAGTAGAATTAAAAATATATTACATAAATATTTATAAAAAAATTGAAATTTTTCTATATTCCCAATTTTTTAACTGAATTTTTTATCAATAAATATGATAATACATTAAATTTTATAATCAGTTTTATATCATGTCATTTATTCCATAATGGTTTGGTTCAAGCCCCTTTATTAAAAAAGAATAAAAAGACAATTGGAACACCTTTTAAACTAATTAAGGGAAAACCCATTACATGCCCAAGGGGTCAGACAGATTTTCCCACAAAGAAACTACAACAGCCCAAAATCCCCAAGGGAGATAACCCATTAAATGCTTGAAGGCTAAACATCAAATCTGAAGATGAAAATGACAACATCCAAATCCTTCAATGATGGAACTAGAAAAACACGAGTTAGATAGAGAACTCTACAATAGCATCACGAAACAAAACCAAGGAATCACCGCTCTGAAGAAGCTGTGGTAGCCCATCCTATCCCACGAACCCGCCGCCTTACTCCACTGAAAACTGGACGACAAGAAATAAAATGATGCCATAAAGCTTTAATTATATATTAAAATATATGTAATTATATTTTAAAATGATATTTTTATGTGGTAATCATATCATTTTAAACTAAATTTCATGTTATATATTATGACATAAATTAATTTTCATTAAATCAATATAATGATAACTATTTATATATATACACATAAAAAATAAAACTTTTAAAATTTTAAAATAGGAAATAAATATATAATTTGTTATATAAGTCACAATAAGAAATCATGTTTAATCAATACATTTAATTACTAATAAAAATATCATTTATGTGATAATGTAATGATAGTAATTATAAATGTATAATTTTTTCCAAATGTGATTATATAATAACTTTTTACAAAATATAAGTATAGATATACAGTGAAATATTTATTATGGGAAGAAAAATAAATTCATAACCGAATCATTGATAAAACATTAAACTAATAAATTGATAAATTTATCACAGATTTCAATTTATGAATTCATTGAAAAAATAATATAATGAATAATTGTTGAATTATGGGGATGCAATGAATTTTATTTATTTAATGTCATTTCATAAATATTATTTTATAAATTCACCAGTATGAATAAGGAAATCAATTTACTAAAAAATATCTCCTTTTAAAAGATTTTATTTTTAAAAAAAATTTCTATATATACAATGGGGGATGATTATGATTATCATTACAAAAGATCATTTAGGAGGAAAAATCATAATGAATTGTTGTATAATAACAGAAATTTTCAGTATTGTTAAATCCTATAATATAACACCAACTAAAGATTGAATTTTTTTAATGAATATAATTAACGTCAGGTTATGGAATGTGAAGTAAAAGAACGTATCATACAAGAAGAAAATAAATATGCATTCAATGTGCATTTTATGAATTAAAAATATACTCCATATGATGAAGAAAATATTGAAATATATAGAAATACTAATAATTATTTGTTTTGAGGTTAGGATGCCCATAAAGAACATATCTATACATAATAAGTGATTTGTTTGATTTAAAAACTTATTCAAATTCTTGTAAAATTAATGTGGAGAATGATAGAGTGTTATTAATGAATTTTGTTGTTCTCAATTTTTTTTTCAAAATAACTACTATTAAAAATGATACCATGTTACTATTTTCAATAATAAATTAATTTTATTATCAAATTTAGGAAAAGGTATTTGAATTATAAAAAATTTAGAGGCAAATTAATTATATTTCGATATAAATGTAATATTATTGATGGATATGTTATCGAAACATTGAATAATACGGGGGAATATAATGAATCTTAAATGAATTATTAAACAATAATAACTTAATTTATTGATATCCATGTCTTGGATAATTAGTCTTAATACCCATATTGAAAAATTATTCCTCATTTACCACTATATAAATAAATTTCTTTAATATTAATTTACAAAAAAATTAATATTTAAATAAGAATTATCTGAGGAAAATTAATGTGATGAAAAATCTTTAATGTGATTTTTTTTGAAAAATAATCTCAATATAAATGTATACTATGGAAATAATTTAGGAAAATATATATGTATATGAAATGAAAAAATAAAAATATGCTCAATAATTTTAGTTGCTAGTTCAAAAATCTCTATATGTAGTATAGAATTATATTTATGGACAATATATTAACAAAGAATATATGTGTTGTTTTACCTAGTATTTAATTAACATAACAACAGTATTTACATTAGATGGAAAACCTCCAAATAAAATAATAATCCAAATTATTGATAAATTTTTTGAGGTCATAGAATACTTTTCATAATATTAATAGATATATATATATATATATATATTATTAATATTAAGGTAGAATATTATATAATTTTATATCTATTAAACAAAAAAAATATAAAAAATATTTAAGAATTGATATTTTTATATGAAGTGTAGTGATTGTGATTTGATGTTAATTTATGTTCCATAAAAAGACATAAATATTCTATTAATCATTAAATATTGTATTATGGATTATTATAAGATATTATCAGTATTCAAATAATAATGAATGTATTCTTAAAGTATGGATTAAATTTTAAAAAAAATTCCCAACTATATTAGTATCATTTTCATTGGGACCACTCATATTAGAATTATTAATTTTATATCAAATTTTATTACATTTAATTATGGATAGCCACATCATTTTCTAAATGATTCAATATTATTATTTTTAATGAATGAATTTATTTCATATAAAAAATTTAATCAAATATATAATTTAAATATGAAGTCATTTTTATTGTATTTTTATAAAAAAATGATGTATCTTCAAAATAAAATACAGTAGTAATTAATGTTTCTTTATTAATATTCAATGTAAAAATTATCATTGTGGGTTTATCTAAAGTATAATAAAAAAATGTGAATGAAGGGAAAAAATATTAATGGGAATTGAAATTATTATCAAATACATGGTCGTAATAAAATTTATTAATATAAATATTATATATATCTATAGTATTAAATGATTTAAAATACACGTAGACCCTCACTAATATTGATACACACTAATTTTTTGTTGAACAAAAAGTCACCTTCACATTACATTACTTTGTATTATCCTCATTTAAGAGAACATATCATTCCTAAATATTATGTCTATTTTGATAGCATCATAAAAATGAGAAATTGAGTATATTAATATGTGGTTTTATGATTCAAATGAATCTAACAAACAATAGTATGAAAAAAATTTATACATTGATTCCCAAGCACGAGGATATAGTGATGAACCTAAGGAAAAAACAATAACATCATTTCTGTATTTGATGTATATAAATCAATAATTTTTTTAAAAATTCCTCATAATCATATAATTTGATATATGATATATGTGTTTAGTTTTTTTATGTTACTATGGTATACGAATCAGTGTCTGAAGTGATTCATGAGGTTTGAACTTATATTTTAAATAAAGTACTACATCCTAGCCATTGTGGTTACTATAAAATTTTGATTTTAGGAGAAAAAAATGACAAGCCAAAAGGGTTCTACCAGACCCTAGTATTGTTGGAGTATCCTATGTCTTTATGGCATGAAAAATGGAAAACCAGAGTCCATTCACCTACAATTTAGTGATTCTCATTCCCTATATGATGTATCCTTACTAGGGGCGAAATATAGAAACCCTTGACATTTAATTTACCTTGGTTTTCTAGATTTTTATTTAACCAAATCCATCATGAAACCTCTATCTCAAACTAGTCATTTATTACATTTATTTTTGAGCTCCCCCATTCATCACCAATTAAAAGATAAAGGTTTGATGAATATTTTGATTCTAAAATAGTGAATTCCCTCCAGATCTACACAAATTTCTACTTCATATTTGAAGGATGTGCATGTATCCTTGATAGATATAATGTTTATATATGTATCATATTATTAGTTCCATATTACTTTTTTGATTAGTATTAATTTACTGATATGATGACTTCTCCAGATTGGATCATGATCTAAATTCAACAATGATAATCTCATGGGTTTGTGATTATTTTTATAGTATATTGATGTCATATTTATGGTGTATAGACTATGTAACTATAATTAATTGGGAATATAATTATGATATCACAATATATATCAAGATATTAATGATCCTTCAGTTGAAAGATGGTAAATTCATCATGAAATGGAAAATAATTTATTCAGAGATAGATCTCTCTTCATCTGTAGATGGATCACCATATATTTTGATAGATCAAAAATATTTAGACAATATTCATCTCGAATAAAATACATTATCCCTATTATAAAGATGGATTCAAGGTGGAATTATATTTTTTTAGCTAAAATTATGACTGTCGAATTTATTTTATGAAGAGTTAATGATCTATTATTAAATATATGAATAATTTTTTTAATTGGTTACCTCTTTTTTGAAATATGTCGAATGTTGAACCATTGATAGGATTTGAATTGAAAGTGAATTTAAAAAAAATTCCTAAAACCGAATCTCATTTGGTAAATTTTATAAACCTTCTTCTTATATAACCATTTTGAAATATAGAAATATTAGAAATTAAAACAATTTTATCATGGATGAGCTATGTGATTCAGCCATTTATTCCTTGAATAACCAAGGATTACACAGTCAATGGGATTTTGGATAGAAATGTATTACCATATATGTAATTTTATATGTAATTTTCATGACATGTTATTTATTTATTTATACTCTTTCTTAATGAATGTTTCATATGGCCATGTGAAGAGCTAATGAGACCCATGTTTAATATATGACCTTATTATTTTCCATTGGCCTCCAAATATATGTTTCTTATATTACTTTTTTTCCATTCTATGATATATAATTTTTTGGTAAAAAATATAATTTACAACATTCATTTAGGTATCATGATTATTATGATTCTTAGTTTTGATCAAAAAACCATGTGGATGGGTTATGATGGTATGACCATGGATACATACACAAGATCATTTGATGGTATGGGTTGAATCATAGTTATGTGTTTTCAAGTTTGATTAAACCATATATGGGAATTAGTAATACATAGACTATTAGATAAATTGGTAGTATTTGTTCCATGTTGGAAGTGTTATTAAATTATGTAAGACAAATCTGGTTGGACTTATCTTCATTTATGGATAACGACCCGCCTTAGAGAGGGTCATACATTGTTGAGGACAATTTCCACTGTCAGATTAGGGTGTATGGTTTATCTATTAAGGTGATACTTGGACAAACGTTCATATGGTGAAAATCAATGATGAGACTTCTGGAATTTCATTTGATGTGTGGTGATAGAATTTAACATATTTATAGAATCATGAATATGTATATGGGGAATGTGATCGTGGTTTCATAAATCACCCAGATTATGGGTGGATATATTTTTATTTGATAATTTACATAATTTTATGAAATTAAATATTATATGTTTTTATGATTAAAATATATAACATGTTGGTAGTGTCCAAGAATGGATAATTACTACCACACATCAAAATAATCTCAATGTGCATACAAATTTCGTGATTAGTGATCTAGTGATATGAAAATAACATGTAAAATATAGTTTAAGAAAGATAATCTTATAGTTCTAATTGATTTTGGGCGATACTATAGACTCTTGATTCTCAATTTATTTCCATTCCATCTTATATTAAATGGTTTTACCTAAATTTTTATTTTTTCCATTGATAATGTTTCGTTAAAAATGTGATTTCTGTTATACCATTTGATTTATAATTGATTACCTAACACCTAAAATTATAAACTTTTAATATTATTTATGATTATTGATACTTAGTGTATAGTATACCCAATTACACAAGTCGTACTCATGCTTATACTAATTATACAATTATGAATGGGGATTCATTCATGAGGCTATGTCACACTTAAAGTAAAACTCAATGAATTCGTAGGAGGAATTAAAATAAATAAAAAAACCGAGATAGTTTAATCTCTTATATTTTGGTGAATTTGGGATATAGTATAAAAGAGATAGGTTGTAGTGAACTTGAGTTGGGTTTTTTCAATGTACTTTATTTTATCACGTGCAGTAGACCATTTATTTACCAATAATGGGGGGTTTTATAGTTTCTTTGGGATTTTGGGTGTGTTCATGAATTATTTTAGGCATGTATCATCATATTATATACATATATATATGTTTGGTATTGCATAATATTTCACAGTTAAATCAATTGAATTGTGATATAAGATTTGGATTGATATCTATTCTCTATATAGTATTATATTTTGTTTTCTATATGGTTGCGATATATTTATTCTATAATTAGATAGTTTGAGCTCCTCAAGGTTTTATAATTTTTTAATATTTGACTATAAATATTATTTTGAGGCTAAGAACCTTTTTTAGTTCGAGTATGGATATACCATGTTTTGTATCCATTTATTGAAACAGTTATTGATCAATTACAATGATTATGATATTGAATGATTTAATGATTTTACATGTTTTAAAAACTATTTTGTAATTTAAATAATTCGACCATAGAGATTTATGATGTGGAAACAAACTATGGATGGATTTTAAAATCTTGTTATAGATTATGAGCATGTGAAACCTCTTGTGGAGGATGATGATGTATAACAACACACTCGTATTGTAGGAAAAGCATTTTTTATTAAAAATTAATTACATCATCTAAATTCTTGAATTATGTCCATTCAAGTTGTAAACATTAAAAATACCATAACTAGTCATGTTTTGAACATCCAAATCAAGTTTTAAAATGTCTTTTTTGTGTATTGGTGTCATATAGTAATCATAGTACTAGTTATATTTAATTGAGAGTTTTTAATCTTCTCAAAACTCTTGAGGATGGGTGACTGATCATAGAGATCATCATTTTCAATGACCCATGTTGTGATGGGGGACTAAATTGAATATAGGGGTAATGAGATAGCTTCTTAGATGGAAATATATTAAGGATATTTTTACAGAGAAATATTTTCATGTAATGGTATATTATAATTGATCCAAAGTGTTCATAGAGTTGTAGTAGTGGATTTATTTATTCATAAATATTCTTATTGGCCAATATAGTAACATTATGAATCTACTCTATTGGACATGACAATGTCTCTGAAGGAAAATATTTTTTTAGTTATGAATTCATATAATTTGTAGACATAAATTTATTGGATTTCAAATAAAAAATGACCGTATATTTCACAATGCCCTGATTTTTTAGATGGGGCCAACAGAGTACTGATTATGATACTTACTTAGAGTCTATAGTGAATCTATTTTTATGATTCCACTAACTAATATGGTAGCCTCTTATTCTAGTGTAATGTGGAAGAATATGAATTAATATAACTATAGTAGTAATATACATTACATATGGACTTCACCAATATCATTTAAGGGATATGATTATATCATATTCATTTATAATAGGAAATGGGGGAATTATCACAATTCATATAGGATGCCAAATATTGAGTACCCTCACTATTGAATTTCTAGGGATCTAATATGTTTTTCTTCAGGTGATGAGTATAATAATTTTGAGATATAAGGTCAATCAATTAATTGATGACATATTTGGATGTTATATACATATTTGTCATTGATGACTTAGGGAAAAGCGTCTGGAGAAGAGTCAGACCAAGATTTTGTAAAGTATTGTTCAATAGTTGATGAAGGGAAGGTATATTATACTATTCAACATAGGTTATTGATCACCTAAACATATTATAATATATTGATTTCTTTTTGTTATTTTTATTCCAATGTATATTAAAATGATATTTTTAGAATTTAATAATGAGACATGTTAGCTTTTGAGTTTCATTCCATCATCATAACGTTTGTAAATAAGATGGGATATATGTAGTGGTGCATTGAGTTTAGAATCATCTTTTCTATTTTTGAACATTTATATAAATTCATGATTCTAGATATCACATTATTAAATTTGATTCATGGAATTAGTTTGTTGAACCCATTCGTAAGAAAACATATTTATATTGGAGACTATTAATGATTATATCCATAATGGAATAAACGGTAGAAAGGGCCAATCAATTGTAGTTGGGATTAAGTATAGTGGTTATAGAAATTATCTATATTTGGATAAATATACCATATATTATAAACACATATCATAAATTTTTTAATTTTATCACATAATTGTTTCCCCTAGTTGTGGAGTTCATTAATGACATTTTCCCAAATGGATTCACCTGTATTCCTTTGACATAGGAGTACTTTTTGATATTGAACACATGATAGTTGGGATTCCCAATTCAATACCACCATATCAAATGACATTAATTGAGTCAAAAAAACTCAAAATACATGTTTAGGACTTCCAAAATATGTTATTTATCAAGCCATGTGCATCCTCATTGAGTGAACCTATTTTGTATACCAAGAATGTGGATTGTAGTATTTGACTGTACTTATATTTTCATAAGATAAATTAGTTGATAGTGTAGAATATGTTCGTTTTTTTACATCATTTATGATCTCATTTATTTGTTGTGGGATTCAAAATATTTCTCAAGGATTGATCTCTGAGATGGATGACACTAGTTTCATGTTGTAGTGTAATGTTTTTGAGTGATAGTTATTAGGGTAGATATGGTTTATACATGTGAATTTTCATTCAATATAGAATTTCTAATACATGTTACTGTTCATGGATCTCATGAAAAAAAATGATTCCAACCATGACATTACTCATTCATCGTGGGGTTTTTTGAAGACATCTTCATTAAATCATTGATCTAATAGAAACATTCCAGATATCTAATGATCTTATTGATTACACATCATACTAATTATAATTGGTATATGTTTCAATTTTCTATTCAATGTGTTGAATTATTATTTCCTTGTGGTTTTATAGAATTTTATATCATAGGACTTTGAGTGTGTAGATGTGGTGATGTCATGGGAATATCCAATGAATGTGTTCATGTATTGGAGAATTATGTGGTTAGTGGGATACTCTTTGTGTTTTATATTTGAATTCACCCAAACTTCAAAAACATGAATATGATGATGATGAAAGGGGTGATGTTTTAGAGGTATTTCTGTAGTTAATAGGACATTCGTGATTTGAAGACACAATTAACTACAACTCTTGTATATATTATTCTTCTGCTAAGAATGATGAATTCCATATATTTAAATAAATATTGAGGTTATTGGGGGGTTTTATAGATGTAGACTGACTGGATGGTAGCTTATGGTACATATTAGTTGTGATCCTATGAGAGGAACTATTATACCTATTAAATTATGATAGAATTAGTGGTTATTTCCTTAATGTGTTAGAAACACAATCAATTTAGAGAGATGGCTATTATCCATATGGCACATACAAGCCTTCAATATAAATTTATGGTTTAATGTTAATGTCTTCATGATTTTCTTATATATAATAAGGATGTTTATCTAAATCATGTTTAATTAATTTTAGAATGACAATGTAACCTAATAATCATGTTGGATGATCGTAGAGTAGATGAATCAGAGGACTAAGGATCAACGACTTATACCACATTAATTTTCACATCTTCGTTTTTTATCATGTGAATGATAACATGGAATCCACCCAAGATTTTTATATATTGTGTGAACATATATTAGGATGTTATATGATATATTAGTGATTGTTTGACACTGATTAGTTAATCCTTGTACATAAGAGATTTATAATCCATATTAAACTTAGGTAATAGAAAGTGAAATACTTCTATACACTATGTGGAAATATTATAATAGAAGGAAATATATGTTCCATGCTAATAGGAAATATTTACACAAGACAATAATTATCAGTGAAACCATTTTATATGATTCTCGATGCCTGACCATAAAAACAATAATAGCCATGCCCTAATATTTTAATGGTTTAAACCAACCACTTCTCATGCCCATGAAAAACTGAAAGAACATCATAATAGACATGTACGGGGTTACCAAATACCACGTGGATTCATGATGTCATTTTTGTTATTTTTTATCGCTTATTTCTAGATTTTAATTTCACACTAAACCATTATGATCATAGAGTAGATGACATTTAAATGTTTTATGTCGGTATAATAATACAATTTCATATATTTCTCTTTAGAATAGTATATAAAAAAGAAACATGTTTTACATTATAGTTTTATAATGACAGTAGTAAGTACATTGGGACATATTTGAGATTTCTAAAAATTTATCACACCCATACAAACTAAATGTCGGAGAAAACGAATCACATATTAGAGGATATGGTTTGGTATTTCATCACATTATTCATAAGAGTTTATGATGAACTTCTAACCATGTAATAGATTTCATACAACAACCATTAACACGATTTATATTAAAAATGACCATATGATGATGTATATACTAATCCATGTTTTTCTCTCAATTTATGGAATGTGGCTCGAGAGAGAGTAGTTGTGGTGACCAGTATGGTATAAGAAACCTCGGAGAGTGTGTAGCTGATTTTGAAGAGAAAGAACACAGCTTAGAGAAGACAGTGATATTATGAAATATATTTTAGGATACAAATTAATTTTTAATAACATACAATTTATTTTAGAGTGACTCCTCTATTATGTTGTTTCCATTTATTGATGAAAGGAATGATAGTCCCATGCTATGTTGGAACAATAGGGTGCACTAGGTAGATATGAATTATAAAATTTCATCAAGATCATCCTTACCACTAACAAGGAATAAAATATTTTTTTAATGTTTCTCATATCTACAGTTTCAAACTTAATCCTAATCATGTCATTGATTATGAGGATATAAATCTGTACCTTTATGCATCATACATAGAACACCCAATTCCGAATGACGACCATATTGAGAGTTTCATATATGGAAATATTATACTACTTGGCAAGATTCTATGGTGTCATGGATAGTTCAAGGATGATACATGGGGTAGAATCTATATAATAAGGATCAATGGATTTATTTGTTTAATTATAACCATTGTTGGTACTTCCTGAGAATTTTATTTCATTATATTTGAAATTTATAAATTATCCCTAAATTTTTGTATGCAATAATTTTTGTTTAATAAAAAACTCATTTTACTATGGGTTCATACATATTAGGTGTGTTTTATGGATTTATTTAACGTATATGTAATTCTAAAAGTGATGACTATAGTGATATGTTGAGGCTTGTCCTTGAGTTTTAAATAAATATACCCTGGCCAACCGGTGGACTCTAGCAGGTTTCTAGAGGATTTAATAAGAGAATTTTGTTCTCTATAGATCTTACCATATTGTTACTTGGTTTTTACTAACTCATTAGTGGATATAGAACAACCCATGTAGTTCATCCTCACACATGGACTAACAATGTGCTGGTCCCTGACAACATGTTTGTCCAATCAACTAGAGAGTACAACCAAGACGAGTGAGCACTAATTTCACCCAAATTCTTTTAATTAAGATAATGGTTAATTCAGGTTAAATAAAAAAAAATTTCCAAATACCCATTATTTATAACATAATTAATCATCCATTTATTATTGAGACATCCGATTCAACTACACTTGGTTATACATTTTTAGATCAATCTGGTGACGCAATGATGGAATGTCTCTACTAGATATACACACATTTTCTCATCTAATTTAAAGATGTCAATAACACTAACCATGTTTCTACAATTTAAATTATTATTTAATGATCAATATATTTTTCCAAAATAGATCAATGGAAGATATATAGACTTTAAAACTTCAAATGATTATATCATTATCTACTATCAACAGTGGTCATCTCATGGGTATACAATTATAGATATTCTTACTAATCCTCTTTGAAAGGGAAAATAATTAAAATAACTCTAATATAATATTATTATCAATATTAAATTTCATTATCTGAAGTGATAATGAGCATCCGTTTTTATATTTATGATGGATTTGGTCTATTAATGAAACCCCATTGACTGAAGCTAAATCTCTCATAAATAGTGGATTTTTTCGAGTATTTTTTCATAGGTTGTGTTGAGCCCTCTGAAAGATTGTTGAATTCTTCCTATGATTACTGTTTTAATAATCACAAATCATTGTTACTTAATCCGGTTGGATTTCTCATATAAATAATCATGATCTTTTAGTGAATCTGTTTATATCAGTTGGATCATGTTTTTATCTCTTTGGTATTGATTTAAAAGTATTCTGGAAGTCTTCTAGATCAAACATACACTTTGTGTTCTGTCAAGACAACGGTCGCACCGATCCATATCAAAGGACAACGGTCACACTGATCCATATCAAAGGACAACAGTTGCACCGATCCATATCAAAGGACAATGGTCTTACTGATCCATATCAATGGACAACGGTCCCACTGATCCATATCAAAGGACAACTATTGCACCGATCCATATCAATGGACAATGGTCGCACCAATCCATATCGAAGGACAACGGTTGCACTGATCCATATCAAAGGACAACGGGTGCACCGATCCGTATCAAATGTCACCGAAGATGTCTCACCGATACTGAACAAATGAGTCACCGATCATTACACACCGATGCTGATCAAATGAGTCACCGATCATGATGCACTGATGCTGATCAAATGAGTCACCGATCATGTGACACCAATGCTGATCAAATGAGTCACCGATCATGACACACCAATTCTGATCAAATGAGTCACATATCATGACACAACAATGCTGATCATCTGAGTCACAGATCTGAAAACACTGATGTCTAGCCACCGATGCTGATATGATACCGACCACTTGACTCACCGATATTCATAAACAACTATTGGAATTTCTTTATCTTTATTTAATCTACCCAACGGTCATATTAGGTTTATTTTAATGCTCTGACATTTATTTAATGAAGTTTGTTGGATTTCAGGGAACCGTACCTCGTCCCTGCAAAAAGAAATCATTTCTTTTGCTGTAGCTTGTTCAATATATACAAGAAGTCCATGTTGGTGCAAACACGCCATGTGACAACAACAAGACTTATATGAGTGCAAAGAGTGGTGGATGAAATAACTGTGGAAGACAAGAGAAGACCACACAATAAGAAGACACAAGAACTCATAAACTTTGAAGCTTACACAAACAAAGTTCTGTACATTCACGAGGACATTAAAGAACAACATCAACTACATTTCTCACTATCTCTGAACCTGGATACTAAGCAGACAAAACTCTGTTTTTTAGACAGAACCGGAAGAGGACTCAAAATCATTTCTGATCAAACTCAAGGAGTTCAAAGCTTCACTGCAATCACTAGATCCATTTCTAAACTATACATCTCTACTCTGTGATTCATTATTTTACATTTCGAACAGTGTGTGTTATCTTATTTATTTTACACACACACTATCTCATGTACATTAATTGGAGGATCTGTAAATCCTCACTCAAACTCTTGAATCTTTTTCCCACTGGGGTAGTGGTAGAGGTCGTGTGTGACCTGGACACTTGGAGCTGTTGTTTTTGTTGCCACTAATAACAGTGGTAGAGGTCTTGGACCTGGACAATTGCATACTGTTGTAATCCTCGATCCAGGGTGTGGATCACATTTATATAATGTTTTGAGAGGACTAAGTCTCATATTGAGATTGAACCTCTTGGTTAAACCTGCTATGCTTATTTATTTTGAATGTCATTTTTATTTGGCTGCAAACTACTTTAAAACCCAAACTATTTTAAATTAACTTTGATAATTAAACTTGCAAGTGTTTATATTAGTTGTAAATCAGTAAGTTAGTTTCAAAAGTTAATCAATTATTCTGATTTGATTAACTGGGAAATAATCAATCCTTTGAGAACCTAACAGAACCATTATTTTGATATAAGTTCATTACAGTTTTATTCTATGTTTTATTTGGGGGATTTTAAGACAAAGTATATAAAACAGAAATTTTAATTGGAACTCAATTCACCCCACCTCTTGAGTATCCAATCTGACCAACATTTGGTATCAGAGGGATTAAAATATTTTCTAAATTACCTTTTTTTTAACTGTGATTTTAATTGTATTTTAAATTTCTTTGAATTTCGGTTATTTCTAAATTTTTATATCATTTAAAATCATTGCTTTATGTAAGTTATCATGGATAAAAAAATTGAAGGTTTTGCTACTAATAGACCACCCTTTTTCAATGGCACTAACTATGTTGAGTTGAAAATTAAGATGAAAATTCATTTAGAGTGCATGGGTTTTGATATTTGGACTGTTATAGAATCAGAATATAAAATTCCTACTACTGCTAGATCTACTTGTAATGAAGATACTAAGGCTGCCTACAATAATAATTGCAAAGATATGAATACCTTGTACTGTGAATTATGATATGAGTAATTTAATAGAATATCTTCTTGTAAAACTACTTATGAAATTTGGGATACCTTATCTGTTTCTCATGAAGGAACAACTAATGTTAAGGAAATGAGAATGAAAACTTATACTATTAAGTATGATAATTTTATAATGAAGCCGGATGAACCCATTTATGACATGTATCTCAGGTTTAATGAAATTTACAACAAAATGGCTTCTCTGGGAAAGGATGTTCCATCAAAGGAATAAATTATGAGAATTATGAGATCTCTACCAGAAATATGTAGAAGAACTTCTGTCTTCATAAGAGAATCATGTGATATTGGTGAACTTCCAGTCAATGAACTAATTGGAAAGATGATGATGTATGAAGAGGAAATAAAGTTTAACAATGAAGAAGAAGATGAACCTAGAAGGAAGTCAGTTACTTTCATGACTTCATCTTCAAATAACAAGGATAAGAAGATGCTTCATGCTATAAATGAGAGTTCAAGCTTTGAAGACAGTGAAAGTGATTATGATAGTGATGCTGAGATGGATCACATTTCCAGAAGGTTTAAAAAGTTTTATAGTAAGAAGAAGTTTTTCAGAAAATCAAATTATAAAGGTAAGTATTATAACAAGGGACATTGGAAAATGGATTGGAAGAAATCTAACAAATCAGATGAAGTTGTCTGCTATGAGTGCAAAAGAAAGGGACACATAAATCAGACTATCCAAAGATGAGATACAAGAAGAAGTATGAATACAAGGACAATAAGTTTAAGAAAGCCACGAAGGATACATGGAGTGCTTCTGAGGATAGCTCCACTGAATTTGAATTTTCTTAAACTGAACACAAAAATAAGGCAAAAATGTGTTTTATGACAAACACATCTAAGGTAACATCTGAAACTCATGATTTAAATTCATATTATTCTGAAGATGATTCTGACTCAGAAAACATGTCAAAATTTGAACTATATGAATATTGTGATATGTTAGAAGATACCTGTAATGAGATGAAAGACAAATACAAAGGTTTAAAGAAACAGTATTCTTTAACAGTTAAACATAAATCTGATCTTGATATTGAAATTGAAAAGAATGCAAAGTTCCGTAAAGAAAATATTTAACTGAAATGATCTAATGAGCAACTCAAGAAAGACTTAGAAAAATTTACCAATGGTAAAGATACTCTTACTCAGATGCTAGTTAAGAAAATAGCACCTAGATACACTACTGGTATAAGATACCAACCTGGACAAAGGAAAATTACCAAAACTAAATTCATTCCTAAATCTGTAGAGAATGTATCTAGTTTTGAAACTTCATATGCCTCAACTAGTTATATTCATATTTATGGATCTAATAATATTTATCTTTAAAAATTGGTTCACTCTAGAAATCTTATGAGACCCATTAGACAAATATGGGTACCGAATGTTTTATTGGCTAACCTATCTGGACCCAAGAAGATCTGGGTACCAAAATCATTTCCTATCTAAATCTGTTTTGTAGGGAACCTGCTTAAAGATATCCTGTATAAAGCCTTGGTATTTAGACAATGGATGATCAAGACATATGTCAGGAGACTTCTCATGCTTTAAAAGCTTAGTCAGAGTTGATGGAGGCTTTGTCACCTTTGGTGAAAACTCAAAAAGAAAAATCATCAGCTTAGGCCAGATTGGTAACACTGACTCAATATTAATTTCTAAAGTTTTATTTTTTGATGGACTTAAAAACAATTTTTTAAGTATTTCTCAGATATGTGATGATGGTTTTTATGTTAAATTTGAAAACGATTCTTGCAATGTTTTTAATTCTAAAAATGTTTTAGTGTTTTCTGCTTTAAGAAATGAAAATGTTTATGCTGTTGATTAAAATTCTTTAGCTAAGCAAAATATTACGTGTTTAAATGCTTTTAATAATGAGTCTTTTCATTGGCACAGAAGGTTAGGACACTGCAATGTGCATTCACTTAGAAAACTTGCTAGGAAGAACTTAGTTAGAGACCTACCCAAACATGAATTTCCAACAGAAAATGTTTATAATCCCCGCGAAAAGGGATAGGAACATTAAGTTTCTTTTAAATCAAAGAAAGAAGTTTCAATTTCTCAACCTCTCGAGTTGGTTCACATGGATTTATCTGGACCTTCCAGAGTTTCTAGTTTAAATGGGAAGCACTATGTTTATGTTCTTGTAGATGACTTTTCTAGATACACTTGGGTATATTTTCTAGCTCACAAAATTGAATCTTGTTCTTGTTTGTAAAATATTTTAAGTCTATAGAAAACCATAGCGAACGTAAAATTAATAACAAGAGAAGTGATCATGGCCGTGAGTTTGAAAATCATGATTTTGAATCTTACTTCTCACACAGTGGATATAGTCACAATTTCTCTTCCCCTATGACACCTCAACAGAATGGTGTAGTAGAAAGAAGGAATAGAACCCTACAAGAAATTGATAGGACTATGCTTAATGAGTATGACCTACCTTTTTATTTTTGGGCTGATGTTGTAAATACAGCTTGTTATGTTATCAATAGAGTCTTGATCAGACCTGTTCTTAAGAGGACCCCTTATGAGTTATGGAACCATAGGAATCCTAAGGTTAACTACTTCAGATTTTTTGGTTGCAAAGTCTTTATTCATAATATTAAAGATAATCTTGACAAATTTGCATCCAAGAGTGATGAAGGAATTTTCCTAGGTTACTCTATTTCTAGTAAAGAATATAGAGATTTGAATAAGAGAACCAAATGTGTGGAAGAATCTATTCACATCAAATTTTAATGAAACTGATCCACATGAACCTAAGAAGTCTCTTGAAAATCTTGAAGATGATCACTCTTTTTTTATCCTTAAGGATAAAGACAGAGGACCTATAATTTAAACATCCAGTTCTGGAAATTTTCCAGAACCTGCTTCTGTTGAACCTCAACCTATAGATGAACCTAAAATATCAAGTCCTACATTTTCCAGACCAACTAGGATTCTAATGAACCATCTGTTATATGCTGTTTTTGGTAATTTAGATAGAGGAACACAAACTAGAGCTTCTCTAAGAAATCAGGTTAAACATCAATCTTTTCATTCACAGTTAGAACCTAAAAATATCAATTATGCTATAAATGATTAATTTTGGGTAATGGATATGCAAGAAGAACTAAATCAATTTGAATGAAACAAAGTATGGATATTAGTAGAATGACTAAGGACACTATAACCATAGGTACAAAATGGGTGTTTAGAAACAATGTTGATGAATCTGGAAACATCATTAGAAACAAAGCTAGGCTAGTTTCACAAGTTTGCAATCAAGAAGGAATTGACTATGAGGAAACCATTGCATCTGTAGCTATATTAGAGGCTATAAGGATCTTACCTGCCTATGCATCACATCTGAATTTCAAGTTATATCAAACGGATGTGAAAAGTTATTTTTTAAATGGTTTTATTGTGGAAGATGTTTTTGTAGAACAACAACCTGGTTTCTCAAATCCCCATTTTGGAAATCATGTTTTTAAACTTTCTAAAGCTTTATATTGATTAAAACAAGCTCTAAGAGCTTGGTATGAATGAATTTCAAAATTTATTATTTCAAAAGGATATACAAAGGAATAGATGATCCCACTCTTTTTATAAAATAGATTTCAAATGATTTATTAATAGTACAAATCTATGTTGATGATATTATTTTTGGATCTTCTAAAAATTATTTATGTACTGATTCTTCAAAGGTTATGCAAAATCAGTTTGAAATGAGATTAATGGGAGAGCTTAGGTGTTTTCTTGGATTTCAAATCTTTCAAACGGAAGATGGTATTATTCTAAATCAAAGTAAATATACTAAGGATTTATTAAAACGTTTTGTTTTAGCTAGTATTAAGGAATGTTATATACCTATGAGTACTACGTGTAAATTGGATGTTGATGAAACTGGGAAAACAGTTGATCGAACCTATTACAGAGGTATGATTGGGAGTTTACTTTATCTTACTTATAGTAGACTAGATATTATGTTTAGTGTGTGTATGTGTGATATATTTCAAGCTAATCCTAAAGAATCACAGTTATTGGCTGTTAAAAGGATTTTTAAATATCTTAAGTATACAGTGAATTTAGGTTTGTTCTATCTAAAAGGACAATCATTTTATCAAACCTCTTATTCAGATGCTGAATTTTCTGGATTTAAGATAGATAGGAAGAGCACATCTGGAACATGTCATTTACAAGGAAAGTCCCTAGTATCATGGTGTAGTAATAATCAAAACTCAGTTGCATTGTCTACTGCTGAAGCAGAATATGTAGCTGTTGGTAGTTGCTGTGCACAGATTCTGTGGATGAAACACACTTTATTGGACTACGGATTTGATTTTAAATATGTTTCAATTAACTGTGACAACACTAGTGCGATCAACATTTCTAAGAACCATGTGTCTCACTATAGGACTAAGCATATTGATGTCAGACATCACTTTCTCAGAGATCATTATCAGAAAGGTGATATTTCTCTAGAATTTATTAGTTCTAAACATTAATTAGCTGATATCTTTACAAAGACTTTATGCTCTGAAAGAATGAATTTTATTAAACATGAATTGTGTATGATTGATCTGTGAAACTGATCTATGAAACTGATCTGTGAAACCGATCTGTGAAAACTGATCTGTGAAACCGATCTGTGAAACCGATCTGTGAAACCGATCTGTGAAACTGATCTGTGAAACCGATCTGTGAAACCGATCTCTGAAACCGATCTGTAAAACTGATCTGTGAAACTGATCTGTGAAACAGATCTGTGAAACCAATATGTAAAACTGATCTGTGAAACAGATCTGTGTAACTGGTCTGTGAAACTGATCTGTGAAACCGATCTGTGAAACTAATCTGTGAAACTGATCTGTGAAACCGATCTGTGAAACAGATCTCTGAATCCGTTCTTTGAAACGGATCTGTGAAACCGATTTGTCAAACCGATCTTTCTTTCTATTACTTTTTATTGTGTTGTAATTAATTAATTACATTTATCTTTAATATGGAAACCTTAAATTGTGAAATAAATTATACGTGACTATTTCTATTCCCCAAACCGTCAACCTTTCATTTCCTTCCAAGCCTTATATCCTATCTACTCCTCTACTTCGAACCTTCGAACTCCTACATTCCCCAGAATCTTCAAATGGCTAAGCAGAAAAAACCAAGAAAATGATCAGAAAGTCTTCTACCTTCAAAACGTGCTTGAGGCGAGTCAAGTAGTACCACTCAAAGACCAGTAAATCTAAACTTGGAAACTCGAATTGTTGCTATAGAAAAGGAAGTCTGTTCCGCCTGGCTTTTGACAATTAAGTCACTTTTGATACATGTTTTAGAATCGTAAGGATGGAAAGCCTGGTTCTTAGATAACACTCGTCTATACTACCCAAATCTTGTGCATGTGTTTTATATAAATATGCAAGTCACATTAGATGGTTTAGAGGCTACCATAATGTCTTCTGTAGTGAAAGGAAAGAAAATATCTTTTTGTCTAAACAATGGGATGAATGTTTAAATGTACCCCATAATGGTTGGTATGAGGATTATGCTGGAAACATTACTCCAACCACTGAATAATTCTCTTATGATTTAGCTTTAGAGATTGTGACTGGAAATAGAGATTCAAGGAGAATCACAGCCTCAGAGTTGGATGGTTAATGTAGACTTCTCTTAATGTTTATTCAGCACCAAATTTGCCCTAGGAAAATGGATTTTTCTGATATAAGGTACTAGGATGTTTTTATATTGTTTTTACTAAAGACCCATGAGAAGATCAATTTGTGTAGTTATCTAATGGTGCGCATAGCTGGAATGGTGAAACCTTCTAAGAAAGCCACTTCCCTATTCTATTCCAAAGTGATCTTTGCTATGTTAAAGATTCTGGAATGTGTTGATGAAGATGATGAGATAGCTGAATCTGAAAGTGCTTTTTGTGTTAACAAAGAAATCTGTAAACGGATGAAAATAAATTGGAACCCATTGAAGAAATGATGGGTTTTTTATGAGGACAAGTTGTATGAATCCTAAAATCCCACTGATCATGGAAAGAGGCCAAAGGGTTTGAGAGACCCTGGTTTGAAATCAGATGAGGAGCCAATTTATTCTGATGATGAGGAAGAAGTAAATGTTGAAAGGAATAAAGACATTTAAGAGTCTGGTAAGCAAGGGATAGAAGAAGCTGAAACAGAAGAAGGAAGTATGTCACCTCATGATGATAGGAGTGATCCTGATACTGTGAGCCCTAAGAGAAGAATAGACTTTGGACCTGCCATTCCACCTTTACCCTTACCTGAATCAGAACCAGTTCTTAGTGATGAAGAAGCTAGTGACACTTAAGTATCTGACAGTGAAGTTTCTGTGAAGAATGGAAATGGGAATGATGATGATGATGATGATGATGATAATGATGATGATACTAATAACCGACCAGTGGATGGTCTAGTTGTACCTCCAATAGAATCACATCAAATTGTACCAATAACAAATTCCAATGGCAAGAGAGATTCTCTAGAAATCAAAGGAAAAGATTGTTTTGATAAATCGAAATATACAATGTGTTCTGCTATTTGGGATGATTACCCTAGTTTTTCTATTTTGGGTTTAGAGTATTCTGAAGAAGAAGAGGAAGAACCAGAATCTGCTGCGTTTATGAAGGAAAGACAACAAGTTGAGGAAAGGTTTTATCATTCTATTGATGTTGTAGATGCTCATCTACCTAGTTCTACTATCTCTCAGACTGATTTTGATAAGTTCAAAAGTGAGTTTCATGCTGCTGTGAGAGATACAATCAGAGAAGAAATTTCAAATTCTATTAGACCAGACCTAGCCAATACTTGTGAGTTTATTGGTAGGCACATAGCCTCTCTAAATCAGATTCTGAAGGATCTACAATCTGGCTTAGTTTCTTTATCAAATGAATTTAGATCAACCATCTCTGGTATGATGGAAGTGTTGAGGAATCTGATTGAACATCTTAAGAAGTCTGATCTGAAAAATTTGAAAGCTTAGATAACTCAAATAATTTCTCATGCCAGTACAGCCAAAGTAACCATGATCACTACTCGTGAGCTAGAGGCTCTAAGGAAGATTGTGCATGATGAATTGGCCGCCATTAGACAAGTTCTTGATTTGGACTCATTGAGGAAGATAAAGGAGCACAATGATCACATTCATAATATGGTAACATTATATTCAGCAGATGCCACTAATGCTCTGAGAGAGATCATGGAAAAGGTTGATCATTACTTTTCAAAAATCTATAACAATCATGAGATGACTGTGAATTTTTCAATGTGTTAGCTGACAATCTGAGACTACCTCAAGTCACTCAATCTTTCAAGACTCAAGTTCATCAGTTCCAAGATTTTACTCCAACCTTGGCACGGTTGATGGAAAATGATTATGATTTTGAGAAGGCTATGCAGTGTGGTGCAGAAGTTAATCCGGATTTCATAAATCTTTTGAAGCCTTATCTGAATGAACAAGCCACTTCCATTGTGCTTCCTACTACTTAACCTCTCAGTACCTCTGATGTTGCTCCAAATCAGATCTTCGTTGCTCAAGCTCTATCTCACCTACAACCAGTTCATCAACAATATTCTCAACCAGCTACTACTGCTCCACAGCCAATCCCAGTGGAATCCTTTCATCCACCCTCCAGAGTCATCTAACCACCCTTTCAAATTCGCCCAGTTCAACCTGCCTCCAAGCCTTCCAACTTACCAACCATTGATCCTTCTGACAAAGGCAAAGCCCCATTACATCCCAAGAAATAGTTGTGCATTATTGTTGATAGGGTGAACCCTGTTGTGTTTGTACTGTGATGTATTATAAACATTATTCTTTTTCTTTTTTATTCTCTCTGCTACCTTCTTTTAATCTCTTATTTATCTGTTTTCCCTCCTTTTTGATTATCCAAAAGGGGGAGACATATGTATATATATGGGGGAGATGCATCTCTAATGGCGGAGATTCTTTTTTATCTATGGGGGAGAACCTTTCTATGGGAATTCTTGCATATGTATTTAAAGGCATAAATTCAGGGGGGATTTAAATCTCATTATTTTATTATTATTATTATGCCTTGTCACTATTATTGATGATATATTATATTTATTTATCACTAAGATTTGTGATTATCAAAAGGGTGGAGATTGTTGAGCCCTCTGGAAGATTGTTGAATTCTTCCTATGATTGCTGTTTTAATAATCACAAATTGTTGTTACTTAATCCGGTTGTATTTCTAATATACATAATCACGATCTCTTAGTGAATCTGTTTATATCAGCTGGATCATGTTTTTATCTATTTGGTATTTATTTACAAGTATTCTGGAAGTCTTCTGGATCAAACAGACACTTTGTATTCTGTCAAGACAACGGTCGCACCGATCCATATCAAAGGAAAATGGTTGCACCGATCCATATCAAAGGACAACTGTCGCACTGATCCATATCAAAGGACAATGGTCGCACCGATCCATATCAAATGACAATGGTCACACCGATCCATATCAATGGACAACGGTCTGACCGATCCATATCAAAGGACAACAGTCACACTGATCCATATCAAAGGACAACGGTCGCACCGATCCATATCAAAGGACAATGGTCGCACCGATCCATATCAAAAGTCACCGAAGATGTCTCACTGATGCTGATCAAATAAGTCACCAATCATGAAACACCAATGTTGATCAAATGAGTCATTGATCATGACACACCGATTCTGATCAGATGAGTCACCGATCATGACACACCGATGCTGATCAAATGAGTCAGTGATCATGACACACCGATGTTGACCAAATGAGTCACCGATCATGAAACACTGATGGCAATCAAAAGTGTCACCGATCATGACACAACAATGCTGATCATCTATGTCACCGATCAGAACACACCGATGTCTAGCCACCGATGCTGATGAGCTACAGATCACTTGACTCACCAATAGTCATAAATTGCAGTTTGAATTTCTTTATATTTATTTAATCAACCCAATTTTCATATTAGGTATATTTTAATTCTATGAAATTTATTTAATGAAGGTTGTTGGATGTCATGGTACCGTACCTCGTACCTGCAAAAAGAAATAATTTCTTTTGCTGGAGCTTATGCCATATATACATGAAGTCCTTGTTGGTGCAAACACGCCATGTGACAATGACAAGACTTATATGAGTGCAAAGAGTGGTGGATGAAATAACTGTGGAAGACAAGAGAAGACCTCACAATAAGAAGACACCGAATCTCATACACATTAAATCTTACTCAAAAAGAGTTCTGTACATTCAGGAGGACATTGGAGAACTTCATAGACTACATTTCTCACTATCTCTAAACCTAGATACCAAGAAAACGACACTGTTTTTCAGACAAAACCAGAGGAGGACTCAGAATCATTTCTGATCAAACTCAAGGAGTCCAAAGCTTCACTACAATCACTAGAGCCATTTCTAATCTTTATATATCTACTCTTTGAGTCATTATTTTAAATTTTTATCAGTGTGTGTTATCTGCTGTATTTTACACACACACTGTCTCCTGTACTTTAACTAGAGGATATGTAAATCCTCACTCAAACTCTTGCATATTTTTCCCACTAGGTTAGTGGTAGAGGTCGTCTGTGACCTGGACAGCTGGAGCTACTGTTTGTGTTCCGACGGATAACAGTGGTAGAGGACATGGACCTGGATAGTTGCATACTGTTGTAATCCCCGATCCAGGGGGTGGATCAATTTTATATAAAGTTCTGAGAGGACTAAGTCTCATCATGAGACTGAACCTCTTGGTTAAACCTGCTGTGCTTATTTATTTTCAAAGTCATTTTTATTCCGCTGCAAACTACTTTAAAACCAAAACTCTTTTAATGTCACTTTGATAATTAAACTCTCAAGTGTGTATATTAGTTGTAAATCAGTAATTTTGTTTCAAAATATAATCAATTATTTTGATTTGATTAACTCGGAAATAATCAATCCTTTGTGAAACTAACAGAACCTTTATTTTGATATAAATTCACTACAGTTTAATTCTGTGTTTTATTAGGGAGATTTTAAGACAATGTTTTTAAAACAGATATTTTAATTGGAACTCAATTCACCCCCCTCTTGAGTATCCACTCTGACCAACAAGTTGATTATCTAGTAAATATCATCTCTTATAATATCATATTTTATCCTTGTAATGATGGAATATTTATAGTGTATAAATAGTTATTTACATAACCTGGTCTTATCCACTAGATTCAATGAATAAATCACTATATGTTCTTGAATCAACAATTAATCTGGTGACTTGATATCATATTCGTTGACATATAAAATAACTAGTAACTTAGATAGGACCATTGAGGAATGGAATTATATAACTTCCATTATTAACAATGAAACTATTTTATTATATTCTTCTAGTAATGCTTCCTGTTCCATTGAAATAAGATATAATAGTCTTTTGTGTCTGAATTTGTATTCCATTGGTATGAAACATGATTCTGAAATTTATCCTCTGATGAACATTGGATTACTTCATAATCAAGAATGATATATGAGGGAAACTACCATATAGTTCATTTTATATGATGTTTTCCTAAGAGTATCGTTTATTTTGTAAATCCATGGTTAATATATGATTAATTTGGGAATGTGAGAGGCCCTTAGGGCACATGTTTTATATGTAACAACACTTTTTTTCTCTTATTGATAAATATATAAGAGATTTTCTTTACCTTATTGTGTCTCATATTTTTTATTGAATTGTATAGCTAGTTGAACACCGATTCATCTATATGGATAATAGGATTACTCAATTTCTATTACATTCCACTTTTAATGGGGTCAATATTACATTAAGATTCATGTTTACTATGGTATATTTAATGGTATCTATTTGAGGATGGACAAGTCAATTTATGTGGGAGTATAAATTTCCTAGAAATTTAGTATCTGTAAATTTCACAATAATGTGGGATAATTCTAGGTAGAGTTAGTGATTTATCTAGTAACATCTAACATGTTATGTGGGACATACTATCATCTAATTATTATAACAACCCTCTATAATGGGAATTTGGTGTTCTTGAAAATGACCACTACAAGGGAAGGATGTGTATCAATAAATTAAACTAGTAACACAGAATGAAATTCATAATTTTTGAAATAATTCTATGAATTTTTCTTGCCTTGTTTTATGTTGTGATAGACATTAAAATATTTATAATAATAGTTCAAATATAGATTGGGATATGGTACATGGTCGATTGGACATATCATGATTACATTATCTATAATCGTCTATATATTTATTTTAGTATTTAAAATATTATATGATGAAAATATCCATATAATTATGTTCAATTGTTCTAGAATACACATTGGTGGTGTCCTGCTAGGTTTTTTATCACACCATATATGTATATCATGATGTGTGTACTAATTCCACTATTATAGTACAAGTGGATTGAAATATATTATGGGTTGGTTTTTTGGAGACATATTTATGGACATGGTTGTATTTTTTAGTGATATTCTAGAATTTTGTGAAACATTTATTTTAGTAAAATATATGGATATATTGTTTTTCCTACCTCATGTAGGGGACCATGGATTATTTTTATGTATAAAATATATAACTACAAAACTAGTTATTAAAAAACATTATATATTTGAAAAAATTATTTACTTTAATATTGTTGAATTTCTATTTTGATACTGAGGGTATAGGGTTGTTATTAAAGGTACTCAGACCCATTCGTCTTGTTGGAAACATCTTACATATAAATTTATATTTATGATTTTATGTGGAACTATACATCAAATGAAATGATTAGGGACGGAATTTTATTAGACAGAAACTATTGAAATATATTAATTGGAATAAATTTTTAGAATATAGTTCGATAAAATTTTACTTTGTTATAATATGTTATATGATTGAGGAATCCACATATTAAAATATTAAATTGTATTTTATTTCATATTTTCCCCAAAACATAATAATTCATGTAATTATTCCTATTTAACGTATATACAACTATGGAGGAGTATAGTAGATAAAAAACATGTTTATTTAAAAAATTGAATTCAAAAAAAATTATGGTATCATGATAACAAAGGGAACATATGGGATTTTAATTTTTTAAATTGGCATAGATTTAGATATATAAATATTTATTTTATTTAGAATAATCAAATAAATATCCCATTCAAAAAAATTACAATCATAGTGTATTATAAATCCACTTTTTTGAGATGTAATTGTTTCTAAATTATCATGTCTCTTGGTGTTATATAATCATATGATCTACTATACTAATAAAAATTGAGATGGTGTGAGGACATCACATTATACCTCATTCTCATAATAATTTCTATAATGTAGAGTTATATATCCTTGGGTTTACTATACTAAAGTGTCATTTATGAAGATACCATCTAGGGGTCCATCAATTAGTGAACACCTAGAAACAAAAAATTGATGTTGAAAATCTATGTATTCAATTACAAGATCCACAAAATTGAGAGACAAATAAATTTTCAATTTAATTTAATTATTTTAAATCATTTATTCAAAATTTATATATCCTTAATTACATACATTGATTAGATCACCTCAAACAATGTGATTAACATGTTTAATTAAACATTATTTATTTAATGATGGTACCATTGATATTAAATATCCTTATGAAAGAGATAATGAAAAAAAATTAATAAAAAATAAATTTTTAATGATATTATCACTATTATAAATGAACTATATAAATTATTAAAGGAGAAGAGTTAATGAAATAAATCATTTCTTCTACTTTTTCTTGGTGATTTGTTTTGATAATATGTATGCTCTAACGAAATAATTTCCAAATATAATGTTTAAGTATATAGTGTTCTATTTAATTTTAATATTATGATGTTATATGTTTTTTTCCATATAAGAATGTTTCAAATGGCTCATTCCACATATTAATTTCAGACAACCAAAATATCATATAAATGATTTGGAATGAAGGAAAAAAAGGATTCATAGAATTTATTTTGAGAGACCGCTTACCCATGTGAAAGAAATTATAATGAGGTGTCGGTAAAAAAAATCCATAGCCTTTATTTCAGTATTAAATACATAGTTGATTAATATACTAATACATTATTTTGTGTACCATTGCTCACTAAACATTTTAACTATTAATTATTATTTTATGGAAATCAATACATGGATTCTTGAATCAGAAATCAATTTCTAATAACATCCTATACAATTTACAGAACGTATGAACATTCAATAAATATTTGGTAGTGGGGTAATATGTGATCTCACATGAATAAAGTTAAATATGCTTCCATCACATCAGGTTTGGTTTGATAATGGGGGAAACAAGATAACTACTGGTTATACCCCATTTTTTAGATTTTTTCTTTTTTTAGATAGATCCAATATAGAATCCCTAAGAATGGTAAAACAAATTTCTCCACCTATAATTTAAAAATAAATTTATAATAACATATAATGAAATTTAAGTTCTATAATGAATAGAAGAAAATTTTATAATAATAATCATGAGAGGACTTTACAATAGTGATGAAATTTGAAATAATTTCAAGTTCAACAATGAAATGAATATAATATTTTATATTTATAATATGTTGTGATTTAAATTTTCTGACCTAAAAATGTAAATATTCACATAATAATTACAATATGTCATAGTTAACTAGTTTTTTATGTTTCTTTGTGTTTTAAATCAATACTTTGAAATAATGTTTTTAAACAATTTTTATAAATTTTTTAAATCATGTTATTTCAAGTAATGTAAATAGAGTACGTAAAAAGGGTCTAAAAATATTATATTGATGAGATGTGTAAATATAAATATGTCATTAAATTTTAATATATGAGTCCATATCAATTGGCTTGATTTTTCGACTATTTTTTTAAAAAAAAATTCAGGATAAATAATTTTTAATGTTTTTTATATACTCACCAACATATAATAGTACCCCTTTATATAAAATCAAGGTTAATATTCATTGGATGAATGATTTTTTCTGATTCCAAAATATTAACACATTTATTTTGGAATATTAAAATAATAATAGATAATATTTGAAATATATTTTGTTGAATAAATTATTAATAATATATCAAATGTTTTATTACATTATAAGGTGTTTTATTTAATTTTGATCGGTTTTGAATAATAATCATAATAATAGAATAGTTATAATACTATATAAAATTTTATTATATTACAAATAAAATAATTTTCATATTATAATGAATTAATGAATGAGTTTACATGTTTTTTTATTATGAATCATATAATCATGATTGAAAAAATTAATATTATTAAGACAGTTATAATAATAATATGAAAAAAATAATATTCATGATGAGATCGATATTAATTAAAAATGTTGAAAAAAATACTAAAAAATTAAAAATTATATTAACATATTTGAGCTTTATTTAATGATTTTGGAATAATAAATGAAAAAATAAAGTGAAATAATATTTTTTAATTAGTTATTAGAGAATTTTTAATCTTATTACAAAAATTAGAATATCATATGGGGATATGTTTAAATATAAATTTTAGAAATAACACTAAAATAAGACAACTTATTAAAATTAAACCATGGTTATTAAAAATTCATCAACTAGTGAAAAATAAATTTCATAAATGAATGAAAAGTTGATTGATATTAAATAATATCATACATAGGACCATCAATCACTTCTAGAAGTATATTTTTTCAGTATTCATATTTTATTTGAAAAAAATATAAAACTTGATGAATAGTGATGCATCACGAATCAATTCTCATTTAGTTTATGTTGAGTATAGTGAAATTTAGAGCACATGATTTCATTATGTGTTTTATCCAATTTCATTATTTAAATATTTTAGATATTTATTTCTATATTATAAAATAATAAAAATAATTTTCCAAAGGATTAATGAGTTGAATTAATTTATCACGATATTAATAAATTAGTTAATGTAGGAAATCGATATGTTCTTATCATTAAGGTAAATATTATTATTGTATAAATGTATAAAAAATAATTCTATTTTTTAAACCTTCTCTAGGTAAACAATATTCAAAATATTTATTATTTCTACACCAAAATAATATTAAATCGTATAAAATATGAGATCATTTTATATAAATATATAAATAAAACACAAATGTTTTATCCACAATGAAAATAATAGTGATATTACCATGCTTAGAGAATAAACTTTTACTGATTTTTAAGTGTTATATAGAATAGGATTAATATTCTAAACTTAAGACAAATATAATGGCTAGTTTTTTGGGATATATATTGTTCATTATCAGAAGGAGGTATTTTCCCCCATATAAATTATTATATATTTAAATATATATAAATATTTTATTTTTTTATATGAAAGAATTATTGACATATTAAACAGATAGTGTATAAATGTGATAAAATGTTGTCCTATTATTTTATATATTATGAAAGTATATTAATGAATTCAAAGAAACAGATAGAAATTATATAGTATTTCATTTAAAGATAAATTATGTTATGAAACATGAAAAATTTAAACACACTAAGGTATTTTATATGGAATGGTGTTCAATGAAATTTGATTTAAAAATTATTAATTATGTGAGGTTTTGGATATAAAATATATTTCATGACATGATTTTTTACCAGTGGAAGTTTTATGTTTTTTCACTCAAAGAAGATAATATTTATCACTAAAATAAATAATAAGTATAAATACGTTATGAGATATTAAACCATATGCCAAGTGTTTTATATTAAATAATATAATGATTAAATTATTGTGGTTTCTTCAAATCGATTTCGAACATTCCATGACAACAAATGTTATAAAATAAATAGTTGTATAATACCTTGATTGTTTTTGGTAAAAATATATCCCAATGAAATACTAATTTCTTTTTAAAATTTTGTAATATGGTAAACATAACAGGGATTATTTTTATGATAATGATGATTTTTTTGATATTTTGATAATTATTTTCGATAAGATATCAAATTTTCACATATTATTTTTGTGGAAACTATCTTTTTTCATTATACCATCAACTAAGTTATATATATATTTCCATTTAAATTAATATTAATTTTTATATAAAATTTATTGGATTTATTAGAAAATATACATTTGTAAATGGGGGATAAATAGACATTTAATCAATGTGGATACTATATGTTTCAAATATAAGTTAGATAATGAAAAATAGAAAACTATAAATACATGATGGTGCATATTTAAATAATGAAATTATTTAATAGAAAAAAATGTGTAAAGGAAAAATATTTATTTAAATTTTATATTTATTACAGAATAAATTTTATTTTTTCTTGATTTTGTAGATTAGTCAATTTTATATTTCAAAAAATTTACAAGAGGGCTGTTAGTAAACATTAGGTTTAAATTAAAAAATAATTAAAAATATTATTGATACAATAATATGTAATATGATATTTGAAAGAAAAAGTATAAATATAAAATTTATTATTGATGTGCCAAGGTCAAATTATATTCTTTCCCTAAAACTAGATATGAATTCATATTACCAAAATTATATTCCCATATAATGTGATGATTATATGATCAGAAAATACGATCATATAATATAATTTCTTTCTAATAGGTGATCAATCATGAAGTATTATCATTATTGAAGCCTTTTCTCTATAAGGTAACGAATTTTTTTTTTTGTTTTGTCGCAGAAATTTATGAAGAAAATTTATTAAGGATTTATATGAATGATATAATTATTAATTCATTATATATTCACTATTCCACTATTTATTTATTGCTAAAACTATTTGTGGAAATAAATTATTTACATATACAGAATAAATATAATATAGAAATGTTTTTCTTCATGATTAGTGTTAATCATTGTTATTTATAATCAAAAAATAAATGTGGTAGAGAAAAAAATTAATTTTTATTTATTTGACAAAAATTAGTCGTTGAACTCTTGAATAGGAACAATTTTTTGAAGTGCAGACTAAAATTTCATAGATTATAAAAAATATATGTGATTAACTATGAAATAATATTTATATTTTTTAGAGAAAAACATATATTTAATTAGGTATTTATACGTATTCAGTTCTAAAAATATTAAACCACATCAATGAATGGAATTCCATTGAATATAATTATATTATTAAATTTGAATTTTAAAATGTATAATGTTAAGAATAACCATCCAAATATTTATGGGGATTATAGTTGAATAAAATGTATATTTATTTTTTATATAATGGGTTCACTGTCCATTGGTGGAGAATTCAATAAATTATATAAGGAACTAGAACATTCCTTGTGAACCATATTCCTATAATCAAAAAGTGTACCATGTTGTAAGATCATATTTTAATATTAAAGATAATAATTTTATATGGATGATGTATATCCCCTATCACATAATGTTATATACTATATAAATAATAATAATCATTGATATGTTTGATAACACCCAACAATAAAAGAATGATATTTTACCAGCATCTCAAGGAGAATACATTAATGAATCATTTTATTCTAGTTCTTGTAATTTTTTCATAATACTTATTATTTTCCATTAGGATGATATAAAATCATTCAAGGTAACAAAAAATGAAAGAAATCAATTTTTTGGAAATTGTTTAATGATTGTGAAATTAATTTCAGCCCATCTCTATGCTACTAATATCTCACCTTATGACAACATCATAATACCCAATAGTTATAACAACCTCAACATTTTTGTGATCTTTTTCTCTTCACCTTCCTAGATAACTGTTGTAATAAATTATTATAACCACATAGTCTTTATGAAATAATAAAAAAAATTCAAGTTATATTACATAGTTAAATATATATTTAACACAGTATATTTACATATTTGATTAGGAAAATTATAAAATAGTGTATGCATTTATATTTTTACTTCTACTTAATCTTTTTTATTACAAAAATTTTTTTTATATATTTTCTATATCAGTTATATGGATTTATACAATAATTTCAAAATTATATTGATTTTAAAAATATGGTACCATATTAGAGATATAATATGATTCTTCTTTACATATTTAAAAATCAATGGATGGGGAATATTATATTTATATAGAATTAAAGGAATGATAAATATTTTAAACAAACAGAATTGTATAATTTATTTTATTGAAAACAATATTAATTATCATTTAGAATAGTATCTAATGGTAAACATTTCTATTCCATAATAAGTTATAATTTTTTTAACATATAATTATTATGTGGTTTTCCAAAACCATCATTACATCTAATATATGTTTTATAAAATATTCATTTCCTAGAAACATTTTGTACCAATTATATTTATATAATAAATATCGTCAATCCCTATTAAAAATTATTTAATTTTTTATATTGGCTCAAAGAAAACGTATCTTGATGGTTAATATTTCCAGTATTGGATCCAAATTTCTTCACATAGTATATCATGTAACAATGTTTGAGGAATACCATGCATTTTAAAATAGTAGGAGAATATAATTTGTTGCATGATACTATATACCATTATAAATGATCCTTATCTAGATATCTAACATCAAATTAATAAACTAATATGATAAATTATTATCTACATTAATAATCATTTCCAAATAAATACAAAATAATAATATTATTATTTGAATAATTATATTGATAATCCTAAATTATTTCTATTTGTTAAATAAATTTTCTCCCACACATTTTTGTACAATAATTTGAGATCTTTGAATATGTCTTCCTAAAATATATTATATCCTTCATTGAGTGAGATCGATTAAATATTTCATCATAGGGGATAAAAATTAATTCATAATTCATAATTGATATTTAATTACAAAACAAATAATTCATGTTCAACAAAATAATTTTGAACTCAATAGTGACATATTTGAATGAATTATTATAAAACATAGAAATCATTTAAAAAAATTCATATTATTTTTTTAATAAAATAATTTCCCATTTTAAATAATATAATTCCAATATAATATAAATTTTAGTATTCTAGAATTTAATAAAAAAATATGATCTTATAATTGTGGACCATTATTTTATACATTTGGTGGAAAACCATTCAAATGTCGGAAAAAAATTATTTTTTTTTGATATTAATAATATCCCTCATGGAATTATATTTTAATGAATGGGTGGGATTAGTAAGGAGAAATGAACATAAAAATTGAAGATCAAATAAGATAACAGTTTAAGATAATGGGATTAATGTTAAAATGTATTATTGAATTGTTTAGCTAAATATTTTAGGCCAATTTGTATACAATAATGTGAAATAATATTATTTTGGAAAAAAAATTAAGAAGATAAACCAATTTCATTTAACATATGTTCATAGAAAAATAATAAAAACCTGTTATATTAATGTTTTATATGATGTTGGTTTAAAAATATTTTTAGTCACACTAATAAATTAGGAAAATATCACTGGGCCTATTTAAATTATATATTTCATATTCATTGCAATTATAGTAATACATATTACATAAAAACATTTAATATTTTGTAATCATGTAATTATTATAATAACATTAAAATTTTAAAATTTCATTGTTAATAAAAATTCATTTAATAAAAATTAAAATATAACATGTCATTTTAATCATAATAATTCGGATATATATTAATTGATGATCAATTTCAATGAATCCTAAAAATGATTCAGTAATTAGAGAGACATATAATATTATTATATATTTTCTAGATATGATTATTCATTGGAGTATTATTAAATGAGAAAATATATATGAATCAATATAATGAAATTAATGAAAATAAATATCTATAAAATGATATTTTTATAATACTGTTAAATAAAATATTTTTCTTATAATGTGATAAATCAAAGAGGAACCATTATTATAAAATGAATATCCCCAAATAATTTTATTTAAAAATAAAATTTAATTAAAAAACATTATTTAGAATAAATAAAACATTTATTTATTCTTCCTTTATGATTTCTCAATATTATATTAACAACAATTTAATCGTATTTAATAATATTTTATGTACATTTATCATATGTGAAAATAAATGTACTTAAATATATCATAATTTAATTATGGAAAAATAATATATTATACTAAAATATATCATGTTTTATTTTTGATTACTATAATTGATAATATGTAGTTCATTAAAATAAATCACAATTGAATCCATTGAAATACTAATATAAACATAGTGTACATTCATATAATCATTTATATGAAATCATTTTTTAAATGGTTCTAAAATCCCTATTATATATTAAACGAGAAAAAAATTGACCCCTTATAATAACATAAAATTGTTTCCTAATATTGTGTGAATCAATAAATATATTTTTTCTGTTTATATGAATATATATCATAAATATTAGTTTAAATTTCAATACATCATTAAAAAACATTTCTTAAAAATAATATGGTGTCATTTTTTGATAATAATTTATTCGCAGGACACATTATTAATCATTCATCAAATACATAAAAAAAATTATTAAACTATATATAAATAATTTGTCTATTCAAAATTATAATTAAAAAGTAGTGTTTATCTATACTACTAGTTATTTTAATAATAATTTCATTCAATTTAAAGAAATTTTAGAAATATTTATTTTTGAAATATTTGAATATAAAAATTACACATTACTCAATTGAATGTGGAATCCTATAGAATTCATTTATACCCATAGATGAAAATAATTTTTCACTATTTCCCCCACTTGTTAATTTACTATATAAATGTTATCATTTAATTATTTCATATAATTGAACCTTTATCAGAATAAATATAATTAAAGTTAAATTCATTACTAGTGGTTTAGTCATAAATCTCCCAAATAATTTCAAATAATTTTGTATTTTCTATTGGATGCATTCATCATGGATCGATGAAACTCAACATTAATCCTTTAAAAATATATATTAAATTTTAGACCTAAATAAGAATGAAATATATTTTATAATAATTATATATATATATTTATAGTCAACCAACTATTTATAATGAAATTATAACTCATTCAAGTTGATGTACTTTTAGTGTTTAAATCAAACATAAAAACACAAAATATGAATTAATTAATTTTTTATTTTCTTGTTCAAAAGTCATGTTTATCATTTTCAATGTTATTATTTTTATAATTGGAATGATTATAAATGTTTCATTTTTCAATGAATAATATTTTACATTGAGATAATTATTACATTTTACTAATGATGAACATGACTCATTTTTTATTTTAACTAATGTTTTTTGTTTACATTAATTATTATTGAAATCTTTCTATATTTTTATTTTATAATTTCCCCATTTAAATTTATTAATTAATTTTTTATTAAACAAATAAATTATTATACATTATATTTGATAAAAAATATTCATACCAAATATCATTAAATAAAGAAAATTGTTATTTCTACCATTTTAGAAATCTGATGATATTTTTATTATTTTTTTATCTTATTTAGAAAATATTAAAGATATAAATAGAAATATTAAAAAAATTAATGGTAAACTTTCTTTCAATGTTCTCATATAAGATATCCCTACTAAATGATAAACAATATAATATATTCCCATTCTAAAATAATAGTATGCCAAGGTCTATTGTGTGATAGAAAAATATTATTAACTATATGATTATGTTAGGTACTATTAATGTATCTTCTACAAAATTTATTATTTGGTAAAATTACTTTAATATATTTTTTTTCTTTATTTATGGAAACAAATAATTACATATTTTATTTTTTATGAAATAATAATAATCAATTATCCCAAATGTATTTAAAATTAATAACAAAATTTTTTTAACCCATTGTTTATATTATGTCATCAAAAACCACGACATATGAGTTAAAATAAAAATTAAATTTACATTAGAAAAATATAATTGAAATGAATTTATGTTTATTACCCTTATCAATCATATTGTTTTGAATATTTTTAACACATTACTGATCGGGATTATATTGTAAAACAAATTTCCATAATAACTATTCTAGTCTGCAAGTCCCTTGTGGTATATCAATGATTCAATATGTATATTCTCTATTAAATAAATATAACACCATACAATGATTAATGTACTGAATTTTAAAAATTACAAGTTATTACAGTCTCTTGATGATAAAAATTCTTTATTAAAAAAATGTTACCGTATGAAATAATAATTTATTTTTAATCTGATTTTTTAGAGATATAATGTTTTTCATTCAATAATCCATTAACACATGAGAAAATATTTTCGTATATAATTAAATGTGGAATGAAAATAAATCCCATATCAATGGAAGTTATATTTTCAACATCGCTTCCCTAGATTTGTGTTATCATTGTATGTGACATACAAGAATTATAGAACATTACATGTTTTTACATCTTCAACCAAACAATCGTTTAAATGATATTATAAAATAATATAATTTAAATTTAATTTATTATGATTTTTAAATATTATTATAATAACATGAATCAAGTTAGTTTTTTTAAAATTTATTGCAATACATATTACATTGTGAGGGAAATTCATTTTACAACTAATTAAGAAAAATATTTTAATGATTTAAATTCTGAGGACAACAAAATGGGCACTAACATTTAATTAAAATAAAAATTTATAAAATCAATTATTTTCAATTATTTTTTATTCTTTAGAAATCTATAATCATGTAGATTCCTAAATATCATAGAGGATGAGATATAATTATTCCACTATTATTTATATATATATGTTTTGTTGGATAATATCCAATAGAAAGGTTGTATGGGTTTTTATATAGGATAAAATATTTATACAAGAATTTAATATTATATAAAGTAATCACCATATATACTTCAAAATTTATTCGTTATTCCATTATTTCAATTGATATTACTTTAATATAGGTTAAGTTTATGAAATTTTAATGAAAATATTAATGTATTTAAAATTATTAAGTTGTTACATTGATATAATTAATAAATCATTAAAAAAAATTATGAATATAAATTAGATATAATATGAAAGTTCAATATCATGAAAAATATACAATAATAATGTCATTTTTTATATAACCATAATATATGAATATTTATTATAAATACGGTTAGAAAAGTTTGGTTCCATTTTGTGCATTAATCATGTTATTGAATAATATTTGTTAATGGATATACCATGATGACGGTTCCCCATGATATACTAAAATGATAAAATATTTAAGAATATAACAATATATTAGACTATGAGGGAATTATTTAATGATTACCAAACCACATAAAATTTATTTCTTTCATATTATTTTATTTTGATGATTCATTTATTTAATATTTTAACATTTTCTAATTTTTTATATTAAAAATAACATTCATGAAAATTAAATATTAATGATTGTGATTATAAATATATTTAATTTTCCACAGTTGATCAATAATTTCATTTAATAATTATCTATTAAATTAATTTTTATTTTAACTTATTTCTTCATAGTTTCTCACATTTCAATATTTCTAAACTATACTGTTGTTTTATGAAAATTATTTAACATATTATATTAATGTATTGACAACACTCATATTTTTATGAATTTAAAAAATATTATATTATGTCATGGTTTCCTTGTTCAAACTCTAAAAATTATATATTATTTTAATTATCATGTAAGATATATCGAAGGTGTTTACTCTAATTAACATAAATACATTAGACATCAAATCATGATATAACAATACAACTAAAAATTATAACTTCATGTCCATTTTAATAATTATTTCTCTATGCCAACAATATAGAGATATATTTATATATATAATAATTTCATTGAAAAGAAAAGGGTTAGAATTTGTCATAATACTATATCATAAAGAACCATTAATCTTAAAATATATAATTTATAATGAAAAATGGAATATTTTTATTAGAACTGAAGAATCACAAAATTTACGTTCCATACACTAATAATGTGTGAATATAATTACCTACTTTTTAATTTCCATAATTTATGGGGAATAAAAAAATATTTAATATGAAAAATATATAAATGAAAATAATAAATCACATAATACATTTATTTTAATAAATTGGGATATAACATCAATACCAATGGATATTTATTATTTTTCAGTCTTCTCAAATACCCCCAATAATATATGATTTATAAATATTTCATAACAAAGTTATAGTGATCATTACACATGGTTTGTGAATAATAAATGGATAATTAATTGTTTTAAAATATTTGGGAACCTCATAATATGTTCTAATTTCTTGATCTCCTCTCTCAAAGATCAAGATTCATATATACTATTGGTTACTCACTTACAAAATTTACTTCAACATCATTGGAATAATTAATGAAAATAGATTCCTTCATCATGAAATACAATTATCAATATGTTGATGGGGTAATATATATCATTATTTGAATGAATATAAATATGATAAAATTGATAATAATGGTTTTTTTCTTAATTAAAATTGAGATATCATAATAATGATTCATGTAATGTGTTTTTTCCAATCTATGTTCCTTTTTTTATATCATCAAATAACAACCATTGAAAACATATATTTTTTGACTTTTATTTATATATTTGACAATAATTGGGTATACCATTCCCATCACATTCCTTTTTTTGTATTATTGACTGCAATTTTCATTTTCTAAAAGATGATCATAATTATTAATACAAAATTATCGTTACTGATATAAAATATCCTTGTAAATATTACCCTAATTTGTTTTAAGACCATCTAAACCCAAGAAATGATTATTGATAGAATTTTTAGGGGATCAAATAATTGATAATTTTCAAAATATGGGAGTTGAATCTGGGATGTCATCTGAAATTATAGTTGGTTGTACTTATCTAATCTATGTCACTGAAATTTCAATATAATTTAATTAAATTAGGATATTACAATTGTTTATGGTTTATTTATGTCTTATTTTAATACATGTTTCATTTATCATGATAATATATTTATTAAATGCATGGGGGATTCAGTACTACAAAAATTAAATTCTCAAAGAAGAGGCTTATCATAATCAATTGTTCATGGAACTAAATTCATTTAAAATGAAAAATGACCAACCTATACCAATATCATTGTATCACCCATCAAACCGATTTTTTTATAGCTGAATGATAAATTTTTCATTAAATAATACATCTGAATAATTCATCCTTTCTATTATTTGTATTTTTTAGAAGTTATTTTTTAATTATTTTGGAAAGTATATATTTATGAATTATGTGGGTAAATATTATTCAAAAATAATTAACTAATGAAATTATCTAATGATATAAATAATCAATATTCTCACGTCATTTTTAATGATAGAAAATTTTTTCCAAATGAAATTCGCATCAATCATCATTTACCTAATGCATTGAATAAAAAATGAAAATGAATAGGGTCCTAAATGTAATCTCATAAGGTGATGAGGTCATAAAACTATAGCTACCATAAACATCGTATCTTGATTATTTTTGAATAAAATAATGAAAAATATCTACATAACATATTGATAGATACATGGAATTAAATTAACCTCAAATTTAATCAAAATACAAAAAATTATTTCAAAAAAATATTTAATTTTGTTACATAATATTTTAGTACAAAAAAATTTGATTAATTCAATAATGAAAATCAGCCTGTGAATGTTTACCTAAAAATATATCAAGTAACTCATTGGTGTGATAAATAATTGATACATGAATGTTCTCAATTATTTGAAATATGTGATTACAAAATAATTTAAAAATAATTTATAATAAAAATCAGATAATTAAAAGTATATAAAATAGTTATTATCATTGGGTTTTAGAAATTTATTTACAGGTGAATTAGTGTAAAATAATTGGAATATATATATATATTTTAATTTAATTCATTATTTTATAGATTTAAAAAATATCTTTTGATATCCTAAGTGAAATTTTATATCAATCAATACAAATAACTATCCAAAAAATCCTATAATTTTGATTATAATAATACAATTATTGACAATATTTAGTATAATATAAAATAAAATTTAATAGTATATAAATATTAGTAATTATCCAATTCAATATCTGTGATTTTATTTTTTCCACCAGAATTTTAGAAATGTATAATGATAAAAAACTATTGAGGTGCGTCATTTAAAAATAAAAAAAATAAAATTGAGATATACATGGAAATGAGATTGTGGATTATTCAACGAAGATGTAGAACACATACACTATCTAAAATTAGAATGAGAGTGTAATATATATAAATTTATAAAGGATTTTTTTTCATTGATATGAATAGAAATATCTTTATGGATACATAAATCATATATTATATCATCAATAATATGTTTTCCTTGAAAATTTAAATGTTATTACACACATTTTTCTATTGGAAACATTCTAAATGTGGATTTTTAATTAATGAAACCAATGAAATAATAATAATTAATATGTGATGAAGTGGAATAAACACAATTTTTCTTATGATACCCCTGATGTGGATCATTTTTCATTAATTTAGTGGTATATTATTCAATTAATTTTAACTTAATAATAAAACCCACTTCAATATCATAGAGTGTGAAAATACATTCCATCTTGAAATATTAAATAGTTACCAAATCTTTCATGTATTTTATTTTAACATCAACCATCAAATTATACTATGGTGGTGAATCAATGATTCAATCTATGGGAAGAAATTATATAATTTAGTTTCAATATAAACAAATAAAACAAAATTCCATGTTTAATTATCTACCTATATTGTTTTGAAATTTAAATATATGCCCATGCTAAATGTCTCATTAAATATGCATGTTGGAGAATAAGAAGATTGTGCATAGAGCTATATCTTTATCCTAATATCTTCAATTTAATCATAGATGTATATCTATACAGATAATTTCTCATCTATTATTCTTTAAAATATTATCTTCTTATTCTATTTTCCTTTGGGGATATTATTACATTATTTCATTGATCCATTGTTAGTTGATTTTTTCTGTACTATCATAGTTTAGATAAAATCACCTTTATTATAGGAATAATATAAATTGTAATATTCTATATACATTTAAACTTACATGATTATCATTTAAATTTCACTAACAATAGTGTTTATAGCTTATATAGAACTTATAAAAAATTATAAAATTTACCACCTTTGTAAATTTCCATTTTTCGTGGTCGGATGATGTTTAGTAAATATAAATATAATAAAGATATTAAAATAATGAAAATGGGAAAAAATAATATTTTACATTTTTTATCAATTCATCAATGATATATAAGAGTGATTACTGAATAGAAATTTTAAATGTGAGTACATAATAAAAAATTTCAATTTCATATGAATTTAAAATGTGTTCTAACAACATTATCATCTTACAAAGAATATGAAATAAAATAAAATTTTTCAGGTTCACTTATTTATATTTATAGGATTTTATTAAAACTGAATTAATAATAATAGTGTTGTTTCTATTTTTTTAAATAAAAATAATTTTTACATCAAATATACATTATGGATAATTATAAATCTTTGATTTAATCCTCATTTTTACACCATTTTCATTCCATCATAATTTATTAAAAAATTTATTCATATTTATCCATTGTTGATCATAAGTTGTAATCTTTTACAAATATAATTTTTTTGTAAAATTTATTCAATATATTCAATATATAATAATCCATTAGAACTATTGGAATGGTTTCAAAATATATAATTTCAATTTATAATAACATTATTTCTATGATTGTAATGTTTTAAAGCCCATAATTGTGTTGTGATACTCTCAATATTATTCTCAACATCCTCTGTAATTTATTTTTCAAGAAAAAGGATTCCAAAATATTAAAATAACTGAAATGAATACATTTGTCTTCTAGTCAGGATATAAACACCCATGTCATAATTAAAATATGATTGATATAGAAAATATATTAAACATGAAATTATTTCATAATGTAGTTATATATAATATTTTAATTTTTTGGAAACATTTTCAAACCTTATCATAATTCAGAACAACTCCACATTAATTGAAATTATAAAAATAAATCTATCGAATATCATATTATTAAAAATTTTGAATATTGATGAAAAACTTATTTGGAATATGAAAATGTTGATAAAAATCAAAAATATAATTGACATATCCATAGTATATATATAACAATTGAGAAAATATAAACTCATATAAATACAAGTAAATAAACAATAGAGGATTTCATTCAATTTACACCCTATAAAGGTATTTATTTTTGGAGAGGGATCTTCGTTTTTTATACAAATTTAATAAAATAAATAGGATATATGGATATTATTACCTTTATAAGTGGTTATGTATGACTATCCCTAAGGTGATCCTAGTATAATATAAACAAATGTTTCATCATTTAAGATGAATATTCCTTAGATTCCATAATAATACATGTATAAGGAATGTAAAGGTTTATTCTCATAATCGATGACATAAATAATAAAAAAAATATAAAATAAAATTATATATAACCCACAATTTTATTCTCTCATTTTATCATTCTTATACATTTCTCACTTAATAAATTTCTTCACAACCCTAGTAAAATGGATACATTATAACAGGATAGCTTGGATACTTTGTATGGGTGAGAAAATGAGTGATCAAAAATTGATCATAATTGAGTGTAACAATAAGCGTTTGAGAACATGATCATAATGAAAGAAATACATAAATAAATTTTCAAAGTAAATTAATCATAACACATATAATTAGGTTCATTTATTATAAAATACATAACTCAAAATAGTGAATAATTATCAATAATAAATCATCATCCATGATATCATATTATTAGAATAAGAAATAAGTTTCTATGATACACTTAAAAAATGAAATGATTTTATTTTATAAGAATCATGTCTTTAAATATAATTATGGATTATTTTTACTCCACATTATATAATTTATTTATTCAAGGATCCCCACCACGACTATATCATTGGACAATTTCCCATAATGAACATGGATCACTCCGCATACTTGTCCATATCGCCCCATGACATATCATTATTTACCCAATTCATTATGGGAATATATAAGTTTAGGAACACCCATAAACTAATTATGAAAATACATATTTTTCTTTAATATATTTATAAATATTAACAATATAAGGTGTGGGAAAATAAATATGTTTTATTTTCAATTCCTAAACATTTAATTAAACAATGTCAATGAAAATAATTTAATAAAATCATCCTAAAACATTGTTATCATAAGACTAATATATATAGAATTTTTAGGTTAGAATATATTTATATAACTAGAAAATAATTAAAATCCTTCAATTATGTCTTTTATTGATTTTAAATATCTCTAAAAGTTATTTTTTTACATTTTTAAAAAAACTGGGAAAAATATTATATCAAATTTTCATTATTAAAAATGAAAAATTCCTATAGTATAGGGAAAAATAATTAATTTTTATAGTAACCATAGAAATATGTATCTTTTAAATTTATTCAATTAATAGTCACAGCAACATTGAAAAATATTCACATGGTAAATAATAAAAGAGTGATTTTGTTCAAATGATTTGTAAAAAACTATAAATGACCATATCAAAGACCATTTATATAATCATTGATATCATTTGGTAATAAATTAAAATATTGTATAAAATTGATGAAAAAATCATTCAATCATATGAAATAATATTCATGATAATATTATAAATTACACTTACATGGAAGAATTTTATTTGAATAATACGGAATATTTTCTTTTTTTTATAAAATCATTTTCCTAAACTTTTTTAGTACCAAAGAGAGAGTAATTGTAACTATTAAAATATAATTATATATTTAATAAAAATAATAAAATATAATGTATTTAATGTATATGATCTTATATATTTCCAAAATTCATGTTTGTTATACCCAACCCCTAAAAGAAAAGTGTTTGTAACATAAATATATTTCCATAAGTCCCATATTGGTTGGTATACATCACACATCATGTAAAGTAATTATATATTTATTGTTAAAATATTTTAAACACATATTCAAATATAAAACATTGTGTGTAATTTCATTGTAATTCCCAATTATCATTTCCAAACTATGGTTTTTGTGACATGATTTTTTTGTTGAAAATTTGTATGTCTTCCATTCATGTTTTGGTTCTATGGTTATGGTATCGATTTTGTGGAAATATTTTAATCGACATAAAAATATTATTATAGATAGAATTAACTTTTTTAAACATTACATGAATAATTATAATCATCCTTATAAAAATATGATGAAGAATTAATTGATCACATTATGGAGATGGTAGTCTATGAATATCCAAATATAAATTATTCACTTACCGAATGAGATAATGAAAGTTAGATATTAATATTCCTTTATAAAATCAATTGTATAATACAAATACACTATATATGTAAAAATAATGTCATTATAACTATTTATTTAATGTGTAAATGACGTACAAATCCCACTACTTTTAGAGGTGGTTGCCTACGGGTACACACAAATGGAATTAATGACTTCCAATAGATCGGAAGGTAATAATGTGGTCAAGATCATATAATTCCAAAAAAATAATTCTGTCATATTTATAAAAAATTAGTATAAAAATAAATTATATTAATAAAATGTGATGGATTAGTATGGAATGTGATTAGTATCGCTATGTGGAGGTTGTATTCCACATGTATGCATGAGTGATACATTAATTTCCAATTTGATTGAAATGGGGTGGAATATGGTTTCCCAAATAAGATAGTACCATCTGGTATTCATTATTAATATGTATATTTTTTGATAGGATAAATACAACATATTTATAATTATTATATAAAGAAGAAATAAACATTGAAATACATGAGTAAGACGATGACTTATTTTTTTGATAGACTACCTTTGGTTTACATATTAATCCTTAATTATAAGGTATTGGTGTATTAAAAAAAGTTAATTAATTGAAATTCATATTTTTTAAACATGTTATTTATTATTTTGGTTTTGTCTAAACCCAGATTGATAACATAAGGCAAAGTCAGCTAATTTTAGGAATTGAGGTTGTATTGGTTTCAAAGGCATATAGTAGGGAAAATACAATTTATCTACATGATACATGGAATTAAATTGAACGAGAAAACATGTATTAAATACAAAATGTTTAAGGTTTGGTCAAGAACCCATATAATACATAAACATGATTATTCCCAATTCAATGAAACCTGATCTTTAGACGGCATGTAAAACTGACATGAAATATAAATAACCTAGTAGGTTTTTTAAAGATGTAATGGATTTTGTTTTGAAAAAACCCATTTTCATTGGGAATAGATATAGCCTCATGATGTTCCCCATTGATGCCTCACATAAGATCATACTCTTCTCATTTATCTTATATTTTCTCTTTCATTATCGGTCACATTGGATCCATAATGGTTTGGTCCTTAATCATATTATTTCCTTTCATCATATATCATTACATCCACTAAACAATTTTTAGTGAGATATATCATTAACTTTTTTAGGACATATAGTGATTATTTTATTTTCTATAATTTTATATTTTTTAGAGGTACCAATATAAATGATGATAGTCCATCGGGAATGAGGTTAGTGGTTTAGTACATATCATTAATTCTAATTGAATTTATTTTTTCCTCTACTATGCCACGCACATACCTCCTCCCAAGACATATACATAATGTATATTTAATAGATTTAAATGGTTTTAAATGGATATTTTAATCCTATTTATAATTGATTCATCAAATTTGTTGAAGTCTTAAATGTAATCAAACCCATTGGTGTGTATTTTTCTTTTATGACAAAAATTTCATTTACCATAAAATATTAATCCAAATTATGATGTTTGTTAGCGTTGTAGTAAATGAAATGAATATGAGATTTTATATACCATCGGTCCATAACTTTTCATTATTATGTAGAATCACTTTCTAAGTTAACTAAAAAATCTACATTTATTAAATTATGAGGGTATTAATTCATTGTTATATGATATGTGATGTTAATATCAAATCATTACATTTTTTAGCATATAAGGGTGATAACAAGGTCTTTATTTATAGAATATTAGGAAGGGCTCAACATTCATTATAACTGAGACTTGTTATGATTTAATGTATATTACCTAAGTGATACTTGGTACTCCTTGTGTGGGATCATTTAGAATTGTATCATCTTTCTTAAGAGTGATAGTGGTTCCCTATTAGAGACATAATGATTTGTACCAGTGGCTAGATGGATATAGTATGCCATGAGTGGTACTCGATCCCCTAAATGAGGTACTAGAGATGGAATAATGGGTTTTATTTCACACAATACACTGAGTTATAATTGGGATTCATTTTATGGTTCAACTTGGATAGACTCATACACTGTTTTATAATTATATTTCCCATAGATTGATACATGGGATTCCATTTATGGATCACCGTGGATGGTCTTAGGGTACCACTTACTATATTAAAATGATGAATTTTAAACCATTGAATAATAATTTATTTCTGTATGATGGCTATTTCTGCCAATCCAAATCACATGATTCTATATGGTACACTCTTTATATATATATTATGAGGGCACATTTATCCCCAAAATTTTTTATATATACATGTTTTCCTTTATATTATAAATATCCATCTTATTTTGAGGTATGAAGTGTTGTTTTCATATCCTTGTAGAACCCATATTGAAATATTTTTTTTATAATTTTTTATCAATCTACAAACTAGATATTTTATATGATGATTAATGATTAAATCTATACACGAATACAGGTGGTAAAGGAAGTATATATGACACCCTTCTTAGGAAACCATTCATATGCATGAAGACATCATGATTATAGATAATGAAAAATAGAATCTGAAGAATTATAATACATGAAATTCATTACAATAACGGAGCACAATGGAACAGGATATGGAATCTCATCCCAATTCTAGTAGAATATTATTTAGGTGTTGTTTTTGTTTATATTATATAATGTTGTATATGCCTCCTTCCCCAAAGCATCATAGGTAAAAATGAATATGTTTATGATATCATCATCTTTTTCACATCTATTTATACTTCGTCTTGCACCTGTTAAATTGAATTAGATGATTATTTATTATTTATATGCTACTTGTTTTCTTATAATTTTATTGGATTACATTATCATTTACCATTATTATATACTCAAAATATTAATATAATTGTCTCCCCATAGATAATGCATAGTTCTTCACTATTATTCGGATGTCACTGGCATATCTGGAGGTGTGTATTATGTCATTCAGACAATGCTTTCAAGTAACCACTTAGTGGATTCCATGTTGGGACACTAGAATTTGGTATTAAAGAATATTTTTCCTATTTTATTATTATTTTCGTGTTATACAATAATATATGATGTTTCATAATATGGTAATGAGCTCATTTCTGGGATTATCTAACCCTTAAGTTGGTGGATTCCAAATTTACTTGGATGAGTTATTTCTATCCTATTTTGTGCTTATTATACAGAAATTTAATTCACCATTGGGTGACACACGTTTCTTATGATATTATTAATATTATTATTGATGAATTTTTTCCCCTTTCCCTGGACAACTATTACAAAGTGGATTCATCTCATTCATCCTAATAAGCACTTGTGGAATCACATTTCATTGGTTATATCATGAAATATTTATATAAATGCATTAATTACATGTATTTAATGTTATTGCATTAGTGACTTCATTATTATATATTTATATTTTCAACTGATTCTTGAATTAATAATATAATTTTATTATTTAATGTTCCTACATTAATATATTTTTTTACTTCTTATATTGAGGATGAATCCATAATTAACCCCATATTGAATAGTTTAGTTCTGAACTAGTAGTTTTAATGGATAAAACATTACTTGATTTGTTTGATGAATTTTATTTATATTTTATAAAGAAAGTATTTTTGTAAATTATTAATATTATATCATTCTATTAAACCATAAAAATGAACTATTACATCATAATACTAGAATTTATGGTTGTATTATAGTTACATGATGTACCAATGGTAATTTTAAGGAGTATGAGACTTTATAAATTCACAATATTGTTGATATTAATTTTATTGAGTCAATGATAACTATGTAAATAAATAATTAAATCCAAAAATTCAAAGTCATTAAAAAAAATTGTTAGTTGTAAATGGGATTCCTATTTCAATATAAAAGGTGTTATCTTTTATAACTTTAAATTCCTAGTCAATATACCAAAAATTATTTTGTGTTGAATGACACATTTACCCTGAACTGACCATAGTAGTGGGTATTACAAAGACACTCTCATAAAAACTATGATCTTACATATCCTATAGATATATATTTAAGCGATGGAAAGGGGGTACAAATTGTTAATAAGAATGATTTTTTACAAGTACATTCCTAAAATAACAGTGTTTTATATATGCTGGTGATTCTAATTGGATGCATGATCTAAGAAATTATAAACTGATTCCACCATAAATTTTTCACGTATACACCAATAAGGGGTTAAGGCCATTCTCTAAAGGTTGTGGCTATTTATCCACAAATATTTCCTCCATTATTTCATCCTATGAAACCTCATTTTGATCTTTTATTGGTCATTGAAATGATGATTCAAGATATATTTTTACATATTTTTTAATTTATTATAAGGAGTACTATGAACATCCCCAGTTATGGAGGAACTGATTCATTAATTATACTAGAAACTTCCTTCCATTAGAATGGATGATTTTGGTCTATAAGCTACTTTGATATTACAATAGATTATGTTTCTTATCATTGAGACCATGGATATTACATTATAGTGGAGTTTTATGGATTATACATATATTCTGAATGATTCTTCAAATAATTGGTGGGATTTAATCACTAAGGTATACATCATAGGTTACACTCTGGGTGGGATTTGTAACAGACTTCTATGATTAATTCTTCCCATACATATTGAAAGAAGACCACACTCAATAGTTTTTTAACCAATAGTAGTGTGGCATGTCAGTGATGGATTACTCATATCATTTCACTAAGATTCAGTGTCATTTTCCTACCCTTACCGGCGTATAGTTGATTAATGCAATAAAATTTGATGATGGTATTTCATACTCAAGCCAATTAAAGGTAAACATTTTCGTAATGAAATGTGTTTTCAATATGGCGAACTAGTCTTTTACCTTATAGTTAAACATGATGGTAACTAGAAATTTGATCCAGGGAGATTCATCTTATTGGAAAGGGTTGGTTTTTCTAGTGGATTGATGTTTAGCTTTTAGAGTGGATTTCTGGGATATTCTAGATGAATTAAATTTACCATTATCTATGTGGAGTGTCTGCAATGTGGCTGGAATGGCCACCATAAACCCTAGTGTTCATGGAACTCAATAAATTACATACATTGAAGATAGATAAGTCGCATATAAAAATTCATCAAAATGTTACTATTTATATCAATTTTGAAGGGATATATTCCAACACTACTCCCATGAGAAGGATGTGTAGTTCCATGTCATACAGAAAGTGAAGGACCCAAAACACCCAAATATGGGAGGGTGAATCAAACTATCAACTTTTTCTTCTCATATGACTGATATTTTTCTTATATTGGTGGGAACCTATTAAACCTATATAATGGTAATGTGAATAAATTACAAAATTCACAAGAATTAAGAAAGAACATACATTTTACAAGGTTATAGACTATGTTATAGTCTAATTAACATACTTTTGTAATGTTTTGGTCTTACGTTAATCCACTATTGTACAATTAATGTGGAAAGTATAAGTTTAAACCCATTATCTCTATTCCACACACTCTAAAATTACATGATTTTTGGGATAACACACTTCATATATCTAAATACTTATATCAACTCCCCCAAGCTAACAACATTGAGAGAAGTCTATCATAGTTTATCAAAATTAATTACATGTCAAAATATTTTCATTAAATACATTGTATTTATCTGGTATGGTACACTTTTTTAATTGACTTTTTGAATTGAATTAGTTTAGAGCATTGAAAAAATAAACTGAATGTTCATAACCTGCTACAATCTCCGACAAAAAATTGTGCACATAACCTACACTTGTGTGAATGAATATGGATTTTCATTTACATTATAATTCAGGTAAAACTTATTTTTAGTGAAATACATATCATTCTCTCATATACATCATAATATTTAAATTGTCTATTTAAACTAAACGAACTCTTTTTATAGAATATTTACTTTCTGGAAGTCTTCTGCACACAACTTTTCTGCACTATATATGAAGATAATTATTATTAAAAAATAATTATTTCTTGATAGGTGTAGCTGAATATGTATACAACTTGATGGCCATACCTGTTAGATGCACTAAAGATGCATAAAATCCATTTCGATGTCTCTTTTGTTGTGTATGTAACTTACGCACAACCTCTACATTCAAGTATAATTATATCATTCACGCATTTGGTAACATCCCAGGTAAATAAAAAAATTACATTTTCATACTTATTAATATTTTTTAATTATATATAAATTTTACTTTTAATTTGATTCTATGATCCATGGGGTTCTGGATACGCAACAATGGGTCTATTTGAAAATATGCATTACACACAACATTGAGTTATACTGAAAAAATATTTATATAATATTATTATTTTAAATGGTAGGTAATGCCTACCCATTTTAATAGAATAAATTAACATAACAATCATAAATATTATTATAAATGTGTGTTAATGGCGTTTACATTTAACCAATAAATTTTTGGGGCTTAAAATAAGAATGAATCTGATTTTAAACAAAAATACTACAACATCCTTTAAAAGTTCATTTTACCTCCATTTGATGGTGAAACATTTTTAAATATAATTTTCTTACTTTTATATGTTATATTTTTCAAAATATTATTATTTTTTATAATTAGTTCATCAAAATATACTTTTGATGGAATTTTGGTATTTTTATGATAATGTTAATTTCAATGAATAGTGAAAAATACTACATTATAATTCAAACATGCCTTTTAATCGAATTTATTTATATAGTTAGATTGTTATTTAAAATTATTTTAATGTTTAATTGGATTATATTTTTTCCATTTAATCCAATTTTGTTCATTGGATGTTATTTCATTATTAATTAAGACATAAAAAAATAGAAATCTTTTGACATTTATTATTTCATAAAAACTCGCTTTTTATTTTGAAAATGAAAATTAATTTAAAATTGATTTTTTCTAGATATGTGTTTTGAATTTTGGAAATTAGATTCAATATTTAGAATCCAAAGGTTTAAATTGTGTAAATATGTATGTTTTATTTTTAATCATTATGAATATTAACATTAGTAAAAAAATTATTTACCATGGTTAAAGGATAAATCATGTGAATAAGGGTGAAAAAAATATTATAATAATACTAAATTACCCTTAAACAGGTCATAATCCTATTTTATAATACATGTCCGACCATGGGAATCCTTTTGTCGATTTTGGGACTCCATGTAGCAACTTGGGTGTGATAATGACACTTTATATTAATTAATATAATGTAAGGATAAAAATAAAATTAACATGAATCATTTTACTAAAACAATTTTCATATAGTGTTATATATGTTATCACTTTGAATATAACTATTAATTTAAAATCTAAATATATTTTCTACATCATGGTATTTTATTTTTAATTTTTAGATGGTAAATATATAATATTATTAATGACACAGTAGTGATGTAGAAATTGGTTCATTAATACAAGATTCAAATAAATGATATTATAAATATTGAAATAAATTTATTCTGAAATGTTTTATGCCATACATGGATTTTACGAGTAATGATGACTTGTTATATTTTAATTAATGAGTATTTTTCGAAAAAATAAAGATGATAATGGTTATTTAATAGTCTTGATATGAATAAATTGGAAATTGATAGAAATTAATTTTTAAAACAATTAATATTTTATTAAATGGTAAAGTGATCCTAAATATGTAATATGTAGAAGAATGGATTATATAATGTTAAAAATTTCATTAAGTATACATTTTGGGTCACTAAAAATTTTATTTTTAATATATTAACAATTTAGTATGAATATATAAGAGGACATAGAAAAAGATGAATATGTTAACAAAGGGATAAATAAAAAAGGTAAGGATTAGAAAATTTAGAAAACCTATCCAATTAATATTGGATGATTTTTTTTGACATATATTCAACTCATCTTCAAATTAAATATGTTTTTTACCTTTGAAAACCGAATTTATGACTACAATAAAAAAATGTTCAATCATTCCTAAAGTGCCCTTCCTCCCTCTTATAAAATGCCACCAACTCTAACCAATTACCCAAACCTCTCTAGCCCATCGGCTCATCCAAACTATGCCCTAATAATCCCCCAATATCCCTTTATATTCTTTCTAGGATCCTTAAATCAGGAAAAAAACATCATGAAATCTAAATGGGTCAAACCAAAGGGAGTTGCCTGATTTAAAGGTAATATATTCCCTCAATTTTCTATTATTTTATCTAACGTATTAACTATATATTCTATTATTATTCTATTTATACCAAAAAAATAGTATCCTCATTATTCAAAGAATTGTTTTTATAATTATTCAATCAACACTGACACACACCTCCATCTAATGCATGCGAACATACTTTTTCTGTGTACGGTGAACTACGACCTCACGAAATTATGATTGTTTAATTATCTCCTACTGCATCTCATAGTGTTTATTATGATTTGAGTATATTTATATATTATATATATTTAATTTATATTGTATCTATGATTATGTATTTTTCATTTATATCAATCCTTTATTGTTTCCATAATATGTAAATACGACAATTTCTTTTGAGGAAATGCAGACTACTGCCCCATCAAAGTTATATGAATCATTCATGATATACTTTGAATGTATGAAGGATGTCGAAACTGAAATTATATATGATATTATATAGGAATTATAATATACAAATATTTCAATAATTTTTCATTTCATTTAATATAAAATTTAAATGAAAGTAGTGTTCATGTGTACGTACGACTTACCGTCTCCATAAACAGTGCATTTCATTTCCTATCTCAAAATTTTATATATTATTATAAATACATATATATAAAATTTATATGTGATATATATGATAACTAATTAATGAATATCTTTATAGTGAGAATTTACTATTTACCACATTGACAACATAATTTATAAGAAGTTAATTTTTGACTCAAGTACCGATTATTGACAAAATGACTGTTATTAACTCAAATGGTTATGTAATATTTATAACATGGTAATGAGTAACATAAAAGGTATAATAAACATTAAAAAGGCTCTGAAGAAATTATAAATTAACTTTTTTTATTATTCAGGATATTATATAATGAACGAGTCTAGTAGGACACAAGGTAAGGGAACATCTTATCTCAGTTTCCAATATTTAGGTTAAATGTCTACTTATTGATTATATAATTATAGGAATCTGTGTGAATTACCTATTATTTTTTTAAACATAATATCAACATATATTCGGTGTCATTATATTTTTCATACTTAATTATTTCATTGATTTATCATTAATCTTATGATATAATCTTTGTAATGGACTACATCTCAGCCTCCTTTAATAAGGGAATGTCTTGATATTGTGATCCTTTATTTTATTATAAAGTGTATATACTACCCTTGGACATATTATATCATGAATTTCATTATTATAATTATATTATATTCTTTTTTTATGTTCTTCTATAATTATGTTTTTTTATGTTTTTTTAGTGTTACACAAATCTTTCACTAAAACATCATTCTAATAGTTTTAATGATATAATATTATAAATTCTTATCTTTGGTGTCATATTTTTATAGATTATTTTAAGGATATATTATTATGGACATGTGAGTTTTAATATTTAAATTCCACTTAAACATTTCAATGTGTTATGTGACACTTTGATTCAAAAAATATTGGAATTAATTGTTTAAAATGTGTCTTTGATGTTGGATTGATTGTGTCAATATATTGAAATGAAATATTGTGATGGAAATGTTTATATGTTATATTTTAATTTTTTAATGTTTTATGTGTTATGATTAGTTTATGGTTATTGGGAATTATTTACATAAACGGTTGGTTCTATGATAGACCTAGTGCCGGTGAGTCTGAGATAGCTCTCCAATGAATTGGGTAACGTGACGAAGGTAAACGTTAATGTTTCACCTAAGAGATTTGGGGAACATAATTTGATGGGTATTACCTATATAACACCCTATATAGTAGTGAATGCTACAATGTATGTATTTTATGGATTCCACATGTTGAATTTTGGATTTATGAATTCCATGTGTTATTCAAAATATTAGGATCTAGTGTGGTATGTTGAAGATTAAAAAGTATGATTTCATTTTCTTATATGTATTGACGGACATATGTATTATTTCCTTGTTTTATAACCCTTACAATTATTTTTATTATCATCCCATGTTTATTAAATTTTTTTGCAAGATATAAAAATTAATAGGGTCAAGGATGGGAAAATAGAAATGTCAAGATGTCTAAAACATGGAACTAGACATAACTATTTTTTAAAGAGTTTATATTTTATGAAAAATGGTTACTAATTTAAAGTGTCTACTTTTTAATATTTGAGATCTAATGTAATAGATATGACCTCATTCTCTAAAACTCTACATCTGAAAAGATCATCAATGTTAATTATTAACTTCATTTAAGATTACGTAATGTTTAAGATCGAGGAATTATAGTTGGAATCAAAGGTCACTTAAGACAACTTTAAGAGTGAGGGTACTATAAAATTAATATCCATAAAATAATTTATGTTAGTAATGAAATAATATAGCAATAACATATTACCTTGTTTCTTCTCTAATGATAGGTTTTTTATGAATGGTTTTTAATAAAGATAATAGGGGAATCTATTTTGGAATGACATCATGAATAAATGACCTTCCAATTTAGAATAATTAGATGGTTAGAAACCAAATTGAGCAATTTACTCTAGTGATAGCTAAGTTGACTCAGGTGATAAGTGTTTGTTGTGTATATTGAGAATATTTTTGTACTTTCTAAAAGTAATGTGGAGCATGAAAAGTGTAGTCTTGCAAAGATAAAAAAAATTGTGCGGGAAATTCAGAAAGTGGTAGTTTTGGTTACAAAAAATTTTAATCCTTTGTCACATTGTTTAAAAAAATTGCATAATTGTAGATCCTTCTAAAAAGAATATGTTAATGAATGGCCAAGACCCAAAAATATTTCTCATATCCATAGTTTTCTTGGGTTAGATGATTATTAAAAGATGTTATTTGAATTTTTTGACAGTTATCTAGCCCAATGACTATGTTAACTCAAAAAGGAGTTTTGTTTATTTGGATGGAAGAATGTGATGATTGTTTTCAGGAATTGAAATGACGATTGTTGAATGCTCTAGTTTTGGACCGTCATTCCAAAAATGGTGAGTTATTTATCTATGATGATGCTTCATTGAAAGGAATTGGTTGTGTCGTAATGAAAAATGATATGGTAATTGATTATTAATTACTTCAGTTTAAACCTCATTAGTTAATTTACACTACACATGATTCGGAATTAGCTGTTGTCATTTTTTCAATAAAAATTTGCAGGCATCATTTGCATAGAGAAAAGTGTGAAATTATTCTGATCATAAAATATTGAAATATATATTCACCCAGAAATAATTATACATGAGATGAAGAATATGTCTAAAATTAATCAAGGATAATGATTGCATGATCCACTACCATCTGGGATAGGAAAATAAAGTTAATGATGCTTTGAGTCGTAAAATTAATGTTATATTAACAATGTTATGTTTTGAACAAGATACATTGATTAATGATTTGAGTAGTATTAGAATAGAAGTTGTTGGTGCTGTAGATTCCTCTATTTTGTTTCAGCTGCCAATAATATCATCTCTATTAGACGAAATTATGTGAGGATAGAATGAAGACAGTGAGTTGTAGAAAAAAGTTATAGTGGGTTCTGAATGGTATTTTTCTTGATTTTAGAAATGATAGTTACTTTATTTTAAGATTTGGTAAGATCTAATATGTTCCTTGTGATTCACAGTTAAAGAATTAGTTGTTATGTAGAGCTCATAGTTCTCCATTTTCAGTTCATCCTAGTAGTTCGAAGATGTATACTGATATTTGAGAATATTACTATTAGGGTGGAATGAAAAGAGATATTGTTGACTTTAATTTGATGATTTTGACTTGACAATAGGATAAAGCATAGCGATAGTTTCTGAAAAGGATTCTTTAGACATTACCAGTGCCCTCGTGGAAATATGAAAATATATCCCTATACTTCATTGTGGGATTACCTAAAACATATTTAGGTAACAATGAAATCTGTATTTTTTTGATCAATTGAAAAAATAATCTCATTTTCATCCTATTCGAGATACTTTATCTCTATATCCAATTTATCAATTGTGTGTAAATGATATAGTTAGGTTTCATGGAGTTCCCCAATCCATTGTATAATATCTTGATCCTAGGATTTCTTATAATGATTGGAAGGCCTTTAGAAGTCATTTGGAACTAAATTAAATTTTAGTAAAGCTTTACATTCTCAATCAGATGGGCATTCAGAACAAACAATTTAGACATTGGAAGATATACTCTGTGATTTTTCAATGTATTAAAAAGGATGTTGGTACCCACAGCTTTCTTTGGTTGAACTTTTCTTATAATAACATTTTTTATTATAGTGTAAAAATGAAACCATTTATGGAATTGTATTGTATGATTTATCAAACTCTTGATTTTCTGGATGAAATATGTGAAGGAAACTGATTGGAATAGAATAGGTATAAGAGATAGAAGAAATTGTTCTGTTGTATCAAAATAAAATAAGATCATCTCAGAGCAGGAAGAAATATTATGCAGATAATCGGAGGAATGATCTTTCTTTTGAGGTAGGTGATCAAGAAATTCTCAAAAACAAAATCCATGGAAAAGTGTGATGCATTTAGGCATGAAGGGAATGTTTAGTCAGAGGTTCATGGGACCCTATGAAATCCTCGAGAAAGGTGGATCTGTTTCATACACAGTGAAATTATCTCCATGATTATCCGAGTTACATCATGTTTTTCAAGTTTCAATTTTGACAAAGTATTTTCCTAATTCATCTCATGTTTTGAGCCCATAGATAGTTCAGTTGGAAGAGAATCTCTCTTACTAGGAACAATGAGTCCTGATTCGTGACTGAAAAGAGAACATGTTAAGGAATAATGTAATCCATCAGGTAAACGTTTGGTGGAAAAACCATATTGTTGAAGAGGAAATGTGGGAATCTGAAAATTCTATGAGGGGTAAATGCCCCCATATTTTATAACTAAATAAAATTCTGATGACGCAATTTCCAATAAGGGGGAAGGATGAAACATCTGAGGTAAATAAATAATATAAAAATTTTCATAATTTTCAATATTTTTTAATTAAATATTAATTAAACTTTAATGTGGATGGTATTTTAGATGGCATACCTTATATGCAACAACATGTTTCTTTGAAAACATTCATTCCACACAATATTGAGTTATACGAAAAATATTAATAAAATATTATTATTTTAAATGGAAGTTAACGCCTAACTATTGTAATTCAGTTAATAAATATAACTAACTAATGTATGATTATATATTTTTGTTAAATGTTTTTACTATTATCCAATAAACTTTAGAGGATAAACATTTAATGAATCTGTTTATAAGCATAAATACTCTAATATTCATAAAAATGACATTTTAGCGCCTTTTGATGGGGAACCATTTTTATATATATATTTTTTATTTTATATGTTTTATTTGAAAAAATAAAATTCTTCTTCAGAATAGGGACATCAAAATATAATTTTCATGGAATTTCGGTATTTTTATGATAATGTTCATTTTTTTAATGAATTGTGAAAAATACTACATTTTAATTCAAAACTACCTATTAATCTTATTTTTTAATATAGTTAGATTATTTTAATTTATTTTAATGTTTAATTTGAATATATTTTTACCATTTAATCAAATATTAGACTTCAGAATTAATTTTAAATATAATTTGAACATAAACAAAAGTAAATATTTTGAAAAATATTATTTCCTAAAGCATTTGTTTTGCTTTGACGACGAGAATTATATTTAAATTAATTTTTTCCACTTTTGTGTTTTCATTTTGAAAAAATGTATTCCATATTTGGAATCAATCCAAATTGTGAAATTAACTAACATTAATATTTAGACATTATTAATATTTATTTCAGTAAATATTATATTTACCATGGATAAAGGGTAATTGTGGAAAATAAGGGTGAAAAATAATATTATAATAATATTAAATTACCCATAAACTTGTACTAACCCTATTGGATGATACATTTCCGACCATGATAATCCTTTGGTCGATTTTGAGACCCCATGGAGCCACATGGGAGTGATAATGACACTTTATATTTATTAATTTAAAATATGGGAAAAAATAACATAAACATGAATCGTTTTACTAAAACAATTTTTATGTGGTCTTATATAAGTTATATCCATGATTTAAAGTAATAATTTGAAAGATAAAAATATTTCATACATCATGACATTTTATTTAAATTTTTTATACAATAAATAAATATTTTTATTCATGACACAATGGTGATGGGGTAATTACGTCAATAATAATGGATTCAAATAAATGATATTTTAAATAATATATTAAATTTATTTTTAAAATTTTTATGCCATCCACGATTTTTAGGTATAATAATGAATTTTTATATTTGAATTAATTATGTTTTTTTTGAAATAATCATATTGATATAGATTTTTATAACAGACAATATATGAATAATATAGAAATTGAAAAAATGAGTTTTAAAAAAATTAATATTTTATTAAATTTCAAAATAATCCAAAAAATATATGATTAGACCAAATGTATTATATAATGTTACGAATTTCATAAAAAATCCATTTTGGGTCAATTGAAAATTTATAGAAAATATAGAAATCATATAGTATGAATATATAAGAGGACATGGTAAAAGTCAAATATGTTAACAAAGGGTTAAATAAAACAGGTAAGGATAAAAAAACACCCATAACCTATCCAATTATTATTGGATAAATTTATTTCAAATTATATTCAACTTATATTCTAATTAAATATGTTTTGGACCTTTTGAAACAAGAAATAAGTTTAAAATAAAATAATACTTTCAAAATATCTTAAAGGCCACCCTCCATCTTATAAAAGGTGACCAACTCTAACCCAATAAACACACCTCTCAAACCCCTATGCTTTTCCAAAATAATCTCCAATATTGTCCAACCATCCTTTTCTTCCTCCTATAAGCCTTAACATAGGTATAAAACAATTCAATAAATCATTTTGGTTCAAATAAAAGGGAGTTACCTAATTTAAATGTAACGTCACCCCCCCAAGTTCTGTTCTTTTATTATATATCATCACTCCATATGCTCTTATTATTTTTTTCTAGATAAAAAACCATTATAATCAATGTACTATGTTTTTTTATGAGATATATTCAAACATGACATACACACACCTCCATCTAATGGATAAGAGCATATTTTTCTCTCTATGGCGAACCACTGCCTCACAAAATGATGATTGTTCAATTATCATCTACCGCCTCTCATGGTGGCCATTATGATTGAAGTATATTTACATATAAAATATATTATGTTTATATTTTCCATAAACTTTTATATTTTTCATTTATATCATACCTTTATGGTATCCCTAATTGGTAAATATGATAATTTCATTTGTTGAAGTGTTGACTACCACCCTCTCCAAGTGATATGACTCGTTCATGCCAAACATGGAATGTATAAAGGATGGAGTTTCTAAAATTATATATGATATTGTACTATAATTATAATATAACTATGTATAATTGTGTTTTCATTCCATTAAATTTTAAATAGAAATTAAAGCAGCTTCTTGGCTTACGTACGACTTACCGTCTCCAAGAATATTGCATTTCATTTCATTACTCCAAATGTTTTGTATTATTATAAATACATATATATACGTGATATATAAGATATCTAATTTAGTTATATCATTCTGGAGATAATTTAATTTTGACCTCATGGAGAACATAAATTACAAGAAGATCATTTTTGACTCTAGTACCAAATATCAAGAAAAAGACCGTTATTAATATAAATGATTATATCAAGATTGTAACGTGTAAATGAGTAATATAAAAGGAATATTAAACTTGATAAATTATCTTATTCAAGTAGATATTAACTTTCATTTATTATTCTGGAGATTAAAGAATGAACGAGTCAGGCCTGACATGAGGTAAGAGAACTACTTAACCTAATTTTTATTTGTTGGGTTAAACGTCTACATTTACCTTATGTTTTTATATGTTAATGTTTGAATTAACTATGAATGTTTTAAAAATTATATAAACTTATATTGGGTGTATTTATATTTTTCCTAAAATAATTATGTCTTTGATTTATCCTTAATCAAATGATAAAATCATTGTAAGGGACTACCTTTCAGTCTCCATTAGTTGAGGCATTCTTTCTTCTAGAAATGTGGATAACCTTCTTTGTTTAATGTTCAATATTTCTAACCAGTTTCTAACGAGTTTATTCATAGAACAAGAAACACCCAAAGATTCTACATTCATTTGGATGTACTTTCCAAAGGTAGGTGGTCATTAGGTGTGGATCAATGAGGCTAGAGAATTTCTATTGGTCGAGAGCATGTAAGGTCTAGCTCATCACACCTTTTTAGGGGAATTATTTCCTAGACTAGGACTCTCTTATATATTTATGTTATGCTCATGAATCCTTATTATTTCACTAATAATAAAAATGAATATTCCATCAGATTTGGCAATCAATGATTGATATGTATGGGATTTAGAGAATCTTTTATATGTATTTGAGGTTATTTCATCGATAGAGAACCATCGTTATGTATTATAGATTTTTAGTCAATGGTTTCCTTAAATATATTATATAAAATATATCATGGTCATTATGAAGACCATAATGGGTTTAAAGCCACACATTGGGGCACTTGAACTTTATTGTCTTTCAGAAAGACATGGATTATTTCAAAGTTGGGATCATACCCGGAGATGGGCTACCTATGTATCCTTGTTAAAAAGGAATCAGAACCCACTAAGTTCTATAAAAAGGATGTAGTTTAATGTCATGTGGGACGGAAAGGACTTAATGAAATATGGGCTTGAACCTTATAAAGGCTTCATATGTACTCTACTTTGAAGGTATAGATCAAAGTCTACATAGTTTGGGGAAATAAATATGGGTTTTATTCAAAGTTAAATGGCCAAAAAAGAGATGTCATGATTTATTTTACATTTTAATCCCAAGTGAATCATGCTTTGTGTGAGAAACATGAAGTATCGGTAAACTTGAAAATGGTTCCATGAAATATGAATATATGAGAAATGATGTGAGTCTTACGTATGTATGATGACCCAATTAAATAAAGACTAGTACTTAGGAATGAAGTCCAAGAGGAGGGTCTATAAAGTTATTTGTACTTTTTAAATATTTATAATTTTATCTCGAGACTTAATCGTAAAAATGAAGCCCAGATTAAGTGGAAATTATGGCTGGGGCTTACTCCTATGAAAGTGGCCTAGGTGAAAAGGAAATTATGACTGGGTATTTCTGTTGAGAAGGAGGCCCATGTTAAAGGATCTTGAGAATAGAGGGTTACTCCTGAGAAGGAGGCCCAGACCAAGAGATCTTTTCATCTGAAATGAAGAGGTTTTATAGGAAACCCCTAATCGTGGTGACATAAATCTTGTAAGTCACAAGGTTTTGGGAGAGGTTCTCAAAGAATTCCCTTCAGATAAGGAAAAAAACAAAGGAACTATGCCATTAATGGCTTTGAAGATAGTTTTAAAGGCTATATCATGATGAGGAGAGGTGTATTTGAGGTAAGGAGGTGACTAGGAAAGATATACACAAGTATTTATTTATCAAGCTAGCCTTGGATGCGCAAGTATATTTTCACAACATGATTCACCTTGGGCGACAAAAAATCTATAGGGTAATACATGGGAGACTTTGAACTCAATCCCTTAGTATCATCCCTAGAAGCTTCCAAAAGGGTGGCATGCAAGTTCCCTTGAGAGGGAAGTGTGGAAAGCATGTGTTTTCATTTTCTTTATGGGCTAGACACATAGGCATGCACTTCTTAATGTGATCTAATACTTAGAGCCTTATTCTTCCTCTTTAGAGATTCACTTCATGGTAAAAAATTACCTTAGAAGTGTACGGAAGACATCAAAAAGAGACTTGGGCGACCAGAGCTTGAATCTAATTTTTTTAAAATTCATCTATGGAATGGGGGCCCACATGGGCTATTTATAGGCCACTGGGAACCTTATGTAATAAAAGGGATAGGGCACACAAGTGACTTTTGTGACCCATATGAATTGCACAAGTGACTTGTACATCATGTAGGATACAAGCGCGACGCTCTCCAAATGAGTTCATGGTTCATCCCTTTTCCAATTTATGATGTTCTTCAAAGGGTGCCCCTCATTGGGCTTAAGGTATTCCCATTTTCCATTTGATGGACTCTGTGATGGAATGAAGAATCAATAAAAGTCACCATGTAGAGTTGGATTTGAAAAAGTAAAGAGGATTTGACTCTGAGGAAAACATGAAACAAGGGTTCGGAGTCGCTCAGGTGTTGTCATGTAGGTTTCAGCTTGCAGGTTACAACATGTAGGGTTGTAGGATCACCTATATATATGGGAGTCACTTTGTTCAAACCATCCTATCTTGAGTACTTTAGAGCTCCCGTAACACAAGTGTCTTCATCTCCTCGGGTGATCTCTCTTTTTTGTGTCGTGCTTCTCCAGAAAGGATTCTGACGTGTGAGACATTACTTGTGTGGAAATACTTGTGTGACCAATGTTTCACGACCAAACTTGCACGTCTTAATTCCTTAGCCATTTTTTTTCTTCACAAGTATTTCATAAATATAGACTTACTTAAATGTTAACTGTTAGATCATTGTGCAGATTCAATGGCTCGCAAAAGAATTGAATGGGCTTATAAATTGGATAGAAAGGGAATATATGATATGATGAACATAATATGCCATGAGTAATATGGTATATGAGACATCAGACACCCAGATTTGGCTAAGTACTTGAAGAAATATCCTGTCAACTTCCCACAATTAATTTACTTGCCTTTTTTATGGAGATGGTTATCTGCAAGGAGTCAATGTTCCAGAGGCAAAGAATTGTATTCCTCATTTTTTGTTTTAGACAAACACTAATTTCACTTCAGCAAATGTTTCAGTTGCAGGATCATTTTTCAATGCTGGAAAAGTGATGCAGGCATTCATAATTCATTATATCGAATGGGATCCAGATTTGAATCCTCACAAGCCTGAGTTGCAGTCTCATTTTTATCCCTATATTTTCCGAAATTCACGGATGTATCAATCCAAGGGATGAAAAAAAAATTTGGATTTCCATTCCAGAGGAGGTGTGAGGCTGACATGGATTGGGGTATAATGGGTGTGACAAACCTGTGCAGATTTTGTCAAGGATCTGAAGGGGTCTTCAATATATGAAGTCGTTTGGGCTGGGCAGCCATATGTCTACAAGAATGATAATTTTATGTCAGAGCTAATCAGCCGCTAGAGCTCGAAAACCAATTCTATACATATGGCTCATTTAGAAGTAGGCATCAACTTTTGGGATGTCTACAAGATCTCAAGGGATCCAATTTTGGGAGATATTTATGATGAATTCATTCCCCCCCAATGTGACTGGGAATGATTCAGAGAAGACTCCAGCTTTAGCTTGAGAGTAATTGCAATGTTTCTAAAAGATCATGAATTCCAAGTCCACCAACACTCAATCTAGAAATGATATTCATCTAGAGGAGTGGATGGATATGTTTCTCGTTAAGAAGAAAGGGATGGGACCCACCTATACTCATCCTACCAACTACCCCAGAACAGTGAAGAGGGGTGCGCTTGGCACATTCTGGCCATCTCTGAAAGTGGGAGAGTTTGAAAAGAGGGTGTATGACGTGGATCAACTAATCCCAGTGAAGACATGTCAAGAAGGCTTTTTAGCTTTGTGGATCAGTGTTTATCTACTTCCAGTTGAAGATTCAAAGGGAGGTGTCAGGCCAGCAACCTTCATTGTTGCAGCCAAGTTTGGTTGAGAGAAAATTGGTTGGGTTGGCCACCCCGATTTTGGCGAATATTCATTGGAGCATACTCCATGTCTATATGGGTATGTCTCCTTTGAGAATAGTGGGAACATTCCATGTCTTGTGGGGATGGATCGCCACTCACATCAGGACATACACTCTATAGAGAGGAGTACATGTTCCTTGAAGTTCTTTTAGTCCATCGATGCATGCAATTTCCATAATATCTCTGTTTTCCCTCAATTCATATTATCTGAAGGTTAGGATGAGAACATTCAAGGAATTTAATTTATTTCCTTATGAAAACCCGCCATCCGTGTGGTTTTTTGATGATGGAATATTTATCCTGGAATTGAGGTCATATATGCTGGCTTGTAGAGATTGTGTATTGGCCACCTGAATTGGCGGAGAGATTATGTGTGAGGCCTATGATCCATATATATTTTCATTCCAATTCAAGTGTCTTTCGAAAATTTTTGAATCCCCACTCGTGCATATCAAGTCAGAATAGCATCCAATGGTTTCAATAAAACTATGGTTACTAACAGCTATGTAGAAAACTGAGGGACTATTTGATCTACTAGTTGCTGGAGTGGTGTGTCAAATCACTACATGGTATGCTGAGAACCAGGTAGCATCATACCATTAAGGGGTAATGAATCATCTGATACCTCTGGTGGGGACAAAAAAGAGAATAGTCCGTAAAGAAACCCTTCATCTCGAAGGTGATTCTTTCTCCCCCGAAGTTGATTCACCAGGTTCCTCACTCGATGATGATTCACCGGATTCCCAGGATGGGGATGATGAGGCACGACAAGCGACAAAGCGGCCTCATGACAGATAAAATCCTTCTTCCAGAGTAAAAAATACATACTACATCGAATCCCGGTGAGTTATATCAATTAGTATGTTTAGTCGCAATTATTTTATAGAGAACCTAGTTTCATTTACTTATCGTTTATCTGTGATTGTAGGGGCTAGGAAGAAGTGGATGTCCCAAATTGTAGGACCCTCCTCGTGGCCTTATGGTGCACATGAAAAATATTTATGACCCGAGGATATCCAAACATGGAGGAGATTATATTTTGATGTTGAAACCTCCTGGATGGACTAATGTGAAGGGAAACGTATCCTAAGGGTGGGGAATCTATGGGCTTCTGCTGATATCTGCTTCGAGGATAACCCCGATGAAGTGAAGGCTTGCATTAGAGAGCTGGAAATGATCATATATTCCACTAATGATTCCATTAATAATACTATGTGGGTGATGTAAATGATGAATCATGGCACCATTGGGGGATTGGTGCTTTAGTAGATGAGGAGTGGAATGATTACGTGGCTCCTGAAGATGTAAATTTATTTCCTTATTTTCTTCGCAACTTAATTTCAGTCAAATAATTGTTACTCAAGGAAATTACATTCTTCAACCTACACCTTGTTAAGAATGAAACTACTGAGTTCCCTTCACCGCAGTACAGTCCTGTTGGCATCGTTATTGGAGCCGATGACTCTCATCACGAGCCGAGCGAGGTATCTCCATGTCGGCAAGCAATGGACAAGGAGTTATAAGGGTCTTTTCACTCTCCAATACTAGTGTTTTGAGGTGACGATGTCAAAAAACCCATAAAGATAATGAATCAATAGCATTGAAGGATGGAGTCCACAGCTAGATGCTTCATCAGTAGTGTTAAGTCCTTTGGATAGTCCTGAATCCTAACTCATGAAATGGTTTCCCATACTTCTTAGGATTGCAGGGGCTTCTTCGATTTCCCTGTTGTGGGAGAGGAAGGACCCTCATATGAGGAAGACAGAGGGTGCTGGTGAATAGTCACAAATTCATGAAGACCTGGCTACTCCTGAAGAAACGAGGAGAGAAGAAGAGACAACTTCTGTTCCCTGTATGGATCATGTTGCTACTACACCAGAACAGTTAGCAACCACTGGAACTAACTCCTCAATTTTCTCTGAGGAAGCTATTTGGGTTCAGAGTTCACAGTAGGAGGATCGCCAAGAAGACATGTCAAAATCTCTCACTAGTGAGATTAACTAGGAATCTGAGATATCACCGGATGAAATGATGAAACCTGGTGTGCCTTTTGATGAAATTTTAGATCATGTTAAATTACAATGTGATGTAGAATATTTTGGACATGACTGCTTTCCTTTGTCCTATTGGAATTTTTTTATTACATCTATGAAAATGATTGGTTGAAATGTGAAGTTCCGTCTGAGCAAGATATTGATCTTCCGATGGCTGAAGGTTATAGGGGAAACCCTATCATTTCAGAGACACTAGATCAAGTGGAGCTTTAACAGACTGAGCTTCCTGAAATCGATCTTGAAATTATTGTTAAGGCATGGAAAGACATGGAGGATCCTTCTCATGCTACTGATAGATCGTTGGGTAAAAGGTGATAACATTTGTGTCTATACATAATTTTCAAGACATCTAATCAACATTTTTTATCCTTTGGTACTAACCAAAGTCGTCAATTGACTATGTTGGGCCATCAATTTCAGTTGCTAGATCTGGAGGTGAATCTTCAGCCTCAACCCCAATGAGAGTAGAATGTGAAGTACCAAGGGTCAGGGGGGAGGAGTAGAACATGGAACTTCCTTATGTTAATTAATCCCAGACTATATTCCCCCCTATGACTTTAATGTTTAATCAGACCCATAGGTCAAAAAGGCACTCCATTCCTCACATCGTAAGGCAATGAAAAATATGTGTATGATCATAACTTAAGCGCGTTTAAAAGATCTAACTTCGATGATCTCGTGAATATCATCCTTGTTTGTCATGTTGGGACATTTTGGTTTTGGATATCAAGAGATCCCTACCACGGTGAAACAAGTCTTATTAAGGAGGGAGCAGGAGAAAAAGTGCCATCAAGATCTGACCAGAGCAAGGATACTAACCAATATTGGAAAATTTGAGGATGGAGTGTCCTAAGATGAGGCTGATTATGATGCAATGCTGAAGGACATGAATCATAAAGTCAAGTAGAAATTTTTCCATCAGATGAATCTTCCACAACAGTTAGATTTTTTTATAGGGGAACTTCACTAGCTTAACAATTCATTGGAAGGAGTTCAAACGAATAAAATGATAGCCATCACAGATGCCAAGAAGGCACTCCATCAACCTAAAAAGAGTTAATCTGGTTGAGGGAATGAACATCAAGTGGTAGCTGATGAAGGACATGATGTCGTAAATCAAATTAAATTTTATGTTAAAAGACTCGTGTAATTCTTGAAGAAGAGAAGATACTCTAATGTTTGGATATTCTTCTAATCTTATGCATCAATGAAAAATACATTTCATCTTCAATCCTTTGTAACTTCATTCTCTTACTAATAACCTATATAAATTTTTTTTCCTTATATAATGGGTCTAGTAAGAATAGTTGGACTTTTTTCTAGGATTATACAAACAACCCCACAAACATTGAATTTTTTGATGATCAATATTTCTTAAATAAAAAAATATGTACGTTTAGGGATCTGGGACTCAACTTATATTTAGAGATCGATTTACAAGTTCCTAGTTTAATGAGTACCCTGTCTTTTATTGGTAGTTTCATGTCATGTATGTCGGACATAAAAAGCATAATGTTTAAGTTCTAATAGCTTTTACAGAATTGATTAAAATTGACTCAATTCCTTTATAATTTGTTTGAAAACATATTACCTCATTACATGTGGGGGAAGACATGTAAACTATGAAATAAAAAATTTTGAATCTGAGGGATGATATGAAAAAAGGTCTATAAGGCATTATAAGAAGTATTTCCTAAGAGTGTAGTTACCACTATTCGACAAACCTGTTAGGCAGCTGAATTATATAGGGCCACTTATGGGTATTGGCTGCATAGTTAAATAACAACTTCATTTGGCTAACAGGTCTGTTATTTAGACTACTTATGCAAGGCCACCTAGGGGCACGTGCAACACAGTCGAGAAAAAGAACTCTCAGAAATTTTACTTTTCTATTGCTAAAAGCCCATGGATGATTATGGAGATTCAAATTTTCCAAAGCACATAGTCTGCTATATGGAGAGAGGTACTTCAATATTGAGAGGTTATTACCAATAAATATTGTCCAAGAATTGGATGAATGTCACTCCTGCGAAGGTGTTACCCAAACATTGGGAAGGAAAATATAAACCAAAGACATGAATACTTTCAGATCATGAAAAAGAGTATGGGAAAAATATGTTAAGAATGGTTGTTTTTGCAGGTCCCTATATATCGTTGTTAAGACCAAGAAGGACAAAAGAGGTTTTCCATTCAAGATTTATGTTACCACCCTTTGACAAACTTGTTAGGGGGTTTGAATTATGCAGGTACATTTAAGGGAATTGGATGCATAGTCAAATAATAACATCTTTTGGCTGACAGGTCTATTATGTAGAGTACTTATGCAAGGCTTCCTAAGGGCATGTGATTCATTGTCAGACAAAGAATTCCCAAGTATCAGACATTTTGTGAACAAAAGTCAAGAATATTTTTATGGATATCTGGATGAATATAAGGTTATGAGTATGACACATAAAAATGGGTATTGTACAATGCATGGAGGAGATACATAGTTTAATGTTGACCATAATCATGTTGTCGCTGGGTCCTTAATTGAGATGTTGGACTTCACTATATGTCTCGTTATGATGATAATAAATCCATACGTAGTTCTTGAATTATAGTTTAATGTCACGTGGGATGAGAAAGTAGGAGATCTTAGTTTGGGGTCATAGAGTTCGGACCATAATGAGGGAGACACATTGTGGGTTTTTTATAAACTGCATGTGAATAAACACCAGGGTTTTCATACCACATTCATGTGCTCAAAGGGTGACATTTTAGCCAAGGGACTAACATTGGAGTATGGGGTTAGGCCCAGAGACTTGGTGCTGCGTTCGAGGGATTCTCGAATGTTCCTACGTATCCCATAAGGATGGGAATCGAGCTATACATAGTTATTGAAATACCCTATGACCAAATTCGCTTCGTACATGTGAAAGGTGAAAGAGGACTTTAGTACAATGATGGGTGGATCCAAGATTAAAGGTTCTGGAATTTCCATGTATGCACATAGTCCTTGGAATATATCATTATTGGAGATCAATGTTAATAATGATTCACTCTCAGGTGAGGGTGTCATAGACTGTTGTAGTTTATTGTTGTACTGGACAAAAGTTAGAATAGTTTATGGTCATATGCATGGACTGGTGCTGCATAGTTTATATTCATGTAGCTAGGACGTATTTATATGCAGTTTAATGTCTTGCAGCGAGAAAAATGGGGGACTATATTGGTTAACGTCATATAGCAAGGACGATGATGAAAAAATGTGAATATATTGGATTCTGGGGGCTTCACGGATCAACATCGTATGATATGGAGGTGAACTAATGTGAAGATATTGGTTTTGGGCATGAACCTCAGGAGGTTTCCTACGTACCCATCCTAGAAGGCAATGATCAAAGTCTGTGTAGTTTGATTGCGAAAGAATTGGTGATCAATTTGTACTTGAAGAAAACACATAGATGGTGTTGAGACATATGTGGGGTTAACGGCCTAGAGAGGGTGTTATGTTTGAAGCATACTCTAAGCTCATGTGAGTCCTTCTCGGTGTGAGAAACAAGAGGTAACAACAACCCTAACAATGCAAAGTTTTTCATCATGTAGGATTTATAAGGGACTATTTCACAGTTTAAATGTCATGTGTCATAGACATGGGGTGTTTGGCAGTGTAACATCTTGTAGCTCAGACAAATATTTTAACATCAGGTTAGAAAAAAATGGGGACACAATTTAACGTCATGTTGGATGATAGAGGGGCTATGCAGTTTAATAGACCGCAACAAGGATAAAAGGGACCATGTAGTTTAATGTCTTGTAGTGAGGACTAAAGGGACCATGCAGTTTAAATTCTTGTAGTGAGGAATAAAGGTACAATGCAATTTAAAGTCTTTCAATGAAGTGTAAAGGGTGTATTTGTGATACAAAAAATACTTCTTCAACAATATTTCATTGGTAAGAGTTTTAATGAGTTCTCCATCCATTGAGATTGATGAATAAGCTCAATTGGAATAGTCCTTGTGTATCGAATAAGGTCCTTCCAACTTTGGTTCAAGATTTGGAGGTTTCTTTCTTGGTATTATTGTAGTTATGAGCACCAATACCAATTCTCCTTGAATGAATGAATGAATATGAATTTTTTTATTCAAATCTCTCGCTATTCGATTCTGATAGACTTCCAAGTGTTGCAGGGTGCACAATCGTTTTTCATCTAATCATTCCAATTCATCAAATCACTTCTGAGATTGTTCATCTATGGATGACTGATCAGAAATGGATACTCTGAGTGAAGGTAATTGAACTTCAATGGGATAGAATTCTTCTGTTACATATACTAATGAATATGGAGTTGTCCAAATAATAGTTTGGGTGGTGGTTTAATAAGCCCCTAAAGCATGAAAAAGTTTATCAGGCCATGATTTATTATCCTTATCCACCATAATTTGTAGTATGTTTGAAAGAGTCTTATTGATATCTTCTATTTGTCCATTTTCCACTGCATGATACCAAGATGAATTGTTGGATTTGATGTTGTATTCTTGATACTACTTTTCTCACCTCGTATGAACTAATTTTGGTGTCATTGTCATCCAATATGGAATGAGGGACATCAAATCTAGTAAGGATGTTAGACCTGACGAAGCTAACAATTACTTTAAAATCAACTTCATTGTGAGGTATTTCCTCTTCCCATTTGTAAAAGAAATCAGTATCAGTAATAATATACTTAAACTAATTGGATGTTGCTGGAGGATGAGTTCCTACAACATTCATTCCCCATGTGGAAAATGGACATGATTATTTAGTTGTATGAAAAAACTCTTCGGGTTGATGAATGATGTTGGAACAAACCTTGAAAAAATGACACTTTTTAGTGAAATTAACATAATCTTGAATCATTGAATTCCAGAGGTATCCAATCCTTCTAATTTGACCAAGAAGTCTATGTCCAGACTGGTGGGAACCACAAACTCATGAATTTACATCCTTCATGACACCCATTGTCTCTCCACCATCAATACATCGGAATATAATTCCATCAAAACCTTGCTTGTAGAGAATTTTTTGGTGATCTGGGATATCATAAAGTGTAAAATTGACCACACATCGCTAGACATGTTCATTCCCGACTCTATCAGGTGGGAGTGTTCCATTTTGAAGGTATTTCCTGATAGGTGTCATCCATCGTTTAGTATGACCATATGGTTCAGAAATGGGACTGATTTAATTTATTAAATCTATTCCGATTTGAAAAAAATGAGAAACTACATAACGATGGGAAATACTGATGATTGTTTTGTCCAGATTCAGATCTTCCAGAGATATGGCGACATTAGCCAGTGTATCAGCTTGGGAATTTTGTGAATGCGGGACATAAGGAAATATCAGTTTCGAGGGAAATTCCCCCATTAATTCTCTGACGTAATCACACAAAGGGATTAATTATTATTTTATGATGGCTTAATCGCCATTGATTTTTTTGATTACCAAATGTGAATCACATATTAACTTCAGCTGATTCACTTGTCCCTGAAGCGGGAATCCCAAGCCTATGATGAGATCTTGATATTCTACTTCATAATTTTTACCACCTTTCGACAAAAAAAAATTAGGTTAGAACATCCCTTTCTGGGGAAATATTTATTATTCCTAACCCGACTTTTTTGAATATAGGATCTTCCTTTTTCTTCCCTTTTGGACATCTGGAGGAACCATCAAAGTACATTTGCCATGTTTGAGGATTATATTGAATATAGAAGACATCCTCAATAGGAAGTTCAATATGTAACGATGTATCTTCTACGGATGGGCGGTTAGAAAGGAAATCAGCCAGATCATGGCCCTTTATTTCCTTTTGAGACACATACTGGATATCAAACTGCTGCAAAATAACTGCCCACCATGCCAAACATTTTTTTAAGCACTCGAAGACTAAGGATAAATTTGAGCGGGTTATTGCGAGATACCAATTGGTCCTCATGATGTTTCAGGTACTGTCTCATTTTCTGAACTGCAATGATTAATACTAGGCAGCACTTTTCAATACTTAAATATCGAGTTTCTGCCTCATGCATAGTCTGACTAAGATAATAAAGGTTGTTTTCATTCTCATCATCATTCTTTTGGGAAAGTAATGCACCCAATGATCGCTCTAAATCTGTCACATAGAGAATAATTGGTCTTCCTTCAATGGGTGGAATTACAACTAGTGGACTTAAGTGATATCTCTTGAGAATATAGAATTCTTCTTGACATGCTTCACTCCCCTGGTAGGTGACTAACTTCTTCATTAATTTGGTGACGGGTAAACACTTTCCTAGAAAATTTGGAATGAAACGCTGAATGTAGGACACGTGTCCTTCAAGTCCTCTTAATTATTTCAAATTTTGAGGAGGTGACATACCATGGATTGATTTTTTCTTCTCAGGATCAACTTCGATACCACGATGGCATACAACAATGCTGAGAAATTTTACTGAGGTTACCCCGAAAGCACATTTCAAGGGGTTCATCTTCAAATTGTGTTTTCAGAGATTATTGAATAACATTTCTAGATTATCCATGTGATCAGAACATTGTTTTCATATAACCACCAAATCATCCACATAACATTCAACAAATTTCCCTCAAAAGGTATTTAAGATATGGTGCATGGAACGTTGATACGTTACACCTACATTTTTCTGGACAAAGGGCATTACAAGATAGAAAAACTCACCTTAAGGAGATCTAAAAATTGAAGAACCCTAATCCTCTGGGGCCATTCGTATTTGATTGTACCCTGAATAACCATCCATGAAGGAGAGATCTTCCTAGCTAGTTGTTTCATCAATTAATAGTTATGTGATCGGAACTGAAAAATAAACCTTGGGATAATGCCAATTAAAATCTCTGAAGTCAATGAAAACTCTAATTTTTCCATTCTTCTTTTTTACATGTACAATATTAGACAGCCATTTGGGATATTCCAATTCTCTGATGAAGTTATCCTTGATAAGCTTATCAACTTCAGCATTAATTTTTGAGGCATATGTTGGGTTTGTTCTTCTTATTGCTTGCATGAATCCTCGATGTTCATCAAGAAAACTCAAATGATGATTGTCAACATCGGGATCAAGAAATAGAATTTATGTATGATTCAATGAAAATAGATCTCTATTTTTCTTTAAAAATGATTTATACATTTCTTTCTCTTCCAGAATCATGGCTGCACTAATTAAATTTTAGTGTGGATCTTCTTTTCTACCCAGATTTATTTCTCTGAGTTCATCAACAATGGCAGAGATACCATCTTCAAATGATGGGGGAGCATCTCTGGGATCTTCCTCTTCTTCATTATTATGTGTTACTTCCTCTATTTATACTTCCATTGTAGATGATGAAGTATAACTTCTATTGTCAATGGAGAAGTTAAAACTTTATCATATTGAAGATGAGGCTTCCATTTCTGACCCTATTGACGATGAAGGGTCATTCTGATGTGATAGAGAAGAGATGATGGATTGAGAATCAACATCATTATTTTACTCTAGTATATCTATAACTTCTTCTGATATGGTTGATGAAATATAGAATTTTTGGATTTCAGTGGTTGAAATGAAGTCATATCCATTTAAGATTTCATCACTGCGTGGAAAATCAACAAATTTTCTCATGTTGTCTGGCCTGAATGTCGTAACTGACATTATGGAACTTTCCATAAGAGTTTTTGGAAGTGTGTCTCATGTCAATTTTACTAATTGGAATCACATAATCTATACTCACAAGTATGAATGGGTTTAATGGAAGCTTATCCAAACCATATGGAGCATTAATTTTGGTGACCTTATTTTTCGTGGATGTTTCCTTTATCTCCATGTGATAAAATTCGGCCACAATTTATTAAGATTCACATTTTTTGAATGGGGAATTGTCACCATACAATGTCCTGATTTGACAATTGAAACAGTATTTGAGAGATTGATGGTATGAGGAAGGGACGACTGTAGGTTGATGTAACCAAGGTCTTCCATGAAAAATCTTAAAAGATGTGTCCTGACGAACATTCATGAAATCTGAATTTGAAACAAGGTCTCCAAACTGAATTCTCAGTGTAATTTCACCCAAAGGGTCTTTTTCATTCTTATCGTATCCTTGAAACATCATTGTAGATGGAGATAAATCATATTTGGTGAGGCCCAATCGACGAAGTGTATGAATAGTAAGGAGATTGGCTCCTGAGCCATTATAAATGAAAGCTCATCAGATATCTATATCATTGACTTTTCTTGATATATGCAATTGTTTTATATGTCCATGTACAACATCATCTTCGTCATTATTTTTAATGATATCACTACATGGAATTCTGCAGGATCATTCTCTATATGACAAACCTCAGCTGTAGAAATTTATGTTTTGAATTTTTAAGGACATGAAAAAGCTTCAATAAAAACCTCCCAAAGGTCTTTTGATAGATTAAAGGCATCCAGAATTAATAACATGCCCGGTACATGGGATAAATGATTCAAGAAATCATTCTTTTGGTCTAAAGGTCTGCATTATCCAACAGGAAAATGTGGTTCTGTAGGTGCCTTAGAAGTTCATGCTTTGGTAGTAGACGCATCTCATATTGGGTTAGGATTTTGAAACACACCTAGATTCTGTAAATTAGACAGACTAGGTCTATCTATTCGCTGAGAGGAAGAAGGTGTGACCTCCAACCAGGCTTCCAAAATAACTGCATCCGGACCGAATCTGCCTTGTGTGGAAGAACATTCTTATTCCTGTTGAGCCCGCTGAAGGGATTTGCCATGCGTTTCGTCCACATATACAATTCTAGTAGGGGTAGGATTGAAATAATGGCTTATGGAATATACATTCCATCCCATGTATCCTAATCCTATTCCTCTTCCTCTAATTCCTCTGTTAGATATAAGGAACTCAAGCTCATCATAATCAAAACAGTCATTGGCATAGGGATCTATTAAATGAACCCTGTTAATAGAACCTAATATTAATTTTTCATCTGATGAAGATTTTTCTTGATTAGTGAGCTCAGGCTATGCCATTTGCCGGGTCGGTGCCCGTGCTTTTGAAGCAGATAGCATTAAATCTATTAGAGTCAAAGACAATTTATTATTTGACACGAAATCGTCTTCTTCTGACTGATTTTCTTTCACAAATTATTCTACTTAAATGAAGATTTTCCTTCTGATGAAGGGGGTTTGATGTGGGATTTAGTGCATAAGACACAATTCATTGATTCAATTGTGTTTGTAAAATTTCTGAGTTTGATTGATCATTTTCCTGACTACCCAATCATCATATTTCTGTGCATTTTTATTTTTGACTTCATTCCACTCTCCATCTTTCTCTGGATCAGAAGACTTAACACAAGTGACCTAGGCTGAAGAACCATTCAGTTTTACCTATCCAGTGTCCAGCATATTATTTAGGAGGTCGTTTAAGACAAAACATTCAAGAATAGGATGCCACAACATCTGATGAAATATGAAATAGTTGGGGAGGTCTTTGTCTCCTTCCTTGTTCAGCCTTTTGGGCCTTGGAAACTGAACCAGATTTTTTTCCAAAGCTGAGATGAAGTATCCAAGAACTTGTTCATTCCAAAAAGAATAAACTATGTTCATAAAATCATCAAATTGTTTCATCCTTTGATCTATTTGATCATATTGTCAATTCTTTCGTTGTTGTTGACGCTCAGGAGGTGGAGCACTTCGATATATTGATGTTTTCATAGTGGAATTAGGTACAAGTGCTTGTTTATGTGTAACTGTATTATATTCTACTTTCCCTATTCTCTTTCTTTGAATTGATGGAATGACATGAGTTTTAGACATAGTCATGGTAATAGAGTCTTCAATCTGCGAAGCGATTGAAGTAAGGTATTGAAACCCTCCTGTGTATTTCATAGGGATCAATGGTGTACGTGATTCATCATGCAAATTTTACACACAATTTGGAAAAAATTCTTCTTGAGGGAGTGCTAAATTTATGGAATATGTTAATCCCTTACATTGAGACATGAAATTTGATACTCTTTTGTTTTCACTTTGATTACAATTGGAAATATAAAAAAATTTCTTCTTTGGAAACGTTTATCTAAATTACAGAAGAAATATTTGATGGAGATATTATCACACAATAATTGAAAGGGATTGAATAATTGTATATCAGAAAAATGCAACCCCTTGTAATGACAACACAAAACATATTATCACAACATCTTGTTGTTGTAGATAGGTTCCAATCATAAGATCAAAATGAGAATGAAAATGTATTATGTGTTGTTATGGATCTACCAAATAATTAAAAATTTGGAATTTAGTATTGACAAAATATGATGGAGGATGGATTGCATCTACTCATTTAGGGTAAGCTCTATTTTCTGGTTGAACTTGTTCACACATTCATTCCATAGCTTCAAACAAAACTGTTAATTACTCAATGGTAGTCATTAATTTTTGAGAAAAATATGGTTGACCTTGGACCTGAGCGGGTGCAATAACTAGAGTTTGGATAGGTGTAGCAACTGGGACTTCCACTAATGGACGTATTGTCAGTTTCTGGTGTGTAAGACCCGTAGGATTGGACTTTTGATGGTTCACATGTAAAGGGGTATATTCTTGATCCATCAAAGTAGCTCCAATAAATTTCCTTGATTGATTAACACCAGCATGCTTAGGAGAAAGACTACCTTGAAATTGTTCTTCATTTAACCAACTTAATTCCTTCATTTCTTCTTATTGTCATGTGAAACATTCCTCTAATGAGAGTGATTGGACTTCTCCAGAGGTAGGGTGGAATTTAACATGAATTTTATCCTTTTCCTTGTCATGTTCCTTTGTAGAGTATGAAAGGACTTTAATCAATGAAATGTCTTGCTCTTGGGCATCCCTCTATCTTATGGAACACAAACCTCCTTCATTCATTTCCGTGTGTACAACCACATGAACAAGAACTTCTTTATCTGATCTGTCTGAGTGAGACTCATGTTCTGGGGGATCAGTGACAACAGAATTGATTACATTTATTGATTCATAAAGAATTGTAGCCCTTCTGTCAGTGCTTATGCAATATTGTCTTCCTCCATGTCATGTATGAGACATTTACTTTTATTTGGTTTATCCTCTCATTAATTAATGATGAACAATAATATGATGTTAATATCAAAATAATTTAGCTATGCCTTCCTACTGTGGCTTCTTCCTTAATCAAGAGAAGACTGACTTCCATTGATGGAGAAATTGAGAATTTGAAAGAGTACCTAGTCTAGTGGATTAGAGTTGTTCCTGTTTTTCCTGCTCAAATCCTCGATTCCTGTCTATTGATTCAGAGGGTTGTATTAAAAGAGTCCCCAGCCTAGAAATATGAGGTGGCTCTTGAGCTGCTACGTCTGAATCTTTCATAAAATCTCTTCGCATTTTAAGGACTTTGCTCTAGATATTGGCGGGATGTATCAACCTACATCCACTCAAATCACCTAGCTCAGATGATAATTGGATTATTTCTGACACCTCTGTCACCAGATGATGTGAGTCCTCTAAACTAAAATCTTGTTCGATATTCTCAATTGCTTGATGCAAGAGTAATTCAACGACCTGTTATTTATATGCCTGACTTTTGGAGGAACTATTTAAGGCTTGTTTGTGGGCATGCCTTTGATTATGAAAAAAACCAGTTAGATTTGGCCATCCATGGGCAATAACATTGCATGAGACCACTTTGACGGGCTTTGTTGACTAGAGAGAACAGTGAAATGCAATGTTCCACGAACACCCTATCCCCAGATATGAATACCAGATGGGGAATTGGTAATTAACTAGTGCAACCTATTCAACGCACCAAGGCATGAGCGCTGAAGGGATCTCTGCTTTTTTTCATCCATTGGATGTCGGGAAATAGAGAGATATTCCAAGTCAATTTGGAGTTGCAACCATTATATTACCTTGAAATGGTTTTGATATTCATCATATGATAATATTTTATCTTTTAAGTGAAAAATATTTTTTCATATGTTGAGAAGAATATCGTGAATATAATATTCTGTCAAAATTTCTGGAATATCATACTGAGATTTATCCAAAGGACAAAACATGACTGGTATTTCATCTTTCACTAGTTTTTTTCCATATTCAGCACTACCTCTTTTTCATTTTATAACGATTATTCTACCGATTTGGAACAAATTTGGTGCTTCTTTGTTTCTTCAACAGATTCAATAGGATTGGTATAGAATTAATTTGTCAAATTAGAAGATGAATTACCCAAGGGTGGTTCGGAGAATGACCAACAGCCTGGGCAATCATATGATTGAGAAATTATTTCACCTGCTAGCAGTAAGGCATCATACATGACTGGATTCTCATATGAAAGTGCCTCATGATAAGAGGGATTTATCTTTATTACATTGTCCATTGATGAATTTTCAATGAAATGTTAATTACTACTATGGAGAGGAATTTTAGAGCTAAATTAATCATCACCATGGGGAGGACCACCATGGTGGATTACCGCAAATGATGAAACCTTTTGCTCTGTGGTTTTCTGGTTAGGTAGAGGGTTATTGTGGATTTCATATGAAGAAAATACTTTGATATTTACTGAATTGTAATGAATCATGCCTTCATGAGGATGTGTATGTTGAAGTCCTTCAGAATTATCATTGTTACTTTAGAAATCTAGAAATGTGATAGGAGAATCTTGAGTTGAAACCGAAAATTGTCTGAGGGCTTCATGAACTGCAACATTGAGCAAGGATTTATTGCATATTGGGTCTTTATCTTTCAACTATGATGGATGGGTATTTTTATTGGATCCCATCTTACTCACATTGGAAACCACTTGTTGACGAAAGTGGTTTAAATGGGTTGTTGTATGTTATTTCTCATGATAAATGGTCAGGTTAGACTGATTATCTCCATTTAAATCAGGTGTATGTGCCCTACTTGATTGTCCATTCGATATGGGGGAGTATTCCCTACATAATTCATGGACCTGATCATAGGTGTGTATCTGCTCCGAAGTGACATGTTGATGAATCACCAAGATTATAGGGATAGATTTATGATTCATTCCTAGTGATTCTACTGAAGCTATTATAATATTCTTACTGGTATACAGAATATGGGAAGGGATTTTCTTCGGCTCTTTCACCATTGTCAGCATGTTCTTGGTGACTTCAGTTACCGGAATTGGAATATAAGTCCATTCTGTGTTTGGAAAAAGGTGTATGTGCCTGCCCCTGTCATCCTTTTCCTGTCAACAGATATTGACAGTACTTATGCATAGGGGAAGATAGTTGAGTCTACTCTATATTTTTCATCGTAGTGTTCCAACTGAGTTCTCCAGGTGCTACCAAACGAGACTATTGGTCGCCTTGATAAACATTGGTAGGTGTGTGTGCCTTCTATGTATTCACCAACAAGTATGGTTGATAGGTTTCCTTCAATACTGGATGACAAGACTGCTAACAAAATTAGTGATTGTAAAGAGGTGTATCTTGTTTACCAGTTGCAACCATATTAAATTGGTGAACTTCTTTGGTTGGAGTTAGATGAGCCTGCTGACTGGCTGATAAATTATAAATAGGTGTATGTTTCTGCCTATAGTACCCTGCTAGAATTTCCTTTCCAGATTTCTGTCTTACTTCTAGAAGAGTCTAATGAGTAGTGAAATTAGGGAGGACGGGTGTATATGCCCGCTCGTTTCTTTCCATCAAGATTGGTTGATGTACTTCTCTCGAGGGGGTAGAGGTAAGAACATATTCCATGTTGGATGAATTTCACCTCTAGCAGTTTTTCTTGCATGATCGGTTTTGAGGGGCCTGAGTCGAACCCCTAGAGGTGATACCCTCATCATGTTGATTGTGCACTACCGCACGAGTTTGCTGTGATTGTTGGTGGGAGTCCTCAAAATGTACTCATTTCTTCTTGAACTATTTTATTTAGTGACCTCTTCTTTCAGCTCTCTATAATATTGGAGGAACTGGTTGTTGCATTCTGGGGATAAGGACCTGAAATTGTTGAAATGGTAGTTGGAACCACCTACTTGTGGACCACTAGTTATCACTGTCCGGACAACCATAGTGTGCTATTATCATGGAGGGCTGGTCGAGTGGCCTCCAGAGTCAGGATGGTTTCGTGTTGATGGTATTACCATACCAATGCATTCAAGACACTACGTTGAATATGCTGAGTAGGTAATATCATCCTCATAGCAGACGAGGATCCAAAAAGAGTTGCAGCCGAGTCATTCACAGGTGTGAACTTTAGAGAAGCCATTTCTGTATTGTCATGAGATATTGGTAAAGAGTGCATGTTTGATATAAAAGACATAATCATCATAAGCATGGCTAATCTAAATCGTTTTGGATGAACACATATGTGTTTGATTGCATTGTTGGCCCTCATATTTGAAAACAATAGGGCCATAACAAATAAGTAAAACATCATTATAACTTGGTTAAGGATTCACATGAGGTTCACCCTTATTGTTTCTTCTAGAAATGAGGATGACCTTGTTTGTTTAAGGTTCAAAAATTCTAATTGATTTCTAACAAGATTATTCATATAACCAGAAACACCCAATGATTTTATATCCATTTGGACCTGCTTTTCAAAGGTGCGTGCTCATTAGTTGTTCATTAATGAGGCTTGAGAATTTACATTTCTCGAGAGGATGGAAGGTCTGGATCATCACACCTTTTGGGGGGGAATTATTTCCTACTTTGTGACACTTTTATAGATTTACAATTTGTTCATGAATCCTTATTAATTCACCAAGAATAAAAAATAGTTTTCATTAAGTAATGGAAATAAATGATTGATATGTATGGGATTTAGAGAATATTTTATATGTATTTGAGGTTCTTCATCGATAGAGAATCATCCGTATGTATTGGAGATTCTTAGTCAATGGTATCCTTCAAAATATTATATAAAAAATTTCCTAGTCATTATGATGACCATACTGGTTTTAAAGACACTCTGTAGGACACTTGAATTTTATTGTCATTCAGAAATACAAGGATTATTTCAGATTTGGGATAGTACCTGCAGATGGGAAACCTATGTATCCTTGTTTAAAAGGAATCCTCACCCACATAGTTCGATAAAAAGGATATAGTTCAATGTCATTTGGGATGGAAACAACATAATTAAATATGGTCTTGAACCTTATAAAGGTTTCCAACATACTCTACTTTTAACGGATAGATCAAAGATAACATATTTCTGGGAATGAAATATGGGGTTTATTCATAGTTAAATGGCCCAAAAAAATATTTCATTGTTACTTTTACATTCTAGGCCAACGTGAGTCATGCTCGGAGTGAGAAACAAGATGTATTTGTAAACATGACAATGGGCCCATGAAAGATGTCGTTATGAGAAATTATGTGGGGCTTTCGTATGTATGATGGCCCAATTTAATGAAGACATGTACTTAGAAATGAAGTCCAAGATCAGGGTCCATAAAGGTATTTGTACTTTATAGAGATTTATAATTTTAACATGGGACTTACTCATGAAAAGGAAGCCCAAATTAAGAGGAAATTATGACTAGGGCTTACTCCTGAGAAGGAGGCCTAGGTTAAAAGGAAATTATGACTGGGGATTACTCCTATTAATGAATCCATGGATAAAGGATCTTGAGAATTATGGATTAATACTAGGAAGGAGGCCTAGACCAAAAGATCTTCTTATCTCAAAAGATGAGGTTATATAGGAAACCCCTAACTATGGTTCCATAAATCTTGTAAGAAACAATGTTTTTGCAGATTTTCATAGATAATTCCTTTTATATAAGGAAACCAACAAAGGAACCATGCCATAAATGGCTTTAAAGAGGGGTTTGGAGGCTATATCTTGAATAATAGAGGTGGATTTGAGGAATGGAGGTCACTAAGAAGGAGGAGTGCAAGTATTGTTTTGGCGCACAAGTCTTGGTCGTGCAAGTACACATGCGCGACATGAGTCACCTTGGGTGATGAATAATCTGTAGGGTAATACTTGGGCATGAATGTATTAATGTGTTATAATATGTAGAGCCTTATTCATCCTCTTTAGAGCTTCCCTTCTAGGTAAACAATTACCTTATAAGTGTTTAGAATACTTCAGACAGAGACTTGGGTGACCAGAGATTTAATATGAGGTTTTTATAATTTTTCATTGGAATGGAGGCCCACATGTGCTATTTATAGGCCACTGGGCACCTTGGGCCAAAAAAATTATTGGGCGCGCAAGTGACTTGTGTGAACCATATGTAGCGCACAAGAGACTTGCTCGGTGCATAGGATACATGCACGATGCTCTCCAAATGAGTTCCTAGTTAATCCCTTTGTCAATTTTTGATTTTCTTGAAAGGGTGACCCTCATTGGGCTTAAGGTATTCCCATTTTCCATTCATTGGACTCTGTGATGGAAAGGAGGGACAACTGGGATATCTTGATATTGTGCACCTTTATTATCCTCTAAGGTGTATATACTACCCTATGATTTATTTTATCATGAATATCCTTGTTATCATGATATTATAATATTTATTAGATGTTCTTCTTTAATTATTTTTGTTCAAGAGTTTCTCAAGTGTAACGAGACTCTTTCAGCAAAATATTGTTTTAGAAGTTTTAATTATTTAATCTTATAAATCATTATATTTTATTTTCATGTTTTAGAAAATATTGCAAGGATTTAATTATTGGTACACGAGTGTTTTAAATATTATATTTCTTTCAAATGATTAAAAGTTGTATGATACACTATGATTCAAGAATATTTTTTTAAATGTTTTAAATGTGTCACTTAATATTGATTAATTATTTCAATATGTTGAAATGGAACATTTTGATTGAAAAGTGGAAATTTTATCTTTTCCATTATTCATGTTTTATGTGTTATGATTTTCTATGGTTCTTGGGAATTTCTTATGGATAAGTTTGGTTATGTGATAACCAATGGGCTTGTGATCCTGAGATAGCTCTCCAAAGCATTGGGTAACAGGATGGAGGTAAATGTTAATGTTTCTCCTAATAGATATAGATAATATACTATTATTGGTATTCCAAACATAACCCCCTATGTAGATGTGAAATCAAAAATGTAAGAATGTTATATATGCCACAAGTTACAGTTATGATTTATGATTTTCATGTGTTATTAAAAAATCTTGCGATCTTGTGTGGTTTGTTAAAGATTGAAACGTATGATTTCATTGACTTGTATGTATTAATGGAATAATGTTTCCTTTATTTGTTTTACAAACATTGATAATCTATTTTATTCTCATCCAATTTTTTTGAAATGGTTTTCACAGGACTAAAGTATTAATAGGGTCAAGCATGATAACATTGAAAAGTCATGTTTTCTAAAACATCAAACTAGACATGACTATTTTTTCATGATTTTATATTTTATGAAAAAATCGATACTGAGTATAAGTGTATAATTTTTAATATTTGAGATGTAATGTAATAGTAATGGCCTAATTCTCTAATCCTATAAATAGAAAATGATCCTCAATGTGAAATAATAATATAATTCAACATTATTTAATGATTTATATGGGGGCCTTATTCATTTATTACTATTAAAATATTTTAATAATATGGTACCAAAACAATTATTGCATAAAATGTTGCAAAATAACATTAATTTTGAATGAAAATTCTTTTCACAGACACACTTCTCTCTATTTTATAATTATTGGACCCAACACATTAGAATATATAAGGAAAATACACCACCTTCAATATTATTTTTCATGACATGTATAATCTATTTCCATTCCCACTCCATGATATATCATGTGATTATGAAAAAAACACAAACCATTCCCCATTTATAGTCGACAAAAGCCTTTTTTCCAACATTCTACCACTATGGGTTCTCTTTAAATCTACAGATAAATTATCTAATGAACTAGTTGATATTACAAACTAATACCTAAGAATGAAATCAACCAACACTCTAAGTAGACACGACAAATTCTCGGTGTAGAAAACAAGAGGGAATACATGAATTGTGTCCTCAGGTTATTTAATTCATAAATATGCCCAAGATAAGCTCTGATTATTTCCTTATAACAATGAATAGATTTTTATAAACTCATTCCACAAATTTGTAACTCCTCGTTATCCCCATTTGAAGCTATGAATTTTTCCCATTCTGATAAACGAATGAGGATTCATATTTACAGTTCGAATCCACCCTTTTTAACATTTATTTTATCAATTTTTCATTCTCATGAAGCTTTTTCATTGAATTTTTCAATTCTCCCCCATTTGAAATAAACCCAAAGAATAATATTTGTACTTTATAGAGATAAAAAAACACTACCAATGGATCGTATCGCCACCATAAAACTACATCACATCCACAATCATATTAAAAAATATAACATTACTAGGGGGAAGTTAAATTTTATAACATTCTCGTGCACTGGGAGGTGGAAGAATATTGAGGTACAATTGATGTTTCTTGAACACTTGTTCTAATATTTGATTTGTAAGAATGTTTGAAACATTTTCTTCCATTGAAAAATGATTCATTTTAATCAAGAATTGTTCTTCATTATATTTGATTAAGTAATATTTAGTATCAATATGTTACGTATGAGAATGATAAATATGATTCTCTTTATGATAAATTACTCTCTTGTTGTCACATTGAACCAGCTTTGGATGTTTCACCTCATCTCCAATATCATTCAGTTGATTCTTCATCAATAATAAATATGTGAAAGCCTTTGTCAAAGATATGTACTTGGTTTTATAAGTAATAAGATATTCACTTTCATGTTTATTACTCAACTATACAATATCTTTTATTCTAGAAAAGAATGATATACCAATATTGGACTTCCTATCCACAAAATATCCAATCGAATCAGCAAAAAAAATAAGCTGGAAGATCACTATATCTTCTTGAAGCTAAGTATAATCCATAATTGTGGGTACCTAGAATTTACCTCATGATTCTTTTCAGTGCCGCCATATTTTTTCCTTCGGGTTACATTTAATGATGGACAATAGGATATTTTAAATGAAAATATTTTTTAGTGTTTTAGTCAAGTGCAATAATAATCCAATGATTCTCATGTCATTGCTGGATCTACATATGATTGATCTTCATGCTTTCCTTGTTTATTTCATACTGCAATCAGATTACACATTTGCATAAAATAATTCTTATTGAATTTCATCAGAAACTCACTTTTTTACTTTTCTTTAGAAATAAAAGTGTAGTATTTACTATAAATACCTTGTATCCCTAAGATGTGTGTGGGTTCATGAATCAAAAAAATTCATAATTATTATTTCACGTGGTTGAAAGATTTATATAATGATCCGTGTAGTCTTCAACTAATTATAATATCATTTATGTATGCCAATATCAAGATGTAAAGACCATAAAATTCCATGTATATTCATTTTTAATTACATTGAAAAATTACGAGTCTGTGAAAATTTACGGCACGTGATTCTGATACCCGGTGTGCCCGGAATAAATTTCTGAACTTTTTTTCAGGTATGTTCAGTAAATGTGCGAGTGAGTTTTTGGAACTTTGGAACCGATGCACAGAATTGAAATCCCAGGACACTGTTGAATTTATAGCTCCGGTATTCGCTTAAGGAGAATATCACCTCGAATGTAGTAGGTTGAGGGTGGATGTTAGTTTTTCACTTTATCATGGAAGAATAGAAAAATAAAAGTATTTATAATTTTTATTTTTCCTGTTACATCCTTTTGATTTATAGAGGTGGGGACCACAAGAGAATTAATCCTTCCAATTTGAATGAAATGGTGGGGACCACCAAAACCCTTCAATAAAATTTGGGATGACCTGTAGAATTCTCCAACTAATTATCCCAACTCTCCAATTAATTAATTGAGCTATTTAATTATTGTCCCAATGTAAATTAATTTTACAAAACTATTTTAATTTAAGATGGAATTTCACCTCATGGGTTTTGGGGAAAAGGTTATAAAAGGGTGTTCTTGGAGGAGCCTCTTGAGGAAGAATAATTTTCACCAAGGAGTAACCAATGAACGATGGATCGTCAAACAAGCGGCATCGAACGTAGAGGCTTGCTTTGGTATCGGAAAATGCCAATCTGTCTTCAAACGCAGACACTCTCCAATGGAACCTTCGAGGTAGGGTTTGTTATTGGTATACCCATTACCCCATTCTTGATATTATTCATAATTCAATAACAATCACGCCAATTGTTACTATTCTAATGCGTAGGGTGTGGGCCAAACAAACTTGGGATGGCCTCTCTGTAACATATGTGGTTTTTATGCGATCATCACGATGAATGAGGTTAGTGACCAGTGTTTTAATTTGGAATCGGTGGGACTTGAGAGTGGTGGACGGAACCCTGGCCTGCTACGATGAAGGCATCGGCGTGACCTCCCCATTGGAGAAGATAGGCAACAGGACCCGCAAAGGTGCGACGATGCACATCTACACCGCCCCGCCAGAAAAGATTCACGTCCTTGTGTTTTGGTGGCGAGGCGAGGAACAACTGGCTAGATGCAGACCACTAGTGAAGGCACAATGTGTAACCATGCCACACGGAGGAGGAAGACTGGCCGACCGGCTAGCCGTGAGCCAAGCAGATGACGCACCGTTGGCCGCCGCAACACGGGCCATTCCGCGTGGGCTGCGCTAGGTCACGACGGAAGGCCAGACTGGACCCAGTGGGTTGATAAGGACCCACCGGGCCTTGTTGGATCATGTGGGCCGGGTCCACCCCAGGCCGGACCCGGGTCAGTCCCCCCGGGTCAGACCGGACCCTGGCCTACTTCGTCTCTTTCCGCTCATTCGGCAATATCTTGAGCTACAGGTTTCTATTTTGAAAACCATCTACGGTGTTGGAAAACATAGATCGAGACAGCCCTTTTGATATAAACCACCTATGTTTTGGATAATTTTTGGGTATGGTTAGGTTGGATCGAGCATGAATCCCATCGGGACCTCATGACTAAAAGGCTAATAACATACAGATCTGGCATCCGATTGACGCACCATATTTTGCATGAGAACCCTTTTACGTGGCAGTTTTTTGTAATACATCTTCGTGGGACATTGTGGATGTTGGCGTATTCAACCTCTATCTTTAGAAGTGTACCCTCCTGGAATCAAGTGAGTTTGGGCGGAAACCCAGTAGCTGGTTGTAACATGAGAAAGGGAACCTATGTGGGTCTGTGCTTTGGGATTCTATGGGGCTATGTACTTTGGGGTCCTATGTGTGTCTATGATTTGGGATCCTACGCGGTTTTGTGTTCGAGAGTCTCACTTGGATCCTCTCTAGTAATCCATGTGGGACTACTCTAGGATCCTATGTGGGTCTATTGTACTAGGTTTCTTTGTGGGTCTGATGATTTAGGATCCTATGTGGGTCTACCTCTTAACAGAAAAATATTATCAATAGTTAAATCTAATCATCTTTAATACCGTACCTAATTTATACCTGGTGTGAGTTGAGTCATCACCTTTGTGGTAATCTATTGTGTGGTGTACCTTTTTGGTACTTTCCTTCGTGGTGATTCATTTGAGGTATTCTTCTATGTGTCATACCTATGTGGTACTTACCTTTATGGTGATACATTTTTTTATTCTTCGGTGTAGCATACCTGTGTGGTACTGTGTGGTAATTACCTTTATGGTGATACATTTTTTTATTCTTCGGTGTGGCATACCTGTGTGGTACTGACCATATTGGTGATGCCTTTGTAGTATCCTTCTGTGAGACATTACCTTTGTGGTACTTACCTTTGTGGTATTACCTTCATGTCACTTTTTTTCATGGAATTGTTTTACATTGGCTAAGGATTTGGGCCTTGTGTTTCCTCATGAGTGACATGGGTAATATTTGATAACATAGGTATATGTATGGTCATAAACCTAAGTAGGGTTTTCAAAGGTTTACATGCTTTTTGGTTTTTCCATTGTGTATTTTGTGAGACCATGGGGATCTCAGGGTCCCTACCAAGGATCATTATTCTCACCCATGCACGACCTATTCCGGAACCTTGTTGCTTTTGGTGTGGACAACAGACCGCACAGACTGAGGACGAGGGTACAAGGAACAAAGGTATCTTGATGGTGGAACTAAGATGAGTCATATTGTAGAGACGACCATTCTAGAGATGTACCAATCCTTTAGGTAGGATCTTTGGTGGGTGTTTACCAGATCTATTCATCTTACATATACATTCCATTTTTCTTGTACTTTCTAGTTGGTATTTTATTCTACCCCCTTTTACTTTCAGTAAACACATTTTCTACCATTCAGTTCACTCATGTTTGTATCATGTTTTATGTGTGGTTTCATGAGCTTACAAGTTATAAAGGAAATGCTTTCCAAGTTTTAAGGAATATTCCTTCAGTGCTAGTCGCCAGCCCCATGCCTATGGAAGGCGGTCATGGGGTAGTCAAGGCATGGGCCCCATGGGACGGGTCATGACAAATTGGAATCAGAGGAGTCGGTTCTACCATAAAACATAGTACTTTTATATTTTAATGGAAATAATGTTAATTTTTATGAGTGTGGTTATGTGTTTAGGGATTCCAGTGTTGGTGTGGTTGCCGACGTATCAATAAAACAGAACCCTGGAATCTGATTTCTAATACAGTGCTTGAAAACACTAATTGAGTGTGTGTTTAGAATAGTTTTCTTTTCCATATTTTGAGTCATCTCACCAGGTATAACTTATTGATCATGACACACATGTTTCTTTTCAGGATGCCACCACACAGACTTCTAGCTAGTGTTCCGGGTATAGTACATGATTGTTGCCCATGTTGAGGCCTTAGTTTAGATGGACCCCAGTAGTAGTGGGTGCACTCCACATAGGCGCATTGAACAAGTTCAAGAAACAGAGGCCACCCAATGTTATGGTCATGATGGACCCACAGGTGGCTGAGGATTGGTTGGAGGCTGTGGTGGGAGTCTTCCAACTGGTAGGGTCATAAGCTGATCTCATGGTGAACCTTGTCTATTTTATTTTATAGGCATATGCTAGATGATGGTGGAGCATGATGCTTCTGGTTCTCAATGAGGAGACACATTTCTAGGCAGACATTGAGTGCCTATTTCGGTCATAGTTTATTCCAGCGACCCTTCACACAGTTCACATTCAAAATCATCTTCATCAGTAGTAGGGAAGCATGAATGTGGCTCATTAATAAATGAGGATCACTGACCTCTCATGCTACTCCACTGATATAGTGCGGGATCCATTCATCAGGGCCCATGAATTCGAGCAGGGACTCAGGCGGGAGATCATGGATTCGATGATTTCTCTCATCTTCCCGATGCAGGAAGGGGGGTTTGAGTGAGACCTATTTGTGGAGAGTTTTCTGGATGAGATGTTTCCAATAACAAGACCCACCAATGGGCATCACGTAGAGAAGTCTTCAGCGGCTGTCAGAATACAGATGTCATAGAGGACCAAGAGGACCATACCTATAAGAGGAAAAATTCATGATTCAGTGTCGGTTAAGTGGGTAAACAGAGATAGAGCTAGTCATTTGAGGAGAAGGAAATGTTAAAAATGCATCATACATGGTCACATGGCTTGTGATTGTCTGACCCACCATACAGAGGATCAGCAGACGGTCGAAGGACCGCCCATGTATAGATAGAGGTTCGACAGAGGAGGTCTGCAGGTAGTAGGTGGACATGGAATAAGATTTGTTCATGCAGTAGGTGGTGGGTGAAAATTTGATATGTTACTGCTACCACCACCATATTGTCCACCCTGACCATAGGGAGTAGGTGGACCAGGGCGAGCTCAGCTCTAGGAAGCTGAGGCCTACGATCACGACACTCCAAAGATGATATGAGGTAAGATATGTGTCTAATACACCTTAGCTGTAGTAATTATAGACACATGATCAAATAATTATTTTATTCACACTACTCTAGTTCAGATCTCGGATAATCTGACAGAGTGTTTGGCTCGATCTTTACATATAGAAACTCTTACTGAAGATGATTTGATGAGTACACACTGGTGCTGGAAGTGTGAGCTTACTATATGAGGTGAGAGCTTCAGGTGCGATCTCTTAGTAGTGGTGTCACGGCCATACGATTTCATCTTATGTATGGACTGGTTATCTACAGTCCATGCTCATATTTACTGTATTAGGTGAAAAGTGCAGTGTTTCAACACTGATGGGACTATTTTTACCTTTACTGGGGAGAAGGGAACCTTTTCTACATGGAATTAACATATTCGAAGGATAGTGCAGCTGATCACTAATTAGTTGGCTAGCCATACCCTTCGAGAAGTTGATGTAGAGAGTCCGAGTTATCCTGTATTGGTGTACCTATACACGAATGTCTTCCCAGATGATGTTCCAGGTCTAACTTCTTGTAGAGATGTGGAAATTTACATTGCTTTGTACACAGGTATGGAACCGATATCTACACCATCTTATCGGATGGCTCCCATGGATCTTCGTGAGGTTCGAGTTCAGATATAAGACTTATAGGGGAAGTGGTTCATCCAGACCGATTTTACCCCATGGGTAGTCCTGATTTTTCTCGTCATGAAGGCGTATCGGAGCTTGAGACCTTGTGTTGACCATCAGCACCTAAACCAGGTGACCATGAAGAACAATTACCCACTCCCGAGGATTGAAGACCACTTTGATCAGCTGTTGAAATCACAAGAATTCATGAAGATAGACCTCCGGTCAGGCTATCACCAGCTTAGAGTATGGGACTTGGATGTGTAGAAGATGACATTCAAATATCAGTACGACCATTATGAGTTTTTGGTTAAGCTTTTCAGTATGACCAACGCTCCAACAATGTTCATGGGACTCCTTAATATGATCATTCATCTATATATTGATCACTTTATAGTAGTCTTAATTGATGACATTATGATATACTGAGCTAATCAGGAGGATCATGCATATCATTTGGAAGATAGTTCTGGACACACTCTGAGAGCACTATAATTATGGTATTCTCTTGAAGTGTCAGTTCTGGATCCGTGAGGTTCACATTCTGGGTCATGTAATCTCAGAGGCCAGAATTTCAGTGGATCTAGCGATGATTGAGGCAGAACATTCTTGGGACCCAAACAAGAGAGTGACAGAGGTATGTAGATTCATGGGTATGGATGGATACTACCAGCGTTGATGAAGAAGGGTAAACCCTTTGTTTGGTCGATGAGATACCAATAGTTTTTCAGGAGCTGAGGTAGTGGCTGACTAGTGCCCCTAACATGAGGATACCAGAGGTAGGAGTTGGGTACATAGTTTACTATGACGCATCAAGGACTCGGCCCGCATGTGTCCTGATGCAGGTGTGAGCAGTTATCTCATGTGGTTCACAAAAACTGATACTAGATAAGTTGAACTACGCAACCCATGACTTAGTGTTAGTAGTAGTGGTCTTCACCTGCAAGATGTGGCGACATTACTTGATGGTCGAACATTTTATAGTCTACACGGACCACAATAGTCTCAGGTATATCTTCTCTCAGAATGAACTGAACCTGATACAACGACATTGTCTTGAGTTCATCTAGGACTATGACTTCGAGATAGTCTATAGTCTTGGAAATTGGAAGGTTGTAGTAGATGAACTCAGCAAGAGACCTGGTATACATCTTCTAGGTGAGGTGACAGAGCAGTTAGACACTTTATAGATATAATTTGTTGAATGATATAGAGAATATTGTATTCATTATTTTATAGTCACTCCCCCACTTCTTCAATGATTCTAGGAGTCGTATCATTGTGAATGTGACTATGATTCTCAATGTGCTCAAAAATCCACAGGACATGCAACTGATGGATTCTCTGTAGGTGGGGATCACGTCATCCTCTTCAAGGGACGCACCATTGTACCATTGTCGCTTCAGTAGGAAGTGTTGAAGGTGTTCCACACATCCCCTCTAGTTGTACATCTAGTAATGGAGATGATGTACCAAGATCTCAGATGACAACCCTGGTGGTCAGGAATGTATAAATCCATATCAAAGTTTTTCTCTCAGTGCATTACTTTTCAGAAAGTGAATACGGAACGCAAGTTACCTGAAAGCCCAGTTCAACCTTTAGAGGTCCCAGTGTGGATGTGGGATGGGATATCCATGGACATCATGATAGGACATCAATGTAAATCTAGGGGTCATGATTCTATCTGGTTGATCATCGACCGACTCACCATGTCGGCCCACTTCCTACATATCAAAGAGCATGGTACAGTAGAGATTATATGACTCCTTTATGTGTAGAAGATTGTGCGGATACATTGAGTACCCTATAAAATTGTTTCTGATCGTGATGTATTTTTAACCCCTGGCTATGGAAGGGGTTGCAGGAGGCTCTCAGGATGTTGCTTCATTAGATCATCGCCTTCCATCCTCAAACGGATGGCCATACTGAGTGGACCATTTAGACCCTTGGGGACATGTTGCGTGCTTGCATCTTCAAAATTGATGAAAAATGGGAGGATAACTTTACATTATTTGATTTTCCATACAACAACAACTATCACTCAACCATTATGATGGATCCATTCATGACTTCATATGACAAACCTTATAGATCGCCTCTATGCTTGACTGACATAGGGGAGTCAACAACCATGGGACCAGATATGGTAGGAGCAACAAGAGAGATGGTTCACATCATCCAAGAATGGATGTAGACTGCACTGAGTAGGTAGAAGTCTTATGCTGATAGGAGGAGGAGACATCATGATTTTGAGGGTGGAAAACACTTCTTTCTACGGGTCTCACCTCGACGAGGTTTTCGGAGATTTAACCGGGGATACAAGTTATCTCCGAGGTTCGTCGGACCCTTTCAGGTCCTCATCATAGTAGGCGAGGTGGCTTACCTCTTAGCTCTTCTACCTCAGTTTCACCTAGTGCACAATGTTTTCCACATATCCTGGCTGAAGAGATATTGCACAACCCATCAGAAGTCATTGACCACAGCGAGCTGGAAATCGACGATTGGGTGACGTTTACGCATGTTCGAGTGGATACTGAAGGCTGATAAGATTGAGTCTTTATGGGAGGTCGATACCTTTGGTATGCATGTGTTGGTAGCATGGGAACCCATAGGAGAGCACGTGGGAGCAGGAGGCTCCGATTCGTGCTCAGTACCCCCACATTCTTAACTAGATTTTATGATGTGGATTTCGAGGACAAAAAGAAATGAGGTAGGTATAATAGAAAGACACAGACAATCCATGTAATTGTTTTTAATTACATTGGAATATTACGAGTCCATAAATATTGATGGTGCATGATTCTGAGGCTTGGTGTCCCCGGAATGTATTTTTGATCATTTTTTATGTACATTCAATAAACGTGCGAGCAAGTTTTTGTAATGTTTGAATTGGTTCTCGGAACTGAATTCTAAGGACACCATTGAATTCCCAGCACAAGTATTTTCGTAAGGTTACCTTCACCTCAACCATAATAGGTCTAGGGAGGAACTAAGTGTTTCACATTTTGGTGGAAGAATATAAAAATAAAAATATTTAACTATTTTTTTTCTTGTAACCTTCATTTGATTTATAGAGGTGGGGACAACAAGAACTTTAATCATCAAAATTTTAATTAAATGGTGGGAACCACCCGAACCCTCTATTAAAGTGGGGGAGGACCCACATAATTCCCCAATTTACTGTGCCAACAATATAGTTAATTAACAAAGCCATATAATTTTTTTACCAACATAAATTATTTAAAAAAACCTTTTTAAATTTAATTTGGCTTTTCACCTATTGATTATTGGGGGAAATGATGGAATATGGTTTTATTGGAGGAGCCCTTGAGGACAAACAATTCATACCGAGGAGGAACTGAAGAATGAGGGATTGCCCAACAAGTTGCGTTGTTGGAGGAGGCCTGCTTTGGGATCAAAAAATGTCAATCTGTCTACAACCGCAGAAGATATCCAAAGGAATCTTCAAGGTAGGGTTTTTTATTTGTATACCCCGTACCCTCGTTCATGACATTCTTCATAACAGAAGGATTAAAAATCTTCTTTCTATCATTCTAATGTAGAGGATACATGTCAAATTAACATGGCTTAATCTCTCGGCAACCTATGTGTGTTTTATGAGATACTCATGATGGAGGATTGCGGTGACCGGTGGTAGTGTTTGGCACCAGTGGGACTCAAGAGTGGAGTCTAGCACTCTAGATGACTACGAAAAAGGCTGTGATGCCACCACGCCACTGGAGAAGAGTTGCAGCCCATCGGTCGTGGTGGAGCAAGGGTGGTGGCCGGCGGAGGCCGACTGCACAAAGGGGAGGCTGCACGCGTCCGCACAACCTGGTCGAAAATAACCACAACCTTGTGTCGCAGCAGTGAGGTGAGGTGCGGTCAACTCAACACCAACCACTGGTGAAGGTGTAACGCCCCGATCCCAGTTTCCCAGAGTCGGTGCATTAATTACATAACATTTTCATGATCACAAGAAAGATCAAATCTCGAAAGACCGATTGGTTTAGTAGCCTTGGAAACACTAGATATAATCATAAAGTTTTACATTACATTCAAAGTGAAAAACTACTACAACAACAAAGTCTTTATATCCACACTATTAACACCTCATAATATCCCTGCAAGTCATTCATAATTTACTTCTTCACTACCTGGGAAAAATAAAACATAGAAAAGGGGTGAGCTCAAATGCCCAGTAAGGATAACAATATAGCGGAACATTCAAAATAAGCATAAACATTTAAGGCAATGAATTACTAAAACAAAAGCCTTTTAAAATTGAACTTTAACATAGTATGGCAAAAATAAAAATGAAATAATGCCATTTACTTATTCACATGGATATTCTACTAATCGAATAATCACATGCAATATCAATAACCACTTTCATAATGTTGGAATGCATAATGCCAGACTGTCATAACCACATAGTCAAGGCCTCGTGCCAAGACTACAAATAAGATTTTGTCAAGTCCTTGTGCCAAGACACTAGTTTGTCTCATGAGACCTACCGATGCATCGAGGAGCTATAGCGGGCTCCACCCGTCACTTATTAAGTCCAATGCATTCCCATATGAAAAGGTTTAAACATAACATAAACATTCGTATTAAAACTAGCATACGAAATGTCAATAATTTCACCATAAACTATGAATGGTATAAAAATAGCACATCCATAGTCAAACAAATCACAAAACCTTCAATACAATATAGAAGTTTTGTATCACAATAAATCAACTTCAAATAATCTTAAAATCCATCAAAGGATGTTGACATAGATGAAATCAAAATTCTTTTTAAAGAAATATCTCCTTTTATTTTGAAATCATTTAAGATCCATATAAAATAAAACATTTTCTTTGAAAATATTCTTATAAACTTGTAAGTAAAGCTTTGAAGATTTTATAACGGCGTAAAATAACCGCACCCGCCGTATAAGTTAAAAAAAACATTCTTACCTCAATTCTGTCGAAAAGGTTAAGAAGGGACCTTGTTTTGAAAATGATGGAAAGATTCCTTTATAAACCACTTATAAAAGTCAAAAAAGGGTATAAATGACTTTAACCCATATTCTTGTAAATATTAAAAATGTTTTGAAATACATTTCGAAGAAACATGGATGTGGATGATAAAGAGTTCCCATTAGATTATTACGTATAATACAACCTCGGATAATGAAGAGATTGTGAAATAACCCTTACCTTGTACTTTTCCTTGGTTGGGGTAGGTTAACCTCCTGTATAATGGTGAAATAATTGTTATTAAATTATACAAGAATCATATATATTAATATGATATCATATATGATCTTTTAACATTGATTTATTAATAATATCTTAGAATTATCATCGTTTCGGGTGTTAACTTACTCATTTTCTTTTATATGTTTTGTTACATAAGCCTTGTTTGTTGTATCTTATTCATATCCAGAATGATATCAAGTCCTTAAACATCATTTTTAAATCATAAAATGATAATTATACTTGAATGGATACGATGGAGAATGAATCTCATCGCGTTCGTGGAGACGGTAGTCTGTACGTACGCACGAGCGACAATATCATTCTTTTGATATTAAAATAATATATAAATGAATGGTATATCATATATACAGAATCATTAACATGTTATATTTATTATTTACATGAGTTACACATCATTATTATACCCATCCAAATAATATTATATTGAATAACAAATACACCACGACGTGGAGACGGTAAGCCGTACGTACGCACGTATGGTGACATGTTATTCAAAGGGTGGATAGAATACTGAATATGGTTGTACCATACTTATAATAACATCACAGTATATGTGAGATACTGGAGTTATTATTTTAGAATGGTAAGAACAAAGGAAGAACATGTGGAAGAAGAAATGAACTTAGAAAAGGGTGGTGAAATCATTTCCTCTTCTTCGGGTTCTTCCTTTTGATTTGATCAAAAGGGCTCCTTAGGTTGGCTTTCTGATCTAACTAAGGCATCTAGGTTGTAGTGAGGGATGTTGGGAGAGTATTTGAGCAGAGTTTGGCCTAACCAAAAGGCTTTGAAGGTGTGAATAAATGAGAAGGAGGAGTGCCCTTTTATAAGAGGGGTGAGGGGCACCTTTGGAAAAGCTAGAAATATTAATTTATAATAAATTCATATTCGGTTTCTAAAGGCTCCAAAGTTGACTATTCAAAGGTTAAGGTGGGGATAGGTCGAAAACAACTCATCCAATAGAATTTAGACAGGTTTGGGTACTTATATTAACCTTATCATTAAGTATTAACTCTAAGTTAATTAGTTTCACTTTTACAATGTCTCTTCGTATTTTTATATAATATGGTTAATAAACTTACTATATACATCCAAGAGACCCCCAAGTGGTCCATTAATGCTTTAACTATCATAATATAAGTCTCTTGGCCGAACCTTAGATTTTTAGTAATTTAATATCAATTAATAATATAATATTTGTTTTAAGAACTCTTTTATGTCAATTTTGACACTATTCAATAGTTGATTTTTGTGAAACTCATAACAGATTGCTTACTTCGAACAAAGTCAATTAAATCAATCCTAATATATCATATTATCCTAGAAAATTAGTTTAATTCATTAAAAGTTTCATATTATATTTATTTGGGTATTTATAATATCAATTATTTTAATTGTTCACTATTATAGTAATTACTGCATCATCATTGTGTCATATATAAAATAAATTATTTAATTTCTAAAAATTATAAATAAAATAGAATTATGTAGGAAATCGTTTTATCTTTCTAATGAATATTTATAATCTAAAATCCGACTTATATAACCCTATGTAACAATTACTTTGCTAAAAGATATATGCTTGTGACATTTTTGTATTCATTTTGACTTAATTAAAATAAAGTGTCATTATCACTTACAAGTGGATCCATGGGGTCCCAAAATTGACACAAAGATGCCCATGGTCGACCATGTATCAACCAATAGGGTTAAGACACGTTTTAGGGTAATTTAGTATTATTATAATATTATTTTTTAACCCTTATTTACCGGATTTACCCTTAACCATGGTAAATAAAATATTTACCGCAGTAATTATTCAAAATGTCTAAAAATAAAAGTTACCTATTTACACAATTTGAACATCCTGATTCCAAATATGGAATCCATTTTCCTAAATTCAAAACACAGAAGTGGCAGAAATTAATTTAAAATTAATTCCCGCTGTCAAAACAAAAAGCGTGTTTCTAAGAGATAATAACTATCAAAAGATTGACACTTGTTTATGTTCGGTTTAATTGTAAAATTATGTCCAATGACCAACATTATATTAAATAGTAAAAATATATTCTAAATATACTTTAAAACCACTCAAATTCATAATTTATCACTATTAATTATTTTGATTAAAAAAGTTGTTTTTAATTAAAATTTAGTAATTTTCACTATTCATCAAAATATGAAAGTTATCCGAAAAGTACCAAAATTTCACCTTAGGCTAAATTTGATATTCCGAATCCAAAAATGAAGTCCATTTTAAAATATAAAATATATATAACTTCAAAAAGTAGGTATTACTATTCATAACAACTAGTTTGATTGGTTACGGTGTGTTAGAACTCGAATTTGCATACAACACACGCTACTGTTTTATCCAAAGGAAAGCGTACCGTGGACGCTTGGGATGTTTCATTTTAAATTTTTTTGATGTCTCCATTTAGTCAAAAAGTTTAAAATATTTTATTTAAAAAGGTTTCACTATTAGACGTTGATAAAAGTGAAATACTGAAAATGAATTTGTTCTTGCATTATGACTAAGAAACTCATAATAGGGATTCTAAAATTATAAGGATTCTATAAAGTTCAAAATGTAGTTAATACTATTCATGACCTCTTTTAATGGTGTGATTGAACTCGGTGTTGCGTGTAGTGCAAGTTATTGAATTATTTTTAAGAAATAACACACTCTGAAATCCTGGGGTGTTACATTCTCCCCTCCTTCAATAAATTGCGTCCTCGCAATTTGAAATTGTTCTTCGAAGATAAAAGGTTGAAAGTAGAAAATATATTTGTTGGAAAACCCACATTGGAAATTGGGTTACTAAAATTTAGTCTTAATATGAGGAAAAGAGAAATTAAAGGGTCACCACCAAATTATGATCTCGATTAGGAGAACATTGGTGGAAATTAGAGACATATAATCGGAGGAAAAACGTAAATATTTATAGGTAGTGATTGAGGTCATCAATCACAAACAAGTGTATAATTGAGGTCCTTAAACTCATCAATCTATGATGATTTGAAGTATCATCGGTTCAACAAAATATAGGGTATTGGGATAACACATTTTTGACGTTTCAAAATATCTTAGTTGAAATCCCACATCGAAAAATGAATTAACGAGGCCTCTATTTAAAATAAAGAGTCGAAAGTATGAATATTACCGAAAATAACACATACTAGGGTTCCATGTAAGAAAATATGGATATGGAAGAAAAATCTAGCCATCAATTATCTGATGGAGAGTGGTAGAGAACATGGCTATGAAAAGGCCAACAATCCCAAAGCCATAAATTTGTGATGATTTAAGGTACCATCTAGGACAACATTTTTGTTCTATGTTTCTATTATTAATGTTGAGGAATTTATTTATGAGATTGGATAAGATAATAAGGAGATATACTTAGTTTATAATTAGAGTTTTATCCATTAGTAAATTTCTACCAAAACTCATCATTCACTCGTAAAAAAAATTCTATTTATACTATTCATAGAGGGTTCCAAAATAAACGAATTTATAATTCATCTACCAGATCTTTTAAAAAAACTACTTTATTTAATCCAGGACATCTCGTGGGATAGTGGTAGGTGATACACCCTTGTCGCCCTTTGGTTGCGGGTTCAAGTCTCGCAGCCTTGCCGGACGCGATGGGTTGCCGCCCGACCTCTGGGTTGTCCTTTTATGGCAATCCAAAATAATCCAAACTAGAACTATCCAAAATACTTCTGTCCAAACTCACAGTCCAACATTCATAAGGAAAGTAAACATAATATAGATCCTTTTTACCCCGTAATAGCATATGAATACCTTCATCATGTATTACCATATTCCTTATTGATTACATTCATGCTCCCTTGTTCCATATAGAATGCTGGATATACTTCATTAATCCAAAAATGTTTTAAACCCAAACAATGATGGAATATACAAATCATTAATCAGTTCCAAGGTAGTCAAGAATATCCAATATAATTTATCTAAAACAATCACATATTATTCCAAAATCACTACCTCAGTATCAGAACTATATTATGGTTTATCATTCTCTCAACCATATATTTTCCAAAAATCTATCCTGCTAACGAGTCACTTTTCTTTGTTCCACACAATCTCAAGTCCTTAATGAAATAGTTTTGCAGTACAATCCTTATATACTCCATAATTATTATATCAAGTACATTGTTGATACAATACTCAATTGACATAATCAACATAAGAACTCTAATCATTCCTCTTCATCTACGGTAGTATCATAACTTGATTATTATCCAATAACATCATTAGCGGTATAGTCTGATGACTGGGACATAGGTTCGCGTAGTGTCCAAACTCCTTGAAAATGAATCATTGTACATTTAAAACCATTTTCTTACCCTTGCAGTCACGTACTTTGTGCCCTTTTTCTCCACACTTATAACAAACTCCCATTCCTTTCAGGAAAGTTCCAGGGTGTTTCTTTCCACAATTACCACATATGGGAAAATTCTTCTTTTCCCTCTTCCCTTTATCCATCTTTCTCTCTTCCATCCTTTTCTTCTCTTGCTTCCCTTCAAAGCCATAGGACTCAGTAAACTCTTTACTTATCTTATCAAAACATGATATTATTTCTTCATATGATGATAATACATGGGAGACTATTTCTATTATAAATTCTAGCTTAAGACCATGAATGATATGATCCTTCCTTCTGTTTGGATCATGTGCATTTCTGGAGTTCTCATTCCTTCTACTGGGCGCGATTTCTAATCAATGGCATAAACTAGATCAGTTTATGAACCAAAATACATAATCCCATACTTATAAAACACTTAACATAAATTGAACTATTTATGGATATAATCCATAATCATAAGAATGTTTTCTTTGAGGAAGTATATACTCATAATCCCTTCAAAATGATTTGTAAAGAAAATGAGAGTTATCCTAAGCATATCCCCCGGGAGTGTCGTAACCAAGAGTGCAGCAAGGCCCGTTGTCGTGCACCAGTTCCCGTTCGAGTCTAGCTCAAAGCGGTGTTTTCAGGTTTTACCCCTAGGTACATCTGTGCCAGAGCCGCCTCTACCTGCTCGTATCCAGACAGGGATGTATTGCTTGGAAAACTCACAAAATCTCTACAATACCAAAATTCTAGGAAGTTCTTATATACTAATCCTCAAAGTTCATCTTAGGTCTACGTGCTCTAATCAGAGTTTATCTAAATCTAGCTTCCAAGGTTTGTACTAAACTTCCTTTGATACCAACTGTAACGCCCCGACCCCAGTTGCCCAGAGTCGGTGCATTAATTACATAACATTGGCATGATCAAAAGAAAGATCAAATCTCGAAAGACCGATTGGTTTAGTAGCCTTGGAAACACTAGATATAATCATAAAGTTTTACATTACATTTCAAAGTGAAAAACTACTACAACAACAAAGTCTTCATATCGACACTATTAACCCCTCATAATATCCCTGCAAGTCATTCATAATTTACTTCTTCACTACCTGGGAAAAATAAAACATAGAAAAGGGGTGAGCTCAAATTCCCAGTAAGGATAACAATATAGCGGAACATTCAAAATAAGCATAAACATTTAAGGCAATGAATTACTAAAACAAAAGCCTTTTAAAATTGAACTTTAACATAGTATGGCAAAAATAAAAATGAAATAATTCCATTTACTTATTCACATGGATATTCTACTAATCGAATAATCACATGCAATATCAATAACCACTTTCATAATGTTGGAATGCATAATGCCAGACTGTCATAACCACATAGTCAAGGCCTCGTGCCAAGACTACAAATAAGATTTTATCAAGGCCTTGTGCCAAGACACTAGTTTGTCTCATGAGACCTACCGATGCATCGAGGAGCTATAGCGGGCTCCACCCGTCACTTATTAAGTCCAATGCATTCCCATATGAAAAGGTTTAAACATAACATAAACATTCGTATTAAAACTAGCATACGAAATGTCAATAATTTCACCATAAACTATGAATGGTATAAAAATAGCACATCCATAGTCAAACATATCACAAAACCTTCAATACAATATAGAAGTTTTGTATCACAATAAATCAACTTCAAATAATCTTAAAATCCATCAAAGGATGTTGACATAGATGAAATCAAAATTCTTTTTAAAGAAATATCTCCTTTTATTTTGAAATCATTTAAGATCCATATAAAATAAAACATTTTCTTTGAAAATATTCTTATAAACTTGTAAGGAAAGCTTTGAAGATTTTATAACGGCGTAAAATAACCGCACCCGCCGTATAAGTTAAAAAAAACATTCTTACCTCAATTCTGTCGAAAAGGTTAAAAAGGGACCTTGTTTTGAAAATGATGGAAAGATTCCTTTATAAACCACTTATAAAAGTCAAAAAAGGGTATAAATGACTTTAACCTATATTCTTGTAAATATTAAAAATGTTTTGAAATACATTTCGAAGAAACATGGATGTGGATGATAAAGAGTTCCCAGTAGATTATTACGTATAATACAACCTCGGATAATGAAGAGATTGTGAAATAACCCTTACCTTGTACTTTTCCTTGGTTGGGGTAGGTTAAACTCCTGTATAATGGTGAAATAATTGTTATTAAATTATAAAACAATCATATATATTAATATGATATCATATATGATCTTTTAACATTGATTTATTAATAATATCTTAGAATTATCATCGTTTCGGGTGTTAACTTACTCATTTTCTTTTATATGTTTTGTTACATAAGCCTTGTTTGTTGTATCTTATTCATATACAGAATGATATCAAGTCCTTAAACATCATTTTTAAATCATAAAATGATAATTATACTTGAATGGATACGATGGAGAATGAATCTCATCGCGTTCGTGGAGACGGTAGTCCGTACGTACGCACAAGCGACAATATCATTCTTTTGATATTAAAATAATATATAAATGAATGGTATATAATATATACAGAATCATTAACATGTTATATTTATTATTTACATGAGTTACACATCATTATTATACCCATCCAAATAATATTATATTGAATAACAATTACACCACGACGTGGAGACGGTAAGCCGTACGTACGCACGTATGGTGACATGTTATTCAAAGGGTGGATAGAATACTGAATATGGTTGTACCATACTTATAATAACATCACAGTATATGTGAGATACTGGAGTTATTATTTTAGAATGGTAAGAACAAAGGAAGAAGAAGTGGAAGAAGAAATGAACTTAGAAAAGGGTGGTGAAATCATTACCTCTTCTTCGGGTTCTTCCTTTTGATTTGATCAAAAGGGCTCCTTAGGTTGGCTTTCTGATCAAACTAAGGCCTCTAGTTTGTAGTGAGGGATGTTGGGAGAGTATTTGGGCAGAGTTTGGCCGAACCAAAATGCTTTGAAGGTGTGATGAAATGAGAAGGAGGAGTGCCCTTTTATAAGAGGGGTGAGGGGCACCTTTGGAAAAGCTAGAAATATTAATTTATAATAAATTCATATTCGGTTTCTAAAGGCTCCAAAGTTGACTATTCAAAGGTTAAGATGGGGATAGGTCGAAAAAAACTCATCCAATAGAATTTAGACAGGTTTTGGTACTTATATTAACCTTATCATTAAGTATTAACTCTAAGTTAATTAGTTTCACTTTTACAATGTCTCTTTGTATTTTTATATAATATGGTTAATAAACTTACTATATACATCCAAGAGACCCCCAAGTGGTCCATTAATGATTTAACTATCATAATATAAGTCTCTTGGCCGAACCTTTGATTTTTAGTAATTTAATATCAATTAATAATATAATATTTGTTTTAAGAACTCTTTTATGTCAATTTTGACTCTATTCAATAGTTGATTTTTTTGAAACTCATAACAGATTGCTTACTTCGAACAAAGTCAATTAAATCAATCCTAATATATCATATTATCCTAGAAAATTAGTTTAATTCATTAAAAGTTTCATATTATATTTATTTGGGTATTTATAATATCAATTATTTTAATTTTTCACTATTATAGTAATTACTGCATCATCATTGTGTCATATATAAAATAAATTATTTAATGTCTAAAAATTATAAATAAAATAGCATTATGTAGGAAATCTTTTTATATTTCTAATGAATATTTATAATCTAAAATCCAACTTATATAACCCTCTGTAACAATTACTTTTCTAAAAGATATATGCTTGTGACATTTTTGTATTCATTTTGACTTAATTAAAATAAAGTGTCATTATCACTTACAAGTGGATCCATGGGGTCCCAAAATTGACACAAAGATGCCCATGGTCGACCATGTATCAACCAATAGGGTTAAGACACGTTTTAGGGTAATTTAGTATTATTATAATATTATTTTTTAACCCTTATTTACCGGATTTACCCTTAACCATGGTAAATAAAATATTTACCGCAGTAATTATTCAAAATGTCTAAAAATAAAAGTTACCTATTTACACAATTTGAACATCCTGATTCCAAATATGGAATCCAATTTCCTAAATTCAAAACACATAAGTGGCAGAAATTAATTTAAAATTAATTCCCGCTGTCAAAACAAAAAGCGTGTTTTTAAGAGATAATAACAATCAAAAGATTGACACTTGTTTATGTTTGGTTTAATTGTAAAATTATGTCCAATGACCAACATTATATTAAATAGTAAAAATATATTCTAAATATACTTTAAAACCACTCAAATTCATAATTTATCACTATTAATTATTTTGATTAAAAAAGTTGTTTTTAATTAAAATTTAGTAATTTTCACTATTCATCAAAATATGAAAGTTATCCGAAAAGTACCAAAATTTCACCTTAGGCTAAATTTGATATTCCGAATCCAAAAATGAAGTCCATTTTAAAATATAAAATATATATAACTTCAAAAAGTAGGTATTACTATTCATAACAACTAGTTTGATTGGTTACGGTGTGTTAGAACTCGAAGTTGCGTACAACACACGCTACTGTTTTATCCAAAGGAAAGCGTACCGTGGACGCTTGGGATGTTTCATTTTAAATTTTTTTGATGTCTCCATTTAGTCAAAAAGTTTAAAATATTGTATTTAAAAAGGTTTCACTATTAGACGTTGATAAAAGTGAAATACTGAAAATGAATTTGTTCTTGCATTATGACTAAGAAACTCATAATAGGGATTCTAAAATTATAAGGATTATATAATGTTCAAAATGTAGTTAATAGTATTCATGACCTCTTTTAATGGTGTGATTGAACTCGGTGTTGCGTGTAGTGGAAGTTATTGAATTATTTTTAAGAAATAACACACTCTGAAATCCTGGGGTGTTACAGAAGGCATGGTGCACGACCGTGCTACGTGAAGGATGGAAGACCGACTTTCCAGCAGCAAGCTGAGCGGACACCACACTGTTGGACATCGACCGGCAGCCCACCACACTGCAGGTCACCCCAAGGACACCCAGAGCTGGCTGGGCTGGGCCGGACCCAGATGTACAAACCCCGCTAGCCAGAAAGGACCACGCAAGATGGGTCAGAAAGGACCACAGAAGATTGGTCTGCATCTTCACAGAGTAAGATGAATCAGTAGTTACATCTAATAATCATTAATACCATACCTATGTTATACCTGGTGTGAGGTGAGTCTTTACCTTTATGGTAATCTTCTATGTGGCTTACATTTTTGGTGCTTACCTTCATGGTGATACAGATGAGGTATTCTTCTGTGTAGCGTACCTGTGTGGTACTTACCTTCGTGGTGATAGCATTGTGGTATTATTCTGTGTGGCGTACCTGTGTGGTATGCACGTTCTTGTTAATGCCTTTTTGGTATCCTTATATGTGGAATTAACTTTGTTGTACATAACATTATGGTTTTAACTTCATGTTAATCATTACATCGTTGAACAATTGTACATTGGAAAAGGAGATGGAACTTGGCGTACCTTTTTGTGTTTGGTGAAAACGATGGAAAATGCTGACTGGGGACAAGGGAACATGGACTGGAGGTAGCATGTAGGTGGACCTTAGAAGAGGCATACTGCAGAGATATCCATTTGAGATTTGTACCTAACATTCAGGTAGGATCATTTGAGGGTGTTCACTGGAGCATTTCATCTAACATGTACATTCCAGTTTTCTTGTACTATTTAGTGGTCCTTGTATTCTGGAACCTATTACTTACAAAACACATTTTTATTACTATTCATTTTACTTGTGTTCATATCATGATGGGTTCTTGGCTACGTGAGTTTAAATTATATAAATTAAATGGCTTCCCATTTTTAGGGAATACACCTTCGATGCTAGTTTCCAACCCATGGAATATAGAAGTCGGTCTTACGGTAGTCACAGCACGGGTCCTGAGGGTGGTTCGTGACACATGAACTGAACATTCTAATAATTTTTCATAGATATACATTGATCCATTCACGAAGTATTAAATTTTGCCTAATTTAGTTAAGAATCATACTGAGATTACCTTCCTCGTGGTTCATGTTTTTGAAAATATAGAGATATATTCAATATTAAATCATTCATTTCAACATTACCAATGATAAACACACTAGTAGTTCCCAGTAGTCTTCATCATCAAGAACACCATTAATGAAGGGTTTTTTGACATCAATTTGATACACTTTGTATCCGATTTAAATATCCACCTCATGAAAAAGCCTGATCTATGCCAGTCTCACCATTATAGAAAATGTATGTTTAACATCAACACCTTTAATATGTTAATATTATTTACGAACAAATCATTCCTTATTCTGATAACAATACACTTATCATTGTATTTATTATTAAATATCCACTTCGTAAAAATCACATTATGAATTTCAAGTCCCTTATCAATATCTCATGATTGTTTCAGGTCAATTACATCTATCTATTCAATCATGTAGTTAACCCATGATTCAACTATTGCATCTTCTTCAAATGATAATGGTTCCATAAATTATAGGAAGGTATATTGTATATTATTAATCCTTATCATTTTATTTTTTGGTGTTCTCCAATCCATAATAATGTTAGATTGACCAATGTCCACTCTTTGATTTCATCAATGTGGTTCGTATTATTTTTTTCATCCATGAATTTCTCTTCAGATTCGTATTTGGAATAAACATAGGTTTTGATTCCTAAATATTTTGAGCATCTTCCTCTGCTTATGCATTTTGGTTTGTTCCATGTCCAAATTCTTCCTCATCTTCTCTCATATCATCATAAGAATTCTATGACTCATTTTTTTCTTATCTTTAATAATATTCACATAATTTCATTCTACATGTTTTCTAATATTATTGTTGAAATATTTGTTGGATTCTATCTTCATTTACTATCTGAGGAATATTACTTCATCTACCGCATCTCTATAATTCTCTGGATTTCATTATTTTTTTCTGATGATATATTTACATCTGAAAACATGAAAATTATTAAAAGAGGTCTTCCTTCCTTGGATTAACTAATATACTTTCAATTTATTCTCCCATATAAATCATTTTATGATTTTCATTATACACTATTGCTTACACAACAAATTTACAATAATTGTGAATGATTTGAATCTGAGTCAAAATAGTTCTTGCCATACTGTTCACCTATTGATTGTTGTGCTGAACAACTCCATTTTGATATAAAGTTCTCATAATATCCAACTACTGTTGTATTCCATGTTTCTATAGGACATTTTTAAATTCAATGGATGTGTATTACGATCCTTTTTTAAGAGTAGAACATCGATTACAAGTCCAGTTTCATTTTCAACAGTTTGGTGATATTTTTTATGCAATCGAGAACTTTTCATGACATATTTATAACCACCAAAAAATCAATTATTATAAAAGTTTCATTAATAATTTATGTACCTCTATCCATATTTTTTGGCCACATTTATCGTTCCACATACATTGATGTAGATGATATCATTTATATTTGAATCCCCTTTATTACTTGGAAGATTAGAACTTCATAATAACATTCCTTACATGCAAGAATCACATTTCTTCTCCTATAAACACTTCCTATATGGGTTATCCATTACCATATTAAGTTTATATATCTTTTCCTTATATTTTTTATTAATGTGACCAAACCTCTGGTTCCACATGATGATCTCTTCTCCAACAGTCATTTAATAATTGTTGTCTTTACTATCTAACTGATATAAGATTCCATTTTGTCTACATCCTTTCATAAGTTCATTCCATATACCTTCGTTTATAATTAACCACTTTTGATTGAATGTTAGTATAAATATGTAGTTATACAGTTGTACCACCCATAGGATATTATGAAACAATCCTTCAACATAAATAACTTCATTTTTCTTGAGCTTATGATATTATAGTCCGAAACACCCACTTAATTTGATCAGAAAAAAATCATCATTATGTATTCTAACTATTATATTAAAACATTTCATTACATTCTTCAATAAATATTTATTTCCTATCACATGGGATGAGAATCCACTATAATTATTCTATATGCCACTACTATTTGTAGCATTGGGAGTTATTTCAGACTGATTGATTTTCTGGGTCTACTAATTTTCCTTCCATGAAATTAAATATTGACTGAAGGATGAATATTGTAATGACCCAAACATTTTGAATAGTATATTAACATACTCATAATGATTTAATAGAGATGTTAATGGTTAATGTAGAAAGAGGATTCGATGTCTTTATCCGGTAGAATCGAACCTTATGAAGCCCACTTATCAGAGCTTGGGAAGGATCAGGCATCTTTGGTCTTTGCTTTGGACTAAGCCCAAGCCAAACTTCAGCGTGTCAAGCTTGAATGGAAACGCCTGAAGGAGAAGTTCAAGTTAGTAGAGATTACTACAATGAAAATGTTATCTGAGCCTCCCTCAGATTCTCACACCATAGCACACCTTACACATAGGTCTTATACTGGTGTTATAAGGGGCTATGTGACGAGACCGTAACTTCTTTGTGTAATCCTTTGGAATGAATAAATTGAGATTTCCTCCTTTAGTGAATTTTTTGAAATTTAAAATGTCCAGATAATTTTACGATGTATTTTATTGATGAATTTTGAAAAAAAAGGATTTTTTAAAATATTTATGTAAAACATAAATAATTAATGATGTGTAATGATTTTCAAAAAATGGTCTTCTACAATTATGTTCAGTTTAAAATTTAGAGTCTAATAAGATCAACATAATTTTTGATGAATAGTAAATTATGAATAGTGATTTTATTCTTAGGATTATTAATGTGACCAAATGGATTAGTAATCTCACTTAAATAAAGTTTTAATATAATTTAGACACCTTGATTAAGTAATGTGATTCAATAAAATGGGTAAATAACGGTTTCATAAATTATTAATCAAGTATCAGTTTTTCGGGTGAATTGTGGTTTTTAGTTAAAAATATTTAGAAAATATTTTTTAGAAAATGAAATTTATTTTTTAACTCATATCATCGATATTATGTTATGGTAATGTTTTGGGACTTTTCTGAAATAGATGAATTTTCAGTGAATAGTAAAAAATGCAGTTTTAGGGATTCAGTATGTTAAATGACTTCATAATTGTGTCATGATTATTTATTGAGATATTTTAAGGGGTGATCGACTGAAGGGGATGAATTATTGAATGATATGTCACAAGTGGCCAATACAATGGGCAAATACCATGGGAAAGCCCATGGTTTTTCCAATACCACCAATCAGGTGTCCCTTGGCCATTAATTCCTTGTCCCCTCACTTTCCATATAAATAATAAGACAAACTCTCATACATTCAACTCCAAAATCATCCTCAATAATGTTCTGATCTCCTTACCTCCCATGTTGTCCTCCCAAGGTTCCCTCAAGCCCTCATGTTCCCAACCATTGAGTTGTATGATTTACGTTTAAGGTAAGGGATCCGACCTCTCTCTTTCTTTTCAAGTAATCTCTTTTATGTCATTTCTTTTATGTTACATGTTCTTATGTTAGAGGATGTTCCTTTATATTCCTATTACTTACCTTTTCATTTTCATATGATTATATATTCCCTCTTAATATAATCATTTCGTTTTATGGATGTTTAGGTGGCGCCGTTAAGCTACCGAAATTTTTGTAACAGATTCTTTCACCCTTCTCATTTTCACGTTCGATTTTCTTGTCAAGTATTTCAAGTTCATTTTTATTATATTGGGGTATGATCTCTATATATACAATACTTAACTCTTATGTTCATATGATAAAGAGACCCTATTTTATCTTATCATTCATTTTTTTTTGAAGTTTAACTAACGCCGTTAGACTGCCGAATATTCATAAGTGAAATCTAATTTTTGTCTTCCTTCCATGTTTTTCACGTCAAATGATATGTACTTTAAGTTTAATTACCATGTTTATATATCCCCCATATTCTGTGCCTCTACTGTATTATGGGTCATTTATGATTGTTTCACCCATGTCCCCTCTCTTTTCAATGTTTTCTAAAACCCCGAAACATAGCCATTATGCTGCAGAATTTCCGTCTCAAATGCCTCTCCCTTTTTCTAAAGTTCTTTTATTCTATTAAGTGAATACTCAATTCCCTATCTTCTATAAGGGTTTTCAAATATATACCATTTTTTCTATTTTAAATTTGTTAATTTACATACATGACAGCTGCTTTCCCATTTCGTGTGTTTAAAGTGACGTAAAGATCATGTCTTTAAAGTAGTTTGTAAAAAGTTGTGATTATGAAATGAAACCCATTCCTTTTATGCTATTTGGGTTTTTTATTAAATGATTGAGGATTATATATGTGGATCACATGATAATAAAGACATATCAATCATGCTCCCTGATAGCGCTCCAATGCATTGGGTAAGGACATAATCTTTATAGATGACTATTTTTAACGATGCCTTGGAGAATAACCTTGGTAATTTATAATGACACCCTGGGGATGGACCTTGGTGAAACAGAAATTATTTTCAATATTAAATGTTGTAGCCACATCATCAAGTTATGAAAAACGTTATTTTTATTATGATATGCCTCCTGGTTTCTTTCTCATTCCTTAATGATCTTTTCATGACCTTATTAAAGTATATCAAGTTCACAAGTAAAATGTTTCTCTTGTTTCCCTTACTGGGCCTTCTGCTCACCCTTTCTTTTGATGTATGTCCCCAGGTTATGAGATGCAGTAATAAACCTAGGATGAAATTAAGGAGAATCCTTTAAAGTGTTTAAGAAGAATGTTTTATGTTGTTTTCATGTTTTATGTTCCTGGTTTCCAAGATAATAAAACTTAAAGATCCTTAGTTTTGTGTAATGTAATGACAGTTTATTTAATAAAATGCGGGATGTTATAGTTGTCATCAACGGATGGTTTAATTATTTGTGGAAATTAGGATACAAAAACTTTAGTAAGAACACAATAGAAAAGTTTAAATATTGGAAAACTTCATGGTATTTTGGTAAGTATTGAGTAAGTGGTTTATCAAACAAATACATCCATGTCTGGTTACGAACAGGTAGAGGCGGCTCTGGCACAGATGTACAAAGGGGTAAAACCCAAAAACATTGCTTTGATATTGAATCGAACGGGAACTAGTGCACGATAATGGGCATTGCTGCACTCCTGGTTACGATACATTCGGGGGATATGTTTGGTTAATCACAATCTTTTTATGAATTATTATGAAGGAATTATTGAGAAATGTAATTTTCTAAGCATGATGTCTTAGTTATTATATTCGTAAATAAAATACGTTTCTCACTAAGGTTTTATCCTTTTAGAAAATGGGGGCAATAGGAGGAAGCCTGCAGATGGTGACCACAATGCACCATGTGTTGACAGCCCTCCGATGGAAGCTGGAATGGAAAAATTCATGTGAATGATGAACCAACTAAATCATGTTATGAGTAATAACTTGAATCAAGGTGAGAGGCCGACCTCACCATGAAGGGAACAACACTCTATTGAGTCTTTCATGTGTCAACGACCACCAAAATTAAGTGGATCTACTGACCCATTGGTTGCGAAAAAATGGATAATCTCCCTTGAAAAGATCTTTTTTGTACTCCTTTGTTCAGAACGAGAAAAAGTAACCCTTGTTGTTTACTTCCTAGAGGGAGTAGCTGATTAGTGGTGGTCACAGGTCAAAAACACAAAGTCATGAGGAGAGATGGATGATATGGAGTGTGTAGTGTTTTGGGGAATATTCTTTAACAAGTATTTCCCTCGTTCCATGAGAACAAGAATGGAGAAATAGTTTATTGAGCTGAAGCGGAAGGAGAAAAACTCTGTTGGAATATATGAGATGAACATCACTCGACATTCATGATATACCTCTAACTTTTTCATGGATCCAATTGGGAAGGTTGATAGATTTTTCAGTGGACTGAGACCTCATCTGCGGAAGAATATAGCCTACCGAGACTACGATAGCTACGAGGAGATCATGCCGAGTGCGATGAAATTCAAGCTTGAGTTTGGTGAGACACAGTGGTCTCATAAATAAATTGACAAGAAGAGATCTTTGGAGCCCAGTTTAGGGAAGTCTTTTGATCAGGTAAGAGGTGGAAAGCAAATGAAACGTACCACATGTGAAAAATGTGGGAAGAAGCATCCGAGTCACTGCTTGATCAGAAGTGTAATGTGCTACTGGCGTGGAAGAGGAGGCCATGTTGCTCGTAATTGGCATAGTGAGGTGAAGCCTCAACTCCACAACACTAACGAAAAAGGAAAGATGGTTCTAGACCAACCCAAAGTCAAATGCTTTATGTGTGGACAACTTGGGAACTTTGCTAATCACTGTCCAAATCTGAGGGCAGTGGAGGGAATCACCATCAACCTCAGCAAAGGACAGGGGGAAAGGCCATGCTTTTGATATCACAACAACTGATGTTGAAGCTCCGAATGAAATGGTAGTAGGTACTCTTGTTGTCCTCTCAAAACTAGAAACTACTTTGTTTGATTCTGGTTCTACACATTCCTTTATTTCCTCTATGTTTTCAATGAATATAGAGTCAATCCCTGAACTGCTTGAGGTAGAGTTGTCAGTCAAGACTCCAAGTGGGATTATCCAGGCATCAACAGTGTTTAGAGACTATAGTTTTTACTTTAGTGAGCACAATCTTATCGCAAATCTAGTATTCATTCCCATGTTGGAATTCGACGTTATAATAGGGATGGACTAGCTCTCAATTTATAATGCAATGTTCAAATGCAGAAGTAAGGAAATCCCAGTAGTCATGAATGAACGACCTACAATTTTCTTCCAAGGAGAGATATCCCGAACTGATCCCTATCTAGAAGCACCTCCTATAGTATTCTTTATGGAGTTAATCAGTGAGGATGAAGAAGTAAAAGGGAGTGTACAAATAGAATATGTTCCGATTGTTTAGAAATACATGGATGTATTTACTTAGTAGTTACCTGGACCTCCTCCTGAATGAGAGGTAGATTTCTCTACTGAACTTGTGCCTGGTTCTCAACCAATATCAAAGACCTCATATAGAATAGAAAATGTGGAGCTAGAAGAGTTAAAGAAACAACTCCCAGACTTTTTGGAGAAGGGGTTAATCTGACCGAGTGTATCTCCTTGGGGGGAACCGGTTCTCTTTGTGAAGAAGAAGGATTGATCAATGTGGCTATGAATTGATTATAGAGAACTTAACGGGACCACAGTGAAGAACATATACCCTCTTCTAAGAATTGGTGATATATTTGACAAACTTTGTGGGTCTCAATTCTTCTCCAAGATTGACCTCCGATCTGGTTATCATCAACTAATGGTGAAGAAGGAAGATATTCCAATGATTTTTTTCCGATCAAGATACTGGCATTATGAGTTTACTGTTATTCCCTTCGACTTGTTTAATCCTCCTTTTATTTTCAAGGATTTGATGAATAAAGTCTTTAAGTACTACGTTGATAACTTTGTGGAAGTTTTTATTGATGATATATTGATATATTCACAAAATTGTGTGGATCATGAAGATCATATGAGGGTTATTTTGAAAACTTTGCAGAAGGAGAGGCTCTTTGGAAACATCAGCAACTGTGCGTTTTGGATGCAATAAGTGAATTTCTTGGGGCACATCTTAACCAATGAAGGAATCTCGGTTGACCCTGAAAAGACAATGGTTGTGGAGGAATGGCCTCAACCCACAATATTAGATGAGATTCATAGTTTCCTTGGTTTAGAGGGATATTATCAGATGTTTGTAAAAAACATTTCATGGCTTTCTAATCCACTAACCACGTTGACTCGAAAAGGGGTTAAATCCATCTAGATAATGGAATGCGAGGAAAGTTTCCAAGAGCTGAAGATTAGAATGGTTACTGCACCTGTATTAACACTACCCTCTATCCGAGAAGGATTCGTTATTTTTAATGATGCATCTATGAAAAGGCATGGGTGTTTCCTCATGAAAGATGACAATGTAATTTTTTATGCATCTCAACAGTTGACGATTCATTAGCAGAATTATCCTACGCATGATCTAGATCCAGCAACAGTTGTTTTTGATCTAGAGATATGGAGGAAATATATTTATGGGGAGAAATGTGATATAGACACTGACCACCAATGATTAAAGTATATTTTCATGCAGAAATAATTGAACATGAGACAAAGGTGATGGTTGGATCTTATTAAAGACTATGATTATTCAATTCATTATCACACTAAAACAGCAAACAATGTCGCAAATTAGTTAAGCAGGAAAGATCCTATTGTTCTGGCAAAAATCAGGATCCTAGGAGATCCCTTGATTAAATATCTAGTAAAACTGGAAATGGGAATTGTAAGGGAAGGGAAGTCATCAACCTTATCCCAAATGATTTCTCAACCTTAATTACTATAGAAGATCAAGAAGGATCAAAAATAATATCCTTTGCTGAAGGAGAAGTTTGAGGCTATAAAGGATGGGAAGTTCCCTGATTTCAATATTGTTCAAGAATGTGTATTGAAATTTCGTAGAAGACATTGTGTTCCATCTATTCCGGAGATAAAGAAAGAACTGATGGATGAATCTCATAGCTCTATATTCTCTATACATCTAGGAAGAACAAAAATGTATAGAGACCTTTGTGATCATTATTGGTGGGATAACATGAAGAGGGGGATTATTTATTACACAAAAAGGTGCATGGTGTGTCAACATGTAAAGACAGAACGACAACTTCCTAAGGGGGTATTACAACCGCTACCCATACCAGAATGGAAGTGGGATAATATCACTAGGGACTTTGTAACTGGTCTCCTAAAAACATCCAAAGGAAACAATGCGATATGGGTTATTGTGGACCATCTCATCAAGACCACCCATTTTATCTCTATTCGGGAAGATTTCTCTCTGGACCAACTTTCCAAGATATACGTAAAGGAAGTGGTAAGGATGCATGGGGTACCACTATCCATTGTGTCTGATTGTGATCCAAGATTCACATAAAAATTTTGGAGAAGTCTTCAACATGCTCTGAATACTGAATTGAATTTTAGTACGTCTTATCATCTTCAAACTGATGGCCAATCTGAAAAGACTATCCGGACACTCGAAGACATGCTGAGATTATGCTCAATGGAATTTAAATGTGGATGGGATCAACACATCCCCTTAGTTGAGTTCTCCTATAACAACATATTCCATTCGAGTATTCAGATGGGACCCTATGAAGCTCTGTATGGAATGCAATGTATAACTCCTACTTGATGGGATGAAACTGGTGATAGAAATCTTTTTGGGCCTGATCTTATACAAGAGATGACAGAACAGGTTCATTCCATCCAACAACACATAAAGGCTACTTAGAGTAGGCAGAAGAGCTATGCTAACAACCGTCAAAGGGTCTTGGAGTTTGGTGTTGGGGACAAAGTCTTCGTTCGAATTTCTCTATGGAAGAGAGTCATGTGGTTTGGGAAGAAAGGGAAGCTCAACCCTAGGTACATTGGACCTTATGAAATCCTTGATCGCATAGGAGCAGTGGCCTATCATATAGAACTTCTACCAATCCTAGCTCAGGTTTACGATGTATTCCATGTATCTCTCTTGAGAAAGTACATACCTGATCCTTCACATGTACTGAACCCAATGGTGGTACAACTGGAACATGAATTCTCTTATTAAGAGCAACCAGTGGAGATCTTAGACCGTAGAGACAAGGTTCTACGAAACAAGACTACCCACCGTGTGAAAGTTTTGTGGGGGAATCATTAATATGAAGAGGCGACTTGGGAGCCTGAGGAAACAATGAAGCAAAAGTACCCTCACCTTTTCGACTAGGCCTCAAGTATAAAATTTTGGGGATGAAATTTCTTAACAGGGGAAGAATGTAACAACCCAAACTTTTTAAATAGTGTATTAACTTACTCATAACAATTTAATAGATATGTTAATGGTTAATGTAGAAAGATGAGTCGATGTCTTCTTCTAGTAGACTCGAACCTTATGAATCCCACTTATCAGAGATTGGGAAGGAGGTGGCATCTTTGGGCTTCGCTTTGGACCAAGACCAAGACGAACTCCAGCATGTCATGCTTGAACAGAAACACCTGCGGGAGAAGTTCAAGCTAGTAGATATAACTACTAGGGCAATGTTATCTAAGACTCCCTCGGATTCTCTCACCATAGCACACCTTACACTTAGGTCTTATACTTGTGATATAAGGGGCTATGTGATGAGACCATAGTTTCCTTGTGTAATCCTTTGGAATGAATAAATTGAGATTTCCTCCTTTCGTGAAGTTTATGAAATTTCAAATGTTCAGATAATTTTAGAATGTATTTTATTGATGAATTTTTAAAAATGGATATTTTAAGATATTTATGTAATCCTTAAATAATTAATGATGTGTAATTATTTTCATAAAATGGTCTTCTACATTTATGTTCTGTAGGAAATTTAGAGTCTAATAAAATCGACTTAATTTTTGATGAATAGTAAATTATGAATAGTGATTTTATGCTTAGGATTAGTAATTTGACCAAATGGATTAGTAATCTCACTTAAAGAAAGTTTTAATATAATTTATTCATCTTGATTAAGTAATTTGATTCAATAAAATGGGTAAATAACTGTTTCATAAATTATTAATCAAGTATCAGTTTTTTCGGGTGAATAGTGTATTTTAATTAAAAATTAAATTAAAAATATTTAGAAAATTATTTTTATAAAATGGAATTTACTTTTGTACTCAGAGCATCGATATTATGTTATGATAATTTTTTGGGATTTTTCTGAGAAAGTTGAATTTCAATGAATAGTAAAAATGCAGTTTTAGGGTTTCGGTATGTTAAATGACATCATAACTGTGTCATGATGATGTCCTAAGATATTTTAAGGGATGGTCGACTAAAGGGGATAAATAATTGTATGAGGTTTCCCAAGTGGCCAATACCATGGGCAAATACCATGGGCAATCCCATGGTTTTTCCAATACCACCAATGAGGTGTCCCTTGGCTATTAATGCCTTGTCCCCTCAAATTCCCTATAAATACCAAGCCATCCTCTCATCCTTTCGACTCAAAAATAATCCTCAACGATTTTATAGTCTCCTTACCTTTAAAGGGTTCCTATCAAGGTGCCCCCAAACCCTCAAGGTCCCAACCATTGAGTTTTAAGAGTTACATTTAAGGTAAAGGATCTGACCTCTCTCTTTCTTTTCAAGTAATATCTATTATGTAATTTAATTTAAGTTCCATGTTCTTATGTTAGAGTATGTTATTTTATATTCATCTTAATTAAATTTTAATTTTCATATGACAAGAGATCCCCTCTTACTCTCATCATTTCGTTTTTTGAATGTTTAAGTGGCGTCGTTAGGCTGCCGAAATTTTTGTAACGGATTCTTTCACCCTTCTCATTTTCAAGTTCTATTTTCTTGTCAAGTCATACATGTTACTTTCTATTAAATTGGGGTATGATATATATATCTATCATACGTAACTCTTATGTTCATATGATGAGAGACACTATTTGATCTTGTCAATTCATTTTTGTTGATGTTTAAGTGACGTCGTTAGGCTTCCAAATTTTCATAAGAGAAATCTAATTTTTTTTCTTCCTTCCATGTTTTTCACTTCAAATGATATGCCCTTCAAATTTCATTACCATGTTCATATAAACTCCATTTTCGGTTCCTCTACTGTTTTATGGGTCATTTATGATTTTTTAACACATGTCCCCTCTCTTTTGAATGTTTTCTAAAACCCTGAAACATAGTCGTTATGCTGCAGAATTTCCTTCTCAATTGTCTCTCTCTTTTTCTAAAGTTCTTTTATTTTATTAAGTGAATACTCAAATTCCAATCTTCTATAGGGGTATTCACATATATACCAAGTTTTTCTATTTTAAATTCTAGGATTTACATACATTATACCCACATTCCCTTTCCGTGGGTTTAAAGTGACTTAAAGATCATGTCTTTAAAGTAGTTTGTAAAACGTTATGATTATGAAATTAAACCCATTACTTTTATGCTATATGGGTTGTTTATGAAATTATTGATGATGATATATGTGGCTCACATGATAATAAAGACATGTCAAGGGTGTACCCTGATAGCGCTCTAATTCATTGGTTAAAGACTTAATCTCTAGAGATGACTATTTTAACGATGCCTTGGTGAATAACCTTGGTAATTTTTAATGACACCTTGGGGATGGACCATGGTGAAACAGAAATGATTGTCAATATTAAATGTTGTAGCCACATCTTCAAGTTATGAAAAATGTTATTTATATTATGATATGCCTCTTGATTTCTTTCTCATTCCTTGATGTTCTTTTCATGACCTTATTAATGTATCTCAAGTTCACCTGTAAAATGTTTCTCTTGTTTCCCTCACTGGGCCTTCTACTCACCCTTTCTTTTAATGTATGTTCCTAGGTTATGAGATGTAGTAATAAACCTTGGATGAACTTAAGTAGAAGCCTTTAAAGTGTTTACGAAGAATTTTTTATGTTGTTTTTATGTTTTATTTTTCCGGTTTCCAGGACACTAAATCTTAAAGATCCTCAGTTTTGTGTAATGTAATGAAAGTATATGTAATAAAATGCGGGATGTTATAAATATGGTATTCCCAATATATTTTCCATGTTCATAGGATCATTATAATCATAATACTTTTCTAAAAGAGACATTGTATTTGTAATAGAAACATCATCTAGTTGATGAGTATTGGATTTTCTCTATGTTAAGTATGAATTGAACATGCATTTAATATGATTTCAATAAATAGCTTTATAGGAAATTTTACAAAAAATAAAAATTGTATCAATATAAATTATTTATTCATTACGAAGTAATATATGACTTCATTTTACTTTACTGACTTCCTAGATCTCTTCTATTCTAATAGTTTTTTTCATATGCCCATGATGACATGGTATGTCCTAGATAGCCACAAAATCGACATTTCATATGAGAAAATGTATTTTCCATCTGTTTATCCCCATGTCTAATATATTAGGAAAATGTATTGGACTGATTATCATACCTAGAAACATATAGATTGTTTTTATTCATATTTTATATATGATTTGGAGCATTAATTGTTAATATATAATGATACATTGGGATGTATAAATCATAAAGATTCTCTTTATTTTGCTTCATCGTGTTTCCATTCTTCAAATTTTCAGTATCACAATCAATTCCTCTTTTTCCAAATCATGTAGATCATTTATCAGCAAAAGAATTATATAATATGTCAGAACCATGCTTGGATCTCTCTATCAGCTCTTCATATGAGAATATTCCAAAATATTTTTCACTTTTTGTTTCCTTTAAATTTGATAGACTATCATGTTTACCCCAATGTGAAACTATTTATTCATTAATCCTTTCAACAGTTTTGGAATTATCCTACACTGAGGATGTAAATTCATTGATGAACATTTACTGTTATTCAATTCTGAATATTTGGTCCACTAAATATTCATTACATTGAAAGTTAGTTTATTATTCTTTCACTAGTAATCCAGTCATTTAATTTTATCTTCATGCAGATCCACACTTTCTAATGATTCTTCCACAATTGCTATCTTCTTTGGGAATTTGTTACATTGAATAATTAGCATTCTAATAGCATCATTAAGTTAGATCATTCGATCATTATCATTCATCAACAGAGTATCTCTAGCAATATATTTTGATGATTTTTACTTTTCACCATTATCCATCCTAGACACATGGATTCCAAATTTAAACACATTATCATCTTCTATAGAGAAAATTTGTTTATCTTATTTATCTTCACAGACTAAACTCTTCCTCTATAAATTATTTATCGAATTTAGGTCTTCCATTTGATAAAAACATTTTACAGGATTCTATAAATTTACCATATCACATTCACTATCATCAATCTTCTTTGAGCACTGAGAAAAAATGTTCCCAACTCTATAATAATGAAAAAATTCTAATGGATTTATTACTTCTAAATTCCATTTTCAAAACATGAATTTATATGCATTAAGATAAATAATTTAATACTGGTCATTATATTAATCAACTATATATCCATAATCCTGATGGTTTTCCTTTTCTTGAAACGCGATTTAATTTGTTTACTCGAGTAGTTTCAACATCTGTTTTGACTCTCATTTAATATGCCACTAGACTATTTAGTATATCATCTATAGATATTTTAGATAGACACGTTTCTAAAAGGGTAGAAGCCTTTTCATTTTAGAAAGGTGGAATCATTCTCACGATTTTCTTCTCAATATAAATTTCTATTATTTATTCACCATGTCCATGTATATAACCAAAAAAACCAAAATTTGATTAAAAATCAATCTTCTTTTTTTTCATGATGCTTGTTCATGTCAAAAATCCTAATGTAAAGGACTTGATTTTTATCCTCAATCACATTGTTTTGTCATTCATAAATATTTTCTACTATCATACGCATAGACTTCGATGAAATAAAAAATCATCACATTTTTATATATTTTATCATAAATAGATATCATGAGGGAATTTCATGCTCTACCATATACCTAAATAATTTCACTATCTATATCAGTCATAAACATTCATGTCTGATCATTGACCAATATTCCATGTGTAGTGAAAAAGAGTACATAAATTAAAAGAGATCATAAATTAGACCTCATCATGTTATTCCATATCTAAAAGATACAACAATAAAATTTTGGATCCCCCATGACATTAAATAAATTCTTCATGATGGTAGAGTTGGAGAGAATTTATAGCAGAATACTTTACCGATTGATACCAGTTGAAGGACCCTAGAATTCCATGAGTGGGGTGGGGTTGTATAATGCTGATATCTTTTTCATCTCAAATTACAGATCATGTTCCCACATTATCAGCAACTCGTTAAACATATCTCATGGTAATGAGAATTAATTAAAACATTCAGATGTAGAAATAAAACATAGAAATTTACATGGATCACTAATAAGGGCTATTCCCGGAAGAATGCAACAAAAATGTGTCATTCATACCTAAATCCACTATTCATCTCTATATATGGGAAGAAAATGTTTAAACACAACAACTATATTCAATGAAGACTGCATTTAAATGATTTTAGGGAAAATATAACATGTCCCATGAAATGTTTCAGTCGTCCCCCCCCCCCTTGAACTCACTACAATGAGAGAAGTGTAACCTGGTTTATCGGTAGGAATATACCTTCAATAGATTATCCTGGAAGCCATTGTCCTTGTCTTGCACGTGATTGTTATTTAGTATAATGTTTGAATTTATTCCCTTGAATGCACTGATCAAACACTCCAGATTATCACAACATTCTATAATCCCACATTTTCACTTCTATGCAGTAACTATGCTTACACACAATATTTGGGATTGTCTCATAAGATTACTTGTATGAAAACCTTATTTCTGCACAACACTAATCTTTCATGAAAAAATATATGTTTATCTTTGTATTTCTAGAAGAAAATAACATTTTGTGTAAATTATTTACATCCTGGAACACATCCACATGCATCTCTTTTATTCAAAAGAGGATCCTTATCTTCATTGTAAAAATTATATGTCCTGAGAGGTGGCATCTTCCTATTTAATAGACATGACGACCCTACCCATACGATTCCATTTGAGTACACAAAACCCTTTTTGTCATCACATCAGGCATGTAATTCACATCCAAACATCCTTATCATTCATTAAAATTTAAATCAGTAGCATTTTATTAATTTCCATAGTTTCATGAGATAATCCCAAAACATGCATTATTCATAGGTTTCCCAAGCACATTCAATTTTTTATGAAACTCTCTTTTCAAAAAACACTTTTCCCCATTCTTTAGTTTTTGACCCAATCATTGGAAATCCATTGGAAATGACACTACCATCTATATTGGTGTCTTTATGAACATTATGGTCCCATTACATTACAAATGAATGATCCTACATGTGTGGAACAAATGAAATCCCAAACAAAATATCATTTCTAGTATTGAACAGCCTTGGTTCCCATAGAATGGTGTTCTCCTACTAGCTGATATATAATCTACACGCAAAACTATATCTTTAAAAATTATGGGATGTCTTGTACTAGAGATGGAATAATTATGTGGTATGATTACTCTCGAAAAAAACTAGAAGTTTGATTATAGATAAAAAAATAGATCAAGGAGTTCCTCTATGCCATAGGTGGGCACTGATTCATATGGAATTTCATTATTTTGTAGATGTCTAGATTCAACATAATTATAGGAGTGGACTACCTTTTTCCTTATCCTATTCGTGTTGAATATTATCACTAGATGGTGTATTTTATAACCCCATAGGGTATAATTAAAATTCATAAGGGTAAATGGGTTGCCTATGTGATTCGATATTTACTTGATACCCATGGGCTGTGTGAACTGACAACATGGATGCTTTTTTATTTTTTGAGTGACCAGGTAATTAAGCTTCTGGTATTCCTCAGATTGATGGATCTCTATTGCGACATCTTATTAGATGAATCATCTAGTTTACCACATATGAGAGAAATGGATTTATTTATTTATCTAGTTCTTGGATTAAAACTGGTTTCCATTCCTTCTTAAAGAGTGGTATATATAGTGCTCTATGAACTCAAGATATCATTGGAATAAAAAACGAAATGGGTTTCATATGAACCTTCACTATTATATGGGGTTCACATGTCCTTCTAATGAAAAACGAATATGATACCCTAATTTTTTTTATATTACAAGCCATTGAACAATCTTTTAGTTAAAAATTATTATCCATTTCCTAAATTAGATAACATCTATCCAAATCTGAGGATTGATAATTTTTTAAACAATCAAATTGAGGTTGGGTGTCATCATGTGAATTTGATACCATCATATTTACAATGTATAACATTCTAGACAACATAAATATTATGAAAGTATCATGTTATGTTGTCCAGACTTACAAACGCATCTCTATATTAATGGTATTTATGAACCTTTTTTTTAACACGTATCTAAATTCATTTTTTTTAGTCTTTGTGAACTAATTGATGGTGTATTCTATTATTTGTAATGAAAAAGAAAATAACCATGATGTTATGAAAAACACAATGGCAGATAAAAATAATCATTCAATTCTCAAAAAAAATTTACATTTGGATTGTGAAGGATCTCTTATTTTGTCATAATAATTTAGAGTCATTGATATCTATCGACCAAGAGATTGTGAGCACCATAGTTTCATCATAATATCCTAATAAATTATCCAATATACTCAATTTATTGGGGTTAATTGAATATTATATGAGAGTTAGTTATGATTTTTCATTCCTGGAATTCACTCTTATGGGGTTCATAAAAAATTTGTGATGTTCATTTAGTACCATGCTTCTGAAACAACCATTCAAAAGTTAGAAGTAGGACTGAATTCAGTGATAATATTGATTCTACATGACCCATGAAGATGTAGTAATGTTTAAATTATTCTTTGGTAACATCTTTAGTCATGTTTCATCTATAGGGTGACCAGGTTGTAGAATTTCATTACCACCAACAGAGACCATAGAAGATGAATTAGAATACGCATAACCATGAGGTAGAAACTTTGGGACATTTATTATGTATCGGAGATATTATTTATTGGGTGAGTGATTCATTGTATACATAGATAAAAATAGTTATATATATATATATATATATCCATAAATCAAGATTTTGATCTAGTTCATTTTTTGTTTGTGGAATGTTTTTAGTCATTCAACAATGATCTTGCTTATAAACCTATTTGTGGTAATGTAGTAGCTAACAACATCAGCTGGAAGGCCCAAACATAGGATACCTAGTAGGCCAAGAGTAAGATGATGAGGATAAATCTATTTTATAAGATTCACCATGTGTTTTAGGAATATTAGTGGAATCCAATTTAATAGAATTAAATGTGACATAATCCATACTAAAATGGGTTTTGATGAGATAACTACCATACCACGAAGGTCACGTCAAGAGGGAGATGATATCAGGTGAGAAACCACTATATATTGGGGTTTCTAATGAGGATTATATTATTAACATTTATTAAGTTATCTATATTCATGATGAAATACATTAATAGATGATTTATGAAAACCAATCCTATATATAGGCATTTCGCCATAGGATTACCATTATTTACTGATACAAAAGACATCAGTATTGGTGACCAGGTATGAGGAGTAAGATTTCATGTTTTATCACTTGATATTCCACCAATAATTTGGTAAAGGAACAACACCAATGGCCTAGTATACCTTTAAAACCAATATCCATTCATGTGTCTAAATGAAATGAAATCAGTATGGAATTTGTTCTAGGTATTCTGAGATCCTCTTGATGAAGTGATTTAGTATTAGTGATCATTGAAAGGTTAACCAAAGTAAAATACTTTTCACCAACATAAGAGAAATTCATTGTTGAGTAGAATGAGTGGATATATATTTAATTTCTAATTATCCTTAATTATGTTCTCGATATACTTGGTTTATATCATGGTTCTAGCAGGGGAATATAAATGCACTATGTTCAAAGTTTCTCCTTAAAACAACAAATCACTCGTAGACCAATAGATAATATATAAGTCGGATATGGGAATTAAAGGACATAATAAATGAATTTGTTGTTTATTTTTTTTGTTCATGGTAAAAAACATATACACCTCATTGAGCTTTCCTACAATATGGGGAATCAATACACAATTAAGATTAATCTATATGAATCCATTTAGGGTATATTGTTTAATTCACATTTTTATTGGATAGAGGAAGGTGAGGTAGAACTAAATATTCCTAGCCTGTTTAAAGAAACCTCATATAAATTATAGTGAATTCTATAATGTATTCCTATAACTAAATTATGGAAGAAGTATTATACTAATTTTCCTCTTCATCATTTAGAGTTCATGGTTGGACATCAGGACATTCTGTATGTTTCAACTCTATTTAGTCATATATTGATTAAATGATATGGGAATTCATGGTATTTTTATTTTCGTATATTCGATATATTAGAGATAGATGATTGGGTTTCCTATTAGATTATGGTACTTCAAAGGATCCATGTCTTATATGCCATCTTCCATGTATCACAACTTCATCGTTATCATTCTAAACCACTTCATTAATTTGATCATAATGAAATTGAGTTGGAGGAATATGAATACTTGGAGGAGAATTTAATATGTATAATTTGTAACACATCATGGATCATTGTTTCCAATCAGTTCTTCTTGAATGGTTGCAATGGAAACATGTCTGTGTGCAGGTTCATACATATGAGAGAAAGACCTATTTACTTTCTTAGTGGTCAGAAATTTTCTCTAATGAATTCCATCTAAAAGGATATGTGGGGTTGGGTTGTTTTTTTGATGCTTATAATGTCATGGATTTTCATTGAGGAATGTTTCCATTGGTTTTCCTTTAACCAAGTAACTTTTCCTAAGGACTAGTTAACAATTTGTTGATATGAGGTAGCTGAGGTACTAAATGCTGGATGTATACCAAAAACACTATGTGTACCTGATACATTAAATATAATTGAAATACATTGTGTGTACTATATACAAGTCATGTAAGGGTTTTTCCAGGCCACCTGACATCATGAACATGGTTTTTCCTCATATGATGAAACCCGATATTTCCACAACACATAATTATTACATGGTGTATAAATTCCCATGTAAATTTCTATAAGAGGTCTGGGGTATTTTTTTAGTAGATCAAAACTTATTTCATCAAATGATAAAGTGCCCAAGGATACCCTCTAAGGTATCATCTTGGTTCTTATTCTCTATCATCACCTGAGTTCTATTTCCTTCTCTTTCAGTCACATCATACTTGATATGATATGATCCATAATTGTCATCCCTCAATTCATAGTTTACCATTCTATTAAATTCTCTACTTTTGTGGGTTGTCATTTTCTCTATATTATGGAATTTTTATATTCTTCTATTTTCTCCCTTTCTGGCTCGATTAATGTCTTAGTGGTAGATGAAGAGAGTGATAAAGGGATTAGGATTGTTGTCCAGTTCTTTTCCTTATGTCATGTTGTATTTATTTTTTTTCACCATAGTGAAGTGGAATAGACTCCCCTAAAACACATTCAATATGTCTATATAGTCAATTTAAAATCATTCCCATTCCTAATATTTTCATATATAATGCTGAATAAACAACCATGATGATTTCTTTGGCCTGATCCATCCCATTGGTGATCCTTATTCCATAGAGGCCTATGTCCTATTTTCTGTAAATTTTTAAACAACCTTTTAAAGTGTTTCCGGAAATTATTCAAGTAAATTGAACTGAGAATTTATTATCCATGTGTTAGTTATTTTTTTAATGTTATATCATGAAATTGTTAATTAAATGAAATTGTTAACATAGTTAACGTATTGAGGTATTAATTCATTGTTTATTGATAATATCTATTGATAGATATGCTTACTAATTTATATCCTCTCAATGGAAAACCCATGATTCCCACTTACGAACATGTTTGAAAGATGCATTGTTATTTATATGTGATTCTTGTTATTGATTGTGCATATAACGAGAGAAATACATTGTATCTCTAGGATATTCTCACTATGTTTTTTCTCCACCCCTTATGAGAGATACTAATTCTAAAGGGTAGATACTCCTGTTGGTCTCAGTGGATAGATGGTTTAATGAGGAAACGAGTGATACTCAGTACCCAATATGAGATACCATGGATGGAACTGGAGTGTTTGATTTCATTCAATGTCAAGAGTGATACATTAGATTCCATTTATGGGTCCTCATCAGCAGACTCTTATACTATATGGAATTCATAGTCCCCCCAGAGTGATATATGGGATTTTATAGGTGGATCACCATGTTTGATCTCAGGGTTCCTCATATTATATTCCAATTACGACTTTTAACCTATTGATTAACAATGTATAGCTATTTACATGGGTGAATTTTCAAATCCAAGTCATTTGGATAGGAATGGACCATATAGAAACCCTAGACATTCACACATAACATTACATGATTTTAAGAAAAAATATACATCTGAGTACAAGACAAGGATTGTAAATTCTAGTGTCTTGGATGAATAGTTATATAAAACTGGAAACATAGAACTAAATATTACATTTCAATATTTTTTATTAATAAAGAGCCCCTGAAATCCGTTGTACTAATACATCTAAATAAGATAAAATTGGGATAACATGAACAAAGGGGTGATCTCAATGCCCTATATGGGTGTATACATAAGAATAAGTCATTGAACATGGGTTAGAAGGAATGACATAATGATAACAAAATCATTAAACATATGGAATCATAACAAATAATAATGGGATCATATAAACATGGAATCATAGTAATGTAGAAGCAATATAAAACATGAATTTACAATGAGTCAAGGATAACGGCCAAGACCATTTCACATGGTTTCACAAGCCACGGCTTACTGCCAAGATTTTCACACATGGTCTCACCAGCCAAGGCTAACTACCAAGACCGTCACACATAACGTCTCATGAGACTCAAATTTACCCAATGAATTGGGGTACTATCTAGGTGAACCCATATAATATTTTTCTTGAATATGTTTTCCACAAATAAAATAATACAAAATCCTTCACACATAAAAATAAGGGTACCCATGGAAGGAAATAGATATCACAACCATGTTGCAAAGCATAATTAATGGGTTTACCACACAAGTTTCCACGAATGAATGAAAATAAATCATATATTGAAATTCATAAAAAAAATAATGGTGTATATCATGATATGTGATTTCAAACATAAGTGAACACTTCTAAAAAAATATTTACAAAACATTAGTATTTAATAAGTTATGTGTTGTTTTAATGAAAATAATAAAGAGTGTTCAAAATGAAAACAAAATAATATTCTAAACAAAAAAATAAGTGAAACATGAAATATTTAAAAATAAAAGTTCTTATATTATAAATAAAATCATTCTTTATAGGATAATATAGTGTTCAAATGAGATTGTGTATCAATTTGGGAAATTCCCTTAAAAAAATTTCTTAATGGGATGTATTGTTGAGGTAATCAAATAAAAACATGTATATCCTTGAATTTGAATGATGAAAGGGTATTAATAAATTAATTTTTTACATGTAAATAAAATATATATGATCCACATAAATATATATGATAACTTAATTTTGGTATAAATAATGACAAGGAAACCTGATCGAATAAAGGATGTTCCGGTAGAATTCCATAGATATTATCAACATGATATCATGTATTGCTAAGAGGGATTAAGGAGAGGTAAAAGGGTATTCTCATCAATTAAAAATAATGATGGAAGTATGTGAGATGTGGGAAATAATACCCCATCATTAGGGATTATACATAAAATGGTATAACATAGAGGACATTATTGAATAAAAGTGAAATTGGGAGGATCCTTAACCCTATGTTTGATGGTAATAATTCCATTATCTTAATGACATGAATAATAAAATTAGGACCAATGATTAATAATTCCTGAACCTTTAATATATGTAACATATTCAGTATAACATTTTTTAGTTTACTCATGACCTTTTTGATGGGCTGAGTTGTTCAATTTCATTATTTTTGTATGTTTGTTTTCTTGGTTTTTACGATCGGTTCAATTATATTATTGTTCATACACGCATACATGATGATGGAAGTTGTACAGAATTGAAGATATATAAAATTAGTGATAATATATAAGATTATATGGTTATAAAATTAATTTTGTTATTTGGAGTGAATGTGAATACTTATATAAAACATTAATGTTAAATACATGGACTTACATGGCGATTTTTTTTATAATTACCTTGTTTTGTATTATTATTTTACATATTGATTGAAAAGTGCATCCACAATAGAACATAAGGTAAAATATATATATTATTATCATGTTGAACAATTAATTTGGTATCACGACTAGTATAGAATATGTTAATGTAAATTGAAATCTAGTCATCCTTGAATGTGATAAATCAACACATCTCAGATTTTATTTTCATTTAATGAATAATAGGAGGGGAGAGAGAGATTATGATTACATATCCCAATAGAATAATATAATTAAATTTCATTTTTTATACTAGATTAATCATAAATTTTTTGTTGTTAGAGGTGTGGAATGAAATGGGAAAAGGAAGTGACAATAAAGTAAATAAAAGAACCGGAAATCAGAATTTACCTCTTGATTATATCTCGTTTGAGAGCCTCTAAATTGGAGAGGATTTGGAATTTTGGGAAGTCCAAGGGATATTGGATGTGAGGGAGGATCTTGGGGATATATTTGGAATAAATTTATTTTAGGCATAATTCCTGATAGATGTGAAGTGAAGATGGGATTATGGGAGGTTTTTATAGTGGAGAGGAGGTAGTTTTTCTTTATTTTTAATTCCTTAGTTTATTAATTTTCCTCATGACCGGAAAAAGTTGTAATTCCATGACAAAAAATAGTAATAAGTTCATGTGAATTAAAAATAACGATTCTTAGCTGATCCATGATGCTAGTAATAGTTCATTTACCTTATAATTTATATTTACATTAAATTACTGTATTTTTCTATTAATAAAAAATTCTACTATTTAAGAAAAATCGAAACAATTCACCCTAATCATTTTTTGATGGAATGAATTTAAAAATAAAGTCCATTTTTTCAAAAATAATTTTCTCAATATCAAAAAATAATTTTTTTAATTAAATTCATGATTTCATTATAAAATATAGACTTTAAAAATATAACTGATTATAAAATATAACTGATTTTAAAATTCCTCAAAAATTACATAAGGTTATATAAAATTATCTTTAATATCGATGAAATAAAATTGATAATAGATGAATTTTTTTTGGAAACTACCATTTATTTAAAATTAAATAATTTATTTTAATAATTTATTTCTGACTTACAAATATACCTATACTTGTATTTTGGTCATGTTATCACGTTTAAGATACCTAAATTTTATTTATACATTCATGGAAGAGGTTACTATTCTTTTGGATGATTTACCAATCATAAGGTTCATATTATTATTCATAGGGTAATTTTATTGACCATAATGATAGGTTTATATTCAAAATATATATATGTATGTTCCATTAGACTATAAACATCTTACTGATCGCAACTGTGTATGTCATAATTTCAAAAATAAAATCACATTGTTGACAACATTATGATTAATGGTCACATAGCACATTCTAAGTCATAGTGTTGTAATTTCATATGATTATATTATACGAAGGGGATTTACATTGATAAAACAATGGTTTTTTAAATTATTCCTGCTTTATTAAATTTTACCATTGAAATTTTTTTATATATTATAATCCATAAACATATCTATGTACATTTCCTTCATTGTATTCTCTAGTTCCCATGTTTCCTCATCAAACTTATGGTTTCTCCACAGTACATTGAATAGGTGAGTAGTCTTGTAATGTAGAATGATATCTCTATGATCCAATAACTTCACCATATTATCCTCAAAATAAATTTCACTGTTGAACTATAAAACCTCTAATGTGTGTAAATTTGAAGGATCTGGTACATACTTCCTTATGAGGGATACATGAAATACATCACACACTTTGGATGTGGTAGGTGTATGTGTTAGACGACAAGACACAACCCCAACACAATCATGATTTTCAAAGGGTATGATGTACCTGGGACTTAAATTTCATTTCATCCCAACCCTCATGACCTTCATCAATGGTGATATGAGTAGAAATATCATGTCTACAACTTTGAAATCATGGTCTCATTGATGATTCTTTCCCTAACTCATTTGGTAAATTTGTTATTCGTTGATGTGATTCTAAATGTTCTTCACCTTCACCACCATTTCATCAACCATTTTTGTGTCCTATAATCTTATTCTAAGTGACTTCATCCCAACACTATACTGTTTTGAACCTATTCATCTAAAGGGACTCATGTGGTGCAATTGAGATGATCGAGTGGAAACTGTTCTTGCAGGAGAATTCAACTAGTGTAATATTTTGTTCCCAAAATCTATTGAAGTCCATTGAAAATTCTCTCAACACATATTCTAGTTTCTATATAGGTCAATCAGATAGACCCTCAGTTTGAGGATGATAGGCTGTACAGATGTTTAGTTCAGTGCATATTGCATGTTGGAGACTTTTCCAAATCATCGAGGTGAATCTCAGATCACGATCAGATACAATAAATTTTGGTGCTCCATGCAAACATACCTCAACTTTTATAATATCCATGAAACATTATATAATGAAAAGACCTCTAGAATAATGAAAAGGTGATTTTTCTTTGTAAAACAATCCACAATTAACCATATAACGTTATTTCCTATAAAAATCCTTGGATTTCCATTAAAATAGTCCATGGTGATGTTCCCCAAAGTTAATGTTGATATTGGTATTTGTTTCATCATCCAAATAGTCTTCAATCATTCATTCATCACTTGTTGACATACCAGGCACATTGATGTATATTCATGAATCTCATTCTTCATATTGTCCCACCAATGGTTCTCTCAGAGATCTCAATACATCATTGTGCTCCATGGGTGGATATAGAAGGTTGAGTAACATGAATACTTCCTAGGATCTTTCGTTATATATGTATTGGATGGTACAAATAATCATGACCCAAACCTTTTGACTTCATCCTTGTAAACCTTACACCAAGAGGATTTCCCAATCCTAATAGCTGTCACCCATTTCCAAATTTCTACACCATTTTTTAGCATCCTTTATTTTCTCTTGGTGGGATGGAAGATCAGTCATTTTAGAAAATATTTATGATGTTCCTACCATAATTATTATTTTTTAGATCCCAAAAAAATCTATCATTATCATATCCTTTTCAGTTATCATCATTGATTAAGATGCATAATCCTTTCTACAGAGAGCACATCAAACCTTATTGGCCTCACCAGGATGATTGTGGATTGAGAAGTCATAATAAATGATGAGTTATAGAAAAATTTTCTTGTACATAATGATCACTATTTGTGTTAATATGTATTATATATTCTTAATATAAGTATATATCATCCACTTCCCCCAATATAGATAATGCTGCCAGATTTTTAACGCAAATATCACAACTACCAACTTTGGATCATGCGTATGATTGTTTTTATCATTTATTTTTAGCTACCACGATAAATAGACAATCAAATTAAAAATTTTCATTATAAAATATCTTATTCCATTCATTTAAGAATCACTCTACACCAGAAACAGTACTACACTTGTTGGGAGTGCGATGATCAGTTCATTGATAAACCTCATTTTTAACTCTTTTAAACAGTCTTCCCATTCCAGATTCTAGACAAACATTACTCCCTTATAATCATTCTTGTTAATTGTTTTTTAAAATCACAAAATGGTCATCACTATTGGTCAATAATACCAAGATACACCTAGAAAGCTATGGATCTCCATTGCAGATATTGGCCCATGCCACACTTCAATAGCCTTTTCCTTGGGAGGCTCTACAGTTATATATTTGTGCGTGATAAAATTCCCAAAGAATGAAAAATTCGTCATCCAGAACTTGAATGTACTATAATTTCCTTAAATCTTATCCCTTCATAAAGTCTTTATCAAAGTATTAATATGATCCTCGTAGCTGTCGATGTATCGAATCACCCACAGTTTTTGTAGGCATGGCTTTAGTCTACAAATGAAGTGATCCAATGTGGTTACTTTTTCCATGAAAATGCTAGAGGCAAACCATGACATCCTTGTAACACCAGCTTCATATTCCCCAATTGAATCATATCCATTCTGCATGAGTCTGAGGACCTCGCTTTCTAAGTAGAGATGGTGGGTTTATGGAAATATTTATTGAAATAAATTCTCATTAATTCATCTCAATCCATGGAATCAATTTCCTCATGTGGTTATGATATCTTTATTACTGTCCACCAATGACCAGTTTACCCATCAAAATGAAAGACAACCAATAAAAATATCTCTTTATTTGATCATTTAAGGATATATAATCTCATTTAATGGAGTTTATCCACTATTCTATGGGGGGGACCAGATGATCCACTAATGACATGAGGCATTTGTCGCATGATAGACTCAATGTAATCATGCTATTACCGTTGAGAAGGAGTGTGTCCCACAAGATTAAAATTATTATTAATCACTTTATCTAGTTGATAAAATGAATTTATGATGTTTTGAACACCTTTTGTCTTCAAATCAAGCCTTTTATTATGGAAATCTTCTAATTCACTGCCATAATGATTTTTGTATCATGTTCTTCTATTTCATACCATTAACTATGAAAAAATTCAGACAAATAGAGGGATTGAATACATACATATAGGGCATAAAAAATGAATATTTGAACATAAGATGATAAACTTCTAATGGGAAAGTATATCCAAAATTGTAATTCAATAGGTTTAAATCAAGGTTATTCCTGATCTATTTATAAAATTATATACTTACATGCCTTTTTTAATACCCTCATTTATGTATTATACTAATATCAATAATTTACCATATAATATCACGTGGGAGTGTCAAACTAAGAGTGTAGCAAGGCCCATTGTTATGCTACTGTTCATGTACGAGTCTAGTCTCAAAGTGGTGTTTTAATGTTTCAACCCTCGATATAGCTTTGAAAGAGCCACTACCTGTTTTTATCCACACAACAATTAATTTTTTTGATAAATCAATTACTCAATTATTTCCATAATTTATGGGTTTTTTGTTTATACATAGTCTCATCCTTAAAGATCATACATAATTTCTATACTCCTAATCACCAAAAATAACTAGAAAATCCCCTTATTATTACTATAGTGACCCTTGACTTTTTCATATAATGATACCTGATTTTAATCCTAATTATACAATAGATCACAAAACAATGATTGTAAAATATAGTGTCCTGGAAGAGTAGGTAAATGAAACTGAAAACATGGAACAAAATATAACCTTTTATTTTTAAGTTTTCATAAACATTCAATAACATCAATTGTGCTCATAAACTTTAATATGATAACATGGGGATAAACTGAACAATGGGATGAGATAAAATACCATTAATGGAATGTACATAATAATAAGGATTTAACAAATTGGTTAAGAGGCAGAACATAATGAAAACAATAACATCAAAGATATTGAATCACAACATATAATCATGGGATCATATAAACATGGAATCATGAGAATGATGAAGAAATATAAGACATTATTTGGTATGAGTCAAGGCTATCCTCTAAGACTCTTTCACATTTTATCACATGTCAAGGCTAATAGTCATGACCATAGCACATGGTAGAACAAGACCAGGATAACCGCCTAGACCTTCAAACATAATGTCTCATGAGACTCAAATTTATCCAATGGATGGGAGCTCTATCTAGACTCACCCATCTAGAAAATTTCATTAATATGGTTTCAATATAAATAATCACAAAAATCAGCCATACATAAACATTAGGGTACACATGGAAATAAATTTGAATCCCAACCATTTTGTAAAGAATATGAAATGGGCATATCATAAAAGTGTATATGAAAGAAAGAAATTAAATAATATATGGAAATTCAAAAAGAAAAAGTAATATATCATGATTAGTGATGTCAAAAATAAGTTGCATCTTTAAAAAAATTATTTACAAAAAAATTGAATTTTATCTTTTTAGTGCAGTTTTAAGGAAAATGCTAAACATAATTTAAAATAGAAAATGGAATAATGTCGTATAAAAAATAATATATGATCGTTAAAGTATTTAATAATTAAAATTTCGATTTTATAATTAAAATTCTTGCTTAAAATATATGATAGGGCTCACATAAAAATGGTTAGGAATTCAGGAAATTTTTATAAAACTAGATTGCTTATCGGGATTTATTGAGGGGGAATCCCTTGAAATCGTGTATATCATCGAAAGAGAATGATGAAAGGGTTGTGATAAATTAATTTTTTACATGTAAACAAAATTTATAAGATTAACATAAATATATAATATAACATCATTTTGGTTTAAATAATTATAAGGAAACCCGATTGAATAAATGAGGTTCGGGTAGAATTCTGTAATGGTTATCAGTATGGTATAAGGTGTACCTAATAGGGAATAATGGGAGATAAAAAGGGTTTATAATCACTTATAAATCATTATGGAGGTATTTTTGAGGCGTGAAATCATACCACATCTTTAGGTATTACACATAAAAGGTCATAACGTAGGGGACATTCTTAAATAGATGTCAAATGTAGAGTATCTCATACCGTTTTTATGAAGGTATTATTCCATTAATCATAATGACCATAATCATCAAATTAGATTCATTAATAAACATTTACACAACCAAATATTTATGTATATGATTTATTATAACAATTTTATCTTCGTTCATGACCTTTTTTAGGGGTTAAGTGGTTTAATTTCATTGTTTGGGTTTATTTGATTTATAGGTTTTTACGATCGATTCACTTATATTCATGTTCGGACACACATTCATAATTTTGGTGGATGTCCAGAATTGATGTCATATAAAATTAGTGGTAATATGTAATATTACATGGTTATAAAATTATTTTGGTCATTTGAAGTGATTGTGACTCCTTATATAAGACATTAATGTTAATGGCTTGGATTGACAATGTTATTTTGTTCATAATTACCATGTTTTGTATTATTATTCTACATATGTGTTAATAAGGATTCTAGAAAAACACATAAGATAAATTTCATAAATTATTAATGGATCAATCATTATAATGGTATCATTACTAGTCTAAAATATTTCAATATAAATTGAAAAAATATCATCCTTGAATGTGACAAATAAACACATTTGGGACAGAATATTTATTTGTAGAAAAAAATGAGTGGGGATAGATTATGATAAACTATTCCATTAGAATTATATAATTCCTCTAAAATTATGTTAATGGAGTTACCATAACATTTGGGTGAAGGGATGTGAGGTATAAAACTAGAAAATAAAAGAACTTGAAAAAAATAAATGAACCACAAAGTGGAATTTACCTCTTGAGTTTATATCCTTTGAGAGCCTTTTAAGGGGAGAGGATTCGGTATTATGTGGAGTCAAAATTCTTTTGGAAATGGGGGAGGATCTTGGGGAGAGATTTTGTCTGAATTTAGGAAAGGAACAAGGCTTGGGAGGAATGGAGAGAAGAGAGGAGTGTGGGTGGTTTTTATAGTGGAGGGTAGTAGGGTTTTCTTAATATGTAATTCCATCATTTATTAATTTCCCTGAAGACTAGAAATTGTGATGATTACAAGACAAAAAATATTAATAAATTATTGATAATTAAAATTAATGTTTCATACATCATACATGATGCTAAGAATAGTATATTTAGCATATAAATAATATATATGTGAAATTATCATAATCCATTTTTCATCATATAATAAAATATTTTAGAAAAATCCCAAAAACTCACCCAACCCATTTTATAATGTGTAGGTCAAAAAAATAAACTCAATATCTCAAAAAATAATTTTTTAATTATGTTAATTTTAGTTTTTAATTAACTTCCTAATTTTCATAAAAAATACGGATTTTAAAACTATATTTGATTATATAATGCTTCCAAAATTACATAAGGTCCTACAAAAGTTTCTAAAAACCAGAAGACATAAAATTTATATTTTATGAACAAATTTTTGGAAATTAAAATTTATTTGAAAATAAATATTTAACTATAATAAATTATTTATGACATACAAAAATACACATAGTTTTACTATGGTCAGATTATCACTTATAAGATGCATAAATATTATTTATACATTTATGGATGAGCTTAATATTCATTTGTAAAGTTTACTATATACTGTCATTTTAATATTCGTAAGGGTGTGTTACTATACTATAGTGCAGGTTACTATTGAAATATATTTTTTTCCATTAGACTCCAAACAATGTATTGATCACAACCGTGTATGTCAGATTTTCGAAATTCAAATCATTGATGTGACAATATTATGTTTAACAGTCACATAGAACATAGTAGTTCGTTGGGCTGTAATTTCAACTGATTTTATTATAAGAAGAAAATTTCCATTGATTAAACATTTGGTCATAACAGCACACTCTTGATGCTTATGTAACTATGTACATTGTTTGAAATCTATATTATATCTCTATAGGTTCGACTTGTTTCATTCATATCCTTATTAGGATGAGATAGTAAGTGTTGGTTAGGTATCCCTGTGGAACCCATGGTAACATGTTTATTTTTCTATTACTTCTTATTTGTTATGGAACTACACACCACTCATTTAATATTAAAATAATATAATTGATTTATACATTATTGTTGGTGGAATATTAAGTACATGTCACACCCGTCTAAGGAATCCTCTTGTACATGAGTACCGTTCAAGATATTTTTTATAGATAAAGGGAAGAATTAATCTTTTGATTCATGATGTTCAGTATAATGATGGAGAATTGGGATTATGAAAAATCTTATGCTCATTATACTAGTAGTAGATGATTTTGTAATTATCAGTATTTTTGGAAAATCATGCCGTATATTCTCATTTTCCCATATATCCCATGTTCACAAATTTGTATAGCTACATGAGAATATTTTATGTTTTACCTATTTATGATTTAGCTTCATCCATTTTATTTTTATGGGTTGTTTATATGAGGCCCCAAACTTAAACCATACTTAATATTGAATTAAATGAGTAATTCACATTGAGGATCTTTTCAGGTTTAGAGTTTTAGAGAATTAGGACAAAACTATTACATCTCAAAAGATTACAATGTAGTCGCTTCTACTAAATTTACATAAAAAAAACTCTTAAAAAGAAACATTTATAGTTCCATGTTTTAGGTAGAATGACTTTCCCTTGATCCCATCCTTGACCCTATTCCACGCTAAGTCCTGTGAAAAACATTTCAAAGACTTGGGATGAGCATAAGAAGCTCAGTAAGGGATACACAAAGAATGAAAACTGTTAGTTTTTCAAACATCAAAAAAAAAACCATATATACACTATCAAAGTAATACCTTAACCTTCATGAAGTAGTAAAAACACTTCACTGAATAATGTATCATTACTTACCTTTTTTTAACCAAAGGATTACCATAAAATCCATAAAAAGAACACATAACATATATAAAGGTAACTTGGGACATAAACATACTTAAGTGGAATAACCATACAGTCGACTCCCACACATATCACATAATGGAATAGCCATACGAACAATTTCCATACATACTTAATGGAATATCCATACGGCCGACTTCCATACCCAATGCATTGGAGGTTATAACGTAACCACCCGTCCTGGTATTCACGGCACAACCTGTCAAATGGTTTATAACGTAACCACCTGTTAAAATGTCCATGTACCAATATAAAATCATAAAACATAAAAACAATATAAAGGAATGATAACATTTCCACATTTCAATCACAATATATCATAAATATATTTACATAATAGAATCCTTTTTCAAAACCATTTTCAATACCAAAATAAATAAAAGAGTATATGGTATTTATTTTATTCTAAAAACATTACGTCTTGTTGAGAAAGCCAAAGACCAAATAATACTCGCGGTGGCGGAAAACGTTTTTTTCACCGCGTACGTTAAAAGAAACATTCCTTTTTGTAATTTTGTAAAACTCTTCGTATAAAAAGATTCCTTTTGTATAAAAGTAAAAGTCCAAGGGGGTATATACACCGTATAAAAGAAAGTTGTGTATAAAACGAAATATGCCTCAATGAAAGGAGATTGAGACGAAGTCCCTTACCTCGGGTCTGACTTGACTCGATCGTTCTTTAACATCCTGAATAATAAACTTGAGTTACTTCTACTTGATTAAGAACCTTTTTAGAGTTAATAATTCCTTTTATACCACTTATTTCCATGTTATAAACATTATGTAACCATTTCAGTTAATAATGTTTGTTTTGTCGATATTTGGTTCTTAAGTCAAAAGTGGACTTGTTACAATTACATGTTGTTCGTGTGGTCAAAGGTTCTTAATATCTAGAATGGCATTCCTGATTTTGATATCATATATATCATATATATCCAGCATATAAATGTATTTATAATATTACATAATCATTTATAGGTAAGAAATGAAATGCACCGTTCATGGAGACAGTAAGCCGTACGTACGCATGAACGCTACTTTCATTTATTTGTCATATTAATGGAATTAAAACTAAATGAGAGGTATGTATATTTTAATTCCAGAATTATATTCATCATTTAGATATATCATTAATTATATATATCCATTATATACATGTACTTTTAACAGTACATTACATTTGGAGATAAGAAATGAAATGCACCGTTCATGGAGACGGTAAGCCGTACGTACGCATGAACGCTACTTTCATTTCTATCTCATACTTTAATGGATGTAAATAATAATGATATAGAGGTATATTATAATTCTAGTATAACATCATATATAATAACTTTAAATCCATCTTTTACACGTCCCACATATGGCATTAACGAATCACATCACTTTGAGGGGGCGGTAGTCCCACTTCCTTAAATGAAGATATCGTGTTTACCTATAATGGAAACCATAAAGGTATGCCCAAAATGAAAAATACAGAAGTTTAAAGAAACAATAAACATATTATATATCATATATAAAAATAGTGACATCATAATGTCCACCTTTGAAGGTGTTAAATGATTATTGAACAATCATCGTTTCGGGAGGAAGAATTTCGCCATCCACGGAAACTGTATGTTCATTAACCATTTGATGTAGTTGTGTGAGAGTGTAGCTCAAATAAATCTTATAACAACATCCTAGTATATTGAAGATACTGGTGTTGTTACAAAATAAGTAAATAAAAAGAGTTTAGGGGGTTGTAGAAGGAAAATAAAACAAATGAACATGAGAGAATGAATTACCTTTAAAAGTGTAACTCCTTTTTATTTGAGCCTAAAGGCTTCCTTTGAATGGGTTCTGTCCAAATGGAATCCACTAGGATGAGGAGAGGTATGTGGAGAGAGTAATTGGGCAGGGGTTGGCCGAGGAAAAGGCGTGAGGAGTGTGTGAAATGAGGTAGAGGTGGGGGCCATTTATAAGAGGAGAGGAGGGGCACTTTTGGAAAGTAAAGAAATATTACTTTATTTTAATGTGTGTTTCGGATTTAAAAGGTCCCACATTGATATAATTCGGTTATAAGGTGATAAGGGTTCGAAATCCACCCATAAAATAAGTTTTGTACATGTGTAGTTCATAGATTTTACATTATCATTCAATTTTATTTAAATCGTCAAATAATGATGTCATCGCTGCATCATTATTATGTCATAAATAATTTAATTTATTTAATGTCTAAAAATTATAAAAAAAATTAATATGATGTAGGAAATCGTTTTATCTTTCCAATGACTATTTATAATCAAAACTCTGATCGTTATAGCCCCATATAAAATTGTTTTCGTAAAACATATTATGTTTGTGTCATTTTTACTTTTACATTAAATAAAAAGTAATTTATGTCATTTCCCAACCAGAGTGTCTCCAAGGGGTCCCCAAGTTGACCCATGGCTATTCTTGGTCGGCCATGACACAACCAATAAGGTTGGGACATGTGTCTAGGTCATTTCTTATTATTAAAGCGTTATTTTTACCTTAAACTACACTAATTACCACAAATCGCGATTAAGAACTTAATAAGTTACTATTCACAAAAAAATTATTATAATCTCATTGAACCACATTTTACTTCTTAATGACAACCATGTATGTCAGATTTTTGAAATTCAAAACACAATGAAGGCAAAATTTCATTTAAACGGAAAATCAGTCATTATAAGTACCACATAGTGGTTTCACTATTCATCAAAAATTGATGTTTTTCAGAAAATTACCAAAAATTCACCCTAAGCTATATTTGATATTACGAATTCAAAAATGAAGTCTATTTTACAAAATTAAAAACATATAAGTCACATTAATTAATTTAACAATTAATTCCCACTGTCAGAGCAAATAGCGTGTTTTTATGAAACAATAAGTATCAAAAGATTGACACTAGTTTAAGACTGATTTCAAAGTGAAATTACTTCCAACGACCACTATTGGATTTAATGGTAAAAATATATTCTAATTTCACTTTAAAACCAATTAAAAATATAATCTAATTATATAAATAAATTAGGTTAAAAAGAGGTTTGGAATTAAAATACAACATTTTACACTATTCATTAAAAAAATGAACTTTATCGGAAAGATACCAAAAATTTACACAAAGTAAATTTTGATGTCCCGATTCTTAATAAGAGTTTTATTTGGTCCAAAAGAATGTTTAAGAGTGAGAAAAACTATATTTAATGATGGTTCAACATCAATAGGTGATAAATGAACCTTTAGTGAAAACTAGGGCATATACGCCTAAAATTGAATTCTTTCCGTATTTTAAACCTCTATCCTCTATTGGATAAATGTAAAAACATTTAAAAACATATATAATCATATTTTAGTTATTTCTATCCATTCCCGCCAATACAACGGCTACATGTTAACTACCATTTAAAATAATATTATTTTATTATTAGAGTGCGACGTAAGATTCCCAAGAAACTCTTTGTTGCGTGTTGGGTACGCCATCGAGCAAAGCCTCCCCTTTAAAGTCATATCAATATTTTATTCACAAATATGGATAAATATGAAAATGTCATATTCTTTATTTACCTGCGGTGTTACATCCTTCCCCCCTTTTGGGAATTGCATCCTCGCAATTTTTAAAATTGAGCATGGAAACATCCTTGAACGTCCCACAACGGAACAAGAGTTGGTAAAACAATCACTTTAAATTAAAGGAAGATAAGTATAGAGGTCACCCTAGTTAACCCATACTAGGATTCCATGTAGGAAAACATGGACATGGAGGAGAAAACATAGGGTCATGTTCTGATGGAGAGTGATAGAAAACATGTTTAGGAGAAAGTTAACAATAAGAAAATCACAAACTTGTGATGGGTTAAACGGTGTTGGGTTCCCCAGTAGGAAAAGTTAATAGACAACATTTTTGTTTTAAGTTACTTTTTATTGAGGAATATATTCATAAGGAAACATAATCACTTATCATGTTGACTTTCAACTTTTTCTAGATTCCTTAATCAAACTCATATTTTTTCCAAAAGACGAGTATATAGGGAGACTTGTTCGCATTAAGAGTACTATAGTCAACTTATAGAGAATCACCTAACCCAAAAAAAGAACTACATACTTCCCATGTCTTTAGACTTTAACCAAAACCAAAACCCAAAAGATTAGTACAAGATCAGATAACCCAGAAAAGGATAACCCATTAGAAAGAAAATCTATTCATAATCTTCAAAATTTGTCCAACAAAACCCAAAGTTCAACAGGGACCATTAGATAAACAATTTGTCCATAAAATTCCTCAAAGTAAACCAATATAAGACTGAAACCCAAACATTTTAAGGATTTAGTCACATAGTCTTCCAAGTTAAATCGTAACATTTATCTCCAAACAAAATCAGTTGCTCTTAAAGTCTCGCATTGAAATGTAATTATCCTAATCACATATCCTCCATGATAGGTTAATCATTTTCATAAATAACCCAAAATCAAATTACTATTAATTCATAAAATCATATAACTAAAAAGAATCAGTCAATCTAACTAGGGACTTCACGTAGTCCACTGGTAGGTGATAAATGCCAGTCGCACTTTGGTTGTGGGTTCGATCCCCACAACTTTGTCCGACGCGACGGGTTGTCACACGGTCTTCGTGTTGTCCTTTTTCCAAAACTATATAATTCTTAAATCATTCCCCAAAAAGGGATAAAATCATCAAAAATAACCATAACATAATTTAACCTCAATTTTATCTCATGTATTTCACTTCAATCATAACATATAGTAACCCATAATTACCTCAAAAGTAAGGATCATATAAACCCAAATGTTTCTTTATAACTATGTCCACAAAAGAAAAGATTACTATTCCATGAATAAAATTTGCCTATATTAAACATCAGGGTTACACATAATATAAAAATTCTTCTAATGTAACCCCATCATCAAAAGAGACATAATACTCTTAAGAATTTCACAATAACTCTTGAAGCCCTTATATGTTGACATCTTACTCATTCAATATTCTTCACGATCCATTAACCATTCCTTTCCAACTTATTCCAAAATACCTCTTTCCTACAAACAAAATCATGAATCATATCCTATGATTCCAAAATTAAAAACCAATAGTCATGAAATAATACATACCTTTGATTGGTCATTGTCAGTTTCTTCATCCTCAATCAGAATGGCATTAGGTATTGGTAAACAAGTATTTGTATGATCTTGGTGATCCCATTCACGAAACATCTTAATGGGACATGTGTTTGCATAATGACCATGCACACCACATTTAAAACATTCAATTGATCCCTCTGAAAGAACTTTTTTCCCTTTCCTCGAGTCAACTGGATGCTTCCTTTTTCCATGGAAGGTTCTTGCTTTATAACCTTCATTTCCACATCTATATCATATTTCTGTCCCTTTGAAACATTTTCCTAGGTGTTTCTTTCTACATCTTTGACACATAGGTTTTTGAACACACATACCTTTATGATTATTACCTGTACTTCCGTAGGGATTTTTTTCTTGCAAATATTTTTCCTTAGAGAAATATCCAAGGTTTAGGTGGTCAATCATGACTCCAGATAGTTGGTTGAGGATAAACACAAGAGTTCTAATTACAACCCCCATATCATTCAGTTGCTCGCTCAGAAAGCTGTCACAGTTTCCTTCACATCCACCGTTACCTTGGTTCCTGCTAGATCCAGCCATTTACTAAAACCAAAAAGGGTCAGTGTGAGTATAACAACAAAACCATCACGTACTAATGAGGAAGATAAACACTAAGATATTCTTACTCATTCACTTTATCTAAAACTAGGACTCTGTCTTAAATCCTAACCATTATGGTAATGTCACTTATTCTTAAAGAATACCCTAACCTCTAAAGTTATCTAAACCAACCTTTGATACCAAATATAAGGCCCCAGCCTTAAACCTTACTTAATATTGAATTAAATGAGTAATTCACATTGAGGATCTTTTCAGGGTTAGAGTTTTAGAGAATTAGGACATAACTATTACATCTCAAAAGATTACAAAGTAGTCGCTTCTACTAAATTTCCATAAAATAAAAACTCTTAAAAAGAAACATGTATAGTTCCATGTTTTAGGTAGCATGACTTTCCCTTGATCCCATCCTTGACCCTATTACATGCTAAGTCCTGTGAAAAATATTTCAAAGACTTGGGATGAGCATAAGAAGCTCAGTAAGGGATACACAAAGAATGCAAACTGTTAGTTTTTCAAACATCAAAAAACCATATATACTCTATCAAAGTAATACCTTCACCTTCATGAAGTAGTAAAAACTCTTCACTGAATAAAGTATCATTACTTACCTTTTTGTAACCAAAGGATTACCATAAAATCCATAAAAAGAACACATAACATATATAAAGTTAACTTGGGACATAAACATACTTAAGTGGAATAACCATACGGTCGACTCCCACACATATCATTTAATGGAATAGCCATACGGCCAATTTCCATTCATACTTAATGGAATAGCCATACGGCCAACTTACATACCCAATGCATTGGAGGTTATAACGTAACCACCCATCCTGGTATTCACGGCACCACCCTTCATATGGTTTATAACGTAACCACCGGTTAAAATGTCCAAGTACCAATATAAAATCATAAAACATAAAACCAATATAAAGGAATGATAACATTTCCACATTTCAATCACAATATATAATAAATATATTGACATAATAGAATCATTTTTCAAAACCATTTTCAATACCAAAATACATAAAAGAGTATATGGTATTTATTTTATTCTAAAAACAATACGGCTTGTTGAGAAAAACAAAGACCAAATTATAATCGCGGTGGCCGAAAAGGTTTTTGTCGCCACGTACGTTAAAAAACATTCTTTTTTGTCGTTTTGTAAAATGCTTCGTATAAAAGGATTCATTTTGTATAAAAGTGAAAGTAAAAGGGGATTTATACACCGTATAAAAGAATGTTTTGTATAAAATGAAATATGCCTCTATGAAAGGATATTGAGACGAAGTCCCTTACCTCGGGTCCGACTTGACTCGACCGTTCTTTAACATCCTGAATAATAAACTTGAGTTAATTTATACTTTATTAAGAACATTTTTAGAGTTAATTATTCCTTTTATATCACTTATTTACATGTTATAAACATTTTGTAACCATTTAAGTTAATAATGTTTGTTATGTCGATATTTGGTTCTTAAGTCGAAAGTGGACTTGTTACAATTACATGTTGTTCGTGTGGTCAAAGGTTCTTTATATCTAGAATGACATTACTGATTTGGATATCATATATATCATATATATCCATAATATACATGTATTTATAATATTACATAATCATTTAGAGGAAAGAAATTAAATGCACCGTTCATGGAGACGGTAAGCCGTACGTACGCATGAACGCTACTTTCATTTCTTTGTCATATTAATGGAATTAAAACTAAATGAGAGGTATGTATATTTTAATTCCAGAATTATATTCATCATTTAGATATATCATTAATTATATATATCCATTATATACATGTACTTTTAAGAGTACATTCAATTTGGGGATAAGAAATGAAATGCACCGTTCATGGAGACGGTAAGCCGTACGTACGCATGAACGCTACTTTCATTTCTATCTCATACTTTAATGGAAAGAAATAATAATGATATAGAGGTATATTATAATTCCAGTATAACATAATATATAATAACTTTAAATCCATCCTTTACAAGTCCCACATATGGAATTAACGAAGCACATCACTTTGAGGGGGCGGTAGTCCGCACTTCCTTAAATAAAGATATCGTGTTTACCCATAATGGAAACCATAAAGGTATGCCCAAAATGAAAAATAAAAAAGCTTAAAGAAAAAATAAACATATTATATATCATATATAAAAATAGTGACATCATAATGTCCACCTTTTAAGGTGTTAACTGAGTATTGAACAATCATCGTTTCGGGAGGCAGAATTTCGCCATCCACGGAAACCGTATGTTCTTTAACCATTTGATGTAGTTGTGTGAGATTGTAGCTCAAATAAATCTTATAACAACATCCTAGTATATTGAAGATACTGTTGTTGTTACAAAATAAGTAAATAAAAAGATTTTATGGGGTTGGAGAAGAAAAATAAAACAAATGAACATGAGAGAATGAATTACCTTTAAAAGTGTAACTCCTTTTGATTTGAGCCTAAAGGCTTCCTTTGAAAGGCTTCTGTGCAAAGGGAATCCACTAGAATGAGGAGAGAGATGTGGATAGAGTAATTGGGCAGGGGTTGGCCGAGCCAAAGGCTTGAGGAGTGTGTGAAATGAGGTAGATGTGGGGGCCTTTTATAATAGGAGAGGAGGGGCACTTTTGGAAAGTAAAGAAATATTAATTTATTTTAAAATGTGTTTCGGTTTTCAAAGGACCCACATTGATATAATTCGTGTATAAGGTGATAAGGGTTCTAAATCCACCCATCCAATAAGTTTTGGAAATGTTTAGTTCATAGATTTTACATTATCTTTCCATTTTATTTAAATCGTCAAATAATGATGTCATCGCTGCATCATTATTATGTCATAACTAATTTAATTTATTTAATGTCTAAAAATTATAAAAAAAAATAAAATTATGTAGTAAATATTTTTATCTTTCCAATGACTATTTATAATCAAAAATCTGATCGTTATAGACCCATGTAAAAAAAGTTTTCGTAAAACATATTATGTTTGTGTCCTTTTTACTTTTACATTAAATAAAAAGTTATTTATGTCATTTCCCAACCAAAGTGTCTCCATGGGGTCCCCAAGTTGACCCATGGCTTTTCCTGGTCGTCCATGAAACAAAAAATAAAGTTGGGACTTGTGTCTAGGTCATTTCATATTATTAAAGCATTATTTTTACCTTAAACTACACTAATTACCACTAATCGCGATTAAAAACTTAATATGTTACTATTCACCAAAAAAAATATTATAATATCATTGAACCACATTTTACTTCTTAATGACAACCATTTATGTCGGATTTTTGAAATTCAAAACACAATGATGGCAAAATTTCATTTAAATGGAAAATCAGTCTTTATAAGTACCACTTAGTGGTTTCACTATTCATCAAAAATTGAAGTTTTTCAGAAAATTTCCAAAATTTCACCCTAAGCTATATTTGATATTACGAATTCAAAAATGAAGTCTATTTTACAAAATTCAAAACATATAAGTCACATTAATTAATTTGATAATTAATTCCCGCTGTCGGAGCAAATAGTGTGTTTTTATGAAACAATAAGTATCAAAAAATTGACACTGGTTTAAGACTGATTTCAAAGGGAAATTAATTCCAACAACCACTATTGGATTTAATGGTAAAAATATATTCTAATTTCACTTTAAAACCAATTCAAAAGATAATCTAATCATATAAATAAATTAGAATAAAAAGAGGTTTTGAATTAAAATACAACATTTTACACTATTCATTAAAAAATGCACTTTATCGGAAAGATACCAAAAATTTACACAAAGTAAATTTTGATATCCCGATTCTTAATAAGAGATTTATTTGGTCCAAAAGAATGTATAAGAGTGAACAAAACTATATTTAATGATGGTTCAACATCAAAAGGAGATAAGTGAACCTTTTGAGAAAACTAGGGCATATACGCCTAAAATTGAATTCTTTCCGTATTTTAAGCCCCTATCCTCTATTGGATAAATGTAAAAACATATATAGTCATATTTTAGTTATTTATATCCATTACCGCCAATACAACGGCTACATGTTAACTACCATTTAAAATAATATTATTTTATTATTAGAGTGCAACGTAAGATTCCCAAGAAACTCATCGTTGTGTGTTGGGTATGCCATCGAGCATAGCGTCCCCTTTAAAGTAATATCAATATTTTATTCACAAATATGGATATATATGAAAATTTCATATTCTTTATTTACCTGGGGTGTTACAGTTTATATAAAATTGGTATATATTTTGTTTACTGTTGTTTCTTTCAATTTCCATTATCATTTTCCAATTTTAGGTACTGTTAATAATTATGGAATGATCTCTATTTTGACACAACGTAGGCCCCCACTTCAAATCGGTAGCCTCTAGCATAGAAGGATTGACGCTTTATGTTATTTGTACTACCGTCCATGGGCACTATATAGTGACTTCAACGGTAGGATGCATCAATTAATTATGTGGAAGAGACATTGAATGCTTTTGGTTAGGGATTGGTAAATCTAATATGTTCTAGTTTATTAAATAAGGTAGGATAATATGTTCCCTTTTACAAGTATAGATTGGGATACACATGGAATACTTAAATTATTGAAAAAATATAAGGTTAAATTCATATGAATGGGGAACTAAATTCCTTTTCAATTAGAATTTGGAAAATAATAGGACTATATATATTCATCAAATTTGAGTTAGGCATGATTAAGTAAAATTTATACAATTATATTTTAGTTTAACAACTCAGAAATCACATTTATCCATGACCATCATTACAAATATTTAGTATTTTTAATATTAAAATTATTAAAATTAGGTTGAACCTATTACATCATTTTAATGATTACAATTTCAAATTTGGAATCCATTTTTTATAACGAAATATCTATAAGTGGAAGAGTATATTTTTTCAATATATATTATACACAATGAAAAATAATTTTCATAAAAAATAATTTTAATCCTAAAATGTAATTTTTTATTATATTATGAATAATATAATAGAGTATATGATTATTAAATTATTATTTTTAACAAAGAATCTAATTTTTTTTATTAAAATCATTCATCATTGTGAATTCAAATACATTAATAATATAATAACCCATTCTATGCATAAATAAATATTTTTTATGTAATTATAATTTTTACTTTCTAATGGTTATATAAACTTTTCTAGCCAATTGAAAAGCATTGAATTAATTATATGAATTTTTCAAAAATAAATATTAATAGTTAATTTATTAAAAATATTAACCATTATTCTAATTATTAATAAAAAATTGTAACTATAAAAATTTTATTTCAATAATATATTTACTCTTTCGTATACTCTATATTTCTTTTAAAGAAATAAACTAGAGATCTAAAATTAATATAATGTGAAATATAACATACAAATATTGGTGTAAAATTATACACTACATATAATAATCTCACCAATGAAATTCCATCATTTTAATACATAAAACTGATTATAATTTTGTTTCATCACATCCTCATGTTCCCACATAGAGAACTCAAATGTATGGTTTCACTATAAAAAATATTACCCTATTATTAGTTCTATTATGTAGTATGTTCTCACATATATCTCAAATAAAAAAAATATCCTAATAATAGATATAATTTTCTATTATAAAACTATTGAATTTAGTACTTTACAAGGATATTTTATATACTTGACCCGGAGAGATACCTAGAACACTTTTTTGAAAATGATATGTTTTTGGATGAAGAACATAGTGTGATGAAATTTTCATGATATGATCATGGATTTCATAGGGAGTGATATTTATATGGTTTATCTTTAACTTAAAATCAAATATCCTAAAATTTTTAAAATATATATTTATAGGAATAAATTTTATTTACCTGAAACTCTTTACCTATATGATGACTGTTATTATTAGTTTTTTCGACACTATGTTTCCCTTATGTGTTAAAAAATGGATCAAAATATTTCTTGATTTATATAATCATCCAATAGATTCTATTATTCATCATCATCCCAAAAATTATTTTTATTTACTTTTTAGGGTACATAAATTACCAAGGAGAAAACAAAATACTTGGGTGAATGAAAATTTTGTATGAAATTGTAAAAATGGGTGGTTTTTATCACAACCACCATTCACATCCATAGAATAATATATAAAAATATCCTCCAAATTATAAATGTTAATTTTAGACTAACAAACTATTTAAGTATGAGATGTAGTACTATGTTTTATTTCTATATTAAATTCCAAAGGAAGATGTTTCCTAAACATTAAGGTAATACTCGAAACTCGTTCAAATAATGTGGATAATGGTACTATATAATGATTACCACTTTAATAATGTATATATTGGGATGATAATAAATAAAGAATAATTTTCATATTTAAAAAAATTATCACAATAAATTATGAATTCATACAAAGAAAATATCATTATGTTTATAAAAAGTGTTGTGGAGTTCAACAACGAATACGATAATGTTGTTTTTACCATTTTCATCATTATATGCTATATTATTGAAACATCCTATAAAATATATATATATTTATATATGTGAAATTACTTGTGTAAACATTATTGATTGAGGTATATACTCTTAAATATACATTTTTATGATATTCTATGAGAAGTAATCCTTACGGTCATTTTAGATCCTCATACATGCATGATTAATAGAGAATGATGATCCACAATATTAATATGGCATCAAATTATTAAATTATAAATAATAGTGACACATAATCCATTAATGAGCCTTATAATTCAATCATATACATGGTTGTTAGTAAGAACATTAAAAACCAATTATATAGTTCCACATCTTACATATGTGCTTCTTTAATACTCACATAGATGGATGGTTTAAATTTTATTTATAAATTTTATTATCTTTCCCCTATACCCATTGAATCATGGTCCAAATATTACATATATATATATATATATATATTCTACCACATTGAATCCTAACTATGGAATACATATCATGGACCATCTGACTTATATAATCATCCACATTGTTCTCCTTCTAATGGTGGTAGTTTTTTTGAAAGTTATAAGGATTAATAATTTCAAATATATATTTTATGGGACTTATTAATCAATTTATAGGTCACTAAAATCTTAATGATCTTACAAGTGTTATATAAATCAATCCATTCACCATAAAAACATTTTTCCATATTTATAATTAAAAAAAATCCATTTCTACACTGAAAAATGAGTTGGGTAATTTTTATCATGAATTTCTTATTGAATAATGGAATATGATATAACCATGTGGGTTCAATGATTACTGTGGGTTCAATGGTAATAAAAATTTATATCCTTATAAATATTTATTGACCAAAATATATTTTTAATTTTGTATTTAGTAAATACTTATTTTCTACAATCAATTGATGATATTTTTAATGGATGCCAATCATGTAATATTATATTACTCTGAAATTTTGATAAAACATGTCATTAATAAAATGAATAAAATTCCATTTTTTTGACATTGTTCCCTTTATGATATCAATAATAAATTAAAATATGATTTGACCCATCTTATATATTAATAAAAATAATGTTTTTACACTGTTGTGATGTAATAGGGCATGTAAATCCCATATCCTGTTTCTCCTAGAGTTTTTTTATGTCATTAAATCTAGTTGTGTATATTATATATGGAGTCTTTTCCATTGGTGTAGAATCACATATCAGTTTTATCAAATACTAAACATCATGATTTTGGGGAGGAATACACATGACTTTAAGGATATACATTATTATATTCCAAAATAATACACATATCTTCAATTATATTTTCATACTATCCATTTGAGACAAATATCAATCATTAATAGGTAGTAAATCACATAAAATGAATATAATTTTATTGTGATATTTATATTCCACCTCACTTAAATAGGGGGTTCTTGGGATGACTTGTGAAATCATGTGTTACTTCCCATCCTCAGAAATTGAATTGGTCTCTATATAAATAAATTAAATTAATTCCAAAAAAAGCATCAAATACAACTAAAGATAAAAAAGATATAATTTCATGAAGTTAATTCCCACAAAAATACAAGTAAATGGTGTTATATAATTGAGATGTGATAATCATACCATTGGGATATTATATTAAAAACATAACACATAATCATTGAAGATATGAATGGAGATCCCAATACAATTTCTATTATATAAATGAATATATAGTACTAAATTAAAATTTTATACATAAATATTTCATTGAAACAATCCCCTACTCAACTTCATCAATTTTACTTTATTAAATTACTAAAAACAAAAATAATAGTGTGGGAAACTATAATAAAATTGTGAAAAACTACTTTTATTAAATTCATTCATAGAGTGTATTAAGAATTACTCATGTTTTCAATATATTACAAAATAGGTTTAATCATGGTCACAAATATTCATTGTCTATTCAAATCATTCATTGTGATCATTAATGAGTATTTTAATTAACCAAAAAATAGCCCAAGGAATGTACGGAATGGAATTCTGTCATAGTCCCACTCATCATGCATTGGTAATGATCAGTCTAATCCACTGTATTTGTACCAAAATATCATCTTCTTTTTTATTATTATGATATATAATTTTTTTAAAATGATTTGGAATTTCTAGAATGCTATGTAATTTTGTGGAAATTGTTTATGAGATTCACAATATAAACATGGAATGTTGAAACTATGAACTCTCTCTGAGAATTTTTATGTTGATTATAATAGTCTTTTGGAAAAAACAGTGTTGGAGAATGATTTTTTATACCATGTTCTCGAATGGGGATATCATTTTGATAGGGATGGTGGGAGTTGAATGTATTTTGAAAGGTTTTACAAATTCTATGAGTTAACCAAGTGACGTAGTGAAATTGATAATGTAGCACTATATTTTTGGTTCAATGTATTATAAACCATGTGGAAAAAATATTGTGATTCTATAAATTTTGTATGGTTTAACATGAATGGCCAGTGTATGGTTTTATAAACAATGTCACCAAATATTTTGATGTGTCGTGAATAATCAATAAAATGTCATTTAATTAAAATTATTTCCCCATAACACTAATTATACAATTATTCATTAAGAGTCTGAAATCTATTCATCCCCATGGAATCCAAAATAATTTCTTTTGATACAGAAGAAACTTTTAGAAAATCAATTTGCATTGGGAATCCTAAATATTTAGTAAGTTTCTATACTTATTTATTCTTCTTAGATATACTATTCTCCTCTCTCTAAAATTCATATATATTTTACTGTACTGATAGATCTATATTTCATGACTTGAATCATGAAGATATATTTTTTGATCATTGGATACCAAGGTGGTGTGAACTGATATCTGTTAATTATTAGTGTGATTTTTTATCTTCACTGTCTATTTAGGGGTTGGTGGACACTATGTCATATCGTTTATTTCTATACCATAATGATTTATTTTCATAAAATTATTTTTCATGTATTTACTTTTGATTATGTGTGTTATTTCATGAAGGTTGAAATTTTCTTGTGAATTCTTGATAAATTTAAAATTGGATTACTTTGGGAACACCCTAGTTACATATAATTTAAAATTGAATATAATAAATTTAAATTTTGGTTTTGATGCTTAAAAACCTCTTTATGAAATTATTTTAATAAATGAGTGTATTTATGTGAAATTTGTCAATATAAAATTTGGAATATTTTTTGTGTTTGTTTTAAGTGAACAATGTTTTTTCAAATGTGAAACAATCAATTTGGAAAGGATTACAGTCATTGAGTACAATCGAATGTGGTTGCACCATGATTCATTATTTGTGGTTCAGATTATATGTGAACATTGGAGTGGTTATTATCTATAACAAAATATATAAATGATCATATTTATGGTTATTTATCATGAATTTAACATATTATTGTACATTAATAGTTTTAATGTTTTTCAATAATTTTTAGTTAAATGTTCCAATTTGTACTTATCATAGTGGTATGTGTTGGAAAGTCTTATGGTAGTTTCTATTGAGTTTATACTCACATCATTCTTGGGAATGTTAACATTTTTAAATATTTTATATATTAAGACACTATGATTGTAATGTTATAAATATTTTATATTAATATATCATTATACCAGGGGAATTGAAGGTGGTGGTGTGGCATAGGTCACATTCATGTGATTTTTGAGATGATTCCATATTACTAAAATTGGGTTATGTTTTAATTTTAGAATGAACAATTATTATACCTTTTATTCTTCTCACAATAAATGTATTTTTTATTGGTTTAATATTTGTTTTATATCTTTTATATTCATGATTCAAATGGGATGATTGGGGTTTTATCTATAAAATTAATAGTTTGGTTTCTCACTAAAGGTAAAATAACCACAACTATTATCCTATGTCTTTAAAATATATTTATGGACTTTGGATTCTAAGATTTTCCCTCTAAGGTTAGTGACACTCCAACTCTTCTCAATCCAATGAGTTGGGGGCATATTATAATAATTATATTTAATTGTTTCTCTTTCTTCTCTTAGGTGGTAGAAATTAAATAAGAACATTGGAATATTAAATTTATATACTAAATACATAGTAAATCAATATTGGGTTAAATGTATGTTTCCAAGGTTGTTTCAGTTGAATTTTTTCCGAGAAGTTTCTAGTTGTGTTAAAATCTTATAGTATTTTGTGCGTTAAATGAGTGGTTCATTTTATTTATTATTATTTAGGCTTCCAACATGGACAAAATTCGTCATTTATAGTTATATAATTTATGTAATTTGTTTAAATAGTTTATTATTTGACATTATTGTTCTAATGAGTTTTTCTTATTATAATTTGTAATTTTGTAAACATTCAGTTTCTAGTGAGAGTTGACTAAATGATGATTTTCACTTCATTTAGAGAATTAAATAGGGATAAAAATGTTAAAATTATCTTGCAGAGGCTACTAAAATGTTGATATGTGTGATTCATTGGTGATCCAATGTATAGCTATTTACAGGGGTGAATTTGCAAATCCAAGTCATTTGGCTAGGCATGGACCACATAGAGACCCTATACATTCACACATAACATTACATGATTTTAAGCAAAAATATACATCAGAGTAAAAGACAAGGATTGTAAATTCTAGTGTCTTGGATGAATAGTTATATTAAACTGGAAACATAGAACTAAATATTACATTTAAATATTTTTTATTAATAAAGAGCCCCTAAAATCCATTGTACTCATACATCTAAATAAGATAAAATGGGGATAACATGAACAAAGGGGTGATATCAAAGCCCTATATGGGTGTATACATAAGAATAAGTCATTGAACCTGGGTTAGAAGGAATGACATAATGATAACAAAATCATGAAACATATGGAATCATAAAAAATAATAATGGGATCATATAAACATGGAATCATAGTAATGTGGAAGAAATATAAAACATGAATTTACAATGAGTCAAGGATAACGACCATGACCATTTCACATGGTTTCACAAGCCATGGCTAACTACCAAGATTTTCACACATGGTATCACCAGCCAAGGATAACTACCAAGACCGTCACACATAATGTCTCATGAGACTCAAATTTACCCAATGAATTGGGGTACTATCTAGGTGCACCCATCTAATATTTTTCTTGAATATGTTTTCCACAAATATAATAATACAAAATCCTTCACACATAAAAATAAGGGTACCCATGGAAGGAAATAGATATCACAACCATGTTGCAGAGAATAATTAATGGGTGTGTCACACAAGTTTCCATGAATGAATGAAAATAAATCATATATTGAAATTCATAAGAAATTATGGTGTATATCATGATATGTGATGTCAAATATAAGTGAACACTTATAAAAAAATATTTACAAAACTTTAGTATTTAATAACTTATGTGTTGTTTTAAGGAAAATAATAAAGAGTGTTCAAAATGAAAACGGAATAATATTCTAAACAAAACAATACGTGAAACATGAAATATTTAAACATAAAAATTCTAATATTATAAATAAAATAAATCTTTATAGGATAATATAGGGTTCAAATGAGATTGTGTATCAATTTGAAAAATTTCCTTAAAAAAATTTCGTAATGGGATGTATTGTTGAGGTAATCACATAAAAACATGTATATCCGTGAATTTAAATGATGAAATGGTATTAATAAAATAATTTTTTAAATTTAAATAAAATATATATGATCCACATAAATAGATATGATAACTTAATTTTGGTATAAATAATTACAAGGAAACCTGGTCGAATAAAGGATGTTCTGGTAGAATTCCATACATATTATCAACATGATATCATGTATCGCTAAGAGGGATTAAGGAGAGGTAAAGGTTATTCTCATAAATTAAAAATAATGATGCATGTATGTGGGATGTGGGAAATAATACCCCATCCTTAGGCATTACACATAAAATGGTATAACATAGAGGTCATTATTGAATAAAAGCGAAATTGGGAGGATCCCTTACCCAATGTTTGATGGTAATAATGCCATTATCTTAATGACATGAATAATAAAATTAGGACCAGTGATTAATAATTCCTGAACCTCTTATATATGTAACATATTCAGTATAACATTTTTTAGTTTACTCATGACCTTTTTGATGGGCTGAGTTGTTCTATTTCACTGTTTTTGTATGTTTGTTGTATTGGTTTTTACGATCGGTTCAATTATATTATTGTTCATACACACATACATGATGATGGTAGTTGTACAGAATTTAAGATATATAAAATTAGTGATTATATATAAGATTACGTGGTTATAAAATTATTTTGGTTATTTGGACTGAATGTGAATCCTTATATAAAACATTAATGTTAAATACATGGATTAACATGGCGATTTTTTTCATAATTACCTTGTTTTGTATTATTATTTTACATATTGATTGAAAAGTGCACCCCGAATAGAACATAAGGTAAAATATATATATTATTATCATGTTCAAAAATTAATTTTGTATCACGACTAGTATAGAATAGGGTAATGTAAATTGAAATCCAGTCATCCTTGAATGTGATAAATCAGCGCATCTCAGATTGTATATTCATTAAATGAATCAAAGGAGGGGAGAGAGAGATTATGATTACATATCCCAATAGAATAATATAATTAAATTTCATTTTTTTCTACTAGATTAATCATGAAGTTTTGGTTGTTAGAGGTGTGGAATTAAATTGGAAAAGGAAGTGACAATAAAGTAAATAAAGGAACCGGAAATCAGAATTTACCTCTTGAGTATATCTCGTTTGAGAGCCTCTAAATTGGAGAGGATTTGGAATTTTGGGAAGACCAAGGGATATTGGATGTGAGGGAGGATCTTGGGGATATATTTGGAAAGAATTTATGTTAGGCATAATTCCTGATAGGTGTGAAGTGAAGATGGGATTATGGTAGTTTTTTATACTGGAGAGGAGGTGGGTTTTCTTTATTTTTAATTCCTTAGTTTATTAATTTTCCTCATAACCAAAAAAAGTGGTAATTCCATGACAAAAAATAGTAATAAGTTCATGTGAATTAAAAATAAGGATTCATAGATGATCGATGATGCTAGTAATAGTTCATTTACCTTATAATTTATATTTACATTAAATTACTGTATTTTTCTATTCATAAAAAATTCTAGTATTTAAGAAAAATCGAAAAAATTCACCATAAACATTTTTTGATGGAATGAATCTTAAAATAAAGTCCATTTTTTCAAAAATAATTTTCTCAATATCAAAAAATAATTTTTTTAATTAAATTCATGCTTTAATTATAAAATATAGACTTTAAAAATATAACTGATTATAAAATATAACTGATTTTAAAATTCATAAAAAATTACATAAGGTTATATAAAATTATCTTTAATCTCGATGAAATAAAATTAATAATAGATGAATTTTTTTGGAAAATACAATTTCTTTTAAATTAAGTAATTAGTTTTAATTATTTATTTCTGACTTACAAATATACCAATACTTGTATTTTGGTCATGTTATCACGTTTAAGTTACCTAAATTTTATTTATACATTCATGTAAGAGGTTACTATTCATTTGGATGATTTACCAATCATATGGGACATATTATAATTCATAGGGTAATTTTATTGACCATAGTGATAGGTTAATATTCCAAAAAAATATATATGTATGTTCAATTAGACTGTAAACATCTTACTGATCACAACCGTGTATGTCATAATTTCAAAAATAAAATCACATTGTTGAAAGATTATGATTAATCATCACATAGCACATTCTAAGTCATAGTGTTGTAATTTCATATGATTATATTATATGAAGGGGATTTCCATTGATAAAACAATGGTTTTTTACATTATTCCCGCTTTATGAAATTTTACCACTGAAATTTTTTTATATATTATAATCCATAAACATATCTATGTACATTTCCTTCATTGCATCCTCTAGTTCCCATGTTTCCTCATCAAATTTATGGTTTCTCTACTGTACATTGAACATGTGAGTAGTCTTGTTATGTAGAATGATATCTCTATGATCCAATATCTTCACCAGATTATCCGCTAAATAAATTTCACTGTTGAACTATAAAACCTCTAATGTGTGTAAATGTGAAGGATCTGGTATATACTTCCTTATGAGGGATACATGAAATACATCACACACTTTGGATGTGGTAGGTGTATGTGTTAGACGATAAGCCACAACCCCAACACAATCATGATTTTCAAAGGGTATGATGTACCTGGGACATAAATTTCATTTCATCCCAACCCTCGTGACCTTCATAGATGGTGATATGAGTAGAAATACCATGTCTACAACATTGAACTCATGGTCTCATTGATGATTGTTTCCCTAACTCATTTGGTAAATTTGTTATTCGTTGATGTGATTCTAAATGTTCTTCACCTTCACCACCATTTCATCAACCATTTTTGTGTCCTAGAATCTTATTCTAAGTGACTTTATCCCAAAACTATACTGTTTTGAACCTATTCACCTAAAGGGACTCGTGTGGTGCAATTGAGATGATCGAGTGGAAACTGTTCTTATTGGAGAATTCAACTACGGTAATATTTTGTTCCCATAATCTATTGAAGTCCATTGAAAATTATCTCAACATATATTCTAGTTTATATATAGGTCAATCAGATTGACCCTTTGTTTGAGGATGATAGGCCGTACTGATGTTTAGTTCAGTACATATTGCATGTTGGAGACTTTTCCAAATCATCTAGATGAATCTCAGATCTCGATCAGATACAATAAATTTTCATACTCCATGAAAACATACCTCAACATTGATAATATCCATGAAACATTATATAATGAAAAGTCCTCTAGAATAATGAAAAGGTGAGTTGTCTTTGTAAAACAATCCACAATTACCCATATAACGGCGTTTCCTATAAAAGTCGTTGGATTTCCATTAAAAAGTCCATGGGGATGTTCCCCAAAATTAATGTTGATATTGGTATTTGTTTCATCATCCAAATAGTCTTCAATCTTTCATTCATCACTTTTTGACATACCAGGCACAATGATGTATATTGATGAACCTCATTCTTCATATTGTCCCACCAATGGTTCTCTCAGAGATCTCAATACATCATTGTGCTCCATGGGTGGATATAGAAGGTTGAGTAACATGAATACTTCATAGGATCTTTCTTTATCTATGTATTGGATGGTACAAATAATCATGACCCAAACCTTATGACTTCATCCTTGTAAACATTACACCAAGAGGATTTCCCAATCCTAATAGCTTTCACCCATTTCCAAATTTCTAAACCCTTTTTTTAGCATCCTTTATTTTCTTTAGGTTGGATGGAAGAAAAATCATTTTAGAAAATATTTATGATGTTCCTACCATAATGATTCATTTTTCGATCCCAAAAAAAATCTATCATTATCATATCCTTTTCAGTTATCATCATTGATTAAGATGTATAATCCTTTATACAGAGAGCACATCCAACATTATTGGCCTCACCAGGATGATTGTGGATTGAGAAGTCATAATACATGATGAGTTATATCAAAATTTTCTTGAACATAATTATCACTATTTGTGTTAATATATATTATATATTCTTATTATAAGTATATGTCATCCACTTCCCCCAATATAGATAATGCCGCTAGATTTTTAACAAAAATATCACCACTACCAACTTTGGATCATGCGTATGATTGTTTTTATCATTGATTTTTATCTACCACGATAAATAGACCATAAAATTAACATTTTTCATTATAAAATATCATATTCCATTCATTTAAGAATCACTCTACACCACAAACAGTACTACACTTGATGGGAGTGAAATGATCAGTTCATTGATAAACCTCATTTTTAACTCTTTTAAACAACCTTCCCATTCCAGATTCTAGAAAAACATTACTCCCTTATAATCATTCATGTTAATTGTTTTTTAAAATCACAAAAACGACATCACTATTGGTCAATAAAACCATGATACACCTAGAAAGTTATGGATATACATTGCAGATATTGGCCCATGCCACACTTAAATAGCCTTTTCCTTGGGAGGCTCTACAGTTATTTATTTGTGGGTGATAACATTCCCAAAGAATGAAAAATTCGTCATCCATAACTTGAATTTACTATAATTTGCATAAATCTTATCCCTTAATAAAGTATTTAGCAAAGTATTAATATGATCCTCGTAGCTGTCGATGTCTCGAATCACCCATAGTTTTTGTAGGCATGGCTTTAGTCTACAAACGAAGTGATCCAATGTGGTTACATTTTCCATCAAAATGCTAGAGGCATTCCATTAAAGCCTTGTAACGTCAGCTTCATATTCTCCAATTGAATCATATCCATTCTGCATCAGACTGAGGACCTCGCTTTCTATCTAGGGATGGTGGGTTCATGGAAATATTTATTGAAATAAATTATCATTAATTCATCTCAATCCATGGAATCAATTTCCTCATGTGGTTATGATTTATTTATTAGTGTCCACCAATGACCAGTTTACCCATCAAAATGAACGATAATCAATACAAATATCTCTTTATTTGGTCATTGAAGGATAGATAATTTCATTTAATGGAGTTTATCCACTTTTCTGTGAGGGAGGGACCAGATGATCCACTAAACAGATGAGGCATTTGCCGCATGAAGGACTCAATGTAATCATGCTATTACTATTGAGAAGTAGTGTGTCCCACATGATTCAAATTATTATTAATCACTTTATCTAGTTGAGAAAATACATTTATGATGTTTTGAACACCTTTTGTCATCAAATCAAGCCTTTCATTATGGAAATATTTTAATTCACTGTCATTATGATTTTTGTAACATGTTCTTCTATTTCATACCATTAACTATGAAATGTTCGGACAAATAGAGGGATTGAATACTTACATATAGGGCATAAAATGAATATTTGAACATAAGATGATAAACTTATAATGGGAAAGTATATCCAAAATTGTAATTCAATAGGTTTCAATCAAGATTATTCCTGATCTATTTATAAAATTATATACTTATGTGCCTTTTTAATACCCTAATTTATGTATTATACTAATCTCAAGAATTTACCAAATCATATCACGTGGGAGTGTCAAACTAAGAGTGTAGCAAGGCCCATTGTTATGCTACTGTTCATGTACGAGTCTAGTCTCAAAGCGGTGTTTTAATGTTTTAACCCTTGATATAGCTTTGAAATAGACACTAACTGTTTTTAACCACATAAGAATTAATTTTGTTGATAGATCAATTCCTCAATTATTTCCATAATTTAGGGCTTTTTTCATTATACATAGTCTCATCCTTAAGGATCATACAGAATTTCTATATTCCTAATCACCAAAAATAACTAGACAATCCCCTTATTATTTCTATAGAGACCCTCACCTTTTACATATAAAGATACATGATTTTAATCATAATTATACTATAGATCACAAAACAATGATTGTAAAATATAGTGTCTTGGAAGACTAGGTAAATAAAACTGAAAACATGGAACAAAATATAACCTTTTATTTTTAAGTTTTCATAAACATTCCGTAACATCAATTGTGCTCATAAACTTTAATATGATAACATGGGGATAAACTGAACAATGGGATGATCTAAAATACCATTAATGGAATGTACATAATAATAAGGATTTACCAAATTGGTTAAGAGGCAGAACATAATGAAAACAAAAGCGTCAAAGATATTGAATCACAACATATAATCATGGGATCATATAAACATGGAATAATAAGAATTATGAAGCAATATAAAACATTACTTGGTATGAGTCAAGGCTATCCTCCAAGACTGTTTCACATTTTATCACATGTCAAGGCTAACAGTCATGACCATAGAACATGGTACAATAAGACCAGGATAACCGCATAGACCATCAAACATAATGTCTCAGGAGACTCAAATTTACCCAATGGAAGGGGGTTCTATCTAGACTCACCCATCTATAAAATTTCTCTAATATGGTTTCAATATAAATAATCAGAAAAAATAGTCATACATAAACATTAGGGTACACATGGAAATAAATTGGAATCCCAACCATTTTGTAAAGAATATGAAATGGGCATATCATAAAAGTGTCTATGAAAGAAATAAGTTAATTCATAGATGTAAATTCATAAATAAAAAGGCATATATCATGATTAGTGATGTCAAAAATAAGTTGCATCTTTTAAAAAATAATTATTTACAAAAAATTGAATTTGATCTTTTTAGTGCAGTTTTAAGGAAAATTCTAAACATAATTTAAAATAGAAAATGGAATAATGTCATATAAAAAATAATATATGATCGTTAAAGTATTTAATAATTAAAATTTGGATTTTATAATAAAAATTATTTCTTAAAATATATGATAGGGCTCACATTAAAATGGTTAGGAATTCAGGAAATTTTAATAAAACTAGATTGCTTATCGGGATTTATTGAGGGGGAATCCCTTAAAATCGTCTATATCATCGAAAGAGAATGATGAAAGGGTTGTGATAAATTAATTTTTTACATGTAAACAAAATTTATAAGATTAACATAAATAGATAATATAACATCATTTTGGTTTAAATAATGATACGGAAACCCGATTGAATAAATGAGGTTCTGGTAGAATTCTGTAATGATTATCAGTATGGTATAAGGTGTACCTAATAGGGATTAATGAGAGATAAAAAGGGTTTATAATCACTTATAAATCATTATGGAGGTATTTGTGAGGCGTGAAATCATACCACATCTTTAGGTATTACACATAAAATGTCATAACGTACGGGGCATTCTTAAATAGATGTTAAATGTAGAGGATCTCACACCGTTTTTATGAAGGTATTATTCCTTTAATCATAATGACCATAATCATCAAATTAGATTCATTAATAAATATTTACACAACCAAATATTTATGTATATGATTTATTATTACAATTTTATCTTCATTCATGACCTTTTTTAGGGGTTAAGTGGTTTAATTTCATTGTTTGGGTCTATTTGTTTTATAGGTTTTTATGATCGATTCACTTATATTCATGTTCGGACACACATGCATAATTTTGGTGGATGTCTAGAATTGATGTCATATAAAATTAGTGGTAGTATATAATATCACATGGTTATAAAATTATTTTGGTCATTTGAAGTGATTGTGACTCCTTATATAAGACATTAATGTTAATGGCATGGATTGACAATGTTATTTTGTTCATAATTACCATGTTTTGTATTATTATTCTACATATGTGTGAATAAGGATTCTAGAAAAACACATAAGATAAATTTAATAAATTATGAATGGGTCAGTCATTATAATGGAATCATTACTAGTCTAAAATATTTCAATATAAATTGAAAAACTATCATCCTTGAATGTGACAAATCAACACATTTGGGATAGAATATTTATTTATAGAAAAAAAATGAAGGGAATAGATTATGATAAACTATTCAATTAGAATTATATAATTCCTATAAAATTATGTTAATGGAGTTACCATAACCTTTTGGTGAAGGGATGTGACATATAAAACTAGAAAAGAAAAGAACTTGAAAAAAATAAATGAACCACAAAGTGGAATTTACCTCTTGAGTTTATATCCTTTGAGAGCCTTTTAAGGGGAGAGGATTCGGTATTATGTGGAGTCAAAATTCTTTTGGAAATGGGGGAGGAGCTTGGGGAGAGATTTGGTCTGAATTTAGGAAAGGAACAAGGCTTGGGAGGAATGGAGAGAAGAGAGGAGTGTGGGTGGTTTTTATAGTGGACGGTAGTAGGGTTTTCTTAATATATAATTCCATCATTTATTAATTTCCCTGAAGACTAGGAATTATGATGATTACAAGACAAACAATGTTAATAAATTATTGATTATTAAAATTAATATTTCATACATCATACACGATGCTATGAATAGTATATTTAGCATATAAATAATATATATGTGAAATTATCATAATCCATTATTCATCATATAATAATATATTTTAGAAAAATCCCAAAAAAATCACCCAACACATTTTATAATGTGTAGGTCAAAAAAATAAACTCAATATCTCAAAAAATAATTTTTTAATTATGGTAATTTTAGTTTTTAATTAACTTCCTAATTTTCATGAAAAATACGGATTTTAAAACTATATTTGATTATATAATGCTTCCAAAATTACATAAGGTCCTACAAAAGTTTCTATAAACTAGAAGAAAAAAAATTTATATTTTATGAACAAATTTTTGGAAATTAAAATTTATTTGAAAATAAATATTTATCTATAATAAATTATTTATGACATACAAAAATACACATAGTTTTAGTATGGTAAGATTATCACTTATAAGATGCATTAATATTATTTATACATTTATGGATGAGATTAATATTCATTTGTAAAGTTTACTATATACCGTAATTTTAATATTCGTAAGGGTGTTTTACTATACTATAGTGTAGGTTACTATTGAAAAATAATTTTTTCCATTAGACTCCAAACATCGTATTTATCACAACCATGTATGTCAGATTTTCAAAATTCATATCATCGATGTGACAATATTATGTTTAACAGTCACATAGAACATAGTAGTTCATTGGGCTATAATTTCATCTGATTTTATTATAAGAAGAAAATTTTCATTGATTAAACATTTGGTCATAACAGAACACTCTTGATGCTTATGTAACGATGTACATTGTATGAAATCTATATTATATCTCTATAGGTTCGACTTGTTTCATTCATATCCTTATTAGGATGAGATAGTTAGTGTTGGTTAGGTATCCTTGTGGAACCTATGGTAACACGTTTATTTGTTTATTACTTCTTATTTGTTATTGAACTACACACCACTCATTTAATATTAAAATAATATAATTGATTTATACATTATTGTTGGTGGAATAATAAGTACATGTCACACCCATCTAAGGAATCCTCTTTTACTTGAGTACCATTCAAGATATTTTTTATAGATAAAGGGAAGCATTAATCTTTTGATTCATGATGTTCAGTGTAATGATGGAGCATTGGGATTATGAAAAATCCTATACTCATGATACTAGTAGTAGATGATTGTGGAATTTTCAGTATTTTTGGAATATCATGCCGTATATTCTCATTTTCCCATATATCCCATGTACACAAATTTGTATAGCTACATGAGAATATTTTAAGTTTTACCTATTTATGCTTTATCTTCATCCATTTTATTTTTATGGGATGTTTATATAAAATTTGTATATATTTTGTTTACTCTTGTTTCTTTCAATTTCCATTATCATTTGCCAATTTTCGGTACTGTTAATGATTAGGGAATAATCTCTTTTTTGACACAACGTAGGCCCCCACATCAAATCGGTAGCCTCTAGCTTAGAAGGATTGACACTTTATGTTATTTGGACAACCTTCCTTGGGCACTATATAGTGACTTCAACGGTAGGATGCAACAATTAATTATGTGGAGGAGACATTGAATGATTTCGGTTAGGGTTGGGTAAATCTAGTATGATCTAGTTTATTAAATAAGGTAGGATAATATGTTCCCTTTTACAAGTATAGATTGGGATACAAATGGAATTAATTAAATTATTGAAAAAATATAAGGTTAAATTCATATGAATGGGGAACTAAATTCTTTTTCAATTAGAATTTGGATAATAATCGGACTATATATATTCATCAAATTTGAGTTAGGCATGATTATGTAAAATTTATACAATTATATTTTAATTTAACAACTCAGAAATCACATTTTATCCCTGACCACCATTACAAATATTTAATATTTTTAATATTAAAATTTTTAAAATTAGGTTGAACCTATTACATCATTTTAATTATTACAATTTCAAATTTGGAATCCATTTTTTATAAAGAAATATCTATAAGTGGAAGAGTATATTTTTTCAATATATGTTATACACACTGTAAAAAAAATTCAAAAAAAAATAATTTTATTCATAAATTGTATTTTTTTATTATATTATGAATAATATAATAGAGTATATGACTATTAAAATATTATTTTTAACAAAGAATCTAATTTTTTTATTAAAATCATTCATCATTATGAATTCAAATACATTAAATATATAATAACCCATTCCATGCAGAAATAAATATTTTTTATGTAATTATAATTTTTACTTTCTAATGGGTTTATAAACATTTCTAACCAATTGACAAGCATTGAATTAATTATATGTATTTTTCAAAAATAAATATTAATAGTTAATTTATTAAAAATATTAACCATTATTCTAATTATTAATGAATAATTGTAACTATAAAAAATTTATTTCAAAAATATATTTACTCTTTTGTATTCTCAATATTTCATTCAAAGAAATAAACTAGAGATCTAAAATTAATATAATGTGAAATATAACATAAAAATATTGGTGTAAAATTATACACTACATATAATAATCTCACCAATTAAATTCCATCATTTTAATACATAAAACTGATTATAATTTTGTTTCATCACATCCTCATGTTTCTCACATAGAGAACTCAAATGTATGGTTTCACTATAAACACTATTACCCTATTATTAGTTCTATTATGTAGTATGTTCTCACATATATCTCAAATAAATAAATTATCCTAATAAGAGATATAATTTTCTATTGGAAAAACCATTGAATTTAGTACTTTACAAGTCTATTTTATATACTTGATCAGGAGAGATACCTAGAACACTTTTTTGAAAATGATATGTTTTTGGATGAAGAACACAGTGTGAAGAAAGTTTCCTGAAATGATCATGAATTTCATAGGGTTTGATATTAATATGCTTTATATTTAACTTAAAATCAAATATCCTAACATTTTTAAAATATATATTTATAGGAATAAATTTTATTTAACTGAAACTCTTTACCTAGATGATGACATTTATTATTAGTTTTTTCGACACTATGTTGCCCTTATGTGTTAAAAAATGGATCAAAATATTTCTTCATTTATATAATCATCCAATAGATTCTATTATTCATCATCATCCCAAAATATATTTTTATTTACTTTTTAGGGAACATAAATTAACAAGGAGAAAACAAAATACTTGGGTGAATGAAAATTTTGTATGAAATTGTAAAAATGGATGGTTTTTATCACAACCACTATTCAAATCCATAGAATAATATCTAAAAATATCCTCCAAATTATAAATGTTAATTTTAGACTAAGAAAATATTTAAGGATGAGATGTAGTACTATGTTTGATTTCTATGTTAAATTCCAAAGGAATAATTTTCCTAAACATTAAGGTAATACTCAAAACTCGTTCAAATAATGTGGATAATGGTACTATATAATGATTACCACATTAATAATGTTTATATTGGGATGATGATAAAGAGAGAATAATAATCTTATTTAAAAAATTTAATCACAATAAATTATGAATTCATACAAAGAAAATATCATTATGTTTATAAAAAGTTTTGTGGAGTTCAACAACAAATATGATAATGTTGTTTTACCATTTTCATCATTATATGCTATATTATTGAAACATCCTATAAAATATATATATTTTTATATATGTGAAATTACTTGAGGAAACATTTTCGATTGAGGTATATACTCTTAAATATACATTTTTATGATATTCTATGAGTTGTAATCCTTACGGTCATTATAGATCCTCATACATCCATGATTAACAGAGAATGACGATCCACAATATTAATATGGCATCAAATTATTAAATTATAAATTATAGTGACACATAATCCATTCATGAACCTTATAATTCAATCATATTCATGGTTGTTAGTAAGAACATTAAAAACCTATTATATAGTTCCACATCTTACATATGTGCCTCTTTAAAACTCACATAGATGGATGGTTTAAATTTTATTTATAAAATTTATTATCTTTCCCCTATACCCATTGATTCATGGTCCAAATATTACATATATATACATATATATTCTACCACATTGAATCCTCACTATGGAATACCTATCATGGACCATCTGAGTTATATAATCATCCACATTGTTCTCCTTCCAATGGTGGTAGTTTTTTTGAATGTTATAATGATTAATAATTTCAAAATATATTTTATGGGACTTATTAATCAATTTATAGGTCACTAAAATCTTAATGATCTTACAAGTGTTATATAAATCTTACCATTCACCATAAAATCATTTCTCCATATTTATAATTAAAAAAAATCCATTTCTACACTGAATAATGAGTAGGGTAATTTTTATCATGAATTTCTTATTGAATAATAAAATATGATATAACCATGTGGGGTCAATGATTAATGTGGGTTCAATGGTAATTCAAAATTAAATCCTTATAAATTTATATTGACCAAAATATATTTTTAATTTTGTATTTAGTAAATACTTATTTTTTACAATCAATTGTTGATATTTAAAATGGATGCCAATCATGTAATATTACATTACTCTGAAATTTTGATAAAACATGTCATTAATACATAGAATAAAATTCAATTTTTTTGACATTGTTCCCTTTATGATATCAATAATCAATTTAAATATGATTTTACCCATCTTATATATTAATATAAATAATGTTTTTACACTACTGTGGTGTAATTGGGCATGTAAATCCCATATCATGTTTCTCCTAGAGTTTTTTTTTGTCATTAAATCTAGTTGTGTATATTATATATGGAGTCTTTTCTATTGGTTTAGAATCACATATCAGTTTTATCAAATACTAAACATCATGATTTTGGGGAGGAATACACATGCCTTTAAGGATTTACATTATTATATTCCAAAATAATACACATATCATCAATTATATTTTCATACTAGCCATTTGAGACAAATATCAATCATTAATAGGTAGTAAATCACATAAAATGAATATAATTTTATTGTGATATTTATATTCCACCTCACTTAAATAGGGGGGTCTTGGGATGACTTGTGAAATCATGTGTTACTTCCCATCCTCAGAAATTGATTTGGTCTCTATATAAATAAATTAAATTAATTCCAAAAAAAGCATCAAATACAACTAAAGAGAAAAAAGATATACTTTCATGATGTTCATTCCCACAAGAATACAATTAAATGGTGATATATAATTGAGATTTGATAATCATACCATTGGGATATTTTATTAAAAACATAACACATAATCATTGAAGATATGAATGGAGATCCCAATACAATTTCTATTATATAAATGAATATATAGTACTAAATTAAAATTTGATACATAAATATTTTTTTGAAACAATTCCCTACTCAACTTCATCAATTTTACTTTTTTCAATTACTAAAAACATAATTAATAGTGTGGGAAACTATAATAAAATTGTGAAAAACTACTTTTATTAAATTCATTCATAGACTATATTAAGAATTACTCATGTTTTCATTATATTACAAAATAGGTTTAATCATGGTCACAAATATTCATTGTCTATTCAAATCATTCATTTTGATCTATAATGAGTATTTTAATTTACCAAAAAATACCCCAAGGAATGTACGGAATGGAATTCTTTCATAGTCCCACTCATCATGCATTGGTGATGATCGGTCTAATCCACTGTATTTGTACCAAAATATCATCTTCTTTTTTATTATTATGATATATAGTTTTTTTTAAAATGATTTGGAATTTCTAGAATGATATGTAATTTTTTGGATATTTTTTGTGATATTCACAATATAAACATGGCATGTTGAAACTATGAACTCTCTTTGGGAATTTTTATGTTGATTCTAATAGTCTTTTGAAAAAAACAATGTTGGAGAATGATTTGTCATACTATGTTCTCGAATGGGGATATCATGTTGATAGGGACGGTGGGAGTTGAATGTATTTAGAAAGGTTTTACAAATTCTATGAGTAAACGAAGTGACGTAGTGAAATTGATAATATAGCACTATATTTTTGGTTCAATGTATAATAAACCATGTGGAAAAAATAATGTGATTCTATAAATTTTGTATGGTTTAACATGAATGTTCAGTGTCTGGTTTTATAAACTATGTCACCAAATATTTTGATGTGTCGTGAATAATCAATAAAATGTCATTTAATTCAAATTATTTCCTCATAACCCTAATTATACAATTATTCATTAAGAGTCTGAAATCTATTCATCCCCATGGAATCCAATATAATTTCTTTTCATACTGAAGAAACATTTAGAAAATCAATTTGCATTGGAAATCCAAAATATTTAGTAAGTTTCTATACTTATTTATTCTTCTTAGATATACTATTCTACTCTCTCTAAAATTCATATATATTTCACTGTACTGATAGATCTATATGTCATTACTTGAATCATGAAGATATATTTTTTGATCATTCGATACCAAGGTGGTGTGAACTGATATTTGTTAATTATTAGTGTCATTTTTTATCATCACTGTCTGTTTAGGGGTTGGTGGACAATATTTCATATCGTTTATTTCTATACCATAATGATTTATTTTCATAAAATTATTTTTCATGTATTTTCTTTTGAGTATGTGTGTTATTTCATGAAGGTTGAAATTTTCGTGTGAATTCTTGATAAATTTAAAATTGGATTACTTTGGGAAAACCCTAATTAAATATAATTTAAATTTGAATATATTAAATTAAAATGTTGGTTTTGATGCTTAAAAACTTCTTTATGAAATTATGTTAATGAATGAGTGTCTTTATGTGAAATTTATCAATATAAAATTTGGAATATTTTTGTGTGTGTTGTAAGTGAACAATGTTTTTTCAAATGTGAAGCAATCAATTTGGAAAGGATTACAGTCATTGAGTATAATCGAATGTGGTAACACCATGATTCATTATTTGTGGTTCAGTTTATATGTGAACATTGGAGTGGTTATTATCTATAACAAAATATATAAATGATCATATTAATGGTTATTTATCATGAATTTAACATATTATTGTACATTAATAGTTTGACTGTTTTTCAATAATTGTTATTTAAATTTACCAATTTGTTCTTATCATAGTGGTATGTGTTGGGAAGTCTTATGTTAGTTTTCATTGAGTTTATACTCACACCATTCTTGGGAATGTTGAAAATTTTAAATATTTTAAATATTAAGACATTAGGATTTAATGTTATAAATATTTTATAATAATATATCATTATACAAGGGGCATGGTAGGGGGTGGTGTGGCATAGGTCACATTCATGTGATTTTTGAGACGATTCCATATTACTAAAATTGGGTTATTTTTTAATTTTAGAATGAACAATTATTATACCATTTATTCTTATCACCATAAATATATTTTTTATTTGTTTAATATTTGTATTATATCTTTTATATTCATGATTCAAATGGGATGATTGGTTTTTTATTTATAACATTAATAGTTTGGTTTCTCACTAAAGGTAAAATAACCACAACTATTATCCTATGTCCTTAAAATCTATTTATGGACATTAGATTCTATGATTTTCCCTCTAAGGTTAGTGACACTCCAACTCTTCTCAATCCAATGAGTTGGGGGCATATTATAATAATTATATTTAATTGTTTCTATTTTTTCTCTTGGGTGGTAGAAATTAAATAAGAACATTGGAATATTAAATTTATATACTAAATACATAGTAAATCATTATTGGGTTAAATGTATGTTTCCAAGGTTGTTTCAGTTGAATTATTTCCGAGATGCTTCTAGTTGTGTTAAAATCTCATAATATTTTGTGCATTAAATGAGTGTTTCATTTTATTTATTATTATTTAGGCTTCCAACATTGAAAAAATTCTTCATTCATAGTTATATAATTTATGTAATTTGTTTAAATAGTTTATTATTTGACATTATTGTTTTAATGAGTTTTTCTTATTTGATTTTGGAATTTTGTAAACATTCAGTTTCTAGTAAGAGTTGACTAAATGATGATTTTAACTTCATTTAGAGAATTAAATAGGTCTAAAAATGATAAAATCATCTTGCAGAGGCTACTAAAATGTTGATACATGTGATTCATAGGTGATCCAATCCTTTTTATGAAGCATCATTGGGGTCATTTAGAATATTAAAAGTTGAAAAAAGAATGTTTAACCTCATCAAGTGGACCACTCCATCTATTTTTAGTATTAGAATACATGAATATTTGGGGCAGGTGTTGTTTTGATCCTAATTAAGTTGATGATTGGGTGAATATAATGAACTGAATTTTTTGATTTCTAGGTTCCATCATCTGATCTGGATCATATTTTTGAATCATATAAGATTGAGGATCATGTATTCCCGTATTTGGGTTTTTATTTCAATGTTATAGCTAACTAGGGTTTTACATGGAATTACATTAAATAATTGTTCAAAAACAATTATGTCCTCATAATTTCAAGATTGGGAGAATAACTAATTTTTATATCGAGATGAAATAGAATATATCAACGATATATTATACAATCAAATTATTGAAATTTGTCAAATTTTATCTTGAATTTTCTGAATGTGTCTCCTCGAATACATGAATCATTTGATATGGGATGTGACTATAAATTATCTCACACATAGAACCAAATTTTATTATAGATTAAAAAAAGATAAAAAAAATGGAAATAGTGGTGAAAAGTGTTATGTATAGAAAATATGATGAATACAATATGTTTATCCCAAAGATAACAAGTGAGAAATAAAATTTAATATAAAACTAAAAGAGAGACTCGTAATTCCAAGTTGGTGGAGTGTTCCAAATCAGAACACAATATTTGTTTCCATCCACACATTAATATTAATACAAGTTGATTCTAATGTGGTTCTATTTCAAATAAGAAGAGTGTTTGTAAAACATCATTAAGTGGTTTTCTCAACTATAATAAGATGAGAAATATCCATAATTACTATTATCGCACTATGAAGTCTAATGTTTGTGGCGAAACTCATGTTTCATAGATATCTTATGTTTCGACATGTCAATCACGTTAGAATAACTATCTCCATCAAAAACAAGTGATCCATTGTGATTCCTATAACACCCCAAAACCTATGGTTATTAAATATATTTAAGGAATAATGTACCATGTATGATATATTAAATAACATTTTTTTGATAATCTGGTGATAATGGATGATCAAACTTTTCAATCAATAGTGTGAGGTAAGATTATTTTAAATTATTCTCTCACGAATGCCTTGCTTTTTATGGGTGCATCTCACTCATTTTTCTATTCTTATTTCATGGGTCCTATGGGTTTTCATTTTGAAAAAATTTATTCTATGTTGAAACATTAAAATCATATGTTAATATAAGAGTGTTTATCCATTTCATGTCTATTATTTCTAAAAAACAAGATTAGGGTAATGTAGTTTCATAAATAATATTTTTTGAGATAGATACTTGTTTTCTAATTCTATGAGTGGAATACTAGATTTCCATCAAGGAAAAAATCAACAATTAATCTTGGTAGGACATATTCACATATTTAGATGGTATTAATAATATAATTAAAAAAGATTACGATGTCAATTATAGAAGTAGAGAACATTATGTATCAATATTTGAGATTGATTCATATCATTTGGAAGGTGTAAATTTGTAATTGGTTGATAAAGTAATGAAATAATTTATTTCCTTCAAGCATTATAAATTATCATTTTGTATTTCCTAATTACATTTCTTGGTATTCTCATAAAATAATAGTTTATCCTAAGATTAATACATTATAAGCAAAAAAAATTATTTCACCACCTTTTTATAGGATGACACAAACAGAATTAATGGAATTGAATTCCTATCATGAATGGCTAAAAATTGAAAGTTTTAACTATCCTAAAAGGTGAATAGGTATATCACCTATTTTTTAATTTAAATAATTATTATAGACACCATAATAAATTTTTCAATTATTTTATACCCAATAATTATAGGATAAATATTCTGTATCCCCTTACATTAATTATTGATGTATTTGAATAATTGATTGCATCTGTATGTTTCTCTAAGATAAAAATATTTTTAGTCTATCACCATCCACATTATTGAAAGGGTAATATTCGAAATTCAGCTTTCTAGAGCCATTATTGTTATTATGTATATGTGGTTACGACTGTCATTCATATGAATTAAAAAAGGTTCATTTGAAATTGGAATATAAGATATTCTAGGGATATAATTATTCCTTTGTAGTGTTATTCCTTAATAATATACATCTATATCAATTTTCTAGGATGATTTTGGAAAATAATTTTATATAATTATGAGTATCTAAGAGTAACATTAAAATTATTATTCAATTTGAGGTTTTATTTCGAGATAAAAGAGGTATGATTATTTTCCCATTTCTTTTTTAAAACAGGAGTTTCTATAGAACCTAAAAAGCTAAAATCTCCTATTGATTGAAATCCACTAATGAATTTTTTTGAGATATACTCGTTACATTCCTTATGGGGATTATAAATACACTACTTAAAAAATATTATTTTCAATTAGTAAATTTTGTAGAGGAAGATCTCCATCAAAACTAATCCTATAGAAATCGAGATTTGGGACAAATGTAATTTTCTATGATAAATACCTATTATTTTGTTATGTAATAATAGGACTATCACAAATACATTTGTTGTGAATGTGATTCATCCTCTAATATTTTTTGTTGCAATGACTATTAGAGATATATTTTTAATTTTCCCTTATTATATATCTAATGGATATGTTTTGTGATTGGAAATGATGGTAGTCACTGAAAAATGATGATTCAAATTTTAAAATTTTATTATATAAATTCAATCAATAATAAACCATTGCAATTAAATATAAATTAAAAACATGTGATTTTCCTTCATCCACCCCTCCCCACTTCTCCTAACCCTTGTTGATCCAGACACCACTGACAGTCGACCCCATCAGATGCCCTCTATTACACTTGGTTTATAGAGATATGTTTTCAAATTATATTCTAATATACTTGTATTATATTTTCATCCATTCTTTTGTTACTATCCAACTTAATCTTACATGAATTTGACTAGTAATCCCAATGTAATGAACTTTTACCATTTTTTTGTTCTTTTGGATTTTGAAGTTACTTTAAATTTATTATTCTATATCTTGGTGTCTAGTAGGTCTGAATGAGTTAATAAAATTGACTTGATGTACTTCCCACATTGTTAAATATTATGATTTTATAAATTTTTTAAAATGGTATTTTAGATTACTAAAATATATTAATTTTTATTATTATTAGAAATATGTTTATTATAAAAATTATTTAAGGATAATTGATATTGAGAGATTTTATATAAATATATTTAATTGGCCCATTGTATTCCATGGATTTGGTGATAATATTTTTAATTATTTATGATAATGCAAAAATTATTTCAGTGATGTTAAGACAAGTTTGATTGTTTAATAATAATTGATTTTCATTTTTTACCATTCATGTGAATTTAGTTTTTTATAAATTTGTATATAAGTATAAATATATTAATAAGTGAATATTAAAATATAATAATTAAAAACTCATGTATTATTATATATATATTTGTATTTTTTTATGTATTTAAATGTATATTTGATTATAAAATCTGTCAGAATATCTTTGAGTTGTTTATGTTTATTATGTAATCATGATATATATATATATATATATTACATACATAATAAAAATGTAATAATGTTTATAAGAAATTTATAAATTATAATAAATATTTAAATTTATAAAACAGTAAGGTTTTTAAAATATATATTTACATATATGTATACTAACATCTTAATAAACATATATAATCATTTATTATAAATTTGTTCTTTTAAAATACATGTTCATTAATATATAAGTATGTATGATTATAAACATGTGAAATTACATATATAAACAATAAAAAAACATTTTATGTTTACCATATATATAAATATTTGAGTGTGTGTCTTCACTTGAGTAAATAGATGTCATATATATATATATATATATATTTGTTTAAACAGTTGTAAAAATATATTTTAATAAGAAAATTTTCATATATATATATATATATATATATTATTTGGTGAATATTTATATTTAAAAGTTTATAAATGTCTTTGAATTTTGATATATAATTTCATATATCTGTGTGCGTGTGTGTGTTTGTATACAATCAATACATATATTAGTTTTAGTAAATGTGTAAAAATAAAATTTCATTAAATATAATTGAATAAAAAATAATGTAATAAATATATATACAATGTATGGAATATATAAGAAATAAATGTTTTCAAAAAATGATGAAAAATTAATTTAAAGAAAATTTTCTAACTGAAGGTTTTTTATATGAGTAATTTAATACAAAATTATATAAATTATGTTTTAATGAAAAAACAGTAACAAATAAAAATATGTAATATTTATAAAATAGATAGAAAATAATACTTAGTAAACATATTGTAATACATTGTAATTATATATATATATTACTAAATATTATTAAAATTTATTAAAAAAGTTTTAATTTTCAAAAATGTTGTTATAGTTTAAATAAATTAACAGTCATTGAATAATTTATAATTTATAATTTTCAATTATTGAATACAATTAATAAATATTATGTGAATGTAATAATTGAAAAATATTATTAATATGTTGTAAATTTGAGAAAGGAAATATAATTTGTAATAAATTGTAAATTAAAAAATTAAATAATATAAATTATTTAAAAAATAATTATATTTATTAAAAAATTATGTTATCATTAAATCAAAATTAATATTACTTAATAAATAATTTCATAATTTAGTAAAAATGAAATGTAATATTTGTAATAATGACAAAAAAAATTTACAAACATTTGTGAAGAGAATTAAATATAATAAGATCATTTAAAATTTATATTTATTCGATTAAATGAAGTATGATTTAAATTTACTTGTATTAATAATTAAATATTTCCTAAAAATTAATAAATAAATATTCATTAGCTATTATAATTAGTAAATTTGAGTATTAATTACTAAATATTATTAATATTTTTTAAATGATAGTATATTTAGATAATTTATAATAAATTGTATATATAATAAATTGGAATACTAAATAGAAACAAAAAAAATTAAAAAAATATATTTTGTCACAAAAATAATTATCATTTATCTAATATTTTTATTGATATTTATACACTCATAAAGAACAAATATATTTATATTACACAGTCATGATTGGATAAATAAGAAAAAAATTCACAATGGATCTAGTATAAATAATGTCTCATAAATGGTGTGGAAACAGTTATATCATTTGAATTATCAAATTCATAATTTTTTTAAGGAATGGTTAAATATCCATATATGAAATGTGATCAACGAATATTAACTTTTTTAATTTGATAGAATTCATAAAATATGTTTCGGTTTTCACTAAAAGATAATATTTTTTGGTATCGACATCATGATAAGAATTCACTTGGAAATATATATTTTTTTATTCTTATTTTTATCATTTCAGAATTTATTAAATGATTTAATTGGCCCATCTATTCTATAAATAATATCATTGAATGATATTCCAAATAATTAATCCACTCCTTTTTAATTTTACAACTTGTCTAATTTTGTAAGGGTTCCTTATATCCATGAAATCAGATTATAAAAAGTAATGTTGTCACAAAAGTTATGGCTTGGAAATTATATTATTTAATGTCACATAGTTTATTTGAAAAAAAATTAACTTTTTCAAATAATTGTTTAATGATACTAATATAATACATGTAAGTTCTTATGAAAGTAAAAAATTGGTCCATAATTTGGTTCTAAGTTATAAAAAGATCTATACATTTTCAAATGAATTTATCTTATATTATGGTGATTATGAATCATTATTTAATTTTACAACTTGTAATGAATCTGAAAATAAAGAGTAACATTAATGAAATTGAATATATCCTATGGAATTGGTGTGTTATTATCTAACTTCCCCTCTTCTACTACATTTATTGATGTCTCAAAACACACATTCATTGATGAAATGGGATAAGTCATCTAATTTAATACATAATATCATAAATCAACCGTGTGATGGTGATTCTTGAAAAAAATTTATTAAACCATATTTTTCATCAGAACCAGATAATATAGGATTGGGTCTTTCAATAGATAGTCTTTATGCATATAGTTCGTACAATTGTCCATATTCTTATAGAAATATATACATTAATTTTGATGAAATACATCAATGTATGATTATAATGAAACCATATATATATTCAATAAATTTTATTTGAAGGAATTCTAATTAAAATATTGATATTTATTTGAATCCACTAATTGATGATTTAATTCCTCAATGGGACAGTTGTGTAACATCATTTCACATAGTTTTATATCATAATTTATTACTAAATGTTTCATTATTGTGGATTATTTTTTCCTTTCCAGGAGATGGAAAGTTATATCCATGGAGTAAACATGGTACAAAATTATGTCTATAATGAATTCCTGAGAAAACAAATTGTTCATGCATTGTAATGAGAGAAATACTAGTTATTTTGAATCACATTGTTGAATTATCCAAAATTATCATCCTTCTTGAAAGAGAAAAACTAATTTCAGAAAAGTAATAATTGAAAGATAAGATCCTCCCTAAATTCCCTTATGTATTTTGGTAAAATATATCTTATATAAATTATGTCTCTTAAAATTTTTACCAACCATAAATAAAAAAATGTCCTTGGGAAAAATAAAAATTTCATAAAGAATCATATTATTTAGAATTTCTATATTTTGCTGATTTTTTTAGTTTGTAATTTATTATATGTGATTAATATTAATAAATATATTTTTCATATAATTGTTTTTGAATGTTCGACGCACCTAGTACTAAAAAATTTAATGTAATGTCATAGTTAGTACTTTTCTTTTCTTTCCAATATCATCAAATTGAATTATTTGAGGATAATGAATCAAAAAATTCATCAAATCAAAAACAATATTACAAAAATTATATAATAATTAATCTATTATAAAAAAAATATTTTATTGATTTTATGATTCCATATGGGTATGATTTTAATTTGTCTCATTGTGTTGTGAAACAACATGCTAATCTGTTGAATATTCTTGAATTCCATGTCATAATGAAAATATAACTACTTCTTAGACCAAGAGGGTTATTGAAATCATTAATATGGGATATTTTGATAGAAATATCTTATTTATTCTAAGATATTTTTATTCCATCGTCGACATATGATATATTTTCTATGATAAAAAAATGATTTTTTTATGTAAATTAGAGAAAATATTATTTCATGGATTCATTTACTAAATGAAATATTTAATATTTCATTTTCCATATAATGATAAACATAGAGGGATTGTATAATTTATATGTAAATACATTTTTGAGATATGTACATAACAAATAAATTATATACTACATAACTAAACATTATATTAAGGGTCGACTATAGATGTGTACTTACATGAGGAAATCTCTAATTTTTTCCCTTTTTATTTTCAATTGGAATATCCATAAAAACATAACAAGATCGGTTATAATGAGAGAAATGTTGATGATTCAATACAAAATCCATTGGAATTATTTAATCATCTCAGTATTTGTTTTTGTGTTTATCATGAACGATGAATTTTAGATGAAAACTAGAGATAGTTCATAAATATGTTTGAATGAATTTTGAAGAAATGAAAAAAAATTGAGGTAAGAGATATTTTTTTCTGTTATAAATTATTATAATGGATATCATTATATAAAATATTTTTTTGTGGGTTCTATTTTTACCATATAAAAAATAATTTATACTAATTATATCTTCTAATCTTCATGATTGATGACAAAATAATTTTTTATATTAGTTTAGAATATATAAATTATATTTCTTTTGACGAAACATTAAATAAATTTAGTAATGATATATATTATTAATATTTTTTATTTAATTAATTAAAAACCCCATGAAAATAAAATTCATAGTTTATTATGTGGGATAAAAAATCCTCCACGATAATTTGTAAAATCTTATATTGGGTATGGAGTCAATGGATATTTATTCCATTCATGCATATATGGGGAATGAAATAGATAAATTATTATATTTTTTGTTTGATAGGATTTAATCATAATGAAAGTGATGTTTAATTTTATGGTACATGTGATGAAATAATAGTGTTATATTTTCTGGACCGAATTTTGTAATGATTTATAAATTAACTTTTTTTGATACAGATCGATGGTTGTGAGTTCATCCATGATATATATTAAATATCATTAATTATAAAAACATTATTTCATCAAATAAAACATGCAAGGTTAAAACCCAAGTAAATACAATTTTTTATGATAATTACTTTGATTCTTTGATATATTGAAATAACGGGTAAATTTTGATAAAATTGAAATCTTGTGACACTAATTTTACTGAAAATGAAAAGTTTTCTGTTGAAGATTATCATATTTTAATTTTTCATCAAACATACCAAAATATATCTCTTACATTATGAGATATATATATTGATGATGAAACGCCTCATTTGATGTTTGATGATATTGTTAATTTTGATAAGGTAAAAATGGATGTTGAAAATAAAATTTGTATGGAAGTTACCGATGTTGAAAATGGGGATGAAGTTATTTTCCTCAGTGAATTAGTGGAATAAGATGAAAATAAATCTATAATATTCATTTATTTTTTATATTTCATATTTACATTAACAGTTACCAAACAATTATAACCAGAAGAAAAAAATTCTTACTAATTACTAATTAAAATTCATATAGAGTGTATAGAAAGCTGGTGGACCATATAATGTATATTTCCAACACCAAACCTGAATATAAATTAAATGGAATAGTATTAAATGGTATTTTCAAAGTAAATATCATCATAATTTTCCCATTAAGATTGATAATTAACCCGATTAAAAATATTGATGATCTCGACATTGGCCCTTATTGACACTTTCAAGGAATATCTAGTGGATATAGTCCATGGATGGTTGATGTAGTTCTCCCATGGTGTTCTATTAATAGGTGTAGCTGTAAAACCATCAGTGTCATTCATATTTATCATCCCCAACATCATGACAACATTGAATATGGATTGACAATGTCCCAAATATTTGAGATCAATATATTGTAGAACTTTTATAGATGTGTCAGATCCACCCGATTGCATGAGTACTCATCCAATAATTTGAGTTTATTGATGAATTTATTATAATAAAAAACCTTCCGGAAACTCCCCTTCAATATTTTTAGTAGGAATATCCCTATTCACCCCATCATCTTAATAGAAATCAAGTTGATCAATGGAAACCCACTATAGGTCCATACCAATTAATGTGACCTCCCTTTCAATATTATTAGCTGGAATACCCGCTTTTATTTCTTGTCTCGAGCCATGAACAAAAATACATTAAAAAAATTTACAAATCAGAACATTTGTACTTGTTCTTATCTATCGTTCACTATTTTTATCCTTCATCCATCCCCCACATCCTTCATTATGAGTATGTGAAACTACATTTTTGTTACCTTCAGTCTTTACTCATAAAACAACCTCTTTATATTTCTCCATCACTCCACCCCTTACTTATTCTTACATAAATACATACCTCACCCCATGTCATTCTTTAATTTTAAGTATATGTCATCAACATTCAGATTATGGAGTATATATATTCCCTTTTTCTTTAAATTGACGTCCTTAATTGCAATTTTATAAGGATCTTCACATTGAAAATAAATCCTCACCATCCCCCACCCACATTTGATCCCACCCATACATCCTCTAGGTGACTACCACACATGGAAATAGAATCAAATTAAATAGTTTTATTTTGACATAAATATGAACTAGAAACATCTCTTTATCATTACATGTACCAATTTTTCCTGACCTGCATCCATCATCATAGAAGTGCCTACATTTAAAAACTAAAGCATTTAATTAAAATGGACCAACATTAATCATGAACAATATATGTCTACCCATGACTCATATACAACTAGTTTATTATATCTATATTTCTATCCAATTGTAATCAAAATTAACATTATTCTAAATCACAAAAAATCACCATCCACACATATTCTCTGTGAAAACGGATGAAAAATAGAACTTATGATGCCTTATGATAAGACATATCGACCAACAAGGATTCATATCATACAAATAACCTAATGATCATGAAATGGGAGTGGAATGTAATAGAAAAAAACAAAAATCACAATTTTAGGAGTATCTCTATGTTTATGAAAATTAAAATTTGACTGGAAGAGAAAGAAGAAATAGCCATTACAGATGTGGGGACACTATACTAGATACAAATCAATTAACTCTCAGACATGAACAAGATCATTTTTTATAGAGGACACCCACCATGGATCACTATTATAATCCCCAAGGACAAAATATAAACCATTCAAACTCACCATCAATAGACACCAAATTTTGAAACAATCTATCAGAAATAGGATTAGTATGGATGATTCATCATCGATCTCAAATTGCAAGAGAGATAGAGGGAGAGTTGCGGGGTGAAGTCTTACTCAATTGATGACGACAAACCCTTTTCTATATAGATGTACATATCATTATCTTTATCCAAATTTATGTATTAATTGTCAATTATTTATGATATATAATGAATATTATATTTTTTAATTAGTTTTGGTAGTAATATTTTGTTTATTTTTTCCCCAGTTTCCTCACCTATCAATTGGGAATACCAATGTGAATATATTAAATTATTTTTCTAATCCATGGGTTTCATGAGATGAGGATAACATGACTATTCATTATAAAACGACCAACCACTATATTATATGTTATTTAACATTTTCTATGAAAATTTATTTAATTACTGATATACTGTATTTAATTATTCCATTAAATTTATAGTATCTGTTTTACGATAGCCTGAGAGTTCCAATTTTTATGTCATGGGGGATTTGTTAACATTAATATTTTCATCAATTATTACATGACCTTATAATGTGAGATATGGAAACAGCATCGGCTAATATTTGTGAATAGTCTTGAATCCCCATCAACCAAACTATATCTACGGTCACATATGGGATGCATTTTCATTTTACTAGCAAGGATGGACTTTTTGAGGATTACATCATATTCATGTTAGAGATGGGGGTGGGATGTCACACATAGGTCGATAATTAATGAATTTGGTATACAATGAAAACTTATGTATGTAATATTTTTTTATTAATGTATATTATCTTTAAATGATAAATTTTATATACCTCATTATGGTCGTTACTTAACCATATATTTTGGAGATTAAATTTCAAAATAAGATGTACATTAATCCCTGTATAAGTAAACATTTATATAACCAACAACATCATTTGTTAATTATAATTTTACTTAAAAAAATTAATATTTTTAAATTTTTATTGTAATTTTTAATTATATTTGAAGGAAATGTATGAGTTTATGAGTTCTAATTCATGAAAGGGATAAGACACGCTGGAAGATGATTTCACTATTATGTTACTTTTCTGTGGTGGGGATTAAATATGTGTGAATTTTCTTGGTGTTGATAAAGGATGGGAGATCAGTATTGGATTAAAATTAAAACCTATGACCTATTATGTTAATTTTTTCGTGTCATAAGTCACCTTAATGGGAGCTCATATAGAGTTGTTATAATCATCTACTTCACATTGTTAGAAGAGTTTGACTTCTTAAGATTAGTTTATATATTGGATGCGGAGAGAGAGGGAAAATGAGGTTGGGTATCATTCTCACAGAGATGAGCTGCTATTAGGAAATATGTGATGGATTTCACATGGAATTAGTATGGAGTTTCGTCCCCAAGATATTTTGAGTGAGTCTCCTCTGTTTGATAACATTTGATTCTATTGGATTTTTATATTTTTTTTATTTCATTTTTATAAACCAATTATGTATGTAATTATTTATAAATGATATGATTTATTTTTAAAAAATTATTTTTAAATAACTTTAATTAATATTTAATGAATATATATTAATTATTATTTATATAATATATTAGAAATTTTCTTGGATTGGTATATCTATCACAATTGGTTTTATAAGAAAATTGGTGCATTTATTTTGACAGATGAATAAACTATCATAAAAAATTAAATTTTCATTAAACTAAAAGAAAATTATTATTTAACAAACATGGGGGTATTATTTGAGATTAATGAAATCAAAATATTATTTATGATGGTTGATCAAAGATAATATAATTATAATTACATTATATTTGATGGATATTTAGAGACAAACTCCAATCATAGATGTCTTTTTTGTGATGGTAGTCGCCTCTATTGGGCCATCAAAAAAATTCAAAAAATCATTAGTGAGATAGTTTGTTCATTATTTTTTATAACATTAAAGACTAATGAATGCATTGATAGGAATTTGTTTCCTTTTAAATATAGTGATTAGTTTAAAATATCATTTCAATTACTTTAGGTTAAAAAAACCTCGACACCTATCCTTACATTTCGATATTCTAGATATGGATATTTTCATTATTTTTATATATCAAGATATATGAAGGTTTATGTTCACATATACAAATATGATGTCATTTATTATAGTACGTAAAAAATATAGGTTCGTGAAGTAAACTACACATTACAAGATCAAGATATACATACTATTTATTATTATATAAATACATGGGTCAATTATATTTTTTGTAAAAAATTATAGTGTTCATGAATCTGATAATTGTGAAGCATATTTTCTAAAAACAGATATGAATATGTGGTTATATCGATGGGTAGTGTATCATCATAAATTTTACATAGAATTATTGTACAAATTAGGAAAAGGAAATTCAATAGTTGATGTAATGAGTAGGAATTCACAAAATATGTTGTGTGATGAGGCTTTATATCTATGGATAGTAAAATCAGTTATAATGGACATGAATCTATTTTTTCGGTGAATAGTTATGTTGCGGTTTCCTTTTTGGAATGTATTATTCCATATTTAAATGATAAATTTAGGGATGTTCAAACATATGATAATTAATTTTTAACCATTATTTTAATACACAATAATGTATAGTGTATTGAGGGGTGGAAACTTGATGCCAAATAAATGATATTTTTTAGAGACTAGATTGTAGTTCCGCTATCATTTTTGGAAATTCTTTTATTTATTTTTGACCATTAAATATAGGATATCATTCATAGAATCTAAATATTGTATTAACCATTGAGATCGTTTTTTTGTGGGATGGAATAATGTATAAATTGGACTAGTTTCTCTTGAGATTCCTTAATTTCCATCAGGAAAACTACGATAACCAATGATATGTTGGAATGTTTTATTTTTAATTTATAACATTGTAAATTTTATATAAATTAACTATGTATTTTGGAAAATTCATATCATTAGTGGTTTGGAGAAATGAATCAATGTGGTTGATTATGGATATACACATAAATTTATATCAACTCGTCACTATTTTTGAATCCAAAATGTTAGAAAACATTCCCAAACACTATATTTAGGAATACTATTGATGCATTGTGTTTATATTTCCATTTTTTCTAAATGGTATCCCTTATTTACATCTCAATATTATATGTTCATACAACAATACCTTGGAAAATTATTGTCCATGTGAATATCCTATCATCATCAAGGGAAATGAAACTATGATCAAATGATCTAATTGTTGGAAAATATTATGAGTGATTAGGTGATGGATATGGGAGGCTAGTGGGAGAATAGTATACCATTACTAGAGATTTCATACAATAACAACTATTAGTCATAAAAACATATGTTCCTTTTTATGCAATGTATGGTAGTTTTTTTCATTCTATTTTTTTATCAAACAGAAGAGACAACACATTTCATACATATCCATGGAGGAGGTACCACCCAAAGGATTCAAATGCTAAAAAAATTGATGAAAAAGGCTCATATTATATATAAATTTTATAATGATAATCATTGATAATAGTGGAATGTTAATGTGAGTGATCATTTTTTATGGTAAATATCTCCATGGTTAGGGCATCAACTGTTTCATAATTATTGAATCCTTCCAATTTTTTACATTGTCCATTTTATGATACATGAAATAGTTTTAGATATAGAATATTTATTGGAATTATCACCAATGTTCTGTTTGAAAAAAAACTCTTACATGAATCTAAATTGATTAATTACCATCTTTATCAAAACCATGTTAGTCCGTGGGACTATGATATTCCTGAAGTGGATTCTATTTTGTTCATGTACTAATATTGATTACGTATTAGAAATTAATGATATTGAATGTTAAAACAATCGTAATCTTATGAGTTTTATGGAAGCATTCTAAATATATGAAGAGAAGTGTGACATGAAAAAGAAAATAATTTATAAATTTCAAAATATATTAATGAAACATTAACATTCCACATTATTATGATAGAAATAAAAATATATGGGAGACTATAAGAATGTTGACTTTAGATAAATCAACATTTTTTATTTCTTCTCTAGTTATACTGTTCCTAGGTTATGTTTATAGACATTCATTAAGGCATTGAATTTTTTTGAAAATGTTTCTATCGGTGAACTATCAAGGTATGATTTTTATAGACTACATAATATCTTAATGAAAATGTGCCACAGACATTCGGAGGCATCAGGTAGGTGTACATCCAGATCATGGTTTTTTAAAACTATGCACATTAGATAAAAATGTATTTGGGTGGATTTTGTGTGAGAATTATAGTTTGGAAATGTTTTTACAAACAATGTGTTCCAACCATGTGATAGTGAAGACTTGGGAATGTATCACCAAAAAGATGGTGCATTGTTTTTTAACCCTTATGGAACAAACCTTGTGGCTGTTTAGATATTGTTGACTTTCAAACCCATGGTTGATTCATGATTTGAAAAAAAAGTTACATAAACATACGATGTGTAGTAAATAATAAAAAATGTTCAAAAAAAAAAAATACTCAGCCCCCAAAAGACTCATTTTTATCATATTGTTCATTTTTTTCAAAATCTATTCTCCCCTTTGGCTATCAAAACTAATTGTTTTTATCATCAAGATAAAAATATATGAATTAATTGTTTTGGGGGGTAAAATATTTTATAATGTACTTATTCTGCCTTTTGATTCATTAATGTACTCTTTTCATCTAACATAGAGCCAAAAAAACTAGGCATTATGGATTGGAATATCTGTAATGTTTGGAAAAGTGATGAGTTCATGTATGATCTATTTATGGTAATGTGTTATGAACATATATTTGTAATTTTTTAGTGTTGTTATTGTTTTCCCCCATCCTATAAGAGGTAAATGAATTCTCTATCAACTTTACTCTATCATTATCATGAAATCATAGTTTTATTAAATGATTTTTAATTTAATTTCTATGGTTTGGTTTGAGAATACATAAAGGATAATTTTTTGGAATGAATTTTTTGAATCATGGAAAATGTAATTATTTTTAGGAATACATCATCTTATTATGATTATATATTTTTCAATTTATACATATATTATTTATCTATATTAAGAAAAATTATTTTACAAAACGTTTTCAAATAATTATTTGTTTTAATGAACAATATTGGAACATAATATTGAATAAATTGGTTTATGTGTGTTAAAACTGGACAAATATTTGTCCTATATGCCACTGTATAATTAAGAAAAGTTAATTTAATTTCCTATAAAAAACAATGATTAAAAAACATTTAGATTTTGTTATATTTTATTGTTTTTGAAAAAGTTAATTCCAATTCAATGTAAAAAGTGTAAAGGGGGTCTTGATTAAGAATAACTAGCATATAGTTCACTTGTGTATTTATTCAAATTTATTAATTATATTAAAGTATTTTATATGAAATGTGATAATTAGATCTTATTGTAGTAGAATGTGATGGGATGTTTCTATGAAATATAAAATTATAATATACATAACCATCCATTGGAATAATGGTTCATTTTAAGATGTTATATATTGAATCATAGGAAACGGAAAGTTATCTTTGTTCTCTAGTGATATATCTTGATAAAAGTGGAGTAAAATGTGATGTTTGAGATTATAGATAGTTTGAGGTGATATGCAGAAATATTCCACTTAGGTATTGTTGTGTGATGTCTCATTTTTCATATTAACAGTTGATATTCCAGATTCGACAGTCACACTTATATTTTTTTACTTAGGTTTTTTATTTGGGTTTATATAATATATTAATACGTCTTATTGGAGGATTATATGTATATACATTATGATTACATGTTTTTATCCCTATATTTAAATTCCTTAATAAATATTTTCATAATACATGGGAATTTATTTATATTATATGGTTTCATAAGGATTTAACTGATGGTTTGTGTCACTCTGTCTCTTCTCAAGAAAACAAGTTTGGTTTGGATGTTACAATTCATTTAATTTCCAATCCATCCATTCTACAGTTATTACACATGTGTAAATTTGTGATATAGTCACATGCACATGATAATATATATATAGTTGTTTATTTTTTTTAAAAAATAAAACCATTACATTCCATAAGATTTATAATGTTATCACATACTTATAAATATACCAAGGGTTTTCAAAAAATATTATTATTATTAATCTCTAAAATGATGTAAACATTCTATCATACCATCTGTGGAGACATGAGAATAACCTAAAATAATTTAAAAACATTTAGATAAATTATAAATATAGATAACAATAATACATGCCTAAGGAGAATATATTTTTAGTGTCTTTGTAGGCTAAATATTAATCAAATTATTTCATAAATCATTTACAACAGTTCCCACAACATTTTTCACTTCAAATACCCATCTTATATAATTCATAACTAATTCCACTAATCATAACTCATCGAAAGTAAAATAGTATGAAATTGTTTTATCATACTATCATTATGTGTCAAAATATGTGATATTTATCAATGATCATAGAATAGAATAATAAAAATATAATGAGATGATTATCCAAAGTATGTTATGACCAGTAAGATAAAGATCCCAAATCATGATTCATAAAATATGGTTTGGTTAAAGAAAATAGATAAGCCATAATATTTTAAAATCAAAAAAATCAAACATGATTCATGATAAAGTTATATGAGCATGAAAAAATTATTTTTGGAAAAAGTATGTACTTGCTTTGGTACTACAAATGAAGTAGAATCTTGGGATATGATCCATTCTAAGAACCATGTTGTCAAAATTAATTTAACACAATTATGGACGGTGTCTTACTCCTAAATTTATGTGATAACATTATGGGGAAGAGTAATGGTTGTTCCATATATGATAATATAATATTAGGTCATATTTATAGACAATTTCATAAATAATAAATGTATTATCTCACATGCTTGTAGAGAGGTTAATAAAGCAGCTGATGCTTTTTCAAAGAATGTGACTATATATATAGTCATGGAGTGGTCATTCATGGAACCATAATACTATATACCAATGGTGGAGGAAGATATGAGGCGGGTGATTCACTCTTATCATGGTTAAACCACTTTTAACATCATATATTTGTATTTTAATAAATTTTTGGCACTGAATTTTCCCAGATCCTACACATTACTAGTATAATAAGTTCTGGAAATATTATTTTTTTAAAAAAATATATATATTCAATTAAAATATTTATTAACATTATTATTATTAATAATTTTAAAAAAGTAAATAAATTCCTTCAAAATAATTTAAAAACAAGGACATGGAATAAAAAATTATCAAAAATAGTGAAATATATATTTAGTGTCTTTAAATATATTATCCTATGAATTGTAATATATCAATGAGGGATAAAACTGTAATATTACACAAGTAACTATAGGAGATGAAAAGAGATGGTTTTTAAAAGATAATTGTTTCTAAATGTTATGCAACATAATCAAGGAAATAAATATTTTCAAATGGATTCCAATGGGATTTTTATTGAGATATAATCACACAATGTTTCTATATCCAAAGGGACTGTCTTTCCAAACGCAGGTGTGCATTATTAATTTTTACCCATGATGCTTAAGTACTCTCATTAGTCCATCCGATGGGTGGTCGGGCTCATCACACACATTTGGGGGGAATTATTTCATACTCTAGGACACTGTTACAGATTTATGATATGTTCATGAATCTTTCATTATTTCTGATGTATAATGTGAGTAATAAAAATAATAGCAGTCAATAATAATCATATGTGGAATTTAGAATCAGATATTTGTATTCTATGTTCTTCATTAATGGATATATGCATATGTATATGAGTTTGTACATAAAAGGTATCCACTAATATACTATATATAGATTCATAGTTCATTGTTATGATGACGATATTTTTCTATCCCAATAGTGGGGATCTTTGGAATTTATGGTCATCTATATAGAAGAATTCATCTATGGAATTTATCATCATCTAGGGAGATGGAAGATATTATGATGTTGGGATCAAACTCAAAGATGGGATTCCTATGAATCATTGGGAAAGGAATCATGATCAACATATTCTTGTTTATCTTAATGGGAAACATAATCCTTTTTTTATGTTGTTTGATAAGTTAGACACCGTAAAAACTAATGTCATGTGGAATGTAACATTTTTTGCGATATTTCTAGTAAATGATTGTTGTGGGATATATACCTATGAACCCCAAGTGACATGAAATGAATATGATATTCCATGTTGAATTAGACTCTGATTGGGATATGGCGTAGAAGAATAGGGTGTAATTAGGATGTTGGGTCTAAATATCATACATGATTCTTACATATCCCATTTTAATTATTATTAATGACCATGTAGTTCATTAGTGTGGACCCACACCTATGGATTCCATAATTTGTATGCATGAAATTGGAGTATAGACCTTTGAGATGATAGGTTAGGTTTTATTACTTAAAATGGTATCCACTATGAAGGGACTAAGAGGGATGTTTTATCTCATTCTGATATATGGGGGATTAAACCAGGGTTTACTCCTATTGATGATACCTATATTATGAGAATTTTTTTAGGGATTATTCATTGTGAGGATTCCCATTGAAATCATTCACTAAGTGGAATTCTTATGTATCATGGTTAAATAAGGAATCAGAGTTCTCATAGTTAAATCCATCATATATATTTTGTTGTTGAAGTGGTCATTAAAAAACTCTAAGCTCACAAGATTCATTCTCTCTATGATAAAAAAGTGGATTTGAAAGATTCAAAAAACCAAAAACTCTTCCACCTTCGTTGCTGGATGTGTTTAAGGAAATGGAGGAGCGGTCTACGAATACCGTGGAAGAGGTTGTGAATCAGAAGCATCTCTATACTCAATTTACATTGGACATGAGACCAATATAATGATGGAATGAGTGTGGAGGACATAGTGTTGAGAAAGAATAAAACATCTAATTTGATAGGCTTGTGGAGTACCTTAGGAGGAGTGCTTAAAATTGGTTTCACTACAGAAAAAGGATCTGCTACCATGTGGTAGGGAAAGAGAAGTTGTATTCATACCCTCCCTACATATTTATCGAGGATCTAGGTCATATATTTGAGAAGGGTCAGATGATGTCATATTTCTTGAATAAAATAACTAGAATTACATAACACTATTTCTGGGGTAAGGTTCCATGTGACTATAAATATTGGAATCTATAAACACCTCGATGATCCTTTACCTATTGTAAGACAAGTGTGGGTAACCTATGACTGTATAAATAGAAATCCAATGGGGATACACATTGATGTCTTTTCCCTAAGTATTTTTAAATTAGGTGGTCTTGGTGGAGGTTTCCAGATGGTCCCCTTCAGGAAAGGTATCATGGGAAGGAGAATCCATTCCATGAGTGGCTTCGATGTAGGGTTCTTGAAAGTCATGATCAATAATACGGGTAGGGTGAACCAAGTAAGGTCGTGCAATGGTTATCCATGAAAGTATGCTTGGGTGAAATGATAGAAACATATATGAAAAACAACATGAATAACTACGCTAGGGAATAACAAGATTCAATCCTTCAAGGATCATCATAGGTATTACAAGAAGTTAAAAGTGGAAGTTCCTATTTGAGGAAGATTTTTACTTCAATACTTCTATAATCCATGGGGGTTTGGAAAATGAGTCATGAATATGTTTTTTATTCTTAACACTAAATTTAAATAATTATAACTACCCCCAAGGATTCCCTCTATTTGGGAATTAGGAATATCTCATGGATGGTTTAGTGGACTTCAGTTATGAACTAGCATGTCCAGAGCAGAAATCAGCATTGGGAGTAATTATTCCATCCAAATGAAGGTCCCAAGAGTCTATTTCTAAAAAATAAATGAGACCATGGGTAATGGTGGTTAGACGCACTTGTGGGGTGGAACTCATGTTCTTGCACAAAGATGATGATTAGGGATACTTTTAGAAATCAATTATATAATGCTTTTATATTAATAAGAGTGGTTCATATGCATTTTCATCATTTTTCTATGGCATTCCCCATTTTCACATTTTTCATCTATTCGATGAAACTAATTGTTACAAAAATCCCCAGGTCAGGATTGGATCAGATTAATGAAAGATTCTCTAGGGAAGATGTAAATGGGATGAATAAGGATAGATGGTTTACATAGGCATCCAAATTTAGTTTGTCACATAAGTATTATGCACAAGATAGTCACGCTTGTAGTCTTGTTCATCTATAAATAAGTCAATCACATTGCTAAAAAACAAATTTTATTTGGGAATTCTAGCTCTCTCTGCACATGTCTATCATGTAGATGTCATTATTGAGGAATAGTTTTTTTGTGAAAATACTTTATGTATTTGATATAGATACATGGGTACTAAATCGTGAGTGAGACACTTGAATACTGCAATATTATCATTCCAGATGTGATTTTCAAAAAAATTCCTTTTTTATATATTTTTTAAAAGAAAACATATTCTGAAATAAACATGCCAATTATTTGAAGGTTTAGTGGAATCAAATTGGATGGAAACATCCGATGAAAAGGCTTGAAAGGGAACATATGAAATGATGAAGATCATAGGGCATGATTACTACTAAGACAATGGCATAAACCTTCTTGATTTGGAAGGGTATATGAAGAAATATCACCATGATTTTACAAAGAGTACGTACCTTCCACTTTTTAGTTACAACCATTTGCATGATGTCCATACATTGTATCTGAAGAATTATCTCCCAATCACATTGTTCCAAGACAATAAGAACATCTCATCCACCAACATTTTTCTATTTAATGCACATATATTAATGATGGGATGGAAACCAAGGCATATTTAATGCGTCAAGGCCTCTTTGATACAAAATATGAAACCACAAACATTTTAACAAATTTCTACTATTATTACTTTGTTTTTTGAGATTCAGACCCAAATAAATCTAATATCTTGAAGAAATTTTGGGACATTATCCTAATAGTGATGTTAAACTCAAATGTATGTGGGAATACTAGGTAGGAAAAACATATTAATAGTTCCAAAAGACCTAGAAATATTTTAAATTTAAGAGGATTTATGGGAATGAAAGCCTTATTTATATATGAATGATGATTTTGTGCCAGATCTGTTCATATGGATGAGTCCATAGATATATTATTTAGATTTGATGCATGGATAAGTGGGTATCAGTTTGTGAGACATTCCCACGATCATCGGGAATCCATCCCTTGGAGATATGAATGATGACCTCATTCCCACAATAAATATTTTTAATTCCATATATATGACAATATTATTATCACATTATCTATTAAAATTAACCAACAATATCAAGATGAATAATCCCCATGCACGATGGGATATTTATACAGATACATGTATATGAATTTTTTGGGAGAATATGGGGGAGGTCCCCATGTGCATGCACCCAACGAGATATCAAAAATTGGTAAATAGAAGTTTACATAACGCCTTCTAGATGAATCTAGAAAAGGGAGAGTTTGAAAAGTGGGGATAAGAGAGCTACCATAACATTCCATCCAATGCATTTCTAATGGGTTTTTGGTATAAGTGTATCTGTATTTATCTATTGCATGTCTGTGATTCCAAAGGAGGAATATGTCCATGAATAATTTTTGTAAAATACATGATAGAAGAGAAGAATATGGTGGAGTTAAAACCCCTATTTTGGAAAAATCATTTGAATCTTATACAATATTCATGGATATAAGTATGAATTCATAATTTTAGTACCATTACAGTTTTAAGAGGGGATGGATTATTAACACATTCAAGACTTATGAAATATATAGTGGGATCCTTTTCCAAGAGAGCATATTCGGACCATTCAATAATGATTTCATAGGTATTTTACCCCTATACAAAAAACCACAGGAAATTTAAACAAGGCAGATTTTACATAAGGAGTTTAACATCATTCATTGTTGGAATTATCTGAAGATATGGTTTTTTGATGATGGTATAGAAAACATAGTGGTATGGACATAAACACTACCCTTGATGGATAGAATGATGAAAATCATAATGGATAGTGAAATTATATGTGAGGCCTATTATCGTTAATGAGTTTCACAATAATTCAAATCCCTAAAACAAATTTTTTTATCTTCTCTAGTTCCTGTAAAATTACAATATCATCTGATGGTGGCTTAATATCTATGGTTCTATAATGTTTTTTAACTAAAAATGTTACTGACTAATCTACTCGTAGGTGATTCTAAAATAATATTGACCACATGGTATTATGAAGCATGAATTTCTTCATAACATTATGGGGTACTAAAAAATATTGTTCCTCGGCATGGAATAAAGAGGGAGTACAGTAATTGACCTTCTCATTTGAAAGGTTCTTCATCTGAATCAATGGTTGATTCATCAGTGGTGGAGAATGAGGATGAATAGTCTACCAGTTCAAAAAAAACAACATCGTGAAATATATGATACACCTACTGGAATCAAGAGGGAAACACCACTATCACAAACTGAGATAGAACCTTGGTTTTCTATTCAATATCACTCTATAATAGGATCAGGTTCCTTTTTTATCATCATCCATATTTGACTTTAGGAATTCAGATGCATGTAAATTAGAAGGATATAGAATCCTCTTCAAAAATGATGAGATTTATTATGAATCTCTTGGCCGATAGGCCATCGAAGATGAAATGGTTTGAGGAATTCCACATATAATACCCTATTGTTTAGTGGACTATTATATCCCCCCTTACAGATGATGAAAAATAACGAATGTAGAAGGGTGAAATCCATGGAAAAATTCTTTTTCAGTAGTGGCATGTCTTCCTATCATCATTAGTTTGGGAATTTTCCAATAATGTGTTTAAAGGCCATGGAATTGAAGGAACTCATTATATTTCAACCCTTAATGATGTAATACATGTTTTATTGATAATCAAAAAGAACGATTTTGAATTATCCCATATTCCATCCAAAAAATTGTCTTTTTTGAATAAAGAGGCATTGAGTCAAGATAATATATCATATGCTACTCGAATTGCTAATATCAATACTGTTCGGAGAGAAGGGGAATTTTTTATGTCATATTTGATTCATGAGAAGATATATATCATCAAATAACCATCACTTCTGTGATTTTTCTTGTTCGTCTCATGCACTAGATAGTCCAACCATGACTTTTATGGACCTTGCAGTTATCAATAAAGAGTATGTTCGGGGTCCCAAGACATCAGAATAGGTACATGAACAAAACGAACCATTTGTTCCCACATGTAAGAATAACATGGGTCTTTTGATGTCAATATAATTCATGATGAATATTGTATTTCCTTTTGATGTAATGCTGAATGATATTAATATTAATATTAATATTATATTAGATGAATTTTGGGAACTATATATATAACCAATTGGGTGTGAGTGTTTATTTAATGTCCAGGGGATTTTCATATGCCTAATTGTCAAATCAATATTGGTTGGAATGTGCAATCCCATACATGGATACTACTACAATGATGATATAGGGAGAGGGAGTTGTAATCCCTCCCAATCCCATTGTCAATGAGGACCCATCTCTGGAGGAACTTGAAATGGGAAGCCTTACTGCATCTCATCTAGTGGGTCTTGGGAAGTCCCAAATAGAGTGTTACATAACAAGAAGTGTTAGATCAAACTAATGATGGTAGGAATTCTAGGGAGTAATATTCTTATGTTACTGATTTTTTGTTGGATATGGATCAACAACTATTGTGATTTCTCCCCATTCATTCTAGTATTTTTATTGTAATAATTATTTTAATTCATCATTAAAGATTATCTTCTTTTATGGTTATATATTAATCAGATACTTTTTCATCATATCTACCAACATCGAATGCAATGGCATCAACTGTTCAGTAATAATTTTAACATGATACATCATTAATTCCATTATTCCAAAAGTATATCCCTACTTTTGATAGTGACTTCGAGTAAGTCCATGAGTTACAAAATTCCTCACACATTGAACGTCACATGGCTTGGAGAGATATATGGAAGATAATATGTATCCCCGTGAAGATGTTCATTCATAGATCCTATAAAAATAACCTATATTCATCTTGTTTGGAATGGGTTGAGTTGATTATCATCTTGTTCACACCGCATTGAAGGATAATATTCATAGGCTAGTTCAAGAGTGTACGATTAAGAATGATCTCATCTTGTAAAAAATTTTATTCAACATTGATGGATTCTAAACTGAATTATCCCAAGATGACGCCAATGATGGGATGAAAATGGATGAATTAATGTTGTTGATAAAGTATATAGTGGTTCATGTTTCACTTCTATATCAAGAGTTAAATATCGCTCAAGGGGAACTTGATCAACTTAACTATTCATATGAAATAGCCCATGAAGATGTGCCAATTACTATTATAACTACCGAAAAATTTATTTTTTTATGTGGACAATACAGATGGTTGGTTGACAAAACATTATCATGTAGTTGACGGGGTTCATGAGGCCATTCAACAGATGATGAACATTGTCGAATGCCATTTTTTTATTTGATAGAGAGTCTCCATTTTTTGGATACTCGTCTAGGGGAATTGCTTCACAAAGATTTATATAATTTTTTTACTAATCATTTATATATTCATAATTTTCTTATTCCTAAAATAATAATGATTAATCTAATTTTCATAACATTACTATTTCATATCCATGAAACATAATTTAAAATATAGGGATGTGAGGTGCTATAAAATATCACATTATCCAATGGGCCTAATGAGCATGGTATTAATATAATTGGTATAGGTGTTCATCCCTTTAAACATTGATTATTTTAACATTTTATTTCATTATTTTTTTCAAAACCATATAGAGCACTGGTCTAGAGAGCTTAGACTCAACATTTTTCAAAGGTACCTGTTTTTTATTTTTCAGCCTAGTGTGTACTATATATATTTTTAGATGCAGTTTTAATTCATGCAAGTGGGACTAAAAAATGATATTGTTTTAGTTCAAATATCTATGTCCCTAAATTTTGATATGATAACCAACACCAGGCTTGGAGACCCTGAATTATTTAATATTAATAAAATTCATCCAAGAGAAATCTTGATAAAATTTTTTGATTTCTGAATTTAATCCTGGAATTCAATGATAGAGAGGGTATCTGAAAATAATGAAGTACAACTTAATGAACAACTCATCAAGTGGGTTGTTTTATTAATGGAAAACTGTGGTATATATTGCATATTTTGGTTGCGCAATCCGTTGTCTTAAAGTCCCGTTATGGGGGTTACATATGCAAGGTCGACCAGGACATGTATTTATTAATTAGGTAAATGAGATCTCAATAATTTTGACATTATTTTGTTGAAAAATGTTAGGATTTGGATGTATGAAGACAACAATGGGTATATTTTCCAAGGAATGATTCCATATAATGATGTAATCATTCATACAGACATAGGACATGAATGATAAACAACTACAACATGAATTTGAGGGGAGAAGAAAGGTAAATTTAGTTAGAAATAAGATTTATGATATTTTTCAATTCAATTTAATGACATGATGTGATGGAATTATTTTGTTCAACATAATTTCATGTATCAAGGATGATATGTTTTGTTGTTTAAAGTCATGCAGCAAGGACATTGGGGTTTTTTACTTTGAGGTCATGCAGAAAGGACATGAGTGGGATATATTTAGAGGTCTTTAGCTTGAACCGAGGGTTTGAAGATTCATTGATTTTTTGAAATATTCTAGGTAATTTATTACTACATTTAGGTGTGGTAGGAGAGTGTTTAATGATGTTATTTTGGGTTTTATATATCCATAGTGTTGTATAGAAAAAATGACTTTTTATGTTAGAGGATGTCTCGAATGAGAATGAAGTTACTACAAGTAAAAAACCATTTAACATGGATATTTTATGCAAGGAAAATGGGGGGAACATACTATATAGACATAGACTGGAATTCATTTCCTATGAAACATGTTATGGGGGCAACCTATGCAAAGGTAATTGGGGAATATACTACAAGTTTTGGAAAAAGATCACTCAACAATCCAGATCTTTTATCCCTAAAAATTGATTAATTTTTATGGAGATTCATATTTTCCAAAGAATTTATTTCGGTATGGAGTGAACGTACTTGAATATAGAAGTGGTAATACATGAAAAAAATTTGTAATTAATAGAAGAAATAAATTACGAAAATAAATTTTGACCTTGAAATTGGATGTATGGTTCCTATAATTTTAGTTCTTATGTCTTGGACCACAAAATTATCGAAATGATTGATTGTATGTGGTCAAATGGACAAATATAATTTTATTATTTTTTGAAAATATGATGTGGAAAATATAAACATCCATTTTGGAGACTTTTAGCCTTTGAGGATGATATAAGACAAATATTTATTGGATAGCCACTAATTTGTGGGTTCTTGTATAATAAAATCAAATATTAAAGGGAAATAAGAGGTTTCTCACAAGAATGGACTAACCACAAGATGAAACCCATGTTTTAAGGGTTGATTAATTCAAGGAAAATACGGACACATACTAAATAGTAAAATAGGAAAATCCTTATGCTAACCATCACATTATGTTGGTGGATTATTAAAGGGAAACTACATCACACACATCATAGTCAGGTAAATGAACTCATATTTTTCATACATTCAACCATTAGATGATGATGAATGATTATGATGGTCTTAATGTATTCAATAATATTGTTATGGACTGCAGAAGAGGAAATTACTATGCATAAGTGAAGCATTTGTACCGGTACTAGTCCAGAATTTGTAGTCTGTTGCATTGATCTGATAGATATATAGAATCATACCATCTATTTTTTCCTTGTTGGTCTTTCTAAGGAGACGATAGAAAATAAATGCCCATTCATGGATATTTTGATTGTATGCATGACTGGAGGAATTTTGTTTTACCCCATGGTTGGAGCTAGGTAATAGGTCTAAGGCATCAATACATATCTCAGTTGGATAATAATCATGCTACATGTAGCTCTAGAGGTACCATGAACATTGATGTCATGGGGTAAGAAAGATGGCTATCCAGTTTAATTTCTTACAAAAATAACATGGTTGATTTAAATGCAAAAAAGGAATATTGTGGTCTGTCCATGGTGTAATGCCCAAGTTTCATAGTGTATCATGATATAGACATAACAAAGACACATTTAATTATAATGGATAAAATTTTGTGTGTAATTTGGGAACTTATAGCGGGTATCCCTATGTAGATATGACTTGTACATGAGATAGTATGGGAATTTTTTGTAGTAATGTGTGGGACTAGGATTGAAAAACTGGATGTCCCGATATATCTAAATGTAATGAGAATCAAGCCACATATAGTTATTAAATAATGGTCCACCACCATAATTGAATTCATAAGTGGGAGATAATGGGTGTTTCTTTGAATATGGGTTTATATATAATATGAGATCATGTATTCAATCTACTCACATAGATCTAACCAATACAAGGGAGGAAAAAATTATTTTCATCATGTTTTGAATGGGTCCAATATTGAGAGTCTGTGGAACACTAATTATCTCATTTGAGTGAGAATCAAGCGACATGTTGTTATTGATGAAGATCCCCATGAATGTATTATTAGTAAATTGGGAGTGGTTGAGTTTAATCAATTTTTGGACCAGGGGATATGATCTTATTGTGAATATGTTTCTAAGTAGAATGATAATAAAGCCACCTTTAGTTCATGGATTTCAAGGCAATTTACGGTAAGTTGTAATAATCAATGTGAACTATTGTAAAGTGATCAAAATATTGCAATTGGGAACATATATGAAAATTTTAGAATCTCAAAGTATCTCGTATGGGTGATAATTAATCCTCACGTGGTCCTTGACATGATCCATGTGAAGATAGGATTCATTCATAATAAGTAAAAGATCATTATTATTTAATCATGGTGGAACCTATGATGGAAAATTTTGTGAGTCACAATGTATCTCAACAATATGGGAATCAAGCCACATGTAGTTATTTAAAGTTATATCTCAAACCAATCAGACATTTATGTTGGAATATGGGGTTTTTATATCCTCCTGACAAATGTGTGGGCCAAAACTGTCACGACCCGTCCTCGGGGCCCGTGCCGTGACTACCCCAAGCCCGCCTTCCATAGGCCAGGGGCTGGCGACTAGCACCAAAGGCATAAAATCCCGATAACTGGGAAGACATTTCCATTATAAAAGAAAAAAAGCACCACAGATTACAAGTGGAAGCAAAACACTAAGTACAAAAGAAAAGCTGAAAAGTAAATGGACCAGAATAAAAACCCAAAAGAAAGTACAACTACAACTGAACAAGGAACAACAATAAAAAGACAAAGAGCTGAAGAAGGAAGCAGCTAATGGGTCGTCCTCCTCGGATCCTACCTGAAGGGTAGGTACAGATAGCGCAGCTCATGGTCGTCCACCACGGATCCTACCTGAAGGGTAGGTACAGATAGCTTCCTCCACGCTCTCATCCGTCAACCTCCTCTGTGAGTCGTCAAGTCGTGTAGTCCACCTCTGGGTACTGACTCGTCGTGTAGTCCACCTCCGGGTACTGTCCAGTCCTCGAACACTCGGCCTCCGTCAGCATTGCCTGTCGTCTGTAACCAACACAACGAGGTGTGGGCATAGCCCGTGCAAGGGTGAGTATAACGATACTCAGTAAGGACCCTGAGACCCTCAAGGTCTCACTAAACAAACAAGGATGACCACAAAGAAGATCTCAACAGATAACCTCTACTTAGGTATATGCCCATACACATACATAAGTTAACAAGTAACCCATCTCAATCATGAGGAAACACACGGATTGTGAAATCAATGGATAACCTCTACCCAGGTATATGCCCATACATATACCTAAGCTAGGAAGTGTACCATCTCAATCATGAGGTAAACACAAGGTCAAAAGTCTCAGCTCAAACCAGGATTTCATTATCGAAACCGTAACTACTGAAGAGATCCGTCTCTGGAGTGTACAGTGGTCCTGTCACGACTCCGAGTTACTGCTCACTAACCTAAGACTGCTGAAGTACTCCTCCTGTCGAGTACCGCGGGTCAACCACCCAGACACAGTAGTGCTTCCCGCCGAGGTATGTCACCCAATCACAGAAGTGCACACCCCCTAGTTGCCTGCTGAGGTACTCTCCGGATGAGTACCGCGGGTCTGCACTGTCACACAGGTAGTGCTCCATCCGCCATGGGTATGCAACTCAGAAAGTAGTGCTCCGTCCACTGGGCTAGTCGACTCACTCCATGTCGAGTCGGTCAAGCAGTCGTCCGGTCTCAACCAGTTACACGGTCTCCGTACTCCGCACGCTCGTCACTGGGAGGGTCCGCTCCACGAGCTATAGGTCGATACTCCAAGTATCTCAAAGTCCCACGAAGAAGTATCTCAATGGACCGCCTCGTCATAGGGGTCTCAACACAAAAGACAGCGCGTCCATCGGACGCCCGGTCTGTGAGTTATTAGCTTTTTTGTCCCAGGGGCCCGGTTGGTTTCGTGAGCGAACCAAACTCGGCCGTATCTCAACTGTACCACGAACTCTCATAGGGTATACTCATAGGGACCGTTTTCAACGAGATCACCAACACCGCTGACAGTTTGTCAAACGGACGTTCTGTCAGAAAGGTATCTACTTTTCTGTTCCAGGGGCCCGGTTGGATTTTTGTGCGATCCAACCCCGCCAATATCCATCTGCATCCAAATCTCGGGTGGATAATGCCAAAAGTTTCGTATCGTCAACAGGAACTCAACGCAACAGACGACGCGTCAATCGGAATCCCGGTCTGAGAGTTATTGGCCTTTTCGTTCCAGGGGCCCGGTTGGTTTTTAAGGCAAAACCAACCCGACCATACTCCACCTGCGTCCAAACCTCGGGCGGAGTATGTCAAAAGATCCGTCTGATCAAGACAAATTCAATAAAATAGAAGGCGCGTAAATCGGACGCCCGGACTGTTAGTTATTGGCCTTTTCCGTCTCACATCCACCCTGGGAAACTTCCCAGGAGGTCACCCATCCTGATCACTACTCTAGGCCAAGAACGCATAACTATGGAGTTTTAACCACGTAGGCTCTCAAAAAGGAAGGTGCGCCTTGAGTATAGTATACCGAAATGACCGTCTCCATCCAAGGATCGCGTTGCCGCTGACGCCGAGTCGTTTGGAGGCCCGTAGCCCAAGATACGGGCATTTGACCAAAAGTGGTCCGAAACTGGGGGTCGGGGCCCGGGCCGACCCGGCCCGACCCCCCAGGGTCGGCCGAACCGGGTCGCCCGGCCCGGGCGGCGACCCCGCCCGACGACCCGGCCCGGTGCGGTCCCGCGCGGCGGCACGACCGGGACGCCGTTCGGGTGACGCGCGCGAGGGCAAAGCCCCCCCCCCCCTTTGAGAACCGCGCCCCCTTAATTGGGGCCGCTTTGGAGACCCAACCGGGGGAAATTAATTCCACCGGTCTCCACTGCCCGGCCGGCCCGCACTGGCCGGCCGGTTTCGCCACCAAGGACCGGTGACGGCCGGTCCTTCCTTCACTGACACCGGCTGCCCGGTGCCGGCCGCCGGTCATCTTGCTCCTCCGCGGCCTAGAACCGGATGCGACCTATGCCGTTCGGCGTGATGTGACAACATCGCTTCCCTCCACCGCGACCCCACTCTGGCCGCGACACCTTTGACTTTCTTCGACGCGATGCGACGGCGTCGCGTTCTTGGATTTCTTTCCATGGCGCGGTGCGACGGCACCGCGCGTATCTTCCGCAATAAATCGCGTTTTGCGACAACACCACGTTTTCTCGTATCATCCTCAAGAAACCATCACGAAAAACAAAGGAGGAGGGTCGGCCGTGTTTGTGCGGTCCGACCCCCTCGCGTTATTCGATAACAAAAAGGGTTTTAATCCACGATCATCACCAAGTTTGTATTCACGAACAATTAAATAAATAAAAACCCTCATTCATCAACCGCTTGATCGGACGATCCGCGGATCAACCCGATATTGGTTGGTCCGCGCTCGTCGTTTTTTCTCAAAAGATAAGAGAATTCCAAAAGAAAATTCCCCTACCTCGGCTTCAAGAACGGAGTTCTTCAACGACCCGCGGAAGACAAGCGTCGCGGAGGTCGGGCGTCGTTCCGTCTAGGTTGGTGGGAGAAGAGCTCGGTGAAGTCGAGCCGAGACGTCACCCTCTGTATACTTTGTAGGCGGCGGTGCTTCCCTTCCTTACTCCGGTTGAAGATGGTCGGAGGTGTTGCTTCACGTTCTTCGGAAACGTGGAACGTTCTTCCTCGAGAGGTTGGTGATCTTCCAAGAGTTCTTCTCCTCTCTTTAGTTCTCCCCACAAGGTTTATGCCAACCCAAAATGATGAATATAATCTCTCTTTTTAATGTTGGAAAAATGAATTCAAAAGAATTCAAACACTCAAAATAATTAATTAAGTTGGTTTAATTAATTAATTGAAATGTGTTGGCAAGAATTTCAAAAGATTGAAATTCAAATAAACCATACTTAACTCACCTCATTAATTAATCATGTTGTCAAATATTAATGAATGTGAGTTAATGGGGAGTTGGAATGTGAGGGGTTAAGAGGGTTAGGGAGTTTAAGGAATTTGAAAAGGTGGGGGTGGGGTTCGTGTGGGCCCCACCCTTTCAAATATCCACACATGGGATGTTGCATGGATGTGGGCCCACCACCAACTTCCCATGGGAGAAGTTAACCACTTAACATTGTTAAAAATTGATTTAACAATTTTATTCACTTTTTTAATTAAACCCCAAAAATTAACTTCTCCTCCCGCACAAACACAACAATGGTAAAGGTTCTCTTAAGCGATTACCGGCATTGCGAGTTCATCGGTGCAATCAGATTTCAATTCCGAGCACCGGTTCAAAAGATAGAAATTCCCGCTCGCTCGTTCACTGAACGTACTGGAGCCAAAATTTGGAAATTAATTCCGGGCACACCGGGCCTCGGAATTAGGCGCCGTCAGAAACTGTGTTCTTGTAAAATTCCAAACAAAATTAAGAAAAAAATTTCCTTGAAATTTCCAGGTCTTTACATTACTCCCAACTCAGGGCTTTACGTCCCCGTAAAGCTTTAACACAAACTAGGGTCACAAAAGCGGTACAGAGCACGCATCTGAGCCTTCCGCTCCCATTTGCTTACCTGGAGGTTCCGTAATGCCAAAGAAAGTGCACCCGAGGAATCGATCATCCTCTTAGGATCTGCTCCTGTCGATCCTCGATCCCCACTGGATCATCCGTGAAAGACACCCCATCTCCATCTTCCAGCTCCTCATGGTCGATGGTATGCGAAGGGTCGAGCACATATCTCCTCAGTTGAGATACGTGGAAGTCGTCGTGCACCTGGTGCAATTGCGGTGAATGGGTCAAGCGGTAAAACACCACGCCTACCCAGCTGGGGACCTAAGAAGGTCCGCTGAACCTTGGAGATAACTTGCCGCCTTGGCCACATCTACATAAACATCGTCGAGGTGAGACCCGTATAAGAACGTGGTCGCCATCCTCAAACTCCAGAGGTTTCCAATTCCTGTTAGAACTGGAACTCAAACGACTACTTCCATGAGGGTAATGTTGGCCGATTCATGAGTGATCGGTCGCACCCTCCCGGGAAAGAGTTTATCCCGTGCTGCCTGGGGTTTCCATTTTTCCGACCAAGGAAAACACATCCTGACATTTGCCTAAAACCGTCAATTTGAGTATGAACAGTTACTGCACATTCCATACTCAAACTAATGTCATAAGGCCTCGATGCTGTCACCAAGAGATTCCAACCGAAACTCTCGCCTCGAGGGTCTGACCACACTGTCGGCGTAAGTGTGATTATCGAATCTCCTCCCAAGGTATCTCCGGACGTGAGGGTCAAGTCCACGGCTTACCGGAAACTCTAGGTCTGGAACAAGATTTGTGAATGTAAGAAATGATTCACATCGACTTCCGTTACTACAACAGGTAGTAGTGGACACAGACTGTCCCTTGAATCAATTCTAGAGCCATTGGGTCGCACTCCTTGACTGCATGTAGCCGCACTCTTCCTCCGCCCTCCAGATCCCTGAGCTTGGAAGGAATAACTAAGGCGGGTGGTTGTACAATGTTAGGATGTACACCACCTCATGCTGCTCTCCTAGCTCTACCTCCACTTGTGCTGCTTCGTAGACTCATCTCTCCTTTAAGCTTACTCTTATTTAACATGCCCGAGTCTCTAAGACTGGCACCGGTTTCCTGTTTCATACTGCACTGTGCAGTCTTAATCCTCTCTTGGATGTCCTGGACCTTCATTAGTCTCACAAAGCTGCTATGATTTCTTCTTTGCCGATAAGAGAAACCCGGTCTCATCCCCTGGATGAACCACATTCGTTGCCTAATACAGTCAATACTGACATGAATGATGCATTCATGCCATGGATGACGTCGTAAGGCCTCGACGTAACTACTAAGAGATCCAACTGTCACTCTCGCCTCCAAGGGTCGAGTCACACTGCCGGCATCAGTGTGAGGTCACTGGGTCCCTTCCAGCAGAAATCTCTAATGTGAGGGTCAATTCACCAGTTTAACCGGGACCACTCAGTATCAACCAAACAAAAGGACATGAAAGAAAACATCTCAAAGATAAGTGTCTTTTTTTATTATTGCAGCTCATAGTAAAAGACACGAATACAACAGCAAAATGGAACTAGAAGTACAAGGGACATATCTACTAGTTCCTCTCCTGTCCACCTGTTCCCGGAGCTCTAGTGCCTTGTCCACTGCTCGGCTGTTGCTCAAGCACCAGCCACTGCTTCTGTCTCGGTGGCTCCTCCAACACCCGTTGATCAACCGTACGAGGAGTCGGAAAGTCACATACCAGGTGACACTTCCCGCCGCAGGAGTAACATTGTCTGTTTCTGGAACGCCTGGCTCTGAACCCACCTCGGGTGGCCCGCACCACCGGTCCTAAAACCAGAGATCGTCCAACTGCTAGTCTGGTCCTCCTGGACCTCTGCATCATCTGTCTACTTCCCACAGATGACTCGGCTACTGATCGAAAAACACGCGGCAAAGGCAGAAGCTCTTGTACATGCTCGGGTTGTAGAGATACTGGCACAAACTCCACCCTGAAGAAGGTATCGAAGTCTTCCCATGCGAAGGTCATCCCGTCGAAAAACTGAAAACAAGTGGCTCCACCACCTGCATACTGCTTCCTGAAGGAGGCTGGCAGCAAAGATCACCATGAAGTCTGCAGGCGTCCCCACTAGCCTGAAGACTCCCACCACAACCTCCAGCCAAACCTCAGCCGCCTGCGGGTCCATCTCTCCCCGGAACTTGGGTGGCCTCTGGCGCAGGAACTCGTGCAGCACGCTCAAGCGTCGTGCATCGCCTACTGCTGGGGCTGGTGGCATCGGTGGCCCAACGTATGGTAGTACCGCTGGAGCCTCTACTGGTGCCTCAACTGCAAGAGGGCCCCGCACCGAAGCCTTGTCGCTCGACAGGCTGTTAGCACGCACATCCCTCTGAGCTCTAGCTGGTTGTCCATGAAAAGGCATCCTAAAAGAAACATCGTGACACGATCAAACGTTTATACCTGGTGAGCTGACCTGGTTTGAGCTGTTTTAAGGGAAAACCTTTGAAAACACACACGCAATCAGTTTTTTCGTGTACAATGTCGGAAATCAGTTGTCAGGGTCTTGGTGTATGGATTCGCCGGCTGCCCGCACCAACACTAGACTCCCTGAACTGAAATCCACACTCGGTACTCTTAACAGTATTGCTTCACAGAAAGAAAAAGTCAGAGTCATAAGTTCTACGGTAGAACCGAACTCTTTTGATACCAATTTGTCACGACCCATCCTCGGGCCTGTGCCGTGACTACTGTAAGCCCGCCTTCCATAGGCCAGGAGCTGTCGACTAGCACCAAAGGCATAAAATCCTGATAACTGGGAAGGCATTGCCTTTATAAAAGAAAACAAGCACCACCGAGTACAAGCGGAAGCAAAACACTAAGTACAAAAGAAAAGATGAAAAGTAAATGGGCCAGAATACAAACCCAAAAGAAAGTACAACTACAACTGAAAAGGGTACAACAGCAAAAAGACAAACAGCTGGAAGAAGGATGTAGTTCCTGGGTCGTCCTCCTCGGATCCTACCTGAAGGGTAGGTACAGATAGCGCAGCTCCTGGTCGTCCACCATGGATCCTACCTAAAGGGTAGGTACAGATATCTTCCTCCAAGCTCTCATCCTTCAACCTCCTCTGTGAGTCTTCACGTCGTGTAGTCCACCTCCGGGTACTGACTCGTCGTGTAGTCCACCTCCGGGTACCGTCCTGTCCTCGAACACTCGGCCTCCGTCAGCACTGCCTGTCGTCTGCAACCAACACAACGAGGTGCAGGCATAACCCGTGCAGGGGTGAGTATAATGATACTCAGTAAGGACCCCGAGACCCTCAAGGTCTCACTAAACCAACAAGGATTACCACAAAGAAGATCTCAACAGATAACCTCTACTTAGTTATATTCCCATACACATACCTAAGTTATCAAGTAACCCATCTCAATCATGAGGAAACAAAAGGATTGTGAAATCAACGGATAACCACTACCCAGGTATATGCCCATACATATACCTAAGTTAGGAAGTGACCCATCTCAATAATGAGTTAAACACAAGGTCAAAAGTCTCAGCTCAAACCAGGATTTCATTATCGAAATCGTAACTGCTGAAGAGATCCGTCTCTGGAGTGTACAGTGGTCCTGTCACGAATCCGAGGTACTGCTCACTAACCTAAGACTGCTGAAGTACTCCTCCTGTCGAGTACCGCGGGTCAGCCACCCAGACACAGTAGTGCTTCCCGCCGAGGTATGTCTCCCAAACACAATAGTGCACACCCCCTAGGAGCCTACTGAGGTACTCTCCGGACGAGTACCACGGGTCTGCACTGTCACACAGGTAGTGCTCCGTCTGTCATGGGTCTGCACCTCAGAAAGTAGTGCTCCGTCCACTGGGCTATTCGACTCACTCCAAGTTGAGTTGGTCAAGCAGTCGTCAGGTCTCAGCCAGTTACACGGTCTCCGTACTCCGCACGCTCGTCACTGGGAGGGTCCGCTCCACGAGCTACAGGTCGATACTCCAAGTATCTCAAAGTCCCACGAAGAAGTATCTCAAAGGACCTCCTCATCATAGGGGTCTCAACACATCAGATGGTGCGTCAATCAGACGCCCGGTCTGTGAGTTATTAGCCTTTTCGTCCTAGGGGCCCGGTTGGTTTCGTGAGCGAACCAAACCCGGCCGTATCTCAACTTTACCCCCGTACTATCATAGGGTATACTCATAGGGACCGTTTCTCAACGAGATCACCAACGCCGCTGACGGTTCGTCAAATGGACGTTCTGTCCGAAAGGTATCAGCTTTTCCATTACAGGGGCCCGGTTGGATTTCCGTGCGGTCCAACCCGGCCACTATCCATCTGCATCCAAATCTCGGGCGGATAATGCAAAAAGTTCTGTATCGTCAACAGGAACTCAACGCAATAGACGGCGCGTCAATCGGACGCCCGGTCTAAGTGTTATTGGCTTTTTTCGTTCCAGGGGCCCGGTTGGTTTTTAAGTCAAAACCAACCTGACCGTACTCCACCTGCGTCCAAACCTCGGGTGGAGTATGGAAAATGATCTGTCTCATCAATAGGAAATCAATGAAACAGACGGCGCATAAATCGGACGCCCGGTCTGTTAGTTATTGGCCATTCTGTCTCACACCCACCCTGAGAATCTTCCCATGAGATCACACATCCTGATCACTACTCTAGGCCAAGCACGCTTAACTATGGAGTTTTAACCACGCAGGCTCTCGAAAAGGAAGGTGCACCTTGATTATAGTATACCGAAATGACCGTCTCGATTCAAGGATCGTGTTGCCGCTGACAGCGAGTCGTTTGGAGGCCCATAGCCCAAGATATGGGCATTTGACCAAAAGTGGTCCGAAACTGGGGGTCTGGGCCCGGGCCGACCCGGGCCGACCCGCCACCCCCCAGGGTCGGCCGAACCGGGTGGACCCGGCCCGGGCGGCGACCCGGCCCGACGACCCGGCCCGACCCAGAAAAATCCCGGCCCGGCCGGTGGCGCGGCGGCGCGGTCCAGTGCGGCGGCGCGGACCGGCATGGTGGCGCGGACCGGCACGGAGGCGTGGCCTGGGCGCCGTTCGGGTGCCGCGCGCGGGGGGAAAAGCCCCCCCCCCCCCCTTTGAGAACTGTGGCCCCTAAATTGGGGCCGCTTTTGAGACCCGACCGGGGGAAATTAATTCCCCCGGTCTCCACTGCCCGGCCGGCCCGCACTGGCCAGCCAGTTTCGCCAGCAAGGACCGGCGACGGCTGGTCCTTCCTTCGCCGACACCGGCGGCCCGGTGCCGGCCGCTGGTCATCTTGCTCCGCCGCGGCCCGGAACCGACCGCGGCCTATGTCGTTCGGCACGATGCGACGACATCGCTTCCCTCCGCCGCGGCCCCGCTCTAGCCGCGACACCTTTGACTTTCTTCGACGCGACGCGATGGTGTCGCGTTCTTGGATTTCCTTCCAAAGCGCGGCGCGACGGCGCCACGCGTATCTTCCACAATAAATCGCGTGGTCCGACAGCACCACGTTTTCTCGTATCATCCTCAAGAAACCATCACAAAAAACAAAGGAGGAGGGTCGGCTGTGTTTGTGCGGTCCGACCCCCTCTCGTTATTCGATAACAAAAAGGGTTTTAATCCACGATCATCACCAAGTTTGTATTCACGAACAATTAAATAAATAAAAACCCTCAATCATCAACCGCTTGATCAGACTATCTGCGGATCAACCCGGTATTGGTTGGTCTGCGCTCGTCGTTTTTTCTCAAAAGATAAGAGAATTCCAAAATAAAATTCCCCTACCTCGGCTTCAAGAACGGAGTTCTTCAACGACCTGCGGAAGACAAGTGTCGCAGAGGTCGGGCACCGTTCCGTCTAGGTTTGGGGGAGAAGAGCTCAGTGAAGTCGAGCTGAGACGTCACCCTCTGTATACTTTGTAGGCGGCGGTGCTTCCATTCCTTACTCCGGTTGAAGATGGTCGGAGGTGTTGCTTCACGTTCTTCGGAAATGTGGAATGTTCTTCCTCGAGAGGTTGGTGATCTTCCAAGAGTTCATCTCCTCTCCTTAGTTCTCCCCACAAGGTTTATGCCAACCCAAAAAGAAGAATATAATCTCTCTTTTTAATGTTGGCAAAATGAATTCAAAAGAATGCAAACACTCAAAATAATTAATTAAGTTTGTTTAATTAATTAGTTGCAAAGTGTTGGCAAGAATTTCAAAAGATTGAAATTCAAATAAACCATACATAACTCACCTCATTAATTAATCAAGTTGTCAAATATTAAAGAATGTGAGTTAATGGGGAGTTGGAATGTGAGGGGTTAAGAGGGTTATGGAGTTTAAGGAATTTGAAAAGGTGGGGGGGGGGGGTCATGTGGGCCCCACCCTTTCAAATATCCACACATGGGAAGTTGGATGGATGTGGGCCCACCACCAACTTCCCACGGGAGAAGTTAACCACTTAACATTGTTAAAATTTGATTTAACAATTTTATTCACTTTTTTAATTAATCCCCAAAAATTAACTTCTCCTCCCGCACAAACGCAACTATGGTAAAGGTTCTCTTAAGCGATTACCGGCGTTGCGAGTTCATCGGTGCAATCAGATTTCAATTCCGTGCACCGGTTCAAAAAATAGAAATTCCCGCTCGCTCGTTCACTGAACGTACCCGAGCCAAACTTTGGAAATTAATTCCGGGCACACCGGGCCTTCGAATCAGGCGCTGTCAAAAACTGCGTTCTTGTAAAATTCCAAATAAAATTAAGAAAAAAATTTACTTGAAATTTCCGGGTCTTTACATAAATCACGAATATTAGTTAATGCCAAACATCTGAAATTTGATGAGAATTAATGTATACACCTTAGAAAGGTTTTCTGCGAAGATCTGGGTCATACATAGGGAAAAGAAAAAGGATTTTATATTCAAAAATCATGGTTGGACACATTATTAGAGATCAAGGAATCAGTAAATATCTCAATTGGATGAGAATCAAAACACATCTACTTTTTGAGGAAGATATTTTTCCAGGTTTAATTCTTGCACAAAGGGGGTCAAGGGTATTTTTATGACATTGCGGAAGGAGTCAATATTGGATATCTACATGTCAGAAAGTATATTAATGTGAAATTAATCAAGACACATGTAGTTCATGATAATTTTAATGACACCAAGTGGGGATTGTGGTGAGAATGTTGGACTTAATATTGTTCTAATATTTAATAGAATAATGGTTCATCCAAAGAAACATGATGGTAGGATAATCAAGCCATATGGTATAGAATATTTGTTAGTATAAAATTAGTTCATTCAAGGGAAAGGGGAAATTTTGTATTTTATGGTCATGTATGGGTTTGAGATTGGATACTTTGATGTCACAATGTATCTTATTGTAATTACAATCAATCCACAAATTGTTATCCACAAACTGTGAATTTTATAGTCATGTGGTAAAGACATTGTTCACCTATCCTAAAAGAAACATGGCTGCTAGTCTTGGGGATAAGACCTAGATGTCACTACAAAACGTTTTTGGGAATTAATGAAGCCCATATAGTTAGTTACAAGTATTCCACATATAGGTCTGCTCCTAACATAGGAAAAAAAGGGGATTAAGTGCCAGTTAGGAGTTGTAGTGAGGTGAGTGATGTTTATACAAGGATGAAACTAATCCTTTAAGGGACCAAAATGAGTGTCTACAATTGTTATCTTGGATATTTTATAACATTAACACTGTGAAACATTAACCATATAGTTTAATGTCATGTGGGGAAGAAAATTCATTCCACGAAATTTAATGTCTTACAGCTTGGACCAAATGTCATGAAGTTTATCATCATGTGACAAGGACAACGATGTTACATAGTTAAATTTCATATGACATGGATTCAAATAAAGATATGTAGTTTAACATCCTATAGCTAAGATGAAATTTCTAAGACTGACTGAAAATGGGTTATTTTTAAAATATTGTCTGGTGGCCACAAAGTACCACCCGACCAAGAATTCAAGGAGGGTGAAAAGGGTGTAAACCAAGGAAATCCCCTTGAATAAAATACATAAAATAAAAAAGAAGTGGGAATACGCTATAATAAACTACGGGAACCTACTCCTATCTTCCAAACCATGAGAGCACTTATGCCACAAAGTTATCCTCCCTCCAACAATGTTTAACAATTCACCCAGAATCTTTTGTAACCGCACATTTGCGAATGACATATACAATGTCCCGGAGAGGTTCATAACATCCTTTCAATGATTTGACTAGTACATTCAAGTCTGAATCCTCTTCATCCTCCTGAAAACACACCCTTCGACAAAAAGTGATCTCTATGAGAAATTCTCGCGCCTTCGCCCCCAAGTATCATCCAAGGAAAAAGTATGCACTGAAGGCCACCAACACTGATCCAAAATAATTTTTCAACACCCCACTTCCTCTCATAATCCCATTTATCACAGAACTATCCACATTTTGTTTGACACCACTCACCGATGGGTTCCATCTGATCCATCGACCTTCATGGATGACATAACACTTTGAAACATTTGTCCATGACTGACCCAGTAGATGTTGTTCCCTTTTTAACAGAGGGATTAACTCAAAGAGATGTTATTTCAATTGGAAACAGTGGTAAGTAGAAGGTCTCCAATCGCCCAGCCAAGATTGGTTTTGAGCCTCCAAGATGACCTAACATATAGATGAAATAATGAAACACCTTAACTTACCTTCCAAGTACCTTTCGTCCAGACCTTGAAACCAAAATGCCTGGAAATCTTGGAGGGAGAGCTGAGATTGGTAAACCTGTGGAGAAGGAGAGAATTACAACCAAAAAAATATCGACCAATCCCTCTGAACAAAGATGTTCACCAAAAATTCTGCCCGAGGATTACTACACCAATAGAAATGATATTCCAGTTGAAATCCCTTATTCTGGATGAAATCCTCTATAGACAGTACAATGTTAATGATGACCAAACCATCATATTCAATTTCAGGGGAATCACTTTTCACCAACACTTCTACACCCAACCATCGACTAACGAGTCCCCCTGAACCAGCTTCATGTACTATTTGACAAAGAACATACCTGAGCTCATCCCCCCAAAGTAACACTATCTGTCTTCATCATCAAGGAAATCTCCTCATAATTCATTTTTTTTTCATATTCATAACTTAATGAAGTAGAATCCGGTTCTCCCACTCTTCCTTGAAGGTAATATCAGGAGTCGGACACCATGAAAAAAAGATTCTTTCCCATGAGCAATTATCTTATAAAAAACTGATGTTTCCTTTCCCAATTATCCACCTAGAGGATCCCTTCTATTCATCCATACACGAGAACATACAATTTTCCAGGGCTGTTAGTAGTGTCTTGCAGGAATTGGAAGCCCCCTTTCTCCCCTTAGCGACTTTTGATGAAATAGGTACAAAGATAATTGTTAGGAATAATCTCCCATTCCAACATTGCTCGCAATCCCTGCATGGTTACTTTAATTTCCTGTAAACTAGATCCCCCTATTCAACCATATTTTCAAATAGAGGCCAAGAAACCCAATGAAAGAGACATGTGTGATTATATTCCCAAAAAATTCATTAATCATATTCTATAATCTCGCAATGGTCCCTTTTAGGGGTCTACAGACCGAGAAGACATGCATAGGGATTCCGTACAATAGATTGTTTATCAAGGATACCCTCACACCGAATTATAAAAATTTGTTCTTCTAGTTAAAAATACGCCCAAATACCTGATTGATAGCATCCTTGAAAACACTTCTAGACATGGCCACATGCCTGTGGGACTACAAGATACAACATAGGGAGATGATGGTTTGGACAATCCAATATGTCTTGGATAAACCTATATCGACTACCTAGGAACTTGTTTGAAATAAAAACATTGATCTTCCTTGAATTGATACATTTCTCACTCAAATGGCCATACTCATTAAAAATATATCTACGACCCCTCAATGAGTGCCGCCTTCCATTAATTAAGATCAAGATATCATCATCGTACATCATGTGAGAAACAGCTACCCTACCATTCCTATCTTGAAAAGGGAATAGTCTTCCTCTCTCCATTCCCATATGTAAATTCCTTATTAAGGCCTCATGTGATAAGATAAAATTGTTTGGGGAGAGGGGGTCACCATTCCTAACCCCACAGAGCAATTTAAAGAACATAAATCACCTCCCTTTAGAGTTATGGTGATCCATGGAGAAGGGTATCACCTGAAACGAGGATCAAAAAACCATTCATGGAACCGAAAATGTCTCATCACCCGAATAAGAAAGATCCATTCCATTTTTTCATACAGTTTGTTAATATCAAACTGGAAGATGAAATTTGATCCTACTTCCCTTCTATTTATATAATAATCCTATTCACTGACAATTTCTACCTCCCCATGGATCTTCCGTCCCATAGACAACCCATGTTGCTACTTGTACACCAACCTTGGAATGAACCAGTTCAGCTTACTCACAATCAGAGTAGCCAAAATCTTATAGGACACATTTCACAAGAAAATGGGCCTATACTGGTTGATTATAGTAGGTTTTTTATCCTTCAAAATCAGCACCACTCTTGAAGCAGAAAACTGTTGATTGGGTTCACCTCTCTAAATAAAGTCTGGGATCACCCAAACCACCTCAGGACCAACAATAACCCATGTTGTGACATAGAAAGCACGCAGGAAACCATCTGGATGAGAACCACAATCTGGGGAAAAAGTTAGAACCATTCATTTAATATCCTCCTCACTCAGAGGGACACTATGAAATCATTCTCAGTACCCTCGACCATATGGGGTATGCATTTCCAAAATCCCAAATCCAATGAGGTATCCTCCAGGTCCTCATACCTGTAAAAATCTTGTCCTGCCAAGAGTTCTATGAAGTGATCCAGTGCCAATCATCCTACCACATCCACTTCATAAGAGAATACATTGTTACCCTTGTTTATATTTAGCCTCATGTTACGCCTTTCTATCAAACAAGAATGGAAAAAACCACTGTTATGATCCCCATCCTTCAACCATCTCACCCTGGATCTCTACTTGTAATCTCGCTCAACCTCCCAAAGCTTCTTAACAATAATCCTGCACTTCTCGCATAAAACAATGAACATATTATCATCCATGTTGATCTAAAGTTCCTCCACCATGTTCTAAATGTCTGAATGGATAGAGTTCACACACAAATAGTCATTTGGCCCAGTGGACAACCAGCCCTGAATGTATCCCTTATGATGTTTCAAACGGTTCTCAAGACCACAGAATTCATTCTCCATCTCCTCACTCTCCCAAGATGATATAACAAGTTTCATGAATCCTTCAGCCTCGTGCCAATTACTAGAGTAGTGAAATTCCTACTTCCCAACACTGTCTTGTCTTCCACCGGTAGTGGAGCACGATCCGATAGATAATGAGATAAACGAGTGACCATTGACCTAGAAAAGGAATCAATGCCTTGGGTGTCTATGAAGAATCTATCTAGCCTCCTCCAAATAGCTTTCCCTTGATCCCGAAGTCCATCAAGCCAGTCTCACTGAACACTCTTGTAATAAAAAATAATGAATAAGATCCATTGGAGTAGAATTTTGTATTGGATATGTTCCCTCTAATTTTGGATCAAGAATCAGAGGTTTATTTTCATAGTATCATTTGATAAATAACAACCAATACCATTTATCCTTGGATAAATGTATAAACACAAATTTTTTCATTGATGAAGGCATGTGCTATCTAGTTTTAAATGACCTCTATGTGATAAATGGGTGGAAATCCCTTTTCATACAATATCTCTAGATCATTCATTACTTTATGGGATTTATAATTTGTGGGTAGATTGTCACAAAAGGAAATATATAGTAGCAGAAACTAAATGTCAATTGAAATGTCTACTTTTATACTATACACGAACGATTATGGGGTTTCTCGCATAACAATACAGATTTTCATTTGATAAGCCCATAATGAATGTAAGAATTTATTGGGACACAATTTATTATCTTTATCCACCAAAATTGGTAGTATTTTCAATATGATATTGTTAACATCCTCTATCTAACCTTTGCCTATAGTAAGTTAGAGGGATAAATTGTTGGATTTGATATTGTTTTCCTGATATATATTTTTCACTTTAGCTATTTAGAAATTTGTATAGATGATCATTAAAATGGTATGTGGGATAACAAATATGGAAATTTTATTAGTTTTTGAAAAATATTACAATGATTTTGGCTCTAAAATGTTTAAGGTGTATTTCCTCATCACATTTGGAGAAGTAATCAGTAGCCATAAGAATGTAATTAACTACTTAGCTATAAGTCGGGGATATCGTAAAGCATTATCTATTCCCCTATGAAAAGTAAATAATAGTATTTATTTTTATGTAGAAGGCATATGAATTTATGGACGAAATTGTTATGCACTTGGTGGGGATTACATTTGTTATGGAATTGTGTTCATTCTAGCAACATCAAAGGCCAAAAGTATCCAAGCCTTCAGATTTGATCAAAATGACTATAACAAGATTGGTGGGAACAATATGTTTTTGAGTATACTTCTTCCACAACATCTCCATTCTCTTCTACATCAACCCATATGATATTTTCTCCATCGATGTCTCCCTTTTAGAGGACATTCTGGTGATCTGGGCATTCCTAGTGAGTGAAATGAACCACTCTTTCCTAGGCCTGATATCTTCCAACCCTTTCTAGTGGATGTAATACATATTGGATATACTCTATTATGGGTTTAATCAAACCTATAATAGGGTCATATGGTTCAAGGAAGTTACATATTTCATTTATCCCTTCTAAAATGATTAATACAAAAGGTTAAACCATTTAGCAGTGGGTAGTATTACTGATTATTTCACCTTGATTAGGATCTACCAATGTTGTAACTTCATTTTCAAACACATATACCTCAACATTTATTGATCATGAGATGTGGGTCAATGTTGTATTAGGGAGTAATTCTACCATTATCCTTTAGGCATAATCACACAGGGGATTATATCTTCATTTCTTGATGGAATAATCCCCATTAATCTGTTTTATTGTCAATTCTGAATAACATTTCAATTCTATGTGGTTCATCGGTACATTGAGTTCCAATTATAGACCTACAATAATTGTCTCATATTATACATTATTATTATAATCTCCATTGGATAACATGAAGGAATATGTAAACACTACCTTTTCTAGGGATATATGCACGACACCCATCCCATCTTTGTTAAGATTATGGGAATCAATATTTTCCCCATTGGAATTATAGAAGATATATCTAAATACATATCCCAGGTTTTCGGGTTTTCCTAAATTGTGATTATTTAATTATCATGTAATTATGTATTAAATTAAATCACTTATTTATATGGGTTCCCAGGGAGTAATTCTACTAAAATTTGACCTTTCACTACTTTGTGAGGAAAAAATTGTATAATAACCTACTGTAGGATAACGGGACACTGTGCCAGACACCATGTGTGCAATGGAAAACTAAGAATAATTTTTAGTATGTTAATGTGATAAAAAACGTTGATCTCAATGTTCGACAATTATTTTTTTAGCTTCTAAAAAACATATACTAACACCCTACATCTCTTATCAATATCATATTATCAACTCAAAACATCTAGTATAATTTTAATTACATTTTAAATTCAATTTTATTTCTCAACATCATTATTTTTTGCGATGAATGAATTCAAAGATCACTCCAAGGTTGTCACAAATAGAATGAGTATATTTCCTTAAATAGTTGGTTTCAATAGCTGTGGTATCATAGGATATTTCTAGAAGGAATAAAATTAATCTTGGAAGTCATTGGTCCACTGATATGTTACCCCCTTTTATCAATTTATTGAAGCGAAAACACTTTCATATGAGGTTGGTTGTGAAGTGTTGAGTGTCAGACAAGTGTCCAATAATTCATATCAAATCATTCATGTTTTGAAGAGGTGAAATTCCATGGATATATTAATTCTTCTAACAAACAAAATTAATTAAATTATTTTTAAAAATGAAGTGATGATATTATCCAAAGGTTACACCAAAAGAACATATAACATGGTTCATCATTGATTTATTTTGTAAACGAAATTTGAAGATGTTTTCTATGTTTCCTACTGATCAGACAAATTTTTGGGTTTTACTACTAAATAATCAACAATGAATTTGAAAATCATTCCTAATAACTGATGGACGATCTGATGAATAAAATTTTGATATTTGGAACAATATTTCATCATGCCAAATAGAATATCCTGATTGATGAATACACCTTGAGTTTCTCTGAAGGATGTCTCTAATTCTTCTTTTAGATCCATAAATATTTTATTGTACATATAATATCCATCAATAATGGAAATGGATTCGTAGCCATATGTTGATTCATTCAAGAGTTCTATAATGGGAAATGGAAATTTCTCATTCTGACAAAACCTATTAACATTTATAAAATAGATGGAAATTATAATTTTTCTATATTTTATTTTCATACGGTCAGTGTGGGACACCCATTTATGTTATTTTACTTCTTATATGATCTCATCCTTGATGTGTTTCCACTTTTGCCTCAATTTTGAAGGCATGTGTTGGGCGTGTCCTTCTGGATTCTTTCATGTGTCCGTAATGATCATCTTACAACCCCAAATGATGTTTGTCCACCTTAGTATCAGGGCATGTAATTTGAAGGTAATTTTATGAAAATACACCCAATGGATTATTTTGGAACAATTTTTTTAGTCCATATTATTTGGCCTGGAATAGATTTTACTCATTTTATTACCATTTTCACATTTCATAGAAACTTCCAATGCTTCCCCCATCTATATATAGGTACACACCATCTTTCCATAGACCAGCGATCATACATTATTTTAGGCCCAGTGAATCTTGGGGACTCACATTGGTTATAAAAATGGGAGTTTGGTATCATCACTCCAAATTTATGGGAATTATTTACTAATATAAGACTCTCTTCAGTATTTATGTTTTTCTTGTGAATCTCTTCATATTCCGTATGTTGGACTGGTTACCCTAAAAAACCATTTTGGGTTAACTCTATATTATGTGTGACAGACTCTGATCGCTTTTGTGAATCCATCTATATATATTTTAGATTCATCATAATTTTATTGTAATTAGTGGTCACTAATATGCTTAAAAAATATGACCTATAGTTTTAGTACTAGCTTCTTTTTATGTATATGGTTGATCTTTTGAATACCAGATTGAACCATTATGTGGCGTCATACATTTCCTTGTTATCGTAGGAACCAAAACCCTTGTAGTATGGTTGATCCATGTTGTTTGAAGTCATGTGGTAAGTAATAATTTGAGTGTTGATGAAATCGATAATATTACATATCGAATTTATAATAGATATCCTAGGTGTCCAGGTTATGGAAGAATTTATGTGATTGTAGTTTAGTTAATATTGTGGATTACACACTGAGGATTCCCTATTTAATGGGTATTTTATGCCTAATGAGGTGTTTCTTGAATTGCCTTAATCCAACGTGTCTCATTATCATTGTGAGAAGTTTGGGGGATTACATGATCAAACTCATGGGATATGGTTTTGGGACCTAAATATTGGGGTAGTCCTTGGAGTGTTTCATATAAAGCTCATATTGTTAAAGAGGCATCCTACAATTCCAAATTATTGATGGAATCAGAGTCCTCGTATTTATCTAGATGATTATGGGGCATACACACTGAGGCATATTTTGTGAATTGGTATTTGAGGACTAATGAAGTGTTTGTTTCATCCCCATAAGAACATGTGATCCATTATCATTTTGAGGAATAATGGAGAGTGCGTGATCATCCTCATAGAATATGGATATTGGAAATGTGTATTGGGTATGTCCATGTAGTGTTCAATATGGAGATTTTGAAATTAAGTAGGCATCCAATGTATCCCATTTATGGAGGGAATCAGTTTACTCTTTGTTCTCTTGGATATATTAGGGCTTACCTATTGAGGATAATGTATTTATTAATCCTTTTTATCTATAATGTGTCTCCTGATACTGTTAGAAAACCTTAGATGTCATCGTATGAACTAGCTGGACACATGTGGAGGTTTTCATTATTGTCATGGTAGCATGATCCGAGTGGTGTCAAGTGTCTTGGATGAAACCTTTGGAGGACATTGCGAGACTGTGATGACATGTCAAAAGAGATTCACATGTAATGGATGACTCATCGGGCAGACACCGGTTAGGATGACATGTCCAGAGGGTATGCCATGATAGTTGGATTTTTGATGACCAGATGTATCCATGAGTCTCATCTATCTAGATTGGGTGTCATTATATTAGGTAGGTAGTTCCTCTTGAGGATGTCTCTAGTTTGGGAAGGCGATCCTACATGGTTGGTAGGATCCAAGTGGTGTCTGCATGACATTTCCTGACAAGTCCAAAGTGTTATCTATATCCCTAATGACATGTTAATTGGATTTCATGATGTTTGTGTAGAGTGACTTGTTACAATCACTTATTCTTTATAGACACATGAGAATCACATGGAGGTCCACGATACTACCATTCACATGGGTTTTCCACATTGAATCCTGGAATTTTTTTTCATTTATTGTGAAATCCATGGTCAATTTAGTGTCAATTTTTATGGGTATTTTGTGATCTAGAGGAAATGTGATATGGTTTTCAAATGTCTCACTATATGTCCTTTTCATGTTATTTTGTTGATCACATGTAGGGAATTATGCTGGGATCAAGAATTCTATGTTGGTCAATAAGTGAATTACCTAGAAAAATGTTTACTGGTCACATGATGAGATGTGTGTAGAAGAATGGAGATTGAGAATCGATGTGGATAATGACAGTATGGTTCCAAACATCTAACATTCAGTCATCCTTCCAATCAAAAATACAAATGATCCGTTTTCACGATATGGAGACAAGAATTTATAGGCATAGACATCTGTGTACTCACTAGTTCTTTAAGGGAATCTGGAGTGGTTTCATTCATGATTTGATGCGAGGTTTGACATTATGAAAATTCACAAGCCTCTACAGTGGGCCGTGTTTGGGTTGCTTCTGGATTTTCAGCAGCCACAAGTCCTTCCGTCCTTTACCTTATTATTGCACAATTTTGATAACTTGCACATTGAAGGATTTAAATTTAATCATGTTGATGTGTCCAACGGTCTTTGTGTTATCCAAATGTCTATTTGGAGGCATCTATGGGTCCTTAGATGGCTTATCTCGATGTAACTAGAGACCATGAAAAAGGTGTTCATGGCACATCCCATAACCTATGGCGATCAAGAAACTTTCTTAGCTTATTATTTTGTTTATCATTCATTTTATGTGATGATATTCAGGGTTCATGTGAAATTATACATATGGTATTGAGTGCATTTACTATTTTTTTAGAGATGTTTTGCGTTACCAGTATGGGTCCTATGGTGCAAAAGAATTTTTTTAGAAAAGTAATCAATCTAAATGGATTTGTGAGGGATATTGGGCATGCCATTGAGGGATTGTGTTGCTGTGTAGGTCATCAGGGATGCACCGCAAGAATTTCAGAAACTATAGTCCCCTCTTGCTTCCCCTTTTTATCTAATTTCTTTATTTCACAAATGATTGTTGTTATGCTGTATCTTAAAATCAAGGCTAGAGTCTTATGCCTGAAATTTTTGTAATTATTATCTTTACTGATATGGGGAATATATAAATCGTGTGATCATGTTGATGACATGTCTTTCCATATATCTTTAGAGCACCACATAGTGGTATTGATGCATGACCAGGCTATCTAGTATAAAGGATGACAAGAGAATGTAACTTTTCGAGGCAAGGTAGTCATGACATTGAGGTATCGCGGTATCTTGAAGATCTCATGAGGAGCGGTATGCATGTCATTCAATGACCATAAACACCACTCACCTCCTCCCTTTTAGTCCACTTCTTTTTATTTGATACGATTTTGGAGGTATTTGAGTTTCTTGAAGTAATATTGTTGTTTTTTAGTCAATTTTCTTGTGGTGTTTTGCATGAACAATGTGTGTCATATGTGAGTTCTCAAGTATTATGAAAAAACCATGTGTCTCTCAATAGAGAACCACAATATTTCTAAATGGTTACTATGTGTCATGAATAATAAAAAAAGATTTTAGTAAGGTGCATCAGACAGGTCATGACGTGTCATGTATCTTTAGGGGCATTCCATATGTCCTTTAGTGACTGAAATCCCCTCTCGCATCCTCTTAGTTATCTCGTTATTTCATTTTGATGAATTCTTGTAGGTCTTGTGAGATGGATTCGATATCATGTTGGGAGTTAATTATTCCTAATGATGATTTCGAGCATGATCTATGTGACAGCCATGGGTCTATTCCTTTAAATATTACTTACCATGGTTTTGTAATGATTTTAGAGTATTTTTTAGGATCCTTACAATGACAAACCCCACTGCCTGGTTGAGTCTCAACTAGTTATCACTTTTCAGCCACGTGAGAACAAGGCATCTCGTTGAGTAGCTCTATGTGGGACTTAGATCAGGTTAGGTGCCTTGCGGGGTGACTTCAGGTGACCTGGAAACAGTCACACAATCATGTGTATTTAACCACCCTTTTCTTACTTTCTCTCATGGGTAAAATAAAATCCATGTTTAAATGTTTCTTCTTCAATGGTTTTAATGATTAAAATGTTTTGAGTGTCAAAAAATTCCCCCACACCCTCAGAAGTGATGTATATGGTTTCAAGGACTTAGTCATGAATATAACTAAATTCCTACTAGAGTATTGGGTTGGGTTGAGAACATGTTCTCTTGGAAGAAAGTCAGTTTACAGAGAGACCTTTGATATTTTGAAAACATCATATATATATAGGGTGGTGTGGTGTACATTTCATTCTACTAGCCACTTCCTTCTCCATAGCGCTCTGAATGATCCCTTTTCGCATGATCTCACTCTGATCCCTGATTGTGAGTCCTACATGTGAGTCTTCTCCAAGAGTCCCAATTGTAATTTCTACACTTTAGAAATACTGATATATACTCACAAATCCATATATCTAAACCAAGTACTATGTGTTGTTAATTATTTAAACATTGGTAATAGTCATGAGGATTTTTTAGCATCGCTATACTGACATCTCGATTTATTTCATGTGACTTTTTCTAGGTCTTGTGACCTTAATTCACAAAGGAGGTCATGCGATGCACTTGGGCACTTTTATTGGTTTTGAACCCCATGACCTTTCTTGAGACAATGTTTTTGAAAACACTATGATGTGGTCACATACACATGGATGGGACATGCGATGCGAATAAGGCCATCATGTAATTCTCCTGGATTTACCTTTTTCAATACTTTGTATTATTCATTTTATACTTGTGTCCCATCATTGTTTTCATATTTATTTTGTATCTCATAGAGGTTCTTCATTTGTGGCTAATCAAAGGGTCAGACTTACTAGGAATCGTAATGCCCATCCCTGATATTGTGTCTGTACTAATACCGAGATTTTGGGGAACATCCTTTCGCCAGGCATCCAATATTAACCCCTCTCTAACCAACATACATTTTTGTGTATATTAAAGAAAAAGATATATATATTCCTTCCCATGACATCAATCAACAATCTCGTTGGGTCTTTAGTTGCTATGAATTCATTCTGTAGATGATTAACAAGGATGGTAAGCTAAAAACTACACAACCTAATTGATTATCCCACATGATGGAAAACTACCCACGTTCCTAGGTGGAAATGATCTTCACCAAAAATAAATTTCTCATATCTATTCAAGTATATATCCTTGTTCCAAGAATTCTCTAGGTGGTGGGTGTTAATCAATATTGGACATTCTCCCCTATGGTAACATCCCCGATGATTGGGCATGACCATCCAAGGTACGAAAATGTTGTCCAGAATTTGTGGATGATCTATATTGGGATTATATTTATGAAGACTTGTGGATATCTCAATTCAATCTCTAGATTCAGCATGACATCCGTCAAGAAATGATCAGCTACAAGTGTGATGGGACCAACACATTCCACCGTCCCCAAGGAGCATCGTGTATCGACTCGTGGGATGTCCAACAGTTGGGAGGAATCTCTCAGGTTGGAGAAATGTTGGATGAATTCCTCACTGCTGAAAATAATTATAAAGATCCTATATAGACTCCATATTTATCTAATGATATTCTATTCCTCATTAGGATGAAACTGGAGAGAAAGCTGACATTGCACTCGATTGCTTCCTCCACTGATTGGATCAAAATTTTCTTGTGTAGATGCGGGGTCAAACCATGCGTCAGTAAACCATGAAGGTTCCCCTAAGACCATGTTCACAATGATTCAATATAATATTAGTTTAATATGGAAGCTTTTGATCATACCTCATGTATAAATCGAGTGAACATATACGTTTCTCCAGACCAAAGTCTTGAGGCTTTTCTAGAAATACTTCTAAATTCGTGGATCTTTCTAGATAGAGATCTGCGCTCAAGTATATGTGATAGCTCCATGGTGATGGTTGAAAGACTCGTAGATGGGAGACATCTCCACTTGGATGTACAAGTCCTTATACGCCTTTATCATATGCAATGCCATTTCCAGCAAAGGAAATCCCCCCCCCCCATCTCGATATAATAGGTTGTCCCCCTCACTTCCTATTTTCATGGATAGGGGAACACTATAATTTATATGATTACTAAAATATTTCATGTATTATAGGCCCCATATCTAGTCCCACCATTTTTTACATCTCTGGAGTTGGGATTATATACCTAGCTAAGGCAGAGGTCAAAGCGTGATGTGATAGTATGACAATTTTGTCTTCTATACCCTATGTATTCCATATAGTTCAATCATTGACGTTAGTTGTGTCTCTCTTGATGTGATAAATTAAATGGATTTCATTTGGAATGGAGCTCTTGATGACAGTGTAGATGAGTTTGTTATCTATAAATTGTACTCGCACTATCATTTTGCATGAAAATTTGTCTATGTTCAATGGGTTTCCCCCATTCACTTTTCCAATTTCCATGGTGAATAGAATCAAGAAATCATCAACCAATTTTGGAGGATGTTTCCACGTGAAGACACTGGGGCTGTAATTATCTTTCCACCTACATATGCTCCTTTTTTTTACCCAATATTATTCTTGGTCATGGATGACCTATTAACTTAATGGTGTATTGGGACAACTGGGTTGTCATGTAGATAAGGCTCATAAATTGGTGAATCCTTTATATGTGGCATCTAAGGATCTGATTGCTGATTTGGGTGTGGCATCCTATAATACACCTCACATAAAAGATTGTTTTACAAACAATATACTTGATTCTATAGAAGAAATTTTTTCTCCCATGAGGACATATATGATTCTTATATTGAATGGGTGACATATAAGGCCTCCTATACTATTTTATAATTGATTCAAATAATTTGTTATCATTTTTTCATACGTCTTTTGTCAGTTGGTGATGCTCATCCATGCCGTAGGCTGGTCTAGAAACATATCTACACCATGATTACTAAATCTCGACTGATGAAATTCTATCATCACAGGGAGTGGCTTATCAAACTATTCCATGGTATTAGGTAAAAAGACCTTCATGGTTAGCCTTTATTAGAAATTATACAATGGATCGGTCTAACTCAGAGAGACTTGGCTGCAAAAAATATGATCTTACATGATTTTGTGAATGTGGCCACCCACACCCAATAATTTAAAGAGATGACATAAGCATTGGAGAAGGGTTTTCCATTGTCCAATGGACTGAAATCCAATATGGATGCATGGATGGTTACGATATGAAGGTATGAATCTATAATACCTCAGTTGAAGTCTAATCATTAAACATCATTAGCTTCCTTGGACATATATCAATGGAGGGTTAAAGATCTCACTAATCTATTCAATGTCCATCATCCTATGGATGTGGTGGAGAAAGTGGGGAGGTCAACACTTCAACACTCGATTGATGCATCCCACAAAACCCATACCGATATCGTTTGCACTGTAAATCATTTTTTTTTCTACAAACAAATTTTCTTTGACTAAAACCCATAAATGTTCAGTACACACCATCATTGATGAGTATTTTAGAGAGACAATAATATGTGGATATTCCTCACTCAATTACATAATATGAATGTATAAGATTATATTGCTATTCAATATTCATCGTCAAATGATTTTATACTATTCAATTACATTATTTATTTATGTAAGGGTCCATAACTTACATTGTGATATATAAGAATGAATGTTTGATGTATGGGGAAATCATCAGTGATAGATATTTGTCCTAAAGAATGGGCGATTTTAATATTAGTGGAGAGTAGTACAGGCGCATTAGGGCCTTATAGAAAGCCTCAGAGCAACTGTAACAATCTTTAGACTAGGGTCTATTTGTTCAGAACATCTATTTCATTAGTTTATGGTATTTCTGATTAGACCTTATATTGCATTATTTTATGGTATTTAATATCTATCTTATTATTGATTTAGTTTATTTAAATTTATCCTGAACATTTTGTTTCTACAGTTTTGTGAATTTTATCTTGGGCCTTATATTTTATTTTTAGGGTCTCTTATCTCTTACCTTCTATTTCATTTGGTTAGGGACTTTTAGATCAGGCCTTTTCTTTCTTTAGTTTAGGGATATTTAGCTCTGTCCATTTGATGCTTTAGTTTAGGGTCTCTTAGCTCAGACCTTATATTTCATTAGTATTGGGTATTTTATCTCGATCCATCTATTTCTTTAGTTAGGCATCCTTTTTTATAAAACATATTGGAATAAGGGGCTGGTATGAAATTAATGGCTCAAAAAAATGGGGTTCTGAGTTCCTCCCCATAACTGAGAGGTCTGAAGAGGATTTTAGATCCATTTATGTAAAGGGTGAGATAATTTTATCTTTTTGGTTACATCCCTAGGGTTATGGTGGCATAGCTAGTCAAATTTACTCTCCACTCATCTCCAAGGGCTACAAAAGATTCATGTGGTGAATATGGTTGATGGTGAAATACTAAGGAAGATAAGACAATCATGATTGTTGGAATGTGAATGACATATGTAAGAATCCAAAAGTCTTAGGTGGATGATATGGAATGGGGTAGACATTTTAGGTATGTTCCTTAACACAATGACATGATAGGTTCTGCCTTGATGGAGTTGAGGCTCACAAGGAATAGGATTCCCTTTATACTGGGCCATGATGTTTGGAGTTGTTGGGTCTGCGCACATGCATCAATATAATGGCTGAGAAGATAGATATATATTACTTTCCAGGGTATATGAAATATTTATTAAGTCTCAACCATCAAGATAATGAAGTTGTCTTTGGATGGATGGTTATCCTATATGGGACATAAAGCCCCAGGAAAACATAACCCATAATCGAATAGCATGATCCATATGACTTATATTTTCAAATCACTTGTTTTGGGCCAAAAAAATGTTCTATAATGAAGGGTCACATTTCTACTTTGATAATGGGTACGAAACATGGTGATGGAATTTTGAGAATATCATATCCTCATGGGTAGTCTTTTATGGAGACTATAAATCTTGACCTGGCATGTTCGAGTCATTAGAGTGAGATGGGACATCTATACATGTAATCAGTCAAACATAAATAGATGTTCAGTGTTGTCATGATGATTTCAATGCTTTTTAGGATTCAAATATTATTTTAAAGAGTGGCGCATTTGGATGACAACCATATACACATATGTAAGAGCCATGGGCATGTATACATACTCATGAAAAGGGCCCTTGGATTCAAATATACATTCCAATGTATATGGATGGATACAATGATTCAAGACACCCCATTTCAAATAGTGTGTTATGTCGAATGTGTAAAATACAAGGATGGATTGTGTACCCTAAAATTCATTCAACCTCCTAAAGAACACATTATAGTGATTAGAATATGTGATAGATCATTTCTATAAATTTTTTATGCAATAATGTGTTCAATGAGAAACGTTTTTCATATAATAGGGATACAAATAAGACCCTATTAGATTCATTTATTATTTACATACACTCAAAATGTTTCCTAAAATCATGAGATGGCGATTTTAATCGTTAATTAATTGACTTTTTTCTCATGCTTCCCTTCGCTGGGTTTCATTCCAAAAATTATTTTGTCTATTACATTTTAACATTAATGACAATATATTGTTTGAATTATGTTCTAGATATTAAGTCCATACAACATTTATCATGGTGTGAGTTGTTTATGATAATTCCATTTGGACCTGGTATGGGGTCGTCTCATAAAAGGCTCTTTATGACACCCAGTTTCAAGAGTACACAAACATATTTCTGACTTGGTGATGGAGATGTTTTAAATAATCTATCATGGATTACAAGTCCTAATTGATGATATGGTATAATCGTTATGCTGGATTACCAATATCAAAAAGTTGTTCTAGGTTCCACCATTGTGACATTAGGAAGATAAAATCAGAAAACCCTTTATGTCATTTGGATATGTCTCTGGATGGGGGTTTGAGCCCTCGTAGCAGTATTATGGCCAAGTGGAGCTATATTTGTTTCTTTTCCTTGGTTAGATAATTTTTTTTAATATCAAGATTCTTGACAAATGAAGTGTGGAAGATGGATAGTGGTTCCCACCAATATAAATGGAGTTCTTTGTTCTTTGATCTTCTGAGGTGAGGATCTTGTGGTACATTGTTAAGTATGGAATATAGATGTCGACCTACACATTTATTCATCATGTAGTTGAGACGTTCATCTTTGTGTAGTTTGAAGTCATGCAGAATGGACGTGAGAATCGACATAACATACTGTAATTTTGCATTTGGGACCTAGAATGAGGACTTGTGTGTCAATTCCAATGCTTTAAAAATTATAATATGGAAAAACATAGTTCTTGGAAAACTCCATTATGTTTAACATAATTAAGTAAGAATTGAAGTGAACAATCATGAATTGATGCCAACATTATTCTCAATGCAGATTAACATCACATGGTAAGCACATGAGAACAAATGATAAAGCTGGTAATTCTATGGATAGACCCAAGGATGAGATATTGGGAATCCAATCAAACCTCATCATAATGAGAATCAAGAAACATTATGTTCTTGAAATACCATGCAGTATAATGTCATACATCAAGTACTTACAGCCCTGATGTTTAACATCATGTCTTAAAGATGATGAGACACATTTTAATGATCTGTTTCATGGACATAAGCATATTGTTTAGGTTCATGTGATTCAGAAAGTAATATGGTGTCCCTAATGGTTATGTGAAATGTGGTTCTATGAATTTCCCTCACATGAATGAAGTCCAATGTGGTCTCTGCCACACCACACTTCACTCTAAGAGCACTCTAGGCAATGAGGACAAATAAGGTTGTTAGCATGGCTTGGATAAAGAAAAAATTTATGGGCTTCACTATGTATCTGAAGAGGGTGATAATCAATGCACACAAAAGAATGAAAGGTACATGTGGTTTAATGTCATGTGGTGTGGAGGTATTCCCATTTAGGTTATCTAAATATAGTAAGGATGAAGGATCACCCTTCATGAAAGGATGATAATCTTATGCATGGACCTAGAAGTAGGGGTCTAGGAATCATTACATATCTAGATATAAAAGGGATCAATCAATATGTAGTTCTTTAATTTCCATGTGGTTTATCAACCTGCATTAACGAAGAAGATAATCCATGTAGTTTAATTTAATTTGGGGAGGACGAAGGTGAACTGACATGAATATGATGGAATAAATAAGGTCCATGAATCATTGGGATTGTACTCCATGGATGTTTCCTATGTACCCTCACAAGATGGGAATGAAATTCCTTGTTTTCAATGGAATATGAGGTACCTGACGTAGGTTTCCCCATACATGGATGTGTGTTGGGAACAAGATGGATGGAGAATAAAGTAATAAGGGTTTACTGTTATAGAGTGTTGTCTTTTGTTGTCATAAAAGATAAATCAAATCATTATGTAAAGAACATTGAAAATCTGATGATGCTAAAGCTATTCGATCAATGGATACATATAATGATAGTGTAATTTGTGATAAAATCTGAAGAACAATTATGCGATTCAATGAAGAGAGGACATGGAAAAAGAATGACGATCATGGGAGGCACAAAAGAACATTCTATGGTGGCACCGTTTTGTAGTGTTTTCCAATTTTCAGGGCCATACAATCGAGAGATTAAGAAATGTGATTTGTAAAAGGACGGTTCATACAAGTTTGAATATGACCCGGTATGTTGCATGCAAGTTGTTTTCAATGAGAAAAAAATCAAAATCTGTCAAAGGAGAGGCTTGCATGAAAGATTGGGGTTTTTCACAGAAGATAGGTTTTTGCACACAAGATTGAAGGTAGTTTTGAATCTTGAACACAAGGAATGATTCATGGTCCAAACATAGAAAAATAGAAATGGAAGGAAGCGCGCGAAGGATTCTATAAGTGTCTGAAAGAAGAGGTTGGCGCGAAACAGGCTTATGCGCCAAAGGCGACATTAAATGGGGTTTTCTAGGCGAGGCATGACTGGAAGTCCAAACATCCAAAAATGGTAAAGGCATGAAGTGAATCAAGGATTCATAGAAGTGCGTAGAGGATAATGTTGGCATGAATGATAATTATGCTCCTTGGGAGACATCAAATGTGGCTTTTTGGGATGTGTGACTTATGTGCCTAAGGAGATGTCAAATGGGGTTTTACATGACGCGTCTGGATATTGCACGACAGATTAGAGTTTTTGTGCACTGGGGTCAATGAGGTCTATTAAAAGGGGATGACCCCCTCCATCTATTAAGGATCCAAACATTGATAAATCACAAGATCTAAGGTGTGGAAAAATATTATGAAAAACAGGGTGCATGAAATAATTAGAGTTTCACACAAGAAAGTGATGTTGTGAACAGGAAGAGAACTCCACAAAAGAAGAGATTTGCATGTAAGAAGGGAGTTGCGCTCAAGATTGAATACCTTGGAGGTCATCGTATGAACTGTCTCGACACATGTGGTGGGTGTCGGGAGAGTAATGGTAATATGATCTAAGGGGTGTCGCATGTCTTGGATGGAACCATGGGTGGACCTCACATAACCAAGTCAATTATTCTAGAGGGTATTATATGACATGGATGAAACTTTGAGGGGATATCATAAGGATTTCCCAACATGCCCAGAGGATACACTACTAGAGATGTATATTCATTTCTCGATATGTCGACAATACTTTTATGACATTAGTGGGAGCTAGTATATGAGTCATGTGATCTATATTAAAGATATCTCTCTCCTTGGGTGATAAAACTGGAGGGCTCACAGGATCCAAATGTTGCATGTGTTGGGTTCGCAAGACCAATCCCAACATGACTAGAATGTTATGCATATCGCAAATGACCTATCGAAGGGATGTTGTGCGATAGTGGTGGAACAACAAGTTTCAATCACATATTCATTGTTGAAACATGTGAAGCATGAAAAGGTCCACAGAAATATCTTTGGATAGGGTTTCCTACATTAAATCATATTTTCCCCTTATGATGGGAGTGCCAAGATTTGGTTTAGTGTTAGTTTATTTGGGTTTCGCATGATCTGGAGGTCATGTGATATAGTTTTCCCTTTTATTTTATGAATTCTGTCATGTGGTCTTTTATAAATCACTTGGAGGGATTTATTCTTTGAGAAAGACTACTCTAGCAGTCCACGTGTGTGTTACCTAGTAGAATGATGAATTGTATCATGACTAGATATATGCAGAAGCCTGGAGTTTGAGAAATAATATATGTAGTGGCTATCTAGTCCATATATCGAATATTCGATCCACCAACCAAAAAAAGAATAGACAAAACAATTTTTCATGTTGGGGAACTAAATTTATATGAGTATCCATCCATCCACTTTTTGGTTTTTGCGATACATCATGAATGAGTCAAGGCTATAGTCAATGTTTTGCAGGTTTTATAAGGTATTTCCTTTCTCTGTGGTGGACCACATCAAGGGTACCACTAGATTTTCATCATGCATAGGTCCATCCAACCATTGTTATATTATTAATGACTATTGAGGACTTGCACTTCAAAGGGATTCTATGTTTCCATGTCAACATGTCCAATGGTCTTTGAGAGATTCAAATGACTATTGGAAGGCATCAGTGAGTCATTGGATGGCCTGTCTATGGGTCTTCTATGACCACATTAAAGTTTGGTTGGGCGGATAACATGAACATTGATGATCCCAAACCCTTGTCACCTTCTCCTTTCATATCTCCATTATTTTATGTGATTATGTTTTGGAGTCCTGGGAGATTATATGTATGGTATTGTGGCTATTTAATCTACTTTTTTTGATACGTTGGATATAAATGAGGTGTCCTATGGTGGATTAAAATATTAATGACAAGTCATTGAGCAATATGGATTTTGCGAGGCGAGCGAAGCCTTTCACATAGGGATTGTTGTGTTGTACAGGTCATTAGGGGAACACTCCATGTCTTTTACTAACTTATGAACACTCTCGCCTCCCCTTTTTCAATATCCTATTTATTCATTTATAATAGTATGGGGTCATGTAATATTTAATGATCAATTATTGGGTTTTATGCAGGATTGATCTGGTGATTTTTTGATTGAAAAAATTGAGGCATATAGAGATCGTGAAAGAAAGTATGGGACAAGTCTCTTTGTATGTATTGGGAGATCCAAGAGTTTTCTGGATGCATGTGCATGATTCATTCTAGTTAGGCTGACATTCTAAACAAACATCAGTAGCTGAGGCGATCATGACTCAAAGGTCTTGCGGTGTCTCACAGATCACTCAAGCCAAGTACCATGGGTCCTCAAGCGACCGAAGACAGTACTCTCTTCCTACCTATTAAACCCATTTGCTTCATGTGACAATGGATGCGAGGTATGAAAGATTTATCCAGTAATATTTGTTATTTATACTCAATTTTCTAGTGGTTTCTCATATAACCAATCTGGATCACATAAGGTTTCACTTGTATTGGGGACAAAACACAGTGTTTTTACATAGGAAAACACTGAATTCTATGTAGGTTACCATGTAGTGTAGATGAAGAGACAATGATGTTTTTCAAGTTTCATCAAATAGGATTTGGTGTGTCTCATGTATTCAGGGGTGCGATGCATATCCTTCAGTGACCATTTTCTCCTCTCACCTCTTCATAGTTATCTCCTTTGATTTTTCAAGTAAATTTTCAATGTACATGCGTGATGTCTTGGATATACTCTAGGGATTTTATTATATCCAATAAGTATTTGGTGAATGATATTGTGTCCACCAAGGGTCTATTATTAGAAATGTCAAAACCATTGATTTTACAAGTACATCAGACATATTTTCAGGTACAAGCCATTGAAAAACCACCCAAACTAGGGAATTATCATTTAGATATCATCGTTTTCCTAATGGTGAACTATTTTTCTTGTTGAGGAGGGTTTCACATGACTTATCATAGGTAAGGCGCATTTTTTGGAGACTTCTCTTGACCTTGCAAGGGACACACAATCATTAGTCTTATAATCATCTTCTTATTCCATACTCTCATGGGGAAAATAATAACAACATATGAATGATTATTTCATTTAGGGTTTGCGGATTCTTATTTACATGGTGCCAATAATGGTGTATTACACTTTTTCCTTAGGTGGCATGTAGGAACTAATTAGAGTGGCGAATGTAAATTTTATTATACACAGTTTTATTTATATGAGTTCACCCTTGATGGTGGATAATCCTTCCTAAAACGCAGAAGGGGCATCCTGGCTATCTTTTTCTTCTAACACATCCTCTAACTCTTCATATTCTTCATGATTCAATGTTTATGCATCATCATAGGGAGGAGATGAAAAAACATGTTACTCAATATCATTAGTGGTGTTTTCAATTAGAAATTTTTTGGATAAAGAAATCATTTTGGGCTCACTTGATGGAATTAAACCATATAGGAGTCCTGAAGGGGAAACATGGTTCCAAGAATGGGTCTCTTAACCCTATCATATAGTCATGAATGATTCATACAATTCACTTGATAAAACCAGTCTTTGATGAAGGTTAGGGGATGGAATGATGAAATTTTTATTCAAGATTTCCTTATCACTTTTAATGTTGATAACGTATTTAGAACCATTGGGAAAAACTTTCATAAATAAAATTGTGGAATCACCAGAATGTAAATTTGAATTCAATCCCACAATTAAAATTTAATTTACTGAATGAACATAAACATCAATGTGATTTTCTAAAGGGTTATCTGGGATCATCTCCAAGACAGTTAGGGCATTATTTTGGGCCAATTCATTAGATATTGATTGCTTCCCTTCATTATGATAGAACTATGAATAAAAGTATAGTGTCTCACAAGATTTTAACAGGGCCTTGTAACCATATAATTTCAAAATTTAACAATTTATATTATATTGATTACATTGGTGGCATGAAGAAATAATGGCCACATGCTCATGTCGCTAGTGTAATTCCATTTATAACATTGATTCATTCATCATGTCGAACCACTATGAACCCTAAATTGGACATAGGATTTCTAAACTATGTTTAGAGTGTGATCTCGTCAATATTCTCTTTCTTGTTCTTATCATAAACTAATAAAATAAACGTTGAAGGAGACAAGTGAGATTCCTTTAGACCTAGTTGACAATGTATCTGAGCTAGGATGATGTTGAATCTAGAGCTATTGTCAATGAAGTCTAGTCAGATATCAATTCCATTTATCCATCATGGTATATGCATGGGTCTAACATGTACTTTTATGACAGTACCATCATCTTGTTCGGTGATGTACATGTCTAAATGGAATTATAATGGATTTTTATCCACACAAAATACATCAGCAGCCGCAAATTCAACCCTAAACACTAGAAGGATTGAGAAATCCACAATAAGTGCTTCATGGAGATATTTTGACTAACTCAAAGCATAAAATATTTATTAATTTTTCTATCCAAGTCCAGTTGCTTCAAAACATCATACATTAGGTCCAATGGTTAGTGCAATATGTAATAACAATTCACCATTGTGGGATCTATAGAAGCTGATTTTATTATGTTGATTGATCGTCTCTTAGGGATGAAGCCATAACTGTTCCACCACATGGTGGATTAGATCGGCTAGTTATTCCTACAAGATGATTTGTTGGATGTGTATCCTCTAACTAGTCATCCATCATAATCAATTGTGTGATAACCCTACCTTGTATGGGGTATGAACTCTCTTGTTTTTTTTTTATCTTGTTTTTGAGATTTCCTGTTGGTTGTGGAAGCCTAGACAGTTCGACCGGGGGTTTGGAAGAAGTTGTGGATTCAAGATTGACCGTGTCTTCCTCTAAGTCATCAACACTAAAATAATCATCCACTAGTCCAACAATAATGTTCATAGAAATCAGGCTCATAATTAAAATCATCAAATGAGTAGGGATCTGTTAAGTGTATAATTTTGATGGAACCAATGATCAACACCTCATCGAATGAAAATTATTCATGTGGGGTTGAATCTTGTTCTATTATTTAGAAGAGAAGTTCCCATGATTTTTAGAGGGTCGTCATGAAATCAAATAAGATAAAGGAGAACATTGGACTTGTCACAAACTCATCATCTTTTATTTGTTCTTTATCTATTAGCCCATGTCTCTTCTATGAGTATGTACCTTCATTGGTCAGATAATTTGATGAATATATCTTTTCTATAGTAGAAGTTATTGGAGGAAATGTTGGATTCTTCATCTATGTTCATAGAATGTTATGAGTTAGGTTGATTGAATTATACCCATACAATCACATATCATCCATCCAATATTGATTTAAAAAACTTTCTCCTCTCTTCCTCCTCAGGATCGGTAGAAGAGATGTATACCACGTGGGACGGTGAATTTTTTACTCTCACATTCCAAGAATCCACAATATTTTGTAGGAACTCCATGAAGGAAAAAAATATTTTATGGGATGGAAAAACATTTAAGGAAAGGGAAATAGTTTTGGAAATCCTCATCACTATATTTATTAGGATTCATGGGTTTTTGGAAACTCAAATATGGTTTTTTTCAAATCAATGATGATGTAGCCAGGGACATGGTCATTCTAAAAATAATAGACTCTAATTTTTATATCCTCAAACATTCTACAACTATGATATCTTTGATTATGTTGACATGGATGTCATTGTTACTGATTCTCAAGAGCGATATAGTTGTGGTATTGTGTGTGTTTTGAGGTAGGAGCAAGTGCATGGTCCTTCTTATGTGTAACTATAGAGGCTTCCTCCTTTATTGTTCAACTTAAATGAGCTAACATGATTACCTGGGGAATATATATGGTCTCTGCGATGGATTTTTCTATCTATTTAGGAGTTACATCTAGATATAGGACCCATAATATGTATTTCACATGGATCAATGGTGTGAGTAACTCATGTCATACATTTTACATAAAAATATGTAGTTAATCTTCTTGAGGGAGTAGTAGGTTCAAATAGTAATTGAATCCTTTAAACATAGTAATGAATCCTAAGAATCATTATTCTTTTTTTTTGAGATCAAAATCATCCATCTAATGTAGTGTTAATATGGAATTGAAGACAAAATATTGATGTAGACCACAGTATTTAGTGATCAATTAGCACTGTAAACTCATATGTCATACAATGTCTGGACCTTGTAGTGATTAAATGGAGAATCTATGTTTCAGTTCTATCTGTGGTTCAGGGGTTCCCATCCTGGGATCACTACAAGAGGGGAAATGTGTCATGAGTTTCTCTGTATCTCTGAGGCCATTGAAAATTGGAAATGTAGGATTCTAAATGAATGGTGGTGGAGGATTAGCATCCACCCAATCTTGGAAAGCCTTCATTTCTTGTTGTTCTAGTTCACACCATCCTTCCTTATATTCCAATAAATTCATTAATGACTCAATGATATACTTATTTATTCAAGGAATATATGGCTGAGTCAGTACCTAAATATGTGTGGTGACTGGTAGGAACAATAGTGGAGGAACTATTGGATTCTTCTTGTCAGAATCCAAAACGGGGCGACTTATAAGGATGTTCCTGACCGTGTTCTTGATATAAACTCAATTTAGGGTATTCATGATCATCAATCATAGGATTCAAATATATTTCTTGTATATTTCATTGATTGAGTGAATGATCTCTATCTACATTCGTTTTTGTTGAAAAACATCATTGCATAGGTTCTGAAACTAGAAGTGAGATATGGGGGGTCTTCTTTTGTAGTATATATGGTATAATGACTTACTTAGATTAACTGTACATTGAGTCTTCTCAATAGTCTTATTTCATCCTCATATTAAGATAATTGTTTCTTTAGGTAATGAGATTGTCCTTCTTATGGGGGGGGGGAAGAGGGACAAGTTATGAACCGTAAAATTTCCATTATATGGTTCCTTTCTAGGATCTAGAGCAGGATTATTTGAGGGGATACCCAAATTTTGCCCAACATTCTAGTTTCAGGTTTCCACACATTCTACATTCATTTTGTTATGGACTATGTCATGACCATGAACACCATCCCTTGAATTCCCTCAACTGGAATCATGCTATAAAGTATTTTCAGTGACATGTTTGATGACATCAAATAATGTATAGCACATTGTAGGTATTCTTTAGGAATCACCATGTGATCTCCTTCTTCTGCACCCTCCACCAAACCTTACTAGCCTATTTTTTGAATCATCAGGAACAATTCACTGAAGTATGTGATAGAGGTAATACCATGAATAATTATTTTTATTCATTATAATTAAGTCCACTAAATCACAAAATGGAATATATTGAGTGGATTTTATTCACAACATATTCACTAATTGGGAGAAATATGATATCCATTCAAGTGTTTATTTTTTGTGGTGAAAAAGCCTCTAGCCTTGAGGAATCGAGTAAGTATTTATCATCTTTGAGAACCCTTTGGGCCCTATTTTCCTGATATGAAGGATGGTTTTAAAAAAACCATCGCCTTGTGGGCTGGGGTTGCACTGGAATGGCTATGGATGATATTATCACATTGTGACTTTTGATAATTGTGGATTACTGTACAAACTTGTGCTTGGATCTTTACCCACGACTCTCTTAAATAAACAATTTAGAATGTTGTTATGATATTTTATACATCTACACAATCTAATGGTTCAAAAATCTAAATGGATGGATAAATCAATATTCTCATAATCATGATGTAAATTTCATTCAACATGATTCTCTCTTTGGGCCGGACTTCGGTGATAGTTGTTCAGGGAATATTTTCTTCTATCATATCATCAATATTGAACACAATCTATTTGTTGTTGCTATCTTGGGGAAATGAAATTCCATTGGGAAACATTTTTGTGTGATTTCATGGATTGAAATTTTATTTAAATGTAATTCCCCTTGTATAACCAATCCTTTTCTGTGAGCTCCGAATGGTGTATCTGTGATCATCATTTTCATCCTCATTAATGCATCGAGGAATTCAAATTGAAGGGATACCTGCTGTTTGTCAATATATAGATATAGGTAATGCATGAGAGATGACATGAAAATTCGACATTGTAACCCATATTTTACCATGACGTGAGTTTGATACTCATTATAGGGTAATACCATGGGTTTAAGGTGGAAATTACTTTTCCATCTGTTGAGGCAGATTCCATTCATACAATCATTCACCAACACCTCTAGAATTCTATATTGAGTGATAGATAATGGAAAAAAACATGACTGATATTTGTTCTTTAGCTTTTTGGTTCCTCCAGTTTAGTGGATCTTCATCGCCTTTCACATGAGGTTCCTTGATCTATTCTGAACGAAGTGGTCACATCCTGATTGTATTACTACATGAAATGGGATTGGTCGGGGTTTCCTCTACTAGGTCAGAAATTGAATGACGCAAGGGATGTCTTTATAATGACCATAGACTTTTTATATGTTCCAATATATAACTAATTTTAATTACTAGTGATAGGAAGTCAAACACGACTATTGTTTTTTCATGTTCCTTATTATTGGAGGACTTTCTCATCCGTACCTTACCCATTGATGATTTCATTTGGCAATGTTCATCACTACCATAGATAAAACATTTGTAGGGATCCCCATCATGGGGTGGACCATCATGGTGGATTAAAACTAGGGGAAGACCCTCTTTCTCCTTGTTCTTCTAGCCACATATATGTATTGTGTGGCTCTTGTAATGAGATATGATATCGAGATTGACCAAATATTCCAAAATCAAGCCATCATCTGAAAGAGTCCGATGCATACATTCAGAGATATTTCTACATCACTCATAATTTAAAATTGGTAGGGTATGATCTTGATCTAAGATAAATAAATGACTGAGGGAATTAATAACATTGTACCCTTCAGGATCAGGGTACCACCTGAATGTGCCCTGAACCCATTTTGTCAGATAACCCCATGCATATTTCCCCAAATGCCAAAGGCTTCCAACCAGTATTGGGGGAGAAGGTGTGATATTGGGGAAACAATGACCTCAATTGTAGAGTATACATAGACGAAAATCAAATAGTAAAAACTAGAAGAATCAATAATATCAAAAAAAATAGCCAAAGAAAGATATTAATAATTTAAATAAAACATATATATAAATTATGCATGAGACATTTGTCTATGAAAGAAGCTGAACATGTCCCAATGATATAAAGACAATACAAAAACCTATAAACAGAAAATAAAGTAAAATCAAATAGCATCGCAAGCCTCGTCTTAGTCACATGCTCTCTAACTCCAAAAATATTAATGTTTCAGGTGAAGAAGGGCGTTTTCCCATACCTAAACCTACAATCATATAGTCTTTTTGGGTCCAAAAGCATGACCCAAACCGGATTTGAGATAAATCCTAGTCAGAAACCACCAATAGATCGATTCCTAACTATCAGTGAATATATATAGCTTGTAATATGAATAAATGAAGTGATAAAAATTGAATTAATAAAAAGTAATCAATCCTATAGTTTTCAATTACATTAAGTTACATTTATTATTCATCCATTGAATAATGTAATCTTAGGATCTAGATTATGCTCTATATCCCCTTAGTATTAGTAACAAATCATATGTCTCAAAATAAAATCTAAAAAATCTTTCATGACTTAGTCGAATATTTTTCTTTGTCTTGGGAGACTCATCAAAATAATTCAATCACTAAAAAACAACCCTTCAGGGAAAATCTCATAATCTAACCCCTTTGGTTTAACATAACACCTTATCATTAAATAACGAGCCTTTGGGAAGCTATTTCGGTGTATCCCCTATGTACGAACATAGCAACAATTCAATTAAAAATGCCCATCGAGGAAGCTCTATCTGTCAATACCTCTGGGTCAACATGGAATTATGAAATTATAAATGATCTCCTAGGTAGCTTTCATGGTTAATACCTTTGGTTCAACATATACACCTAGGTTATCATGGTCCTATGTAAAATGGTGCACATATAATATCAATGCAACTGTTTTAATATGAAACTACTACATTGAAATCGTTCACAGCTATATCACATGAATTCCATATCATCAATCAAACTCTATCCCAATTGACCAAATTATAGAAACCCGGGCAAGCCTAATAGGAATCATAGACAAAATGGCCATAAATAATCAATCGAGGAAAACCGAACCCACAGGGTATCGGAATAATAATGTTTCTAACTATAGGAATAAGCAACGACCCTTTATCAATTAAACAACTAATATTACGAAATAAATATGGCTACATTAAAAAATATGAAATACCTCAAATGTGGGTACGTGGAACATTTAGCACATATAATCCAAATACAAACAAAGAAAAGAACAAACCACATACCTCTATGAAACATGATCGATATACTTGGATGTCGGCCACTGAATCATCATTGATCAGAATAGATCTACAAAATGTTGAAAACACACAACCTTGAAGAAATTACAAAATAGATGGAATTAGGAATAAAGGATATTAGGGTTTTGATATCTCACCGATGGGATTCCAATGTATCTGATAATGTCTCAATCACTGCTCATATAAAAAACCTTGTGTTTTATCATTGTTCTCCATTTCTAAGTACTACATTACGAATCAGAGGAAGAAGAATTTGTCTTTGGAAATAAGACATGAACCCACTCTGATATATACATTAAAAATTAAATTACAATTTTTGTCCCATAAAACTACTTGATGTGTATTAGCCTCAACCGGCACCTGACTCATGCAGTATGCTAGGTCACCAAAAAGCCATGTAGTCATCCATTACGTGGAATTACATGGCTATATGTGGAACCTGAGTACATTAAGTTTACTCATAAGTACACGGCATGCATAAATAAAATCATCAATTGATCTATTTTACACAAAATCAACACTATATAAAGATCAATTCCTGAAATGAAGATCATGGTTCATACAAACATCCACTTAAAGTAATTCTTCCCCGAATTTACCTTTCAAGGGTGGAGAAGAATAATCTACCAACAACTTCTGAAACTGTGACCATATGTTGGCCTCCCTCTCCCATGTATCGTCCTATACTCGCACATGCTACCACAACACCTATACCATAAGAACATACTAACCATAGAAAATAGCTGTGCAACAATCTATAAATCGAATAGGGTGATCCTCAAATAATGTTTCCACCTCCAACTCAACATCCTTTTGTTAAAAAATAAGTGAAGGTTCCGAAAAATAAGGTTGTAGCTGACAAACATGAAAGCTTTTTTGCATAGCATGGTACCTATGAGGTAAGCGATACTAACAAGAAACCACCCCAACTCTCTACATAACCAAAAACGGACTAAAGTATCACAGTGAATGCCACCCCATTATCCAAATACTAATGTGTCCTAACCACAGTGTGAAATGAAAGAAAACTAGATATCCAAATTTGTACTCCGGAAGTCATCTCAATTGATCAACATAAGATTTATGATGAGATTTTTCTAAAACCATCCTTTTACAAATAAACTACACCTATATAATAGTCTCTTAGACATGGTTAGGCCCAAGTATAACTGCATCTCCTACCTATATCCAACATAGGGGTGATCAGCATGGTCTAACAATCATATCTTCTTAAGGATCCATCAGAATAGTTTCAGAAAAATATTATTGTCATCAAACTCCCCAAAGGGCATATGTCCCTCCTAATAGCATCTGAAATATAGGAGGCATACATGGTCCTTGTCCTCTAAAACTAGAATCGTGCGTTCAAACTAGAAATCTATCTAGAAATGGTCTGCTATATTAATATGTACCTATGAACCCAAAGCCCTATGTAGTCCCTTACATACATGGGAAGTAAACTGAGAATCCCTATCTGAAATGATAGAGATTTGAACCCCATGAAAATATACAATATCTTATATTTTAAACATTCCATTCTTATCAACAATGATGGTTCCCTTGATCGGCCAGAAATTTGAATCCATCGTTAGTTTATCAACAAACACCCATAAAAAATCATTTCATCAAGGCAGCCATGGTAAACCCATCATGATATCTATTGCGACATCATTCCACTTCCACTCAAAAAATGGGTATCTTTTGAAATGGTCCTACTATTAACTAATGATCCACATTCACCTGGTGATAGGTGGAATATCTCATAAAAACACCTACTAATCCCTCATTATTCCTTGAATCTAATACTAATTGTGAAGATCTTGATACATCTTGGTGACACGAGGATGTACTTCCCATATGGAGGCATGAAATTCTCATAATAGCTCCTCATGCATGTCTTCTGACACCCATATATGTCTATGAAAATAAAAATACGCAGCCTTTCATATGGACCCCCAGGAGTAGGGACCTCACCAATCACACTCTCCTGTATGAATAGGTCTTTGAATTATGATAGCTACCACAATCACACATGATCAAGCATTATATAGATAAAAAAATAGAATAAAGAAAAATCTTCTCATATGCATCATGCACCTCCAAATGCATCTCATAGAACAAATCCATAATCTTTCCCTCACAACCGACATATTAAAATTTTTGTATCTGAGTTCTCCTACTTAAAACATCAGCCACTCTATTGCATTTCCATGGTGTGTATGCTAGCTCAAATTCAAAAAACTAAATGTACTCATCTCTCTTTCATTGTCTAAATTTCAGATCATTTTGAATGAATACAATCTTGAGGATTTTATTGTGGGTGTATTCAAAAAACTGATCTCCCAAAAGATAATTTATCCAACAATACAAATCATGCACAAATACAGATAACTCGATAACGTGCATTGGATTATTACTCTCATGTTCCTTCAACAACAAAGACCTGTATGCAATGAATCCTTCACACTGTATAAGCACTTCACCTATCCTAACAACTTATGAGTCATAGTAAATGGTGTAACTCTTTCCTATATTTTAAAAAATATGGTTCGGTGTTGAAGGGAATCATACATTCATATCATAAAAGGAATAATTGCCAGAATGTATCCATAAGTACTTCACACCCTTAATAGGCAGGCCTATCAGTGGTGCTTATAATCATGAAAAGTCTTGAATAAAGAATCTTTAGTAGCCATACATCCCCAGAAAACATTGTACCACAAATAGGTTCTTCAATAACTCCCAGGAAACTATTGCTCTATCCTTATCTATCTCTAACAATAAACCTCTTTTAGACATGACATGTCCCAAGAAGTGAATCTTGTCTATCCAAATGTGGAACATTGTGTGATTATCATAAAAATGATGTTATCATAGTTTACTCAATATAATCTCGTGATTGATGGAATGATCTTGTCAAGTGTGAGAGTACACCAAGATATCATCCCTGAAGTCAACCCCAAAATAGTCCAAGTATGGAACACTTGGATCATAAATTCCATAAAATATTCCTGCACATTCGCCAGACCAAACATTATAACCAAATACATGCAAAGACCATACCTGCCCCTACTTTATATAAGAGGTATATCAGATTTTCTAACGTGCATATGAAGATAATCAAATGTCAATTAAACCTATGTGAATAGATTATCTCCTCAAATGTGATCAAATGGATCTTCAATTGCTGACATGGAATAGTGGTTCACGACCTATATAGTGCCCCCGCCACCCTACCAGGCTACACTAAACGGATCCACCCATCTGTCACTAAAACAATTTCATCTGGATACCACATCCATGACATCATACATTATTGGAATGGACTAAAAAAAACCAATTCCCTAACTAATGAAAAACTATAGGCCCTGCTCTATAATGTGGATTCATAAAAGATCCCCTTTCACTCGTTGATAGTGAGAACATCTAGCAAAAAATGATAAAGATGTACCATCATGCTCCATGATTGGTACTCAACTGGGACCTTCATTTAATGTGTTCATGTACTACCAATCATTCCATAGTAGTATCAATCCACATGGATACCTGAAGAAACATCCATGCGGCCCTTCCCACTATCAGTCAAAGGATTACCAACCCTGGATGCTGAACCACCCTAGATCATTGCTCCGAACTCAATGAGATTTCTCTCAGTAATCAGCACCTGGATTAAAATACTTGTCACCTAATTAATCATGAAAACACTCACCTAATATCAGATGATGTACATGAGACCATATTCTAATTGACTATCTAGTGTAACTCATCACCTCTCAAAACATGTGTGATGTGATGAAGCTCTATAACTTGATAAGAATAATCATCAACGAAATAAAGACCTACTCCAAATTCACAAACTCATAGGCTCTATATACCCAAAACATATCTTTGTTTATTTAAAAATAGTGGGTCCACATGACACATCACAATCCATATACATATGATGTCCTTCCTTTGAGATAAAATCCCACCATCTATTGGTGGTATCACTAAGAATATAAGTAGTGAGATTCAACCTCCTCTCAGCAGGTGTCTATAGATGCTCAACGATAGAAATCATGTCCACCAACCAAGACACAGTATCATGTGTTCCACAATCTCATGAAAAATTGGTAGAATTTCATTGCGAGAACACCCTCAATTAGTCATCCATCGTCCGATAATGTTGTTGTGTTCCCTAAAAAGTATGCATCATCCTCATAAGGCCATCACAGAACTGCGCATTAGCAGCTATGTCTGGTATAACAACTAGTGACAAGACATGAATTATGAGAGGATCTTCTAGTAGTCATTAAATTACCATTTCCAGTGTCTGATCATTTTCAAGTAACTAGCATATAACTAGATGAAGTATTGGTGGCATGACTTTTCATGGTCATGTGCACTCCTCAACACATGATTAGTAAGGAAAACAACCTAGAAGAGGTAGAATGGAAAAAGAGAAATAATTCATTACATTTTTACAATAGACGGTTACACAACATGTAGAACCACTATATGGATTGTTACCTTATATGATTTAACATGGTTATGTACCTCTTCCATCCAAGTCATTTAACACACCATACACACAATGAGTTCATCGTGAGACACGGTGTGAACATCAATATTCACTCCTTCCTATGTACATTTACATGGATGGAAATACATGGTCCTGCTGATGTAAAACTGCATGGTTTGTTCCCTCTAGACAATTCATGTACTAAAATGTTCCATCCAACCATGATGTTAGTCACATGACTACATACACGGTCGATTTTAGCACGACATGTACTCCCAATACATGACATGTTCTATTAAAAGATTACCTACCATGTTTCTCTTCTCACACAGTCATTAATACAGTTAACATGTACATGGATTGTACTTATGATACATAACATATACATAAGAAAATGTATTTCTTCCAGAACTAAAGTATAAATTGTGTGTGTTCAAAACATCACATGCCATGATTTTGGGGTTTTCTGAACAACAAGAATCTGAAACATCTCCAGAACTCCCAAATCATAAATTTTTTTCCATGGAATTCCACATTCTAATCTGTGAGTTCCCATAATCCTCATGAATCGTTAATTTTCATTCCTATTCAAATTTCTTCATAATATAATCCCTTTAATGTTTAATAATGATCCACCGAATTATGATCCAAGAGGGTCCATAACAACTCAGGGAAAAAATCTTGGAATCCCTTCCAATGAAAAATTACATATACCAATACCATATCAAAATAGATAGTATTATATCATAGAATATATCACAATTGAATTCATATCTATCACAACATCTATCACAACATCATGAAATTATTAATGCGCCAAACATGGCGTGATAATAATGATAGACATGTCATCTACAGAAAGTGCCTATATGATGTATGAGATAGAATACCCTCCTATCATTGGGATGAAATATAGTAGAACCACAATAATATCAATACTAATAGCAGAAACAAGTGAATCATCCTAAAATGATATCAAATTAACTGTTATAATTGAAAACCCATAAAAATTGTAACATTCAAGGAAGCATGGATTTTCCCTATACACTGGTTAGCAACTCAAAATCAGAGATTATTACCAACTACCCATTCCTTCCTATTCCAGTATATAGGATATAAATATTATTGTAATGAAGAAAAGAAAACTCCTATTTTAAAACATTGTAAGGTCTCATAACCGGGTGTCATCCATAGTTCCTCGAACCTGGTTAATCACCTATCATAAAGTGAATTTCACCAAAAACCAGAGGCTGTGAACTAGAATCAAGGGACAAAAAGTGATATTGGGGAAACTATGCCCATAGTGGTGGGATATATGATGTGGAAAACATATAGTTACAATTGAAGAAGCAATAATACCAAATGAAATAAACATCAGGAGGCTAATAATAATAAAATAACTATAAAATATATATAAATGATGCATGTCACATGTGTCTAGAAAAGAAGCTGAACAAGTCACATGGATAGAAATAAAATATTGAAACAGATATATCAAAATGAATGTAAACTCCAATAGCATCGCAAGCCTCTACTTGGTCACATGCTCTTCTGCTTCAACAACAATCAAACACCTGATGAAGAAGGGCGCTTGACCATATCAATAACTATAATCATATAATCTATTTGGGTCTAAAATCAAGACCCAAAATTGGTGTGAGATGAATCCCAATAGGAAACCACAAAAATATGTATGCCTAGCATTCATTGAAAATATATATCAATTAATATGAAGAAATTATACCATTAAATACGAATTACACTTAAGAAAAAAATCCAACATTTTTCAATTGCATTCATTTACATTTATTATTCTTCATTTTGAAAATGTAATATCATGATAAATACTATGATATATATCCTCATATGTAATAGTAACAAAATGGATGCATCAAAAGACTATCTAAACATTCATGTAAGACCGATTAAAAGATTGTGCTTCATCATGGAAGACTCCTTTCAACCAATCAATCCATCTTAAACAACCTAATAGAGAAGATCTCATAGTATAAACCCATAAGTTTAACATTGCACTAACTCATTAAATAACATCCCTCTTGGAATCCCTCATGGTCTTTACTCAATGGTCTAACAATGAACTAATTAATTTTAAAATGACCACCAGGGAAGATCTCACATTCAATACCTTGGGGTAACATGACCTCAATAAATTATAAATGACCTCGGGGGAAGCTCTCACAGTCAATACTACATGGTGAAAATCGTTACCAATTATCTCAATGTCTAGTATAAAACAGACCACATGTAGTATCTAATCATATCATATAATCTGAAACTAATACAGTTATATCATTCCCAACTATATCACATGCATTCTATATAACCCAAAAACCTCTATCCTAATCTGGAAAGACCTGGAAAACAATGAAATCATAACATGAATATTTGACCAAACAACTATAAACAATCAATAAAGGGAAACCTCACCCATGGGGTTTACAATTAACAATGTGTATAACCTTACAGATAATTAAAAACTCTTTATTAATCGATCAAACTACAGAAGGTAATAAACCATGTTATATTCCAAAACAAGCAACACCCAAAACATGAATATGTGTCAATTTTAGCATATATAATACAAAGATGAACAAAAAAACGTACAAACCACCAACCATGATATCGAATGATCAATATAAATGGACTTTGGTTCCTAAATCTTTATAGAAATTTATAGATCAACATGATGGTGAAAAAATCAGTAACTAAAATATCTCATGGGAGTGACAGAATTTTGAACAAAGGCTCTTGGGGTTTTGTGAACTCAAGATTAGTATTCCAATTCTATCGACATTGTCTCCATCAGATCTTGAATGGATAATCAGTGTTTAGATCATTGTTTGTCATTCCCAAGTGATTTTGTACTATACATTGGATGAAGATGATGTTATTAGACATAACATTCAACCATGCTCTGATATAACAATTAAAAAGTAAAAAATGCATTGTGTGTTCATTAAAACTACACGCCTGGTATTATCCTCAACCGACTCCTAACATAAGTGGTATTCCATGCGACCAATCAACCACATACTTAGTCATTACGTGGCCAGTATGTGGCTATATGCAGAAACTGGTTTCCCAGTGTGTACAAATAAATACAAAACATGTACATTGAAAATCCATTATTCTTCCTTAATCCTCAATATCAACAAAAAATCTAGATCTATACCTGAAATGAAGATCAATGTTCTTATAAATACCAACATTAAATGCATCAAGATTGTAAATCAACTTCTAATTCTCCAGCTGCATTTAATTATGATTCTTCATGGATACCATATTACATGTAGTTTTGGATACTTTTTCGTAGAATTGTTTGTCATGGGATGATGAATGTGCCTTCCTTTGAGTATCCAATTGAAAAAACCGATTATCTAAATTTTGAGTGGGTGTATGTTCTTGATACTATTTTCCGTATGATATAGGGGTGTGTTCTCCATGGCCCTCCATGATAAGAGTAGTGGTATGTATCTTCTCTGTGGAGACATGATGATGAACCACCTCATGTATTGGGAATAATTTTTGTTTCTATACCTAAGATAAATTTTTCTCTTTGGTTTTGACATTCTATATGGTTTCTACGATATGGGATGGTATTTGGGACTTCCCATTAATTATTTATAAGATGTTCTTGGTTACTTCAGAAACTAAAAATGGAATAGACATCTCTTTATTAACAGGAGTAGGTAAATGTGTATGCTACTATCCTCCAATTCTTATCAGTGGATACTGATAGTACTCATGTGTAATGAGATGACTCTGCCCAGTGCATGTCATCAAAGCCTTCAAAATGACATCCCTGAGTGCTGCTAAGGAATTGTGGGAATGATTGCTAAATGTTGGCAGGTGTGTGATCCTTATCTCTATTTTTCACCAGACATGTTTTATGGAGTTATTTGAGTTCCTCTAGATGAGTCTAATAGAACGATTGGTGGGAGTAGGTATGATGAGGTTCCTTTTTGTTGTTATCCACTGTATTTTGATGGTGGGCTTATTTGAATGCTTCCATCCATGTATTCTAGATAGCTTAATGAAAGTGAGTAGGTATATATTCTTTCTCACTTTTTACAAACAAGATGATTTTTTGGACCTCTCCAAAGGGGGAAATGGTATGAAACTTATCTCTATTGGATGATTTTCTTCCTCAGTGAGCCATATTGAACACCTAGGTCTAAGGGACCTGGGATGAATAGACAAATGTTACACCCTCATCATGCTGAGGGTTAACTTCCACATGAAATTCATGATAGAGATTGTTGGAAGGAGCCCTTGAGAAATACCCTTAAGTCTTATGGATGTGGATTTAAGTGGCCTCCTGACCGAACTCCATAATCTATCTATAGGACAAGTTATTTTGTTTTATGGATAAGAACCTGAATCATTTGAATATGGTAGTAAGAACAATTTTCATTACTACCATCAGTCATCGATTAATGGGTTTTTGGTGGTTTTGGTTGAGCTTAAGGGCTTGTCGTGCATCCTCAATGGTAAGGATGGTACTATAAAGACGATACTCTCAAAAGAGTGCATTATAGTCCCTATGTTTTAGACAATGACTTGGTGATAGTATCCTTCATGGTGACTAGGATCTAGCTTGAGTAGCAGTTGGGGTTTTCGTTGCTGTAAACATGATGGAAGTTTTGGGATTTATGAGTGTAATTGAATGTAAGTTCCAATATAAATGAATAATACAAAAATGTTATCCAAAAAAGTAGAAACTTATAGGATGAATACTTGTGTGATTGATTTTCTTGTCTGGCCCTCATTTCTATTGAGAATATAAGGGGACTAAGAGGTAGGTTCCGCTATCATCTTTATTAAGGATTTATATTGGGGTTTCCATTATTTTTTTGACGGAAATGAGACTTCATTTGGGAAATCAATATTTTTGAATTTGTTTCAATAAGTTTTTTCATAGAACTAGAATAACCCAATGGTTTTCTATCCATAGGTACCATCATTAAAAAGGAAGGTGATCATTAGGAATTTTTACCCATGATTCATAAGAGCTATCTTTGGTTGAAAGGATGGGAGGCCAGACTCATCACAACCTTTTTGGGTGGAATTATTTCCTACTCTAAGAATAACTTATTTATGTAATATATGTAAATTAATCCTTGATTAATTACAATGTTTTGTGTGAGTTATTGCAATATTGGAAATCAATTTTATATATATTTGGCATTTAGAATCTTCTTTATGTATTCGAGGTTCTTCATAATTGGAGATATCCATATATATATGAGGTTCTACATTAATGTTATCTTCATAAATACTACATAGGGATTATTTTTTCATTATTACAAAGTTGCTGGAATTCTATCTAGGTAGTAGGGAAATATAGAAAATAAGTTCATCCATATATATGAATTTCAGTCTAGAATTATTCATCATACAGGTAGATGAGTGTTCTTCTGATGTTGTTATCGAAACCATAGTTGGGATTCCAATAAGTGAAAGAAATAATAACCCATCTAGGTTAGTGTTTCTTAATAGATAAAATCATACCAATTATGGTAAGGTGATAAGAACCCAAACATATATTTTATTTTCATGTGGTATGAACTACTAAGATGGTGGTTCTTAGTAATGTTTTGGGTTCCGACTTATAAATTGGGAGAGTAAAGATCATGGAAGGAATATGAGCATCCTTGTTGAATTATACCCTGATGGGGATATCACCCAGAAGAAATGTGTTCCTTTATGATGTTTGGTTTTAACCTCAGATACGCTTCCAACATTTCACATTTAGATTGAACTAAAAGACAACATATTATGTTATTGGGGAGAAAAACCAATGGATAACCTCAATACAATTTATCACACGGGTGTATGGTTGTTTGAGAGGATAGGTTATAGGTGATTCCTAAGAATGATATCCCCTGTGGAGGGACTATGAGTGATTTTTTAGCACTTGTATATATGGGGTATTAAACAAAAAATTACTCAAGAGAAGAAAAACCATATTATGATAATAATGGTTGGGGATTATTCATATGAAGGTTACAACTTTATCTTGTTCCCCATGTAGGATTCATATGTATCCAGGTTATAACAGGAATTCGAGTTCCCATAGTTCAATCTTACATGTTGATTTTGTTTGTGTCATGATAATTTTACTCCTCTTACATCACATGTGTAGTGATCAATGTAAGAAATAAGAGGTTTTGAATGGTTGAATAAACCACGCACATTTCCTCATTCACTGGTGGAACAGGTGGGGTCTACAGAGGAAGAGGTTATGGCTTTGGTGGAAGATTCCATGTCTATAGTATTCCATCTAATCAATTTAAATTGGACATGGGTCTAATGTAGATAAGTAATAGAGGTAGAGTAAATATGGAGGAAAAATAATGAATTACCATACATGAAATGATATGGATTACCTCAATAGGAGTTCCCAAAAATTGGTTATGTATTAGAACAATGATCTTATTACATGTAAAAGGAAAAAAATGTGATCGTTAACTTCCCTACCAGGATGTGGAGGATCTAGGTCTTTCAGATGGGATGGGGAAGAGTGAGTCATATCCCGGAAATCCTTGAATGAAAATTTCCCCACATTATACCTATGGTAAGGGTCCATGTGACCATTGATTTTCAAATCTACAAACTCATCAATGAATATTATCCTGCCTTCAAAGACAACATCTGCAAGCATACTTTTAGAATCAAATGGCTCACTGATGGTGATTGTAACACCAAGTTCTACAACTCATTACAAAGATTTCGGAAAGCTTGTAGGCCTCTTCCCTCCCTTAAAGATGGCGATAACCTTTTGGATAAAGAAGAAGACATTGTTCAGAATGTTGTTTCTTACTTTGAATCATTATTCAATGGGCCTTGTATGAACAAGGACCTCATTAATGACGTCATTCAAACACTTGTTTCTGATGTTGATAACAGTTTTCTCCTGGGTGTTCCTCTTGATCATGAAATTAGAGACACTGTCTTTGGTTTGAACCCTGAAAGTGCCCCAGGACCTGATGTATTCACTAATGGTTTCTATCAAATGTATTGGGATATCATCCATGTTGATGTTTGCAAGCTCGTTAAATCTTTCTTTTCTAATGGTTTCTTACCTCATGGCTTAAATTCCCAATTCCTTGCTTTGATCCCCAAAGTTGATAATGCCGCTGAAATCCATATTTTTCGCCCTATAGCTCTGATCAAAACCCTCTATAAAATTATTACCATGCTCATAGCTAACAGACTCAACACTATTACTGACAAAATTATATCCTGCAATCAATTTGGTTTTATCAAGGGGCGATCAATCCAAGACTGCATTTTTCTTGCTTCGGAATGCACTAACATGTTAAATAATAAAAATAGAGGCGTAAACATCGCCATTGAACTAGACATTCGTAAAGCTTTTGACACTATGGACTGGAATTTCATTTTCAAAGTTCTTCATGGTTTTGGCTTCAATGATAACTTCATATCTAGAATTAAAATCCTCTTTCATTCTACTCATGTTTCCATTTTGGTAAATGGATCACCTAGAGTGTTTTTCAAATGTTCTAAATGAGTCAGACAAGGAGATCCCTTATCTGCTATTCTTTTTTCCATTGCAGAAGACTATTTTAGTCTTCTGCTCACCCATATGGTTGACCATAACAAGCTCAAACCAATTCAGGATTACAGAAATGTGAATGCCCGCACTCACCTCCTTTATGCGGATGACATCATTCTTTTTCTAAAGGGTGATCTTAAAAACATCAGAACTCTTAAAGCTGCTATCAACCATTACGAGGAGGTCTCGGGTCAAGTCATTGGTTGGAATAAATCTTTCATTTACTTTGGAAAAAACTTCCCTTCTGCTAGAAAAAATAGTATTATCAATGAGCTTAACATCAAAGAAGGTACTATCCTTTTCAAGTAACTTGGGGTTCCCATCTTCTGGGGTAGACCCAAAGCCTTCTACTTTTCAGGCATTGTTGACCAGGTTCTTCATCAACTTTCCTCTTGGAAAGGAAAATCCCTCTCCATGGCGGGGAGAGTTTGCCTTGTAAAGTCTGTTATTGTTTCCAAACTTGTCTACTCGATGATGGTATATAAATGGCCTACTAGTCTCATTAAAAAACTAAATGTTCACATTAAAAACTTTGTCTGGTCTGGAAGCACTTTGGACAGAAAACTTGTGACTATTCCTTGGGCCAAGTGTTGTAAGCCTATAGCCATGGGTGGTCTTGATATTATAAACATTAAGTTCTTCAATGAAGCTCTTCAAGCCAGATTAACTTGGAACCTGATTCACAATGACACCCCTCCTATTGCTTTTATCAAAAACAGGTTCATTGATAGATTGAAAAGATCTAATAGAAGTTTCATGACCTCTTCCATTTGACCCTCTGTTAGAGACACATATGACAATATTATGCACAATGCTGGATGGATGGTTTCGAGAAACTCTTCCATGAGATTCTGGTTGGACAATTGGACTGGTGCTCCTCTTATCTCTGTGACTCCCCTTGACCATATCCCTGTTGACATCAACTCCACTGTCAATAATGTGATTAATTCTCACATTGATTTCCTTCCCGAAAACATTACTCAAATTATTGATTCCTACCATTTTTCTACCTCATGTGATTTCTTGAGTTGGGAGCCTTCTCATAATGGGATCCTTAATTCCAAAAACTTTTATAATCACTCCTTACACAACACTGATAATGATATGAATTGGATAAAATCTTTTGACAAACCTTGGATCAAACCTTCTAGATTCACTCTTATTTGGCGTCTCGCCCACAATAGGGTTCCCACTGATGTTTGTCTTCAAAGTATTGGTATCCAACTTTGTTCAAAATGTCGCCTTTTCAATCAGCATAGAGAAGATTATAACCACTTATTTCTATCTTGTGCTACTGCCACCGCTCATTGGAACTATATTTTTGACACTTTTGAATGCAGATGGCTGGTTCAGAACTCAATTGGTGAGCACCTTAAGTTTTGTGTTGCTAAGAATAACTCTCAACAAATAAGAAACTTGTTCCTTGCTGGGGTCTCAGAGCTGATACATGTGATATGGTATGATAGAAACTTGATTCTTCACAATAATTTCTCACACAACATTAATGCAGGTAAAATGCGAATTCTCATTGCTATTCGGGAAGCTGCGCTGATTCAGAATGGTTCCTGCAACAATTCGGTGGATGATTTTATTATCCTTAGACGTCTTCAAGTTGAGGCCATTTTCTCGAAACCGTTTTGCACTTTTGAGGTTTTATGGAGACCTCCCTTTCCAGGTTGGATTAAAATCAATGTGGATTGAGCCTTTAAAGGAAATCCAGGTCCTGCGGGTTGTGGAGCCGTCTTCAGAAATCATCATGGTAATATTATGGGGTACTTTCTTGGAGGCTGCGGTACTGCAACCTCTATGGAAGCGGAGATGCTAAGTGTTATTCATGCCACTGCTTTTTCTCTTCAACATGGGTGGAACAACTTATGGATTGAAAGTGATTCTATTACTGTTGTTCAAGCCATTTGGAAGGGAGATATTCATCTTGCTTGGCCGATTACTACGCGCTGGATGAATTGTCTTCAATCTCTCCATGATGTCAGTTTCATTGCAACACATTCTTACCGTGAAGCTAATATGGTTGCAGATGCTCTCGCTAATAAAGGCATTGATCAGACTTTAACATGGCTGGAGGAGCTCCCAGATAATCTGATGCCTTTGCAACTTAAAGATTGTAATTTGATCCCATCTTTTAAACTCTTGTAATCCTTGTTTTCTTTTGCTAGTAAATTTTCTTTGGTCCTTTGACAAAAAAAATGAATATTATCCTCTGGTAGGAAAATTATTAAAAACCTATGACTATATAAATCCAAATATAATTTGGAGACACATTTATGTGACTTTCCCTATGTTTTTGGAAATTATAAGGTCTTAGTGCATGTTTCAACATGGATCCTTTCAAGAAAGTGATCTAGGGAAGGGTAATCCTTGCAATGAGTAGCTTTCAAGGAGGCCTCATGAATGGCACTCTTGATTTGATGGGTTGGGAAAACAATAGAATTTCATGAAATCTTTTTATGGATATGTATGATAGGATGAACATATGGACCCATAGATGTAGAAAAACGTAGATACTAATCCTAGGAGAGAAATGACAAAGAGGTTCTAGGGTATTCACATGAATTCTTGTAAGTGACTGGTGCATGTTCCTATTTTAGGATGGGAGGTTTCTATTGTTCTCATAAATTGAAGTATTGGGAGAATGAGTTGTAAAAGTTTTATTTTTTTGTAACACTTAATATAAATATGTCTCACTATCTTACTTTTATTCCTACTATTTAGTCATTATGAAACTACCTCATAGGTTTTGGAGGATATGAGAAGAGTACTATGGTGATTAGAGCCACAATCGGCCTACGGGGAAATTCATCCTTCCAAATAAAGGCCCCTTGAGTCTATATATAGGGATATATGAGACCCTAGGTGAAGTTGTCTGGTCTTGAAAGCTATTTTTCACCGATATTGATGGGGGATAATGTGGTATAATAATCTTCTATGGATTTGTGATCCTTGATCATTCTTAATCTACCTACTCTTCATTTTTTCTACGGTATTTCTCCATGAATCATTTTCATCCATGTGATTTAATAATTTTTCAATAATAATATCAATATAATGTCCTTCAATAGATTTTTATCATATATAATCCCAATAGGAAATGGGGTTCTGATATTAACCCCTATCCTCACGTATTTTATTTCATTTCACATGTGTAATACTTATTTATAATAAATATAGATATAATATAAATATATTATTAAAACATATTCAAATGTAATTATGTATTTATAATTCCATTAAAATTATAATTATCATTTTATTAACTATTTTTTGGAAAAATAAAAATTTCATGAAAAAAGGTTTGTTTTGCATACAGTATTAATATCAAATTCTCATGTACATGCTCCATGCTAATGATTTAATCATCTATAGAAATAAGAATATAATTCATAATTATATTAATATTTATATACATTTTTTTAAGGATGTGATGAAAATTGAATTAAATCACTTTGGGGAGCCGGTAGTCGATATCTTCGTACAAGTGATGTATTGACTGACGGATGGAATGAATTAATGGTATATAATAATTTAAAATTCATGATTCATAATTATATAATATGTCACAAATATCCATTAAATAAATCCATATGTTGAGCGACATAAAATGGAAATAAAAAACGAGCCACACTACTTCACGAGGCTGCCTATCCATATGTTCGCCCGCCCAACATTGTCATTACTTATATATTGGATACTAATAAAGTAGATAGTATTAATAAAATGTTTTAGATTAATTCTTTAATATTAAGTATTTTATAAATATAATAAATTAAAATTAAATCTATCCTAATAATCTAGCTCATATAAGGTGTTGTAAAATAAAATATGTCGCAAGGTGGATGCAAGAGTCAACATGTATACATGATAAATACTTCCATTTCCCTTTTAATGGAAATGATGTGAAATAGGGATTTCCAAAAAACAATGTAAAAATGTTTTATTTTAATCAATAATGATTTATTATGATAATATTGATATAATATATTTATATTATCTATAATAATATATTAAATTTTATATATTTGGGTAATATTGTTTATGATTTTTTGAGAGACCACACTTGGATTACAACATTAGAATTTATACGATATAAATAGGGTAAGTAAAAAATGATTAATAGAAAATTGAAAGAATATTGAAAGGACTTTGGGATGGTATTTTTCAATCTATAATTCTCAAATAGTGTGAATATTTGGGGAGAATAGGATCCCTTTGATTATTGAGTGGAAGGATACATAATGATTTGAGGAATTACTTAAATGATTTATGTGATATAAGGCCACTATATTCTGAAGGAAGTACTAACTAGACTTGAAATAAGTTTTAGTATTAGATGAGGTATAAATATCTTAATCCATTGATATTATGATGTGTTTAATTGAAATTTCTATACTTTTCCTTTATTTTAACCCAGCCTCCATAAACTCAATTTTAAACGAACTGGTTTGACATATTTTTTCTATTTCTACTATTCATTATATAAAAATTAAGGTTTAGTAATATATTTTTTTATTAATTCTTACGATTCTACAAATAGAATCCATTTTTTATGATATAATTTCAATAATATTCTGAAATTATTTATAAAATTATTTTGTAAAATTTTTTATGATTATTTTTTGAGAAATTTTATTTTTATGTTTAAAAAACATTTTATTATTATTTAAAGCATAGTAAAATAGAATAGATTACTATTCAAATATAGTACTGAATATATTTTCTATAAACATCAATAAAATCATTCTATTGTATATATTGATTTTATTTATTCATATAAAAACACATTTTGTGATTAAAAAATGTTTTCTTTTTGAAAAAACATCATGATTCACCTTCAAATTATTACATTTGTTTTTTTCCAATTGACCCACTATTGATTTATTTTATAAATTTTGTAAATTATTATATTATATATGTCATTTAGACATATGTTAAACCTTTAATACATTATTTAATGGAATAGTATGTCAAAAAATAATAAAATATCAATTATGTATTGTTTTTTATTAAAACATCAGGTTTCTTGGAAACCGTGTAAACAATAAAAAATTTAAATAGATAAATACATTTTATTATCTCTAGATTTTATAGGTCCATTATTTAATATTAATGATATGACGACTCATACATAAACATAATGCTTCTGGAATTATTTTTTATTTGTTAATGAATGTTTCATTTGGATTTTGGCGTTTTAATCAATATAGTTATAGATAGAATGTCATGGAAAATCATAGTTCCTCATCCCTGGAACCATATTAAATATCTAAATTTTGGTATCCAACATCTGTTTTTGAGTTATTATTTTTTCTGAAATTGTTCATTTGTATAGTTTGTGTGGTCTAATCCCCTTCAACATCGTTCATCATTAAAATAATTTCAATTTTTTAATATGAAATTGCATTCGTCGATAGTCATTCATCACAATAAAAAAGGGGTATATAAAAAGGTTGTTTTATCTAATGTGTAACTATTCATCTTTTTAACACAATAAAATGATCCACTTCTAATAAATTATAGGTTTAGATGACTTCGTCTTTGCCTACATGTATGAAAGATTCTTCAGACTAGAAGCAAGGGTCTATGTATCTCAGTAGAGAGATTGTACCTTTTTTATCCTAACATTGAAAAAATAAATAATATAATCGTAAATAGTATAATGATCATAATACAATGGGAAAATTAATTAATTAATAAGTCCTACATTTCACAAAGTTATAATCAAAACCAAAATATTCCAATAAAACTAGAGTATAATATACTAACAATTAAAAAATAAATGGTTTGGTACTGTAGACTCTATTTGAGTTGGGTACCCACTCTAAACTCTCATACTCCACTGGCTAAAATTTGTTCTTTTCCCTTCGCTGAGTTTCTAATAATGAATTATACATGTACAAAAAATTCTAATGTTTGGTGTGAGAAAATTATTGAGCAGGACACCACAAATTCATCTTGAACATGTTCTACAATTAAACAAGTGAATGGAATAATATATTTTACATAAAAACCAAAAATCAAAAACAAGAACTGATGTTCTAACCTAGCCTCCATGATCTCCAAACATAGATGCTTCAGCCCTATGTAATAAATAATGTAAATGGGTTATATAAATCAATAAGTACCCAAAAAGATAATTATCACAATCCATTAAAATATGAGAAGATACTAATTAACATACACTAGTAGTCAAGTGAGTCATGTTATTGATATCCAATAGGAATCGAGTGATCTTTCTACTCGACCTTCACATGGAATCTACTAACACCTAGATTAGAATCCACTAGGAATCATACCTATCAAACGACATCCAAATTTAATTTTCATATCCAAAACATATTATAATGTCCCTCATCATCATCATCAACTTTCTCACACAATCCCCATCTATGAGAGATGCATTTTACGTAGATCCACCTATTTTGCGATACATGATGAATTCCCCAAAAGAACATATAAAATGGTAGAATAAAAATAAAAAAATAGAATAACATCATAAGTAATGTAGAATAATAAAATAAATTTTATTTAAATAAAACATGAATAATAATGATATTCATATAATCATGGGATTAAGTATCCCAAAAGGATATCATAGGCTACACAAAAACCAAAATTTTATCATAATAAACAATGATTATAATTTATTAAAAAAAGTGATATTAAATTTTAATATTGGTATGAAAGAGAAAAAAATGTTATGGAAAATCCTGCTTCGAAGACATTGTTTTCAACAATTAGGATAAACCACCCAGTGTGGGAAAATGCTATAGTTGAAACCTTTTTATCCAACAATACATCCTCATATAATTTATTATTATAGTTGTATATAATTAAAAGTTAAGTCATTTTTTAACACTATATTGAAAAATAAATATTTTATATCAAAAAATATATGAAATATCATAGGACACAATAGTTATTCTCTATTCAATAATTTATAAATAACGTGAAATTTTTTTTTATCCATAATGATAATTCAAAAAAAATTTATCAAGTAATAATTACAATTCATCATGTGATAAAAATTTTGTGTCCATAATAATTCAAGATATATAATAATTATTATTATTATAATTTTTATCATTCTGTTTTTTATCATTTTATGAGTTTTTCATCATTTTTGAACCAATATTCCGATGATTAGTTTCAGAAACATCCTACGAAATATTTCATTGAAATAATTCATTGGTTTTAAACTATTTGAAACAAAAAACATATAATATAGGAGTGACATAATGAAATAGTGGTTTTAAAATTCCAAAAAGCTAGATGAATAATTCAGTGCAGTCATTGATGACTTCACATCATTCGTATTAATGAAATTTTAGTTTGGTCAAGCTAGATAGAATTTCTAGAAGAAACATTGATCAAGTGATTACCTTAGGACAAAAGCAATCATATTTTATATATTTATTATAGTTGAAATGTAGAATATAATTGTCCAAAATCATTTCCCAAGGTTTTTTCATGGGCCATATTGTCCCAATTCATAATAAATTATTTACATTTATTTTATTTTATAATATCTAAAACATCCATTTTATTTTGATTGATTTTTTCTTCAAATTCTAAAAACTATTGAATTCACATTTGGGGTGAAAGGGGATAATACTTAGTTTTTATTAAATTGATTCTCCATTATCCCCAAACATTTTATTTCCATAATTCAGTCAATATCTTTCTTTAATTAGATGGATTTATCAAACATGTGGATTTTGACATACAAAAAATAAATATCACCTGGTACACCCAATTCTTCCTCCTTTATAATAATGATATAATAAACCCAATAAATTTATGAATTCAAGTTATCAAAACACATATAGATTATATTTTTTACCCTTAGTCCAAAATTCATATAACCACCAAATATTTCACACAGAAATATCACATGTTTTGACGAATATTAAATAGATTTCACAAATAATTTACGAATGATCAAAATAAGTTAATTCCATTTGATAATACATTAATAATATTATTTTTTTTTGTGAATGGTGTACAGCATCTCCAATAAACCTATTCCCCATTTATACTCTTCATAAACCTACTCTATTAAAAATATTTCTTCATATCCTATAGAAAGGAAACCTACGAAGGGGTAAGAATATATAATTTGTATGTGTAATCAAGTTAGATATAATTCTATGAAAATATGATTTCATAATTTAATATGAAGGGTATGTTATCATGAAAAAAACCATTAACATTAAAATAAAACCTATTATAGACTATGAAAATGACCCATTTAATAATGAATTATATTTTCAATATACATGATTCATAATAATTATAAATCATCGTAATAGTGTAATGATATTTTAATTTCATAAAATTTTGGTACCAGAATAGGTGTATAAAATATTTTATTTGTTAAGGATAAATTATTAGAACATAACATATTAATGGATCAGAAATCATAACATGTTTCCTATTTCCAAATTTCACAAAAATCATCACATATTTCCCATTTTATAATAGACCAAGAATCATAAAATGTTTCCTATTTCATAACTGAGTATACGTAATCAAATATTTCCCATTTCACAATGGATCATGAATCATAACCTATTTACAATAGTGGATTAATCACAGTAGCCAATTTTTTCGGACTATATCATGGGATATAAAGATTTACCAAAGTCATTGAAGGGGGGTATATTTTCCCCATTTCCTTCTTTATAAAGTGACCACATTCCTTCATTATAACTTATCTCCCATAATTAGTTATAATATAACCACTCTCACAAAATAAATACCATTTATAAGTGTTCAAAAAGATCATAAATAATTCATAATATCACAAAACATTCAATTAAAAGGTTCTTATAGTCACTCCATCATATAATACCCTATATAATTTTACTTGGTCTCATTATCATATAATAAATTTATTATACAATAACCAATGTATACGAAATGGGTCACCTAATCATTCTATTAATTTATCACGGCATAACCCAAATAAAATGAATGGGTTTTAATAAAAGCATTTCATCATAATCAAAAACATTGTATTGAAATAAAATGTGTTGTTCAATAATATGATATCCACATTATAGCATATGTAACATCATAGGATGTCACCATATATTAATTTTTTTAAATATCACTTGATAGATTTCCTTAGGAGAAAAACCATTAAAATTGAAAAATATTCTTCTTCATACTAAAATTTCTCTAAAACGTTCAAAATTAATTTCATTGAAAATAAATATAAAAATTATACCAGATACTTAAAATTATTGATCGGTCATGTTGGTGGAATTTTTTTTCATGTTTTAAGTTTTAAATATTATTAATTTTGGATTTTTCTATAATCCAAAACTAAATTTTTTGGAAAATAAAATTAATATTCCTTGTAATTATTTTAAAAAAGAAAGAAAAAAAATATTCCAAAAATTATTTTATAATAAAAAACAATTAAAATTATTTTTTTATTAAATAGGGAAATTAATGAAAAAGGCTTTTCAAATTAATGGAGAATAAATGAATATTTTTCTTATCAACTTTATTTTGTTCTATTTAGTCTACTAAGAGATTAAAATTTAATTAAAAAAGATGAATTTTACAAAAATAACCAGAGGATGAGAAGTGTCATTTTCCGAGAGTTATGTCATAATATCCCATCATTAGATTCATATAATTAACATTCTCTATAAATAATGACATTGAATCATTAAACCTTTATCACGGGTCTGCTTCTTTGTGATCTTACTAACATCAATCTGGTAGCTGTTGAAATGGACTCCATGACGCTCTATAAGTCCTTACTTGGTTCAGGCACTACTCCATGGTCTATTTCATACATCCATTGACGGTACATGGGCCTTATTAATAATCAGACAAGTATTCTTCATACCTAGAGGGAGGGTAATAAAGTGGTGGACTTTCTCGCTTCTAAGGAGGATCTGCGTACTCAGATTACCTGATTTTCCAACGTCCATGAATCTCCTCCAGAGGGCATCAACCTTGTTAGAGGGGATTCTCTTGGCCTACATTAGTTCAGACACCATTATTTTTTTGTTCCTCTTTGGTTTTCCTTTATGTGTTCTGTAAGATGTTGGACTTCAGAAAATTAAATAAATACGATGATGATGACAAGATGCACAGAATAAATCAAATTATTTGTATACTTATATCACATAATTTCCCTGATAATTTTCATAAAATAAATTAATTTTTCATATTCAGGCCAAAAAACAATGAAGTGGTGACCAAATAATGTGTTCCACAAAAATAAAAATGATACAAAATACCTTTCATTATGTATCAAATTACATTGTACACATGAGAAACAAATATTCATAAAATATACGATTATTATAACTATATTACCTAACCATATTCATATATTTTATTCTATATATTATTTACCTATGGCCTTTTATTACCCATTTTTATTAATACCTCATTGAAATCCTGTTTTGGGTAAAAACAACTTCTTTTTTGTGTATGATTTTTTTTCGTATTTGTAGTAAATATATTTTGAACATAATTTCATAATATATAGAATTTAAAACATTAAAATTATACTATATATATTCATTATATATAATTTAATGAAATCTATAAAATTTAGAGATATAAAATGAATTTGATCGTCCCTGAAGAGGGTAGGCTATTTGTATAAATGAACATCATTCCATTTCCTTGAAAAATAAAAATAAATATAGGTAAATAATATATCACCCTAGTAGAATTATTTTCTATTTCATATTTATTACATATTAAAATTAAAACTCTATTTAGTTAGTTTTATATATAGTGTAAGTGAATATTGAGTCACATCATTTCTTGAGTTTGTAGTCATCGGTATATAAGCGTGATCTTATAATATTCCTCCAAATGGAATGTAAGAAGGTATTTGTGTTATTATAATTATTAAATTGTTAATATTTCTTAAATATAATATAAATATGTTAAATACATTATTATATAAACCTATTATATGTAGTGATGGAAAGCAATTTATATTAGTTTGTAATGCAAAAGTTTGTCGTACAAATGATTAACAGTTTTGTTTTCCAGATGATGAAATAATTGATAAAGTTTTGACATGTAATTAACATAATGTAATATTAGTATATGTGATATAATAATTTTATTATGTCATCATTTTTTATGAATATTTTAATGAGTTAGTTGATGAAATTAATGAACAATGTACTTGTTTAAGAATCTTACATCTTCTCTGTAGAAACTATTTAGGATTATAACAAAGTCTTCATAGGAGGGGTTATGATCAAAATAAGTCCTATAGTTCGTGGGTAGGTGTGTAATGATATTATTAGGTATGTTATTGGCTATTCCATGTGGGTTTATAAGTATTAATATATGTAGAGAGTAGGTTGATGTTTAATGTGGAGGAGATGAAAAACATGGAATTTTTTAAATGAATAATCAGTACTCCCATTTTTAACGGTCTATAAAGCTATAAAATGAGTCATTATCCATCCTTATACGATATATGGTAAAAATATTTTCATTAAAAGGAATTTGGAAAAAAATTTATGTCATTTTAAATAATTAATTTTTAACACTGGATTATTGTTATTCATGGTAATTATGACTCAATATATTTAATATTCATTTTGACCAAAAACAATGAAAAACGTTGTATAAAGAATTATTTATTCTGAATAAAAATATTTAATCTAAATTTATAAATTCCATAAACACATGTGTATAATTATTATATAAAATAAACATCACATATCTTATGAAAACGTTAATTTTCAAGGCGATAATTAATACAATCATTAGAATATTTGATATCAAATTTCAATATTTAATTGATTCAAATAATATAAATTGGATTTATAATCACTTAGTTCAAATAATTTTATAATAATACCATCTTAAAGTAAAATCTATATTGTAAAATCCTTAAATGATAAAGTCAATTTTTAAAAAAAATCAATATTTTTACAATTCATTAATGAATTTTTCATTTCATAAAAATATCAAAAACTCACTCAAAGATAAATCTGGCATGTTGTTTTTAAAAAATAAGGTTTCTTTTCAAAAAAATACAAATTTTAGAAATGAAATACTTTTATAATCTTGCAGATAATGCACTTTTTTTTAGTAAAGTTTATTTTTGAAACATTTGAACACTCTACTAAAAAGTAGGTAAATTTTTGTCAATATGTTTTCATTATATAAATACATAATATTTACTATGTTAAAGTTATTTATTATTATTAATAGTTCTAATTTTATTTTCAATGTTATAACAATCATGTTTATTAAACAATATAAATAGTATACTCTGCTTATTAAAACATGGATTTACATGTAACACACACTATTATATTTTTATTATATATATTAAAAATATATATATTATAAAATATTAATTTTTTACATTATACTACATTTAAAATGAAATTATTATTTCATAATATTATAACATCATTAAAAAATTCTAGGAATACTTTTGATTTATTACATCATCACGTTTCATTATTGCTTCCCCATCATGGTGGATTCATATCAACAAATTATATAGGCATGTGGTGTTTCTTTTTATCACATTTATTGTATGATACAAAATCTGCAAAAATTATTCCTCATATTAAATATCTATCTCATGTGGCCTGACATCAAAGTTCATTACATGTGAAGGATCAGGAATGTACATCCTCAGGAGTGATAAATGGAATTCATTTCTAATATGAGAAAGGTTATTTGGAAGAAACAATATATAAGATATGGTCCCAAATGAATATTAATTTCAAATGGTGCATATATATGTGGGCCCTTTTTCCATTATTTTCAAATCTCAATACTTTCATCCCAGTAGACATTTGAAGAAACCCTTTTTCACCAACATCGACTTCTAGATCATGCAGGTGAATATCAATATATCATTTATTATAAAATTTTCTATCCATAATGTGTTTATTAATGCATCCAAACATCTCTTATATTTATTATTCTAACTAAAATTATAATATATTTCCTTCTATATCTTTATTCCATCACATTAGAGTTATAAAAATATTTCCAAAGAGGTCCTCATAAGAATCTATATGAATATTCAATTTAAATATATTACTACAAGGAAACATATTTAGAGTAATGCGTTCATTGAAAACCCATTTAAAATACATTAAACATGATCTCATCATGTCTTATAGATAGTTACCTGAGGTTGACCATCTATTTGTGGACAATACCCATTATTTCTACTAAACTCCACATCCAGAGCCGATTGAAGACTTCATTAGAACATAGTTTCAAACCATGGACACAGATCAGTCATGATTGAATGTGGTACTCCTTGAAACCATACCAAATCCTTAATTTTTATTCATTAAAAATAAAATAGAGATAAATCTTCTCTGATATCAATTAATTGTGATAATTTTGTAAAGGGGTTTACTATATCCTATATAAAACGATTTCCATTTATATTTTGGTAGTACGATGAAAAAAACAAGAGTGGGGTTATTCTATTTCCATTTTGGTGATGGTAATGGTTGTAACATCCGCTTATAATTTCATCCCTCATTCTTAAGAAGATGACATACCATGCATCGAGATGGACATTTTTTGATTACTTTCTATATTCTATCTAAATGAAATACTCTTTCTGATCTCTATAAATATTTGTACTTATATGAAGAATAGAGATTAATGAACTTTTATTCTATTCTAATATATACTTCACAAAATTTCGTATGGATGGAATACATACATGAATTCTTAAATCATATCCTTTCATCATAATCAATGTTTATCACAGGGAAATTTCAACCCCTCTTCAATATGTCCCATCAGGTTTACATTCCTACTTAATCTTCACAACGATAGATTCATATACAAACATAAGAGAATGATAATATATAATACTACCCTTTATGATTCCCAGATACGTCATTTGTAATTCTAGAAATATTGGTTCTTTTTTCCCCTAATAATGGATACATTTGAATGATCATTTTGACTCAAATAATTTTCCAACTTGTTCAATTTTAATAGTGTTTATGTATTGGGTAGTCTTACAATTTTATCAAAGATATCCATAATCATCATAAAATGTTCAAAAATATATATATAAATATATATTATCTATTTTTATGATCATTATATATATCTAATTTTATCTATAATGATAATTCCTCGATATATATTACAAATAAATTACCACATCTTATTCAAAATCATGAGTTCTGTAATATATGTAATGAATCACCAATTATCAGGAGGAACGACTAATAACAATTTATTATTTAGGAAAAAAATTAAAATACCTTCATGGATTCATCACCATAGATTATAAACCATTTTCCACTATATGGAATTGTAAGAAAAAGTACACTAACTAATCTTCCATTTAGTTCCTTGATGTTTTCATTGTATCCATTCATCTCGAGAAAAATCGACCCATTACAAGTTATCATGGATAGTGGATTAAAAAATAATGATAAATCATTCAAAATAATCTATAATATCCATCCAATATAAAACAATCCAATCATATTTACCATAATATTTCTATAAAGACTTTGAATATTAGATATCATTTATGGATCAATTGATAAAACCATGTTTTTAGATTATATTTTCCCTAAAGTAATGGTTCTGTATCCATAAAGAAAAAACTAAAATTTTGAACATATTTTATCCTTATTTATGGTTTTTGTTACAATTACCATGTTATCGTCGCATTTTTACATTCTATTTAAATATATAATAATATCATCCATAAAGACTACCATAAACTAATTTAGATAGCATTTAAATTCCATATTAATTAAATCCCTAAATATTTAAAGGGAATTAGTAATGCCCAATGAAATCACTATATACTCTTAGTGTCAATACCTTGTACCAGATTTTATCATGTATATTTCTTCCTCCTTGACCCTGAGTTGATGATTTCCTTAATGGAGGTCAATTTTATAAATTTATTGATCTCCATGAACTTGAATAATCAATTCATCATAAATGATTTTATGATACTAGTTATGTATCATTATCTTGTTCATCTCAAAATTATTTACGTAGACTGCCATCAATCTGACATTCTTCTTAAAAAATGTACAATAACACTGATGGCGACCCAATCACATGTATAAGACCTTTATTAAGATTATTATTAAATTGTTTATCAAATTAATGAAAATCAATAAAACCCCTTTCATATAGAGCCTTATAAATGTCTGAAATCCCATGTAGGAGTTCTATTTAGAACTAAACGTTCTAATTTAGAGGATGAATAGTTAATTATTCTTTAAATATATGAAGAAACTCTTGAAAATTATCATGTATTTAATAAAAACGGTATCCCTAAGAATTTAATATAAATACCCTTATTGGTTGGGAATGATGTCCGATAAGGTATATTTAATTAACAATAGATGTTTGTATTCTTCCTCACAATGTTAAATAAGCATGGGTTCATTTGGAATATGAAATATCACTTCCCAAATCTAGATGTATATATATTCTCTATATAAGGAAATGTAAAACATTTCGTGAAAAAAATAAACTAATGTTATGTCAAATTATATTTATGAAGAAAATTCCCACAAAATTCTGCCAGAGTTGAACTGAATAATTTTGATGATACCATTGATCCATTTTATGTTTCTTTTTCTATCAATTAATAAACTCATTGAGCTAATAATTAATTAAGAATTAAAAATTACATATATATATAAACGATTGGGTAGGTCCACAAAAAAATACATTATCCATTATGGAGAAGATGATAAGTGTACCTTTTTGAAATTTCTTTCATAAAGCACTCATTGGAGGTCATGATCCCCTGATAATTCTATTAATCATTATCTATAGTGGGATATTGCTCTGAATCATTCAAATCCATAAAATTCATAGACTAAATGGCATAATGCACACACTCGTTGATATTAATGAATTATAGATTTGGCAGTGAAAAAGTTATAGTCCTCTTCTCCTACGCTAGATTCACCAGACCATTCATTTCATTTCGATATAAACAGGATTCAGGTTTTACCCTTAGATAGTAAAATAACCTCCTAGATACTTAGGCCATTAATTTTTTACATGTCTAATATTTCATTTTACGGTAAATAATATAAATATTTTTGAAGATAAAATACAAAAGAATAATATATTTTGGAAATTAGAACCATATGTCATGACCATTCTCCCACAGACCGTGCCATGACTACCCAATCCCGCCTTCCATAGGCCTAGGGCTGGTGACTAGCACTGAAAAGGCGTATCCCTTAAATGAAAATTTATTTCCATTAAACTTGTACATACACACCGAGTTGAATGCAACAAGATGCAACTATGTAGAAAATTGTTGGAGTATAAAGAGTGATGAATGTAAAGAGTCTGGAATACCAGCCCAACATAAAATTACAAGTACATATGAAAGGTAAAATATAAATGAAAATTTTAAAATAGGTTGTGGGTCATCATTCAAAGATCCTACATGAAGGGTTGGTACTGATCTCCTCTACAACACTCCACGTCTACATGTCTCCACTGTGTATCACCTAGTCCAGGCTCCCTCAAATCTCAATCAATGTTGTACATCGTTTACACAAGACAGAACAAGGTGTGGTAAAAGGCCGTGCTGGGGTGAGTATAACAATACTCAGTAGGGACCCTGAGACCCCTAAAGGTCTCCCAGAGTTCCACAATGGAATTTCTACAAATAAAGAAATCAAATATAAAGTAAGAATAAGTAAATAACTTTATTAAGGTATATTCGAATACCTATACATAAGTTATCAAGATATTCTCATCTCATAAATTATAGAAAAATAACACAATGGTAATACCCGGAAGGTAAAAGTACCACATATGTTTGACCCCGATGATATCACTATGATGGTAAAATCACCACATAGGTATCACTACAATGTCAAAGGACTCAGCTCACAGCTTGTATCACATATTGTCAAGGATATAAGGATCATATAATCATCTAACTAATCACATGCTGAAGAAATTATCCTATATTGAGTATAGTTGGACTTGCGGGTCAGACATAGCCGATTCCCACTAACCTTGAACTTTTGTGGTACTCATCCCTGATGGGTACCATGGGCTTACCGGGTCACACAGATTTGCATCCCACCACTGTCCTGCCATGCCACACAGAGCTGCTTCCTACCATGGTTGAACTGAGGTACTCCTCCTTTCGAGTACCATGGGTTTTTCAGGTCACACAGAGATGCTCCGCACCATGGGCCTACTAGTTCACATAGATTCACTTCCCTCTGGGACTTCCTTAAGTAGTCTTCATGACTCATCCGACCCCAGGTTTTTGTATGTAGTCTTCTTGGGAGAACTACACCTCAATCCAATCTATATGTCTTTATATCCATATAATTCAAGAAAAAGTATTCGAAAAATAAATTCATCCTCAAGATAGTCCTAAAGCCACAAAGGGATCATCAATCAGATGAGCGGGTTGCAAGATTCAAGTGTTTTAGTGCTGAGGGCCCAATTGGATTTGTTTTCGATCCAACATGGTCACACCCCAAAGTTCTTCAAAATTCAAGTGGAGTACCTCAAAAGGAAAAAAATGTCCAATAAATCCCAACTCCATAGGTAGTTCATCAAAAAGACATCTGGTTCTCAATATATGGCTCATTAAGTGTTTGTGGGCCTGAGTCCAGTCAGACCCAACCCGACCCGTTCTGGGATGGGTCACGGTGGGTTCATCTCCCTAGGCCGAAGTTCTGACTTTCCCAGAAGTGGGCGACCCACATAGGTATCCTGCAAGGGCGGCCTCAAAGGGGCGGCCAACAAAGGGGCTTCAAGACCCATATGGGGAGCCACCCATGAAAGGGAAGCTCTGTAGGGCGGAATACCAAAAGAGATACAGCCCAGTATAGGATCTGTCCGAGCCAGAGCGAGGGGGTGTGACCCCCTGGTCTACAGAACTCTCGAACTTTCCATAGGCCATTCGGTTTGAAATGCGGTTGCGCCACAGAACTGGTTGGAGGCGCCGGTTCGGCCTCCACCGTGACATCGGTCATGGTTTCTTGTCCGTCGATAGCATGCTGGTTGCGCTACCTCCTACTCATCGGAGGAACTTTGTGTTACCTCCCCTCCTTCAATGACAACATGATGTTTTGGCGGCCTCCTCTATCCGCTGCTATTGCGAAGTCACAGTCCTATGCTTACCGGTGGCGTGCGACGGTGCGCCGTGCCTTCTCTACTCTCGGCTGGTGCCGAACACTCCAATGATAACCACATATTTATGTCCAGGCCTCGACATGTGGTGTGCATCTATCCACTCTTCCCAACATATCCGGTAGGTGCCGTCGCACTTGCGGTCATCCATGGACTCGAAAGTATAGGAATATAGTGGAAGGTTTGGGCCGGGTTCATTAGGCATGTACCCTCTACGTTATCTTGTACACATGATGGTGATTAAGGGTTTAATAATCAATAGATTTAACAACAATAAAAACCCTATAAAGATACCCAACAAAAACAAATGAATCAAGGATCAACCCATTTGTCAGTTGGTCCACGTTCTTCATATAATACATGAATGGGGAAGGAGAAATCATTTAAAATATGTAAATGAATAAACCCCCTACCTCTTAATCCCATTGGAGAACATCCGCACATGAAGGTCAGTCATGTTCACTATTCCTGTAACAAGTTCCCAATGATGCTGCTCATACATTTCCCTTTTTATCATGGTTCGGTGTCACTTTTCACCTCTTCCTAGGATCAGATCCATCTTTAAGGGTCCGGTATAGCGCCTCTCCATTCGTACATCATTGCTTGGAAATGCTTTGGTAGTACCACCCCCAATGATCCATATATATAGAAGAGAGGGAGGGTATGTAATGGTGTGAAGAATTTTTGGGGGATCATAAATTAAGAACCATTCTAATTTTTCAATGATTTCATTACTTAGGGTTGGCAGGTCATGCCATTTATTGCCATGACTCATTGCTAGCCCCACAAACCACTTCTCTATTAGAGGATATGGAAGAAAATAAAATAATAAAATAATTTTTTTTCCTTTTTTTTAAATTCAAAAAACAGATCATTAACTACAGACCAATTTTGGTGTAGGTAAAGTCTCTCTTATGTGAATCTCAGCGCTGTGGATTCAACAAGGATTTCATATTTTTAATTCGAGTACCAGTTAAAATGTTATAAAATGCCTCTCGCACATTTACACAACATACCTTTATTTTTTTTGATAAATTAATTAAATTTACCCTACAACCACGACGGTCATGGTTAGGCTCCGTATAAGGAGAAAAATACCCAAATGACTCAATGGTACCCTCATAATTTAAATCCAGGTTACTGTTTATAAGTTATGGAATTTACAGTAAAATAATTTTTTCTTAATTATTTTATATACAGGCAAAAACTAACTTTCACTGGTGGCACACGCTGACCAATGTTATAATCAGGATAAGAAAATAATTCCCTCATGAGTTCAGCAGTGGTCTCATATTTCTAATCCAAGATACCATTAGTGTGTTTTATGCACAATAAAAATAAAATAATTTTCTACAATTATTTTATTTATGGTTATTCCATTTTTGGGTTTTATTATAGGATGATCACCCTGACAAAACATAAGTTGAGCCAAGGGTAAAACCACTATACGGAATGCAACGATGCCCTCATATATCTGATCAGGGTAACATATGAATAGTTATTCCACTTTTTCAGGAAACAACTTACGAGCTCTAATTAAATCTTAACGTAACTTTGACGGATCACTTCATGAACTTCAGGCCTCAGAATCACGTGATGTCAGATTTCACAGTCTCAAAATAATTTCATATAATTAAATAAATTATATGGAAATAATTTGACATTAAATTTTCCCCAACTTAAGGATTTACGTCCCCGAAATCCAAAACAATGGAAAAAAAAGAGGGTATTGAGCACGAATATGAACCTCTCACTCCCATGTTCTCTCCTAGAGATCCTTAGGATTCCACCAAAAATGCACTAGAGGGATTGACTATACATGAATGGAATTCTTTTATTGATCCAATATCTCCACCAAGAACTCTATAAAAGTCACACCATTGTCAAATTTCAACTCTCCATAGTAGATAACGTGCAATGTATCATGATCGCATCTCCTCCGTTGAGAAACATGGAAAATATTAAGAACCAGGTGCATGTGTGGGGAAGGATAATGAAGGTACGCCAACTCATCCACTCTTTTGAGAATCTGGAAAGGTCTGATGAACCCCAGTGATGGCTTGCTTCCCCAAAAAACACCCGCAATGTTCATCGGGGTGAGACCCGTAGGAAGGCATGGTCTCCCTCCTTGAACTAAAAGGATCCTTGTCTCCTAAAAAAATAACACTTTTACCATATCTGTGAAGTCAGGACTTACTAACAAATGAGGCATCATGATACAAACTCTGCCACGGCTTCCCTCATCCCTAGCCACTAGTACTAACGCCAGATGTTGTAGTACATCTTCTCCACTCTAGTATTACCATTAAAGGGGATGTATGGATCCCCCACAAAAGCTCCTCCTCAAGAATAACTAGAACCATGGTGTGTCCTTTGAAGAGGATGATGTTCTCACCACCTTCAGAAAATATTTCTGGAGACCGTCCTGAGGATATCTGAACACTTCATAATTCACATTCAATATCTAAAGTTGTTCCTCCCAAATTCACTGAGGAATTGGGGGAGTTATAGTCACAGAATGGAGTTATGATGTTCCATCTTTGTCAAAAAGGATATCTGATGTGCGACTAGGTGCTCTGATGCCTCACTCATTAGAAATGGACTAGACCTCCTACTGGATGAATCTTCTACCACGTTCCCCTTTACAACAATATAGAATCTCTCAAAGTCATTTTCCTAGAGGAACCATAGAAATCATCACAATCCCTACTTCAAAATGAACAGCTAACACTTGTCTATCCATAGGAAACCCTTCCCCCTTCTTCATCTAAGTTGACAAGGGTGCCTCCACCATAGAGATGTTAGGTAAAAATGTCTGGTAGTACCCAGCCAATGCAGAAGTCTCTCTCCCTTTAGGGATGTAAACCTAGAAAAATATTTTAAAAATATTTCCCCACAATATTCCACTACAATTTGAAATTGAAAACTCAAAACACTGGGGCCGCGATGTTAAGGTTGGACAGCTGAAGAGTTTTCTGTTTCATCCTCATATACTTTTGATTATCCTATGCGGCATGGGTTTCCTATTTTGCTGACCATGGAAAATCCCATTCCATCTTTGTAGGTAATCCGATATCTTTTTTCCTAATATAGTGATTATGTGTATGAACTATAGACTTCCAGTCCATACCCAAACTAACGTAGTAAGGCATCGATGCTGCCAGTAAGAGGTTCCACCTGAATCACTATCCTCAAGGGTCAGATTACACCATCTACTAGTGTGATTTTTGAGTCTCATCCCAAAGGTATCTCTAAACGTAAGGGTCATGTAAACTGTTTAACTATAAATAGTAGGATTTGAACAAGATTCATGGAAATAAAGAATGATTAGTTATTATTTCTACTAATATGACAACTAGTAGTATACATAGACCATACAATTAATCATTCATGGAGCCCATGGGTTACACTTTTTGACTGCATGTAGCTACACTCTTCCCCTATCATCATGCTCCATGAGCCTGGTAGGGACCACATTTAGATGGTGGTTGTAACAAATTGATATGTATACCACCTCATAAGGGTCACCTAGCTCCACTTCCACATATTCTTCCCTGAATATTCATCTATCCCTACCACTTACTCTCCCAAAAACACTTTACATGACCAGGTATCTGAGACTAGCAACAATTTTTGGATTTCCAACTACTAACATTCATTTGCTGCATCCGCATAACAAAAGAAAATTCTACCACAAAGGATCTCTTTTGATCCCAAACATAAGTTGGAATGCTTAGAGTAATAGTGATGGATTAGATATGCATAAACACACCTCACTCGAAGGACCTATAACTGATGCACTGATCATACTATATTCATCGTGTAACTGGAATAACATGTACGCCTTAATAAATACTCAACTACCAACATGTCGTCAAACTGAAGATATATTAGATCTTGCGAGCTCTCATCCCTTAGATAATTATGGAATGATACCCCTATCTCAGATGAAGGTTCTCAAGATTGTCAATATAAAATGTCACCTTTTCTAATTATCAGGGTAATCTAAACCCGGTCATCATCCTACAGATCCACATAAATGGCTCTCAACCAGGAGAACCTTCTGATCGAATGGTGCCCTAGATATATGGAATCTCTTCCACCTACTCAATCCATTAAATAGATTCTTATGAGTCAGGATCGTCTAGGAACCTACAGGGTATCAAATGCAGAGAAATGTTTAAGGAACTATGACTATATGTTTCATCTAATGGTACCTCAGGTTATAACATACGATCATTTAGTTGTGTTATTGTTGGAACAAAACCCAATGATACCATCTTGGGCAATGGTCCATGTACTGGTGTCTCATCAACTTTCGGACCATCCTCATGGTCCCAAAAAATTAAATATTAGCATATAGGATCACCATCTAATTTGCTGGTGCCCCAACTAGGCGGAAAACACTAACCACAGCGTCAAGAATGTCCTAAACTGCCTAGAGATAGGTCTAGCCTCTGAACCCTGGAGCTCTCTACAACAGAATCTCATGTAAGGCACCATGTCAGTGTGAACCCTCTACTGGTGAGGCAGGTGTCATCTGCTTCCCAATGGGTGGATGGGATACTATTGCACCACCCGAAGGTGCTAACATTATAAGAAGGACCTGCACCCAGGCCACATCACTCGGTGGGTGGCATCGCTTACTCTCTCGAGAATCCTATCTAGCTATACACATGGTCGTAGCCGAAAAAGGAATAGGTTTCCCACAGTCATTTAGTTATACCCAGTGAGATGACTTCAATGAAATTATAAGAAAAACTCTTCAAAACACCCATAATCATAGTTTTGTGTACTGATTCGAAAATCAGAATTTCTGGTCCTTGTGTATGGATACGTCGGTTACCGCACAAACTATAGATTCCCCAAACATAAAACCACACTCATAACACTTAATATAATTTCCCCAGAGAAAAATCAGAGTCTTAGTTCTTTGGTAGAGTGGAATCCTCTGATACCACTTTGTCGTGACCCGTCCCCCGGGGCATGTGTTGTGACTACACCAATACCACCTTCCATAGGCCAGGGTCTGGCGACCTTTACCGGAGAGGCATATCCCTAAAATGGGAATTCATTTCCATTAATCCTATACAAAGAGACAGAGTATAATGCAATAATATGCATCCACGAAGTAAACACCTATAGTAGAAAGAGTGCTAAATATAAAGGTGCTGAAATAAAAGACCAACTATAAAAGTACAAGTACATATTCAATGTAAGATAGAACTGAAAAATGGAAAATTTCTCCTGGGTCGTCCTCCTAGGATCCTACCAGAAGGTTAGGTGCAGATTTCCTCCACTTAACTATAGGTTCCCCCATCTCTTCTGTGTACCTCATGTTCCCGACTCCCTCAAATATCGATCAATGTTGTATGTCATCTGCAGAAGACAAAAAAAGCTACTGGTGAAGCCCATGAAGGGGTGAGTATAGCAATACAAATTAAAGACCTTGAGACCCCCGAATGTATCCCAGTGTTTCACAAAGGAAAGACCACAAATTAAGGCATCAAACCCAAATCAAGAAGCAGTCAACAACTCTACTTAGGTATATTACCATACATATACATAAGTAATCAAGATATACTCATCTTATAAATTAGGGAATAATATTACAATTTTAACACCATGACATTAATTGTACCACATAGGTATACCCACGAAGATATCACCATGATTGAAAAATCCCCACACCTGTATCACCAGAATGATAAATGACATATCTCACACAGGGTATCACATTAGGTCAAGGATAAAATGATCATTAATTTTTTGAACTCCTCGATTGCTGGAGAACTCCTCTATTATCGATTATATTGGGTCTACTGGGTCACACCGAGCCAATTCCCACTAACTGAAAAACTAATTTCATACTCATCCATGATAGATACCATGAACATGTATAGTTACATAGAGCCACTTCCCACTGTGGGCATGTTCGTCACATAGAGCCGCTTCCAATCATAGATTTACTGAGTTACTCTTCCTGTGTAGTACCATGGTTCATTAGGGTTATATAGATCCACTCCCAACCGTGGGACCACTAGGCCACACATAGCCTCTTCCCAGTGGGCCATCGTCAAGCATTCTTCTGTCTCAGTCAACTGCAGGGTTTCGTACGTAGTCTTATTGTGAGATTCATTTCTCATGCCACTATCTAATCATCACATGGATAGATTCATAAACACATAGATGAGAAATATAATATATAACCCTTCCCTTTATGATTCCCAGATAAAACCATTGAAATTCTATAAATATTGATTCTTTTTTTATCCTTATAATGGATACATTTCCATGCTCACTTTGACTCAAATAATTTACCATCTTGTTCTATTTATATGGAGTTAATGTATTGGTTAGTCATAATATTTTATCAAAATTATCCATAATCACTATAAAATGTTCAAAAATGTCTATTTAAATATATATTATCTATTTTATGATCATTATATATATAAAAATGTATCTATATTGATAATTACTCAATATCGTTTACAAATATTTACCACATCTTATTCAAAAGGAAGAGTTCTGTAATATTTATCGTGAATATTCAATTATCAGGAAGAATAACCAATAACAATTTATTATTTAGGAATTCAAACCCCAATACCTTCATGGATTCATCACTATAGATTATAACCCATTTTCCACTCAATGGTAGTGTATGAAAAAGTGCAGTAACTAATCTTCCATTCAGTTCCTTGATGTTTTCATTGTATTCATTCATCTATAGAAAAATGGATCTATTACATGATATTATGATTAGTGTATTATAAATTATTGATAGCTCATTCAAAAATAATCTGTAATATCCATCCAATCCAAAACAATACGATCATAGTTACCATTAGATTTCTATTTAGATATTAAATATCAGATCTCATTTATGGATCAACCGATATAACAACTTTATAGATTATATTATCCCAAAAGAAATGTTTTGTATCCATAATTGAATTATTTAAAAAAATTTACATATTTTATCCTTCTTTATGGTTTTTATTACAATTCACATACTATCATCCCGTTTACACATTCTATTTGAATATATAACAATATAATCCATAAAGACTACCTTAAACTGATTGAGTTAATATCTAAATTCCATATTAATTAAATAAAGAAATATTAAAAGGGAATTTGTAAGGCCCAATGAAATAACTATATACTCTTAGTGTCCATAACTTTTACAGAATTTTATCTTGATTATATCCTCTTTCTTGACCCTCAGTTGATGATTTCATTAATGGTGCTCAATTTTATAAATTTATTGAGCTCCATTAATTTGAACATTCAATTCATCAATAATTATTTTATGATACTAATTATGCATCATTATATTTTTCATCACCAAATTATTTATGTAGAGTGCCATCAATATGCCCTTTTTTAGAAAATGTACAATAACACCCCATGCTGACACAATCGTGTGAATAAGACCTTTATTAAGATTATTCTTCTATTGATTATTAAATTTATAAAAAACAATAAAATCCATTTCATATTGAGCCTTATAAATGGATGAAATCCCAAGTATGAGTTTTATTTAGAACTCAACATTATAATTTGGAGGAATACAAGTTAACTATTCTAGAAATATATCATGAAAATCATGAAAATTATCATGTATTTATTAAAAAATGTATCCCCAATAATTTATGTCATGCATACTTATTGGATGTGAATGAAGTCCCATAAGTTAGATGCAATTAACTATAGAAATTTTTATTCATCCTCACACTATTTAAAAATCATGGGTTCTTTTGGAATACGAAATATCACTTCCCAACTATGGATGTATATATAGTCTCTATAAAAGGAAATCTAAAAAATTCAGTGAATAAAAAAATAATCTAATGTAATGTAAAAATATTTTTATGAAGCACATTCCCACAAAATTCTGCCAGGGTCAAACTGAATACTTTTGATGAGGCCATTGTTCCATTTTATGTTTCTATTTCTATCAATGAATAAACTCATTGAGCTAGTAATTAATTAACTTTTAAAAATTACATATATATAAATGATTGGGTTGGTCTATAATCAAACAATACATTATCCATTATGGAGAAGATGATATGTGTGCCTTTCCAAATTTCATTCATAAAGCACACATTAGAAGTCATGATCCCCTTATAATTCCATTGATCATTTTCCATAGTGGGATATTGGTGTGAATCATAAAAATCCTAAAAATATGTATACTAAATGACATAATGTACACACTCCATGATATTAATGAATTATAGATTTTACAGTGAAATAATTATGGTCCCCTTATCCTCCACTACATTCACCAGATCATTCATTGCATTTCAATATAAACAGGCTTTAGCTTTTACCCTTAGATAGTAAAATAACTTCCTATATACTTTGGCCATTCATTTTATTACATGACTATTTGTTCATTTTTAAGGTAAACAATTTAAAATTTTAAAAACATATGATAAAAAAGAATAATATATTTTGGGAATTAGTACCATATGTCAGGACCTTTCCCCTAGGGACTGTGCAATGACTACCCCAATATCACCTTCAGTTGGCCAGGGGCTGGTGACTAGCACCAAAAAGGAATATCTCTAAAATGAAAACGCATTACCATTAAACATGTAGAAACACACCGAGTAGAATGAAACAAGATGAAACCATGATGTGAACTACTATAGTAGAAATATTGCTGAATGTGAAGGGGATGGAATACAAGCCCAAATTTAAAATAGAAGTACATATGAATGGTTCAATACACATAAAAAATTTAAAATAGCTCTGGGGTCATCATTCGAGGATCCTACCTGAAGGGTAGGTGCTAATCGCCTCCACATCACTCTACGTTTGCATGTCTCCTCTGCAAACCACCTAGTCCCTGCTCCTTCAAATCTCAATCAATGTTGTCCATCATCTGCACAAGAAACAACTATTTGTGTTTGAAGACCATGTTGAGGTGAGTATAACCATACTCAGTAGGGACTCTGAGACTCTTGAAGGTCTCCCTGAGTTCCACAATGGAATTCCTACAAAGAAAGACCTCAACCCCAAATCATGAAGAAGTCAACAACTTTATTAAAGAAAATTCTCATACCAATACCGATGTTATCAAGATATTATCAAATCATAAATTAGGGAATAATATCACTATGGTAATACCTTGAAGGTAAATGTACCACACATGTATCACCACGAAGATATCACCATGATGGTAAAATCACCACACATGTATCACAATAAAGATAAAGGAGTCAGCTCACACTCGGTATCACTTAAGGTCAAGGGTAGAAGGATCATGAAATAATTGAACTCCTCAACTACTGGAGAACTCCTCTTATATTGAGTATAGTGGGCTTGTCAGTTAAGACAAAGCCACTTCCCACTAACCTTGAACTATTGTGGTATTCATCGCTGATGGGTACCATCGACTTTCCAGGTAACACAGAACCATTTCCCACCATTGGTCTTCTGGGTCACACAAAGCTGCATTACACCTTGGTTGAAGTGAGGTACTACTCTTTTCAAGTACCGTGGGTCTTTCAGGTCACACATAGTTTCTTCACACCATAGGCATGCATGGTCACACAGATCCGCTTCCCACTGGGCCATCATCAAGCAGTCTTTATGTCTCAGCCAACCGCAGGGTTTTGTACGTAGTCTTCATGGTAGAACTACTCCTAAATCCATTATCTAAATCATTATATCAATGAAAGTCAGAAAAATGTATTAAAAAAGATACATCTTTTCATGATAGTCCAAGATCTGCGTGAAACTCATCAATATGATGTACATTTTGCAAGATACGAGTGTTTTAGTGCTGAGGGTCTGATTGGATTCGTGTTCGACCCAACCCGGCCATAACCCAATGCTTCCAAAAACCAAGTGGAGTATCTCCAATCAAACTAATTGTCCTATAGATCCCAACTCTACAAACGGTTCATCAAACGGATGCCTTGTTCTAAATATTTGGATCATTAAGTGTTTGTGGGGCCGAGTCCAGTCAGAACTGACTCGACTCGTTCTGGGCTGGGCCGCAGTGAGTTTTGCCCGCTCGACCTAGGTTTAGCCCATCCCATAAGGTGGCAGTCGACAAAGGCAGCCCGCAAGGGCAAACCCTATGGGGTAGCCATCAAAGGGGCGGCCCGACCCATATGGGGCGCCACCCATGAAGGGGAAACCCGATAGGGTGGCGGCCCGCTAGAGATACTGTCCGGTATAGGATTCGCCCAAGCTGAAGAGAGGGGGGTGTGACCTCCCAGTCTCCCAAACTATCAAATATACTAATGGATGTTCACTTTGAGAAGCGGTAGGGCTGTGGAACCAGTTGGAGGCGCAGGTTCGACCTTCACCGCTACAGCGGTTGTGGTTTCATGTCCCCTAGTGGCACGTTGTGTGCGCCGCCTCCTGCTCATCGGTGGCACGTTGGTGTTTCCACCCCTCCTTCCACAACCGCCCAAGTGGTGGCTGAATCCTCCATCCACTACCTCTGATGAGTCACGGTCCTATGCTTACCGGCAACACGAGATGGCGCGTTGTGCCTTCTCTGCGGGCCACTGGTGCCGAACGCTCTAATGAAAACCACATCTTTATATCCAGGCCTCCTCTTACAGAAAGTGTCGATGCACATTTCTCTAAGAAGCCAGTAGGTGTCACCACACAAGCGATTTTCAATGGAGGAGCAAGTATATAATGATAGTGGAGGGTTTGGGCTAGGTTTTTGTGGCCTGCGCCCTCCGTGTTAGATTGTAAATGTGATGGGGATTAAGGGTTTAATAATCAATTGGATTAAAAAAAATCAAAACTCTACAATGATACCCAACAAAAATGAATGAATTGTTCATCAACCCATTAGTCAGTTGGTTTGTGTTCTTCATATAATTCATGAATGTGCAAAAGGAAATAATTTAAAATGTGTAAATGAATAAACCCCCTACCTTGTAATCCAGTTGGAGAACATACGTTCTTGAAGGTGGGACATGCTCACTATTTAGGTAACAAGTTCCCAACAATGTTGCTCATATTTTTCCCTTCAGATCGTGGTTCTGTGTCACTCATCCCCTCTCGCAAATATAAACTTTTTCCTTGTTGGGCCTGATATCGCAATGCTACTTTAGCACATCGTTTCTTTTCAATGCTATGCTAGTAACTCCCCCAAATATCCATATATATATAAAAGGAGAAGGGTAATTAACGACCTGGGTAATTTTTGGGGGATCATAAATTAGGTACCTTATTAATTCCCCACAGATGTCATTGCATATTGTTGGAAGGTCAAGAAATTTATTGGATTGAAACATTACTAGCCCCACAAACCCCTTGTCTGTTGGAGGATATGGAACAAAATAAAATAAAAAAATTCTTTTATTTCATTTTTTTAAAAATTTCAGAAAACATAAATATTACTCTATACCTACTGTGGTATAACTAATGACTCCATTATGTGAATCTCAACACTACAGATTCAGTGGTGATTTCATATTCTTAATCGTAGCACCAATTCAAATGTTAGAAAACACCGCTCATGCTTTTACTGTGCGTACCTTTAAAAAAGATCAATAAATTAATTAAATTTACCCTCGACCTACACCAGCCAAGGTTATCCTCCACATAATGAGAAAATACCCCATCAAACAAAATGGTACCCTCATAAATTTAATCCAATTTACCCTTTAGAAGATATGAAATTTATAGTAAAATAATTTTCACTTAATTATTTTATTTACAGCAAAAAATTAATTGTCACTAGTGGCCCACGCCGACCAATGTCAGAATTAGCATATTGAAAGAATTCCCTCATGAGTTCAGCAGTGGTATCTTATTTTCGATCCATGTTTCTATTAGTGAGTTATATTTATTTGAAAAATAAAATTATTTTATATATTTTTTTATTTACGGTTATTCCATTTTTGGGCTTTCTTACCGGATGCTCGCACCGATAAAGCCTAAGTCACGAATAGGGTAAAACCGCCATCCCGAACGCAACGATGCCCTTATATATCTGATTCGGGTAACAATATACGAGTTATTCCACTTTTTCATGAAATTTATTTATGCATTCTAATTAATGCATAACGTAACTTTGACAGATCTTTCCAAGAACTCAAGGCCTCAGAATCACGTGCTGTCAAATTTCACAAACTCAAAATAATTCAATATAATTAAATAAATTATAGAGAAATTATGTGATATTAAATTCTCCCCACAATATATTTTTACACTCATGAAATCCAAAACAAAAGAAAAACAAACAAAAGAGGGTACTGAGCACAAATATGAGCCTCTCACTCCCATGTATTATCCTGGAGGTCCCCGTCCTTCCTCCGAACATGATCCAAAGGGATTAAATATCCATGAATGACTTGATCTTGTAGATCCTTTATCTCCACCGGGAACTCCGTCAAAGTCACCCCATTTTCAACGTTCAACTCGCCATAGTCGATAAAGTGGAATGGATCATGCTGGCATCTTTTAAGTTTCGACACATGGAAAATAATAATCACCCAATCCATATGTGGGGAATGAGATTGATGGTATGACACCTCTTCCACTCTTCTGGGAATTTGGAAAGGTCCGATGAACCCCAAAGATAGCTTGCCACCCCGGACAAACCCTAGCAATCTTCGTCGGGGTGAGACCCAAAATAAGGCATAGTCTCCCTCCTCGAACTCCAATGATCTCTATCACCTTACAACACATTAATTTTACCAGATATATGCATTCGTCGCTTGCCAACATGTTTGGAATCACGATACAAACTTTTCCACTAATTACCTCATCCCTAGCCACCAGTACTGATGTCGAAGGTCTTGGTACATCTTCTCCACTCTAGGATTACCGTTAAAGGGGGTGTATGGATCCCCCTCCACAGCTCCTCCCAATGGTGTGTCCTTTGAAGAGGATGATGTTCTCCACACCTTCATGTAAATATTTTTGGATACCATCTTGAGGATATTTGAGCATGTCTGGATTTGAATTCAACATCCCATGTTATGCCTCCCGAATTCACTAAGGAATTGGGGGAGTTATAATCAAAGACTAGTGGTATGTTTCTCCATATTTATTAATGAAGGATATCTGATGCATGACTAGGTTCTTTGACGCCTCACTCAACAGCTATAGACTAGACATACAGCTGGGTGCATATTCTACCATGTTCCCCTTGCCAACAATATAGACTATCTTAGTGTCATAGTCCTGGAGAACTGTAGACATCGTCATTGTCTCAACTTATGAATGATCTGCTGACACTTCTCTGTCCATAGGAAATCCTTCCCCCATATTTTTTGAATATTTCAAGGGTTCCTCTATCGTAGGGATGTCAGGTTCAAATGGATGGTAGTACCCAGCCAATGTAGAAGACCCATACCTTTGGTGATGTAATCCTGGAAAAATATTTTGAAAATATATCCCCACAATCTTCCACTATAATTGGAAGTTGAGAACTCTCAACTCATGGTGCCATGAGGTTAAGGCTGTACAACTCAAGAGTTACTGTTTGCACCCTCATATGTTTGAGTTTTTCCTTTTCTTCCTAGGATTCCTTTTTAGATGACCAAGGAAAATCCCATTCCATCATTGTAGGTAAACCACAAACTTTTTTCCTAATAAATTCATTCTGATTATGAACTGTGGACATCCAGTCCAAACCCAAACTAATGTCATATGTCCTCGATGATGCCACTATGTGGTTCCAATTAAATATCTCTCGTCATGGGTCAGCTCACACTGTTAACAAGTGCGATTATTGAGTCTCCTCTCAAAGGTATCTCTCGACGTAATGGTCAATTCAACGGTTTAAATAGAAACACTACGCCTTGAACAAGATTCATGGAAACAAGGAATGATTAGTTCATATGTCTACTAATGTGAAAACTAGTTGTATACACATACCATACTATTAATCATTCATAGAGCTCATGGGTCACAATCCTTGACAGCATGCAGCTACTCTCTTCCCGTGTCCTCCACCTGCTTGAGCTTTGTAGGGACTACATTGAGGTGGTGGTGGTAACATATTGAAATGTATACAACCCCATGATGCTCTCCATTCTCTACTTACACACCTGCGTCCCTGAATATTCATCTATCCATATCACTTCTTTTTCCCAAAACATTTTACATGCCTAGGTCTCTGATACTAGCATCAGTTTCTTGCTTTCCCACTACTAACATTCCATGGAGGCACCCAATTAGCCAAATAAAATTCAACCAAAAAGATTATCTATTTCTCCAAATCATATTTTGGAATGCATGGAGGAATAATGCTGGCTTAGATATTCATAAATACACCTCACTCGGAGGTTCAATACCTAAAGCGCTGATCGTACTATATTCATCGTATACATGGATTAATCATTACACCTCGATAAATATTCAGTTATAGACATTACATCCAACTAAAGCAGTATATGATCTAGGAAACGATCTTCCCTTATCTCTTTATGGAAGGAGACAGTCATCTCTGAGGATGGTTCCCATGCTTGTCCATAAAAACAGTCACTTCGTAGCCTGTTCAAGGTAATAAAAACCATGTCATCATCCTGCAGATCCACATAGAAGTCTCTCTACCAGGACTACCATCATATCGAATGGTGCCCTAGCTATATAGAATCTCATCCTCCTCCTCCTCAAGACATTCTATACCTGCCTATGAGTCGGAATTACCTCAGAACCTGAGGGGTATATAATGTAGAAAAATGCTTAAGGCACTATGCCTATATGTGTCCTCTACGGGTACCTCCAGTTATAACATATGATCAACTGATTGTGTTATAGATGGAACACTACCCACAGGTACCATCATGGTAAATGGTCCATGTAATGATGCCTCATCACCATGTGGGACATCCTCATGGTCACCCACAATTAAATATGAGCATCTAGGATCGCCATTTGATTTGATGGTGTCCCAACTAGGTAGAAAACACTAACCACAACTTCAAGCTAGTCCTCAACGGTCTGGGGATTTGCCTGGCCTTGGAACCCTATGGATCTCTACTGTTGAATCTCGTGTAATTAACTCAGTCAGTGTGCACCCTCTACTGGTGAGGTAGGTGTCATATGCGGCCCACCGGGTGGTGGGGCTACTGGTGTACCACCTGAAGGTGCTAACACCATAATAGGGCGCTACACCGGGGCCACATCGCTCTGTGGGCTGTCATCGTGTACTCTCTCAGGAATCCTATCTTGATATATACATGGAAGCATCCAAATAAGGAACAAGTGTCCCATAGTCATTATGTTCTACCCTATCATATGAAATCAAAATAATCATACATAAAACACTTCAAAACACTTGTAATCAGGGTTTCTGTGTACTAAGTTAAAAATTCGAATTCAGGGTCATGGTGTATTGATGCGTCAGCCGCTGCACAAAATCATGATTTCCCAAACTAAAAACCACACCCATAACACTTAATACTATTTACCCATAGAAAATCAATGTCTTAGATCTTTAGTTGGACCATCTCCTCTGATACCACTTTGTCGAGACCCGTCCCCGGGGCCCGTGTCATGACTACACCAAGACCACCTTCCATAGGCCAGGGTCGGTCAACATGAATAGAAAAGTAATATCCATAAAATAATAAGGCATGGACATTAATACTATACAAACATACATATTAGAACACAACAATTTTTCATCCACAAAGTAAACAACTGTAGTAGAAGGAGTGCTAAATTTAATATGGGCCAAAATAAAAGACCAGTTGTAAAAGAACAAGTACATCTATAAGGTACAATACAACTGAAAAAGGTAAAATAACTCATGGACCATCCTCTAAGGATCCTACCAGATGCGTAGGTACATACTGCCTCCACTAATCTCCACGTCTCCCCGTCTCCTCTGCATACCTCCTGTTCTCGACTGCCTCAAATCTCGATCAATGTTGTATGTTTTCTGCACATGAAACAACAAGCTACGGGAGGATCCCATGCAGGGATGAGTATAACAATACTTATTAAGAACCTTGAGACCCCCGAAGGTCTCCCAGTGTTTCACAATGGAAATACCACAAATAAAGACATCAAACACAAAGAAAGAAGCAGTAAACAACTCTACTTAGGTATATGCCCATACATATACCTATTGTATCAAGATATACATAACTCATAAATGAGGGAAGAATATCATAATGGTAACACCATGATGTTAAATGTGCCACACATGTATCGCCATGAAGGTAAAATCACCACACATGTATCACCACAATGATAAATGACTTAGCTCACACCGGGTATCACATTAGGTCAAGGATAGAATGACCATTAAATTTTCAAACTCCTTGGATGCTAGAGTACTATTCCATTATCAAGTATATTGGCCCTACTGGGTCCCACAATTCCACTTCCCACTAACCACAAACTGATTTTTTACTCATCCATGATGGATACCAAGGGCAGGTCGAGTCAAATAGAGCCACTTCCCACTGTGGGCATGTTGGTCACATAGAGATGCTTGCAACCATGGATGAACTGAGGTACTCCTCATGTCTAGTACCATGGGTTTTTTGGTCACACAGAGCCACTCACCATCATGGGCACACTGGGTCACACAGAGCCTCTTCCCAATGGGCCATCGTCACGCTATTTTCATGTCTTATCCAACCAGAGGGTTTCGTACGTAGTCTACATGGGGGAATTGTTTATCAAGCCACTCGTTGCATCCTTATATACATGGAAGTCACCAAAAAGTATCCTAAAATATCCAACTACTCAATAGAGCCCCAAATCCAAAAATGTCTCATTAATCAGATGTACTGTTTTCATGACACATGAGTTTTAGTGATGAGGGCCTGATTTGATTCATTTCTGATCCAACTCGGGTATGCCCAAAATTATTCCAAAACAAAAGTGGAGTATATCAAAAGAAAATCCTTGTCCAAAGGGTCCCGATTCAATAGAAATTTCATCAATCATACTTCTGGTTCTCAATATATTTCCCTTTTAATTGTTTTTGGGCCTGGTAGGGCCTGGTTCCGGTTCGACCCGGCCCGACATGGACAGGGCTGGGCTGCGGCAGGCTCGGCCCGCTGGGCTGAGGTTAGGCTCGACCCATAAGGGGCCGCCCACAAAGGAGGCCTGTAAGGGAGTCCAACAAAGGTGGACTACGATGGAAACTAGGCCCACAAAGGGAATCATAAAAAGGTGGACTACAAGTGAAACCCAACCCGCAACGGGCGTCCAACAAGGGGCAGCCTGCGAATGGGCAGCCCGCAATGGGGAAACCTGTTAGGGGGAAGCACGGTAGGGTAGAAACCTGCTAGCGTGGTGGACCGATATGTGATTTTCCCAAAACGGAATCTAGGGTGTGACCCCCTAGTCTCCTGAACTCACGAAAGGCCCTAGAGACCATTCATTTTGCAAAGCTGCATCACAGCCACAGCTGCTGTAGTGGTTTCTTGGCCGCTGATGGCGTGCTGGTCATGCCGCCTCCGGCTCGCTAGCGGCAGGTTGGTCGCGCCGCCACTCCATCAATGGATTGGCGAAACACCGACCATCTCCTCCATCTGCGATGTCCGGAAATCCACTTCCCTTTGATCATCAATGGTGAACGACGACACACTGCACCACCTCCAAAGCTGGAAGCTCTCGGCCACTCCAATGACCACAACCGCTTTGTGCCACGACCTCCTCTTGTGGCATGTGTCGAAGCGCTTTTCCAAACATATACAGTCGGTGTCGCCACGTTGGTGGTCTTCCATAGAGGCACAATAATAGCAATATAGAAGAGGTTTCAGGCCGGGTTCTTCAGGCCCGCGTCCTCCCAGTTAGCTCATAAACAAGAGGGGGATTAAGGTTTTAATCATCAATTGTATTAACAACAATAAAAATTCTACAAAGGTACCCGACAAAAGTGAATTAATCACAGATCCACCCTTTAGTAGGTTGTTCTACGTTCGTTGTATTATTCAAGAAAGAGGCTGAAGAAATCAATTCAAATGCATAAACGAATATATCCCCTACATCGTAAACCTATTGGAGATCGTTCGTTCATGAAGGTGGGTGGTGTTTTCCATTCCTTCAATAGGTTTACAACAATACAACTCTTATGTCACCCTTCCTGTCATGGTTTAATGTCACCCATCACCTCCCACTAGAATTAGATCTGTACTATATGTCAGAATCCTCATGTATTAATCATGTTTTAATTATCACAAATTTTATTGATGTTAATTACTCTCTTTATTATTGACAAGTCTTATGCATGATCACAAATCTCACATATATTATCAAGCCTTTATATTTATGATTCATGTTCTCTTACTCTCTAATGATTAATCTTAATCTATATTCATCATATTACTATCTAAATATAAATACATATATTTGTCTATGTATAGAGACACCGTGATGTTTGATACAGTAAGATAGACTGTGTACAACACACAGTCACAGTCAGATAGACACTGTAATGACAAACTGTGACCCAGACACCGTGAAGGACATACTGTAACCCAGACACCGTGAAGTACAAACCATGACCCAGAAACCGTGAAGGACACACCATGACCCAGACACTGTGAAGAACAAACCGTGACCCAGACACCATGAGCTACACACCGTGACATTGAGATACCGTGAAGCACATACCATGAACCGCATACCGTGAAGTCCATACTGTGAAGATGACACCGTTTACATAATCACTGTGACACTGTTTCTTAACTTTTTGTCATTATTATTTAAATAATTCTAACAATCATATTTTATGTTTCTAAATATAATTAATTCTATTTAATGATAGTTGTTGGAATGTCAGGAAACCGTATCTCATACCTTTGAAAAGGTAATTATTCTTACTGCCAGAACTCTTGGAATATAAGGAAGATTGAAATGCAGTACACGTGTGTAAGTGTGACGATACAACAACAAGAAGTAACATACATCCGAGAGCATTGTGCTGAACAAGAAGAAAAATCTTGATCAAGAAGGAGATTGAAAGACATTCAACGAACTCTCATGAGTGCAATCCATCACCACTGAAGAACACACGACGAATCAAGAGATCATTTTCACTCCTGCAGAACAGAAGCTGAACTACGACACTCTATTTTTGAACAGAAGAACCCGAGAAGGACTTAGAAGCATTCCCACTAAATCCAAATAGTCTAGAGCTTCATTGATAATCTCTAGAGCTTTATAAACTCTTATTTCTTCTCTCTAAGTTATTTTTTTATTTACTTTCGAGCAGTGTGGTGTACTTTATATATCTTACCCACACACTATCTCCTTCACTTAATTGTAGGATATCAAAATCATCACTCCAAAACACTTAACTCTGGTTTACCCACGTCAACTGTTCAAGAGGTCCTTGTGTGGCCTGGTCTTTGTTTTGTTTCCCTCGAAGAACTGTAGCAGAGGTCCCTGCGTGGCCTGGAAAGTTTTGTAAACTATTTTTAACCCTGATCCAGGGTGTGGATCAAATTTATATAAATTTGAGAGGACTAAGTCTCGGCTTAAGACTGAACCTCTTGTTATATCTTCTTTTCATCTTTAGTTTAAGTTTAATGTATACTACATATACTGTTTTATATTCCACTTATGTTACTTTGAAATACAAAACTATTTTAAAGATACTTTGTTAGTTAAATTAGCATGTGTTTACACTTATTGTAAATCAGTAGGTTAGTTTCAAAAGATAGTTTAATCTTGTGGTTAAATTAACTGAGACCTAGTCAATCTTTGAGAAGCTAAGTGAACATTTACAATTTGTATAAATTCAATATAGTTTAACATGTTTTATAATTGGGGGTTTTTAAATAGACAATATTTTATCAGAAATTTTAATTGCAACTCAATTAACCCCCCCTCTTTAGTATCCACTCCGACCAATATTTTTTATCAAGGGTTTGTTTTTTTAAAGGATTTTTGAAATACTCTATTTTTCAACTGTGATTTTAGTTGCATCTTTAAAGATCTTAAATTTCTGTTAGTTCTAAATTTTTATCTCTTTAAATTTACTTTCTAAAATCTAGTTATGGATAATAGACTAGAGGGTGATGCTACTAACCGAACACCTTTCTTTAATGGTATAAACTATGCCCAGTGGAAGCTTAAAATGAAAATTCATTTAGAAAGCATGGGTATTGATATTTGGAGTGCTATAAAATCTGAATATAAAATTACAAAAACTGAAAGAACAACTTGGGATGAACCTACAAGGACTGCTTATAAAAATAATTTTAAAGACATGAATGCCTTGTACTGTGCTCTAGGTGATGAAGAATTTAACAGAATTTATGCCTGTAAAACTGCTTTTGAATTTTGGGATACATTAGGTGTTTCCTACGAAGGAACAACTAATGTTAAAGAAATGAGATTGAATACTTATACTATTAAATATGATAATTTTAAAATTAAAACTGATGAACCCATTTCTGATATGTATCTAAGGTTAAATGAGATAGTCAATACAATGAATTCACTCGGAAAGGCTGTTCCAGCATAGGAATCAATTATGAGGATATTGAGGTGTCCACCAGACCGATGGAGAGACACATCTGTTTCAATCAGAGAGTCTTGTGACAATGGTGATCTACCTTTCAAAGAACTCATTGGTAAGCTTATGATGTATAAGGAAGAACTCAACGTGAATAAAGTGGAATAGGATGAACCAAAAAGAATATAGGTGGCTTTCAATACTACTGCTTCAAAGAACAAGGACAAAGAAAAGGCTCAAATACAAACTGACAGTTCAACATGTGAAATCTCAGACTCTGATAGTGATGCGGAAATGGTTCAGATAGCTATAAGTATTAAAAAATTTAAAAGGAAGAAGAAATTTTTCAATCAATCAAATTACAAGGGAAAGTAAGACAAAAAAGGACATTTCAAGAAGGACTGAAAAAATCCAGATAAAAGTGATGAAGTTTTTTTCTATGAGTGAAAATGAAAAGGACACATTAAAGAAGACTGCCCATAGTTAAAATTCAATATGAAATATGATTACAAGGATAGTAAGTACAAGAAAGCTATGAAGTATACCTGGAGTGCTTCTGAAGACCGCACAAGTGAATCTGAAATGTCTGATTCTGAAAAGAAATGTGCCAACATGTGTTTCATGATAAACACATCTGAGGTAACCTTAGAAACTCATGCTTTAAATTCTTATTATTCAGGATATGATGTAGAATCTGATTTGGATTCTGAAAACATGACTATTGAGGAACTACTTGAATACAATAATATTCTAGAAGAGACATTCAATGAACATAAGGATAAATACAAATCATTGAAGAAACAACATGCTCTCACTGCAACTGCTAAAACTGAACTTACTATTGAAAAAGAGAAAAATGATCAACTATTAAAATAAAACACTAAACTAAAAATTTCTAATGAGAAACTTAGAAAGGACTTAGAGAAGTTCACAAATGGAAAGGATACACTAACTCAAATTCTTGGAATGAAAGTGTCACCAAAATAGACTACATGAATAGGCTACAAACCTGGATAGAGACAGATTACTAAGAATAGATTTTTTCCTAAATCTGGACAGAACACTTCTAGTTCTAATTATGGACATTCATACGCTTTATCCACTTATTAAAATGGTTATAGATCAAATAAAGTTTATCTTTCAAAATATAATGATTATGTAAATTATTTGAGACCCATAAGACAAAAATGGGTACCTAAAACATTGATTGCTATCCTTTCTATAACCATCAAGATCTAGTTACAAAAATCATTTCCTATCTAAATCTGTTTTGTAGGAAACATGCTTAAAGAGTTCTCAAATGAAAGTATGGTACTTGGACAGTGGATTTTCAAGACATATGTCTGGAGATTATTCATGTTTCATAAGTTAAATAAAGGTTGTTGGAGGCCATGTCATCTTTTGTGATAATTCTAAAGGAAATATCATCGGCCTAGGTCAGATTGGTAACACTGATTCAGTTTTAATTTTTAATGTTTTATTTGTTGATGGACTGAAATATAATCTATTAAGAATTTCTCAATTGTGTGATGATTGTTTTAATGTAAAGTTTGAAAATGATTCCATTAATGTTTTTACCTATAAAAATGTTTTAGTATTTTCTGATTTAAGAAATGAAAATGTTTATTCATTTGATTTAAATTCTTTATCTAAGAAAAATATTACCTGTTTAAATGCTTTTCATAAAGAGTCTTGGATTTAGACTAGAAGATTAGGACACTGAAACACACATTCACTCAGAAAATTGACTAGGAAGAACTTGGTTAGAGAACTACCTAAACTCGAGTTTCCAAATGACAAAGTGTGTAATCCCTGTCAAAATGGAAATACCAAAAAATTTCTTTTAAATCAAAGAAAGAAGTCTTAACTTCTCAACCTCTCGAGTTGGTTTAAATGGATTTGTTTGGAGAATCTAGAGTTTCAAGCTTAAACGGGATGCATTATGTCTATGTATTAGTAGATGAATTCTCTAGATATACTTGGGTATACATCATAGCTCACAAAAGTGAATCTTGTTCTTACTTTATTAAATACACCAAGTCTGTAGAAAATATTAGTGGATTTACGTTTAAAACTCAAAGTAGTGATCATGGTAGTGAGTTTGAAAATCAAGATTTTGAATATTATTGCACAAAAAATGGTTATAATCATAACTTTTCTACTCCTAGGACACTTCAGAAGAATGGTGTAGTAGAAATAAGAAATAGAACCCTTCATGAAATAGCTAGAACCATGCTTAATGAGTATGACATGCCTATTTATTTTTTGGATGAATCTGTAAATACCACTTTCTATATCATTAATAGAGTCTTAATTAGACCTTTTATTAAGAATACCACTTATGAACTTTGGAAAAATAGAAAATCCAAGTTTGTTACTTTAGATTCATTGGATGTAAAGTATTTACTCTCAATACAAAAGATAATCTTGATAAATTTTCTTCTAAAATTGTTGATGGAATCATTATTGGTTATTCATTAACTAGAAAATACTATAGAGTTTTCAATAAAAGAACCAAGTGTGTGGAAGAATCTGTTCACATCATGTTTGATGAAACTGATCCACATGAGATTAAAACCTCTCTTGAAAAAATTGAAGAGGATTTGAGTGTTCTGGACCTTGATGAAAAATCTAAAGAACATGCTATAAAGACAACCAGTTCTAGACTTATTCCAGAATATGCTTCTAATGAACCCGAACCTAGAGAAGAGCATGAAAATTCTAGTCCTACCTTTATTAGATCAACTAGAATTATAAAGAATCATCCTTAAGATGCTATTGAAGGAAATCTGGATAGAGGGACACAAACTAGAGCTTCTCTTAGAAATCAGGTTGAACAACAAGCCTTCTTATCACAACTAGATCCTAAAAACATTGATGGTGATATTAATGATGAATTTTGGGTGATTTACATGCAATAAGAACTCAATCAGTTTGAAATAAATAAAGTTTAGAATATTGTTGAATGACCTAAGGACACTTTCAAAATAGGCACTAAATAGGTGTTTAGAAATAAAGTAGATGAATCTGGAAACATATTTAGAAACAAATCTAGGATAGTTGCACAAGTCTATAGTCAAGAAGAAGGTATTGAATATGAGGAGACTTTTTCTCCAGTATCCATATTATATGCTATTAAGATTTTACTTGCTTATGCTGCACATCTAAATTTCAAAAAATATCAAATGGATGTCAAGAGTGCATTCTTAAATCGATATAGTGATGAGGATGTGTTTGTTGAACAACCACCTAGATTTTTAAAACCTCGTTTTCTAAATCATATTTTCAAATTATTAAAAGATTTACATGGTTTAAAGCAAGCTCCCAGAGCTTGGTATGATAGACTAAGTAATTTTCTAATTTCTAAAGGTTTTACAAAAGGTATATATGACCCTACTATTTTTATAAAAAGAATTTCTAAAGATATTTATGTTGTACAAATTTATGTAGATGATATTATTTTTGGATCTTAAAAAACTACATTATGTTCTAATTTTTCTAAAATGATGCAAAATGAATTTGAAATGAGTTTAATGGGTGAACATAAATTCTTTCTTGGATTTCAAATCTTTCAAAATGATGATGGAATTATTTTAACTCAAAATAAATAAACTAGAGATCTTTTAAAACGTTTTGGATTAGATAGCACAAAAATTAGTGACACTCCAATGAGTAGCACCTATACGTTGAATCTTGATGAAGATGGTAAATCTGTTGATCAAACCACTTATAGAGGAATGATTTGAAGTCTACTCTATCTGATTGCTAGTCGTCCTGATATCATGTTTTGTGTGTGTATGTGTGCTCATTTTCAAGAAAACCCTAAAGAGTCACACTTAAATGTTGTATAGACAATTTTCAAATACCTCAAGCATACTCCCAATTTAGGACTGTTCTATCCCAAAAGACAATCATTTGAACATGTTAGTTATTCAGATGCTGATTTTTCTAGATGTAAGTTAGATAAAAAAATCACCTATGGAACATGTCACCTTTTAGGAAAGTCACTAGTATCATTGTGTAGTAAGAAACAAAATTCTGTTGCATTATCTACTGCAGAAGCTGAATACATAGCTGCTGGAAGTTGTTGTGCACAAATTTTGTGGAAGAAACACACATTACTAGACTATGGATATAAATTCAAACATGTCCCAATAAATTGTGACAACACAAGTGCTATTAATATTTCTAAGAATCATTGTTCTCATTCTAGGACAAAACATATTGATGTAAGACATCACTTTTTTAGGGATCATTATCAAAAATGTGATATCACTTTGAATTCGTTGGTACTGAATATCTACTTGCTGATATATTCACTAAACAATTAAATTCATAATGACTATACTACATCATACATGATCTTGGTATGATTAAACATAAATAGATATCTTACTGATCTTAATGTTTAATACTTTACTATATTTTACTTTACGGTTTCATGCACACTATTTTAGAGTTACTATTTCATGCATACGGTCTCACCGTTAAGACCTTGTGCTCACAGTCTGTCAACTCATAGTCTCACCATGACTACACAGAATGATTACTGTCTCACCGTGTTGACTGGTTTTTATCACACTGTAATTCCTACTCACGGTCTCATCATGAAGATTATTTATACTCTTATTTTAACCCATATCACGGTAATTTTTATTTCACCATTATTTTATTTCCCACATTTCTGTTTTTATGATGTTTGACATTTCTAAATGATAAAACATAAGGGTTTCATCCGATTCCTTACCCGAACTCTCTCCTGAATTTTCTCACTCTAGAAAACCGTCTCTTACCTCTCGCCCGAACCTTCAGTGGATGCCAAGGATGAAGCGTCCATCTTCACCCTCGTCTGAGAAGCGCCGCTCTAAGAAACAAAATAAAATACCGAGGATGGCTCCTGAAGGACCTCTAAACCCAAACTTGGTAAGTCGTACTATTGTACCTGAAAAAGAGATTTTACCTGAGTGGCGGCAGTCTAGCATGTCGTTAGTTTTGAAAGTTTTAAGAGAACAAGGATGGGTTGAATGGTTCTCTAGACAAGAAAGACCGATTTACCCAAGATTGGTATCTAAATTCTATAAATATGTGACGTTTTCCTTTGATTTTGGTGAAAAAAATATGGTGACCAACATGATCAATGGTCAGAAGTGTTCTTTCACCTTGAGGTTGTGGGCTGCGTGCCTATGGATTCCTCATGAAGGAGTTTGTGAAGACTACAAGAGAGAACCTCCTCCATTATCTGATTTCATCGATCTAGAAAATACCTTGGAAATTTTAGCTGGTAATGGCACTACGAAAAGGGCTATAACTGCAGATATAGATAGAGAAACTATACTTCTATTCAAATTTGTTATGAATTTGATCAGTCCGAGAAAATGGGATTTTACTGTAATGAAGTATCAGGATGTGTTCCAGATTCACATGTTTAATAATGGACATAAGATCAACCTATGAAACTATGTTATTAACCATATCTGTGAGTTGATTAATTTCATTTCCAAATCCACCTCCTTTTTTACTCAAGGATGATTTCAACCATTCTAGTAGTCAAAGGAATGGTTGGGTTTATTGAAGAAAAGTTAGAGGACTTTGAATTCTTCTTATCCAAGCCTATAATCAGAAGGATGAAGATTAGTTGGAACCCATGGAAGAAGAAATGGATTGAGGATAATGATCAATTGTATAAGAAGTTTAATCCTGTGTATTTTCCAAGAAGACCTAAGAACCTAGATGATCCTGGTTTGGAACCAGATGAAGTGGCTGAGTATTCAGAAGAATAAGAAGAAGAATCTGAAGTGGCAGCTGAAGCTTCACCTAGAGTTGTGGTTGAAATACCACAAGTGGAAGAATCTCCTATTAAAAAAAAGGACTGATGTCCCTACTGTTGTCCCTGCTGAAATACCTCAAGGAGAGGAAGTTATTGATGGTTTGAGAGAAGAGGATGTTCCTGCTTCTAGTGAGGTTGTAAATCCCGAAAATCATCATATGGCTGCAAGGAAATTGATTTTTTCTAATTTAGAGTAGCAAGAAACCATAGAGTCAAATCCGATTGAAGAGGACCTCCCTGATGAAAAAGAAGTCAATCTAGCAGCACAACCAGTTGAACAATCAATTCCTGAGATAATTACCTCACCTGAAGAGAGGATTGAAATTTCCTTTCAGCTGGAAAGGAAAGAGTTTTCTGAAGAGATTAGAGATGATCCTATGGCTCTTGACCATGTTGCTAAGCCTATAGTCTCGGAAATGGATGCACAATTTGAGGGGGAGGAACCGCAAAACTTTGCGATTATAGATGCTAGATATGCTGAAGCTTCTCAACCTACTGTCTCATACTCTATGTACACCCATTATGTTTTCCCAAGCTTTTATGATGTGAATGAGTCAAAACAAGTGAATAAAACTATAATGGATCCCCCTTATGTGTTTCAACTGAAGTCTGTAGTTCATCCAGAACCAAAACATGAACCAGAGATGCATTCTCAATCCAAATCAAAATCTGAATCTGATGATGACTCTGAACCACAACCAGAACCTGCTCCACTACCTCCACCTGCACTCTTACCCAAGAAACACTCTTTTATAACTAAAGATGATCTGAAAGTCTTTGGAGAGACTCTTTTAGCTGGAGTTGAGAAAATATTATCCACTCAACCTCGTCCAGTGACTCAACTGAGTCAAGAAGATGCATCAATTATCATGGAAAATATTATATTGCATATTCAACCAAGGATGATCCGATAAATTCACGAAGTCAGAGTAGAATATAAGCTACTGAGGGATGATGTTTCAAACCTGAAAAGTATGGTAGAAAACATTCAGAATGATTTGTCTTTGAGATCAGAGCCTGCTCTTATTTATGCCCCTACACCTGTTGCTGCTTCTACTGAGCGAACTGATTCCACCATTTCTAAGGATATTGTGTCTCAACTGCATCCATATCTTCTATCTTTCGATGAAAAGATTTGAACAAGACACACCAAGATACTGGAACACATGAGGGATATTATAGAATATCTAAATAATATCACATATGAGTACAATGGATGTCTGCAGAAAGTTTTGAAACAACTCAATGTTCTATCCATAGACTTAAAAGCTTCTCCTGCTTATGGTCAACCTTCTATTCCTCCTTTGGATGATTCTCTGCTGAGATCAATAATCATGGAAGAAATTCAGAATGCCTTCAGTGGCTTGGATCTGTCTTCTTTATTAGAAGTGGTTAAGAACAGTGATCGAGCACTAGATTTGGTTAGAATTTATTATAATATAGCCAATGATGCTCAACAGGAGATCACAAAGAAAATAGATTTTTATCTCACCCGTATTTTCTCCAAAAGTGACATGAAAAATCATTTATGTTTCTTGTGGAAAACTTGAAAATCCCTCCTGTAACTCAAGCTTTTAATGATCAAGTGCATAAGCATACATAGTTTACCCGATTGCTGGATAAATTCATGGAGAATAAGGATGATTTTGAAAATTCTATGCCATATGGTGGTGAAATCATTACTGATTTCATCAATCATTTGAGGCCATATCTTCATGTGCAGAGTACTGATATAGTCTCTCCAGTTGCTGCACCCATTAAACTTGGTTTAGCTTCCTTAGCCTCAACTACCATGTCAGTCAGACAAGCTCTTTCTCAGATCCGACCAGTCATTCTTGACCAACCATAGCCTAGATCTTCTACCACATCTATGACTTCTTCTACATCATCCCAATCTCCTGCTGATGATAAAGGAAAGGAAAAGGTGGATCCCTAAAGATTCCAAGGATGGTTTCTGTTTTCTTTTTTTGATGGTATATCATTTGTTGTTTAATGTTTTTATTTATCCTGTATGTTTTATTCTGAACATTTTCAATGACAAATGCAGTGTTTTACTTCATTTCTCTATACTTGTTTATAATCCCAAAAGGGGGAGAAAAACTACATGTATCAGTACTATAATGAGATATGTTATTATCGAATCTATTATTCTATAATTTTTTCTATTATAATATGATAGTTTCTTTAATGTTACATTTCTTTTATATTTTGTCTATACGTGATTTGTGTCATCAAAAAAGGGGGATCTTATTGGACTCATCATGTATTAATCATGTTTTAATGATCACAAATCTTATTGATGTTAATTAGTCTCTTTATTATTTACAAGTTTTATGTGTGATCACAAATCTCACCTATATTATCAAGTCTTTATATTTATGATTCAAGTTCTCTTATTCTCTAATGATTAAGCTTAATACATATTCTTTATATTACTTTCTAAATCTAAATACAGATATTTGTCTAAGTATAGAGACACCGTGATGTTTGACACAGTAAGACAGAATATGTACAAGACACAGTCACAGTCAGACAGACACCGTAATGGACAAACCATGACCCAGACACCGTGAAAGACAAACCATGAGCTAGACACCCTGAAGGACAAACCGTGACCCAGACACCGTGAAGGACACAACGTGACCTAGTCACCATGAAGGACAAACCATGACCCAGACAACTTAAAGGACAAACCGTGACCCAGACACTGTGAAGAATAAACCGTGACCTAGACATCGTGAGATACACACCGTGACATGGAGATACCGTGAATCACATACCGTGAAACACATACTGTGAAGACCATACCATGAAGAAGACAAAATTTACATAATCATTGTGGCACTGTTTCTTAAAAATTTTCAATATTATTTAAATAATGCTAACGGTCATATTTGATGTTTTTAATGAAATTAATGCTTTTTAATGATAGTTGTTGGCATGTCAGGAAACCCTATCTCGTACCTTTGAGAAGGGAATTATTCCTACTGCCAGAACTCGTGGAATATAAGGAAGATTGAAATGCAGTACACATACGAAAGTGTGACGATACAACAAGAAGAACTTACATACATCAGAGAGCACTATGCTGAACAAGAAGAACAATCCTGAGAAAGAAAGAGATTTCAAGACATTCAACTAACTCTCATGAGTGCAATCCAACACCACTGAAGAACACACGATGAATCAAGAGATCATTTTCACTCCTGTAGAACACAAGCTGAACTACGAAACTCTGTTTTTCAACAAAAAACCTAGAGAAGGACTCAGAAGAATTCCTGTTGAATCCAACGAGTCCATAGCTGCATTGATAATCACTAGATCTTTCTAAACTTTTATTTTTTCCCTCTATGTGATTTGATTATTTACTTTAGAGAATTGTGGTGTACTCTGTATATCTTAGACACACACTGTCTCCTGCACTGAACTAGAGGATATCAAAATCCTCACTCCAAAACTCTTAACTCTTGTTTACCCATGTAAACTATGGAAGAGGTCTGTGTGTGGCCTGGTCTTTGTTTTGTTTCCCACGAAGAATAGTGGTAGAGGTCCCTGCGTGGCCGGGACAGTTTTGTAAACTGTTGTTAACCCCGATCAAGGGTGTGGATCAAATTTAAATAAAGTTGAGAGGAGTAAGTCTCGGCTTGAGTCTGAACCTATTGTTATATCTGATGTGCATATTTAGTTTAAGTTTAACGTATACAACATATATTGTTTTAAATTCCTCTATTGTTACTTTAAAATAAAAAACTATTTTAAATCTAGTTTGATAGTTAAATTAGAAAGTGTTTACAATTATTGTAAATCAGTAGGTTAGTTTCAAAATCTAGTTTAATATTGTGGTAAAATTAACTGATACCTAATTAATCTTTGAGAAGCTAAGTGAACATTTACAATCTGTAGAAATTCACTACAGTTTAACTTGTTTTATAATTGGGGGTTTTTAAATAGACAATATTTTAACAGAAATTATAATTGGAACTCAACTCACCCCCCTCTTGAGTATCCACTCTGACCAACACTCTAGGGGTCTGGTTTCATGGTGCTCCATCAGCACTTCTTTTCATGGTGAAGGTCTTCCAGTACCACCCCCCAAACTCCATATATATAGCAGAGGGGGTGGGTAAGTAATGACATGATGAATTATTCGGTGCTCATAAATTAAGAACCATCATAATTCTCCAACTACGATGTTACATAGGGATGGCAGGTCTAGCAATTTTTTGGCTTGACATATCACTGGCCCCACACACCTCTTGTCTGTTGAAGGATAAGGAGGAAAATATAATAGTAAAATTAATTTATTTCATTTATTTTAATTAGTCACCAAATATAACTTCTTCCCCAGACCTATTATGGTCAATGTAATGTCTCCCATAAGAGAATCCAAGCATTGTGGATTCAATGGAGCCCTCAGATTTTTATTTCTGAGCACCATTTCAAATGCTAGAAAATGGCGCTCACGTGTTTTCTAAATTTATCATAAAAAGATCAAAAAATTAATGATGATCATCCTCGACCAATGTTGGTCAAGGTTAGGATTATCCTAATGAGAAGAGTTCCCAATGAACTCAATGATACCATCACATTTTCAATTCGAGTTACTGTTTATAAGTTATGGATTTTTTTTAAAAAAAATAATTGTCACTGACTTATTTTATTTACTATCAAAAACTAACGTTCAATGGTGGCACGCGCCGGCCAATGTTAGTATCATCCTATGGAAAGAATACCCTCATAAGTATAGTGGTGGACTATGATTTTCAATCCAAGTTACCATCCGTGAGTTATAAGCATTAGAAAAATAAAATAATTTTATTTAATAATTTTATTTATGGTAATGCTATTTTTGGGTTTTCTCATAGGTAACTCGTGCCAACATAACATAAGTCACGCCGAGGGTAAACATGCCATCCTGAAGGTAATGGTTTCCTCAGATTTCTGATCCAAGCAAGCTTTTAAGATTAATTCCCCTTTTTCAGGATAGTTTCTTATGCGTGCTAATTAAAGCATAAAAAAATTGACAGATCATTTCGGGCACTCTGGGCCACAGAATCACATTCTCCATTGTACATGTAATCACATGATTATAAACATCAATGACATATGATTCTAATAGACCAAAAAAGGATGACTAAGGGACATGGATGAATATAACATGTGATATAATAATCCTCAAAAAAATATAATAAACATAGGATCATCATAATCATCATTAGGAAAACATTTGATAAAGGTATCCAATGTGTAAAGGCATAAAAATGTAGCATCATATCATAGTAGGAAAATACCACACATTTGGAAATAAAAATAGCATTATGGTCCTCCATGACATAATGAATAACAATAATATCTAGTTGTTGATCTAATTTACAATCAATTTCACAGATAAAAGACATTTTATGAATGAGATACATCACAATACCAAATTTATTGGATGAAAAAGTAATCTTAGGCCCACCCATCACATAATATTATTTACAAAATCATGCATGCCACATAGAACATATTACAATCAATTTTATGAAATAACCCATGGAAATGAATGAGTTTTATAATGATTTAATCAATTTTGATATCATGAATACATATGGGGTTCCCATATTTTGAATGGAAAACATATTCTGTATAATAATAATTATACTATAGAGAAGAAAGAATAACTCAAGAGGAGTAAATGATGTGTTTTGGAAAGAATACTCCATTTGGTAAATCATTTAATTTGTCATAAAATCATTTAAGAATATTTTATATCAAAAAAATAATAGGGAAGATTCAATAAATGATATTTATTGAAAATTAGTGGATCATTATTAAAATATATTTCATCAAATAGGGATAACCCAATGGAAATGAGTTGTGATTGAGAATCCCATTACCATATTTTTTTACTTCATTTCCTTACTTTTTTGTATCGTGAATAATAAAATTAAATTTATTAAAAAAATGCCCAAGATAAAAATTATTTCCATTTATAAAACTAATTATCATTTATATGAATTTGTTTATTTGTCTCATTTTTTTGTTCAAATTGAATAATTTTAATATAATTTTTTCCTTCAAAATTTCATGTTTTTTTAATTTATCTATTTTTTTCAATATCTGTATTGAATAGTATGAATAAATATAGAATATTATAATTCATTTGGTTATTTATTAATATATATATATATATATATTATATAATTAATACATTCTATTCGTGAAGATGGTTATATTAATTTTCATTTCATTTACTATGCCAGTCTTTAACCGACCATTAACAGGACGTTGCCGTATGGGCATGAACATGAAGTATGACATTTTTATTTTTAATCCCAATAATAATTATTTTAGTTTAACATAATAAATAAAATTTAAAAATAATTAATAATTATTTTTATAGTCAATGGTTTTGATAGTTTTTGGTAATAATAAGAATGATATGAAGAAAAGACGGAAGATATAATGGATGCATAATCTCTTATCAGTGTAGCGTCTATAATAAGGCTCAATAATACCATCTATTAATGTAGTTAAATTGCTCAAAATTTTACAGATTTATTATAAGGATATTTATAGGTTTTATTAAGGTATATATTTGACTTTAGAATTGTTTCGAGGAGGGGTTTTCCATATAAATGGATAGGGTTTATTTTTACTTGAGGAGAGTTGTATTTTTCAAATAGAATATTGATTGAAATATTTTATTCAAGGTCATCATTTTAATGTTGATTTTTTTAAAAATTAATCATATATAAATACAATAAAATAGTGTTATGGCTTTAAATTCCCAAAGTAATTCTATTTCATTAGTTTATTAAATATGAAAGTGGGGAAAATGTGAAATTGAAATATTAATGAATAACATTTGACAATTGGTTTTTGAATGTTATTTTTATATTTGGAAATTAAGATTTCTATATTTTAATGAACATTTTATGAAAGAAAATACATAAATTCTGAACCTGAATTTTTAGAAATTATTATTTCATTATTTTTTCAAGAATGATGATATTTAAGAAACATTAGTTAGGTGAATAACTGTATTTTTACTAATCCCCCAAAATTTTGAGGTTTTTCCAAAAATTACCAAAAATAGGACATTTAAAAAATTATAGATATTTATATAAAAATATGACATTTATAAAATAATAAAAAAATTATTAAAAATGTTATCATTTTTTCCTCAGGGGTTTTAATCATAAACTTTATTTTTTTTGTATTATAATATTTATATTAAATTATATTTATTATGATAAAAAAAAATTAAATTTTATTTATTATTATGATGTTAAATTACTATTCCACAAGTCATATTACTATTCCTAATGGTAATGTTATTATTTCCATTGGGTAGGATTCTATTACAAACAGCCAGGTTATTATTCGAAATGGTAAGGTAATTTTTCTAAATATAAAGGAAATATTTTTTAATGGTCATGATATTATTCCGACAGTCATATGACCTCATAAAAATTCCTCAAATTTCCTTCATTCATAATTCAACTCAATTCCTTTAAATGTAAAATATTTTCATTTTCTCTAATCATTCATTGTTTAGTTATATATTTTCTTTTTCATTTATACAGTGTTCGTAGTCGGGTGGGGATTTTGGTAGATTGGTTATATCTGTATTTTCCCATTATAGATTTTAATTTTTATACTGTTTTTCAATTTTTAATATTTTTAATTTTAATTAGTTTTATTTTCATTATTTACGCAATAATTATTTTAAAAATAAAGGTTTTTGGTTTATCTATATTTTTTATCTATATAATACTACATAATATAATTTTAGAAAAATTTTATCTAGAAACAAAATATTACTAAAAAACACTAGTTCATTAAAATATTTCATTTTAATAAATTATATCTTCTAAATTTCAACTCATATTACCAATTTTAGAACAGATGAGGGTACTTATATTTCATTATTTCCACTGGTTCCCAAGTCAAATATTCATACTTATGGTTCATCCATAACATAATGATAATGTGATTTGTCTTGTTTTTGAGATCATTTTCACTTTGGTGAATGATCATTAATGATTGTTCTTCATATAATTGGTCATTCTCTAGTTGTACACCATTTGGGTTTAGTAAATATAAGTGATCGGGTTGGTAATTCCATTGAAGAGACAAGTGAAACACATTATGAACTTGATCCATACTTGGTGGTTGTGAAATCCAAAAATACACTTCTCATAAATGATCAATGATCTAAACAGGCCCTATGTATCCTTGGTTATGATTACCTTTCATTCAATATTTCATGACACTCTTACATGGATATATCTAAATGAAATATTAATATTTAAAATGGAACTCTATGAACCATTAACAATTTCCACCATAACACTTTTCTACCCCTAAATAGATTTTAGGTTTTTTGGATGGATTAGACCTTCTCAATAATCATGTCAATTGGTCAGGTCCAAAGAGCATTCATTTTCCAACATCATCCTAAAAATATGGAAATCAATATCACTTCCCATAAATATTTTCATCTAGATCTATTTTAATTCTTGATTATTAACTATTTTTACATAAGAACTCAAAAAATAGAATATTTTGATCCCTTCTTCCATTGAATTCAATTGGGTAGAAACATAGAATATATTTGACTGTCAGAATAGTTCTTTCATATTTTCTATCAAATTGAGGGTGATATATCAAACTAAAATTCAAATCATTTCCCAAAAAATATTGATGAATTCTTCAAAATTTATTGGTGAACCATGGATCTTGATCAGATATGATCGAAATCATACCACATGAAGCCTCACTACATCCTTCACATGTATCATTGGGATTTAATTAAGAGATATATCATCCCAAATAGAAGTTAAGGGTAGAATTTTGGTGAGTTGGTCCCCCACAACCCATATTTCATTATTTCCATTGGATATCTTTTGGAGACAAAGGAAAAAATCTAATAATGAAATTAACCCATTCTTGTGTGTGTACAAGTAATGATGTCATAATTTCATTATACTATTTTTTCTTTGATTTAACTATCTGAAATACCAAACACCAAGTGATATAATATATAATCTCTTTATTCATGTTGTCCTACCAGAAGAGTTCTTGATGATAATGTTACATCTTGGTACATTATGCATGTATAGATAAATGTAATCTATTATCATTATTCAATATAATCTTGTTTATATAATGTGATTAGGGTACACAAAGTCTCATTCCAACCTCAGTCAAACAATCATCATTGATGTGGAACTCAAGTATCTATCTTCCTTTATTGTGTTAACCTGGTTTTATAGCTACATAATTTCAATTTGTGGCTCCTTGATCTTGTCTTCAATAGATGTTTGGGAAATAATTTGGTAATGTTATGATGTATTATCATCTATTATAATTTCTTGATTTATATTTTAGATATTAAATATTGTATGGTTTTTCTAAATCCTTATCATTGATTGAGTCCAATGTTTTTTTAGACTATGATCATCATACACCATATTCTTCATTCCAGGATGGTACAAGGTAGAGAAATCAATGTAATTTTTTTAGCAATAAATATATTATTTATCTCATGTTGATCTCATTTTCTATAAATATTTATGTTAATCACTATTTATTAGTATATATAAAAAAAATTAATCGAATTAGTGCCACAAAATCATCAAGGAGAATATCACTTATTGTAACATCAAATCACGGGTTGTGTAGTTCTACTCAAGGATCTTTGACTTTCTTGAGGAATAATCTAAGATTTTATCATTCTCCATGAGCATGAACCCCGAGTCTTTCATTGAAATGATGATGTATATCAGAAATCCTTTTTCCCATGTCAATTGTGTGAGTATAGGCATATTGATTAACCACTTCTTGAGAATTAGAATTCCCTCCTCACATTATTTATCCAGACATAAATTACCCCATACATGTTAACATAGTTATCAGTGTATAAAATATGGTCAAATTTCTAAAAAAACATTAGAAGTATCCTAATATTCATAGAAAATTAAAAATTTATATAACACTAAAGATAATGGTACATTCCTCAATTTCCTTTTTTTGGGTATATATAAACATCTTCATTTATGATTTCATTCCCATGAATGTGACATGCTACATCCAAATTCATACAAACTGAATTTAGCATACATTTTATCCTTCCATAATATCTATGACATAATTCAATGACGCTCTTAATGGATTACATTATCTTGTATTAAATTTTACTGTCATTAATAGTCACTATTCAATGTATTTATATGTATTACATGATTTATTCATAAATTCCATGAATAAATAAGGGGAATTAATAACTCTAAAGGGTATTATCATGAACTTATAGTTCCCATACCATGTACAGATAATAGAATTATAAATCTCTTAATTCATCACCATCAGTGGATGACATCCAAAATGGAAACCCACCATTGATAAGTATTAAGATCATTGTAGTTGATCAAACAAGTCATCAATCCTTATCAGATGATAATTTTTCTTTACAGCTATTCTATTGATCTTCAAATAATCGATACATATCTTTAGTGATTTATCTATCTTATTGAAAAAAATAATTGGTTCACCCAATGTAGAAACACATTGGTGTTTGGAGTCTTATTTAATTTTCTTATAGTTACTTCTTTGAATCCTCCATTTTGATCAGGGCCATCCTATAATCAATTTGGAGGTAGGATTAGAACCATGAATATGATCTATTAAGAACTACACATAACGATATATGAGAACTATGGGTAATTCCTTAAGAAATACATCACTGAACTCCCTAAAAATTCTAATTTCTTCCTCATTGATACCTTCCTTTGACTCAAAAATTTAGGAATAGTATTCTTCTTCCTAGCATATCAAAAATCACATAATTTAGAGATATTTCAATGAAGTTTCACGTCCTTCCTCGCATTTGTAGTGTAACTTTGGATGATTCGAAGTTTGAATAGTGATTATTTCTCCCGAACAATTTGTGTGTTATCTATATATAAATACATAATTTGGGGTTAGTGTAGTGTCAAATTCCAAAAAAGAGGCGCATTATTTGATTCACTAGATGAATCATTCCAAATACTCTTATAGGGGATGAGTCCTAAAATTATGTTAAAATGATTACACTACTATGTGTTTTTATCGATTTACCCATAGAATGTTATTGAGGCTTTGATTAAATAGATATATGAAAAATTAATGGATATTAATGAATGAATAAAACCAGAATAAAATAAAAAAATATATATTCTTGAGATAAGAGTACATATACCATGTATGACATCATTTTCATATTCCACTTCAGAATTACTGATGGAGTAATATTTCATTGGATGATTTTCCATATATTGTTTTGGATGTTTATTAACCTCATTGAACCATGGTTTTTTCCTCTATAATTCTTAGTGATCATTCTCCCTAGAGTTGAATCATTGAACTAGTGGTTGTGTATTAAGAGGTGGCTTCTATTCCTCTATCTTGTCGGTTAGGTTCTTCTTGTCTCTTTGACATTCATAATCTTTTTGTCCTTCTCTCAATCACCAGAATCATTTACATATCCCTTTCAAACAATTCTCATGACTATTATTCACAAATATTTGACATGTGGGTAGTTGGATCCTCTTTTTTTCCTTTTCTTGTTTTCCCACCATATTCAATCTCTATCATTCTATTATCATCTCTATAGTTATCATAAAATTATTTAAACAATATCTCTATATTGATTGAATAAATAAAAACATATTCATAACTCCCAACGTATCGTATAGCAAGAGACTTTCGAATTTTTGTTTTTATACAACTAATGAGTCTTTCTATTTTTTTTAATTATTTATAATAACACCCTAGAAATACTTCTCATTTATTTTGATTTTTTATTCTAATCTGTAATAGATTCAACTTATTTTTTAATATTTTATTTCAATTATATACACATTTTTATTCTAATATTTTGAGAGAAATACTTGGTAAAAAATATTTCATCAATACTTTCAACTCAATCCATTCCATTTCATCCATTGGTTTTTTATTTACTCTCATCCTTGAGAGACACATCCACCTAAATATTAAAATTATTGAGTTAATATATCCTTATAGAAAAACTATATTTTAGAAATATCATCTTTATTGAATTAATGATCAATTTTGATACAAGTGACTCAGAAGATACACTAAATATTGGTGGTCATTTCGCATAAATGAAACAAAGTCGAGTGGGTCTTTGTTGGGTAAAGGAAGACATCCCACATGTTTTTTTTAATATCCACATCATGAGACATCAATGTATGAATTTACATGAAGTATTGACCTCCAAATCCCATGGTATTGTGGATTTCATTCAGGAAATCAATGTATTTTTTATCATATGGGAATAGGGATAGGTTTTCCTCATTCCCACCAGTTTGTAAAATAATTTTTTATGATATCATTCAATAAAAAATTTAGATTTATTATTTTACACAATTATTCCTAAATATTAATATTCATGTTACTTACTTGACAATTACACAATTTTAAATATAAAAAAATTACAATCCATCATCCAAATGGTTAATATCATTGTGAAATTTAGACCATACCACATTTATACATAATAAATCATATACATTTAATTAAAATAATCATCATTATGATTATAAATATCATGTTCTAATTTTACATGGAGTCGCCTAAAGATATACATTATAGAAAGTAGTGATATAAAATCCCAATAAGTGGAAGAATAAGGGATATGAACAAATATAAATTGGGTGACCATAGACAGACTCATCATATCATAATTATATTGCTATCATCAACATCATTATTGAATAATGTGATAAATGCAAGGAATGTTGAAATCCAAAGTAATTAAACATTTTATCAAATTGGCCAAATACGATACATAGTTGCGAGAAATGATTGCCTCAGGTCCACTCATAACATATGTGAATAATCACAAAATTATCTTTCTGAGAAAATATAGAATCATGTTTACACGTAATACTCTTTATCTTATTAGATAGATCACATTAATAGATTCATTGGTGGTAATTCTAATATCCATTCGAGTATTCACATAATAATTTTCACATTATCATGTGTTCCACATTGAATGTATTACAATCAAAATAATGAATTATCCCACATATTGTAATGTGTTTCATAAGAATTTAATAAATCCTAATATCATGATTTTACATGGGGATCCCAAATTAAATATTCAAAAATATTCTTAGTATAATAATCCTATTTCTCATGTGAATAAAAAAACTTAAGGGGATTAAAATATGTGTTTTGGAAAAAAGAGTTCTATATGTAATTTATTGTATTTTTCATAAAATAAATTATGAAACTATTATATCAATTAAAATAAAATGAGAGAGTAATTAAAATATATTTATGAAAAACTATTGGATTTTTCATAAAAATTATTTCACAAAATAGGTATAACAAAAAAAATGAATTGGGTTTGAGAACACCCTTAACATAATTATGGATATATTTCTTTAATTTTTCATCTCCTGAATAACAAAAATTGTTTAGATATTAATAAATAAATGAATTATAGTCATTTGTAAAAATATTTAAACATTAAAATAATAAAACTATATTTCCTAGTCTCTATTGATGAATTTGAAGTAATTTTATATCTTGTTTATAATAAAAATTTAATGTTTCTCTCTGATTTCTCTAGCTTTATTCAAAATCGTTTATTAAAATGTATGATTAACAATATAATATTATACTAAATTTAGTTACATATTTTTATATTATATATAAATCATATAATCCATCATAGAATTTGGTTAAAATAATTTCATTGGAATTGTCTCTATTAATGGTTAATTGACCATTAATACGATATTGTAAAAAGAGTGTTAAAGGGATGTATGAAAACTATATTAGTCACAAATATTATAATCATTGTAGGATATCTTTATAAATCCAGATCTATTGTTACACACATAAAAATGATTTATTACTTAAATCCTTCACTTGATACGACATAGAAGTTGAATAGGTCTAGTGTCTTTTGGGCTTAAAAAATTACATAACAACATAATATATAAAACAGAACGTCTTTATTGAAAATATTCTTTACATGAACTCAATATTCCCTCATACTTAGCATTGCATGGGATAACCTAAGGACGTACATGAGAAAAGGGTGAGCTATAAAGCCCAATAAGGGATTAAATAAAAATAAATGAATAATAAAATACATGTTAGGTAACAGTCATATCAATTGAGCATAATAGAATCATTAACATAATGTAATGATCTAGATTTATTATCATAACTAGGAAATGTGGAAACAATATTTAACATGATATTAGCATGAGACAGGTCCCATTACACATGGAGCATGAGTAAACCCACATTTCACATTAATTAGAAATATTAAACCCTCATTTAACTTGAAATATCATGATACTAATCTTTACCCAATGCATTGGAGTGCTATCATGGAACAATACATCTTAATCTAATCATTTCTTGTATTAGTGTGCCACATAGATCATACAACATGGATTCATTAAAAATAATTATTTATTAGATGATAATATAAATATATATTTAATAAATTAAACTATATAAACAATATGTAAATGTTCATAATGGAAAATTCCATTGGTAAAGAAATAGGCATGGTATTCACTATACAATGACATTGTCTTTGAATATCATAGTTCAATTTCAGGATCATAAGTTCATGACATTAGAATTCATAAAAAACTGTTAATAAGAGATAAATATGTTCATCATAATATGAATATGAAATTTAATGTACGTTATTCATATAAATACATGTACCAACATAAATAATGGAATTTAGATTTATAATAAAAAATAATTTCTCAAATTTAAATGTGTAGAGGGAAATGCCTTATGAAATTTTGGCATTGTAAAAGGTGTACATGGGAGAAATTAATGAGAGAGAAAGGGGTATATCATTATTCAGAAACAAATAGGGATGTTTTGGGGAGATGAGAAATCATACGCCATCAAATTTAATTGAAAATAAATGGGCATAAAAACATAATGAAATTGGGGCAAAAATGAAAAAAAGAAGAAATCCTTTATTTGGAAGTCTGATCCCAATGGAATGGTTAGGGATTTAGAGATGAATCATGGGAGATTTGGGTGCCTTGGGAGGATTATAGGGTGAGGAGGAAATATTATGGATGAACTCTAAATTAATTTAGTGAATAGGAAGTGGGATCTGGGGTTAGTTTATGTAGAAATAGAGATGAAAATATTTACTATTTAGGTTTTGGGAACCCCCAATTAAACTAATAAAAACCACATAAAACATATGGTTTTTGAAAAAAAAATTCATAGGGTAGTGTAAAACATTATTTTATGATTCCATTGGCCGAAATTCTTAAAATAATAGTCTTCCTTCAGTAGAGGTGAGTCACAGTCTCTGGGAAATCAATTCAAATGTAAAAATTGTTTTATATGACATAGAGGGTCCCCTAAGGATTTTGTAAAATAAATAAAAAAACCTAAAATCACATTATTTTAATTTTAAAACATATATTGGATGAATAAAATGTTTATTATATTTTATTACAACAATATTTGTTCATTATGATGTAAAAGAAAAGTTATATATTTAAACGGTATTTTCTTTTTACCAAAAAATCGACTGTCGCAGAAAATTATGAAAAATTCACATTTGGATAATTTTGTGGTTTTGATTCAAAATATAATATTAATTTTAACTAAATTATTTTCAAATATGTGAATTTTTACATTTAAAATGAAATCAGATTTATTGAAAATTCATGGTTTTCGACAAAAATATTATTCTATTGATAATAAAAATATCAATTCAATTCAAGAAAATTTATTGGGACATTTATATTTTATAAAAAATTATTTAAAGATATTAATTTATTAAAATATTATTTATTTAAAAAATCTATTAATTATAAAAAATATATTTCTTAATTAACAAAAAATGGTACTTTTTCATGATTTTTTTGCAAAGAAACAATAATAAAATGAATGTATATTCTATGTACAAAAACAGTGTACATAATCGTATTACTTGGGTCCCATTACATAACCCTTTATAACAGTCACATATGACCAAAGGGTAAGGTGTGAAATGGTGATAGACTCTTGGGGTTGCTCAGATAACATCACTTGGGTGGTAATCTTTATCAACTTCCACTTATTCCGTAGGTAGGTTTGTTTGAGATTAACACATCGAAGATTTGATTGGGCTTGGTCAAAAGCAATCCACAATGATACCACCACCTTTCTGAGCTCCGACCAATGGGATTCTTATATAAAAATTCTTCTTGGTGAGGCAATCACATCTGTTGTCTGAATAAATCAGATTTTTTAAATCTCTACACTAATACTAATCATATTGTCACTATTCAACAACTATATTAGCAATGATAAAAATTCAAAATTATATTTTGAAAACCAAATACATAATACCAAAGAAGTGAATATGTTTTATTACTATTTTATATAATAATACATTTAATTAGATCAATATAAATTTTCATTATAAAAAGATTGGGTCATTACAATCTTCCCCCCATAAGAAATATTGCCCTTAAATTTACCTTTTCTAACACAAAACCAGATAAGGGTAACTATATTTCATCACTTCCTCCAATTCCCACATTGCTTATACAAACATGTAGTTTCACCACAACACATTCATGGGGGGAATTTTCATAATTCGTATAACATTTTCCATACGATCCATGATCATCACTAGATTCTCCACATAAGAGAGGTCATTATCCACAAAAACCACCTCTGGATTGAGTACATGTTCTGGGTCAGTTAAATAATTCTTCAAGAGTGATACATGGAATACATAATTTACATTTCATAGGTTCGGTGGGAGTACTTGTGCATAGGCCATTTCTCCATCACGATCTAGGATCTCAAAAGGGTAGATGTACCTTGGACTACGCATTACCTTCTTCCAAAATCTCATAACCCAATTGCATGGTAGTATAAAGAGGAATAACTTGTCTCCAACTTCAAACTCTAGGTCTCGTTGAAGATTACAAACATAGTTCTTTTTCTGACTCTTAGTATTTTTAATGTTCTTCTGGATGGTTATAAAATTTTCCACCATTAATTCAAAAATTTCTGGACCTAGGAGTTTTCTCTCCCTAACTTCATCCCAACATGTCAGTGTTCTAAAACTCTTCCAATAATGGGATTAAAAAGAGGGTTTTTGGATGCTTGACTGTTAAGTGTTATTGACAGAGAACTCAACTAGATAAATATAGTGATCTCATCCTCTATTAAATTCCATTGAGCATTCTGTCTACATGTATTATAGTGTTTGGATAGTCCACTCAGGTTGTCCATCCATTTGAAGATGATAACATGTACTAATGATTAGCTCAGTATCCAGAGTATATTGAAGAATCATGCAAAACATAAAGATTAATGTTGGCTCTCTGTTAGCTATAATTGATAGTGGTACTCCATACATACTTACCAAATATATGATGTGTATCTGTGATACATGATCCGGTGAGAAATATACCAAAATTGCATTGAAATATGCAGTATTTGTAAGATGATCCACAATAACCGAGATGGCATTATTTCCTTTTTATTTCTTTGGATGTTTGATGGCAAAGTCCATAGTGATGTTCTCCATTTTTCATGCTGGTATGGGTAATGGTTTCATCATTCCCTTATACTTCTTCCACTAAACCATTACATGCTGACTTATGAAACACTTTGATGTATAGTTATAAATATCCTTCCTCATGTTATTCCACTAATAATGATCTGAGAGATTTAAATACATCTTTGTGTAACCTAGGTGAATAGAGAAATTATATCTATATGTGTAATCTAATAGTTCATTATTTAATTCCGAATTCTATGGAACACATAGTATTGACCCAAATCACAATTTTTATTTTCATTGACATTGATCTCTGATAATTTCTATTTTCTGATAGTTTCATCCTTCTTATAAATTCACACATCATTCTTTTAAGAATCCTTTTACCACTCCAAAAGAGAAGGTTGATAAATTTTTTGTGAACGGAATGCTTATATTCCCTTCTTTAAGATTCCCATGCTAATCTTCATCAAATCTATGATGATTGGATCCTTTAAAATTATCATAAATGATAGAATCACTAGGTCCCTTCTACATAGATCATTTGACACATTGTTATCTTTCCAAGGGAGTTAATGGTTTGAGTAGTCATATTCCTTGATCATTTCTAACAATATGAATTGGTACATATTCAACTCATTATATGTTAATGTATACTTGAGAATTTTTTGGTCCGTATATATTTCACACATCTCCCCAGAGTGGTTATTCCACAAATATTTTATACAAAATATCACTATAGAAAACTCTAAATCATGTGTTGGATTGTTTTTCTCATGAAAATTCAATTTCATTGAGCATAGGCAATGACTATGTCATTATGAAACAACACACAACCTATTACCTTCATCAAATATTTCCTAAATACCAAAAAATGTTCTCCAATTGTGGGTTATGTGAGCACAGGTGCAGTGGTAAGCCTCTTTTTGAAATACAAGACACTATCATCACATTCATAAATCCATGAAACAATGAATTTTTTATAAGTTATCTAGGTAAGAGGGTTTGAAAATCGTGAAATTTTTCTCACAAATCAAAGATAGTATCCACCTATCCCTAAAGAGCTATATATTTTGATCAACAATTATGGCCTTGACAATCCCTTTATTGCAGCTTTCATTGAGGGATCCATAGATATCCCATTTATTGTGATGAGATGAACCATGAATGAGACCTCCTTCAACTGGAACTCACAGTTGTTGTAAATTTCATTGAGATTATACTTTTGCAATGTCTCTACTACATTGCATAGATACTTCTCCTGATCCTTCATTATTTTGGATTATATTCTAATATTGTATACAAAGACTAAAACAATGTTTTCAAGGTAATACTTAAAGACTCCATTCATTGTGTCCAAGTTGATTGATAGATCAATAGTTAGTCTAATGGGCCATACAATGAATTCATAGTGCTTGTACCTTGTATGAAAGGCAGTCTGGGTGATATCTTCCTTATTCACCCTTACATGGTAGTATCCAAACTGTAAATCAACCAAGGAGAAGTATAGTGCACCAGATAGCTGATTAAGAAAGTCATAAATTCATGGTATATGTTAACTTTTCTTTATCATGATCATGTTGAGGTCGTGATAATTAATGCAAAATGCATTGACACATACTTTTTTTTGACAAAGGGAACTGGTGCACCCCATGGTGAAGCACTTGGTCATATAAACCATTTATCCAGATTCTCTAGTATTTATTTTTTTAGCTCCTCATTCTCCACAATAGACATTATATATATAGCCTTATATATTTTTAATTCCCCAGGTATAAGATCAATTGATAATTCAAAATCTTTTTTAAGAATAAGACCAGGAAATTCTATGATAAACACTTCAGTGAATTCCCTCACAATAGGCATGTATTCAAGGAGGGTTTTTTCCTTAGTCTCAATCATACTATCCAATTAAAAATTCTCATAGTGTAGTAATATCAATGATTGAGATAATTGTGATAAATAAGACTCATGTTTCTCATAGAACTTATATTGAATTGGGGTTCTATTTTCTATAAGAAGAGTGATTTCCCTATCACGGCAATTTATATTGGCTCTATATAGGGAAATATTATCCATGCCAAACATTTCATCAAATTCCACCAGATAAAGTATGATGTTGTTCTCCAGAATTTTTAGTCCATATATTATGTCGGGGGATAGGTTATATTCATGGGATGCAATTATTACCCCATTTTCCATACTAACTGACATCGTTGCATCCATGATTTGTGGTGGTATTGGGATTGTTCTGCAAAAAATTAGGGGCAAAATATAATGCATTAAACTAGATTCAAAAATTATAATCCATTAATTAATGAATAACTATTGTACAAATCTAATTTTTTTTCGGGGTTCGCTTTGTTGGTAGTGATGAATGAAGATCCACCATTCTGTATTGGAGGGTGTTGTTTGATTCAGAAAACTCCTGGCTTAGGGAACTGATTGGAAAGGTGCCCTAGTTATTTGCAGTTGAGGTAAGGAACAAAACATTGAAGTTCAAACAAAGGACTCCTCTACATTGTCTCAACCTAGGGCTTTTTTTGTTGGTAGTAAATGGTTGGGTAATCATCTCTTCCACAACTAATTCATTTCCTCAACTAGTTCAGGAAATTTCTAGGGTGCCTCATTCTGTACCATCGGAAAGTGGGGTGTATGATTTTCTTATCACCATAGGATTTATCCATAGGTCCACCATAATTGAAGGCCACATTATGCTTCTAATCCCAATGATACCCCTCAGATTCGATGATATCCATTTAAACATTTAGGGCACTTCAGACAATTTCATCATAGCTATTGATGATATTGATCACAAGGAATTTCCTTTGGCTAGGTTATACCTCACCAAAGAGTAGGTAAACACAGAAATTGGTGATAATGATAATGTTGGAGGTGTATCTTTCAAGCCTTGTGATTTTTTCCTCATATGTTCTGATGGATTTTTCATCTTTTTGCATAAGGTGAAGGAAGTCCATTTACATCTTAAGTTAGTGAGTGCATGGAAAATATTTATTGGAAAAAATCCTCCAGAAATCCTTCGATTCCAATTCCTTGATTTCATCCTCAGTATTCATTTTATTGATCAATGTACACCATTGATCAGTTTCACCCTCAAGCAGCCATAATAACCGTCTATTCTTCAAAACATTGAAGGATGGAGAATATATTTTCAATGGAGTTCATCCATTGATAGAATATTGAGGGATCGTATGATCTATTAAATGAGGGAGGAGTTTGTCACTTGAAGCTCCCGATTGTGACTTTTTCTTTTTTAGGGGGGGTTTAATGCTCCTCTTGACCGATGTTTCTACTCACACCATGGGTTATTTGATAGTGTGTTGTGATAGTGTTCATGATTCTATCTCCCATCAGATTTGGAATCTAATTAGAACATTCATCAGAATTATCTCTGCATTAGTTATTTTCCCTAGTCTTTCAATTACCAACTATTGGATAGAATAAAAAAAATTATGGGTATCCAATAAAGGTAAATCCAGGGAAAAGAGGATTACATATAAATTACTTTTATTTCCATAACATATGAATTTATAGGCTTTAATCTATGTTATCAATGATCTACATCCCATCTTATATTCTTAGGGGTATTTTTTATTTTCTTAACAATGGTTCATATTATGCTGTTGAATTTACCAATGCATATCCCTATAGAGTGCGGTAAGCAAGAGTTAATCAAGGTCCACTGTCACGTACCAGGATACCATGGGTCATGCCCAAAACTCATTGTCAGAGTTTTCACTACTAGGTACATCGGTGCTAGTATCACCTATACCTGTTCGTATCCCAACTGGGATGTATTTTATTGATAAAAACTTTCTCAACACTAACTATAACTTAAGAATGTTTTTATTATACCTATATTTATTCCTAAGTATTTCACTAGGATTTTTTAATCTTAATCCAAAAAATAACAAAACCTAGCCTTTAATACCACCTGTAACAACCCTGGTCTTTTATTACACACATAAAAATGATTTTTTACATAAATACTATACATGATACTACATAGAATATCAATAGGTATAGTGGCTTTCAGACTTAGAAAAATTCGAAAACAACATAAAATAGAAAACACACTAACTTCATTGAAAACATCCTTTACATGACAACATCATTCCCTTGTACGTCACATTGTATGGGATATCCTTGGCACATACATATTAAAAGGGTCAGCTATAAATCCTAGTAAGGAAGTAAACAAGAAATAACATGGAAATAAAATACATTTTAGGAACAAAGGATATTAATGTAGCATAAGTGGAACATGAACATAAAGGCATGATCTAGCATGATTATCATAACATATAAATGTTGCAATAAAATTTAACATGATATTAATATGATCCAAGGCCTATTTCCCATATAGCATGAGTAAACAATAATTGAATTTGAACTAGCCTGAGTATATCAACATTTCACTTGAAATATCATGATATTAATCTTTACCCAATGCATTGGAGTGCTATTAAGGTGAACCCTTCTTAACCATTTTATTTCATGCATAAGTATTCCACATTTATCATTCAACATGGATTCATTAGTCATAAGAATTTATTTCATCGTAAAGGAATGTAAAATTAATAAAAGAATATATATAATAAATAAGTAAATTTCCATAAATGTGAATACCCTTGATAGAGAAATGGGCATTGTATTCCCTACACAATGACTCTGGATTAGAAAATAGCGGTGCAATATCGACAACATAACAACGTGACATAGGAATACTGCAAAATTGGTTGATAAGAAGAAAATTGTTGTATCAATATATTTTAATGAAAGGGAATGTTAGGTTTCATATAGATACATTCACCAACATATGTAATGTAATTTAGATTCAAAATAAAATAGAATGTCTAGAATGTAAATGAAGAGAGTGAAATTACTTATGGAATTTATGCATGGAAACTTGTGTACATGGGAGGAATTAATGAGAGAGAAATGTGGTCTCCCATTAATTAAAAATAAAGAGGTATGTTTGGTGGAGGTGAGAAATCATTCCCTAACATATTTAATCTAAAATAAAATGGCATTAAAATATAACAAAATTTGGAAAAAAATGATAATAGAAGAAACCCCATAATTGGAAGTGTGATCCCAAAGGATTGAGTGGGGTTTCAAAGGGGATTCATGGGACCTTGGGTAACCATGGGATGATTCTAGAGAAAGGAGGCAATAGGTTGGACGAAATACAAAGTCATCGAGTGAAAAGTATATGGGATCTTGGGTGTGTTTGTATAGGAAAGTGGAGAGAATTCATTATTATTTTTTGGTTTTGGGAACCACAAAAGAAACTAATAAAATCAAAAACCAATGGATAATTTTTGCACATGTTATATTATAATGGGTATTGGATAATATTATCTTATAATGATAATGGCCAAACTTCTTAAAATATTAGCATTTTATATGTGGAGGTGAGTCACTATTCAAGAAAATCAAAATAAAAAGTTAAAATGTTTTATAAGTCTTGGAGGGTATAGTATGGCATTGTAAAATAAATAAATCAAACCCAAAATCACATTATTTTAATGGTAAAACATATATTTTCTGAACTTTATGTTTACAATTTTTTATTACATAACTATTTGGTCATTGTGATTTCATAAAACACATTATATATTTAAATGGTATTTAAATTTTACCCAAAAAATTGATTGTATGACAAAATTATGAAAAATTCATCATTGTATAATTTCGACATCCTGGTTCCAATGATAATATTCATTTCAACTAAATAATTTTCTAAATATGTGAATTTTATCTTTTAAACTGAAAGTTGACATTCATTGAAAATTCAATGGTTTTGACAAAAATAGTTTTCAAAGCAGAATAAAATCTCAAATAAAATCATAATAATTATAAATTAATTTGTATTTAATAATAATTAATTTATTGAAAATAATTTATTAAAATATTATTTAATTCAAAAATCCATTAATTCTTGAAAATATATTTCATAATTAACTAAAAATGATATTTTTTCTTAAAAATGAATTTAAAAACAAACAATAATAAAATTAATTTATATTTAACTGAAACAAATAGTGTACATAATCATAGTACTAGGGTTTCGTTACATATCCCCTTATAACAGCTGTATACGACCAAACGGTATGGTGTGTGATGGTGACAAACTCTTGGGGTGCCTTGGATAACATTTCTCAAATGGTAATATCTATTATCTTTCACTTCTCTAGTAGGCTATTCTGTTCAAGATTAACGTGTTGATGATCTTGTTATGCTAGGTGAAGAGTGAAGTCCAATGACACCACCTCCTTTCTGAACTACGATAATAGGGATTCATATGGAGAAATTGTACTAAAGGATTTCTTCGTTTAATTTGTCTAAAGATAATTGGATTTGTTAAATTCTTATATTTATACTAATCTTGTTACCACTTTTAAATGACTATATTAGCAATAGACAAAAGTTATAACGACATTTAGTAATCGAAAAACATAAAACTATATAATTTAATATGTTATAAAAAAATTTAACATAATATGTAATTTAATTAGATAAAAATTCCATTAATAAATTTATGGTTTGTTACAATACCATCATTAATATAAATATAGATAAATAATAATAAATTATATTTTATATGGGTAATAATGGAATTTCGAAAAATAATCAAAAGAAGAGGAACAGTTGACGGAGTTAATTGAGGCTTACTCTCTCTTCAGTGTAGTTTCTCATGTTTAACACTAAATATCTCTTGGATATTGGGTTTTATTGATATATAATGTACCTTATTATTATAATTTCTTTTGAGAGGGAGGACAATGGTAGATATTTGGATTTGGAATGTGTGGGATGAGTTTTTTTAAGGGAAGGGAGAGGGGTTATTTATACAAGTTGAGTGTGGCATTTTTGGAATGAATTATTCAATAGATTATTATATCGAAGGTAAACATTTAAATAATGATTTTTTAAAATGAACATAATTTATAAAAATAATATAGTGGATCTATGACTTTCAATCCCCTTTATAATTTGATTTCTATACATTACTAAAATGGAAAGTAGAAAAATTGAAATTTTTATTTTAAGGATTCACTCTTGATCTTATATTTTGGAATGTTATTTTTTAGTTTGGAAAATATGATTATTTTATTTTAAAGAATAATTTAGAAAATAGAAGATATAATACCAAATTCATAAGTAATATAAATTATTATTTTATTATTATATCATGAATGATGTAATTTAAGAAATAGTAGTTATGTGGAAGAAATCTTTTAAAAATTGACCAACAAATTAATGTATTTTAGAAAATTACTAAATACACACTGTTCAAAAATTCCTGGTGTTGATTTTAAATATTAGAATAATTTTAACAAATTAAATTTCTAAAATTGGAAATTTATAATTTTAATATTTATTTTATGACAATTACAAAATACATTAAAATCCTATTTATTAATAATGTGCTCATATCATCTTTAGGTTTTTTAATCATAATATTTATTTTTTAGAATTATTATATTTATATTTATTTAAATAAATAAAGATAAATTAATATTTAAAAAAAATTATTTTGAGTTATAGTTACTATTCCAACTATAATGTTATTATTCCCAATGATTAGGTTATTATTCCCAATGGCCATTTTAATTTTACCAATGGCCCAGTTAATATTCCAAATAGCTTTTTCATTATTCCCAATGGTATGGTTATTATTCCAATGGTCAGATTTACTCCATAAATACTAATACAATCATTAATACATTATTCAAATTAGGGATTCTATTTTTTTTATTTTCTATATTCATTTTGGATTACTAATTTTTCATTTTTTATAGAGTTGGAAGTTGGGGAGATGATTCTATTCGTATAGGGTGATCTAGAATTTATGATTTTAGTATTTATATTTTATATTTTTCCTCTACTGTAAGGTTATCAGTTATAATTAGTTTCAAGATTGATTATAGTAATAAAATTTATTTTTGAAATATGTCTTTTTCATATCAACATTTTGTATAGGTATGATATTATTATTATAACATAATACAAAAAACATATTTTCATGAATAAAATATTAATAATAAACATTGGGTCATTAAACAAGATCTATTAAATCAATTCCATTGATGATTCCTCTCAAATATATGGAATTTAAATGGTTATGTTTTCATTCCACCATTATATTTTGTCTACAATTTCATGAGACACAATGTTATTATTAATGTAGAGACTATTGTAAAACTAGGAATCTCTATTTTTTATACCTTGAGTTCACAACTGATAATTTATGAATAGATACTAAATAATCTTATGGATAAAACAATTATGAGAAATAGTTTTATACCACTAAATGGTCATTAAATTTTTACTTCAGGGGGAATGATTTTTCTAGATTAACACATTCAAGACTTCTAAGAACCAATACACTCATTATTCTATTCATTTAGCTCACAAAATTACATCTACATATTTGTACATAGAATTAATGGAATGTACATAACTATAATTTACCTATCAAACTCATCTCATTCCATAGAGGTAATTTATTTTTACTATATATTTTATTTAATAAGGTTCCACAATTTATTCACTTCACCTCGCAAATGATAACCAACTATGAAAGAATATTCATATTTAGAATATATGAAAAATGGAATATATCTCCTCCGTGGTGTCGATCCACCACTAAGCCACTTTTAGATCAAAAAACCCCCAAATAGATGATAAATTATATATCATGATGGATTCAATAGGACATTTTTCCCTCATCTGATAATTTTTTAGCTGATCACAAATCATTGCGTGGGAAATTTAAGTGAGTTTAATAATAAATTTATTTATTCAAAATCCCAAATAGTTTGATTAATTGTTTATAAAATAATTTCATTTTCCATCAAATTCCACATTATAATGGTTCATTAAAGTTCTATCCATTGACCTAAATGAATAATATTATTTTTGGAATCACTAATCATAATTTTAAACCGCATAATCATGGAAAATAATTTATAAGATGTTAAATTTATAACTGCTAATATGAAATAGAATACATATTAGGTATAACCTAGAACATTAATAATCAATATATTTGATGCCCTGAACTGGGGCCACTGAATGGTTCCCTGATATGGTTGGCCACATTCTTTCATGCACTCCTCCTCGTACACTAGATGGTTTCAAGTAGCAGCGAGGGTTTGGTATGCCAGTATGGGGGAGACTATAACATATTTTATCAGAATCAAAACATCAATGGAGAAAAACAACAATAACCAAGAGAGTAAGTTTATAAATAACCATAATAATACATGTCATATGATAGTCAAGTAAGAAAATAAAATACTAAACAAGAAGGTAAAACAAAATTTGACAATGCAAGTGTCCAGTGTTTATAATGAAACTAAATATAAAGACACAATGACTCCCAACAGGGTCCAAAACCACGTTTGGTTCCCTCTCTAATGATCTAATCAAAAACATCAACCAATCATAGGGCATAGAACTTATCATGAACTTCAACAACCATGTCTAATTGGGTACCAATGAGGTGGACTGAATAGGGTGTGTGTACAACTTAGTTGGCCACCACAAACTATGTCTAAAGTGAAAACAGTCAAAATATAGTGCATTTAGTTCTATGAAGCAGTAATTATAATGAATAATTAAACATTTATCCCATTGTAATTTAATCGTTAAATCATCACATTATGTCGAGTCAGAACCCATGTTTCATTTTTTAATCATAATTTATTATTATTAATTATTTCTTTAGGTCATCATGCGTAGCACCCAAAATCTCATTAAGTGTTGGTCGCTATGCCTATCACCTGAAATCTCATTATATATAATCTGTCACTCCCATCACTCTATATACAATTAAGGGTAGGTTTTTATTCCTAGAACACCATAATATAATCATTTTTTAACTATTGGGGCGAAACTCTATGTACAAGTTCCATCTTCTAATCGGTCTAGAACTCCACATCTAGAAACACAAAACATCTCAACCATTTAATCATTCATTAATTCAAAATAAATATCCACATAGTTCCATTAACAACCAACTGATTATTTTAAAATTACATGGGAAATTATTTAAATAAAAATTTAACTGGGCACACAACCCATTAATTAATTCATCAACTAATAAATCAATCAACCCAATTCTCATTCCATAAATATTTATATACAATTAATTATCCATATCAAAACTCAACTATCCATAATTAAATATCACAATTAATTATCTTTGTAAAACATCGTGGAAAATATTTAATTCTCGCAATTAATTGTCTTTGTTCAAAATCAGAGAAGATTACTAATTCTCACAATTAATTATCTGTGGTCAATGTCAGGGTACATAATTAATTATCACAATTAATTATCTTACATTGCAAAACATCATTTCATAATTAATTCCCTGTAATTAATTATTTTATCCCAATTAATTCAATATGAAAACTAACATATATTATTCAAAACATATATCCCAAATATTTATTTGGAAATCATTCCATTGTTTGATCTATGATTCCATTGTCAATTTGTCACCAAGGCAACTACATATCAAATCCACATTCCAAATTACCTCGATTTTTTATATCAATCATCAAGAGAATATATGAAATCATAAAATCAAATATGTATTTCCAAATAATGACTATTAGAGTTCTATTTGGACCACCTACCTCAGAGAATTGATTGAAGATAGCCAAATGGAAATCCCCAAAATTTGAGTGGCACAATGTCTTTTATCAAGTAACAGATCTAAATACCTAAACAAAAAATTAATATCAATGGCTTAAAAATCACAAAAATATAGATACACTCCCCCAATACTAGATATAGATCTCATCTCTTCGGATTAGAACCAAGGAAATGGTTTAAATATTCCACGAAAAAATTGACAAAAAATAGAGGGTGGAATGGATGAAGTAACATGATGAAATCCACCAATCGAGAAGAGAGCGGATCTTCAATCCAGGATTTTGATCTTAATGAAAGGTGTTTGGATCTCCATGGAATCCCTCCATTTTTTTGGGAATGCCTACTATTTTTCAATCCTGGTCCATGGTAGAATTTTGGAAGTCTTTGGTGTGGGGGAAGGTTGTTTTAAAATAGGTTTTTGTATAATAAATTATGCATGCACGACATCCTATGAAGAGGCACATAGTAAGTGAAAACAAAGAGCCAAATATGCAAACCCCTCAATGTAGTTTTTCCTGGAGTGAATGGTTTGGTCGTAGGGCCTATCATCCAATATACAAACTATGTGGAATTCTCTGTTGGCACAGTTTAGCAGCATGGTCTATCAAAACATGCGCAAACCATGAATAACCCAATCTCATTTAGTTCTCCTTTAAAATTACACCAAAACAGATCTAATTAAACTACTCCAAATCAATGGTACAAAAATTCTTCCAAAAGAACCTGAAAAATGAATATGATGACTCTAGAAATGGTTGGGATCATACAATCTCCTCGCCTAAATACATCTCATTCACAAGAAGCACTCTGAAACATCTTTATGATTCTGAGCCAAATAGATGGGTCCCTTGAGACCTCAAGTCAACTTCCCATTCCAATGATTCCACTGGAAAACTTCCATGATTCCATAACATAACAACTAATGACATGGTATTTCCCCATAACACATTCTCCATGTGGCCCAACACATGTATCAGATACTCCTCCAAGGTTATAATTATCTCGACGTCAACCTCTTCCATATCAATCACATGAGAAGGGTCAGAGAGATACTGAATTTTTTGTGACATATGGAAAACATCTTGAAGATCACTATATTTTTGTGGAAGTGTTAATCAATATACGACTGACCATATTCTCTACACAGCATTATATGGTCCTACTAACCTAGACACCAACATTCCCTACCTCTGTATACTATTGTGAATGAATCTAGGAGACACCCACAGGAATACACGATCACACTCTGTAAACATTATTGATATTCTTCATCTATCAGCATACAATATATTCATACTCTCAGCCATATTCGTATGTTTTCATATCAACTAGACTTTCTCTGATGTCTCTTGAACGAGACTCAATCTAAACATCTATTACTCAGCCACCTATATCCAACATAGTGGTGATCTACAAGTACTATCATAAAGTGAAACATATGGTTCCATATGTATACTTTCTTGATGACTATATGTTTAGGTGGACTCAAAAAAATACATGTGCCTCTACAAAGTACCACTAATGTCAAGAACACATGCTCGCAACATATCCTCTATTAAATGTATGGTATGATCCAAGGACCCATCTATCTATGGCTAGAAGGCCAAACTTAACAAAGCATGGTACAAATAACCTTCTTTAAACCCTGTCAGAATTGTGAATTAATGTGAAAATATCAAACTGAAACTATAGTCTCCATCACCCCATACAAACAAACGATCTCTCGTACATACAGTTCTCCCAACTGTTATACTATAATAGTCTCTCTTATAGGAATGAACTGTGATACCTTCATTAATTGATCTAAAAAATATAAATTGGATAATTATTCTTAAGTGTATATGGATTTACTACCACGAAATACATAGTCACATCCTCCCAATTCCATTCCAGAATAGGCAATGACTACAATATACCTCCAGGTCGTTGATGCTTTGCTATAACCAACAGATATGTGAAATATCTTGTTACGAACCTTGTTATCTCTTTTTTCATGCATAGCAACAAAAAAAGACACCATAGGTCAGGATAATATTTTTCACCCTAGGATATACCACCCACTTTGAGGAATAAAATTCACTCATGAGTTACTATCGCATACTCATAGACACAAACACCTTATTTCTCACATAGATTATATCAACCACATCTATTATTCATTATAAAGGACCTTCCCACCTTCATGGATTTCCATAAATGCTAAACACGTTATTTCCTCATATATCCTATCCTTGATCTATCTCTAGAGTGAACACTCCAGGACTACAAAATCCAAATTCATCCTCTCACGACTCTTTCAAACTAACACATGAATTTTAAATAGAAATGTCATTATCATTCACTCTGTACTAGACTCATATACTAACTATGCCTATTTTTTCATAATAAAGGAATAATATTCCATTCCATGCTTTCCAGGTGTATATTCCAGATCAATATTAAAGGACTACATAAACCCTACACATCATTGCGTCCAAATATTTATGTCGTGCTGTGAAACGATATACTTCAAGATTTTTTGGTCCATAAAAATTGTAAACTTTTCACCCAAAAGATAGTGTCACCAACAATTAACAGCAAAAACAATTTTTTCTTAATCCATGACATATGTAGGGTAATTATGTTAATGTGGCCTCAACTACGGAGACCCATATGCAACTACAAGACCCCCTTCATCAATACTACTCTGAGTCTGATCCCAAAAGCATCACAGTACACTATATACTCCTCATCCAACTGAAGTAAGATCAAAATTGGTATCGATGTCAAGTGATTCTTCTACTCCTAGAAACCATTATCCTAGGGTTTTTCCAAATCAATAATCATACCATTATTTTCCAAAAATTAAAGTTGTGATGGAAACATAGAAATTTCTTAAATGATCCCCCTGTAATAACCTACTAATCCAAAAAGAAAATTAGATATCCAAAAAATTATTGTGTTTCCCCCTAGAAACCACTTATTTCTCATGTTTTTGGGTTCACAGACACAACATATTCTGAGATGATGTGCCCCAAAAAGTCTTTCCAGTCAAGACAAAACAATAATTTAGATAGATTAGAATATATTCGATGCTCTCTCAGTGTGCCTAAGATGATGCTAATATGTTGGGCATTAACATAATGAGTTTAAGAGTACATCATGATATCATCCAGGAAAACCCCATAAAATGGTCTAGGAATGGATGGATGATCCTACTTATCATGTCCATGAACATTGCAGGAGTGTTTGACAACCCAAAAGGAAATACAAATAACTCATAAAGCTCATAACTAATTTTTAAAGCAGTTATTGGTATATCAGAATTCAGTACACTCACCTGATGATACCCTGGTCTCATATTGAACATTGAGACCACAGAATCCCACTTCATCTTGTTAAACAGATCATTGATATGCAGATGATGATATTAGTAATTCATGGTCATTTTATAAGACTTCTGGTAATAGAAAAACGAGTATAAACACCTGTAGGCCTTCATTGTAAACAAAATATGTTATCACCAAGGAGACTTTCATGGACTGGTGAGGCCTTTATCTTTCAACTCCTACAATTGAATTTTAAAATCATGAAGCCATGTTGGTTCTACTATATTAGGTGGAATATATACTATCTCATTCGAATGCATGGGAAAACTGTAAATTCAATAACTCTCTCAGGTGAAAGCCTTGAAAGGTCTTAAAAAATGTAATTATTTATTAGTTATACTACTGTTAAATTTAATTCCTTCCTAAAAATCCCATAATAAAACAAAAAGGATAGAAACATGGACCTTAAGCTCTCCCAATTGTTGAGTAATTAACATAAGTTGGACTACATGGATGTCCCATTATACATTATGAACATATTGGTCAACCATAAGAGATTCAAAGGTCAATCTCTTACTGTAAACATCTACATGGGCTTAGTAAACTACTAGCTAGTCCATACCATTAATCAAGTCATATCCTATAATTTCAAGGACATAGATATCAAAAATGAAAATGTTACTGTGCGATCTCTAAAAAAAATGCCATTAAAAAATAGATATCCCATCACTTTGTTCCCAATGGTGTAACGATATTCATCACCCCACATACGAACTGCTCCTCCAGTCTCAAAACATTAATAATATTTGTATATAATAAGGAACTAGAGGATACAGTATCAAATAAAGAAGTAGATAAAGATGAAGAAACTTGAATATCACCTCTCACAATTGACGTACAGTCCTCGATCTCCACAAGTGTAGGTTTCACTACAAGCAATGGTCTTTACCATCTTCCCTATGCTGTCATTTTTCTCCCTTGAGTAGGACCACATTGTTGATTTGGTCACTGATTCCCAGAGCCACCATGTGCACTACCTCTACAACATTTTCCAATATTACTCCACATTCCAAATTTATATTTTTTTTTTGAAGACTACATTCCCACACTCTGACTTTGAGTAGGTGCTCCAACAGCAACAACCTTCCTCTACTTTGTGCAGATCCTTTGTATGTGCCTCACCATGCCACAAAACAGAAACTACACTACTGTTCAATGATAGTTTATAAAATAGAATCCATACCTACCGAACTATTGTAAAATCACATGAGTAATATCGGGTGCAATTGTTCCCCTTGCCTTCCATCCTTTCTTTCCACTTTCTTGATTATGGTTCTCTTAATAATGCTTCCTACTCTCTGAAGCCACACTTCCAGATCATCATGTGACAGCTATCTATCTAGCACTGGAATCCACATTATGGTTTCCCTCTAAAATTTGAACCTGATTATCCACTTCAAAGAAATTCATTAGCCTAATGATATTTACATAGGGCATAATTGCACACATAAGTCCATCCTAAAATCATTTTTCCGAAATAGTCTCATCTATAACAAATGATGGAGAAAAAAACTATAAATCTGTGAAACATTCAGCATACTATAATATGGACATGTTTCATTGGGTTAGATTAATACACTCAACGGACTTCTCTTTTTGAACATCTCTAGATTTAATTCCTTGATTAACTTCTCAAAAAGTCCTTCCATAACATATCAGTATTTTGTCTAGACCAAACCTGAATGTCCCACCACCTCTTCGTTGATCCCTATATCTTATAAGTATCAAACATGACCTTCATCAAATCCAAAGTCTCTAAATGGTCATGTATCGTATCTATGAATTCATTCCATAATTATGATCCCTCTGTTCAACCAACTAATATAAAAGTAGAAGGATATTGCAGCTGAAACTCCCTCTTCAATTCAAGAAATCTTCTTAGAACCTATTTCAGGTCTCTCTCCATGAACTACTTGAGACTAGAAATGTTCACATGTATCTATTCTCCTTACTCCTCTGTTTTCACCAATGGTTCCTCATGTTCCCTGTTTGGATATTCATTCTGGGCCATACCCCTCAGTGTCTCCTTCAACAAGAATTGTGGAGTCATATATCAACAAAGAAAAACACTCATCATAGGTCTCATAATGAAACCTTATAACATTTTCGTAAGAAGAGGAACTGACATAACAAGTTTCAACATGTCCCTTTCCTCACATTCTCAACACATAGTCAACATCTAGTCCTTATCACTACTCTTAACCATTATACTCATCGGTATTCGTTAGCATAGGTAGATACATTCTCATTAATAAATTCGTCCATTAATTAATCAAATTATGTTAATTTAATTAATTCAATCATTATTTAATTGATCGTACTCATTTAATAAATCAAGGTTCTCATTATAAAATAGTTTATTCTCATTTTATATCATTATATCAATCTCATAAATGGTGAAATAGTTACACTTTAAGAACATTCCCATAAACCATTTTCATGTGAGTTCCAAGAATGATGTATGTCACATAAACGCAGAGTTCCATGATTGATGCATGCAGACTAAACTATCAGGACTCATCAGGCCATGAATCAAATTTCAGATATTTTCAAAACAAATATCTCATCACACCACATGTGAATCCCACAATGAGAAATAATATCCAACTATGATAAAAATATCAATCACAATAATTCCACCCTAAGTACTATGAATTTATCCCATAGAAGGGTTTGTAACACCCATGAACAAGCTCATTACCAACCCTCAACTCTTATAAGTATTCTATATACCATTCCCAAAAATAGTAAGATAAAATTAGAATAACTAAAAGAAAACTCCTCTGATACCACATTGTAATGCCCCAACTCAGGAGCCACTGAACGGTCCCCCGAGGGAATTGGCCTCATTCCCTCAAGCACCCCACCACATATGCTAGAGGGTTCTGACTAGTAGCGTGGGTCAGGGAAGTCAGTCATGCAGCGACTATACCCTCTTTCATCTGAATGAAATCACAAATGAATGAAGATAACAATTCTCAAGTGAGGAAGCATATAAATATCAAGAATAATACATTGTCATATGATATTCAGACAACAAAATACAATAATCATCTGAAAGGTAAATCATGCTATGACTATAAAAGTGTCAAGTGTCCATAATAAAACTAAAAATATTGACACATCAACTCCTAAGTGGGTCCTGAAAAAAATCTAGATCCCCCTCCCATGCTCTAATTCCAAGTAGAAACCTATCCTTGGACATTACACTTTTCTCATCCTATAAAAAAAATCGACTCATATGCCGATAAGGTGGCCCAAATAGATTGTGAGTATAACTGAGTAGGCCACCACCAATGGTGACTAAAATTAGTCTCATAAAAATATAGTTCATATAGTTTTAAGAAGCAATAATTATATTTCACAATTAAACAGTTTTCAAATTTTCATTTAATCATTAAATAATCACATTAGGCCTAGTTTCAATCCAGGTTTCACATTTGAATCATCATTCATTGTTATTAATTATTTGGTGTATGTGGTCATTCCATGAACCACAAATGTCATTTGGTTTAGTTCGTTAGGCCTATCACCCCAAATCTTATTCTGTGTCACCCATAATTTCCATCACGTTATATGTAATTTGGGGAAGGTCATCATTCCTAGTACCCTATAATCCCTATCTTCGATAACTATTGGGTCATCACAAAACCTATTCAAAATAAAAAAATGTTTCTTATATATTTTTTTAAATTTATAACAATTATCCACTATGAGTGTTAAAAATAGTTTTCAGAAAGGCATGTTTTCATGAACGATGTGATGATTGAGCCCAACTCAATTTACAATTCTCATAGTAAATATCGATACATAAAATTTTGTCAGATCTACATTCACTTGTACTATATAAATAGGGATGTAATTTCTTGAAAGCCAATTTCACTATAATTTAACAAAATGCAAGGTTATTTTTATACACTAACTTATCCATGGTAATTTCCAAACAAAAATGTTTATACATATCTACATATATCTCACAAATATTTTCATAAACATGTTTCCAAATGGTAATGAACCCAATTCTCTTATAACATCTATAATTTTTCTTTATTTTTATATATAAATTTAATATATATTTTTATGAATATTAATTAAATTTCTCAAATAATTCAATTAGGAACATAATTGTTTTCTGAAAATGGACAGTAGGAACATAATCATTAGATTTAGTGACAGATATTTAATAATAGTAAAAAATATATACCCCATGATTAACATATATATATATAACACAATTAAAAACTCTATTAATAACATAGGGATAGAAAACAAAATGTTAGGTGGAATCAAATGATCATTAGGGGTTTACAAGGGGGATATCATTCAATGATCACATGAATTATTATGATGATCATAAGGGTATGATATCATGGATGTATCTTACAATGTTCAAACCCAACCTATCATAGATCATAAACATGAGACATGGAATAAATTTTTTACATTCAAAAATTCATGTTTCATAAGAATTTTAAATCTTAATAATTCAATAACCTTATCTTGATGTCATAAATGTTTTGTATCAATTTAGGTATAAAAAGCATTTTATTTAATGACAATGACATCTGAGCCCATAAAATAATAACATGCCCAATATTAACTTATATTTCCAATTTCATAGTTGATAATGTATCATCACATGCTTCCCATTTCCTAAAGGATCACACATCATCACATGATTTCAATTTCATAACGGATCAAGCCTCATAACATGCTTTTGATTTCATGATGATTATGGAATCATACCCTATTTCTCAAAGTGTATCAAGAAAAATGGCATTTTTTCCATCCATATCTAATTATATATAAAACATTAATGGATGAATTTGAGGGATATATGTCCCACCATTACATGGTTATAATGTTACCACAATCCTTGGTTAATATAATATCACCATCAATGGTTACAATATATCCATCACCAAATAAAAAAAATAAAACAAATGTGTACCAAAATATCCCAAAACATTCATAAAATCATAAAATAATAAAATTAAATAGTCTTCTAATCATTAAATCATATCTTAACCCACAGAATATAAATTTGTCTAATAATAATCTCATAAATTAATCACAAAATAACCCTCGGCAATGGAACAATTTTAATAAATATATCATATTCATAATTATAAACCATCCAATTAAATAAAAATTATGGTACATTTCGATCATATCCCTAAAAAAGAATACTTAACATCAAATGAGTTCATCTAAAAATTAAAATGTTTTTTAAATATTACTTGAACCATTTCTTGAGTAATATATTGTTTCCACATTGAAAATATAATTTTTTAAATAAATTTTCAATGAAAATTTGGAAAACATTTTCATTAAAAATGATCATTGAATATTATAAAGAAATCATAAAAATTATATTTTTCGTGACAATAGAAAATCATGTTCATTTTGTACATGTAAATATTTGTTGTTAAAATCCGAAAGTGAATTTTATAGAAAAACAAATTAAGATTAAATTTTATTTTATTTATAAAAAAATTATTTATTTAAAAAGTAATTTTCGAATTCTTAATAAAAAATTTATTTTTTTAAAATATTTATATGGATGAAAATGTTTTTTTGAAATAATAGTGTAATTAAGATGATAATAATTAGTAATATTATTTTCTTCTCCAAATAAATTTATGAGATAATATAAATAGAAAATATTTTTTTAAGTATCTATTGGAGGAGAAACTAGTTGATTTTTTGAGAGATATAATGTAAGATATCATCATTGGAATCAAATCATAAACAATCCCATAAAACAATAAGTTTAAAAAATTGAATCCTTTCCAATTTGGTATCATTTGTAACATAATAAACCTAACATAAATAAGATTATATGGATATGTATATCCCATAATTAATTTTATATTTATTATAAAATTTATTCATTGTAATTATATACAACACATAAAATAAACATGGGTTACATGAGGCATGTGTCCCCTATTAATAAAAGTGAGCTGAAGATCCCTTACCTTAAGTGTCGATATTCTTTGTATATTATATATATCCTCATATAAAATAAATATATGTTACTAATAAATATTTTACAGAACCATGATCCTAATTATCCTAACATATATTATTTATTTATATCATTTTATAACATTTTTATTATGAATTCTTTGTTGAAATCACATTTCGGGATATAACTGCTACTTTTTTTATATATTTTCATTTGGTAACAGTTATAATTTTATTTGAATAATTATTAAATAAAATTTCAAATCATAATAATGGAATAAGTATAAAAAATATTCATTATATATGGATACATATTTATCCATAAACATTAGAGATAAAAAAGAAATTTCAGAGTTCCTGGATACAATACAAATTATATATGCATGAATGTTATATCAATTTTAAAAATGGATGAAACTAATGAATGGTAAATAATGTACTAAAATAATAATAAAAACATTAAAACATATATATCACATATTTTCATTAAATTTATCAGTATTACTTTCCATGTAAAGTGTATTTAGAGAATGAATAACAACCCTTCGTTAGGCGGTAGTCCTCCATATATATGAGAGACATTATAGTATTTTTGTAGAATTGAAATTTAGTAATTATATATTATAATACAATTAAATAAGTAAATATATATCATAAATATTAAAAAATATGTTTAATTATTAATTATATCCAACAGTGATACGTTGTTTTGGAAAATGAATTACCTCATTTCAAAATGTGGTAGTCATCCGTAGATAAGGTTGTGGGTTTTGATTCTAGAATTATCGAACCGAATATAGATACTGGTCATGCAATTTGTAAATATGGAAGATAATTAAGATATTATATCATAACATTTTAATAGTATTTCCTTGATTTAGTTGAATAAACCAAACAAAAACCATGTTTAGGAATTTTTACTCTTATTTGGAGAACCTCTTTTGGATTATACCTAACACCTTCAAGGACGATATCCTACTAAAATAAGTTCTTAAATGATGTTTTAAGGTTTATTATACATTTTTTTATTCATGGAATGTCCGATAAATTAGGTCTTATGTGTGTGATGTGGAGAGGAGAGGGTTTTACCTTTTATATGTTTTGAAGAGGGGACATTAAATTTTCTAAAAGAATAATGTACACTCACAATTTTAACATTTAAAATGAAATAAAATGTGAAATTATTGAATAGTAAAGGTTGTAATCTATAAATTTCTCCACAAAATTTGATTTTTACTTGATTTTAGTTCATTTTTTTCTTCTATATTTTTATTTTAACCCCCTAAAAACGAATTTTTACCCCATTCACTATAATTAATTTTCTATCTTTTTACTATTAAATTTTTCCCAAAATAAATTTTATCTTATTATATTAATTTAATAATTATTTATATAATCATCGAATCCATTATTTTAATTCTATTCATATAATTTTAAAATTTTATTTTAAAATTAAACCTATTGAGGTGACGAAAATGTTGTTTTAAAATGACAAAAGTTTCATTATTATGGAATGTTTTGACAAAACAATTCAATAAGAAATATATAAAAATAAAATAAATTGTATTAATAAATATAATTATGAAATAATTTTACATTTAAAAAATTCATATAATAAACTAGATATTTTAAATTATTTATATGAGAAGTCATTATTTATTTACATTTTTTTTATTTTAACTTTTCATGAAAATTTTAATCTTTTCAAAAAATTCTATAAAATTCTTAAAAAGAAAATTCCAAACATTTTTAATTAAAAAATTTATTAATTTTTTCTCAATTAAAAATTATAAATGTGTAAAAAATTACTTTTATTATTTTTTCAGAAAGTAAATTTTTGAAGAAATATTATTTTCAAAACATATGCCAATTTAACATAAAATTAAAACAATATTTGTGAATAATATATAGTTATATAAAAACCCTGTAATTAATATTTAATAGTAATTAATTTCAACTTATAATTTTGTGTTTAGTGGATATTTTATAATGTTTATAGACAAGTAATAATATAATATTATATTGTGGTTCTTTAAAACTCAGTGTTTACAGCAACAAAACATATCAAAAAACTGAAATTTATTCAAAAAAAGATTTCATCGATTCTCATGGAGTTATAGTGCTACACTGGTATAATCTATGTACCAAAATATGCATAGGGGATTTTTTTAATATATAATATTTACAAAGAATATGTGATTTTCTAATCTCCAAAAGCTATATTGACCATATTTATGTTCCCAAAGACTTGGATATTATGTTATCATGTTACGAGTACAATTATCAGAATGATAACTGTAACATTAACACAAGTAACCGAGAATAGAATATATGAATGAATAAAATAATTATAATTGTATTAACAATGTAGAATGAAATGACATAAATAAATCATCAATGAAATTAATATGTTATCACCATACATTTAGTACTTAAATTGGAAATTGTATAATTATTTATATAAAATTCATTCCTTCTTCCTCATTTAATTTTGTGACATCGAGATATCTCATACATCAACATATTCTATATTCAACACATCATAGTTTATGAATTAAAGAAATTCATTTGGAAGTATATTTTACCCACAATAATGAAAAAAATTTCGATAAAATTCAGATTATAATATTCATTTGGCAACATGGGTGCACTTGATAAAATAGATTAAACTATCCATGTGATGGTGATTAAAATTTTATAACTGTAATGGTTGGTCATATGATTCCATGTGTGTTCGTTAAATGAATTACACATGAATGCTGTTATCTGGATTATTTCATTCTTGAATGTGGTATTGAGGTTAGCTATCAATTCATTCAAAAAACAGGCATGTAGATATACAAGAATGAATCAAAATAATTTCCTAAGTTTAATCTATGTTGATTAATTTTTTTAATTTTTTTATTTTTTATAAATATATATATATATTGTTTATTTTACTTTTTTATTTCAGGTTTTTATGAAAATATTATTCTAGTAATCACAGTTCTCTCCCATTGGTGGTTCAACGATTATAGGGAATATCTGAGGAAGATTGATTATAAATCTGGGAATAAAATAATTTCCTCAAAAATAACATAGAATATATGTAACATTGAATTACCCTTACATAGCTCTGAAAATTGATTGAGGTTTGGATTTTTACACATTGAAAATAGATAAACTTATTCTAACCCATTCTCATAAGTCACGTTATACTTATGTGGGATTTACAAAGTCTTAGTTACATTTATGTAGCGAATAGTCTACCTAATGATCCTATATTATGTTTTTGTTTTATTTAATTTTAATGACTCCATAAGTGATGAATCATTTAATGTAAATATGTGTTGATTTATAATACTATGATGTATATGTGTTTGTGATGTTACCAAGAATATATATTTGTTAAATTTGAAGACTACACATCCAATGATGTTATAGGATCACATTTTCTGATATTGGTATATGTGAATTAATGTGTGATAATTGATGATTTTTTTCTTAATATTCAATAAAATGTTCTTTTGGTTTGTGGATAAATGGATGGATATATTTATATTAGCAGAAGAATAAATAATTTTGATGATTGTGTTTTGTTAGATTGAAAACTTATACATTGTAATCACTATGAATTTTAGTGTTCATTTTCAAAAAAAATATGTCATCCCTCAACTATTTAGGTCCCCCTCTACCAAATATTTTGAAACAATGGGTTCAATAACATTGGACAAGATAAACATAGATATCCCAATGGTTGATGGTGAAGAAAATGTTGTCCATATAGAGTTCAAATGATATATATTGAGAATCATAGGGTATATAGTGGCCATAGGGTTCCCGTTGGACCCTGAAAATGATGTATTATAACCTGTGAGAGGTTACTGTTTACAAATATGTAGTTTTTAAACCTCTATAATTAATAAAGAAGATGACTAAATAAAATCCATTATTAATAATTCCTCAATTTGGTTAGAATCAAATGTGGGATAGTTTTGGAGTGGATTATTTTCACTCTAGACAAAAACAAATGGATAGTTCTACGTCTATATAATACAGTGAATCTATCTTATCGAATCACCTTTATCTCTATGACATCAACCTATGACACTTCATAGTATCTACATGAATGTTGAGACATTTTAAATTCACTAGAATCTTAATGATGAATGTTCATCGTTCCATTTATCTCCACTTATAAAACTAAATTGATGATGAAATGCTTGATATCCCATAGTTTTCCATGAAACAAGATCTAAAATTTATCCCATTAATTAAAAACTAAAGATTCAAAATTGAATAATTTAATTTGTATATTGTTTCATGAGAGATATCACATGAATACATAATGTTCTATGATGTCTTTTGGATTAGGCCCCACACACTGACATAAGAATCCACTGCTTTATAGACATTGGATAATGGGATTGTATGGAAACAATTTAATGATCCATTTTGAAAAGCTTAATGTAATCAGATGAAAAAGGAATAATATCCATTTCATAAATGATCTATAATTTACAACACATATCAATTTAATATACCAGTACATGTGAAATTTTATTTGACTAATTATTACTATGATCAAGATATGTAATCCTATATATAATTTATATTATCCCATTGTGCATGATGAAGTCTATTTTTTTTGAATTTAATGGTATATTATGATCTGTTGAAATTTAAAAAAATCTATCCCAAATTTATAATCAAACATGGAATTTGTATTACAGTTCATTTTTGGGATCCTAATCAATATATAGAGAAGCAGTGGTGGCTATTATAGCTGTAGAAAAAAAATGATAGGGTTTACTAAAATACGAGGCAACACTTATGTCCCATGTGAAGTAGTTAGAATATAAAGTCATCACTTATTTAGATCAACCAATGGTGATCTGCGAGCAAATATATTTTCATCAATAAGAAGAAGTTGAGAACCATTGAAATATACTATTTATGTGGTGGAAGAACACACAACCTTTTTTTCCTTTCCAAGGAGAATATTCCAGAGTTACTTGTTCATGTGAAGAATATCCCACAAGTCAAACATGCATTCTCCTAGAATGAAGGAGGGCCTATGACCCTCCTTGGTTACATATAAAATAAAAATGGACCCATTTAAAAACATATGTAAATGAAAAAAGGAAGAAATTACTTTATTATCTATTCACATGAATGATATGAATACACTGTCATCGATACATTTATTACATAATTTTAGTGAGGAAACATGAATAATTCTCCCAAGTGATCCCTGTTATACAAGGGAATTAGGAAACAAAATATATATAGAATGACATATATATAATCATGACATTAATTAATATCATAAAATAATATATTATTTACTTATATTGGTTCAGGTTAAGAATATATTAAATTTATTAATTGAGATGTTCATATAATAAATATGATATATTATCCAAAATAAATAAATATTTTAATCTTATTTGATCTTGGGATATTATTTGATTCCATTAATGTCACTTATGACATGATTTTATGATTTCATTTTGAGAATTTGATATAACAATTAATATGACATATTTTTTAATGGATCCTAAAATAAGGAGAATAAATAATTCAGGAACCTTTTTTATCATCATTTGGATCAATGAATAATAATGATAATATAATTATTTTGAATATTAGAAACTTTGTGGCTATTATAGAGGAATATCTATCACCCAATATCGTTACATAATTTATGTCAGCATGTTAATTGATAAATATGAGAGAACTCACTGATTACTATGATAAAGAAAATATTTTATAGCATAATATAGAGGATGTATCTTTGAGATTATTAGTTTTGATTGAATAATAATTTTTTTCACATGCTAATGGTGTCTGATAGTGTAGGAGGGAATCTGACATCTTATGCTTCAATATGACTATAAGAATTATACATAGATATCACAGGTTGAAAAGGTCTAAGGCCCTCCCATTTCATATGACATTATTCATAAAAATGTATGTTTTATTCCAATGTTATAATAACCACCATACACTGAGTACGTAGTGATACACACATTATTTGAACCTTGTTTAAAATAATACAACTCGTTTAGATTATTTATTTTATGTGTTTACAATAAAAATATAGGTCATGAAGTCCATTGAGTCATTCACTGAATAAGTGATAGAGGTATAAAAATAGATAAAAGTATAAATTGATTAAATGTAAACCCACAATGATTCAACCACTCACAATGTAGTTATTTGAATGTTGTCCAAAATATTTTTAACATAAATACATTTCACAGAACTAATTTTATTCTAAAACATTAACCATATTAAATACTGAATATATCACTTATAAATTCATAATGGAGGTCTAATATGGATGATTTTTATCTACTACTTCGTAATTCTATCATAGACAATATATTTATAATAAAAAAATTAATTAATTAATAAAAATAAAGCAGATTTCCCAGTTGTTCAACATACTGGTGAGTTAGTTTTCTAATTTACTATTTTGGAGTAAAAATGTTTTCAATGGGGATAGAATATCTGGTAACATACTAAATAGAAAAACTGATGTAAATTGTTTGACCTAGTTTAGTGAATCATCCTTATATGAAAATGATGCATCAAAAATTAATTTTTAATATTTTATTCAATACAATCCATTAATTATTGGGGGTGATCACATGCCAAATGATTTAAATGTTTAATTAGATACTACATTGAATGATATGATTCATAATTATTCTATATAAATATTCACATTTATTTTTTCTCATTCAATATAATGTACAAGGAGATATCTATTCTTGAAAAAAAAATATTTTATACTTAGAGAAATCCAATGATGAAATAATGAAATATAATTTCAATGTCTCCAATAATATTTGATAAAAAATTCCTAATATGTTGAAAATTATGAAAGGTTAAATAATTTGGAAGATCATTTCCTAAATAAAATTCATGTAAAATAGGATTCCACTAATGAATATAAAAATATGATTAATGAATTAGATATAGACTATAAATATATAATTGAAGTTAAGAAATTTCATCATGAGATAAAACACAAGAACATAGACCTAGGAATATTGACATAAGAAAACTATTAAATGAATACAATGTTATAATGATAAATAGTGATTTTGATGTATTGTTGAATTTAGTAGAGAAAGAATAATTCATCCAAATAATGAAATTTCATCATGTTAGAGTTAAACTAGAAAACAGTGAAAATATTCAATCCATTCCTTCACAATTACCTAATGGAAGATCTATTTATTCACGATTTGATGTGAACCATGCTTCTATGGAGGAATATTATAAAAAACCAAATATATGGTTGAAATAATTTATTGAAATATTATAATTATCACGATAATGATGATATAATAAGATAGTACATATCATATTTGATAATAATTTTTATGTTAATTATAGTTCTATGCATTGTAATGTAACAAAAAAACATGAAACTTTTTGCAGGAATAAATGTGATGAAATTATTACTACCATATAACTGGTAGAGGAATAAAAGTGTACTATTTGTTTCTACCGTAATATATTATAATATAGGGATGAAAATAAACTGAATCTGAAATCACTCCAATATATACAATGTATTAAGAAAAATAAAAAAAACTAAAATCATTGTCTAAAATTGGTGATGTGAATGTTTTGGTCACAATGCATCTAATGTTTATTATAATATCCTGATGTCATAAAATACAAGGATTAGTACCTGAAGGTGGAGTAATGGAGTTAATATAATAATCCCCAAAATAATGAAAATAATTTTAATGATACCGATATATTTGAATGTTTAATGAATCTCTAAAGTATTTTCAATGAAAGTGGTCACAGTATTTGGGAATGCATGTAAAAATAATTCAAGCATTCCTCAGAAACAATTTAGATAAAAATACCTCATAATATTAATCATGAAGACAATACATCATTTAATATAGAGTATTGATTATATATATACCAATAATATGACAACAATATTTATAAAGTAGACATCCAAATAAACCAAGGTTGGAAATATGATAAAAAAATACTAAAAACCCAGGATGATCAAGAAAGGTTCCACACCATAGATAATAATATACATGTAAGAACCTGGTTCATAGTTTTGAGGTATGGGTTTCTTCTATTCTCCTTTCCTTAAGTGATTTTGAGAAAATTAGGAAAATTGGAAAAATCCTAAATTTTGGGACAACACGTTGTGTACTTTTCCACACGCTGCGTGCTTTTGGTCGTGTAGGATGAGTACACATGGTGTGAAACATTGTTGGGGACTAAGGGTGTAATAAACAGCTACACGACATGTAGTGATCCTTTACACATTGTGTAGTCAGTCGGAAGACGAAATAGTAATGCAGTGGAAGAAGCCACCAGTTCGGCGATGGTACACGCCGTGTAGTTTGGAATACGCACTGTGTACCAATGTCAATGGATGAACAGTTTGGCGGTGCCGCCAGAGGATACGTTAATTGAAGGGAGTACACACCATGTACTCGGAAGTACACACCGTGTACTTTGTTTTTTCGTATAAAATGGGCTGTAGCCAACCCTGTTCACCGGGAAGGCTTAGAACTGGATGAGAGCTCGGGAGGGTACAACCGAATATTCGAGGATCCATTGATCGTGAACCATGAATCTATTTCTGCCTCTGTCGATCTCATTGGAACTGCAAAGAAAAGAGATTCCTCCTCCCGGTGTTCCTATTTCCAATTTATCCTATAATGGAGTTTATATAAGATTAAGATAGTTTTATTCTACGTCAGATCTACATCATTCATGGGCGTTTTAGGAATCGACGTTCACGTATATCATTCGTTGGCATTTTGGTAGGTGTCTTGGTGTTTAATTTCAAACTTTTTAGCATTTTTGTGTACCGTTGTGCCACAAACCCATGTTGGGGTGTCTTGGGGCTGAGGCCATGGCTTATTTAAATACCAAGAGTTGAATAGGTAATTAATTGTGATATTAAAAATTCTTTTTGGTATCATTTCTTTGATCTAGGACCACCCCAGGGGTGCGTTCCTCTGTTTAGCTATTTGGCAAAGATACCTGAGTGTATGCCTTTAATGAAATGATTGTATAATTTCCTTGAGAGGAATTTCTTATTACTACTTGTTTACATGTTTGGATTGTCTCAGTTACCTGTTTAGCCTGAGGTGAGATTTTTGATTTTCCTGTGGGCACTGTACTATTTACCTTGTGGGAAACGTCTTCCATGCCTGTGGGAAGTTGATTCTATGTCTGTGGGTGACACTTCATATGCCCGTTGGAAATATCCGAATGCCTGTGGGAAGAATCTTGTGTTTGGATCCACCTTACCTGAGTGTATGGGTTTACGTGTCTGAGGACATTGGTTGTTTACTTCAAATATTAACTGTGGTAATATTTTAAATTAAATTATTAAATAAATGTTAAACGGGAAATATAACTGGTTACGATAGTTACTTTTCAGTGCTTCTTACTTTATTTCATTTTACATCTTCAAACTGTTGTTGCATGTTTACACATAGTTGGGCATTGGCCTTTGGTGGGTGCCTACTGTGATTTGTTTCTCACACCCTGTTCAAGTAATGCTTTTCAGCCCAAACATATTATATTGCTGCAGGTGTGAATAGGGGAAAGAGTCGCTCTACATGTACTTGATTGCTGCTGAGGAGTAGGGGAGCATGGGACTGGCCGTAGGCTCACGATGCTACCAACTGTTTTGTTTTTCTATACTCTATAGCGTATTGTACTGCTTTGTAACATGTTCTGGTTGTTTTCTTAGAACTTGAGACATGTTGCATCATATCTATATATCTAGTTGGATATCTTTTACTGCAGTTGTTATATTATATTTATATGGTTTATTTCTTCTGGTGTTGATGTATACTTTTTATTAAATTCTGATGCACTACACATTGACAAATGAGGGCATAGTTTTCCCACTATCAGACCTGGACCCTCACTGCTAGTCGACAACCTCTTGAATTTGGGGAAATGCGCTTGAGGTCATGTGGTTAACCGAGTTCAGGGCACCCGTTGAGTGGCACCTGGAAACAGGACGTTACAAAGTCGTATCAAAGGAGATTCTATTCTTTGACTTACTATTTAGAGCCTTAGTATATGATAGGATGAGAATGGTAGTTTTTAAAAAGCTATGCCTGAGAATTTCTAACCCGTGTACAGGGAAAAGCCAATTTACCTCGTGTTGCAATTTTTCTGATTTTACAATTTTAGAGTTGAATTAATTTTCACTGAATGGTGACTCACTTGTGATTGTTCTATTTATCATTTATTCATGGGTTCTATTTAGTTTCTACTCGATGAGATGAGGGTATTCCATCTCATGCATCATTAGGCACATGCTATAAATAACATGCCACACATAGTTTCCATGCCATGCAGGTGCATTAGAAATTGCATGTTGTTGTGATAGTTGTTGTGCTAGAAAAGAATGTTGTTGTGATAGTTGCTTTGATTGATACCTGCTATTTGATGAAGTTTTATTGTGTGAGCCTATTTATTGAATGGATGCTGAATTTGGTTTTTGTGGAGTATGTGCCCTCATTGATGGAAATTTGGTGCATCATTGACTGTATATCTGGTTATAACCCATATATGATGCCAAAAATTGATTCGCGGGGAGTATGTGACCTCATGGATCGAAATTTGGAACTTTGGTGTTTTTTCAGTATTTTCTGGGTTCCAGATATGTTTCTTAGGAAAAATGTCTGGAAACCCAGTATACACGCCGTTTAGTACCTCAAACACACCGTGTATGTTCTTCTGTTCGGGTAGAAAAGAAAACATTTTGAGTACACGTCGTGTACCATAAGTACAAGACATGTAGTATCTTCTCGTTTCATAGACCGTGTGGGAATGGACATGGGAAAGGGGAAATTCTTGGGGCGAACACACTGTGTACCGTATGTACATGCCGTGTTGTGGCGACCCGGAGTCCGCTCGTGTAACTAACAACACAGACGGAGGAGAACAGTGGGCATACATACCGCCTCTATTATGGAACATGCAGTGTAGTCTGACCTGGGGACCCGACCGTGTAACTAACAACACGGGTCGAGGTAATCCATCGTGAACATTTAGTGTGTATACGGAACACGTCGGGTAGTTTGAGCCATGTTTCTGGCCGTGTAACTAACAACACGGGTCGGCGGAGCTCGTCTAGTACACATCGTGTACCTCTGGGACACGTCGTGCAGTCTTGACTCAGGATAGACCATGTTGACCTATCCATGTGGAAGGGAAATGGGGTACTGTACACACCATGTGTGGGTTTAACACACCATGTAGTATCAAGCCGTATAGTCGGCCGTGTCACAAACAACACATGCAGTTTGAAAATTACACCATACACTCTATGTAGATTATATACTTGCCGTGTAGTTTTGTTTAACCGGAGCAGTGTGGCTTGTCCTTGTAGAAGGACCCAGGTAGGTGAAGAGAAGTCACGTACACTCCGTGTAGTTAATATACAAACCGTGCAGTCTTTTTGTGCAATCTTAAATGCCTTCTTCCTCCGATTACCCTTTTGTTTCATTCATTTTCAGGCTGTGATAATCTTGATCTAAGGTGTGTTTTGGCCTTGTATTGTCATTCCTCCGAGACATTCACACGCTGTTCTCCAGGAGAGCGGCAACGAGTATACTCCAGATATGGTGGGCCATGGGCTACCAGTTGATCCTCCAGCAGAGCCAGATGTCGTGCCAGCATTAATAACGAACACAGGCACGAAGGTACAGTTCTGTGAAGGCATTATGAGGTTCATGCAGACCTTTCAGGGAGCACCTCCGGCCACCACATCATTGGCCGAGATGACTCATATCTTCTAGTAGCACAATTCGCATACGTTTTCAGGGGATGGAGGACCACAAACTGTGGAGTCTTGGCTGGGGTCTATGTAGACTATCTTCGAGCTTCATGAGATGCCTCCAGGGTGGAGGGTCTTGCCCGTGATGTGTATGTTGCATGATTCCCCTAAGAGGTGGTGGGATGTTACCACCCAGTTAGAGCATCACCGGGACATGGCATGAGATGATTTTCAGGCAGTCTCTTATGAAATCTTCTTTCCAGAGACGATGAGGGCAGATAGATCTCAATAGTTCATGAATCTGCAGCTGGGCGCTACGTGAGTGATGAATTATTCTGCTCATTTCACCGAGCTTCAGATTTTTTCACCCATCTAAGTGGGTGATGAGTTGTTGATTTCCAGACGCTTTGAGGATGGTCTTAATTATGAAATCTGAGCACTGATGAATGTTTTCAGGTTTCCTATTGTATATGTTATTGTGAACCAGGCGCTGATTACAGAGAGGAACCTGCGGGAAGCTAGTGGTGTGGGCCAAGGTGGTTCATCACTAGTTTCTGGTACTATTTCTAATGTTAAAAGGAAGATACAGATGGGATTATCTCAGGGTGGCATACCAGCTAGAATAATGTTTCATGTGGATAGGTGATGTGCTACCAGTGTGGTAATAAGGGGCACAAGAGACCACAGAGTCGTCGAGACCCAGTGGTGTGCTGAGCTTCTGCCAGGATGGGTCATCTGCAACAATTTTGCAGGGTGTTTCCACGAGTGGATAGTGAGAGGGGTTCTGTGCAGACACCGTGTGCGGGAGCAGGACCAGCAGCTTCTTACCAGTTGGGGAACTGAAACACGTCAGGGCATGCAGGCAGTGATGGTGGTCGTGTTCGTGGTAGCCAGACACCAGTATCTCAGAGGCAGCAGGGAGGGAAAACTCAGGGTAGCAAGGTTGTGTCACAGGGTCGCAGCACAGGGCAGACATATTTAGTACAACAGACCCAGCAGGAGCAGGATTCCGGACCTTCTACTATCAGAGGTACTATTATAATAGCTTCTGTCTTATCTTTAGTACTTTTTGATATTGTTGTTACACGTAGCTTCATATATGTACCCATTTTGGAGAGCCTTGGTCTCTATTTTTCTTCTTCTTCTGATGTTATGATGCTAGAAACTGTGTTGGGAACTAGAACGACTAATGTGCATCAGTGCAAGGAGTTACCCTTAAGGTTGGTGGGTGTCACTTTCTATGGGACCTCTATGTATTAGAGATGACGAGCTATGATGTCATTATTGGGATGGACTGATTGGTTCCCTTTTGAGCCTTTGTGGATTGCGATCGTCGTAGGGTGAGTTTCACATCACCATAGGGTGAAGAGTGTCTATAAAAGGGAGAGTGGGATGTTCAGGCGAGTTGAACTGGACCAGAGCATCATGGGAGAGGTGGTATCACAGCCAAAATCACGAGCATATATCTAGACGACAATGGGTCTTCTCAGAAGGTTTTCCGTCCATTGCTTTACCATTCCAGGGATGTCTTCTCAGGAAACATTTTAGGTCTTTCTCTGAATCGTGAGGTGGATTTCACTATTGACCGTGTGCCAGGAGCAGCACTGGTGTCCATTCCTCCTTTAAGGATGGCTACCCCAGAGTTTCAGGAGCTCAAGAGGTAGTTAGAGGAGTAACAAGAAAAGGTTTTTATCAGACCCAGTACTTCACCATGGGGTTCACTGGTCCTCTTTGCAAAAAAGGAGGACGGTAACCTCAGAATATATGTGGATTATCGGAAGTTGAACCAGTTGACGGTTAAGAACTGATATCCCTTGCCAAGGATTAATGATCTGTTTGATCAACTTTGTGGAGCACGAGTGTTATTGGAGATTGAATTGAGATCAGGGTATCATTAGTTTCATGTTAGACCATCTGATATACCTCTCACAGCATTCAGGATCAAGTATGGTCTATATGATTATACGGTAATGCTGTTCAGACTCACAAACACGCCAGCGGTTTTCATGGAACTAATGAACCATGTGTTCCATCCTTATTTAGATTCTTTTGTGGTAGTATTCATGGACAACATCTTGGTGTACTCTCACACTCTACACGACCATGCCACCCATCTTGTGATCGTATTGAGTACACTGAGAGAGCATCAGATATATGCTATGCTCTCAAAGTTCCACTTTTGGATGGGCCAGATACACTTCATGGGTCATATCATCTCCGAGGTAGGAGTTGCAGTAGAGAAAGAGAATATGAGAGCAGTAGTTTCATAGGAGCATCCTAAGATCTTTTGTGAGATACAAGGTTTCTTGGGGATGGCTGGTTACTATAGATTCTTCATCTAGGACTTCTCCCTCTTAGTAGCTCCGTTGATGGGTTTGACTAAGAAGGGTGTGAATTTTGTTTGGTCAGAAGCTTGCGAGATAGCCTTTTTGGACCTTAAGGGAAGGTTGATATTAGCACCAATCTTGATACTCCCAGAGCAGGGGAAGAGATATTAAATTTACTATGATGCATGTGGTATTGGACTGGGAGGTGTGTTTTTGCAGGGCGATCGAGTAGTTGCGTACGGGTCTCAGCAGTTGAGGACACATGAGAGGAATTACCCGAAGCATGATCTCGATTTGGCTGCAGTTGATCATGCGTTGCGTTGATGGAAAAATTTTCTTTTGGGAGACAATTTAGTGGTTTTTGCCGACCACAAAAGCCTCAAATATTACTTTACTTAGCGTTACTTTAATCTAAGACAACGAAGGTTGGTTTATAACCATCAGTCCTTTGATTTGAGATTTCCTATACACCTGGTAAGGGTAATGTAGATGCTGATGCACTAAGAAGGAATTCTCAGATACATGTAGTGCAGGAGGCCAGTGGTGAATGGTAGCTTTTGTCTTTGTTCTCTGAGATGCATTTGGAGGTGCAAGACCGTTCGGGACATACCTATCTTTCATCTTTATCTGTGACCTCTACCCTCCTGAGTAGAGTGAGGATAAGAAAACTATCCATTTCAGAAGGCATAGTTCAATAGGAGTCGGTGGAAAGTGAGGAACCTCCTCCTGGTTGGACGATAGGCGATGATGAAGTATTGTGTTTCCATGGATGAGTGTGGGTTTCAGGGGATATACGCGAGGAGCTGATGTGGGAGTTTTATGCTTTATCTTGGGCAGTTCATCCAGAAGTTACCAAGATGTACCGAGACTTTAGATGTTAGTACATGTGGCCTTGTATGAAGAGAGATGTAGCTGGTTTGGTTACGAGGTGTTCCACCATTCAGCATGTGAAGGCGGAGCATCATAGTCCAGCTGGCCTGTTATAGCAGTTACCCACCCCGGAGTGGAAATGGGATGATGTCGCGATGGACTTCATGATTGGGTTGCCGAGGTCACCTAGATGCAATGATGCCATGTGGGTTGTTGTGGAAAGACTCATGAAGTTAGCTCACTTTTTGCCGATCAAGGAGACCGTCGGAGTTGACGAGGTCAATAAATTGTATATCCGAGAGGTGGTACATCTTCATGGGGTCCCTCATTCTATCATTTCAGATAGGGACGCTTGTTTTACATCTCGTTTCTAGTAGAGTTTTCATAGGGCACTGGGAATAGAGGTGTTTTTGAGCACAGATTACCACCCACAGACCGATGGCCAGTCAGAGCATACGATATAGGTACTTGAGGGAATGCTATGTGCATGCATCCTAGTATTTGGGGGATCTTGGAAAAAACATATACCCTTGGTAATGTTTTCCTATAATAACAGTTTTCAGTCAACTATACAGATGGGACCTTACGAGGCTTTATATGGTAGGCCACGCCGATCAACCCTGTGCTGGTTAGAGGCAGGTGAGGCAGATTTACTGGGACAACGTCTCGTGCAGGAGACTTCTGAGCATGTCCAGTTGATTGAGAAGTAGATGGCTACCATGCAGTCTAATCATAATTCTTATGGTGATCACCACAGATGACCTTTGGAGTTCGTGGTCAGGGATCAGGTTTTCTTGCATGTTATTCTGAGGTTGGTACACATGCAGATCAAGATATATGGAAAACATTCACCGAGGTATGTGGGGCCATTTTAGATTCTGGAGAGGGTCGTGTTGGTTGCTTATCGGTGGCAGTTACCACAGAGGTATCGAGCCATGCACAACGTCTTCCATGTATCTTAGTTGTGTCACGATTATTCAGACTCATCTCACATCTTTCAGCCTGAGGAAGTTGAGCTCGAGTTAGATGCATACTTTTGGGAGAATCTAATTCATATCATTGATAGGAGCATGAAGGTTCTCTGAGTCCAGTCGGTTCCTCTTGTCCAAATGCTATGGCAGCATGGCCGAGTGCTGGATGAATCTTGAAAGTGGGATACCGACATAGGTTCTCAGTGCCCCGAGTTATTCATGGCTATATCCTCACCACTCTTGGAAGGGAAATTCGAGGAAAAATTTCTTTAAGAGGGGAAGTTTGTAAGAATCTGGTCCATAGTTTTGAGGTAGGGGTTTCTTCTTTTCTCCTTTCAATAATTGTTTTTGAGAAAATAAGAAAAATTGGAAAAATCCTAAATTTTGGGACTACACTCCATGTACTTTTCCACATGTCGTGTACTTTTTTCCGTGTGGGATGAGTACACAGGGTCTGTAGCCTTGTTGGTGAAAAAGGGTGTAAAAACCGACTACACACCGTGTAGTCGTCCTTTACACACCGTGTAGTCAGTCGGCAGACGAAACAGTAAGGCGGTAGAAGTAGTCGCCAGTTGGGTGACATTAAATTCCATGTAGTCGGGAATACGCGTAGTGTACCCATGTCGATGGATGAACATTTTAGCAGAGCCGCCAGAGGAACATTTAAATGAAGGGAGTACACGCCGTGTACTTGGAAGTACACACCGTGTACTGTTTTCACTTAAAATGGGAAGTATCCAAGCCTGTTCATAGGGAAGGCTTAGAACTAGATGGGACCTCGGGAGGGGATGACCGAATCTTCTAGGATCCATCAATCATGGACCGAGAATCCCTTCCCACCTCCGTCGATCTCATTAAAACTGCATGGGAATGAGATTCCTCCTCCTGGTGTGTCTCTATCTAATTCATCCTCTAATGGAAGTTATTTAAATTTAAGTGAGTTTTCTTCTACATCAGATCTATGTCGTTCTTGGGTGTTTCAGGAATCTACATTCATGTATGTCATTCGTTGGCGTTTTGGTAGGTGGCTTGGTGTTTAATTTCAAACTATTGTGTGTTTTTGTGTACCATTGTTCCACGAAACCATGTTGGGGTGTCGTGTGGCTGAGGCCATTTCTATTTTAAATACCTAGTGTTGAATATGTTATTAATTGTGATAATAAAACGGCTGTTTTGGATCATTGCTTGGATATAAGACCACCCCGGGGGGTGCGTTCCTCTGTTTAGTCGTTAGGCCTGGATACCCAAGGGTATACCTTTAATGTAATGATTGTATAATTTCCTTGAGAGGAATTTCTTATTACTGCTTGTTTACATGTTGGGATTGGCCCGATTACCTATTTATCCTGAGGGAAGATTTCTGATTATCCTGTGGGCACTGTACTATTTAGCATGTGGGCTACTTCTTTTGTGCATATAGGTAGTTGATTCTATTCTTGTGGGTGACACTTCATACGCCCGTGGGAAATATATTTATGCATGTGGTAAAATTATTGTGTTTGGATACTCTTTACCTAAGGGTAGGGGTTTATGTGTCTGAGGACATTGGCAGTTTACTTAGAATATTCACTGTGGGGATATTTTAAATTAAATGATTAAATAAATGATAAAATGGGAATATAACTGGTTAAGTTAGTTACTTTTTAGTGCTTCTTACTTTATTTCATTTTACTACTGTACAATTTTGTTGAATGTTTACACACAGTTGGGCATGGGGCTTTGGTGGGTGCCTACTAGGATTTGTTTCTCACATGCTATGTGGGTCATGCTTTTCGGCACAAAAAGACTCTATTACTGTAGGTGTGGATAGGGGAAAGAGTCCCTATATAGGTACTTGATTGCTGCCGAGGAGTACGGTAGCATGCGACCGGGCGTAGGTACGCGATGCTACCAGCTGTTTTGTTTTTCTGTACTCTGTAGCGTATTGTACTACTTTTTAACATGTTCTGGATGTTTTCTTTGAACGTGAGACATGTTGAATCATATCTATATATCTGGTTGGTTATATTTTACTACAGTTGTTATATTAAATGTATATGGTTTATTGCTTCCGCAGTTTTTGTATGATTTTTATTAAATTCCGATGTGATGCACTTTGCCAAATGAAGGCATTGTTTCCCCACTATCAGACCTATTCCCTAGATACTAGTCGGAAGCTTCTGGCGTTTAGGGAAATTCCCTTGAGGTCACATGGAGAACCGGGATCAGGGAACCCGTTTAGTGTCACCCGGAACTGGGACGTTAAAATACATATATTTTGAAAGAAGAATTTATACTATTTTTCTGCATTAGTTGTTCACATATTTCACAATAAATGATTGGAATCATAAGCATCAATTGGTATGCCTGTGCAATAAAAAAGGGGTAAAGTAATGAACTAATAATTCATATGGTTGAAACAAAAATTATGCATATTTCACAAAACATGAATGAAATTTTCAATAATTATTTCTATATATCAGGAAAATTTAATGTATAATTGATGAAATAAGATTATATAGGCATTCATAATACCCCCCATGAAGAAAGACAAGAATTTAATGGGGGAAATTTCATTTATGATATCACAATTCATGATAAAGAACTATATAAAAGGTGCATGAAATATCAACAAAAAAAATGATATATTTTTTATTCCTAGAATCATTTTATGAAAATATTTGGTAAAATATTAATAAATATTCTTGTAATTAGTGTTCCATGATGGAATATGTTATCAAAAGATGAATATGTAATGATACTAATGTAAAACGTTGATATTATATGAAACTCAAATGCTTCTATGATATCCATAAAAATCAAAATGTCTATTTCACCCTGCCAATGAGTAGAAAAAAACGAGTCACATGGATAATATGTAACTCATGTAATTTTTTTTCTCTTTGAAATTTCAATAAGATAATTTTTCCTAATATTCATTATGTCAGTCGTTATGTTAAATTATTTGAAGGTGATGAAGACATTTTATTTAGAAATGAATTGAATACTATATTATTATATCTTCATGAAAGAATTTTTAATTTTTGACTCATTTATTAAACCATCATCGTTTAATAAAATTACCTATATCATGATTAATATTTGATGAAAAAATAAAATATCAACAATGAAGAAGTTGGCCATGATAAAATACCAAATCAATAATTCCATAGTCATCATCCAGAATGAAATCACAAAATTTATTATTTAAAAATATTTGTATTTAGGACATTAACAAATTCCATGATCCATCATGATGATATGAAACTATGTATCTTCCGTTGAGGGGGAGTATCCAATAATGTTCCTAGATCAATACACATGATTCAAAAATTTAATGTATGGGAGGTACTTTTGGAATTCATTGATGCTGATCATTAGAACACTATCTATACTTTTTTGTAAAAAAATAAAAATATGTCTGATCATAAGGGGATAACAAATATAAATAAATTACATATAAAAAGTAACCTTGAAGAAGTTTTAGGTCTAATATTACATATAGCCACGTAGATCGAGTAAACTCGGATCCACTACCATCTAACGTTACCTTAGCATAAGATACCACAACTCACAACTAAAATGACAACTCAGTTTACTAGTTTTGGTATATATTACACATATGTGAGTTTGTTAATATGTTTTAATACACAAATAAAAACATTTTTTGAGTATAACATTATTCCATCTTGTGTGTCCCATTATATCTTCCATATTACACTTCCTAAAATTTCAATGATAATAAACAAAATAATGGTGAAATAAAATTTCAAATATGTGCTACAAAAAACCAAATAAATTATGAATAAATAATAAAAAAATGAATGATAAATAATTAAGAAATTATTCCATTTAAATTACTTGATAAGGAATATTTAATTTTGAAAGAAAAATTATTGAGAACACATTCCACATAAATAACATGATAAAGATTAATTAATATGCAATGGTAAATTATAGAGATGAAATTCCATTTAATTATTTAATGATACAAAAATACATCTACATAGAAATTCATAGTGAAAATTTTATGGACATAAATAACACATTAATGAATGGAGTTAATTCATAATTATTGTATTTCTTGTTTCCTAGTGACATGAAAACTTTACAGTCAATAAAATTTTCAATATGGTTTAAAACATATTCAGTGAAAAACCATATTATACTAGTCAATTGTTTTGCACCATAAGACTATAAATTCATCAAGGGGATTACAATAACTGATACCCAACCCATGTCATACCAATCCAAATAATTCCTCACATGTCAAATAATCAATTTAATTCGTTAAAAATGTTTCTTATAAAATATCCATGTTAACTAAAATATATATATTATTCAATATATTCCCAAATAATCAGATAATGTTCAATTTTAACACCATATGTAAAAATTTAAATATTTTAGGTAATAATCCCATTTTTGAAAAATAATATTGAAATTAATAGGAATTTTAATTACTAATGTTCACATGAAAGTGAATAATTCAAAAGTAAGTTAATGAACGAAAAAAATGAATAAAAGAAATGTGTTTCACATCCTTTATTAGTCAAGGTGATAGTATGAAATCCATATGAATATTATAGATGATATCAATAAAATATATAAAAATTATAGTAGAATAAATTTTTTTGTCATTGAAGAATATAAATAGCATAAAATGAACTATAAAATCATTCTTCAAAAAAAAAAAATTATTTTACTTTTTAAAAAACATTTCATTCAAAATCATATAAAAAAATTCAATAAAAATATCTATGTAAACATGTAATGTAATCCTCAAATAAATGATGTACATGATGGCTGGTAATTCTGCACATTCGATATAAAAGAACACACATTTTATTTGTAAAATGGATAGAAAATTTACTTGTTTGGAAAAATACCAGAATATTAACCTGAAAATTTTTTGTTAGAAAATTAGAAATAATTTATTTTAATAAATACTTTTCAATTTTTTAATGTGAATTATTTTGTAAACATTTCTAAACAATATGATTTTCTATTATAGCAGTTTTACACCTACATATAGAAATGATTCTGTTTTTTATTAAAATTTATTCTCCACAATTGTAAGATAGAAAGTGTCAAAAAATAGTAGTACCACTTAAAAAATAATATGAATAACTATGGGAGAATAAAATCAAATAGATTATTAAAAAAATCTTATAATTTACTTTAATGTATATTCAATAAAAATGAATTTCTATTATAATGAGAATTTTAAACAATCATTTAATATTATAATAATGTTGTTGTGAGAATTAATCAATGCATAAATAATATGTACAAACTATAAACCCAACAAAATCTTTTTAAAATTAATATAATAGTATTTTTTGAAGTAATTATATTCAAAATCGAAGAATATTAATGGAAATAAGGGAGTAATATTACCCAGTTAAAATAAATTTAGTTTTTAACATCTTTTACACTTAAAATATATTATATCAAATACCCTCATATTAAAAAATTAAAAATAAATAAAAACTATTAATAATAAAGTATTAATTATACTGAATGTGAAATGAGATGTATATATAATATATAAAATTAATTTTGTGCATAAAAATACAATACTTTTCAATGTAATTAAACTGAGATAAAATCACTTACCTTAGGCTTCATTTTTCTATAACGTGATTTAATATCATGTAAATTAGCATTAAAACTGTTTTAAATTTATTAAAGAACCTTATAAATAGAAATGATATATATATATGATCATTTTATGACATCTTATCAATCTATCATTAATAATAATTCATTATTTTCTATGTTTTGTGAATTAATTTCCGTTATTTCTCATGCTGGGTTTGTTATGATAGTTCAATTTATTACTCACATTATATAAAAATAAATATCCTAAATAACAATCAAGAAATAATTTTTATAATTTTTTTAATTATTATTTAAAAAAATTTGAATTATAATTACAAACAATGATGAATGTTACAACTATGAAAAAGGTAATTTGTACGCACGCATGAGCAACATTTCCATTTTTCCCTGATCAATAATGAAAGGTGGTAAATAATATATTACCATTACTAAACTTTTATAAATTTATTTATATATATATATATACTTTGGAGATGAAAATACAGTCACATCACTTAGTGAAGCATGTAGTCCAGACATACACAAATGATGTTATCAATTTTATGTCACAGAAAAGGAAGGAAAGAAAATTATATATACAGTCATAATTCAATTATAAATATGTTATTAATATAAATATTATTCTATTTATGTCACATAAAACAATTGACATTATTTTTATCTCCATCTATGTGAAGCATTATTGAATGTTGAATCCAATCGCTTCATGAGGCTGGAGACTGTCATATACACGAGTCACATTATTTAATCTTCAACAGAATGGAAGGTAAAAATATATATGTGATATAGTGATTAAATATGAATTGAAACTATATAAATAAAATTTTATATTTTATATACATAATCATTACAATCCATGACAGGTGTAAATGGAAAAAAGAAACTACATGAATTCGGGAGGTGGTTGTCCGTTGTACAGAAGAACAATGATTTCATGACCCATTTGATAGAATTGCATGTAGTTTTAGGAATTTACATTAACATTCTTGTATATAATAATTTTACATATGTTTTATTATTGTATATTCATTTTATATAATAAAATTATATAGTAGGAGAAGAAAAAAGGCTCTTGTTTAAAATGCTGCCTCTTCCTCATGTATCCTCCTTCAGTTTTCATTAAATCATTCTATTATTAGATTAATAACAATATAATGAACTATATGATGAGGGTAGGGATATTTTAAATAGATATGGGTAGGAATTCACCAAAAAATGTACTTTTATGGTTGAAAATTATATTAAAGAGGGTGGCCTTTTATAAGTGTAGTGTGTGTATCACATGTAATTTTATAGGAAGAGTTGTTTCCACCCTCATATATTTTCATGAAACTCTTGCCCAGTAATGGTATGTTAAATATAATACATGTTATAATGTTTTCATACTGATCCTATATTTTTTACATGTTTTCTTGTCATTCACACGCTTTATATTCTATGTTTACCACTAAGTAAACTCATTTTCTCATTCATCGCTGTAAGTAATTTTAACTGTTTTCTCTACTAATTATGTTCAAAATAATTATGTTGGCCACATTTGACATTATAAATTATTATAATTCAAATAAATTAATCAATTTTTTCCAATTAATTTAACATAATTTAAAAAATTCAATATAAAATTATTCTACATGATGGGATGAGAAAGTAAGTTTTTAAGGACAAAAAGTTCAAAATTTTGGAATTTTCTTGCTATCCAAATTCTATATTAAATTTGTCGATATAACCGTAGTTGGATTAATAGGTGAATAATTTTACTATTTTTAATTTTTAAAAATTCAATAAAATATATCTTAATATATTATTTAGATGAAAACATAACATTAAATTAATATAAATTATTTATCACTATTAATAAAAAATGATACTTCTTAGAAAAATACAAAAACATCATTACGAGATAAGTTTTTTATTATAGATTTTAAAAAAGTCCTCTTGTAATACATATTTTTTAAATATGTGTGTAATCCAACTTTTAATTATTTGTGGGACGAATGATAAAAAAATTGTTTTTGAAATATAGTGGTTTTCTATAATAAATTATTATTTTTTATTTTATGATTTTTATTCATTATATTATATTGGTAACCAGTAAATGTGTGTAATATATAGTTTTTCATATTTTAGAGAATCCTATTTGTAAAATCCATTTGAACATCCTGTTGGTTACTATCATATTAAATAATAACATTAATAATATATGATTATTTGGTAAGACTTAGTCCTGCATGTAGCACAATTTGTTGATGAATGTCATTGTTGTGTATAAGATATGATAAAATAATTTTATATAAATTTAGACATACATAATATATTTTTTTGTTAATATAAAAAATTCTTTATATATATATATATATTAAAGTTTTATTTTCTAATATTCCATTTTATGCGTATTTTTGTGTGTCATACATGCTCTCAATTATCATGACCAAATTTTAATATTTAAGGTTTCTACATTATCCATGAATAAAATAAATTGCATCATCTCAATTTAAGGATCAAAATAGTATTAAAGGGTCTAATATTTTAAAATTATTTATTACAAAACCCACATCATAAAATGAGTTAATAAAATATTATATCACAAAGAGATATGTGGAAGTACATCGATCCTTTGAAACAATGAATAATTTGAATTATACGTATGAGAAATATGTTGTAACTGATGATATTGACATAGAATAAAATCATAGATAATTATAGAGAGTAATTGAATTTATTGATCAAAATAAATTAAATGACCAATAAAATTTTATGGGGATAAAAACTAAATATTTTTACTCATAGAAAAGACCCCTGATTCATAAAAACTGACGGTACTAGGATATCATTTTTGTTTCAAGGCCCTTATTTAAAAGATGAGTAATTATTTTACTGCCCAATAAAATATGGATATATACTTTCTTTAATTATTTTCAATTGAAAATATTAATTTCATTTTTTGGTTTTCATATGATAACTTTTAAATTCATTCATTTCTCCAATAAGTTAATTCCCAAAAATAAGGTTTTTTTGCTCGATAGACAAAAAATAATTTTTAATTGATCCTAAGTTCCATAATATAATTGTATTCACTTCTATAATAATTTTACAAATACAATATGGTTTTAAAAAGTTATAACAAATTTTCTTCTAATCCTAAAAAGTAAAACTATGGGTTCATAATTATTTATTCATAAAATTGTGAAACAAAAAATAGAGACATATTAACAAGGATATCACGTAGGTTAGGGGAAGGTGATGAACCCATATCATCAATGGTGCATGGATTCAGGACCCATGGACTTTCTTCCCATGATCTGCTGTAACCATGAATAATTTTTTAAATTTTTTTAAAAATATATTACTATAATTCCAATAATTTTCTCAAAATGTTTTGATAGAAATAATTTAAATGGACATTATCATTAAATAACCTTTTTAAAAAAGTTTTTGATTAAATATTGTTTCACAAAATCTATGAAATATAAATTTTTCTATTATTAAAATGTAAATAATGATTATATTTGTGACAACCGGCCTCAAGAATACCCAGAGGCATTTCCATGAAACATGATGTCTGTGTTTTTACAAGAACCAGGCACGGATATTTTGCATATGATGTCCTAAATAGTGGAACGATTCGGTTCTGTTTCTGGGAAACCAGCTCCTTCTAATGTGCTTCTTCTGTTTAAAACTATCACCTGAAAAAAAAATACAAATACATGGGGTGAGCACATGATTTTCCAATTAGGGGTTTTAAAATATCATAATATACAAAATATAATATTTTAAAACATTATTTATGGTTTTTCGTAAAACAATTTCATTAGAAATGATGTAACATATGTGACGTATCATAACAATTGTCTAAAGAGCACAATTAAAATCATTCAAAAATGATTACAAGGGATCATGATTCAATTATAGTCATCCTCATTCGATGTAATAAGTAAAAAAAATTCTAAATATGTTCAACTTATGAATATGTTGGTATATATTTAATAACTAAGAGTAATACATAATAAGAGTAACACATAAAGGTAATAACATCAATGACATTCTGCACTACTATGAAACATTCACTAACAAATAATTCACTGAGTTCAACTTAAATGTCCTACCATAAGCATTTAATTCTTCTGATACTCAAAAGTACGTTCTCTAAACCGTTGATTTTCTACTAATAAAACATCCACTCAGTCAATTAATTGTCATAAACATAACTAAGGTATGCATAATGCGGGAAGAATTAACCATAACGTAAAGGCCTAATACCAAGGCCATAAATCATCATTTTTTCAAGGCCTTCTTCCATGTCATTAGTTTGTCTCATGAGAACTACCAATGCACCGAGGGGCTGTAGCGGGCCCAACCGAACACTTACTACATCTAATACATTCCGAATATTCCATGTCAGGTCATATATTCCAAATTTTCTATACCATATTGAGTATTTAATTTCTCATTTTTTATTATTCACGGTGTCACATACCACATTGAATAATTTAATTTATAATTCCTAAAAAGGTATGAAGAATTTTATTTACATTCCTATCAATAACATATATATAGTGGATCATGGATATAAGTATTAATTACAGAATTATCCAATGCCTGACTGTGTCATTTACTAGTGAGTATGATAAGAATATTATGGCATATGTGATGAAAACTAATGCACTAAAATAAATAAATGATTTTTTATATAGATTGATAACAATAAAATTCTGAGACCTCATTATTCAATAAAAAAGTGTAATTTCACCTAGATGCATAATCAATTAAAAGATTATGTCAATATTTCAGGTGGGGTATTAAACTGATAAATGATCTTACATTTATTATTGATATGCTTTGGTATAACACATCACAAAGGTGTACATAATGCTAAAATGGAAATCATGATATTCTACCATAACTAACCCCATTTAACACACACACACATATATATAGGTATTTTATATATATGAATATAAAAGTTGAAAAACCCCAAATATTATAATCCTGAACTCTCCCCAATTACAAAACATATCAAAAGTGTAATATTAGAAATATCCACAATTTGGTTTTCATGTTCTGTAAATTAGTAAAACAACACGGTGAATATAAAGAGTAATGTTTTAAACTAAAACTACACTTATTTATTAAAACACATGTTTTATTATTTCTTAGTAATCCTTGGAATATTCTAACAATCATCGAGGATTAATGTTTATTTTAATACAAATATATTCACATATCTGAATAAACATTATGTATTAAAGGGTTTTAACAAAACATCCATCGTCACCCATATGAATTTAATATTTTATTCACATTAATTAACAAAAGTCCCTTAATTTTAAATCATAATATAAAATTAATGGGGTTATTTATTAAAAAAATTATATAAATGTAATGCTTGATAACACATATAACTTGTATGAATATTTTTGTATACCTAAGGGTCTTCCACCAAAATAAATCGACACATACATGATTATAAAAAATATCAATAATTTATTGATGTCCAATGTTGAGAAACTTAAAACTGCTCAAGAAGGTGAGTTAAAAAACAATTTTAATATATTCAAAAATGTATGTATATGTATATATATATATATATATAATATTTTTACAACAAATTATTCATTTTTTTTAAAATTATATATATAATTGAGACTCATTGTTTAAAATTCACAAAACTGGATATAATAAACATTTATATAAAACAGTTTCGTATGTAAACATGTTTTTCATGGGATAAATTATACATAAAGATTAATAATACCACATAAACCCCAAATCTAGATTTTCTAAATCAGGTATAGGAGAGTTTATGTAAAAACCTCTTCGGTGTTTGTACATAAACGATTATATATATTTATAATTATGTAATCCTTCAACACAATCATGGAAACATTAATTCACTTACCTTTTAATGAGGAGGAGGAGGGGCTTGAGAAAATCATATAGGATCCTGAAGGAGTCTTACGAATTTGGAGGACCAAGAGGTTAGAGTGAAAAAATATTGTGTATATGAACTAAATTACGTATAAAATATACAGAATATTTAATGCCAAATTTGGAAAATTGAGTACTATTCCGTATATTAAATGATCGGGGGAAGTCATTGTGGAAAAAAGTTTTTAAATATATGAATCAAATTGCGATGGGAGAAGTTACAGGGTGTAGGAAAATGGTGAATTTAGGAAGAATACCTACTAGTGTGGTTAACACGGAGAAGATGAAGATTTCATGGGAGGATAAAAACTAGAAAATGAATGGATGAACATGATCTCATCTGGCCTTGATCTGATGGTTGAGGTGCATCCCTGAGATTTAAATGGAAGAATGGGGTTGATTTGATTTTTGATAGGTAGGATGGATTAAAATCAACGTATTGTTTTAAAAATCATGAATTTTTGAGAGTATATATATGTTGGAATAGAGGGCCCATAAAAATGTGAGGGATTTGGCAGCTACTGATTATCGATCACGAGACCAAAATGGACATCCCAGATCGCACAAGGTGAGATCTAACTGACAGGATTCAGTCCCAAATGAATTTTTCCATCCCATATTGAAACATAGGGAGTTTCACGACCCTTTATAAGCCAGGATCTCTCATCTTTATGCTAGATTACTCATCCCCCCTCCTGGTACCACCCCGTATCGGGTTCTACGGGTGTTCTCTTCCGCCCACCCATGCCTTTGTGCTGCCCCACACAATGGTGCCTCTAGCTCCCTTGTGCACTCTAGTGTGCCCTTTGGGGTTTCTATGACCCTCACTTTGGCTAGCATGTGTTGAGGATCAGGGCTACTCTCAGCCACCTCTTGCGTGTTTCATCCCTCAGCCCGACTAGATGGCTGGCCCTGGTGGATATATATTTTCATTATAAATAGCCAAATCACAAAATTAACAATATATTCATATATATATATATATATATGTATATATTAATTTTCACTACAATGATAATTTCTTCCATTTTATAAAAACTGATTTCAATATTAATGCTTCAAATATTAATGTACTCTAATTATATTAAAATTTTCCTCGACTAAGATTATTACTAAAATTAGTTATAAACAGGCTTCCAAATTAAGAGATAAAAAACATACCTCCCATATAAACACAAAGCTATAACTTAAAATTTAATATATCTATTCAAAAAATATTCTGGTGTTATCAAATACCCTATTTAAGAATTATGAATGAAATCATTTAAATGATATTCCAAATATTTGAAAGGTGTAGGAAATAAACACCTCATTTTAAAATAACACTATGTGTAGTTCAAAATATTAAACCACTTTCCTTTTAATGCTAATAATAAGAGTTTTTATTATAATTTAAATTTATAAAATAAATATTTAGGAAAAATAAATTATTTTTAGATATTTTTAATTAATCCTCCAAATGACCAACAACTATAATTGTAGTCTTTTGAACTCAATGGTAACACAAGGAAACAGTTGGATTGGAGACTTATAAAATCATGATTTAGGGTGTTCCAAATTAAACACATCATTGTGAAAATGGTATACAAATTTACACTGATGCTTAATGTAGTTGCATGGGATTTGGCCATATTAATGTTCGTTATGATGGATCTGAAGGACCCATATTTTCTTCATGGGTTATTTGATATGTTTGGTGGTATCCCTCTAATTATAATAGGTCCTTTAATACTTATTTTTGGTTATTATGGTTTTTATTTGATCGTGTTATAATGTACACACTTAGGTGTTTTTTTTAAATAAAATATCTGCTATTTATAATTTGAAATTTTTTCCGAAAACATGAAAATAAAACCCTAACATTACTATTACAAGAGAGATTAGTTTTGGGGTGTCACATTATTCCCCCTTACAATGAATTGTGTCCTCGCAATTCATTTCATACAAACACACTGAATGATATTCTTTGACATTGTTCACCACATCCTCTATCATTGGGGATCCTATGCTGCGGCCAGCTGAATATCCATGTTAGTGTTCAACTCTTCTACTTCCCTGTCCCAAACACACCTCGAGATATATGGGTTAAACTCATGATGGGTACACTCAGGATTCTAGGGGGAGGATTGAATAAATGACTGTTCAGAGATTTTAAAATGGACAAACAATCTAAGGACTCATTTGAATGATTCTTTTCTGAGGATGTCAAGGTCGTTGACATGGTCATATAAACTAAAGCTCATGATTTGGTGCATATAGGTTGTGCGAAGGCTCTCCACTAAAGAAGCCTCTTGAAACCTTATGGTGGATATTTATTTTTTGGGAATGTGTGTAGAATATGATAATACCTTCGTGGTACTTTCCCTTCCATCTATACATAGCAAGTTGATCATTGGAAATGCAGTGGTAGATATAGGAATTCCCTTGGAAAGAATAGAGAATGTGTGGACAATTTGATATCCCTGAGAGATGTTTTCTGGTTATTCATCTGTTTGTGAAGGGAAGGTATTACTCAGAGCTTGTCTTGACAATTATGAAATATAGTAGTTTTGTAATAAGTGATAGTAGAGTGGTTGGAGATCTTAGGTCTTCTTTATGAAATTTCAACAGGATTGTTTTATTCAATCGATACATAACCATAAAAAATTAGAAGCATGTAAAAGTATCAAGACACAAAAATTATTTAGTTATTCAATGTTCATAAACCCAAAGTATTACATATCTACTCGCTCACACTAATAGAAAGAGTACATATTTCCTAATGTCCTTCAAGATGGAACTTCACCAGAATTACCGGTGTTGGTGATTTCCCAAATTCTTATTCAAACAGATTCCCAAAGTTGTTCCAAAATCTCCAATCTCTTAGGTCCAGATAAAACATGGGCAGTCATGATAAATTTGGTGTGTTCATCGAATGTTCCAATGAAGGAAATCATGGTGGGTATGGAGTTGGGAGAGGTCTTCATAAACTCGTTTTCTATATTGTAAATGGGTAGATTCATCCTCGAGGATTTTGAAGTCCATGAATGGACCTCAAAGACCATAGGTTGTGATTTGATAGAGGTATGATTCCCAGAGTTCACCCTCTTGGGAATCTTTATAGAAGTTCATTAGTGAAAAGAATTTATCATCCAAGTTGAATTATCAGAATAGGACATCATTATACCTTCCCTTACATGCATTGAAGGGAATTTTGGAATGCATCATTAGAAATTAATCACATCTAGATCATCTATTAAGTTGGAGTACGTGAAGAGAATTGACAAAACAATTGAGATGTTGACATGATAATAGAAGGATTTCAAAAGTTTAATATCCTTATAAACATTCCCTAGACACTATGGTTTCTTAATAATTCTATTGGATGGGAAATAAATGGTTATTCTTCATCCATCTGAAAATTAAAAAACATTATACATTGTAATTACTATGTACATTTTTCTTTGTTTAGTTCTAGTTTTCTATAGTTATCTCAACCGAATACTCTGATACCAAATGTTACAACACAACTCCATAATACCTGGAGTCGGTTCCTTTATACATGATGTGTGAGATTTTAAGAAAATACTCACTGTTATTTTGCACATCATATCCAAAATAAATGATTTATTCAGATCAGGTTCTAGGAAACTAGATACTTCTGACGTGCTTCTTCAGATGAAAAAAATAACCAGAAAATTTCATTACAAAAACATAGTGTGAGGATACGAATGCCCAGTAATGGGTTAAAAATAACATTATATAAAATTTTTTTTTTGAAATGATTCTTTAATACTTTCCATAATACATTTTCTAAAGAAATTATGTAACACATGTAACATAGCATAACATTTGCCTAAGGAGCACAATTAAAGTCATACTAACTGGATGATAAGGGAACATAGTTCAATTATAGGTGTGGTAATTCAGAGTAAAAATTAAAAGACATTCTATATAAGTACAACTTATGAATATGAAGGTAAATGTTTAATAACTAAGTGTAATACATAATCAAAGGTTTGCATAAATGAAATAACATCAATGAAATTTTTTACTACTGAGAAACATTCACTGACTAATAAACCATTGAGTCCATCATAAATGTCATTCCATAGGCATTTACATATTTTGATACTCATACGTACTGGATTTTAACCATGGACATTGTACTAGTTAAATATCCACATCATTAATTAATTATCATAATCATTATGAGGGGATGCATAATGCGGGACAACATAAGCATAACGTCAAGGCATCATGGCAAGACAATAAATACTCATTTTTTCAAGGACTTTAACCAAGATCGTAGTTTGTCTCAAGAGATCTACTGATGCACCAAGGGGCTTTAGAGGGCCCCACCCTACACTTACTATGTTGAATACATTCCTCATATTCCTTGTCAGGTTATATATTCACAATGTCTCACACCACTTTTAGTATTTCATTTCTCATTTCATATTATTCCAAGTGTCTCATACCACATTGAATAATTTAATTCATAATTCCATAAAAGGTCATAAGAGTTTCAATTACATTCATTAGAATTTAAATATATATATATATAGTGAATCAAGATTATAGTAATTAATTATAGAATTATCAACAACATTACAATGTAATTTACTGGTGAGTTTGATAATAAAAATATGGAATATGTGATAAAATACAATTCACTAGAGGAAATACATGTTTTGTAACATAAAATGATAACCCTAAAATTCTACGATTTATTAATAAATACAAATTGGAATTTCACCAGGATGCATATCCAATTAGACGATAAAGAAAATATTTCTAGTAGGTTATCTAACTAATAAATTCTCATACATTTATTATTGATATGCTTTGGAATATCACATCACCAAGGTATACATAATGCTAAAAATGGAAAGAATGAGATTCAACCATAACTAAAACCATTTAATATATATATATAATTAATTCATATATATGAATATAAAAGTTTCAAAACCCCGAATATTATACTCAGTAAATATCCTCAATTACTAAACACATAACAAGTATAATATTTGATATATCTGCAATTAGGGTTTTGTATTGTATAATTTGTTCATAATACTCAGTAAATATAAAGAGATGTGCTTTAAATAAAAACTAATCATTTTTTTAAGACACGTGTTTTATTCATTATTAGTAATCCTTAGAAAATTTTAATATTCATTAAGGATAAATGTTTATTTGCATACACATATATTCACAAATCTGATTACACATTGTGTATTAAAGAGTTCAAAGAAAAAAACCATCGAAACCGAAATTAATTTAATATTTTAGTCACACAAGTTAATAAAAGCCCCTAAATTTTAAATCATAATTAAAAATTTAAAGCGATTATTAATTAAACAAATTTATATAAATATAAACCTTGATCACACATATAAGTTTTATGAATAAGCATGTATACCTAAGGTTCATACACCAAAATCAATCGACACATACTTGTTTATAAAAAATTTCATTAAATCATTGATGTCCAATGTTGAGAGACATAAAACCGGTCCATAAGGTGGGTTATAAAAACTATATAATTAAGTAAACCCATGTAATAAATTATATATATAAATGATTTTTACAACAAACAATTCCTTATGTCTTAAGATTCTACTTAAACATAAGACTCAATGTTTAAAAGTCTTAAAAATGATATATGAAATATTTATATAAAAATGTATGGTTGTGTGTGTGTACACATATATATATACATAACTGAATATATATAAGGTATGTAAACATGTTTTTCATGAGATAAATTATGCTTCAGTTTTAATAATACCACAAAAACCTGAAATCCAGATTTCTTAAACCATGTATAGTAGGGTTTATGTCCAAACCTCAAGGGTGTTTATACATACAAGAGTACACAAATATATATATATATAAGTATGTAAACTTTCAACATAATAAATGTAACATAAATTCCATTACATTCATTTGAGGTGGAGGAGAGGCTCGGGAAATGCTCAGTGGACCATGAAGGAGAATTGCGATGTAGGTGGACTGAGAGGTTTGAGTGAAAATAGATTGTTTATATAATGTAAATTATGTATAAAAAATTCAGATTTTTTAATAAAATTGTTCAAAAACCATGGCTTATTCGGTATATTAAATGACAGGGAGAAGTATTTGTGGGAAAAAGGGCAAGGGGTGCCTCAGATGGTGATGGGACAAGTCACGAGGTGTGGAAAAATGGTGAAAGTAAAAAAGAAGACCTAATGGTGTGGTAAACATGGAGGAGAGTAAGATACCATGGGAGGAGAAGAACCATAAAATTAATGTGCATCCATGATATGATATGGCCTTGATCTGATGGTTTGGGTGCATCCGAATGATTTAATAGGACAGATGGTCACGATTAGATCCATGATAGACGGGATGGGTTAGATTCTATGCGGTGTTTTAAAAAATATAAAAAGTCTGAGATTAGATTGTTTTTTGATCCGAAGGAACACAAATATCATGGTGGATACCACAACTGTTGAGGATCGAGCGCCTAACATAAGCATATAGCCCATATCACACGTGGTGATATTTGATGCCCTGGATTCAATCCCAGACGAATTTCTTCACCCCCCATCAAAACATAGAGATGTTATGTAGCCATTTTTTAGCCAAGATCTCTCAAACTTATGCCAAATTACTGCTCCCCACTCCCAGTACTGCCCCGTACTAGGTTCTGCAGGTGCGGTCTTATGCCCAGCCATTTCTCTATGCTTCCTTACACAATGGTTCCTCTGGTTTCCTTGTGCGCTTTTGTGTTCCCATTGGGGTAGTTATGCCCCCCACCCGGGCTATCCAGTGTCGAGGCTAAGTGCAAGGCTCAACCTCTTAGTGCATTCTACATCCCTCGGGGAGCGAGAGGGATGGACCCTAGTGGGTTTATATATATTTTTTATTAACAAACCACTCACAAAATTAACAATACAGTCATATAAAAATAAATATAATAATTTTAACTATAAAGAGTATATCATTCCTTTTATAAAGCATGATTTACATTTTAATCATTAAATGATTAATGTACACCCATTAAGTTATAATTTTCCTTCACTAAATGTATTACAAAAATTATATTAAACGACTTTCCAAATTCAGAGATAAAAAACATACCTTCCTTTTAAACATAATGGAATAACATAACATAAAATATAACTATAAGAAAACTATTCTAGTATTATCAATGAAATTTTTTAAGAATTAAAAATGAAAAAATTTAGAGGATATTTGATATATTTGAAATGTGTTTGAAATCCTCACCTCATTTTTGAAATAACACTAAGTGTAGTTCAAAATACTTAAACATTTCTCTTTTAATTCACATAATAAGATGTTTTATTATAATTTCAAATCAGAAATTAAAATATTTTTAAAACTAAATTATACATATATATTTTTAATTAATCCACCAAATGACCAAAGTCTATAATTATAGCCGCTAGAACTCAACAGTCACCCAAGGGAATGGTCGAGTTGGTGACTTATAAAACATATAATTAGTTTGTTCCAAATTCAAAACAACTTGGTGAAGATGGTACACATCATTTCGTTGACTCTTAGTGCGGCTGTAGTGGATTTGGCCATAATAATGTTTGTTATGACAGATCTGAAAGACCCAAATTATATTCATGGGGTGTTTTTTTGTCTTGGGTGGTCTCCCTATAATTATAATTGGTATATTATTTGGTATTTTTGGTTAGTAAGGTTTTCTAATGACCTTGTTTTAATATAAACACTTCGGTGTTTTATTTGAATATAATTTATGCTATTTATAATTTTCATGTTTGATCAGATAACATGAAAATAAAACCATAAAATTATTATTACCTAAGAGATTAGTTTGGGGGCATCATATTAATCCACCTACAAAGAATTGTGTCTTCATAATTAATTTAATTCAACTATGCTAAAAGAGACACACTGATATTCTTCACCACATCCTATATCATGGTGGATCCTCATGTGTGGCCAATTGAATACCTACTTTGTTGTTCAACTCTTCTACTTCCATAGCCCAAACACAGTTTGGGATGTATGTGTTAAAGTCATGTAGTGTACACTCAGTCTTATAGAGGAAGGGTAAAATGATAGAGAGTTCAGAGATGTCTGAATGGAAAAACTCTCTATGGACTTGTTAGACCAAATCATGTTTGAGGATATCATGGTCATAGATGTGGTCATATAAACTGATGCTCAAGATTTACATCATATAGTCTATGTGGATGATCATCTCTAATGCAACTTCATGAATCCTTACCATGGATCTAATGTTTCAAGAATGTGTGTATCATAGTAAAATACCTTCATGGTTCTTTCCCCTCAATCAATACACAAACAGTTGAGTAGTGGCTATGTGGTGGTAGATGTAGGAATTTCCCGGGTTGGAACAGAGAATGTATGGACTGTTGATATCCTGTAGATATGTTTACATGTTCATTGAAGGTTTCGAATCGAAGGTATTCCTTAGAGCGTGACATAACCATTATGATCACTAGATGTTCGGTGGGATGTGATAAAAGTGTTGTTGGTGAAATCATGTCTTCTATCTGATATTTAAAGAGGTATGATTTATTCATCCGAGACATAACTATAAAAATAATGTTAATGTAACAAAAAAAATTATTCATATACAAAAAGTTCATAAACCAAAAGTATTATATCACTATTTGATCACTCTAATAGAATGGGTATAGATTTCTTAATTTCCTTTAAGATGGAACTCCATTGGATTCATCGGAGTTGGTGATTTCCCAATTCCTCATCAAACAAATTTACAAAGTGTTCCCAAACTCTTCAATATCCTAGGTCCAGATGAACCATGGGAAATCATGATTAATTTGGGGTGGGTGTGTAATTTTCTAACAATGGAACACATGGTGGGTATGAAGTTGGGTGACGTCTGCTTGAACTTAATGTCTATATTGTTAAAAGGTAGATTCATCCTCAGGGATAATGAAGTCCTTGACCTGACCTCGAATACCATAGGATGTGATTTGACAGAGGTATGATGCTTCAAGGTCTCCCTATTGTCTAGCTTCATAGATGTTCATTAGTGAGAATAAGTTTTCAGCCAATGTGAGGTGTTAGAATAGACCATCATGATACCTTCCATTTTGTGCATAAAATTGATGTTGGGCATGAATCATTAGAAAGTAATCAATGATATATCCTCTATGAAGTTGGAGTACAAGAGGAGATTTGGACACACAAAATAGAGTTTGACAAGATAAAAAATGATTTCAAAATATTCATAACCATCTAAACATTCCCTGGCCACTATGGTTTCTAATATTCTTGTTATAAGGGGTAAAAAGCGTGATTATTCAGCAATCTGAAAATTAAGAAAACTACAAACATAGTAATTCTTTTGTTATATTTTCATCGTTCAGTTCTACTTTTCCATAGTTATCTAAACCAACTCCTTTGATACCAACTATGACAACCCAAATCCACAATACCCATAGCTAGTTCCATGAATCTTGATTTGTGACATTTTACAAAAACAATGCACTGATATTTTTCACATCATGTCCCTTACAGAGGATCAATTTTGCTTATGTTTTGGGAATCCTTCAACTTCTGATATGCTTCTTCAGTTAAAAATTTTCACCTATGAAAATTATTACAAAAACATAAGCTGAGCATAGGAATGCCTAGTTTATGGTTTAAAAAAACATAATATACCAAATATAATTGTTTACACCATTCATTATGATTTTACATAAATCATTTACATAAGAAATTATGCAACATATGTAAATTATCATAACAATTGTCTAATGATCTCAATTGAACGCAAAATAATAGGATTACCAGAGAACATGATTCAATTATAGGTAGGATCATTCTGTGTATTAAGTAATAGACAATCTAAATAACTATGAATTATGAATATGAAGGTAGATGTTTAAAAACTATGTGTAATACATAATCAATTTGGTGAAAAATGTAATAACATCAATGAAATTCTTTACTAATGTGAAACGTTCACTGACTAATAATTCACTGAGTAAAACATAAAAATCATTCCATAAGCATTTACTTCTTCTGATAATCATAAGTACCAGCTTTTAATCATGTATATTCTATTAGTCAAATATAAACTTTGTCAATTAGTTATCGTAAACATAATGAGGGGATGTATAATGTCGGACAACAAAACCATAACATCAAGGCCATGTTCCAAGACCATAAATAATAAATTTGTCAAGGCTTTGTTCCTAGACCGTAGTTTGTCTCAGGAGACCTACTTATGCATCAAGGGGATAAAGTGGGACCCACCAAACACTTACTATATCCAATACATTTTACATATTCCATGTCAGGTCGTATATTCACAATTCCACATACCACATTGGATATTTAATTTCACATTTCATATTATTCAAGGTGTCCCACAACACTTTAAATATTTTAATTCATAATTCCATAAACGGTCATAAGAGTTTTAATTACATTCATTACAAATTACGTAAATATTGTGAATGAGGCATATAAGTATTAATTACCCAATTATAAACGTCATGACTATATCATTGTGCGGTGAGTATGATTTTCAGATTAAGGAAAATGGGATGACCACTAATTCACTAAAAGAAATACATGTTTTGTTACATAAAATGATAAACCTAAAATTCTAAGACATTACTAATCAATACATAATGGAATTTCACCTCGATGCATAATCAATTAAAAGATAAATCAAATATTTCTGTTGGGGTATCAAACCGATAAATGCTCATTATTTTATTACTAATATTCTTTATTATAACACATCACAATGGTATACACAATGATAAACATAAAAAGCATGAGATTTAACCATAACTAACACCATTAAATATATACATATATATATATATATATATTATTAATTCATATATATGAATATAACATTTTCAAATCCCCAAATTTTATACTCGTGAATTCACCACATTTACTAAACACACAAAAGTATAATATATGGAATATCCAAAATTAGGGTTTTGTTTTGTGTTAATATTTAATACAATAGTGTGAATATAAAGTGTTGTGTTTCGAAAAACAATACATATTATGAAAAAACATGTTTAATTTTTTCTAACTAATCCTTGGAAAATTCTATGTATCATCGAGGATCAATGTTTATTTGCATACACAGATAATAACATATCTTAATACACATTATGTATTAAAGGTTTTAAGCCAAAAATACATTGACAACTATATGACTTTAATATTTTATTCACATTTATTAACAAAATACCCTAATATTAAATCATAATATAAAATTTACAAAGACTATTTATTAAAAAAATTTATATAAAGGTAAACATTGATCACACATATAACATGGATGAATAATAGGGTATACATAAGGTTATTACACTAAAATTAATTAGCATAAACTTGTTTACAATAAATTTCCATAAATAATTGATTTCCAATGTAGAGATAATTAAAACTAGTCTAGAAGGTATGGTATACCAACTATATAATTATATAAAAAAATGTATAAAAATAAACATATAAAAGTTGCAAAAAACATAATCCGTTATGTTATAAAATTGTACATAAACCTAAGACTCAATGTTTAAAAGTCTTAAAACTAGATATATTAAATATTTATATAAAACTGTATGGTTGTCTACAGATATATATATATATATATATATATCTATATATGTTAGTGAATATATATAAGGTATGTTAACACATTTTTCATGAGATAAATTATGCTTTAGGTTTAATTATACCACATAATCTTGAAATCCAGATGTCCCGAATCATGTATAGGAAGAGTTTATGTCCAAACCGCAAGGATGTTTATAAATACACGAGTATACGTATATATATAAGTGTGTACAATTTCAACATATGAAAAGCAACAGAAATTCCATTACATTGGTTTGAGGAGGAGGATGGGCTTGAGAAAAGATTAGAAGATCTTGAAGGAGGCTTGAAAAGATGGAGTTCTGAGAGGTTATATTATAAACTAAATTATGTATAAAATATACAAAATATTTAATTCCATTGTTGGAAAACCGATGACTATTTGATATATTAAATGACCTAGGGAATTCATTGTGGAAAAATATACTGCAAGGGAGGCCTCAGATGGTGTTGGGATAAGTCACAGGGTGTAAAAAAATGGTGAATGCCAGAAGAAGACCTACTGGTCTAGTGCCTGAAGAGATGTGGAAGATGTAGAGGGAGGGGAAGAAAATGAATATGAATGTATAACAAGGATCAGATATGGCCCTGATCCTATGGATGGGATTCATCTATGAGATTTAAAAGGACAGACAGTCGTGATTAGATATGTGATAGATCTGATGGATTAGATTCGACACAGTGATTTAAAAATATAGGATGACCATGATTAGATCCGTGTTGGATTTTTGGTGAACAAAATTCATGGGGGATTCTGGAGCTAATGAGGACCGACTGCCTAATCAAATCAAACGTCCCAGATCACATGCATTGAGATCTGACGACCGAGATACAATCTCAGACAAATTTTTCCATCCCACATCGAGACTGAAGAAGGTTTTTCTGCCTATTATAGTCCTGAAGCACTCTTCATTAGGCCAGATTACTCCTCCCCTTTCCCAGTACCGCCCAGTACTGAGTTCTCCAGGCCCACTCTTGTGCCCACACATGCCTCTGTGGGACCGGTCACGGTGGTGCCTCTGGTTCCCTTATGAAATCTTCTTGGCCCTTCAGGGTAGTTATGCCCCCCATTGGGGCCGACCTGCGCTGAGGCTGAAGGCTACATTCATATTCCTAGCACCATCTATATCCCTCGGCCCCACTATATGGTTTTCCCCTCATGGGTATATATTTTTTTATAAAAAATCAACTCACAAATTTAACAATAGAATCATAGAAAAAATATTCCTTTTAACTATAAAGATAATATATTACCACATATAAAACATGATTTTAATTTTATTGATTGCAATATTATGGTGCTCTAATTAAATTATACATTTCCTTGACTATGAGTATTAAAAAATTTATTTATAAGCATGTTTCCTAATTCAAAGATAAAAAAACATACCTCCCATTTTTAAAAAAAGTTATAACATAAAATTTAATATTTCCTCATGAAAACTAGTCAAGTATTATCAAATAAAATTTTTATTCATTAAGAATGAAATCATATACATGATATTTGATATATTTGAATGGTATTTGAAAGCATCAACACATTTTTAAATCACCCTAAATATAGTTCAAAATATCCATCCATTGGCCATTTAAAGCACAAAATAAGTTATTTTTTTATAATTAAAATTCATAAATTAAATATTTAAGATAACTAAATTACACATAGATATTTTTAAATAACCTAGCAAATGATTAGTGGCTATAATTATAGATTTTAGAACTCAATGGTCACCCAAGGCAATGGTTGAATTGGGGTGTTATAAAACCATGCACTATGATGCTCGAAATTCCACACATGGGGAATGTTGTTCACATTGTCCCATTGATGCTTAGTGCGGTTGCAGTGGAATTGTCCATATTAATGTTCGTTATGTCATATCTGAAGGACACATATTATCTTCTTGGGGTGTTTTCGGTTTTGGTTGGCCTATGGGTAATTCTAATAGGTCTTTTAATAGCTATTTTTGGTTTGTAGGTTTTCCTTTGACCTTGTTGTAATGTAAACACTTTGGTGTTTTATTTAAATAAAATGTCTGGTATTTATAATTTGAAAATAGGTCCTGATAACATGAAAATAAAACCATAACATTGCTATTACATGAAATATTAGGTTTGGGGTGTCACTTTATCCCCTTCAAAAAATAGCATCCTCGAAATTCATTTCATACACCCACCGTAAAATAGACTTAATGGCATTCTTCACTACATCCTCCATCATGGGGGATCCACAGGTGTGGCTAGTTGAATACCCAATTTTGTTTTCAACTCTTCTACTTACAAAGCCCAAACACACATCGGGAATTATTGGTTAAACTCATACAATGTACACTTGGGCTTCAAAATAGAGGCTCAAATGGTAGAGAGTTTAGAAATGTTCGAATAGACACATTCTCTAAGGAATCATCAGACCGTCTCTTCTCTGAGGATGTCAAGGTCATAGATGTGGTCACATAAACTGAAGATCTTGATTTAGTGCATATAAGAAGGGTGATGGCCCCCCTCCAAAATAGCTTCATGAAACCATACCATGGTTGTCATGATTCGGGTAAGTTTAAAGAATAGGAAAAGGCCTTCATGGTACTTTCCCCTTTATCTAAACTCAGCATGTTGAGTATTGTCTATTTTGTGATAGATTTAGGAATTTCCATTGTATGAATGAACAATTTTTGGACTCTATGATATCACATAGAGATATTTGCATGTTTATTGTAGGTTTGTGAAGGGAAGGGATTACGTAGAGAATGTATTTACAATTATGATCTCTAGATATTCGGTAGGAAGTGATAGAAGAGTGGTTTGTGAACTCATGTCTTCTATCTGAAATCCAAGATTTATGTTATATTCAGCAGTTACATAACCATTAAAAAGCATTTTAAAGTAACATAACACAATGAAATTTCAGTTATACAATATTGATAATCCCAAATTATTAAATAAATTCTCCCTCACTCTAACAATACGAGTACAAGTTTTCTAATGTCTTTCTAGATGGAATTTCACCGGATTCAATGGTGTTGTTGATTCCGCCAATTCCTAGTAAAATGGATTCCCAAAGTGGTTCCAGACTCTTCAATCTTCTAGGTCAAGATGCAGAATGGGCTGTCCGGATAAACTCGGTATGGGCATAAAATGTTCCATCAAAGGAAAGCATGGAGGGTGTGGGGTTTTTTGATTATTGCTTGAACATTCTATATATATTTTAAATGTGTAGATTCATCATTGAGGATTTTAAAGTACATGGCATGAACTCGAAGACCATAAATTATTATTTGAAAGAGGTATGATTCCATGAGGTCACACTCTTGTGCAGCTTCCTCAAATACCATTAGTGAAAAATGTTGATGGCCAAGGTGATGTATCGAAATAGACCTTCATGATACCTTCCCTTACGTGTATATAAGGGAATTTGGGCATGCATCATTAGAATGTAATCAAAGCCAGATCCTCGGTGAAGTTGGCATATGTGGAGAGAATTGGACACATGATAGATATGTTTACATGATAAAGGAATGTTTTCAAAAGATTCTTATCCTTCTAAACATCCATACACACTATGAATTCTCATATTTCTTTTTAAAGGGACAGAAAGCGCGATTCTTCACCCGTAAGAAAATTATAAAAAGTCCATATTTTTAATGGTTAATTAAATTAATCATTGTTCAGTTCTAGTTTTCCGGAGTTATCTAAACAAATTACTCTGATACCAACTAGGAAAACCAGACCCCAGAATACCAGGAGCCGGTGCCTGGAATCATGATGTGTCAGTTTTTACAATACAATGCACTAATTGTTTCACATCATATGGAAAATAGAGGATTGATTTGGTTCATTTTTAGGCAACTGGATACTTCTGACATGCTTCTTGAGTTGAAAAATATCACCTGAAAAATTTATTACAAAAATGTAGGGTGATCATACGAATTCCCTTAATGGGTTTTAAAAAAATAAAATATACCGAATATAATTTTTAACATCATTTGTTATGATTTTCCATAAATTTTTTTATGAAATGTTGTAACACATGTAACATATCATAACAATTGTCTAAGGAGTACAATTAAAACCAGACTAATATATTTACAAGGGAACAAGATTCAATTAGAGGCGTTCTCATTCATATTTATATGTAAAAGAATTTTTAAAGAAGTATGAATTATGAATATGCAGGTAAAATATTAATAACTAAGAGTAATACATATTTATTGTTTCAGATAAAGGTAATAACATAAATGAAATTATTTACTACTGTTAAGCATTTATTGACTAATAAACCACTGATTTCAACAGAAGTTTCATGACATAAGCATTTACTTCTTCGGATACTCATATGTAATATCTCATTACCGTGTATATTCAACCTGTCGAATATCTACTTAATCAATCAATTAACACAAACATAATGAGGGGATGTATAATGTGGGACAACATAAACATAATGTAATGTCCTCATGGCAAGACCACAAATACTCATTTTGTCAATGTCTTTTCCCAAGAACATAGGTTGTCTCATTAGACCAACCGTTGCAGTTAGGGGCTTTTCTGCCCCCCCCCCCCCCCGAACACTTACTATGTCCAATACATTCCTTATATACAAATTCACATTGTATATTCACAATGTCTCTTACCACTTGGAATATTTAATTTCCCATTTTAGATTATTCAAGGTGTCCCACAACACTTTGAATAATTTAATTTATAATTCCATAAAATGTTATAATAGTTTTAATTACATTCATTAACATTTACATATATATAGTGAATCAGGAATATATGTATTGATTATAGAATTATCAACTGCATGGATATGTCATTGACTTGTGATTATGATAATCAGATTATGGCATATGTGATGAAAACTAATGCACTAAAAGAAATATATGTTTTGTTATATAAATTGATTACTCGGATATTCTAATACATTATTAATAAATACATATTATAATATTACATGGATGAAAAATCAATTAAATAATAAATCAAATATTTTAGGACGGGTATGAAATTAATAAATGAGGATTCAATTATTACTAATATTGTTTGGTAAAACACATCACAATGGTATACATAATGCTAAAAATCGAAATCATGAGATTCAACCATAAAAAAAACCATTTAATATACATATATATATAAAAAGAGGATATTCATACAAATGAATATTAAAAGTTAAAAAACCCCAAATATTATACACATGAACTCTCCACAATTACTAAACACATCAGAAGTATAATATTTGGAAGATCAACAATTAGGGTTTCATGTTGTGTAAATTGATCATTCAACATGATGAAAATATAAGTAGTTTAAAAAAAACAAAACATATTTTGAAACCACATGTTTTAATTTTTTTTTAATCCTCGGAAAATTATTAGTATCCTTGATAATCAAATTTTTCTCATACACATGTATTCAAATATATGAATACACATTATGTATTAAAGAGTTTAACCCAAAAATCCATTGACACCCATATGACTTTAATATTTTAGTCAAATTAATTAACTAAAGTCCCTAATTTTTGATTCATAATATTAAATTTAAAAGGATTATTTATTAAACAAATTTATATAAATGTAAACCTCGATCACACATATAAAATGTATGAATAATAGGGTATACCTAAGGGTCTTACACTAAAAATATATCAACACATACATGTTTAACACAAATGTCAATAAATCATTGATGTCCAATACAGAGACAATTAAAACTATTCCAGATGTTGAGTTATAAAAACAATATTATTATATAAATTTGTGTATACAAATATATACATAAATGTTTTGTAAAACACATAATTCATTCTGTTTAAAAATTCTACTAAAACTTGAGACTCAATAATTAAAAGTCTTAAAATGGGATATAATAAGGATTTATATTAAAGTTTATGGTTGGGTATTTATATATATACGTAAGAGAATATATATAATGTTTGTAAAAAATTATTTCAGGAGGTAAATAAAGTGTCAGCTTTAATAATACCACATAAACCCAGAATACTAAAGTCATGAATTTGGTATATGAGGGTTTATTTCCAAACTAAAACTGTGTTTATACATACATGAGTATACATAAACACATATATATGTATGTATACATTCAACTCAAGGAGGGAACCAAAAATTCATTTACCTTCGTTTGAGGAGGAGGAGGGGCTCCAGAAAAGCACGAAGGATCTTTAAATAGACTAGCGAAGGGGGAGGGCTGAGAGGTTAGAGTGCATACAGATTGATCATATAAACTACATTATGTATATAATATGCATAATATTTAATGCAACTATTGGAAAATAGAGGCCTATTCTGTAGATTAAATGACCAGGGGATGTCTTTGTGGAAAAAAGAGGGCATGGGAGGCCTCATATGGTGATGGGAAAATTCACGGGGTGAGGAAAATGGTGAAAGTAGGAAGATGACATACTGGTGTGGCACATGTGGAGAAGATAAGGATGCCATAGAATGAGAAGAACAAGAAAATGAATGGATGACCAGGATTTGATCTGGCTTTGATCTGATGCATAGAGTATTTCCATGGGATTTTAAAAGACGAACAGTCACGATTAGATCATCAATAGATCATATGGATTAGATTCAATGTAGTGTTTTCAGGATCTCAGACGGCCAAGATTAGATCCATGTTGGATTGGATGATTCCAAAAACCTTGGGGGATTCTGCGGTAGCTCAGGATCGAGCAACAGACTGAAATGAATGGCCCAGATCACACGCAGCGAGATCTGACTGCCAAGATTCAATCACGGTCAAATTTCTCTATCCATCATTGAAAAAGGGTGGTTTCATGACCCTTTATATGTTCGAATCTCTCAACCTTATGTCTGATTACTCCCCCACTCCCGGTATCACCCCTGTATCGGGTTATGTGGGTGCGCTCAGACACCCACCCATGCCTCTGTACCACCCCACATGGAGGTGCTTCCGGTTCCCTTGTGTACTCTTGTGTTCCCTTCAGGGTAGCTATGCCCCATGCTCGGGTCGGCTTATGCTGAGGGTGAGGGATAGGCTCAGCAGCCTACCGTGTGTTGCCTCCCTCGGCACAACTAGGGGGCTTTCTCCTAGTGGGTTTGTTTATTTTTTATAAATATCCAACTCACAAAATTTACCATAGAATCAAAGGAAAACAAAAATATTCATTTTAAATATAAAGAGAATATATTACCTTATATAAAACCTGATTTTCATTTTGAACATTAAATGATTAAGTAACACCAATTAAATTATACTTTTACATGACTAAGAGTATTAAGAAAATTATTTATAAACATGTATCCAATTTCATAGATAAAAAATCATTCCTCCAATTTAAATACGACGTTATAACTTAAAGATTAATATAACTATACAAAAACAATTCAAGTATTATCATTGATCTTGTTTATGCATTAAGAATGAAATAATTTACAAGATATTGAAATATTTGAAAGGTGTTAGAAATCCACACCTCATTTTAGAATCACAGTAACTGTAGTTCAAAATAATAATCCATTTTCCTTTTAAAGCCCATAATAAGTGTTTTTTTATAATTTGAATTCGTAACATAAATATTTAAGAAAACTAAATTATACTTAGATATTATTAATTAATCTACCAAATGACAAACGACTATAAGTATAGTTGGTATAACTCAATAGTCACCCAAGGGAACAGTTGAGTTGGGGACTTATAAAACCATTAAATAGGATGTTCCAAATTCTACACAACTTTGTAAAGATAGTACACATTGTTCCATTGATTCCTTTGGTGACTACACTGGCTTTGGTCATACTAATTATCGTTGTTACGGATATGAAGGACCCATATTATCTTTTAGGGGTGTTTGTTGTCTTGGGGGGGCATAGCTGTGTTGCGGCCCTCCGCCGCACCCATATCCTCGCCGCCACGCGGCCCCGTGCACTCTGCCATCCAGCAGCCTCGCAGCCCCTACGGTATCACCGCCCCATGGCCCTTGCGGTCCCTATGGCCTCTTTCGTCGTGCATCCCCCACATCCTCCCCCACCCCACGACCTCGTTCCGCCTGTGGACTCTGCTTCCCTTGGGGCCTCCACTGCTCCGCGGCACTTGCGGCCTTCACAACCCTGTGGCCTCCGTATCGCCCCATTATTCCTAGGCCTGGCTACCCTTCGTGGGTCGGTCCATACCAAGTGGGTCAGGCGGTGTCGGCCCAAACATGGTCGGTCCGGCCGGGTCGGATCGGACCAGAACCCACTTTGACCTATTTATTCTCTTTTGGCCAAAACATGGGAACCAGGTGTCCGTTTGAAAAACCATATATGGTGAAAAAAACTCTGGAGTGGGATGGTCCCTTTGATACATCCCACTTTAGATTTGGATAATGTTGGTATACTGTCGGGTTGGATCGAGCATGAATCCAACCAGGCCCTCAAGACTAAAATGACAATAACTTACAGATCAGGCATCTGATTGATGTATAGTTCGTTGCGTTGAGACCCCTATTATGTGGAAGACCTTTTGTATAATTCATCCTGGGACTTCATGGATGTTGGATTATTGAATACTGCTTGAGGAGTGGACCCTCCTAGAAATGAGCAAGCTTAGTGCAGGAACCCAATAGCTGGCTGTGACGTGAAGAATGAATACTGATCCTGTATGGGTCTGCACCAAGAAATCCTGTGTGTGTCAACACTTAGTGATCATGTGTGAGTCACCACTGATCGATCTATTGTGCATCATAACCTAGCGATCCTCTGTGGGTCACAACCGAGCGATCCGTTGTGCGTCAGAACCTAGAGATCCTCTATTGGTCAACACTAAGCTATCCTGTGTGGGTTAGCCCCGTGCAATCCAATGTAGTTCAGCACCGAGCGATCTTGTGTGGGTGAGCCCCTAGATATCATATGTGGGTCTAAAAATTTACTAATGATTTATTAAGATCATATGTGCATATGAAAATGTACTATAATCATCTTTGGGTCTGACGATGATTAGGGATTCTTCAACGGTCTTCCTCTTAATAGAGTAAGATGATTCAGTAGTTACATAAAATCACCTCTACTACTGTACCTATGGAATACCTGGTCTGAGATGAGTCAGTACCTTGTGGTAATTTCCTTCATGGTAATACCTTAGTGGTATTTTTCTATGTGGTGTACCAATGTGGTACTTAACTTTGTGGTATTCGTTCTTTGTAAAATAGTTGAGCCTTGGGATTTGAGTTAGACTCTGTGTTTTCATCATTTTTGATATGAGTATACATGGTAATGTAGAAATATGTATCGGAATATACCTAAGTTGGGTTGTCTGTTGATTTCATGCCCTGTGGTTTATCTGTGGTGAATTTTGTGAGGACATGAGGGTCTCGAGGTCCCTACTGAGTATCTTTATACTCACCCCTGAACGGGCTATGTCCGCACCTTGTTGTGTTTGGTGCGGAAGATAGACAATGCTGGTCAAGGCTAAGGGTAGCAGGGCTAGATGGGGCATGGAGGTAGACCATACGACATGATGGCATGTAGAGGATACCCGCATACATGGAGTGTTGAGGAGGAAATCCGTACCTACCCTTTAGGTAGGAACCTCAGTGGATGACCCAGTAGCTACCTTTATTCAGTTGTATTGTATTTCAGTTGTACTTGTACTTTCATTTTATTATACATTCCAGTTGGGCATGTATTCTGGACTCTTATACTTATTGCACTCACTCTGTTTACTATTCAGTTTAATTGAGTTCATATCATGCTCTTTGATTGGTTGTGTGTTCTTATAGGAAATAAAGGAAATTCCTTCCCATTTTTCGGTAATAATCATTTAGTGCTAATCACCATCCCCAAGCCTACGGTAGGAAAGCGTGGGGTAGTCACGGAACGGTACCTAGGGGATGTGTTGTGACTAATTGGTATCAGAGGAATCAGTTCTACAATTAAAAATAGGACATAGAACATCTTTTTTAAAGGAAATATTGTAATTTATAGAGTGTGTGATTATCAGTTTAGGGAAACCAGTGTTGGTGCGGTGGATGACGTATCCATACAAGAGGACCCTGACTTCTGATTTCTGACTCAATGCATGGAAACACTGATTTCATGTCTGTTTTCTAGTGTTTTCATAGTGATCTATTTGAGTCATATCATCAGGTATAACTTATTGATCATGACACACCTATTTCTTTTTAGGATGCCTCCACACAGACAACCAACATAGGTTCCATATATAGTACTCACTAATAGCCCACCAAGAGATGAGGCCTCAGTGTAGGGCCCTCTTCCAGTAGAGGCACCAGCAGTACCATTTTCTATTGGCCCACCAATTCCATCAGCCCCAGCAACAGAGGGTGCACGCCTCTAGAGTTCCATTCATGAGTTCAAGAGCTAGAGGCCACCCAGGTTCCAGGGAGAGATGGACCCACATGCGACTGGGTATTGGATGGGGGCCGTGGTGAGTGTCTTCCGACTAGTAAGGACACCATCCCATACAGTGGTGATCCTTGCCACTATTCTTATATAGAATGTATCAGTTTGATAGTAGATCTTAATGCTCCAGGATCACGATGAGGTGACGCTTCCCTGTGAAGACATCGAGAGCCTGTTTCAGGCATAGTTTATTCCAGCAACTCTTCATAAAGTGTGCATAAAAGAACTTTATCATCTGCAGTAGGCCATCATGATTGTGGATCCGTACTCAACAAGGATCAAGGAACTCTCATGCTAATCCATTGATATGGATTGGGACCCATTCTTTAGGTCTTTGTCCTTCGAACATGGACTCATGAAAGAGATCAGGGCTTCAATGATTTTTCTTATCATCCCGACGTAGGCAGGGGTGTTATGGGGAGCCCTCTTAATGGAGAGTTACCTTATTGAGTAGTAACTAGCAGCAAGACCCACCACCAGACATCACATAGAAAAGCTTTATTCAGCAGGGAGAAGACAAAAGTCGCAGTGGTCCAAGAGGACCAATCCTACATGTGGATGACCGCAGTATTCACAGTCGGTTGTATGGGGCACCTGAGGCAGAGGAAGTCATGCTAGGAGTGGGCAGTGTTACGCATGTGGCGGGCATGGTCAAATGGCTTGTGACTGTCTGAAACACCATACGGATGATCAGATATGATCGAAGGACCACCTAGGCAGAGACAGAGGTTCAACTGTGGAGTTCTTCAGGGAGCATGAAGACGTGGTAGAGGAAGTGTCGTGCAAATGGTGGTGGGAGACGATACGAGATGTTTCCACCACCACCTTGAGGATTTCCACACCGACCATTGGGATCAAGAGGACTGGGGTAAGCTTAGCTCTAGGAATCTGAGTTCTATGATCACAGTGTTTCGAAGATGATACAAGGTACGATCTGTGTTTACTAAACCTTAGCTACAGTACTTATAAACACAGGTGCCGGTCAATCTATTATTGCCACTTCCCATATTCGGAGCTCGAATATTCAAATAGAACCGTTGGCTTGATCCTTATGGCAAGAGACTTTTACGGGATAATATTCAATGATTTTTCCCTTGTTGTGGCAGTGCGAGCTTACTCTAGGAGGCGAGATCTTCTTTTGTGATCTCTTAGTAGTGGCGTCAAGGCATTATGACATCATCTTGTGTATAGGATGGTTATCTATAGTCCATGATGAGATTGATTGTATGAGGTGCAATGTGTGGTCTGTCCCCACGAATGGGACTATGTTTACCTTCACCTATGATGATGGATCCTTTACAATACAAGATGGACTTACTCAGAGTAGACTGTAGTTGATCACTCATCAGTTAGATAGCCTTACCCTCAGAGAAGTTGATGTGGAGGGTCCGATTTATCCTATAAATGTGGACCAGTATGCGAATGTCTTCCCTGATGATGTTCTAGGTCTACCTCCTCACAGAGTGGATTGATTTTACATTTATTTGTACCCCGACACGACACTGAGATATACACCAGAATATTGGATGGCTCTCGTAGAGCTTAGTGAGCTATGGGTAGAGTTGGAGGACTTATAGGGGAAAGTGTTCATTCATCCATGTGTTTCTCCTTGTGCATCTCCGAGTTTGTTCTCCATGAAGGTGGATAGGAGCTTTAGACTTTGTGTTGGATATCGATTCCTGAACTAGGTGATCATGAAGAACAAGTACCCACTTCTTATGATTGATGACTTCTTTAACCAGATGAAGGGAGCATGGTGGTTCATGAAGATAAACCTCATATTCGTCTATCACCATCATCGAATATGATACGAAGATGTGTTGAAGAGTACTTTCAGATGTTGGTACTACCATTATGAGTTCTTGGATTTTCCATTAGGTGTAACCAATGATCAAGAAGTGTTCATGGGACTCATGAACATGATCTTTCAGCCATAACATGATCAATTTGTAGTAGTCTTCATCGATGACAATCTGAACTACTTGGATACTGAGGAGGATCATCGCTTTCAATTTTTAGGTAGTAATAGACACACTAAGAGAGCACCAGCTTTATTGTACACTCTTGAAGTTCCAGTTTTGGATTCGAGATGTTCAATTTTCGGGACAAGTCATCATAGAGGCTGGAGTTTCAGTAGATCTAGCAAAAATTTAGGTGGTACTTTCTTGGGAGAAACCCATGAGGGTGACGGAGATACGAGGTTTCCCGAGTTTGGCTATATACTACCGGAGATTTGTGCCACGTTTTTTAGAGATGCAGATCCTTTAACAGCATTGAAGAAGAAGGGTAAATCATTCATGTGGTCGGGGAGATGTCAGTAGAGTTTTCAGGAGCTGAGGCAGAGGTTGACTAGTGCCCCTCATCATACGGCTCATAGAGAAGGGTGTTGGGTAGGCAGCCCTTTGCAACACATCAGGGATCAGACTCAGATGTGTCCTAATATAGGAGAAAGTAGTGATCACATATGGTTCTTGACATTTGAGACATAATGTGAAGAACTATGCTACCCATGACATGGAGTTATTGGTAGTTGTGTTACCCTTGAATATGTGACGACATTACTTGATGGACAAGCATTTTACAGTGTACTCTGATCACAATAGTCATAGGTATATCTTATCTTAGAAGGACATGAACCTGAGACAATGGCATTCTCTTGAGTTCCTCCAGGACTATGAGTTCAAGATATTCTATACTCCTAGGAAGGGGAATGTTGTTGTAGATGCACTCATCTCAAGATCTGGTATACAACTGCTAGGTGAGGTGACATGGCAGTTGGCCGCTTTGCATATATCCTTCATGGAACGTGATGGAGCATCCTTCCTTCTATCTATAACTATCACACCCCAAATATTTCATGCGTCATGGAGGTGTGGCACGAGGACACTGAATGCAAGACTCTACATTCTTAGTTATCCACAGGACAGGTACCTGATGGATTTTTTGAATGTGGGGTGGGGGCTCGTCATCCTCTTTATATGATGTACCATGGTACCAATGTCACTTCAGGAGAAAGTTTTGATGGAGTACCACACATCCACTCTATCAGTACTTCCATGAGTGGAGAATATGTACAAGGATATCGGACGACACCACTAGTGACTGAGAATTATGAAAGAAGTTGCAGATTTTTTCTCTTGGTGCCTCACTTGTCAGCATGTGAAGGCAGAGCATCAGGTACCCGCAGGCATGGTTCATTCTTTATAAGTCCCATAGTGGAAGTGGGGTGGGATATCCATGGACTTCGTGACTGGAATTACATGTACATCTGAGGGTAATTATTCAATTTGGGAGATTGTCAACCAACACACCAAGTCGGTCCACATCCTATATATCATAGAGCTGGGTTCATTAGAGAGATTGGGATGCCTCTATCTTCAAGATATTGTGTTGTTACATGGAGTACCCTCGATGATTGTCTCTGATTATGATGCAAATTTTTCTTCCTGGATATGGAAGGGGTTGCAGGAGGCTTTCTGGACGTAGCTTCTTTTGAGCACCACCTTCCATCCATAGATGGATGGTCAGAATGAGCAGACCATTCAGACCCACGAGGACATGCTGGGGGCTTGCATCATCGACTTTGGTCGCAGCTGGGTGGATCTCTATCCTTTGTAGGAGTTTGCATACAACAACCTCTATCACTCAACCATTGGGATGCCACCATTTGTAAAATTGTACGGGTGACCTTGTAGATCACATTTGTGCTGGACTAACCCAGGGGAGTCAGCACTAGTGGGACCATAGATGGTACAATCTACCAACGATAATGTGCATATCATCTAAGAGTGGATGAAGACAGCACAGATCATGCAAGAAGTCTTATGCCGTTTGGAGACAGAGACGTCTATAGTTCATGGATGGTGACCACAACATTCTATGGGTCTCAAAGCGATGAGGATTACTGAGATTTTGCTGAGGTGGAAAGTTATCTTCGAGGTTCATCGGACACATCCAGGTTCTCTGCAGTGTGGGAAAGGTGTCTTACCACTTATCTCTTTCACCTCAGTTTCACCGGGTGCACGATGTCTTCCACATATCCCAGCTGAGGAGATACGTGACCAATCCTTCTCACATCATTGACCATGGAGAGCTGGATGTCGACAATGGGATAAATATTACGGAGGATCCTGTAGATATTTAAGATTGATAGGACTGGGACCTTCGTGGGTGGTAGATACCTCTGGTGCATGTTCGTTTGCAGCACGCTAACCTCCATGATAGCACATGGGGGTGGGAGGCTTAGATTTGTGCTTAGAACCCCCACTTGTGTTCTTAGTTTTGAGTTGTTTCTTATGGGAACATAAAGCCCTGAGGTGTGGAGAATGTGATGACCCAGAAATTCCATGTAATTTTATTTATATTAAATGGGATTTTTACGAGTATGTGATAGTTTATGGAACACATTTCAGAGGCCCGAAGTTCCAAGAACATATTCCTAAACTTTTTTTCAAGTACATTTAGTAAAAGTGGGATCATGTGTTTATAACCTTTAAACCGGTGCTTGGAATTGAAATATGAGGGCACCGTTGAACTCGCAGTGCTTGTAGTCTGTTAAGAAGACCTTCACCATGACCGCATTAGGTTAAGGGTGGAAGTTAATTTTTCACTTATTTGTGAAACAATAAAATAATATAAAATTGTGTAACATTTTATTTTCATTTGAAACTCCCATGTGGATGTAAAGATGTGGGGAACAATACAAAAAAACCTCCCATTTGAGTGTTGGAAGGTGGGGAGCACCCGAACTGAACCTCCCATGTGGGATTATGGAGGTGGGGACCACTGATCCTAATACCACCAATTTGAATTTAAGGTTGGGGACCACTCGAACCCTCCTAGTGTGAGAATCCTCGTGAACTCCCTATTTAATGAAGGAGGTGACATTTAGGTTTTCTCAAAATTTATTATTACAACCTTAATGTAATTATGATGCCAATTTAATTTGTCCCAATAATTTTATTGGGGAAACATATCATATTGGATAACTTTTCTTTTTTGGTAGAATTGGGTGAATTGTGGGAAAGGGGACATTGGGAATGTACCTTGGAGTAATTCTTCTTCTCCAAAGAAGAACACTCTTCCAATGAAGAATGTTGATGAATGTATTCGACTTCTTCTTCGGTACATCCTCCAACATGGGATGTCTTCAATTGACAGTTGTCCTTAAATCATCATTGACGTCAACAAATGAACGTATTAGGGGTATGTTTTAAATTGATCAATGTAAATTTTAATGTCACATTGAATCATTCCCCTTGATCCAGTTGCTATCACAATAATGTGGATGGTACATACCAAAGAAACATGGCCAGACCCCTTCACAAATGTTATGGTTATTTATTGTGTTCATCATGATAGTGACAGAAACCGATGCCGACGTTTGGAAATGTTGAAACTCGAGAACCATGACTGACACCACAACCGGTTGCATCGAAGGAGACAAACAAAGTGTATCCGATCAAACCGGTAGCCGACGATGGAAAGCTGCACGACAATGCTGCACGGCCATCCTTGGCGGACTGGCTCCATATGGCCTCCATCGTCCCATAGCCACACTTCCCCCGCAGACTCGTAGCCCCGCGTCCCCTGCGGCTTTGCCGCCCTGTGGCCTTCCACGACACCCATGGCCACGCTTCCACGCAGCCCTCCGCAGCCCCCGTAGCCTCCTCCCCCCCCCCACGACCCTCTGTGGCCCCCCTCGGCCTTGAGTAATCATAGCATCACTGACTCTGCGGCCCCCATGGCCCCGCGACCTCTATCATCCCACGACCTCGTCGCCCGTGCAGCCTCACTGCCTTGTGGCCCTCGTAGCCTCCACGGCCTCTCGGCCCTGTGGCCTCTGCGGCCCCTGTGGCCTCCCCTTCTCTGCAGCTCCCATAGCCTTCATGACCATAGCTACCTCCATGCCACCCCACGCTACCCAGGCCGGGCCACCAAGCAAGGGCCCGACCACCCGGCGCAGGCCGAGTCGACCCAAACCAGGTATGGCCAGGTCGGCTGACCGAGTCGGACCGGACACAAAACCCATTTGACCCAGTTAAGCTCTATTTCCCGTAATATTATCACTGGACACCCAATTGATGAACCTTCTGTGGTGACCGAAACCCTGGAGTGAGACGATCCCTTTGGTATACTCCACACGTGATTTAAATAATTTTGGGATATGGTCGGGTTGGATTAAGAAAGAATCCAACCGGGCCCTCAAGACTAAAAGGCTAATAACATACAGACCAGGCGTTTGATTGATGCACTATATGTTGAATTGAGACCCCTATTATCTGGAGGAAATATGAGATACTTTTCATGGTACATCATGATAGTTAGATTATTGACTTGTGCTTGAGGAGCGGACTATCCCGAAGACTTGCAAGCTTAGTGCGAGATCCCAGTAGCTGGATGTGTTGTGTAGAATGAATTATAATCATGTGTGGGTCCGTACCAAGCGATCTTGTGTATGTAAACAACTTTAGATCATTTGTGGGTCAACACTTAGAGATCCTGTGTGGGTCAGCACCATGTGATCATATGTGGGTCAGCACCGATCAATCCTCTGTGGGTCAACAATGAGGGATCCTGTTTGGGTCAGCACCGAGTAATCATGTGTAGGTCAGCGCCAACAAATCCTATTTGGGTATGACGACGTACTAACAAGTTACATGGATCCTGTAAGGATCTGGTGATGTACTACGATCATCTGTGGGTTTGAGGATAATTAAGGATTATTCTTGGGTCTGCCTCTTAACAGAGTAAAATAATTTAGTAGTTACATATAGTCACCTCTACTATAGTACATAAAAATACCTGGTGTGAGATGTGTCTATAACTTGGGGTTCTTTCCATCATGGTAATACCTTGGTGGTATTCTTCATTGTTGCATACCAATGTGGTACTTACCTTTGTGGTATTCCTTCCATTGTGGAATAGTTGAGCTTTGGGATATGAGTTGGACTATGTTTTTTCTTCATGATTTAGATGGGAATACTTTATTACATAGGTAAATGAATGGGAATATACCTAAGTAGGGTTTTCATTTGATTTCATGACTTGTGGGTTATCCATGGTGGATTTTTTGAGACCATGAGGGAATTAGGGTCCCTAATGAGTATCGTTATACTCACCATGCACGAGATATGCCCACACCTTGTTGGGTTTGATGCAGACGGCAGACATAACTGATCGAGGATGAGGGTACCAGGGATAGATGGGGCCCAGTGGTGGACCATACGGCTTGACGGTATGCAGAGCAGACGAGCAGATGTGGAGTGCTGAGTAGGCATTATGTACCTACCATTCATGTAGGAACCTCAGAGGAAAACCCAATAGCTACTTTTTTAATTCATTTGTATTGTATTTCAGTTGTACTTGTACATTCAGTTTCTTGTACTTTATAGTTGGATCTTTTTTTAGGCCCCTTTAACTTACGGTACTCACCCTATTTACTATTTAGTTTACTTGAGTTCATGTCTTGTTTTGTGCATAGTTTGTTTGCTCTTACAGGTTAGAAAGGAAATGCCATCTCAATTTTAGGTATTACGCCTTCAGATCTAGTCTCTAGCCCGATGCCTATAGAATGTGGTCTTGGGGATTTTATGACACGTGCATCACTAGAAGATTTGTGACAAAAACTACGTAAAGGACATGTGGTGTATTGTGATGCATCAATAATATGGTTTGGGAGTGTTCTCATGAATGGGTATCTTGTTGTTCATTATAGATCACTAAAGATGAGGTAGAATGAGAAGAAAAACCGAACACATTATTTCTTGATTATAGTGGTTTATTTATGATTTAAAAACATGGTTTAAATATATCTTTGGGGAGAAATTTACAATGTATACTGACCACAAGGGCTCGAATCTTAACTTCTCGTAGAAGGATTTAAAATTGAGGAAAAGGTGATGGATGGAATATTTACAGATGATTGAATTTGATATTATGTACACACCATGTATGGGAAATATGGAGGCATTTGCATTAAGTATAATTCCACTTGATCATGTGGTGAAACATGAATCAGATCACTTTAAGTCGATGTTAGTTATAGCCGATATGACGTTTTAATTAAAATATTGGGGTGTTGTAGCAATTTTCGTTTTGCCCCTATGGGTTCCTAACTTGGTAAGTTGGATAAAGATGAGAATATGTCAGATTAGATGTTTATGGGGATTAAGATGAAACAAAATGGTGTGTAGACCATTTAGGGATAGAACTATATGTGAACTCAGGGTTGTGATTTCAGACTCGAATGTTAGTACCTATGGATTTTTATGGGAATATTATAAGTGCATATAATCAGTCCAGATGTTTTTTCCATCCTAAGATTCATAAAATGTAAATGGTGTAAAAGAGATGTTTTTGAGGACATGTATGAAAATGATAGTGGCCGAGTTTTTATAGAGATTCATTAATTTTTCACCATGTGGAGAGCGTGCATCATTAGACAGCAGGGATGTTGGAGTCTTGGCCTACTCCAGTGTGGATGTGGGAGGGGATAGTGATATCTTTTGATATGTTTCCCTCAATAATGCTCTTGAATCATGTTGAGATTTGTGTGATAGTGGATCAAGTAAAAATGTTTTTCCAATTCATCTTTATTCATGAATATCATATGGTGGATGATCTATTCTAATTCTTTATCTCATAAGTTTATAATGATGTATGTGTTACCAAGTTATATGGTATCAGATAGGGTCTCAGGATTCACTTTTCATTTCTTTAAATCCTTACAACAAGACATTGGGACTCAAATGAAGATGGGTACTTTATATCATCCAAATACAGATATTAAATAGAAGTGTAGCATGAATATATTAGATGATATGATATATGCATGTGTCATGGAATTTTTAGCTCATGGGAGAACGTTACAATGGTTGATTTATCCATCAATAATAGTTATTAAGAATCTATATTTATGTGTCCATCATAATAATTGCTTGGGCATTGGTTTGATTCTCCACTTTATTGGGTAGAAATAGGATAATATTTAATAGATGAGCTAAGCCTTGACCAAGAGACAATAATTATGTTCACGTTGACAAGGAAGATAATGGATATGAATCAGTGTATTTAAAAAATCATAAGATGACCATCATAAAATGTATACATCGTTCGAATTGGGTAGTAATGGGTTCATGAAAATCTCTCTAAAGTTTGGAAATAATTTTTTAGGAAATCATGGAATGTTGCCTCCATGAAATATTGGACCTTCTGGGATACAATAGAGGATTATAGAGGTTTCATATTGGTCGGATTTTCTACCAAGGTTTATTTTAGTGAAAAGCATGTTTCATGAGTCGCAATTAAAAAAGTAATAACTGGATTGTGATCGTGTGATTTATTTGGATGATGATGAGCTATAGAAGATATCTTATTTAATGGATGTTTCAGTGTGGATGGTGGATAAGAAAGATAAATAATTTGATGATTAAAGTATTGATGTAGTTTGAATTTTGTTGATTCATGGTTATATTTAAGAGGATATTTGAGAACGGGAGAAATTTATGGCTGAGAAATGGCCCAAGCTCTTTGAATAATGTGATGGTTCAATACTTTTCATGGATAGTAAGTCTAATGTTGGGGAGAATTTAGTACACCATAATTGTGATATGTAACCATTTTAAGACTTTTTATGTCTGAATTGTCTTTGAGTAATATATGGGATAGTTTAAAAGTGTTTTGAGATGTTTTTGAAGCTATTAAATGGGTGACTAGCTTAAGAAAATTTATTGTAATCCTTTGAAAAACCCCAAGTAAAATTCAACAAGAGGAAGTTGGATTTTAGATGGGTAGTGAATGTTCTATCAAACCACTGAATAAACTGCTCGTAGAACCCTTTGGACAATAGTAGTAGCTTGTTTTGTGCACATTTTGTCTAGCCATATGAGAAAACCACTCACAACATTAACTTTGGCATTTTTAAAAATAAACCCACTCCTGATTTACACTATATCAATTATTTACTATCCCATATAAACCCCACACAGGATTTCATATTCTCAAGGGAGTGGAGGCCTCTCCCACTAATTTTGGAAGTTAATTAATAGTTTTTTATAGTTGCTTGAATGTGGTTCTTCCTTGGTAAATCTCCTCTCTTGGTTGATTCACAGTTTTCCTTATATCAAGTTCTACCACTATATCAGTTTTCTATATCAGAATCTATCACATGTAGATCTAGGTATTTTTTCTTAACCTAGTGATATTTAGGCATGTAAATTTTAAGAAATCATATCTAAAGAATTTTCACTGAATTTTCACCTTCATCTCTGTGTGTGGTTGTGAGGTGGGTCAATTTCACCAAACCCTAAGGCATATGACTTCACTCTCATGTATATTTTTATTGAACTAGATGGATTTATTTTAAAATAATGTTATTTTCTTGATATTTATGATGTTTTGGATGTTATAAGCCCGTGTGACTCCCATCTTATTTTGTTTTGTGAATTTGGGTAAAATGGGATATTGTGGTGCAATGTGCTTGATGTTAGATTCTTCAATTATAATTTTTAAAATAAATAGAAGGGAGGATTTTGGGGAAATGGATTGAGAAAATGATTTTCAATAAAATGGGATATTTTACATTAAATGGTATATTTCATGGATGAGTTTAAAGGCATTCATCAATACAAGTTTATTTTATTTGAATAGTTATGTATTTGGTTGGAATTGATGAATTTCTAATTTGATTGTTTGGATGGGAAATTATGATTTCATGTGGATGTTGTAAATATTAATTGTCATGATTGTTGGATTGTGTTGTATAGGCATGTGATTTATGGTATGGATAGTGGGTGTGGAGTTCCACCACAAAGGAATGGAATTTGGGTGTGATGTACAACTATAAAAAGGGGACAATGTTGGACATTAACTTCCACCATCAAGGGTTACACTGAGGTCTAGTGAAATAGTGTGAGTATGGTTGTGGTTGGTGTGTGGACACATAGTGTATTTTGGTTTTTTAAAATTTAAAATTTAATTACATGTATGTTTTCATTTTTATGAATACTATTTATTGGGGAAAATATCATCAGATATGGACATGTTCAGCATCTGGTTAATTATTATACTATTTTTTCATTTAAAAATTATTATCTAAATTGTTTTAATGGTTATATCTTACTGGCATGTTTGTGTAGGGATGTTATTTTGGAAAAAATACTATTTATAAATATTTACACCCTTTGTGTAAGTATAGAGAATTTAAATACGTTGTACTCAGGGATAAAGATACGTGCGATGAATCTCAATTCTAGGTACTATATCAGTAATGTAGTAGTAATGTAGCAGGTACTATTAGAGGTATAATTAGGTACTATAGAAACCAAAATTATTCCCGTTTGGCCACCAGTTTGTGCAATGAGTCTTTAAGGAATTCAGGATGCCCAAGTGTTCGGGTCAGTAAGGATTTCTGGCCACCTCTTGCTCTTCGGTGCACCTCATGGCCTTTAGGGCCACCTGATTTGCAGTTGAGCAGACAGATTCAACATGGAACTACCCCATATGCGGAATCATGAGCATGGATCATTCTCTAGAACATGGGCTAAACATATTTGGAAGAATGAGGGGTATGACAATTGTCATCGGTACACTGCATGTGCACCTGCACTTGTACATACTAGGTGAATATCCCTGAAAAAGAGGAGATCATATCATGATGAAAATTATGGAGAGGGGAAGATTAAATTATTCATAGTCTTTATGATCCCTTTAGACCTACATGTCTTGTAATGTCTCCAGGCCTATGGACAATGTAATATCTAAGACTATAGGCCTTGTAATGGCCTCTTCATCCCTTAAAAGGGGGTTATCAAAAATCAATAGAAAAATAATGCCTTTGGGCCATTCAGGTATTAAGTGGATTATCATGATTCATGAAGGTATTTTGGGTCTCTGATCACGGAGTTTTGTGGGGAGCTATGAATATGTTTCATTGCCTCCATGGGACTGGTTTTTTTCCTTTGTCTTGGTGCTCTCATTTTTATTATTGTAGTTTGGTTTTATTGGTGTTTTGTTTTTTAATAGTGAAGCTTTGTTAACATGCATCATGTAGTTATTTATTGTATTATAAAGTTTGGTTTGGTGTTTTTATTTCAAAGATAATATCATTCCACAATTATCCTTGAATCCCTAATATTTTATTGGCATCCTTTGGCACCTTTAGAACATCGCATAAGTCTGAGTAGAATTCCTCATTCTTCTCACGAAAATGAGACGGGGTGGGATGTTACACATTTCACATAAGACATGATTATGTGATGTTATTTTTTTGAATCCTAAACTCATATTTAAAAACACCTAATGAATTTTATGGACAACAAATAAGATGATGTAATAGTGGATGATCCAATATTAACTGATCCTCATTTGTTTCACAGAATAATTCTGTGAATTTCAATCTCCTATATCTTTATATAATTGTGAGTGACCTATAAAAATAATCATAACTCTAAATTTCTATCTAATTTTTTCATCACATTTATTAATGAATCTAATATACCCAATTAATTTTTGTAGTTCATGATTACATTTGACTGTAACATTTTGAGTAAATTGATCATTGCCTATTGGCATCCCTAGAAGAGGAAATATTTTACATTTCCCAGTCAGTTATAAATGGTAACCCTATCATGACACATATTGTGAATTAGATATTACACATTTATTTTACATGTATTGTTTGAAAATAATAAGTCCATTTCCACCCCATTGCATGTGATTTCGTTGATTATAAAATGGAAGGTGTTTGTGATTAGGGTAGTAACCACCATGCACCAAGGATATAATCATCCACAATTGAGGTGAAATGAAAAAATATTAAATTATTCTTATTGATTTATTGTTTATGATTATGTATTCCAACTAAAAGTCATGAAAATAGAGAACTATTCACTAAACCAATGACATAGAATAAAATAGGGGAAATGATTAATGTGATAAAATCCTTCTCATGAAGATTCACTACCCACTTAGTGTGGTTATAACAAAGCCATCCTAATACTTCCCTTATAAATCATCCCTTTACCATTATAAATCATTATTATGTGAATGGATACCCATATGAAACAACCCTTACATGATCCATTACCTTAATTAAACTACCCTTATGTAAATAACTACCTTAATACACTTCCAATTATACCCTTACGTACAAACCATCATACCATATTAAAAATTCTAATTTTATTTTTGTTTATGTACGTTCCATTAAATAGTTCCCATTTAACAATTGTATAACTCATTTAGATATGAATTTATTATATCATAATATGTGGTTACCCTTTCACATTTCATATAAAAAATGAATAACCATAACAAAAAATAATTCTACACATACACAACTTATAGAAACAGTATTTTAACTTTATATTGTTAGGAAAATTTATTTTTACCATTTTGAAATGTAATAAAACCTTATACTACCATAAATAACTACATAAAACTATAAATGTTGTGATTTAAATAAAATAGTATTTTCAAAAAAATAAAAATTTAAAATCAAAACAAAAGATTGTATAATGAAATTAAAAAATTGTGAATATTATAATTATTTGACTCTAATTTATTCTCATCCTTGAGAAGTGTCTCCATAATCCATGTTTGAATGGTTGAGTCCACTCATCTCAAGCATCATATTACATATCTGATATCTAATCTTAAATATTTCAATTCTTCTACATGGATATATGGTAATCCCACACAATAATGATGCCAAAAAAATATTTATTGACAATAGTCTTCCTTTATGCATATAATCCCCTCTGTCTATAAATTATTTTGACGATGGTGCACAATGCTACATCTCATCTAAGTCCCTCAGACATTCTAAAATCCCTAAAAACCCATATTTTGAAACATCCATATCTAAAAGATATAATAGTTTAGTGTAACTCAATGTAATTATAATATATCATTAACATTAATACTTCATAGCTCTTCTACATAGAGAGTGTATATATTCTGTAAGAAGGGAGTTGTCTTTTTTAGTCGATTAACAGTCACCAAGATAATGTCATGAATCTTTACGGTATATGGTAACTTGTAGACATGGTATATATTATCTAAATCCCTAGCCACCAAAACTGTGACCCATAGACGTGGTATATGTTATCTCATATAGGATGTATATACCATTTGGAGGTGTATAAATACCTCATAATATACCCTTTTATTGATGACATAATTAGTAGTATCACGCTTATTAAGATCACAACACTGTCGCTCATTGTCCTCCTGAGTTTTAGGTCACCTCAGGTATGTAATTCTCATACCACGATACACACATAGTTAGAATCGTATCATACCAACACCTGGTATACATGAGAATAGGTCACCAATAAGGTAGAAAAAATTAATTGATCTTTGACGCCCATATTCAACCACCACTAGTAATACTATAATCTCATAGTGAACCACTGCTACTATGAAGGTCACTTGCTGTGTTTCTTCTCCATCTGTAGCTTATCAGTGAGAACAAAAAATACAAAATTAAAATCTATATGTGAAACAATAATTTCAAAATAATATGCATGTTGATATTCTACCCAATTCCTCTTCATCATATTTTGGTTCGATATTGTGAATATTTAGTGAAGGTTCCTCTAGGGAGTTAATAAACAACATCACCCTAATGGGATAGTTTCACCAACACATTAGATCATGAAAATAACATTCCACATCAATATCGTGAGAGAGGTAGTTCCACTAACAGGTAAAAACAATGATTAACCATTTGTTATTTTAAAAAATATTTTCATTAATACCACATCAAGATCAAGGCCAAATGAATCAATGTGTACTTCATAACTAATTTGTTGCTTACGGAATATCAATACTAGAGTTAAAATAAATATCCACTTCATATGAAGAAATTATTTTTAGCACATCTTGTAACACTAGAACCTCTCTGTAATATTAATCTATGTATCCATGGTTACTAATAAATGAGATAAGGCTCTTTTAAATATTGGGTAACAACATGATATTCTGAGAAAATTCATGATTTAGATCACGTTCTGCGGATGTGTTCAGGACATCACTACTTATAATTTTTCTAGATCCATTGATAAACCATTAAAAACCATTATACTTAATAAAATCACTTATTATGTCAATAAGTTACATTTTGACATCATGTCATAAATTTTAGGTACATAATGAAAATTCAGTATTACCACAATTAGTTTATAATAACAATACAACATCGATGAGTATGTGAGGATTTATTGAGTGAATATCCTGATGAATGAATCTAGGTAATGTGGAATGTTCTTGTTCAGTAATTCCGTGATAAATTATACAATGTCAGTTAAACCAAAAAACATCACCCATTATTTATATATTTAATTCCTCCTCAAAAACATCATCTTCAGAATGTCCTCATCTCAATATTATATTTTCTGATAGCCCAATAAATGATCAATCATGTATAAACATTCGTATTTTCATAAAAAATTTAATAGATTAACTATATAATAAAATGGATATAAATTCACCACTACCAGATTTATCAAATATCAATAACTTGTGTAGATTTGAATAGTATAATCCTCATTCTTAGAAAAATCATAGCTTCATGACACAGTGAATTAATCATAATGATATTTATCTTCTACTCAATTCCAGGAAACATTTCCTTGATAAATTTCAACCCAACTATATACATATGAAAAGAGGGATTGAAATATGTGATCAACATCCATCAAAAAATCTATTTCGAATTCAACTCATCTACCAAGAGGACATTATATTAATTATTTTAGAAATAAATCCTTATAATGGTAAATGTTTAGATGGAACAATGGTGGTATTTACACTACTATGATTAAAATTCACAATCTTATAACATGTCCCATGATATCTCTTAGCTAACTCATATTTGGACCAACTCCTCCTTCTACCAATTCCCAATATCCATTCATCATTAGGTTATTATATTTAGTGATATTAAATAAATGTGTCTGCAATATAAATAAATGAGAGCCCCAAATCTGTTCCTCCATTCAATGAAGAGAATACATTCAGTGGTCATTATCTCAAGAATCCTTCGGTCTTATATATTTACATAGCATGTGATGACAAAAAAAAATTTGATCTCCAAATACATTAGAATTGGTACTCATGACAGCAATAATAGGATAACCTGTGAGGATATGAAAAAGACAATCGGTTTAACCATATTCTAAAATTCACTCATTGGTCAAGGCCATCCAGAAAAACATTGGGCCTGATGCTCTGAAAAATCGTATGTTCTACTATATAATTTTTAGAAGACATCTGATATAAAACATAGTGTACATATAACAATCAGATCCAACATGAAGTAGTTCAAAGGAAAGGGGTTTAGTAAAATTGGATGAGTAATAAGATGTTGGGACTATGCCTTGATTCTTGCCCATGTATTAATTCTCAAAATAATTCATTTTTTATCACGAATGGTCTCACTAAATCACTAGTCCCTTGTGTCCACCTAGGTGTGACCCTGATGTAATCCATCATGTCCCATTGCTTCCCAGCAATGCATGGCCAGTCCATGATGCATTAAATTTACATGAATCAACATACAACAAGATAAATTATCATTGAGTGAAAATATAACCTATATTATATCAATATATTCATCCATACAATTCCATCCACCAGTTATATGAATGATTAGAGTATACCTGTTCAAAATATCACCATCATTTCTAATTATAGATCTCAATTAAAATGATCTCATATGGAATGGGATGACTATTTACACCACTTGAGCTGGTGTGGGATCATTCTTTGAGGAAACCTGTGACATTGAAGAAATCACAAAGGTCCATCTATTTGTAAATTTAAGAAGAATAACAAAATTGTTTACACTCTGTGGTAGAATAAAAGATAAATCATTCTATATCATCATGTGTAATCTTCCATCATATAATATATATGATCAAAATTGAACAATAATACATAATATATTTATATATGCATAGCATCTGTTATCAATTTAGGTACTCCCATGAAATGAACACACCCATGGGTTTTAAAAATCAATCATGGATATTAATTTTTCCATCACATTTTTTTAATCATGGATAAAAGTGAAAAAATACCCCAAAAAATGTAAGGTACACGGTACCTCAAAGTCATCGATTTCAACATCAAGGATAATCCTTTATATGTGGTTGGACAAAAATATGGTATGACTCCATATGTAATAACATTGTCTAATGTTAATCAATATTATACTTATTCACAAATCAATATTATTGGTATTTTAGGGATCCCTATAATCTAAACCAACTATTTTATTTTCAAAATAAATAAAATATTAATTTTTGTAAAAGTTTCTCACTCTAGAAAAATACATAATAATTATGAAATATTTATTTTATACTTTATGATTATTCTATATTATTTTATTGAGAATAAATAAAATTACATATGATATAATAATTTCCTCTAAAAAATAATCTGTTTTTGATAAGTGTAATTCTTATTATAATATTATTTAATTCTTTGTTATTAATACATTTTGATGATTTATCATTATACAAAAATCAATGTTATAATATTTTATAAAACTGATTATTATTTTTTCATGCAGATAATATCTTTGTTATTATCCTTTAAAAATGGTATCCTAGAATATTGTTGAGGGATATATAGATTGGATATTCATTAATATAAATAGAGATAAATAAAATTTGGTTATAGGAGACTTAAAAGATATCATGTAAATTAAATTTTGGACTACTGAAGCTAAAATGAATATTATTTCCACAACCTATACATTTTTGAATAAAATTATCCCTTTTGATTTAATTTGAATTAATATGTATATAGGGAAAACATGAATAACTTTTTACTACATCCAATAGGTTTTAAATGAATGTTATGTATATTAATCATTGAAAATATATCCACTAAAATGTAATGAAATGAATATTATAAATATATGATTTTAATAATTTATTTTGGCATTGGAAAAGGAAATGGTGTGCTCAACCTGTATGATCATACCCTGTGAAGAAAATATGTTAGTGTTTCTAACGGACATAGAATTTCTGGTCTATACCCTAGACCAATCCCAAGATGAAATCCTAAAACATATGTAAAGACCCGTAAAATTCAAGGGAAATTTTTTCTTAATTTTCTTTGGAATTTTACATGAGCGCGGTTTCTGACGGCACCGGATTCCGAGGCCCGGAGTGCCCGGAATTAATTTCCGAAGTTTAGCTCGGGTACGTTCAGTGAACGAACGAGCGGGATTTCCTAACTTTTGATCCGGTGCTCGGAATTGAAATCCGAGAACACCGATGAACTCGTAGCGCCGATATTCGCTTAAAGAGTCCTTTTCGGAAGTTGCGTTTGTTGCGGGTTGAAAGTTAGTTTTGGGGATTAAAAGATAAGTAAAATAAAATTTTGTGTGTGAATTTTATTTTAATTCATGGTTGTTAGACTCTCTCATGGGAAGTTGTTGTTGGGGCCCACAACCACCCAACTTCCCATGTGTGGTTATGAGGGAGGTGGGGCCCACACGAGCCCCCACCTTTTCAATTTTTCCTAACTCCTCATTAAACTCCACTTTATTAATTTGACAACTTGTGTAAATTATTACATGAGTTAGTTTTATTTTCAAACTATTGGAATTCAAGAGTCATGTGGAGTTAAGGTTGGAAACTCAATAAACTTAAGTTATAACTTAAGATTTAAATGAGGAGAATTAAATGAAGTGGTTTGGATTTCAAACCTTTGAAATTCCAAACCCTTCTATTTAATTCATGGTTTAGTTTCCTTTGTTTTGGTTTTTGGGTTTTGCTGTGCGGAGAGGAAAAGAGGGAGGCTTCTTGTGAGTTCTTCCTCCAAGACGAAGAACGCGGCGACCTTCTTCCACGACGTCGGACTGCAACGCGTTGGATTTCCTCCACGACGCCGCAATGCACCCTTTCCGCGATGTACCTCTCGCGGCGAACCCACGTCCGTCTACCGCGACGCCATAACCGCGATGCCGACGACGTCTTCCTCTGTGACGTCCGACTTCCGCGACACTCATCTCCCGCGGCCGTTGACGAACGCCGAGTTGTTAATTGAGGTAGGGGTTGTACCTTATTTCATGATTTAATTTACGCCTTCGTAAATAAATTATTGGACCGCTTGTTATCATTAACATGGGAGGGGATCGGACCGCACAAACACGATCGATCCTCCTCCCAAACCTTGTTGTTGGATTTTTACTCGTGGTTCGAAGAAGAGGCGGAGCGGTGCCGTGACACCGCGCTTGGACGCAAGGGGTTCATGGGAGTGCGCAAGATTGACGCGTCACTCCGGACGTCGAGGGCCGTGGTGGTCTCCCACGGCCGGATTGACCAAGCCGCCGGAGCAATGAGGCGCGGCCCGTTGGCCGCGGCAGAGTAAAGGAAGTGCGACCGTTGGATGCAACGCCACCGCACCGCATCGGAGGAGAAAACAAAGGCGATGCGGCCGGAGCGGGGCCGCGGCGAAAGCGCGCGGTGCCGTCGCACCGCGCCGGACGACGAATACCACGGCCGGTTCCGGGCCACGGCGGGACGAGGAGACCGCGGCCGGTTCCGGGCCGCGGCGGAAGAGAAGACCGGCGGCCGGGCCGCCGGCATCGGAAGCCGAAGGGGGGGGACCGGAATTTCCGGTCCCGTTTGAGAAAACCGGCCGGCCAGCTGGCCGGCCGGATGTCTTAAAAACCGGGGGAATTAATCCCCCGGCCAACCCATAAAAACCCCCCCTTAAAGAGGGGGGGTGGCGGTTCTTTGAAGGAGGGGGGCAGCCGGCCCCCCGTTTCCGCACCAGCAGGCCCCCCACGTGAGGGGGGGCGGTTTTTACAAACAGGCGCGGCTAATTGCCGCGCCGTCCTCCAGCAAAGCGGGGGCTTTCCCCCCGCAAGCCGACCGCGTGCGGCCCCTCGTGGCGCCAGGCCGCCGCAGCCCGCCGCGCCGCCGCTGGCCGCCCCGGGGGGGGGGGGGGGGGGGGGGGGGTCGGGCCGGGTCGGCCCGGACCCGGACCCCCCCGTTTCGAACCAGATTTGGTTTTTGGCCCATAACTTGAGCCTCGGACCTCCGAATGACGAACCGTCTGCGGCAACACGATCCTTGGATCGAGACGGTCGTTTCGGTATATCACACTCAAGGTTTCGGGTTACTTCGAGTTCGTCCGGGTTGGTTCGTTCACGAAACCAACCGGGCCTTCGGAGCGGAAACGCTCATATCTTGAGCTTCGAACGTCCGACTGACGCACCGTCAGTCGCGTTGTGTTCCTCTTAGTGAGACGAATCTTTTGGAATACTCCGCCCGAGGTTTGGACGCAGGTGGAGTACGGACGGGTTGGTTTTGCCTTAAAAACCAACCGGGCCCCGGAAACGAAAATGCCAATAACTCTCAGACCGGACGTCCGATCGACGCGCTGTCTGTTGCGTTGAGTTCCTGTTGACGATACGGAACTTTTGGATACATCAACTCTGGTCTTTGTGACAGTTGATGTATCAGCCTCTCGGCTCGTGGAGCGGATCCTCCGAACGAGCTTTCTGTGTGCGGGAACCCTAGTACTAGCTGCGACTGTTACTGTGACGACTGCTACGACAGCTACTGTGACTGCGACGACGACAGTACAGAGATCCTGTGTGGATTCGATGACGACGACAACAGCACTCAGCGAACCTACGTGGAACAGTGCTACCGAACCTGTGTGAGCTGAATCTTCAGTTTACCTTGGGCGGTGGAGCGCTTGGGTGTAGCGGCGAACCCGTGGTACTTGACAGTGGTGGTGCGCTTGGATGCAGCAGCAGACCCTTGGCGGTGGAGCGCTTGGTTGTAGCGGCAGACCCGCGATACTTTACGGAGTGTGTGTGCTTGGTTGTAGCGACAGACCCGCGACGGTGGAGACGAGTGTGCAGAGTACGGAGACCGTGTAGCCGGCTGAGACCTGACGACTGCTTGACCGACTCGACTTGGAGTGAGTCGACTAGCCCAGTGGACGGAGCGCCCGGTATTTGGCGGCAGACCCACGGCGGACGGAGCGCCTGGTAGTTGGCAGCAGACCCGCGGTACTCGACAGGAGGAGTACCTCAGTAGGCTATCTGGGTAGCGCCCGGTATTTGGCAGCAGACCCTCAGCGGACGGAGCGCCTGGTAGTTGGCAGCAGACCCGCAGTACTCAACAGGAGGAGTACTTCAGCAGTCATAGGTTAGTGAGCAGTACCTCGGAGTCGTGACAGGACTACTGCACACTTCAGAGACGGGGCTCTACAGCAGCTACGGTTTCGATAATGAAAATTCTGGTTTGAGCTGAGTCAATGATCTTTGTGTTTCCTCATGATTGAGATGGGTCGCTTGATAACTTAGGTATATGTATGGCCATATACCTGGGTAATAGTTATACGTTGATTTCATAAACTTGTTATAAACTGTGTGAACTTGTACTGTTATCCTGTGTGGATTTACTGTTTACTCTTCTTGTGGATTGGGTTGTTCTTGGGCTCGGTGTTGGAGCCGAACGGAAATTAGTGACATAGGTATATGTATGGGCATATACCTAATCAATACTGGATGTTACTTCGTGATTGTATCTTCTTGTGGTTTATCCTTGTGGATTTCAGGAGACCTTCGGGGGGTCTCGGGGTCCCTACTGAGTATCTTATACTCACCCCTGCACGGGCTATGCCCGCACTTCGTTGTGTTGGTTGCAGACGACGGACAGTGCTGACTGCGGTTGAGGCTTCGGAGTAGGTCGGTACCCGGAGGAGGACCACTGAGCGGGACGTGCTCGGAGCGGACAGTTGGACCGAGGAGTTGTGGAGCTATCTGTACCTACCCTTCAGGTAGGATCCGTGGTGGACGATCCAGGAGCTGAGCCATCTGTACCTACCCTTCAGGTAGGAATCGAGGAGGACGTCCCAGGAGCCGCTTGTACTTCAGTTGTTGTTTTCCCTTTCTAGTTGTACTTTACTTTACAGTTGGGCTTGTATTTCCGGCCCCTTTACTTCAGCACATTTGTTCTAGTTTTGTGTACTGCTTTACTTCTGCTTGTTACTCTGAGGTGCTTGTTTACTTTATTAAGGCAATGCCTTCCCTTTTTACTGGGATTTTACGCCTTGGTGCTAGTCGCCAGCCCCTGGCCTATGGAAGGCGGGCTTGGGGTAGTCACGGCACGGGCCCCGAGGGCGGGTCGTGACAAATTGGTATCAGAGGAGTTCGGTTCTACCGCGAACTCTGATCTTTTCTATGTGAAGCAATAGTGTTTAGTGTATTGAGTGTGGTTATCAGTCCAGGGAGTCCAGTGTTGGTGCGGCGGCCGACGTATCCGTACACCAGGACCCTGACTTCTGATTTCCTACTTAATGCACGAAAACACTGATTGCGTGTGTGTTTCCCAAAAGGTTTAAAGTCAGCTCAAACCAGATCATCTCACCAGGTATAAATCGTTGACCGTGACACAACTGTTCAGAATGTCACCATGCTGATAGTTAGCTGGAGTTCCGAGAGAGTTCTCGATGATGGCCCATCGAGCAGCGAGATTCCGGTGCAGGCCCCTTTTTCAGTGTTGGCACCTTCGGGTGGTGTACCAGCAGCACCACCACCCGTTAGGCAGCAGATGCCACTAGCTGACGGTGCACGCTAGCAGAGCGCGATGCACGAGTTCCAGCAGTAGAGGCCTCTGAGGATACGAGGCGAGACAGATTTCCCAGGCAGTAGTGGACTGGATGGAGGCGGTTGCTAGAGTTCTACGCCTAGCTTGGATACTAGTAGAGCGGATGATGATCTTAACACCTGGTGTTTCCAGTGAGTGACCATGAGGTTGGTCCTTCTAGTAATGAGGCTTCGGTACGCGAACCGATACCTGGGATAGTACCTACGGGTAGTGCGCCAGCTATGTCACTACCTGTTGGTCAGCAGACACTACCAGCGGTACTGGTAGCGGAGACTCACAGGCTTAGTGCCTTACATATGTTTTAGCACCAGATATCCCTCAAGTTTTGAAGTGAGCCTGACTCGTAGGCGGCTGAGGAATGGCTTGAGGATGTGGTTGTGAGTTTTCTGGAGCTAATACAGCTTCGACAGTACTACATGTCGGAAGCAGAGCACTCAACGTGGCTTACCAATCAATCTTGGTACTCGTTGGTTACGTTGTGATCAGTTCTTTAGACTCGAACTTCTGAGCGAAGTGTGTCTAAAGGACATCTGAACCATTACTTTTCCTCTATGCATTACTACCTATGCTAGGATGCTAGAGAGAACCTTTGTGGTTGTGAACGATAGCAGTGAAAGGCAGGAAACTAGCGCCAGTCTCAGAGACTCGGGCGTGTAAAAATGTTTCAGGAGGAGGAAGTGCTAAGGACAGATGAATCTGCAGGGTAGCAGACGTGGAAGCGGAGCATGGAGAGCAGCATGTGGTGGTGTACATTTCGACATGTTACGACCACCCGACTTAGTAGTCCCCGCCAGGCTCAGGGAGCAGGAGGGCTGGGGAGGAGAGTAGCTGCATTACGGTCAAGGAGTGTGACCGAGGAGCTCTAAGAATGATTCGGGGTATGGATTATGTCTACTACGAGCTGCCATATCTATAGACATAAGAACCAATCATTCTACCCTTCCACGAATCATGTCCCAGACCTAGAGGTTCCGGGTAAGCCGTAGACTTTACCCTCACGTCTGGAGATACCTTTGGGAGGAGACTCGATAATCACACTTACGCCGACGGTGTGATTTGACCTCGAGGTGAGAGTTTCAGTTGGAATCTCTTGGTGGCAGCGTAGAGGCCTTACGACGTTGATCTGGGTATGGTTTTGATTCACAAATCATACCCCGGTTGACTGTTTTAGGAAAACGTCAGAATGGGTTTTCCTTGGTCGGCGAAAAGGAAACCATGGGCAGCACATGTTAAACTCAGGAATAAGAGGGTGTGACCGATCACTCTAGAGTTGGACAACCCTACCCTTATGGCAGCAGGAGTTTTGAGTTTCAGTTCTAACCTAAAAAGGGAAACCTCTTGAGTTCGAGGGTGACGAACACGTCCTTATACGGTCTCACCCCGATGAGGTTTCGGAGATGTGGCCGAGGCGGCATGTTATCTCCAAAGTTCGGTGGACCCTTTTGATCTTCAGCAGGGTAGGCGAAGAGGTTTACCGCTTAACCCTACCACCTCAGTCGCACGGGTGCATAATGTCCACCACGTGTCTCAGCTGTGGAGATACGTGTATGTTTCTTCACACGTCATCGACCCCGGGGAGTTGGACGACGATGACAGGGCGACAAGCTCAGAGGTTCTAATAGAGAACGAGGATCGACAGGAGCAGGTTCTACGTGAACGGTTGCTTCCTCTGGGGTGCTTCACGGGTAGTACGAGATCTTCAGGTGAGCATATGGGAGCGTAAAGCTCAGTTGCGTGCTCAGTGCTACTTTGTTTCCCTTAAGTGTGAGTTGAAGCTTTACGGGGACGTAAAGCCCTGAGGTGGGAGTAATGTAAAGACCCGTAAAATTCAAGGGAAATTTTTTCTTAATTTTCTTTGGAATTTTACATGAGCGTGGTTTCTGACGGCACCGGATTCCGAGGCCCGGAGTGCCCGGAATTAATTTCCGAAGTTTAGCTCGGGTACGTTCAGTGAACGAACGAGCGGGATTTCCTAACTTTTGATCCGGTGCTCGGAATTGAAATCTGAGAACACCGATGAACTCGTAGCGCCGATATTCGCTTAAAGAGACCTTTTCGGAAGTTGCGTTTGTTGCGGGTTGAAAGTTAGTTTTGGGGATTAAAAGATAAGTAAAATAAAATTTTGTGTGTGAATTTTATTTTAATTCATGGTTGTTAGACTCTCTCATGGGAAGTTGTTGGTGGGGCCCACAACCACCCAACTTCCCATGTGTGGTTATGAGGGAGGTGGGGCCCACACGAGCCCCCACCTTTTCAATTTTTCCTAACTCCTCATTAAACTCCACTTTATTAATTTGACAACTTGTGTAATTTATTACATGAGTTAGTTTTATTTTCAAACTATTGGAATTCAAGAGTCATGTGGAGTTAAGGTTGGAATCTCAATAAACTTAAGTTATAACTTAATATTTAAATGAGGAGAATTAAATGAAGTGGTTTGGATTTCAAACCTTTGAAAATCCAAACCCTTCTATTTAATTCATGGTTTAGTTTCCTTTGTTTTGGTTTTTGGGTTTTGCTGTGCGGAGAGGAAAAGAGGGAGGCTTCTTGTGAGTTCTTCCTCCAAGACGAAGAACGCGGCGACCTTCTTCCACGACGTCGGACTGCAACGCGTTGGATTTCCTCCACGACACCGCAACGCATCCTTTCCGCGATGTACCTCTCGCGGCGAACCCACGTCCGTCTACCGCGACACCATAACCGCGATGCCGACGACGTCTTCCTCCGTGACGTCCGACTTCCGCGACAATCATCTCCCGCGGCCGTTGACGAACGCCGAGTTGTTAATTGAGGTAGGGGTTGTACCTTATTTCATGATTTAATTTACGCCTTCGTAAATAAATTATTGGACCGCTTGTTATCATTAACATGGGAGGGGATCGGACCGCACAAACACGGTCGATCCTCCTCCCAAACCTTGTTGTTGGATTTTTACTCGTGGTTCGAAGAAGAGGCGGAGCGGTGCCGTGACACCGCGCTTGGACGCAAGGGGTTCATGGGAGTGCGCAAGATTGACGCGTCACTCCGGACGTCGAGGGCCGTGGTGGTCTCCCACGACCGGATTGACCAAGCCGCCGGAGCAATGAGGCGCGGCCCGTTGGCCGCGGCGGAGTAAAGGAAGTGCGACCGTTGGATGCAACGCCGCCGCGCCGCATCGGAGGAGAAAACAAAGGCGCCGCGGCCGGAGCGGGGCCGCGGCGAAAGCGCGCGGTGCCGTCGCACCGCGCCGGACGACGAATACCGCGGCCGGTTCCGGGCCGCGGCGGGTCGAGGAGACCGTGGCCGGTTCCGGGCCGCGGCGGAAGAGAAGACCGGCGGCCGGGCCGCCGGCATTGGAAGCCGAAGGGGGGGGACCGGAATTTCCGGTCCCGTTTGAGAAAACCGGCCGGCCAGCTGGCCGGCCGGATGTCTTAAAACCCGGGGGAATTGATCCCCTGGCCAACCCATAAAAACCCCCCCTTAAAGAGGGGGGGGGGGGTTCTTTGAAGGAGGGGGGCAGCCGGCCCCCCGTTTCCGCACCAGTAGGCCCCCCACGTGAGGGGGGCGTTTTTTTAAAAAAAAATAATAACGGCGCGGCATAGCCGCGCCGCCCCTTCAATCAAGCCCCCCACGTAGGGGGGGCGGTTTTTACAAACAGGCGCGGCTAATTGCCGCGCCGTCCTCCAGCAAAGCGGGGGCTTGCCCCCCGCAAGCCGACCGCGTGCGGCCCCTCGCGGCGCCCGGCCGCCGCGGCCCGCCGCGCCGCCCCGGGGGGGGGGGGGGGGGTCGGGCCGGGTCGGCCAGGACCCGGACCCCCCCGTTTCGAACCAGATTTGGTTTTTGGCCCATAACTTGAGCCTCAGACCTCCGAATGACGAACCGTCTGTGGCAACGCGATCCTTGGATCGAGACGGTCGTTTCGGTATATCGCACTCAAGGTTTCGGATTACTTCGAGATTGGCCGGGTTGGTTCGTTCACGAAACCAACCGGGCCTTCGGAGCGGAAACGCTCATATCTTGAGCTTCGAACGTCCGACTGACGCACCGTCAGTCGCATTATGTTCCTCTTAGTGAGACGGATCTTTTGGCATAATCCGCCCGAGGTTTGGACGCAGGTGGAGTACAGTCGGGTTGGTTTTGCCTTAAAAACCAACCGGGCCCCGGAAACGAAAATGCCAATAACTCTCAGACCGGACGTCCGATCGACGCGCTGTCTGTTGCGTTGAGTTCCTGTTGAGGATACGGAACTTTTGGATACATCAACTCTGGTCTTTGTGACAGTTGATGTATCAGCCTCTCGGCTCGTGGAGCGGATCCTCCGAACGAGCTTTCTGTGTGCGGGAACCCTAGTACTGGCTGCGACTGTTACTGTGATGACTACTACGACAGCTATTGTGACTGCGACGACGACAGTACAGAGATCCTGTGTGGATTCGACGATGACGACAACAGCACTCAGCGAACCTACGTGGAACAATGCTACCGAACCTGTGTGAGCTGAATCTTCAGTTTACCTTGGGCGGTGGAGTGCTTGGGTGTAGCGGCGGACCCGTGGTACTTGACAGTGGTGGTGCGCTTGGATGCAGCAGCAGACCCTTGGCGGTGGAGCGCTTGGTTGTAGCGGCAGACCCGCGATACTTTACGGAGTGTGTGTGCTTGGTTGTAGCGACAGACCCGCGACGGTGGAGACGAGCGTGCAGAGTACGGAGACCGTGTAGCCGGCTGAGACCTGACGACTGCTTGACCGACTCGACTTGGAGTGAGTCGACTAGCCCAGTGGACGGAGCACCCGGTATTTGGCGGCAGGCCCACGGCGGACGGAGCGCCTGGTAGTTGGCAGCAGACCCGCGGTACTCGACAGGAGGAGTACCTCAGTAGGCTATCTGGGTAGCGCCCGGTATTTGGCAGCAGACCCTCAGCGGACGGAGCGCCTGGTAGTTGGCAGCAGACCCGCAGTACTCGACAGGAGGAGTACTTCAGCAGTCATAGGTTAGTGAGCAGTACCTCGGAGTCGTGACAGGACTACTGCACACTTCAGAGACGGGGCTCTACAGCAGCTACAGTTTCGATAATGAAAATCCCGGTTTGAGCTGAGTCAATGATCTTTGTGTTTCCTCATGATTGAGATGGGTCGCTTGATAACTTAGGTATATGTATGGGCATATACCTGGGTAATAGTTATCCGTTGATTTCATAAACTTGTTATAAACTGTGTGAACTTGTACTGTTATCCTGTGTGGATTTACTGTTTACTCTTTTGTGGATTGGGTTGTTCTTGGGCTCGGTGTTGGAGACGAACGGAAATTAGTGACATAGGTATATGTATGGGCATATACCTAATCAATACTGGATGTTACTTCGTGATTGTATCTTCTTGTGGTTTATCCTTGTGGATTTCAGGAGACCTTCGGGGGGGTCTCGGGGTCCCTACTGAGTATCTTATACTCACCCCTGCACGGGCTATGCCCGCACTTCGTTGTGTTGGTTGCAGACGACGGACAGTGCTGACTGCGGTTGAGGCTTCGGAGTAGGTCGGTACCCGGAGGAGGACCACTGAGCGGGACGTGCTCAGAGCGGACAGTTGGACCGAGGAGTTGTGGAGCTATCTGTACCTACCCTTCAGGTAGGATCCGTGGTGGACGATCCAGGAGCTGAGCCATCTGTACCTACCCTTCAGGTAGGAATCGAGGAGGACGTCCGAGGAGCCGCTTGTACTTCAGTTGCTATTTTCCCTTTCGAGTTGTACTTTACTTTACAGTTGGGCTTGTATTTCCGGCCCCTTTACATCAGCACAGTTGTTCTAGTTTTGTGTACTGCTTTACTTCTGCTTGTTACTCTGAGGTGCTTGTTTACTTTATTAAGGCAATGCCTTCCCTTTTTACTGGGATTTTACTCCTTGGTGCTAGTCGCCAGCCCCTGGCCTATGGAAGGCGGGCTTGGGGTAGTCACGGCACGGGCCCCGAGGGCGGGTCGTGACAAATTGGTATCAGAGGAGTTCGGTTCTACCGCGAACTCTGATCTTTTCTATGTGAAGCAATAGTGTTTAGTGTATTGAGTGTGGTTATCAGTCCAGGGAGTCCAGTGTTGGTACGGCGGCCGACGTATCCGTACACCAGGACCCTGACTTCTGATTTCCGACTTAATGCACGAAAACACTGATTGCGTGTGTGTTTCCCAAAAGGTTTAAAGTCAGCTCAAACCAGGTCAGCTCACCAGGTATAAATCGTTGAATGTGACACAACTGTTCAGAATGTCACCATGATGATAGTTAGCTGGAGTTCCGAGAGAGTTCTCGATGATGGCCCATCGAGCAGCGAGAATCCGGTGCAGGCCCCTTTTTCAGTGTTGGCACCTTCGGGTGGTGTACCAGCAGCACCACCACCCGTTAGGCAGCAGATGCCACTAGCTGACGGTGCACGCTAGCAGAGCGCGATGCACGAGTTCCAGCAGTAGAGGCCTCTGAGGATACGAGGCGAGACAGATTTCCCAGGCAGTAGTGGACTGGATGGAGGCGGTTGCTAGAGTTCTACGCCTAGCTTGGATACTAGTAGAGCGGATGATGATCTTAACACCTGGTGTTTCCAGTGAGTGACCATGAGGTTGGTCCTTCTAGTAATGAGGCATCGGTACGCGAACCGATACCTGGGATAGTACCTACGGGTAGTGCGCCAGCTATGTCACTACCTGTTGGTCAGCAGACACTACCGGCGGTACTGGTAGCGGAGACTCATAGGCTTAGTGCCTTACATATGTTTTAGCACCAGATATCCCTCAAGTTTCGAAGTGAGCCTGACTCGTAGGCGGCTGAGGACTGGCTTGAGGAGGTGGTTGTGAGTTTTCTGGAGCTAATACAGCTTCGACAGTACGACATGTCGGAAGCAGAGCACTCAACGTGGCTTACCAATCAATCTTGGTACTCGTTGGTTACGTTGTGATCAGTTCTTTAGAATCGAACTTCTGAGCGAAGTGTGTCTAAAGGACATCCGAACCATTACTTTTCCTCTATGAATTCCTACCTATGCTAGGATGCTAGAGAGAACCTTTGTGGTTGTGAACGATAGCAGTGAAAGGCAGGAAACTAGCGCCAGTCTCAGAGACTCGGGCGTGTAAAAATGTTTCAGGAGGAGGAAGTGCTAAGGACAGATGAATCTGCAGGGTAGCAGACGTGGAAGCGGAGCTTGGAGAGCAGCATGTGGTGGTGTACATTTCGACATGTTACGACCACCCGACTTAGTAGTCCCCGCCAGGCTCAGGGAGCAGGAGGGCTGAGGAGGAGAGTAGCTGCATTACGGTCAAGGAGTGTGACCGAGGAGATCTAAGAATGATTCGGGGTACGGATTATGTCTACTACGAGCTGCCATATCTATAGACATAAGAACCAATCATTCTACCCTTCCACGAATCATGTCCCAAACCTAGAGGTTCCGGGTAAGCCGTAGACTTGACCCTCACGTCTGGAAATACCTTTGGGAGGAGACTCGATAATCACACTTACGCCGACGGTGTGATTTGACCTCGATGCGAGAGTTTTGGTTGGAATCTCCTGGTGGCAGCGTAGAGGCCTTACGACGTTGATCTGGGTATGGTTTTGATTCACAAATCATACCCCGGTTGACTGTTTTAGGCAAACGTCAGAATGGGTTTTCCTTGGTCGGCGAAAAGGAAACCATGGGCAGCACATGTTAAACTCAGGCATAAGAGGGTGTGACCGATCACTCTAGAGTTGGACAACCCTACCCTTATGGCAGCAGGAGTTTTGAGTTTCAGTTCTAACCAAAAAAGGGAAACCTCTTGAGTTCGAGGGTGACGAACACGTTCTTATACGGTCTCACCCCGATGAGGTTTCGGAGATGTGGCTGAGGCGGCATGTTATCTCCAAATTTCGATGGACCCTTTTGATCTTCAGCAGGGTAGGCGAAGAGGTTTACCGCTTGACCCTACCACCTCAGTCGCACGAGTGCATAATGTCCACCACGTGTCTCAGCTGTGGAGATACGTGTATGTTTCTTCACACGTCATCGACCCTGGGGAGTTGGACGACGATGACAGGGCGACAAGCTCAGAGGTTCTAATAGAGAACGAGGATCGACAGGAGCAGGTTCTACGTGAATGGTTGCTTCCTCTGGGGTGCTTCACGGGTAGCACGAGATCTTCAGGTGAGCATATGGGAGCGTAAAGCTCAGTTGCGTGCTCAGTGCTACTTTGTTTCCCTTAAGTGTGAGTTGAAGCTTTACGGGGACGTAAAGCCCTGAGGTGGGAGTAATGTAAAGACCCGTAAAATTCAAGGGAAATTTTTTCTTAATTTTCTTTGGAATTTTACATGAGCGCGGTTTCTGACGGCACCGGATTCCGAGGCCCGGAGTGCCCGGAATTAATTTCCGAAGTTTAGCTCGGGTACGTTCAGTGAACGAACGAGCGGGATTTCCTAACTTTTGATCCGGTGCTCGGAATTGAAATCTGAGAACACCGATGAACTCGTAGCGCCGATATTCGCTTAAAGAGACCTTTTCGGAAGTTGCGTTTGTTGCGGGTTGAAAGTTAGTTTTGGGGATTAAAAGATAAGTAAAATAAAATTTTGTGTGTGAATTTTATTTTAATTCATGGTTGTTAGACTCTCTCATGGGAAGTTGTTGGTGGGGCCCACAACCACCCAACTTCCCATGTGTGGTTATGAGGGAGGTGGGGCCCACACGAGCCCCCACCTTTTCAATTTTTCCTAACTCCTCATTAAACTCCACTTTATTAATTTGACAACTTGTGTAATTTATTACATGAGTTAGTTTTATTTTCAAACTATTGGAATTCAAGAGTCATGTGGAGTTAAGGTTGGAATCTCAATAAACTTAAGTTATAACTTAATATTTAAATGAGGAGAATTAAATGAAGTGGTTTGGATTTCAAACCTTTGAAAATCCAAACCCTTCTATTTAATTCATGGTTTAGTTTCCTTTGTTTTGGTTTTTGGGTTTTGCTGTGCGGAGAGGAAAAGAGGGAGGCTTCTTGTGAGTTCTTCCTCCAAGACGAAGAACGCGGCGACCTTCTTCCACGACGTCGGACTGCAACGCGTTGGATTTCCTCCACGACGCCGCAACACATCCTTTCCGCGATGTACCTCTCTCGGCGAACCCACGTCCGTCTACCGCGACACCATAACCGCGATGCCGACGACGTCTTCCTCCGTGACGTCCGACTTCCGCGACACTCATCTCCCGCGGCCGTTGACGAACGCCGAGTTGTTAATTGAGGTAGGGGTTGTACCTTATTTCATGATTTAATTTACGCCTTCGTAAATAAATTATTGGACCGCTTGTTATCATTAACATGGGAGGGGATCGGACCGCACAAACACGGTCGATCCTCCTCCCAAACCTTGTTGTTGGATTTTTACTCGTGGTTCGAAGAAGAGGCGGAGCGGTGCCGTGACACCGCGCTTGGACGCAAGGGGTTCATGGGAGTGCGCAAGATTGACGCGTCACTCCGGACGTCCAGGGCCGTGGTGGTCTCCCACGACCGGATTGACCAAGCCGCCGGAGCAATGAGGCGCGGCCCGTTGGCCGCGGCGGAGTAAAGGAAGTGCGACCGTTGGATGCAACGCCGCCGCGCCGCATCGGAGGAGAAAACAAAGGCGCCGCAGCCGGAGCGGGGCCGCGGCGAAAGCGCGCGGTGCCGTCGCACCGCGCCGGACGACGAATACCGCGGCCGGTTCCGGGCCGCGGCGGGACGAGGAGACCGCGGCCGGTTCCGGGCCGCGGCGGAAGAGAAGACCGGTGGCCGGGCTGCCGGCATCGGAAGCCGAAGGGGGGGGACCGGAATTTCCGGTCCCGTTTGAGAAAACCGGCCGGCCAGCTGGCCGGCCGGATGTCTTAAAACCCGGGGGAATTAATCCCCTGGCCAACCCATAAAAACCCCCCCTTAAAGAGGGGGGGGGGGGTTCTTTGAAGGAGGGGGGCAGCCGGCCCCCCGTTTCCGCACCAGTAGGCCCCCCACGTGAGGGGGGAGTTTTTTAAAAAAAATAATAATGGCGCGGCATAGCCGCGCCGCCCCTTCAATCAAGCCCCCCACGTAGGGGGGGCGGTTTTTACAAACAGGCGCGGCTAATTGCCGCACCGTCCTCCAGCAAAGCGGGGGCTTGCCCCCCGCAAGCCGACCGCGTGCGGCCCCTCGCGGCGCCAGGCCGCCGCGGCCCGCCGCGCCGCCGCGCCGCCCCGGGGGGGGGGGGGGGGGGGGGGGGGTCGGGCCGGGTCGGCCCGGACCCGGACCCCCCCCCCGTTTCGAACCAGATTTGGTTTTTGGCCCATAACATGAGCCTCGGACCTCCGAATGACGAACCGTCTGCGGCAACGCGATCCTTGGATCGAGACGGTCGTTTCGGTATATTGCACTCAAGGTTTCGGGTTACTTCGAGTTCGGCCGGGTTGGTTCGTTCACGAAACCAACCGGGCCTTCGGAGCGGAAACGCTCATATCATGAGCTTCGAACGTCCGACTGACGCACCGTCAGTCGCGTTGTGTTCCTCTTAGTGAGACAGATCTTTTGGCATACTCCGCCCGAGGTTTGGACGCAGGTGGAGTACGGTCGGGTTGGTTTTGCCTTAAAAACCAACCGGGCCCCGGAAACGAAAATGCCAATAACTCTCAGACCGGACGTCCGATCGACGCGCTGTCTGTTGCGTTGAGTTCCTGTTGACGATACGGAACTTTTGGATACATCAACTCTGGTCTTTGTGACAGTTGATGTATCAGCCTCTCGGCTCGTGGAGCGGATCCTCCGAACGAGCTTTCTGTGTGCGGGAACCCTAGTACTGGCTGCGACTGTTACTGTGACGACTGCTACGACAGCTACTGTGACTGCGACGACGACAGTACAGAGATCCTGTGTGGATTCGACGACGACGACAACAGCACTCAGCGAACCTACGTGGAACAGTGCTACTGAACCTGTGTGAGCTGAATCTTCAGTTTACCTTGGGCGGTGGAGCGCTTGGGTGTAGCGGCGGACCCGTGGTACTTGACAGTGGTGGTGCGCTTGGATGCAGCAGCAGACCCTTGGCGGTGGAGCGCTTGGTTGTAGCGGCAGACCCGCGATACTTTACGGAGTGTGTGTGCTTGGTTGTAGCGACAGACCCGCGACGGTGGAGACGAGCGTGCAGAGTATGGAGACCGTGTAGCCGGCTGAGACCTGACGACTGCTTGACCGACTCGACTTGGAGTGAGTCGACTAGCCCAGTGGACGGAGCGCCCGTTATTTGACGGCAGACCCACGGCGGACGGAGCACCTGGTAGTTGGCAGCAGACCCGCGGTACTCGACAGGAGGAGTACCTCAGTAGGCTATCTGGGTAGCGCCCGGTATTTGGCAGCAGACCCTCAGCGGACGGAGCACCTGGTAGTTGGCAGCAGACCCACAATACTCGACATGAGGAGTACTTCAGCAGTCATAGGTTAGTGAGCAGTACCTCGGAGACGTGACAGGACTACTGCACACTTCAGAGACGGGGCTCTACAGCAGCTACGGTTTCGATAATGAAAATCCTGGTTTGAGCTGAGTCAATGATCTTTGTGTTTCCTCATGATTGAGATGGGTCGCTTGATAACTTAGGTATATGTATGGGCATATACCTGGGTAATAGTTATCCGTTGATTTCATAAACTTGTTATAAACTGTGTGAACTTGTACTGTTCTCCTGTGTGGATTTACTGTTTACTCTTCTTGTGGATTGGGTTGTTCTTGGGCTCGGTGTTGGAGCCGAACGGAAATTAGTGACATAGGTATATGTATGGGCATATACCTAATCAATACTGGATGTTACTTCATGATTGTATCTTCTTGTGGTTTATCCTTGTGGATTTCAGGAGACCTTCGGGGGGTCTCGGGGTCCCTACTGAGTATCTTATACTCACCCCTGCACGGGCTATGCCCGCACTTCGTTGTGTTGGTTGCAGACGACGGACAGTGCTGACTGCGGTTGAGGCTTCGGAGTAGGTCGGTACCCGGAGGAGGACCACTGAGCGGGACGTGCTCGGAGCGGACAGTTGGACCGAGGAGTTGTGGAGCTATCTGTACCTACCCTTCAGGTAGGATCCGTGGTGGACGATCCAGGAGCTGAGCCATCTGTACCTACCCTTCAGGTAGGAATCGAGGAGGACGTCCCAGGAGCCACTTGTACTTCAGTTGCTGTTTTCCCTTTCGAGTTGTACTTTACTTTACAGTTGGGCTTGTATTTCCGGCCCCTTTACTTCAGCACAGTTGTTCTAGTTTTGTGTACTGCTTTACTTCTGCTTGTTACTCTGAGGTGCTTGTTTACTTTATTAAGGCAATGCCTTCCCTTTTTACTGGGATTTTACGCCTTGGTGCTAGTCGCCAGCCCCTGGCCTATGGAAGGCGGGCTTGGGGTAGTCACGGCACGGGCCCCGAGGGCGGGTCGTGACAACATAAGCATGAGATAATCTATTTACATGATAATTTCATGATTTTCAAGATCACAACCCAACCCATGTTCACCGAACTACCATATAAAAGACCCACAATTCCAAACATTACTCTTAGGGAAAATGATGGCGTAATAAATGTGTAAGTACTAGAACCCTAGAATTTTGAATGTGTACATTAATTTTTTATAGAATAATGAATGTATTTTCTTCTTCTTATTGTTACATTGAAATTTATTTTTAAAGAAAAAATTTTATTTTTGGTAAATATTAAAATTGAATTAAGAAATGTTTTTTTTAATTAATGTTTTTTTAAATAAATAAAATGTTTTAAAAATATTTTTATTACATTAATTTTTAAAAATTATCATATTATTTTTATGAAGTGAATTGTTTTTTTTATAATGGTTAAATAAATGAGATTTTTAAAAAACTTGTCAATTAAAATAAATGTCGATTATTATTATAAAATTGAAAATTAAAACACACACACACATATATATATATAATAATTTAGATAAAATGAATATTATTTTTGGAATGAAGATTTCAAAATAATCCTTTGGGGATTGTTTCATAATTTTTTGAGGTGGCCGAACAATTAAGTTGAAATTAAATACCCTATAAATATATGGTGTGTTTTTGGAAATCATAATGGCCTAATAGGGATGTAATTAATACTATAAAAGGCATAAGTGAATAGTTGTATGCATTCCCTTTAAAATATTGATATTTTAGGTTTATCTATTTTATTTTTTAAATACATAATTGATCCTTCATGAATAGTACATCAATTTATGATTTTAAGATCATTTATATGAAAGTACGACTCACCTCCACATAAAGATTTAAAATGTTTTATTGTATCGCACCCTTAGACATATAAAACAATTTAATCCCATCCCCTTTTGTATAAACCTTGTGTAAAACTATTGGATGGTTTTGGATTTTGAATAATTTATTATGTAGTGTCGAAAACCAAAATAAATAAGGATTCTACCACATTTATTATATACACTGACCCAAGATCTAGTTTATCTTCACTCAAACTCTTTGGTTCATGAAAAATTATATCCAAATTTCTCTCTTAGAAAACCAATTTATGCAATTATATATTAATATTGTGTTTTTCTAAATTTTCTCCATGATTTTACATGCCAAAATAATTTTTTAGTGAATATGATAACCAGGTATCTATCAAGGGTATTCACCTTTATAAACATATACATATTGATTGGGGACTTACATTTATGTTTTACACAATCCATTATAATGTAATAAAATATTATGATATATGAATCCATGTTTTATGTTCTATGTGGAAAACATAAGCATAAGAATAAAATTATTATGAACGGTGTTCACTAATAGATCTCCAATACATTCTATAATGGTTAGTATCATGATACATCATGTTGGGATATGAGATTTACTAGATTCTATTATGGTACATGGTCAAGCATGATGTCTTGGAATATTTATCTTTGATCTATTTTAGATACCATGTTTGAAGTTGTTTCCACAGTTTCCATGTTTGAAGTTGTTTCCACAGTTTCGATGTTATGATTGTCATGTTATATCATAACTTATTTTTATTCATGTTTTGTTAAAAATCATTGATATTCCTTGTCGAACGTGTAATATTATACTCATGCTATTCCATTTTTATAAACATAAAGGGGTTTATTGATCACCCAAATTTTATTTATGTCCTCATGTTATCCCATGTAGTGTTATGATCGAACGAATATTATGGTCATGACAATGATATTTTCAATAATGATGTTTCATTTCATGTTTTTTGTTGTTATTTAATGTACATAATTTATCAAATACAATATAACTCTCGTTATTCAATGTTATATTAATTTCAAGTTTAGAAATAAAATTAACTATAGGGCTGTTATAGTTGGAATTAGAGGATAGGATTAGTTATATTTGGTATTGGTATTATAAAGCCATTTTGACAAACATTTTAGATAGGAAAAGTATAAAAAACAACCCTAAATTTTGGGGAGTATAGAGAAATTGGTTTATCACGAATATAAATCCATGTATAGACAGTATAATTAGACATAGTTATGGAACAAATGTTTCTTGGCGAAACAAATTTGACAAGGTGTTTCGAGCCTCACTCATGGTAACCCGATAAATGACAATGGGAATTATTACACACCTAGTTTAACACTCCTATTGGATATCCCTTGGTAAATTTGTAATCACTTTATAAAAAATTTTTAAGGATAAAAATACCAATAAAAATATATTTTATGAAATAGATTATTGCTTAAATGGATTAATTCTTTGATACTCATAAGTTATAGAAACAACTGAAATTTATAATTTAACAATTTAATGTCATTAGATTACTGCGTATGTGTTTAAAAGTTTAAACAAATACATTCACTATGTATTTTAGGGATGGATTAAAAGAGTATAACTAGAATCAAAAAGTGAAAGGTAGTATTATCATCCATAGTGATACAAATTACATTATATCAAGAATGTTTGTTATGAAAATCCAAACCCCACCACAAATAATGGAATTATAGATTTTGGTGAAAAGGGAATCTGTGGAAATTATTTCACCCCGTGTATATAAATCACCCATGGTTACAATTTGTTGATTGATATTACCGAGATAACATTTCATACTTCCCATGGTGGAATTTTTTAGTATTCTAGTTATCCATTAGCTTTCCCTATACAAAGCCTACATAAATTTCCATGAGAGGAAAATCACATTGCAAATTGAAAATCAACCAAATATTCTATTCATCTTAAAGGATGTGGTGGAATATTCTTTAGAACCATCATCTCAATCATGGATATTATTTCCCTAAAGGAATTTGTATCTTGCTCAAATGATTGAATCATGAATATGTCGTGCAATAGTACGGGTGAGTACTAGTTTATTATAATTTTTAGAAACTATGTAAATCAAACATTGACATCAACCACTATAACATTTCATTCGCGTGTCTGTTTGGGCCCTACCACATATCATATCAAAGCCTGAGATGTGAACTAAATATTTTTTACTAGGCGAACAATTTTCACATTTTTTGGGCCAAATGTAATGACCCGTAATTTTCAAGAAAAATTTATTTCTTAATTCATTTGAATTTTATGAGTCTGATCCTTCTTACGACACTTGACTTCAGGGTCCGGTGTGCCTAAAATCACATTCCGATGTTTTTTTCAGGTACATTCAGTAAATGTATGTGTGGGTTTTTCTATTTTTTGAACCGGTGTTCGGAATTGAAATTCGAGCACACCGATTAACTCGCAATTCCGGTATTCTCTTAAGGGGACCTTTACCGGAGTTTCCTTTTTATGCGCGTTGAAAGTTAAAAATTTTGGTTTAATTAAATGGTTAAATAAAATTTTTTAAAACAATTTTATTCACCTTGGTGGTTAAATCCTACATGGGGAAGTTAATGGTGGGGCCACCACCACATAACTTCCCATGTGTTGATATTTGTGAGGTGGGTCCCACACGAGCCCCAACCATTCATCTCCCTTAAACCTCCCATAATATCCCATTGTTTAATTCTCGTCAACTCTCCCATTTAATATGTTATAGCCTCTCCACATTCCACCTCCCTCTCTCTATTTACTTCTTTGCCAACCCATCTCAATTAATTAAACAACTCTTCAATTAATTAATTAAAGAGTTTGATTCAATTCGAATGTACATGGAATGTTATTTTATTGGGAGTCCATTTTATTATTTTGGGATGGAAATACTGGTGGGAGAGCTCTTGAGAGGATTTAGAAGGAAGTGTTCTTCTCCAACGATGAACTCCAACTATCAACGAAGAACGACTCCTTTGAAAAATGTGATGACACCGACGACATGCCATCTATTCTTCTTCCTTGGCGTCAGGGGAGGAGAAATTTCTGCAGGGAATGTCCGCTATAATGATGGATCTTCCTCTGACGTCAACAGAATTGACACCATTCTTCCATGTCGTCTGACAACTGCAACGTTAGTCTCCCACGGTTCGACGACGTGCAACGTATTTGGGAGGTATGGGGTTGTTTTGTATAATTTTATATATGTGTGTTGTAACATCATACATGGGTGTTATTTATTGATAAATTATGGTTTGAGACTCTAATACGGAGGGCACGGGCTAACGAACAAGTCCAGACCCTCTGGTGGTTGTTCGTCTGTGCACGGATTGATGGGTGACGACGAAACGGGGCCACAATGGTGATTTGGGGGATTTTCATTAATGTTTGGGACCCGAGAAGATCCTAGGTGAAATTGGTGTGTGAAACGGACCACCGAAGCGTGTCTGGTGGTCCGCGGAAGGCGATGGGGGCGCGCCACGCTGGCACGACGGCAGAAGAAAACCGGAACGACTTTTCTATTCTGTAAAATTGGAGAGGCACGGCTTAACGTTGCACCAGCTGGTAGAGCTAGCGCCCCCCCGGCCGTGCCGGGGTGGGCCACGCGTGTTGGGCCGAGCCGCGCCGGTGGGGCCGTGCCAAACCGCGCTGGACCCGGACCCGGGTTGGGTATCCCGGTTCGGGCCAACCCAGGGTGGGTTGGGCCGGGTCGGACCGGGCCCAGACCCCCCTTTTCATACCGTTTTATGTCATTCGGCCATTACATGAGCTACAGAACTCTGATCGATGCATCTTCAGTTACATAGGAATCCTTGGATAGAAATGGTTGTTTCCGTATATTACACTCAAGGTTTCAGCGATGTTTGGGTACGGCCGGGTTATTTCGAACCCGAAACCAACCGGGCCCTCGGAGCGGAAACACTTATAACATTAGGACCTCATGTATGATTGAAATTTTGTTGATTTCATTGCATTACTTTTGATGAGAAAGTTTTTTTACATACTCGTCTTGAGGTTCGGACATAGTTGGAGTATAGCCGAGTTTGTTTTATGTTTAAAACCGACCAGGCCCCTGGAACGGAAAAGCCAATAACTCTCAGATCAGACATCCGTTTGACGAACCGTCAGTGGCTTTGATAATCTCGTTGAGAAACGGTCCCTTTGAGTATACCACATGGGGGTTCAGGGTATAGTTGAGATATGGTCGGGTTTATTCGTACACGAAACAAACCAGGCCCCCGGGACTAAAAGGATAATAACTCAAAGACCGAACATCCGATTGATGTACCGTCTATTTTGTTGAGACCCTTATGACGAGGCAGTCCTTTGTGATACATCTATGTGAGAATTATTTAGACTAGGAGATTCAACCAGTAGCTCGTAGAGTGGATCCTTCAGAGATGAGCATACAGAGTGCGTAGACCTAGTAGCTATAGACCTAACGATTGCTAGACCGATTCAACTCGGAGTGATTCTATTAGCCTAGTGGAATGAGCGCCTGGTTTGGCAGTAGACCCACGGCAGACGGAGCACCTGGTTTGGTAGCAGACCTACCATACTCGACAGGAGGAGTACCTCTGTAGGCTATTAGGGGGAGTGCTACTGTGTTGGGGAAGCAAACCCATGGCTGGAAGCGCTATAGTGTTGGGGCGACAGACCCACGATACTCGACTGGAAGAGTACCTCATCAGACTATCATTAGTGAGTAGCACCTCGTAGTTGTGATATGTCGACTGTACTCGATAGAGGAGGAGTTCTCCAGCAGTTTTGGTTTCGATAATGAAAATTTGGGTTTGAGCTGAGTCAATTATATTTATGTCTTCCTCATGATTGAGATGGGTTACTTGATAACTTAGGTATATGTATGAGCATATACCTAAGTAAAGGTTATTTGTTGAGATATTTATTTTTGGTATATCTTTGTTGTATTTAGTGAGACCTTGAGGGTCTTAGGGTCCCTACTGAGTATCGTTATACTCACCCTTGCAGGGGATAAGCCCACACCTCGTTGTGTAGGACGCATACGACAGACATCGCTGACCGAGGAAGAGTGTAAGAGGACTGGAAAGTACCTGGAGGTGGATACTTGGCATGAAGGAACATGGAGCAGTCCGATAGATGCGAAGTGCTGAGGAGGAAATCTGTACCTACCCTTCACGTATGAACTCGGAAGGCGATCTCGGAGCTGTTCTCGTCTTCCAGATGTTTGTCTTCGCAGTTGTACTTTCATTTAGTTGTAGTTTTACCTTTCTGTTGGGCTTGTATTTCCGGCCCTCTTGTACTTTAATCACACTTGTTATACTTCTTTACTTAGTGTTTGTTTCCTATTTTACTCTGGTTTTGTGTGTTTACACTTCATAGAGGAAATTCATTCCCTTTTTATAAGGATTTACGCCTTTGGTGCTAGTCCCCAGCCCCTAGACTATGGAAGGCGGGCTTGGGGTAGTCACGACATGGGACCAAGGACGGGTCGTGAAAAATTAGTTTCAGTGGAGTCAGTTCTACTATATAACATAGGACTCTGATATTTCAGTTCTTTGAAATAATAGTTTAATGGGTACCAAGTGTAGTTTTTAGTTCAAGGAGTCCAGTGTTGGTGCGATGACCGACATATCCGTACACCAGGACACTAACTACTGATTTTCGACTTAATGCACGAAATCACCGATTGCTTGTGTGTTTCCAAAAGATTTATTTAAGTCATCCTAAACCAGGTCTGCTCCCAAGGTATAGTATTTAGACCATGTCACATCTATTCAATATGCCTCCCTGAAAACAGTTACTTGGAGTGCCGATTGCGTATCCAATGACAGACCACCGAGCGACGAGGCTATGGTGCAGGGCCCTCTTGATATGATGGCATATACGGGTGGTGTACCAGCATCACCCCCACCTGTTGGGCATCAGATTACACTAGCCGTAGTAGCGGACGGTGCACACTAACAGAGCGCGTTGTATGAATTCCAGTAGAAGAGGCCTCTGAGGTTACGAGAAGAGGCTGAATCGCAGGCAGCAGGGGACTGACTGGAGGAGTTTTCTAGAGTTCTACACCTAGATTAGACACGATTAGAGCAGATGATGATCTTAGCTACTAGTGTTTCCCAGGGAATGATCATGATGTTGGTCCGCATAGTGAGGAGGTTTTAGTACATTTACTGATGCTTGATATAGTACCTTCGGGTAGTGTGACAACTATATCACAACTTGTTGGTTATAAGTTTCAACCGGTGGCACCGGTAGATGACACATGTATACCTAGTGCCTTAAACGTGTTTCGGCATTAGATACCCATCAGGTTCCAAGGTGAACCTGACTCATAGGTGGCTGAGGACTGGTTTGAGGAAGTGGATGAGTGTTTTCTTGAGCTTATACATCTTCGGCAGGATGACATGTCGGAAGTAGATTATTCATCGGGGTGTATTGTTCATTCATGGTACTTGATTACTATGATACGATCAGTTTTTTAGAGCTCAGAACTTAGAGTGATATGTGTTTAAAGGACATATTAGCCAACACTTTTCCTCTATGCATTCCTACTTATGCTAGGGTGATAGAGAGAACAATTGTGGTTTAATGTTCTTTGGATGAACCAAAACAGGTAGTGAATTATATTTGTGGAAAAGCAGGGAACTGATGCCAGTCTCAAAGACATGGGCGTGTAAAATGTTTCTTGAAGAGGAAGTGTTATGGATAGATGAATCTGCAGAGTAGCAGACATGGAAGCAGATCTAGTAGAGCAGAATGAGGTGTTGTACATTTAGACATGTTACAACAACCCGCCTTTGTAGTCCCCACGAGGCTCAGGGAGCAAGAGGTCAGGGGAAGAGAGTAGAAGAATTCGGTCAAATAGGGTGACCCAAGGGCACTAAGAATGATTCTGGGTATGGTCTGTGTCTACTACTAGCTGTCATAACGATATACATTGATACAAATCATTCCTTCCTTCCATGAGTCTTTCCCCAGACCTAGAGTTTCCGGTTAATCTGTTGACTAGAACCTCACGTCTGGAGATACCTTTGAGAGGAGGATCGATATTCAAAATTACACCTACAGTTTGATCTGAACCTTGAGGAGAAAGTTTTTGATGGAACCTCTTTGTGGTAGCTTCGAGGCCATACGACATTACTTTGGGTATGGACTGGGCAACCCAGTTCATACACCGATTGACTGTATTAGGAAAAAATGATGTGGTTTACCTACAATGTTTGGAAGGGTTTTCCTTGGTTGGCGAAAAGGAAACCCTTGGTAGCACATGATAAACTCATGATTAGGAGGGTGTAGCCAATCACTCTTGAGTTGGCCAACCGTACCCTCGTGGAAACATGAGTTTTGAGTTTTCAGATCCAAATATGTGATAGAGACCACATGAGTTCGAGGATGGTGACCACGTTTTCCTACAGGTCTCACCCTGATGAGGTCTATGGAGATTTGGCCAGGACGGTAAGTTATATCGTCGTTTCATCGGACCTTTCCACGTCATCAGCAGCGTAGGTGAGGTGGCTTACCACCTAGCCCTTCCACCTCTGTTGCACTAGGAACATGACGTCTTCCACCTATCTCTGATGAGGAGATATGTGAACGACCTAGCCCACATCATAGACCACGGGGATCTGGACATTTATGAAGGGGTGAATTTCATGGAGGTTCTAGTGGAGATTGAGAATCGATAGGAGAAGGTCCTACGGGGACGATCGATTCCTCTGTGTGCATTCACTGGCAGCACAGGAACCTCCAGGGGAGCACAGTGGAGCAAGAGGCTGAGATTCATGCCCAGTACCCCTTTTGTTTCTCTAGTCTGTGTTGTAGCTTTATGGGGATGTAATTCCCTGATGTTGGAGTAATGTAAAGACCCGTAATTTTCAAGGAAGTTTTCTTCTTAATTCATTGTAATTTTACGAGTCTGTGGCTTCTGACAGAAATTCATTCCGGGGCCCATTGTGCTCGGAATCAATTCCTGATGTTTTTTTGGGTACTTTCAGTAAACGTATGTGTGGATTTTCCTATCTTATGAACCAGTTCTCAGAATTGAAAACCGAGGACACCGATGAACTTGCAACGTCAGTATTCACTTAAGAGGATCATTAACGCAGTTGCGTTTTATGCGGGTTGAAAGTTAAAAAATGTGCAATTATTAAAAAGTTAAATAAAATTGTTTAGAACAATTTTATTCCCCTTAGTGGTTAAATCCTACATGGGGATGTTAATGTTGGGGACACTCCCACATAACTTCCCATGCGTGGATATTTGTGAGGTGGGGCCCATATGAGCCCCAACCATTCATCTCCCTTAAACCTCCCTTAATCTCCCCATGTTTAATTCTTCTCAACTCCCCCATTTAATTCGGTATAGACTCTCTACATTCCACTTCTGTCCCTCCATTTAATTCTTTTCCAACTGATCTCAATTAATTAAACAAATCATCAATAAATTATTTAAAGAGTTTGATTTAATTTGAAAGTACATGGAATGTTATTTTATGGGGAGGCCATTTTATTATTTTGGGTTGGAAATATTGGTGGTAGAGCTCTTGAGAGGATTTATAAGGAAGTGTTATTCTCCAACTAAGAACACCAACCGTCAACAAAGAATGGCTCAGACGAAGAACGCGAAGTCACCAACGACGTGCCTTCTATTATTTTACCTCTGTGTCAAGGGAGGGGACACCACCATGGGGAACGTCTCTAATGACGATGAATCTTCCTCTGATGTCAACATAATCAACATTGTTCATCTGCAACGTCTGACCACTGCGACGTTCATCTTCTGCGGTTCGACGACGTGTGAATTCATTGCGAGGTAGGGGGTTGTTTTGTATAATTTTATATATGTGTGTTGTACCTTCATACATGGGATTTATTTATTGATAAATTATGGTTCGAGACACTAATGTGGAGGGTACGATCTATCTAACAAGTCTGGACCATCCGCTGGTTGTTCATCTGTGCACGGATTGATGGGTGATGAAGAAACGAGGCTGCAATGGCGATTTTGAGACATCATATTAATGTTCGGGACCCGATAAGATCATAGACCCAATCAGTGGGCGAAACGGACCACCAGAGCATGTCTGGTGGTTTGTGTAAGGTGGAGACGGCGTTCAGCCAGAACAGTCCACCGCAGATCAGCCGCGTCAGTGGAAGAAAACTGGAACATCTTTGCCATTCTGGAAAATTGGAGAGGCGCGGCTTAACGCCGCACCAACTAGCCGAGCCAACAACCCCCCCCCCCCCCCGCCGGGCTGAGGCAGGCCAGGCCGGACCGCACCGGCTGGGCCGGGCCACTCCTGCTGGGCTGGGCTGAGACGTTCTCAACTGTGCTGGACCCGGACCCTGGACGGGTCTCCCCGGTTCGGGCCGACACAGGGTTGGTTGGGCCGGGTCGGACCGTGCCCAGACCCCCCCTTTTTGGACAGTTTTTTGTGATTTAACCATAAATTGAGCAACAGTACTTCGATCGATGTGTCGTCAGTTGCGTATGATTCCTTGGATCGAGGTGGTCATTTTGGTATATTGTAGTCAAGATATTGAAAAAGTTTAGGTACGTCTGGGTTGGTTCAAACCCGAAACCAACTGAGCGTTCGGAGCAGAAACACTTATAATGTAAGGACCAGACGTCCGATTGACATGACATGAATTGCATTAGATTTCTATTGATGAGACGGTTCATTTGGCATACTTCGATTGAGGTTCAGATACAATTGGATTATGTTCAGGTTGGTTTTAGCTTAAAAACGAACAGGGTCCCTAGAACGGAAAATCCAATAACTCGCTGAACTGATGCCCATTTGATGAACCGTCAGTGGCATTTGTAATATCATTGAGAAACAGTCTCTTTGAGTATACCCCATGGTAGTTATGGGTATGGTTGAGATACAGTCGGGTTGGTTCGTAAATTAAACCAACCGGACCCTGTGACTAAAATGCTAATAACTTATAGACCGGGCCTCCGATTGACGCGTCGTCTATTGCGTTGAGACACCTATGACGAGGCAGTCCTTTTTGATAATTCTACGTGATAATTTTTGACAGTAGGAGTGTCGAACAGTAGCTCGTGGATTTGATCCTCCCAAAGATGAGCATACAGAGTGTGGAGACCTAGTTGCTGTAGACCTGAAGACTGATTGAACGATTCGACTCAGAGTGATTCTATTTTCCCCGTCGACGGAGCACCCGATTTGATGGCACACCCATGGTGGACAGAGCTCCTGGTTTGGCAGCAGACCCTCCGTACTCGACATGAGGTGTACATTTGTAGGCTATTAATGAGAGTGCTACTATGTTGGGGTGGCATACCCATAGCAGGAAGCACTATTGTGCTGGGGAGAGAGACCCACATTACTCGACAAGAGGAGTGCCTCAATAGTCTAAGGTTAGTGAGTAGCGCCTCGTAGTCGCGACAAGGCCACTGTACTCAATAGAGGAGGAGTTATCTAGCAGTTGTGGTTTCGATAAGGAAAATCTGAGATTGAGCTGAGTCAATGACCTTTGTGGTTTTCTCATGATTGAGATCGGTTACTTGATAACTTAGGTCTATGTAGGGGAATATACCTAAGTAACGTTTATCTGTTGACATATTTATTTTTGGTTTATCCTTGTTTGATTTAGTGAGACCATGAGGGTCTTAGGGTCCCTAATCAGTAACATTATACTCACCCCTGCATGCGCTATGCCCACACCTCATTGTGTTGGATTTAGATGACAGACATTGCTGATCGAGGATAAGTGTACGAGGACTGGATGGTACCCTATGGTGGGCACTAGGCGTGACAGCAGACGGAGCGGACCGATAGACACAGAGTGCTGAGAAGGATATATGTACCTACCCTTCATGTAGAAACTCGAAGGATGATCCATGATCTATTTCTATCTTCCAACTATTTGTATTTTCAATTATACTTTCTTTAAATTGTAGTTGTACCTTTCAGTTGGTCTTTTATTTCTGGCCCCTTTGTACTTTCGGCACACATGTTATACTACTTTACTTGGTGTTCGCTTCTGCTTGTACTCTGGTTGTGTGTGTTTACATTTCATAAAGGCAATTTCTTCCCTTTTTATAGGGATTTACGACTTTTGTGCAAGTCGCCCGACCCTGGCCTTTGGAAGGCGGGCTTGGGGTAGTCACGACATGGGCCATGAGGACGGGTCGTGACACTAAAAAAGTAATGTAAGGATCCAAAATAATTATTTAGTTCACGTATCCATGAATTTAACATTAAATGTTATTTCATACTCATTTAATGGGGTCTTATTATCATTTTTCGATGGCAAGTAATATTATTCGTTGGAATTATATTCATATTGATTATATGGTTTTGAGATATTATCATTTCATATAATGTAATTCGAATTATACTGAAATATATAATTATTTTTGATTATATTATTATAATCATTATATCGTATAACTACATATTCACATAATTTTATTGAAATATATATATAAAAAATATGAAAATAAATATTTATTATAAATTTCTTTTTAAATAAATAATAATTCATTTTAATTCCCTTAAAAAATAATAATTATTTTAATATTCACATTTTCAAGTAAATATATTTATATATAAACATGTGGGTTTCAATATATATGAAGTGTTTATATATAAAAATGTTTCTATATAGATAAACAGATATTAATTGATATTTTTATTATAATAAATGTAAATAGATATTAATATATAATTTATTTAAATTAATATATATATATATATATTATAGATTCAATGAGAATTTATCTTTGTTAAAGAGTGTGTTTATATTCTTTTTTATGTCATTTATGATTATATTTCGTTGATTTACATTCTTATTGATTTGATGGGGATACATATATTGTAGTTTTTACACACTTGGTGACTCATTATCCATTTATATATATTTATGACTATATTTGTATATTTATATACATTTGAATATATTTAGAAATATTTATAATTACTTGTTTATATATATATATTATTCCACACCAATAAAATGAATTTATATACTTTTACGTAAATAAATTGATATGTATATAAATTTCATGATATTTCTACCGAATTATTATTTATTAAATATAGTTTAATTTTTATTATTTATTTAAAACTAATTAGTAATTATTTTTAATTTGTTATTTATTATTTATTTTCCCTAATGTTTTATTTATTCAAGTATTATTTATATTTTTTAATAATTCATTTTATATTTTATATTACGTTAACAGATATTAATTATTGAATAAGTAAATAATGATTTATTTTTATTACTAATTTATTATTATCTAAATATAAACTAATAATATATTAGTTTTTATATATTAGATAACTGTTATTATAGATTATTTCATATTTATTATTTATTTTTTAATTTTTATTTTTTATTAATACCTATTATACATAATTTATTATAAATTTATTATAAGTTTATAATTTTTATTTATTACGTTTAATTTAATTTCTATAAATTATTAATTCATGAATGATATTTTATTTATAATTTGTCCAATATATAATATATAATATATATTTATTATTATTTATTTACGAATGATTTATTATTTAGTATTTTATAGTATTTATTATAAAATTTTATTATTAGTTTTTTTATTTAATTAATAATTATTTAATTTCTATTAATTTTAAAATTTTAATTTACTTGGTATTTTTAATTTCTTATTTATTATTCTTTTACTATTGTTCATTTAAAATTCATTAGTATTCATAATTCATTTACAATATTTATTATATATTATTTATTATTTATTATTTGTGAAAATATTTTTTATTGTTATTTAATATTTTAGATAAATAAATTAGTATTTATCATTTATTGTTTCATAATAATTAGTAATTATATATTATTATTAATTTGTTAATATTTGTACAGTTATTTTTACTTTAATATTTTTATGATAATTTATTATTAATTTGTTATAATTTTATTATGCATTTATTATTAGTAGATTGTTTGTTATTTAGTTTTTATCACAATTATTTTATTTTAAATTTCTTATCTATTTGATTATTTATTATTTAATATTTATTTTTTTTATATCGTTTGACAATATGATTAACAATTATTGTTATAATAGTACAATTTTATTATTAACGTGTTTGTTTGTAATTTTTTAATTATATATTCCTGATATTTTATTTATTAATTTATTGATAATTAATTATTTATATATATTATTTATTATTTATTTATTTTATTATCATATATTAATTTATTTTCTAATATATTTATTATTTATATATTACATATATATTTTTATATATTATTTATTACTTAACATTTATTATGATGTAATTTATATATATATATATATTTCATTTATATTTTATTTTTAAAATATTTATTACTAAGTAGAAATCATTACGTATTTAGTTTGAATCTGTTTGTTTTATAATATTTATTTTTCTGATCGATAATATGTTACTATATTAAATTATATTCACTCCTCACATAAAGAGTCTGTTGTTTTCATAAATTAGTTCTAAAATAACCAAGCGATACGGTGTTAAAATCTCATCGAATACAAAATTTATAAATTGCATAAATGCCATGTACATGGGCATTTGCATGTGAATTTTCATTGTAATAAAAAATAAGTAATACATAATAAATAATAAAAAACTACCTAATAAATTAAAAAATTAATGAAATGGATTTATTTAGACAATTAGATAATTAGAAAATAAAATCATAACCACTAAATGATTCTCCATATTTTAAAATAGATCCGCTAAATCATTTCGAAACGATTTCTAAAAAAACAGCTGTCAAATAAATGTTGATAGATGATTTAATTATAGGTTTTCAAAGCCCTCATGAAACTATTTTGAAACGAATTAAATGACCGTTAAACAACTATATTTTTATAACATAGTAATATTCATTGATATTGGGAAATAATTACACAACAACAATATCAATCTATGAGAAAAAAATAGGATCATCAGTAAAGATATCACAACTCATGAAAATAAACAGCCTATCAAGCTTCTAACCCCATAGTAATGACACTTATCTAATAATAATTAATAAATATAAAATATTGGAAATAAATAATCATAAATTTCAATTTTCTGACAAAAAATTTAGTCTTTCATTATTAGTTTTCCTTTTTGGTCCCATAATATATATATCAATAGTCAAACTCTATATTTTAAAATCATTTATCTAATATTATTCTTCACATTATTTAATACAATAAAATATTTATTTATCATAACATAAAAAATTACATTTAATTCACATCAGAAGGATAACACAGTAATTAATGAAATAAAAATATATCGAAAACAAGTGAAATTGGTAAAACCAAATTTATTTGAATCCCCACTTATATTTCAATTAATGAAATTAATTATAATCATTTAGGAACATCATAACCAATGGAAAAATAATAATAATAATTTTCTAAATTTGGGAGAGTCTAAATAAAATTCCATAAATGAAGTATGAATATAAAACATTTCAAATAAAAAAAATCAAATCATTAAACTCTAATACAAACCTATGTTTCTCCCACAAAATTTCGTATACATTACTATATTGTTCAGAATATTTCCAAAATAATTAATACATTATATCCAAGGTATAAAACCCGGACCAAAAGATAACGCATAAAGAAAAGAGCAGTGTAAGTAATAATGAACAGTTTTTGAAAATTATGAATTAGAGAAACCATCTTAGATGTACGTGATCGTAAAATAATATCCTATATTGGTTCCAAATTTAGATTGAATGCAATAGAATCATTAAAATGGAGTGATAATATTAAATTTATAATAATGACTTAGTTTATGAACACTATGGATTAGATACACTATGAAATATCATTTTGTATCTCACTTAATGATGATTTACAAATAATTTTAATAAATATGAGTTATTTCCTTAACTTATAATTCCTATGATAATAATCCTTACATAGAAAAAATAATAATATATATTTATCCAATCATATCTCAAATCCAAATAATTAATGTGTTTGGTTTCCAATAAAATTAACAAAATAACATTCTACTCCCCAAACCTCAATTGATGAACCAATAATGAATTCCAAAAATATAGGTCATTTTTCACCGTTAAAATGAAACCACATTTTTTATATCTCATAATATCTCATATAAGGTTTTTCATATTACAAACAATGTTTAAAATAGTAAACCCTAATTTTTTCCTAAATTACGATATAATGTTCTTTTAAAACAAATAGGTTCAACAATATCATTCTTTCATCCAAAATAATCAAACCACTATGAATGAGCTACATCATTTATAATAAGTACTAACTAGATTATAATGGCAACAATACCACATTTCTATATTATTTAATTCCCTAAAACCAATCTATTCACTACCAATACAATCTTATATTCACTGTAAATACATAAATATATCAATAATTCAATACAAAGGACACGAATAAAATGACTCTAGATGTTATGACCAGACCCATAGAGGTCCAACCTATTACTGACCCATGAACACCTCTAATAGGCCATGGATTGGGGACCAGTTCTATGTGGGTATATGTTAAAAAGTAAGGCATTACAAAAAACTAATACTACACAAAGTCACATATCTAATATCACACAATGCTGAAATGTAAAAGTAATGAAATAAATGCATGGATGTGTGTTATATCCCAAAAAAGATAAGGGAACTAAAGTACATGAGGTGAAAACAGGTAAAAAATAATCCCATCCAATATTGTATAGATTACATCAATGAAATTTTCAAAAGGGTTATAAATTTATAACATAAAAGACCTACATATATAATGGAATGAAACCACTCCACGAGGTGGTCATAAACATCCTCTACCACTCTATTCTTCTCCAATAAATGCTCATTCGCTGATATTACCCTCAACAATCTATGATATCACTATAGAAACTCAGCAAAGAAGTATAAATCATTGAGACCCTCCCATAAAAGAACACAAGTAAATGAAGAATATTATATAGGGGGCATATCCTGAACCTATAGGGGACACCCCAATCCCAATATATATCACCAAAGAATATCATGGATCAAATTCCATCGATACCAAATACCCTACAAATAAGGCCTTATATATTGTGGATCAACATCCTAGTTAGGGTGGTCATAATTAATCCACGAACCCCGCCATATGAACAAGGGTGATAGAGGATCACATTCCAGTAATATAGAGGGACACCCGAACTCTATCTGAGACATGAAACTATAAGGGATTAATGTCCTGGGATGTGGATTTAATTACAAATATTACCCATGAAAGAAAAAGACCAAGAAAATTCCCTCAATCATGATTGGTCCAAAATATTTAAATTAAGAGATAAAAAACTGAAGAATGGGTCTACAAGTCATGTGCTAGGAAGACATGACTTGTCTAGCTATCTACAGGACCTCCCATATGGTAAATCGAAACACGATATGTTTATCTATTGGTACACTATGTGTATTAATGGGACATGATGTGTCGATAAAACGCATAACCTTCACATGTGCCACTATATCTGTTTGTGTAATTTAAAATGCCCATTTAAAAACTCTTTTATAGTTCGATGTGTCCATGTTATAGTTCACAATGTGCGACTAGAATTATATTTTTTATTATAGTCATGTACTTCCTCATGTACATGGTTATACAACCAAAAATTGTCACATTTTACATTACAAGTGCCATATACTCGGTGATCATTATCTTCATCCTAAAACCCATGCCACCGCTGGGAGGGCCCCACACAACATGTAATCCTGAAATAAATTTTTCATTGTTCATGATTTTTAAGATCTGAATATTTCCTCTCTGTTCTTCCACACATTCCAATTACATCTAGTTTACATATATAAATAACTCCATAGAGCATGGATTTTTTTTTGATTTTTCCCTATCATTTCTTACTCCCAAGAATCTAACCTTGAAAATGAATCACAAAAACACCTCTAACATATGAATCGATGTGTTCCATCTAGGACAAAGAATAACCCTATACTTATCAATGTTCTCTTATGAACCGTCAAAAATATTTATATATTACTGATTAAAAAAATATTAACTTATATACCGACATTTTTGATTAGTTTCATCGAAGATTGTACATCCACTGATTAGAAGTCTTGTATTGGTTGAACATATTTCCAAACGAAGTTCAAATGTTGATTGAACAAAAATATTTGCGAGAAATCAATTGGAGAGAAATAATAATGAAAAAAATCTAGGCCAATGTTCATTTTTCCTCGATTTGTTATCATAGAAGAATTCAAAATGAAGGGATAAATCAAAATGAACAAACAAACAATTCCATCAACTTAATTCTAATGATAATGTACATATCGATTGTATTTTTGTAATTAACACACGTTAATAAAATATTATGAAATGATATAAATGTCATTGAATCAAATATTCTACCTTTAGTTTGGATTTGTAGTTGATTAATAATTATTTTTGTTAATTGGTGATGAGATCCATGAACTCCGTTGGTGAAATGATCTATGATTTAGTGTCGATCCATTGTTCATCCAAAAAAAAGACTATTCTAGATATAAGGCCCTATCCATAAAACATACTTATTCTTGAGTTATTACAAGATTACACATTGAGGATCTTTGCAGGATTAGATTTTTAGAGAATTATATCATGAAACTTGCATTACATATAACATTTAAACAATGTGGTACATAAAAGACAGTATTCATTTTTTCCATCAACGGAAACATATTTAAAATAAAACATGGATTCTTTCTTGACACTTCCTTGACACTATCATCACATCATGTACCTTTCCCTTGAACTGTGAAAAAAAATTTCAAAAAAATCTTGGGATGAACATAAAAGGCTCAATAAGGGTTATAAAAATATGGAAAGGAAACATGAGTTCATATATACATAAGAATGAAATCATACATTACCCATAAAACATAGGCACTTTAACATACCTCATAAAATCATGAATAAATCATAGAAATCATAAGAAATAAAAGGTAACTTGAGGAATTCATAGAATTATTATGTAGGGAGTAACCCTCTTAGTTACATTTAAAATACCCACCACAGTATATTCCCTAAATCTCTTCGGAGAAACCTTAACGTTTCACTCCTTCGCGTTACCCAATGCATTATAGAGCTATATCGTGCTCACCCGCCCGTAGTTTATCATGGAACCACCCATTTTCATAACAATGCCCAAGAACCATAACATAATCATATCACATAAAACATGCATAAAGTAATGATAACATTTCCACATTTCAATCACAATATATCATTTTTGGATATTGAAATAATGAATCCATCCAAAAAGAAACCATTTCCAAAACCATTTAAAACATTTAATAAAGATATTTTTGAACCAAAGTGTCCCATACAACCTTGAAGCTTTTAAAATTTTAAACCCTTAATATCCATATAAATAAATCATTAAAACCATTTTGAAAATATGGATATTAATAAGATAAAATCATTAAAACATTTAACGCGATATTTTGGTTAAAGGGGTTTTACCAAAATTAGAGACACTTGTATACAATAATTGAGGATTAACATTTAGTCAGAACATTAAAATATCATGAGAATAGATGGATTCTTGATATAATATTCCAAAGGACAGTATATACACTATATAAGAGTTAATTGGTGGATAACAACAATGGAGACTCAAAAGAAATGTCAAATGTGATGAAATCCCTTATAAAGAAGGTATCCTTAAATTAACGATAAATCAATCTCAAAATTATGTGTGACAAATATAAATACACCCAATATAAGTGGATATTAAGTTTAAAACAATAAATTGAAATTCAAACATATTCAAAGGATAACATATTCAATAACTACATGTTGAACCCAAAGAAATCGAAATTGGGTTGAAAAGTTCCCTTGGTAAAATTCGACAGCCTAACGACATCACTACAAAATTTAGAAAATGAGTTGATGAGAGATAAAAAGGGCATCTCATCACATGGACATAAAATTTACATCAATAATGATATAAAATAACATATCCCAACATAATAGTATGTGAATTAAAAGACATAACAAAAGAAGTCTTTTAAAAAGAGGAGGGTGAAAGGTCCCCTTACCGAGTTGGGTAACTCTCGAAACGTAAACCCCATGGAATAAGGGTCATAGAATGAAGATGTGAATACCTATAAATGAAATTATACTAAAAAAAATGTATAATAATGGAGCGTACATACACCACTCAAAGGAAATAGTGGAAAACATATATTAAATTTCACGAGAATAAAATTGAGATGAAAAAATCCCTTACGAAAACTCGGCAGCCTAACGGTGCCACTTAAATCTTCCAAAAATGGATTGATAATATCAAATAGGGTCTCTCATCATATTAAAATAAAATTTAAATCAAGAGTAATATAAAAGAACATCCCCCATAATAAAAAATAGGATCATAAAATAAGTGACATAAAGGAGAGTACTTAAAAAGAAAGAGAGAAGTAGGATCTCTTACGTAAATTTGGCAGCCTAACGGCGCCACTCAAAACTTACAAAATGGATTTATGTCAGAGAATTGGGTCTCTCATCATATGAACACAAAAATTAAAGTATGATTAATATAAAATAACATCCCAATCACAAGAAATATGAGCTTATAAGGAATGACATAAAAGAGTGTACTTATAAAGAAAGAGAGGAGTAGGATCCCTTACCTCGGGTCCGACTTGACTCGATCATTCTTTAACGTCCTGAATAATAAACATGAGTTAATTTATACTTGATTAAGAACCTTTTTAAAGTTAATTATTCCTTTTATATCACTTATTTCCATGTTATACACATTATCTAAACATTTATGTTAATAATGTTTGTTTTGTCGATATTTAGCTCTTAAGTCGAAAGTGGACTTCTTACAATTACATGTTGTTTGTGTGGTTAAAGATTCATTATATCCAGAATTATATTCATTATTTTGATATCATATATATCATTTTTAGACAGAATATACATGTATTTATAATATTACACAATCATTTAGAGGTAATAAATGAAATGCACCGTTCATGGAGACGGTAAGCCGTACGTACGCATGAACACTACTTTCATTTCTATGTCATATTAATGGAATTAAAACTAAATGGGAGGTATATATATTTTAATTACAAAATTATATTCATCATTTATATGTAATATAAATCATATATAATAACTTTATATCCATCCTTTATACATCCCACATATGGCATTAACGAATCGAATCACTTTGAGGGGGCGGTAGTCCGCACTTCTTAAAATGAAATTATTGTGTTCACCCACAATGGAAACCATAAAGGTATGCCAAAAATGAAAAATACAGAAGATTAAGTAAAATATAAACATATTATATATCATATATAAGTATAGTGACAACTTAATGGACACCTTTTAAGGTGTTATATGAGTGTTGAACAATCATCGTTTCGTGAGGCAGAAATTCGCCATCCACAGAAACTGTCTGTTCTTTTACCATTTGATGTAGGCGTGTGTAAGTGTAGCTAGAATTATTGTTATAAAAAATCCTAGTATGTTGTAGATATTGGATTTTTTAAAAAAGAAATGAATAAAAAGAGTTTAGGGGGTTGGAGATGCAAAATAAAACAAAAAACACAAGAGAGGACACTACCTTGAAATCGGGCAACTCTCTTTGATTTGAGCTCAACGACTTCATTCAAAAGGATTCTCCCCAAAGTGAGGCTTAAATGATGGATATAGGTATGTGGAGTGACAAAATGGGCAGGGGTTGGCTGAGCCATAGGCTTTGGATGTGTGGGTAAAGAGGTAGAGGTGGAGGCCTTTTATAAGAGAAGGGGAGGGGCACTCTTGGAAAGTAAAGAAATGTTACATTATTTTAGAATGAGTATCGGATATTAATGGTCCCAAGTTGATGTCTTTCGAGGATAAGGTGATAAGGGTTCTAAATAAACCCATACAATAGGTTTTGGACATGTGTAGGTCTTAGAGTATACATTATCTTTCCATTTTATTTAAATCGTTAAATAATGAGGTCATCGTTGCATCATCATGATGTCATAAATAATTTAATTTATTTAATGTATAAATATTATAAAAAAATATTATGATGTTGGAAATATATTTATCTTTCCAATGAATATTTAATGTAAAAAATATGACTTGTATAACCCCATGTAAAAATTGTTTTAGTAAAACATCTCATGTTTGTGTCATTTTTACTTTAACATTAAATAAAAAGGTATTTATGTCATTTTCCAAACAATGTGGCTCCATGGGGTCCCCATGTTGACCCCTGTATTTTGTTGGTCGGCCATGACTCATCCAATGAAGTTAGTACATGTGTCATGTTCATTTCATATTATTAAAACATTATTTTTACCTTAAATTACACAAATTACCTCTAATCACGATTAAAAACTTAAAAGTTACTATTCACCAAAAAAATTATTTTAATCCCACTGAACCACATTTTACTTCATAATGACAACCATGTATGTTGGATTTTTAAAATTCAAAACACAGAGGTGGTAAAATTTCATTTAAACGAAAAATCATTTTTTTAAGTACCACTTAGTGGTGTCACTATTCATAAAAAATTGAAGTCTTTCTAAAAAGTACCAAAACTTCACCCTAAGATATATTTGATATTCTGAATTAAAAAATGATATCTATTTTACAAAATTCATAACATATAAGTTACATTAATTAATTTAATAATTAATTCCCGTTGTAAGAACAAATAGAGTGTTTTTATAAAACAATATATATCAAAAGATTGACACTAGCTTAAGTCAAATTTCAAAGTGAAATTAATTCCAATGACCACTATTTTATTAAATGGTAAAAATAGATTATAATATTACTTTAAAACCAATTCAGAAGATAATCTAATCATATAAATAAATTATATTAAAAAGAGTTTTTGCATTAAAATACAACATTTTCACTGTTCGTTAAAAATTGAACTTTTTCGAAAAAATACCAAAAATGTACACAAAGTAAATTTTGATGTCCCGATTCTAAAGAAGAATTTTATTTTGTCAAATATAACACATAAAATTTTCATAAAGTGTATTTAAAAGAGGTTTGCCATCAAAATGCGGTTAATCGACCTTTTAAAGAATATTAGAATGTTTATGCTTAAAATTGGATTCATTCGCATTTTTAATCCTCTAACATTTATTGTAAAAATTAAAAATATTTGACAAACATATATAATAATTTTTCATTTAGTACAATTCATTCCCACCATCACAATAGCTAGGTGTTAACTACCATTTAAAATAATATTATTTTATTATTAGAGTGCAACGTAAGATTCCCAAGAAACTCGTTGTTGTGTGTTGGGTACGCCATCGAGCATAGAGTCCCTTTTAAAGTAATATTAATATTTTATTCACAAATATGGATAAATGTGAAAATGTCACTCTTTATTTACCTGTGGTGTTACATCCTTCCCCCCTTTTGGGAATTGCATCCTCGCAATTTTAAAATTGGTCTTGGAAACTTCATTGAAAATCCCACATCAGAACAAGAGTCAGTAAAACAATAACTTTAAAATAAAGAAAGATAAGTACAAAGGTCACCTGAGTTAACCCATACTAGGATTCCATGTATGAAAATATGGACATGGAGGAAAAAACAAAGGCTCATGTTCTGATGGAGAGTGATAGTAAACATGACTATGATAAAGTTAACCATAAGAAAATCACAAACTTGTGATGGGTTAAACAGTATTTGATTCCCTCGTAGGAAAAGTTAACATACAACATTTTTGTTTTAAGTTAATTTTCATTGAGGAATTTATTTTTGAGCATAACTAAATCATAATGAAACATACATACTTGTCATGTAGACTTTCAAATTTTACTAGATTCCTTAATCAAACTCATATATTCTCCAAAAGACGAGTATTTAGGAAGACTTGTCCACATTAAGAGTTCTATAATCAACTTCATGAGAATCACCTAATCCACAAAAGAGAACTATATACTTCCCATGTCTATAGAATTTAACCAAATCCAAAACCTAAACCAAAACGATTAGTAACAGATAAGCTAATCTAGAAAAGGATAACCCTTTATAAAAAGAAAATCTATTTTTAATCTCCAAAATTTTTCCAACAAAACCCAAAGTTCAACGAGGACCATTTGATAAAAAATTTGTCCATAAAATTTTTCAAAGTAAACCAAACTATGATTGAATCCCAAATATTTGAAGGATTTTGTCACATAGTCATCCAAGGTAAAAATTAACTTTTTTCTCCAAATAACATCAGTTGCTCTTAAATTCTCAAATTGAAAAGTAATTCACCTAGCCACATATCCTCGATGATAGGTTAATAATTACCATAGATAACCCAAAATAAACTTACTCTTGATTCCTAAAATCATCTAACTAAAAAGAATTAGTCAAAATAACCCGGGACTTCACGTAGTCCAGTGGTATGTGATAAATACCAGTCACACATTGGTTGTGGGTTTGATTCCCGCAGCTTTGTCCAACGTGACGGGTTGTCACACGGTCTGCGTGTTGTCCTTTTTCCAAAACTATATAATTCTTAAAACATTCCCCAAAACGAGATAAAATATTCAAAAATGATCATAACATATTTTAACGTCATGTTTATCTCATGCCTTTCATTTTACATCATAACATATAATAACCCATAATTACCCCAAAAGTAAGGATCACATAAACTCTAATTGTTACCTTTATAATTATTACCTGAACATCCACATCGATTGGTCATCATGTACATGATGCATTATAGATAATACCACGTTCAAGTGGTTGATCATGACTCTTTGATAGTTGGTTTAGAACAACCACGAGTTTCCTCATTGAATCCCCCATTTTATCTAGTATCTTAATCAGAGAACCACCACCATTTCCTTCAAACCTGTTTTCTCTTTGGTGCCTACTAGATCCATCCATTCACTAAAAACAGAAATGTCAGTTTCAGTATATCAACAAAACCATCATGTACTAATGAGGAAGGTAAACATTAAGATATACTTACTCATTCAATTTATCTAAAACTAGGACTCTTTCTGAAATCCTAACCATTATGGTAATGTCACTTGTGCTTAGAGAATACCCTAACCTCTAAAGTTATCTAAACCGACCTCTGATACCATATATAAGTCCACAGCCTTAAACCTTACTTATTCGTGAGTTATTACAAGATTACACATTGAGGAACCTTTCAGGTTTAGAGTTTTATAGAATTAGATCATGAAACTTTCATTACATTCCACATTTGAACAAAGTGGTACATAAAAGACAGTATTAATTATTCCCATCAACAGAAACATATTTAAAATAAAACATGGATTCTTTATTGACACTTCCTTGACACTATCATCACATCATGTACCTTTCCCTTGACATGTGAAAAAAATTTCAAAAAAAAACATCGAATGAGTATAAAAAGCTCAGTAAGGGTTATACAAATATGGAAAGGAAAAATGAGTTCATATATACATAAGAATAAAATCATACATTACCCATAAAACATAGGCACTTCAACATACCTCATCAAATCATGAATAAATCATTGAAATCATAAGACATAAAAGGTAACATGAGGCATTCATAACATTCTTATATAGGGAGTAACCCTCTTTGTTACGTTTGGAATACCCACCATAGTATATTCCCTAAATCTCTTCGGAAAAACCATAACATTTCACTCCTTCGCGTTACCCAATGCATTGGAGAGCTATATCGGGCTCACCTGCCCTTAGTTTATCACGGAACCACCCGTTTTCATAACAATTCCCATGAACGATAACATAAACCTATCACATAAAACATGCATAAAAGAAAGATAACATTTCCACATTTCAATGAAAATATAAATTTTTAGGATATTGAAATAATGAATCCATTCAAAAAGAAAACATTTACAAAACCATTTAAAACATTTAATAAAGATATTTTTGAACCAAAGTGTCCCATACCACCTTGAAGATTTTAAAATTTTAATCCAATAATATCTATATAAATAAATCCATAAAACCATTTTGAAAACATGGATATTAATAAGAACAAATCATTAAAACATATAACGCGATATTTTGGTTAAAGGGGTTTTACCAAAATTAGAGACACTTGAATAAAATAATTGAGGAATAAAATTTAGTCAGAACATTATAATATCATGAGAATAAATGGATTCATGATATAATATTCAAAATGACAGTATATACACCATATAAGAGTGAATTTTTTCATAACAACAATGATGTCTCAATAGAAATGTCAAATGTGATGAAATCCCTTATAAAGAAGGTATCCTTAAATTAAGGATAAATCAATATCAAAATTATGTGTGACAAATATAAATACACAAATTATAAGTGGATATTAAGTGTAAAACAATTAAAGGACATTCACACATATTCAAAGGATAACATATTCAATAACTACTTGTTGAACCAAAAGAAATCGAAATTCGGTTGAAAAGTTCCCTTGGTAAAATTTGACAGCCTAACGACATCACTTCAAAATTCAGAAAAAGAGTTGATGAGAGATAAAAAGGGCATATCATCACTTGGACATAAAATTTACATCAATAAGGATATAAAATAAAATATCCCAACATAATATTATGTGAATTAAAAGACATAACAAAAGAAGTCTTTTAAAAAGAGGAGGGTGAAAGGTCCCCTTACCGAGTTGGGTAACTCTCGAAACGTACACCCCATGGAAGAAGGGTCATACAATGATGATGTGAATACCCATAAATGAAATTATACTACAAAAATTGTATAATAATGAGCAGTACATACAACACTCAAAGGAAATAGTGTCAAAGGTATCATAAATGTCATGAGAATAAAAGTGAGATGAAAAAATCCCTTACGAAAACCCGGCAGCCTAACGGTGCCACTTAAATTTTCCAATAATGGATTGATGAGATAAAACAGTGTCTCTCATCATATTACAATAAAATTTACTGCAAAAGGAATATAAAATAACATCCCCCATCATAACAATGAGGATCCTAAAAGAAGTGACATAAAGGAGAGTACTTAAAAATAAAGAGAGAAGTAGGATCTCTTACGTAAATTTGGCAGCCTAACAGCACCACTCAAAACTTACAAAATTGATTGATGAGAGAGAATAGGGTCTCTCATCATATGAACATAAAAATTACAGTAAGATTAATATAAAAGAACATCCCAATCAGAATAAAGATGATCTTAGAAGGAATGACATAAAAGATTGTACTTAAAAAGGAAGAGAGGAGTAGGATCCCTTACATCGGGTCCGACTTTACTCGATCATTCATTAACATCCTGAATAATAAACTTGAGTTAATTTATACTTGCATAAGAACCTTTTAAAATTTCATTATTCCTTTTATATCACTCATTTCCATGTTATAAACATTATCTAATCATTTATGTTAATAATGTTTGTTTTGTCGATATTTGGCTCTTAAGTCGAAAGTGGACTTCTTACAATTACATGTTGTTCATGTGGTCAAAGGTTCATTATTTCCAGAATTATATTCATGATTTGGATATCATATATATCATATACTTCCAGAATATACATGTGTTTATAATATTACATAATCATTTAGAGGTAAGAAATGAAATGCACCGTTCATGGAGACGGTAAGCTGTACGTACGCATGAACGCTACTTTCATTTCTATGTCATATTAATTGAATTAAAACTAAATGAGAGGTTTGTATATTTTAATTCCAGAATTATATTCATCATTTATATGTAACATACATAATATATAATAACTTTAAATCTATCCTTTATACATCCCACATATGTCATTAACGAATCAAATCACTTTTAGGGGGAGGTAGTTCTCACTTCCTAAAATGAAATTATCGTGTTTACCCATAATGGAAACCAAAAGGTATGACACAAAAGAAAAATACATAAGATTAAATAAAACATAAAAATATTATATATCATATATAAGTATAGTGTCATCTAAAATTCCTCCTTTTAAAGTGTTAGATGAGTGTTGAACAATCATCGTTTCGTGAGGCAGAAATTCGCCATCCACAGAACCAGTATGTTTTTTAACAATTTGATGTAGGTTTGTGTATGTGTAGCTCTAATTATTATTATAAAAAAAATCCTATTATGTTGAATATACTGGATTTGTTACAAAATAAATGAATAAAAATAGTTTAGATGGTTGGAGAAGCAAAATAAAACAAAAGCAAACAAGAGAGGACACAACCTTGAAATCAGGTAACTCTCTTTTATTTGAGCACAAAGGATTACATGGAAATCATTCTTCCGAAAGTGAGGTTTCAATGATGGAGAGAGGTATGTGGAGATAAAAAATGGGCAGGGTTTGGCCGAGCCAAAGGCTTTGGAAGTGTGGGTAAAGAGGTAGAGGTGGGGGCCTTTTATAAGAGAAGAGGAGGGGCACTATTGAAAGTTAAATAAAGTTACATTATTTTAGAATGAGTTTCGGATATTAATGGTCCTAAATTGATGTTTTTCGAGGATAAGGTAATAAGGGTTCGAAATACAGCCATAAAATAGGTTTTGGACATGTGTAGGTATTATATTTTACATTATCTTTTAAATTTATTTAAATCGTTAAATAATGTGGTCATCGCTGCATCATCATGATGTCATAAATAATTTAATTTATATAAAGTATAAAAATTATAAAATAACTACTATGATGTAGGAAATATTTTTATCTTTCCAATGACTTTTTATAGTAAAAAATATGACTTGCATAACCCCATGCAAAAATTGTTTTAGTAAAACATCTCATGTTAGTGTCATTTTTACATTAACATTAAATAAAAAGGTATTTATGTCATTTTCTAACCGAAATGGCTCCATGGGGTCCCCAATATGACCTATGGTTTGTCATGGTCGGCCATGACTCATCCAATGAGGGTAGGACATGTGTCAAGGTCATTCCATATTATTAAAACATTATTTTTACCTTAAATTACACTAATTACCTCTAATCGCAATTAAAAACTTAAAAGTTTCTATTCACCAAAAAATTATTTTAATCCCATTGAAACACATTTTACTTCTTAATGACAACCATGTAGGTCGTATTTTTGAAATGAAAAACACAGAGGTGATAAAATTTAATTTAAACGAAAAATCATATTTTTAAGTGCCACTTAGGGGTTTCACTATTCATCAAAAATTGAAGTCTTTCTAAAAAGTACCAAAACATAACCCTAAGCTATAATTGATATTATGAATTAAAAAATTATGTCTATTTTAAAAAATTCATAACATATAAGTTACATTAATTAATTTAATAATTAATTCCCACTGTCAGAACAAATAGCGTGTTTTTATGAAACAATATATATCAAAAGATTGACACTAGTTTAAGTCATATTTCAAAGTGAAATTAATTCCAATGACCACTATTGTATTAAATGGTAAAAATATATTCTTATTTCACTTTATAACCAATTCAAAAGATAATCTAATCATATAAATAAATGAGATTAAAAAGATGTTTTGAATTAAATTACAACATTTTTCACTATTCATTAAAAATTGAACTTTTTCGGAAAAATACCAAAAATTACACAATGTAAATTTTGATGTCCCGATTCTAAAGAAGAATTTTATTTTGTCAAATATAACACATAAAAGTTTCAAAAAGAGAATTTAAAATAGGTTCACCATCAAAAGACGGTTAATAGACCTTTTAAAGAATATTAGATTGTTTATGCTTAAAATTGGATTCATTCACATTTTTAATCATCTATGTTTTATTGTAAAAAGTAAAAATATTTGACAAACATATATAATCAATCTGTATTTAGTTATATTCATTCCCGCCATCACAACAGCTAGGCGTTAACTACCTTTTAAAATAATATTATTTTATTATTAGAGTGCAACGTAAGATTCCCAAGAAACTCGTTGTTGTGTGTTGGGTAAGCCATCAAGCATAGCGTCCCCTTTAAAGTAATATTAATATTTCACTCACAAATATGGATAAATTTGAAAATTTTATACTCTTTATTTTCCTGGGGTGTTACACTAGAAGTCACATGGCTCCAATGTTTATTGGATTAATCAGGGTTAAGACCTATAACCAAAAAAATTTAGGATGAATCATACATACATAAAAATAAACAAAACATTTAAATTTTTGATTTTTCACCCACATTTACATTTTCACTAAAGGCTAATGAAAATAATGGTTACGTTCCACCTAAGGTAAAACCTGTATTCCGAACTCAATGGTCCAATCAGATTTTTGATCATGGTTACAATTGAGGAGTTATTCCAATTTTTCCTGAAAATTATATGTCTGTTCAATTGATGATATTAAATACATTTCAAGCATTTATCATGGGAACTCTAATACATGGAATCAAACACCATCTCAACACTTGATCTCAAAAATTATCTACATAATATCCAAAAATAATATATGGAAAAAAATCTGTTATTAAATTCTCCCCACATTACTGATTTTTTTTGATGAGAAGAGAAAAAAAGCTCAAAAATATCTAGGTACTAGGATCGAATATTGTTTAATCACACCATTTTTCACTTCTATAGATTCATATGACGCCACTGAACATGGACACAGAGAATCATTCACCCACAAAGGGTCCTCTCATATCGCTCATCGATATCAACAGACACTCCTTTTATGTAGTTCCTTCACCGATGTCCATATAACCCTAGATAATAATGTGTTATTTGTCGTTCAAATACCTCATTATCTGTGACACATTAAATGCATCATGTACCTTTCCCAAATGTGGCTGTAGAGGCCTTAGTTATTCCACTAATCAATCTCTATTCAATATCTGGAAGAAACCAATGAATTATATAGATATATTTTTATATAAAATAAATGTTCTCAAACTACACTGATTTTATTCCTCTATATCACATTGTATCCAATCATGAACCCTATAGTTCTCCATTATCGATCTGTATATGTATTTGGATGGATCTGTGTAGTACTCATCTAATCTTGTATGTTTTTCACCTTCTTTGTAGTAGCTCACACCATCTTCAGGCCTATTATTGATAACATGTCTTGATCACTCAATTAAAGGGGTGAAATATGGGGTCACATATAAAATTAATTAAATAGTTTTATACAAAAGGTGGAATGGTAGTGGTTTGTAACACCACAATAATTTTTGTAATAATTTTTCAAATTAATTTATCATTTTTATATTCAACATTTATCATGACACTAGATATATATATATATATATATATATATGTATGTATTTGTATGTTTGTTTATTTTAAATCACAATGTCCAACATTCCATCTAAAATATGCCAATAGGAATTTCACTATACCCAATACAAACATGGCTTGCGCTACATGCAACACTAACCAGACAAACATTAAACACAATACCATGTTTCAACGAAACATCATTTTAATTGTATAATTTTTTAAATAGGTTACTTTTAACCTAGATATCAATGATTGTTAATATAAATAGTAATTACTAATTTTCCAATATTTTTATATTGGATTATATAAAAAAAATTATTGAAATGAAAAATATTTTTTTGTAATGTCATTATATATATAGAAATACTACTTTCTCTAAGGAACATGATTTTATGTCTCTCTATGAAGAAAATATATTTAATTCTAGAAAAATATTTAAATTTTATTCGATAACATAGGATTAGTTATTTAATATATATTTCATAAAATATATTAGTGTAAATTTTTGGGATTTTTCTGAGAATCTTCATTTTTGATGAATAGGAAAAAATACATCATTTTAGTTAATAACTATATTTCCATTTAAATAATTCTTTATATTGAATTATATATTAAGATTGTTTTATAGTAAAACTTGATAAATTATGAATCTATTAATACATATTATATATGAAAAATTTATTTCACTTTGACATTGTAGATAAAATCATAATAAACTTTTAGACATTTTCCTACATTAAAATCTTTTTATTTTTTCTGTTATGTGGGATTAGAGTTAATATTAATTTTTCCACATCAGGGAATTGAATTTATTAAAAATAAAATAAAAAATTTTAAAAAGTATTATATTAAAAATATAAATAGACCATGTAAATTTTGGAAGAAAAAAAATTTCTATAAATGATGAAAATTCAACACAATGATTATGGTAAATTTAAGCATAATTTGGGATTATTCCTTAATATTAAGGGCACAAATGACCTAAAACCATTTATAGAAAGAATTATCTGGCCATATATATTTCAAAAAAAAATCATATATTTTGGTATGTTAGGACTTTTTATGGTATTAACATTTGTACACATAACATTTTTCAATAATTTTACATGATTATTTTCCCATCCATCTTATTGGCCAACACCTCTACCTATTCTTCACACCACACCAACCACATAGGTTAGACCAGTATATCCCAAAAAAACACCAAAATATACCTCAATTTCTTTAATAATTCTAAAATTAGGTAGAATAAAATCTATGTATCCCCATTGGCACAAACCAAAAGATAAGATGTTACCTCTTCTCTCTGGATCCTATCATTTTCCCTTATCAACCACCTCCAATATCATTAGTAAATGATTTTATAACAACAAAAGTATGCATAATATAAGAGTATTTTATTATGATAATTCATTTACCTACACTTATATACAAATCCATCTAATAGGTAATGACCATACAGATTATGTTTATGAAAAACAACAATCTCACAAGATGATGATTGTTCATTTTTCCATTACCGCCGACCATTGTGGCTATAATGATGGAAAATATTTTTATTTAATTTATATATTATATTTATAATATCATTAATATTATATAATTATTTTACCACACATTTATTAATACATTCCATTTTCTGTTAATAATATAATTTGTTTGAGGAATTGTGGACTATTTCCTCATAGAGGCGATGCAATTCATTCTTAAAATAAATAGAATATATTTTGTTTATATTTAATAAATATATGAGATATATATTATATTATTAAAAAACTTTATTAATTATATATCCTTAAATATATATAAATATATTTATTTTAATTTTTCGTTAACACAACAATGAAACTAAAATTGTGTTCATGCGTGAGTACCACATACCATCTCCAAGAACAGTGTATTATGTGTCATAATTTAATTAACTATATATTATTATAATAAAAATATAATTAATATATATTATATTTATATCTATTTTTTACATTTTAGAAATCTGGATATAATGATATAGACTAATGATATTACATGGTGAGACACAAGTGATAAATAAAGAGGATATTACCTGATTTGACACCTTAACATATAATTATTACAAAGTGGGTAATATAATACCATAATTAAAACATAAATGGTATTATAAGTATCAATATGGTTCATTGATATATTTATAGTAAATTCATATTTATGATATAAGAGGTTTTAATGAGTACGATGACAGTCAGGAAACAAGGTAAGTGTTTTCACATCAGTTTTTTTTCAGTGAGATATATGCTATGTTCTCTATAATTTACAGTTGTGTGGTTTATATATTTCCCTTGATTGTATTATAATTATCATTTAAAAAAATTTATTCTTATTAATATATCAATTTTATGATATTCTATACACGGGGTTTATGTTTTAAAAATTTCTAAATTAGAAAAATAGTTTTGTCTCTATTTTCCCTCATTGTGAGTCATGTATTGTTATGCATTGAAATTATTTTTAGAGGTGTATATAATTATATTATTGATTTATGTCATTAATTTCAGCATTTTTTTATATGTTATGTTTTATTTTATTTCTTCTACTTAATGGAGTGTATGATTCCATGCTATAATGTTATAAGAGTTTATTGAAACAGTCAACTATCTTTTCAACATTTATTTTGATTATGATTCCTCCAATGAAATATGATGATAAATATATCAAAAATAATCATTAAGTATCTTATATTGTATTTATTCAGAGTATATTCATGTATATTTTAAAAAATTTCCACTCATTTGTACTTAATATAGTTAATAGATTGTTTTTAAGAAATCCCAACCACACCCTCTCTTCAGTTTGAAATATATGTTCCTTAAAAATAATGTTTTTTTTAAAATGGTTTTCCAAGAATATTATAAATTCGTTCTAAATTATTTTAATTATATTTGTACTCTTTTATAATGTTTTATACACAATAATTTTTTGTCTTTCTGATTGAGTAAATATTCTAATGTTTTTACACGTTAAAATGGAATGTTTATTTTACCTTGTATGATATATATGGATTTACCCTCTACCAATTCATTATAGATTCCATTTAATTATTTAAAGGAAAATTATTCAGAATGTTTTTATAACTTATATATTCAGGGAAATGTATTTCAAAATGATTTCATTATTTTTTCATCATATTTTATGGGAAATGTTTTTTCATAAGGGTTTTATGTTTTAAAAATCCTTTTTCAAAGAAAAAAAATATATTTACCTCAATATCTGTTTTAAAAATATCCTTCAATGATATTTTAATTACCACATGAAATATGTTGAGGTTACTAATTCCATTCATGGAAATGATCCATAGGTTCCATTTATATCATTCATTAAATGGTATACTATTTAATGGAATGAATCATATGAAAGTCGTTGTACCACCATAGGTTTTATGCTTTTGAAACGTGCTTCTTATCATGGATTAATCTATCATGAAGTGATTATGTAAAATATTTATTATATAGGTAATGATGTAAATAAATTTAAATGATACCAAATTCATTTTAAGTGTAATGATTTGTTGTTTATAAAACCTAACTATTTTTATGCATCATGATATGATGAATGTTTTATTTTTTTATGGAACATGAATGAATGATTTTATGATCAGATGGGTGGGACTATATATCTATCCAAAGAATTGGGTAATGATATGTAGTATATGATCATAGAGGGTACACCTGTTTTACCCTAATCCTAAAATAACAGTGTACATGGGTTGTATATGAATCCTCAGGGCAATATAGTGCATGCACTGTTAGCATGCCGCCAATGTAGGTAAACAAGTTATATCCCAAGCCCATGAGAAATAAGGTACATGAATTGTATCCCAATACTACAAGAATGTGGGTACACAGGTTGAATACCAATCCTAAGAACATGATGATAGGATGGTGGTATTCCATGCCTAAGAGAATGATGGTGAACATGTTGTATCCAAAGTTGAAAATAAGAAGGTTAATGTGTTATAACCCAAACCTAAAAGTAAGTGGGTGGAAGAGTATCTTGTCAATACCCAAAAAAGTATTTACATGGGTTGTAGCACAATACAAATATTAGTAGGGTTCACATGTTTTAACACCATGAATGAATAAGTACCACTGGTTATTAACCCAGTAATAACATGTTACAATATCCATGATAATAATCCTTAACATATAGTTTTATATGCTAATGTGTTTAGAGACTTTCAATATTCTATTCCTACATTTTTTTATTCATGGATTGTTATCATAATTTCCACATGATTCATGTTTTATAATCTTCCAAAATTATTATGTTTTCTGATGTGAAAGGTATTATCTTCTAATGATATGTTAATTTTCTATCACCTTTTGTTCATGTAATTCATAAGTGTATCCTTTATTTACCCTTAGTAAGAATCATAGTTCACCCCTTTTTATGTTTCCTTTAGTAAGGTTATAAAGAATGGTTTTATGTAGAACTATTAATGTTAGATATCATTATGGGTAATTTTTATGATATTTCGCAAGGATATAATATATTTTTTAACTTGTTTCCAAATACACAAAACTGCTATGGTCATCGTGAATGTATTTTTTTATGTACCGAATATTCATCTAAAATGATTTGATATATATTGAGGTTAATCATGAGTAATAATAGCTAGTATCAACATAATTTTTTAGTCAACATTTTGAAACTCATATGGTAAAACATTATTGATTTTCCAAGGTATATTTATAAGGATATTTCTAGGAATGTAGATAAGGATATGTATAAGAATGAGTAAAATATTATGAATATTTCATATAAATTTTCTGATGTATGGAGTGAGTTTTTTAATATAAATACATACCCATCTAGATACTTCACGTGGAAGTAGAAAATAATACTCGACGATCATTCAATTTTTAATGTAGAAGAAAATTCATGTTCCTTGATCTATAACCAACAACATCTATAAGAGAAATATCATACTAGATAAGTGTGTTAAAATTTTCCACACATAGAAGGAAGGGAACATGGTGGAAAACTACCTAGCATCTAATACAACCCTATAATGTCTGAGATAATTATTTTCTAGTTTATATTTTCATCCACAATAGTGTGGTAGTCTTTATATAGTGGATTCGTGTGGCCTAGACTATTTCAGATTGCCTTTATCTTGTTTTAATTAGGGTCATCCCATATTGTTAATAAAAAAATTAATTTGGTACTAAGAGAATGTGTCTTAGGAACATATGTACGTAAGAGTAATAACTCTTAAATGATTTTCGAAACCTGACATGTTATATTATGGTACAAAACAATGCACCTTGATGCACACCTGGTTTTTCTAGTACGAGTTATCAAGACAGATGAGTGATCCTATATTTTGAATAAATACATGAAAAGTCCATGAAGAACTTATCATAAAAAGAAAATAAATTATATTTTGAAAAAAAAAATTATTTAATAAAATAAATTCAACATTTCCTTTAAAAGACAAATCATTTTCATAAAATTACAGTCCAATAAAATAGAAAACGGAGAATGGTTAATTTTTTAAAATATTACATGAGACAATTTTAAAAATTCCAATAAAATATATTTATATAAATAAACTTTATATTTTATTAAATAAATAAATCTTATAAAAAACATTTAATTTTTTTTTATTTTAAAAATTATTCCACATTAATAAATTGATGGATTATAAAATAAAAAATATCAATATCAACAAACTAAACCATTAGGTGACCATGAAAATTGAAGGGTATGTTGGTAATACTGTCCACTATGTTGAAAATGTAACTTATTAATTGTGTTCAATCCTTGTTTGTTACACCCTAGGATTCATTTATTTAACCATTTATGTATTTATTTTAATTATAAAATGTATTTTAATGATGTTTGGGGTGGTTTGGAGGGCATATGGAATGTTTTGTGTTATTTTCAGGAATTGCACAGTTTGAACATAGTTATTATAAACTGTGATACTTATATATAATTATACTGAAGGAGATGCAGTGGGATCTGTATATGGGCATAGATTTTCCAAAACCTTCTTCCACCTAGTATGAATATTGGATTTGTGTATAGAGCCATTTTCATGGTTATCATACAGTTTTCCAAATCGTTTATTCCATCTATACATAGGTAAAAGTTAGATATTTAAAATATGGATATAACTCATTTTTTCCTTAATGTCATATTTTTCCACAATCCTAGCCTAATAGAAAATAATCTCATTCGAAAGGATTTTTAGACCATTTTTTTTGATACATGAGTGATTTAGTGGAAATTCATTGTGCGTAGAATCTCTAATTCCATATTAAGTATCTATTCATGGTTGCCTTCCATGGATATATTATTATTAATTAGATTAATTTAATAATTATAGTCCATTTGGGGTATATTTATTATTCTTTATGAAAATAATATTGAGATTCAATTGTTTTGATCATAAGGAATAAGATATAATGTGATTTTTTGGAGTTTATGCCATTTTGTTGATGAATTTTTGTCGTCATTAATTGTATCCCTTGTTCATGAGGTAGAAAGATTCAATCTAAACTCATCATATTAAAAAATGAAAGGCTAGTTCTATTACATTTTAATTTCATTGATTTGGGTTTGAAATTAATATAAATATTTTGGTATAAACCTTCTTTAATGACGGTTTGTGAAATTGTGGACTTGTTATGCCATGTGATATGTTTAATGGTTTTAAAATAACTATTTTAAAAATTGTCCTTTTATTTTTATTATGTAACAAGTATTTTTGAATGGTTTTAAATAAAAATTTTAGTCTATTGAAATGTTTTGGATCATTTATTTTTTCAGGGTTTTGGAATTATTTGTAGTCATGTGTTAATTTTAATTTATATGATCATGTGGAAGCAATATGTTCAATTGTTTAATTAGTATATGGTATCCTTATGATGACATATTGGTTCTATAAGACACTACTCATTAGTATGGAAGTTTCACGTGGGCATGTATATGTAGATATGAGGATGTTTGGACTGGATTGGATTATACCAACTAGATTATGAACTGGTTTGAAGGATATGTTTTTTTTTCAATCGAAACAGTTTTGTTCAGAAAAATATTCAAAGTGTTTTTAATTATATAAATTAATTTGTTTCTGTATATAGTTTTATATATTAATTTTTTAACATGTTCTATTATAGTGTCATGAAAATGTAATTCATTTGTTGATAACTGGTTGGGTTTTATTACTCACCACCAGCTTGGGAACCATTTTTTTGGGGGATAATCTTTATTAGGAAACCTGTAATGTACAGGTAAATAATTTATCTAGGGATACTTCATTATACCATGGATTGGAGGGTGAATTTTAATCTTGGAGCATGATGTGAAATGTTTAGTTGTTTCATTGGAGACATTGACTTTTGTTGGTTTTGACCTCTTATTTATAATCTTATAGTTGTTTGGAGTATTCATGTAATCATTTATAGTATATTTTTATTTTTTACATGTTTTATTTTAAATTTTAATTATACATAATATAGTTTATGTGTTGTTATGATGTACTTATTTTGGTTGTAATATTATAGAAGGGAAAACTACCCACAACTATTTGTGAAACCCTTGACATCTGTTTCCATCCATTACCATATTGGTGATATCTCCCAAGTATAATTAGAAATTATGAATCATATCAAGACAATGAGAAGGTAATGGATATTTTGGGGCACATGTTATCAGATTTTCAATCTTGGAATTTATAAAATCATTCAGGATATGTAGTTGATTTTTCATTTTTATAAAGTGTTGGATTGTTATATCATTATATGTAGAATATAAAATGGTATAAATGACATATATATGGAAAACATCATGTCACCATAGAGTTGGGTAAAAATGTATTTATATATACTTATATCATTATAAATCTTATTTTCAAGGGCTTACCCAATGAGATGTGCATGACATTAATTCCTAGAAGTGAATTCCCACAATGAGTACATATTTCATATTATGTAATGAAAAAATATTTTTTCTTCAAAAGTGTTGAGTTTTTCATAGTGTTGATTTTTTTTCATATTTCAGATTCGAAAATCTCATTGTAGTGGTATTTTGAAAATGTGTTTATTTGTAAACGACGCTTTGAAATTTTAAAAAATGGTTGAAATGTAGATTTTCTGTAATGTATTATTGTGGTCGTTGCGATATAAATAATATGAAATAATTTATAATTTATTTTCTATAGAGTGAGACTAATGGAATTTATTTTATTATATAAATGGAACACAATTGGAATAAGAAACCAACATGATGAGAATCCTGAAAATGTTTGGGCACCAGAGCTTGAGGTGAATGAATAGATACTTCAGAGAATAGTAGAATCCTTTCAAGTTAGGGAAAGAAGGACAATAAGTGACGATCCATGAATATTGTATCATTCCATTTAGATCAAAAAATATTCTCCACCCATATTTTTTGGTGATTCAAAACTAGATAAAAGGAGGTTTTATTGAATAAAATTAAACTCAATGATTTCTTACTCACACGAGATGACCTAGAAGTCATGTTGGCATTGTATATCAAAGAATAACTTTTATGCATGTGGAGGGAATTATCAGTTCAGGAAAAATTGGAACTAATATTTTTGTTGATAGATTTTAAATTATTATTTATTAAAAACCCATAGACAACATGTTGAGGATATCAATAATTACATAAATATTTCATAAATATTATATTAACTCTCAGAGAAATTGTATATGTCAACATTTATGTATTTACTCTTCATTTCATATAATGTTGTTTCATGTGATTCATTAAAGAAATACATTATTTAATTGGGGGAAATGTCTCGATATTTATATGATTATTTCCATTTGTTTTATAATAGATTATATTTATATTATCATCAGGGAATCAATGGAATAAATAAACATATTAAGAGATAATTTTGTAAGAATAATGATGGTACCTATAGGAACTTTTGGGAACTCTATGGAAAGAAAGATGATTAAAAGTGACCCCTATTTAAAAGGTAGTAGGATGACTGATAATTAAATGGTTGGATGGTTCAATATTTAATCAAATCATATGAGTAATTTTGATGTTTTGAATGTGGAACTTTTAACCACATCAAGTAAGACTGTAGGAAACCACCTAGATCATACCATTATTGCAACTTGATGAGGTATATTTAGAGCTATTTTTGTATTGATCTGTGGTTGGGTGTCTGAGACCCATATTATGTGTCAAAGATATTGTATGATTGAATGAACAAAAGCAGAAAAATTATTATCATCAGTAAAGTCGTGCTATCTTTGGAAATTCCTTGAAAACCACAACTTATCAATAAGGAAAACCCCAATAATGTAATAAAAAACATAGTGTAGTGAATATGTAGTTATATTGAGGCGAGTAAGCTATTTTAGATCATCAATATAGACCAAATATTTTCAGAGGTATGAATATATTTAATTCTACACATATATACGATTTTATGATATGTGTGAATCCCATTCATTTATTTATTCTTGTGATATTGATGTTTAGGGTTTAAATTTTGAGATTATGTGTTCTATTTTGAAACATCAAACTCCTATTAGGAAATGATAATATAAAGAATTGTTATGTGAATAATGTTGTATAACTATTTATGGATCACATATGTTGTGGTATTTATATTTTATTGAGATGTATGTTTATGATATTACCATGGGTATGAATTGGTTGAAACGGTTTACAGAGCACCTCAAATGTTATACTTGAATTGTTTGTTTTACGACTAATGATGTAATTATAGATATCATAATATTATAAAGGAATATAATAAAAGTTGAAAATGAATTATAGGATCTAATGGTTGGAATTATCTCATAATATTTGGAATCATTTACCTTGGAATCCGAAAACATTATGGAATGTTGTATATTTCCAATAGTTGTTGATTAGTATGCAAGAAGTTTTCCCTAAAATATTATATGCGTTGACAACCATAATAAATGAGGAGTTTATGATTGATCTCTTATAAGGGACTATTATTATTTCCATTCCACCTTACCATATTACACAACCATATTTATGGTAATTGAATGTAAATAAGGGAGAGCTGGAATGATAAGGACTTATTCAACCTGGCATGTTTTCATGGGTTGTATCGAGTATGTGTGTTAAAATGGAAAATAAAACAATATGGGTTTTTGTTGATAATAATTATATTATCCATGTTTGGATATTGTATCACTATCTACATCAATCCATTAATTATAGATTTGATCAATCAAGGGTAACTACGTCGTTTAAAAATATTGACTTGTATACAAGATATCATGATAATTTGTCCTAAAATTTAGGATTTCTAATGAAATAATTTATTAGTACATATGGAAATTAATAAATTTTTATTATTCTTGTAGGTATTATGAATTCAAAATAATTCTTAATTGAATGTGTGAATCTAATATTTCCTAGATATCTATAATTATTTGTGGTGGGTTTTTATGACATTTTTTTTATTAATTTATAGGGTATGATCATAAACAAATTGAGAAATTATTTGTACTCTTGAAGGATAACAATAAAAATAAAAAGTAATTGAAAAATGATTATTGCATAAGATATGTAAATTTTCTTATACATGAAATTTCATAATGATGTACTTATATTTTATAGAGAATCTAGAAGAGGATATCTCTTTGAAACCGTATAACAAACTAGTCTTAACATAGATAAGTATTACACCATTCTTGATTAATATTCAATAAAATACAAAAATTCATGCTTGAGGCCATAATAGTTATTTTCTCTGGAAATAAGGAAACATGATCTTTTATCATTGGGAAAGACAATTAAAATATCCCATATAGATCTCAAAATTTATTACTTCTACCTAATAACATTCACCATAAAATAAGGATAACAAACATAAATAAATAAAGATATGAAATGCTCAGTGATGGTAAAAAAGGATGATATCTATATATAATCATGAGAATAATGGTGTGGTAACTTTATAATCCATATAGAATATTATCCCTTACATGTCAAAGATCATATACATGACTCATGGAAAAAGAATTGATACTTTATAAGGAATTAGTCATAAGGAAATGATGAACATAATCTATGAAAGTAAAAAATAGGAATAAAACATTGAATTGTGGCAAACACATAAGCATATTTGGTGATTTATATAGTAGTCAAATAGTTTGTACCGAGACCTTTTTTTAGAAAAGATCATTACCAGTATCAGCTAACACTCCATTCCAGCTCTGTATTATTGAACATACTTCACCCCTCGATGCAGCCCTGTATTTCTGAACTGAGTTCAACCATTGAGCCATAAATGTTTTAATTAAATAATTTACACATATTCTAGTCCTATTTTACTCTATCATATTCATTCTCCATTACAGCCCTGTAATACTATAGTGCGGTAATATCTCATTCCATCCACTTATATCTCATGAGATAAAAATATTTACCAAATGCATTGGAGGGGTAATTTGGTGTCACCCATTTTATAGAGAAATCATAAATACAAGTGACACAAAAAAAATAATGGCATAATCCATGCAATGAAATAGTTATCGTATACATATACAAAAATAAAAAATTGTGGAAACAATATTTGTTTCATAAGTATTTCATGTAAATATTAACTTGTGTTTGATAATTGAATATCATAATCATATAACTCATTAAATAGAAACATGATTCATAAGAATAATTCCATCAAAACGATAATACATTAAGTGAAAGCATATGGGTGGAAACACTAAATAGTTTCCTCATGATGGAACGAGTAATAGAATGTGACGTTATCTTATATGGGGAATAGTTTTGAAAGATAATTTTGACAAAATTTACAATGAATATATCCATTTTTCACTAAAAATTATTTTTAAAACATAAAATATTCTTAAAAACCATTTCCATTTAAATATATTTAATAACATATAATTGATTAATTGAAAACCAAAAAAATTTTAAAATTATTTTTCATATATAATTTATATCAATTATAATTTTAGAATAGTTTTTAAATCATTGTTTTTTAAAACAAATGATTTCCAAATGGGGAGAGAGACAAACAAATTTTACTAAAAAATGTTATATTAAGTAAAAAATACATAAAATGATAATAATACATGGATATATGATGAATAAAAATAGTATAATGAAACTCATGATTGTTTTTGAGAGATGGATCAATATATTTCATCAATTGAAGAATATACAAAAACAATCATGAAATGTGATCATATTGTCCCAATAAACTCTTATAACATGGTAAAATGGGATCATAATATACATGTAAGAAATTAAAATTACAGGAATCATAAAATATCTAGAAATAAATGTATTAGATGATATATCATTTAATATATAAGTTTTTAGACCTTAAATGTGAATTTAGATGCATAACAAAACATGTGTCTCAAAGAAGGAAAGTTGAGAAAATTTTTTTTACCGAATTAGTAATTTTAGAAACATAATACCCCTAAAACAATGGTCATAGATTGGAAATGTTAAGAACCATAAATTTATAAATAATATCAATATAAATACATCATGGTTAGTACATAAATAACACAAATGTGAATTTTTTATATGATGACATGTATATAATGGAAATAAAAAGTTGGACGATATCTGCATACAATGTGTCTTAACTATCATAATAGTCTTTTAAAATACCGATATAATAAAAAAATATTAAAAATATTTTACAAACCCATATTAATATATAATATAACATATATGGTTTTAATATAACCTAATATTAACCTCTTGTTAACCATCCTATGATATGGTTCCAGTTGAGGTAATATTTTCTTTGTTTTTCATATGTGTCTTCATTTGTTATATTGTTGGTCATCATACTAATAAGATTATTATTTAATTTAAAACCTAATATTAATATAATTATTATATGTCATATTTATTTTATAATAATGTTCATAAGATATATTTTTGTAATGGAAAACATTATTCTTGGAGATTGTATGTTATATATGGCCATGAACATTGTTTCCCTTATTGTTGAAACATGAAAATAATATGATATATATTAATATAAGAATATTGTATCATAAAATTTAAATTTTATTTTTATATATATCTTATAATTTAACTATACCCATCCTTAATACATGTCATGTAGTGTGTGAACAAATCACATCGCTAAAAGGGGTAGTAGTCCACACTACCTCAAACGAAATTAGCATATAAACACAAAATGTATAATTAAACATATGTGTGATAAAATATAATAAATAATATTGCATAAATAATAAATATAATAAATATAATATATAAACCTAGTTTTCATCAAATTTTCCACCATGAGAGGTGGTAACGTAAATTAAAAATTCATTGTTTAGTGTGGCGGTAGTTCGACGTACACATAAATTTTATGTTCGTCATCCATTATATAGAGATGAGGGTAATTTAAGGTTGAAAACGTAGCATAAAAACATAATAGTATATTATGGATATTGTTGTTTTTATATAGGCACGTAATAAATAATTTGTAGAGTTGGTGAAAGGAAATAAATGAAAGGACTTTAGAAAAGATGCAAAATCTTATTTGGGAAACTCATTTTGGAATGTACCAAAAGAATTATGTGGATTTAATTCATCAAAAGAAAAGGATAATATGAGGATGTGAAGGATTTGTGGATGTTTTTGGGAAATATATTGTCTTAAAATTATAGGTTTATGATGTGTGGTGATGTGGGATAGGTGGTGGCCTTTTATAGGGAACGAAATTGACTCACATGGAATTTTTCAAAACAAGTTAGGTGTACATATGTTCTTACCTAGAAAAAGTCATAAAAACCCATGATAATTAAATAATTTAAATATTATGTAATATTTATTTAGAGAGTGTGTTTTGGATAGGTTTATATTTAATTTTGGATAATAAGATTAAGGTTTCATCGCTAATTAATTTTAATTTGACATTTACCACTGTGAAATATTTTAATCACTTTTACTAATAATTTTCATAAAAAACCCGAGGGTATAATTAGAATCTAAATATTTTTTTTATTAAGATGGATTATTTTAGTTTTTGGATATTTAATACACTGAATAAGAAAAATTATGATTAATGTTAATCTCATAGATATGATGAACTTTCTGGTGTATAATGTTGAAATAATTTATAAAGTATAATAAATTATTATATTCAATTTCTATATGAAATTGATTATAATGACATAAATTGTATTAATTGAATTATAATTGATCTAATATAGACTTGAAATAAAATTATTATTTAATTTATCATTAGTAACTATTTATAAGAACATTACATTTTCCACTAAAAAGAAGTATTTTTTAAAATTAATCAAAAATGATGTTTCTAAAAAAAATCACATAATGTCACCCTAAAATAATTTTGATATTATAAATTAAAAAATAAATATTATTTTATCAAATTAAATTTATAAATTTTTCAATAACTAATTATACTATTAATATATTTTCAGTCAAGAAAACAGTATTTTTCATCCCAAAAGGTCATTAACAAAAATAATATTTTTCGTTATCAATATGTTTTATTTCATAAAAAAAAAATATATAATATTTGAAATTTAGTTATTAATATTAATATCACTACATTTAAAGAATAGTTTATACTTATATCCTTTAAAAATAATAATAAAATGATTCTTCACTAAAACGCGGTGTTGCATGTAACATACACCTGGACGGTGTTGCATATAGCGCAAGCCAAGTCATTTTTGCATATGGGGAAAGCCATGATGGTAGTACGTGTTGTGAAATTGATGTCAGTTTTTTATGAATGGAAAGATATAAAAAGTGATTTAATAAATAAATATATATATATCTATAAATAAATATTTTTAGTATAATTGGAGAAGAAAAATATCAAAAAGATTAATTAGTTCAAAAAATCAATTTATAAAATCAAGAGGTTTAACATTATACTCCATTAAATTGAATTTACACCTCACAATCCTTCTGTGATAGTAATGGTTTGATACTTGAACGTTTTATTCATAGAAACCCAAATCATAACAATGAATTATAAAACATTCATTAAAAAGGGAATCATGGAACCATATCATTTATCCAAAGTAATGTATAACATATTTTCCACATAGGAGAACATAGAATGAGAGTAATTGTTGGAAATGATGAAAATTAGTAAATATTTTAATGGTGTGATTGAGGTTTTTAATAAAAAACAATTAAATAATACAATAAAATTTTAGGGCATCAAATTCATAAATTATGGATGATTTAAAAGGCCATTAGTTAAACCAAAATAACTTATTAGAATAATGCATTTTCTTTTAATATTTATCCTAAAGATGTGTAATTATTTTATTGATCATGAATATATGGTAATATACTTAAATAAAACATTAATATAAATAGAATTTCATTTTTAGTTGTGCTTCGATCGATTTCTAATTCATCAATTACATAATTTAATGGAATTATATAACTAACATGGATTCTGAATGTAATAAAATATAATTGTTGTAGATCCTAAGGCATAAAAAATAAATGAAAAGTGTAACAATTAATTTTTAAATAGTATTCAAAATAATCATTATTAATACATCAATCTCTAAACCTACAAAATTATACTATTCATTCTTCATAAATAATAATTCATTAAAAAAAATTAAACCTTAACAATGACATCATGTAGGCCAGTAGTTTGTGTTAATCAATTTTGGTCTTTGAGTCATGGTTTCAAGATTGATATCCATGAATGAATTTATTGGTTATGGACCACAATACATGATTACTTTTTTGTAAAACAAAAATATTATAATTTTTAAATTTTGATAGACATCCTTGAAATAAGCTTATTCACTATGTATTCTTTAAAACAAGGTTTTCAATACAATATTAACACATTAGTACTTCCTCTGAAGATTGAAAAAAAATTCATTAATGTATAACCTTATAACCCTTCTAAAAGTTGAAAAATCCAAAACTATAATGATAATGTCATAAAAACAACTTACCATTGGTCACTCATATACACAAAATAGTTCATGGTTGTTTCATTCCAAACTTTTTAATAACTTCATTGATAATTATAAATAAACATGGAAATGAAATAAATCACTATAATCCACATTTGGAAAACACATATGCATTCATATTCTATAGATTACTATATATATTACATAAATCTAATATTTTTTTAACATCAACAATGAGATGATGAACTATTTATCAATTAATCATTAATGATTTCCAAGGTCATTAGTGTCGTCCAATTTAGTAGTTCATATCCAACATACAGTTATCTAAAATACATTATAAAAACATAATAAATATATTAAAATTTTTCATTCCTTTAACTATGTGTTTTCTATATACACCACTGTTACATAATATAACTTTTCCAATCCATTAAAAACATTCATCATGTTCTTTATATCTGATGTTAAAATAATGAATTTGAAAATCCACTTATATTTCACTATTCAAATATCATAATTCTTAAATACGAACACATAAAATAATTTATTATTCAACTTCATATTCTTCCATTTATATAGATTCTTCATTCTATTATACAAAACATATTTCCTTTCACATTTCATTTATTTTATTTTCATTATTTTCAATTTATCCATTACTCGCACCAACTTGTTGGTATCATTCATGAGATAAGACATTGGGTTTCATAATGACATTTTAATCCACTAATTATGTAGTTAAACAATCATAATATCTTAGGGAGGCTAATATTTTTGTCAATTTTACTAATAGAACTCTTTATTTTTTCCATTGATTTACTTGTTTGAGTCATCTTTACCATAGTAAAAAATTATCTCATTCCTCTGACACATTTCTTTAGGTGATAAGGTGAACATTGTTGACATATAAGAAACTGAGTCTTTTTCCCTCCATAGTCTCCATTACCCCATCTCAAAGAGAACACCTTCATCCTCTTCCTTGGGGTGTCTAAGAGCTAGTGAAGGTATAAATTATTAATCATATATTGTGAACAATTATTAGGAATGATTTCAGCATCACTATTGTGTCAAAATTAATGATAATTATTTAAACCCTAAAAATTATAAATAAATTCATTTGATGTAGATAATTTTAGTAGATTTCTAGGGACTATTTATATTCGAAGTTTTATGATGTTTATCACAAAATTAAAATTTTTACACTTATAAGATTTAAGAGAGTGACATGTTGTCACATTCTTTGGTTTTAAAAATAATTATATTATTTCTATGTCAAAATTCTATGAAATGAATCTAGTCCGACCATTAGGTGATATGGGTCATCTTTTATTCATCCAATAGGATTTTTTCAAGTGTGAGGGTAATTTTATAATCTTATTTTTACACTTAATTACCATATTTACCTTTAACTGTAATAAATAAAGATTACATTAGTTACTATTCATAATATCATAAAAATAAAAGTAACCTATTAACATAATTTGGACCAACTGAATCCAAATATGAAATCCGTTTTTCAATATTAAATAAAAATAATTTGTAGTAATTAATTTAAAATTATTCAGGTTTTTATGAAAATAGGTTTTAGAAGTTAAAACATTGTCATAGATTGAAATGTTTTTACCTACTAATTCAATCTAAATTTAATGATAATGACATTTATTATATTAAATGATAAAAATAAATTCATTTATAATTTCAATCCATTAAATATTATAATTTAACAATATAAATTATTGGGAGGAAAAAAGATGTTTTTAATTAACATATACAGAGTTTTTACTATTCATTAAAATATGAAAGCTATCAGAATAATATGAAAAATTTATCCAAATTAATTTTTTATATCCTAATTACAACGAAAAATTTTATTTCTTCAAGTGGAACTTATTAAATTTTAAAAGACTACTTTAAAAGTTGGTGTGCCATCAAAAGGCGACAAAACTGAATTTTTTGAAAAATACTTATTTTACCCGAAAAATTTATTTGGTTCTCGATCCATGTTCTAGGAAATATGTAACATTAATAATAATGTTATGAAATTTAAAATTCATTTAATACTATTCATAACTACTAGTTTATAATATTATAATAATATATTGTTGTTTAGTGAAACTCGGTATTGCGTACTACACATGCTATCGGGGTAGGTCGTGATTGTGTGTAACGCAAGCCAAGATAACATTGTGTGAAGTGAAAGATTCCTTTGATGTTGCGTTTAACATAATACATAAAAAAAATTATACTTCTCATAAAATATACTTCTCAATATAATCATATAACATGGTAACATGGGATCATACACTCTATGTATGGAAAGAAAACAACATGAAACATAAAATATAACGAATGAATGAAAATTCATGATATAACATATGAACATAAAGTACATACACCACAAAACATATTTTAGGGTCATAACAAAATATGTGTCTCGAAGAAGGAAAATTGAGAGAAAACTATGTTACCAATTTCCTTACATTTTAAAATATAATCCCCAAATAAAATATTTTTTAATTTATATGTGAATAACCATAATGTATTTTATAATATAAATAGAATATTATCATGGGATTTACATACACCACAATAAAGTAATTATTGAAGAATATAGCATGCATTTCACAGATATCAAATGTGAGATGAAATCCCTTTAACATGTGTCTTGACATTCATCATACTCATTCAAACCACCTTTATAATAAATTAAATTTTATTTTAAATAATATATAAATCAATATTGTTAAATAACATACCATATATGTTTTTATTATGACATTATATTACCCTCTTGTAAACAATCCCATGTAAGGTTTCATCTCATGTAATATTTTCTTTGTTTTCCATATATATCATAATTTGTTATATCATTGGCCCAAATACCTATATAATTACTCAATAATGTAAAAAATTATATAAATTTCATTTAGCTACAATATATTTATATCATATTAATATATATATATAATATATATGTACGAAATATAATTCACATTTCATGGAGATAGTAAGTCATACATATGCATGAAGGTTCTTTATGTTTTAATTGTTTTATTGAAAGAAAGAAGAATGAAAAATGAAATATTGAAATATATATGTATATAATGTCATTAATTTATAATTATAATGATATATATATATATATAATATAATTTATCTAAACCATTCATTTCTACATTTTATGTAGTGTGTGAATGAACAACATCATTTTGAGGAGGCGGTAGTCCAAACATCATCAAATGAAATTATCATATTAACACCCAATTGAAATTATAATTATATGAATTGTAAAAGGAATAAATATGATTAAATAATTATATTATATATATTATTGAATATTTTACCCATTTTCAATCGTATTATCCACCATTGTCCGAGGTATGAAAAATATTACTGTCATCATTTAGTGGCGTGGTAGTTCATTGTACCCAGAACTAATATGTTTTTCATCCATTAGATGGAGGTGTTTTTATGTGTAGGATGAAACCATGAAATAAAAATCATATTATATAGATGATATTGGTAGTTTTATCAATAAAAGAATAATGAAATTGGAGGTGGTGGAGAAATAAAATAACAAATGACATGAGAAAATATGTTAGCTCTTAATCGAGTAACTCATTTTCGATTTTTCCAAAAGGAATCCTTGGATTTCAATCATAAAAATAGAATTATTATAATAGTAATTATGAAATTTTGGGAATTATATTGGGAATATACTGGATTAATATATGAGGATTTATATTTGTGATGATATGGGAGAGTTGTCGACCTTTTTTAGGGAATGAAAAGGATTCAATTGGAATTTTTGTAAACAAGTTTGGAGTACACTTGTTATTACTTAAAAAAGTAATAAAAAACAAAAAATATATAATAGTTTGTTTCTGGCAGATATATTCCAATAAAATGGGTTTTTGAATAGTTTATAGGTCATTTTAAGTCATAATATTATGATTTATTACCAAATTAAGCATAATTTAACCTTACTCGCGGTGATTAATTTAAAATAAATTTTACTAATTATTTTGCTCATAAATCAACATGATATCACTATTATATAAGATATATACATATTAAATAGATGTATGTAATTTTTTAAAAAATTATATTCATAGAAATGGAAAATTTATTATAAATTCTAATCCCACTGAAGTGACAAAATTACATGATCATAATGTAAATTGAAGTTCACAGATTTATTATTTTCTAAAATTCAATTTAAATATGAAATTTATTATAATGAATATAATTTTGTTATAATATGTATAGAAGATATAATGTGACAATACAAAATGTAATATAATTTAAAATTAATAGTTAATAAAAATGATGTTTTTATTAAAAAGCATTATTTTCACTATTCATCAAAAAATGAGGTTTCATAGAAAAATCCCAAAAAATCACATTAATCATAATTTGACAACAAAAATAAATTAATGATGTTTTCTTAATGTAAATATATAATTATGTATTAAATTATTCTTATTATTAAAATAGTTTCATTCAATAAAACATTATTATTAAAAATAAATATGGCTTCACCAAATATCATATCATTTGTTATCAATATGTTTTAATTATATTGAAACATTATAACAAATATTTGAATAGTTTTATTTAATATTAATATCACTATATTGAATGGATATTTTATTCTTATGTCTTTTTATAATAATAGTAAAATTATTCTTTAAACTAACTTGTTGTCAGTGGTAACATACTCCAACTTGATGTTGCGTGTAGCACGGGCCAAGTTGGTATTAAGTATAGCATAATCCATGTTGATATTTAATTTAGCATAGGAAATGTGATTCACATATTAAAGGTATGTTTTAATTATTGTTTTAATATATATATATATATATATAACATTTTCATGTGTCACGTGGAATTTGAAATATTAAAAAAATAATATGAAAAAAAATAATTCACAAAATATTGTAGTATTACAAACCACCAAATAATTAATATTATATACTATGTTTTCAAATTCTAGATAGTTATTACTGATATTTTCTTCATTATATTTTATCACTAAGTTTACAAATGACAAATTTTAATAGGAAAAGGTATCGATTCCAATGGAATGATGAATATCAGAAGTCATTTCAAGAGAATATTGTTTTAAAAACAACAAAACTGATCACGGTTTATCCAAAATCATGATAAGAGTACATTGGCATATTTTGAATCCTTAATATTATGTTTTGGAAGCGTTATCAATCATGGAGATATTTTTATTTCATAAGGATCACCTACGGAGAGGATTCCTTATAAGAACTACCCCTCTTGTGAGTTGAATTATGAATATCAAGTCAATGATATGAAGACATGGATCCGGTTCTTATTTGGGGAAAACTAAAAAGTATTTATGAAACATAAAATATTTAAACATATTTTAACACTAATGTATTTGAATTAAATACATAGAATATTTTTATATTAACTATAGATGTTTTACATTGATATGATGTATACTCCTGGTAATGGAAATTATATAGAATATGCATGATAATAAATTCACAAGTTTATTTGGAAAAAAGTGATTTCATATTAGTGATATTTGATAACATTGATCAATTGCATACTCATATATTCTGAAGGTCGATGTATCATTTTAGAATTTAATTATTATTTTATTGAAATGAGAGTATATATATCTATGGTTTTTATGATATGTCTCCTAAGAATATAAAAAATATGATTCCATTTGAGTGATAGTGGAGCCTGTCATAATGTCAGATCACTTCATTTATTTTTTTTTGAATCTCATAAATTATAGAACATAATAGAAATTTATATCCAAAAATTTGTAAGAATTTATGGATTACAAGTGTTGATATTATCCGATTTATATTCATGGTTTATATATTTTTTAAAGAAATACATAAAACATCACTTTAGAGCCATGCTGACCATGAGAAATATGTATCATTCCTCGATAGATAGAAAATCGAAAGGGACTATATAATATTATCTGGAAATTCATTGGGATTTTGAAATGGGTTTTCATGGGTCAGGTGAGGGGCTGGTACCTTTATTTTATTATTCATTCAAATAAATATAATTATGTACTTATAAATATTGATCCTTTTGAAGCATTATATGGATGCTCTTATCATTATCCATTTTGTTAGGTAGAAATAGTTGCAACTTAACATGTTTTGTTGAGCGTTATTCAAGAGACAACAAAGAAGATTTATTAGATTGTGAAAATGATTGATATGACTCATGGTCATAAAAAAATTTATGCAGATCATATTTTATGATCATTGTAATTTGAGGTAATTGATCATGGGTTCTTGATAATCTCTTCAAGGATTAGGGATAATTGATTTGGGAAGCATATAATTTTATCTCCTGAATACATAGTAATATTTAAGATTAATGAATATGTTTATGAGGTGGAATATTAGTTTTATTTTATAATATAGTTCATTGAGGTGAAAAAAATTGTTATAAATATCTCATTCGAAAAATAATCATCCCAATCGTGATAATGTAATTCAATGGGATCACATTGTCAAAGAGATAGATGCTCTATTAATTTATATGATTGTTTAGATTGTGGATAGGAAAGATAAAATTGTCCACTGGAAAGTCATCTTCCCATTATGGGTTTTTTTGTAAACATGGTCAGATTAATGTAGAAACATGGATATGAGTGAATGAAATGGTTGAGAATGACCTATAATATTTTAGGAAAGATGGGGTTTTAAAATTATTGAGGACATAAATTCGAATTGTAGAATGAATTTATCACACAAGGTTTCAATAATGTATCCCTTTGTTTATGTATTTAATGTATGTAATGTATCTAAGTGACAAATGGGAAGGATTAGAGGACCATTGGAATATTTTTTGGATTTTCAAGAGGTTTATGATTTGAGAAATTGTAGAAGAACGTATGCTTGTCTTACAATACAATTGTAAAAATTAAGAAAGTGGGAGATGGGTAGGATCTTTTTTAGATGGATGGTTTGGGATAACAATGTGGTCACCGCAATGAACCTTTTCATGTTTGGGAAGAGGAATTTTCATTGCTACCACATTGTTTTCTTAAATGTGCTCTATAACCTTTCTATACTAAAATTTAAATATGAAATTTGGGGATCTATCATGGTTTTACACAATAATACTTTTTTCCCAAGTTAAATAATATCATTAATTCCTCCAACCACAATGGTTGTGGATAACATTCCTCTAGATCTGGGAATTATATGGTTGAAAATAAGGTCGATCTGAAGCCCGTTTCTTTGGTAAGTCTTCATTAAATGTAATTTTACATTAATCTATTCTTTTTCCATTTATTTGATTCCATGATAAACTCCATTTAGGATTTTATATGAAATATTATGCAAATAATGTTGATATTTGACTACGATCAGGTTGGGGAGTGAGATCTATGCCAATGTTTTTTTGATTTATGACGTTTTGTTGATGAATTTGTGTTATTCCTCATTTTGACCATTGTTTTTGAGGTAGGTGGAACCACTCCCATATCTTTTTATTAGAAATTGAAGTCAAAGAATCAAATTTTTTCAATTACATTGAACTATTTTTGGATTTTTTGTCAAATTATTTGTTGAACCCATATTTGGTAATTTTTTTCATATTGTGAAATTGCTTGTTATATATAATTAATAAATGAATTTAAAATGAAAATATCAAAAAATGGTGATTTTAATTATTTATAGAATTTGTTTTGGGAATTATTTTAACTATCACCTAGGCATGAAAGTAGGGATGTGTGGAAGAGTGTATTTGATTTGATTAATCCAAATATATTGTGAAATGGTTTGAATTATTTTTTTGGTTGTTTTTCATGAAACGTTTTTGGTCAAAAAGTTCTAGGACCTTATTTAAATTCTTAAAAATAATTTAATTTGTTTTATATAAATTGTTTTATGTAAATGTGATGACTTGTTTTATCGTTTTGGCATGAGTAGAAAAGTTAATTGGGAAAAAACTACTACGTTTAATTTCTCACCCTATACATTAGAACAATTATGTGTTTTAATATATTATTTATGAGGACACATGTACTGTTAAGGTATCTTATGTTTTTAGTGAATATTAATAACACCCTAGCATTGATGGTGGAGTTGGAGCATGAAGGATTTTGGGAGACATGGAGTTGTGTCTCCCGATTCCATATTTGTTACATTTTTATTTGGTATTATACTTTTAAATTAGTTTAGTTTCAGATTTTACATTAGTATGGTCTATTATTTGATGAATTATATTTTTTATTCATTGTTAAAATTTATCATATATTAATTTTTTAGTTATCATATTTATTGTTTGGTTGTAATGTTTTCAGATGGAAAATCATCATCCAATAGCTTATGAATCCACTACCATTTATTTCCATTAGTTGGAGTCTTGGGGATGTTAACAAAGGATATGTATCATGTCTTCCTCATATCAATCCAATAAAAATGGTTGGGATGTCTCACAATGAATCATTATTAATTTAACGTTCTAGTGTCATATTCTATAAAATAGTTTCTTTAATTTCATTTTTTGACACAAGAAAATTGGATTCCTCTATATATGATATATACATAATCAAATAAAATAATATTAAATGAAAATCTGATATAAAATATATTGTGAGATGCACACACTCGTAAGATAATTTAACGTTTTAAATAGAAGCCATTTAAAATATTTAACTTAATTTTTTAAATAAATCACAAATTGAAATCATGAATTACATGGAAAATAAAATAAAATATTAGTGTGTGACTATAAAATAATTTAATATTTAATGATATTGATGAATGTTATTTTATTTTCAAAATAAGTAATGTTAAAAAGAATTATATATTGAAATGATACTTGAAATGGTAAATTTTTTAACTCTCAAAATCCCATACAAAATGAGAGTCATGTTTCAATATTTAAAATCGGAACAAACTTTTAAATCACTTATATAAATTTATAAATTATAATTTTAATATATCTTTCAAATCATAAAATTTTGAAAATAAAATAAACGTTTTATGTAAAACTAAAATATGAATTATCAAAATTAACTACCATTAAATTAAATAAATATATTTAAACTCCTTAAAAAATTGTCAATAAAGAAGATAACATATTGTAATTTCACAAAATCGTATGGAAATTAAATAAAGGACGTTTTTATAAATATATCTCCATGGTGGGTGGGATGAAGGTTATAAAAAATTATTTTTAAATCCATTATTTCTTATCTATTATTTGTTACAAAATATTTCTTAATTAGAATTTGATGAATATTATATCAATGATCAGTTATAATAATCAGTCTTCCTCAATGAATCAATAACTATAATATGAAACATTTCTATAATTTCATCTTAGTTATATCCCTCAACCCAAAAAAGAAATTATATAGATAATAATTATTTATTGAAATGAATAGAATTATTGAAAAAAATATATCTTCTGTTACGATATATTTGGATTTCATATGAGCTCAAGAAAGACCCAGGTAGTGAATTTAAAATAGAAACTTTTTTATATTTATATTATCATGTTTATGATTAGTAGTAAATTACTTAAATCTATTAGAGCTATTATTCATCAATATTTTTCCTTACACAATTAATATTTCCATTTATTTCAAAGTTGTTTTTAATATATACATATATTTATTTTTGACCTAATTCCATGAATTATCACATGAAAATGATAATGTTTTCATTATAATAATTTTATTAATTTGTTTTATAATTAAATGATGTCCCCAATACTTCATATATATATTTACCAATATAATTATATAAATTAAAATAACATCCTTTTAGCCTAAGGGGAATAATTAATATTGAATTAAGAAATATTCATATTATAGTAGGTTTCATCCCATCTGACATCATGTGATCCAAAATTATCCATACACCCAATTCCTTTTTTAATTTATATAATAATATTACATGACATAAAATACCCCACTATATCTATTTATAGAATAACATGATAATGGTATTATGTTACAATTATGGGGTCATCATATTTTGATGAAAATATCATCATCGTTTTAATAAATGTATTTGTGCTTCAACAATATATATATATATATATATATACATTTTTTTAATAATAATATAACAATATTAAATGTTGTGATATTTTAGATGAATCCATGAATTTGATCTATGAGAATATGTCAGTCATATCGTATTTCCCTAGATCAGCATTTATTTTTTATGTTGAAGATATTGTATTTTCAAATTTCATATCCCATATTTACCTCAAATTCAGGCTTGTAAAAAAATATATTTCATTTTTTTTTCTTATTATCCAATTAGAATAATAATGGAATTATAGTTTCCTGGATCTCCCCCGACCCAAGTCTTTAGGTTTGATTAACAACCCCTGATATATCACCTACTCTCAATAACCCATCGGTACCCAGGTTCATGCTCACCATGTGTTAACTCTATTAATCGACTTACTAATCATGTATATTTCACACAAGAATGACTAATTTGAGAATAATTTTTTATATATCAATTTAAATTATTCCTCTACATCTATTTATAGTTTTAATAGAATACATAAATAAGATATGTGATATATAATTAATTAATTAGATTTCTCATTATTATAATTGAAATATTATTTTTTTTAATTAACTAAAAAAATACACTTAATAAGATTAATGATTAACTCATTATTTCAATAATTAAACATACTTTAACACATTCAATTAAAACATTTTAGTGATTTTTAAATTATTTTTTGTATAATAACTTTATATATTATGATATTTTATTTATTATAAATGTTTGTATATATTTATTAATATTAAATATATTCAATAATTGTATATAAATCAATGCTAATTTCAAATATACTCTAATTATTTAATATTAGTAATTTTATTTTATTATAGTTCTACTTCCAAAATTTAAAATTTATAATTTCTAGATAGTAAATTTATATTAATATTAAATTTTACATTATTATTAATCATTATGTGCATAATTCATAGTAAAAATTTATAAACCATAATATTTATATTCTTCAATAAATTTTATTATAATAAATTAGATAGTTTTTTTAAAATATATTTTTTCAAATTTATATTATACACCTCTTATTACATTATGTTTATGTTATTTTTTTTTAAAATATTCTTTACATTTCATAGTAAATGTTCATGGAATTTTATATTTATCAGATATTAATATTTATCAAAAAATAATTATAAATCAATTAATTTTATTAACATATGATACATAAACAAATTTGAAATATAGTTATATTATAATAGTGTTAATTGAAATATTTTATATATAGAATCTAATTTGACAAACACATATCTATTATTCCTATATATTGTGAAACTACATTTAATTTATTTAATTACATACTTTTGGAAGGATCACATTAGAATTACAATCAATGGAAAAATTTTAAAGTCTATATTATCTAAAACTACGACATGTTTTTCAATAAATTATTTAGAATTTTAATTACATCATATAATACAATGAAAATTCATTTTTTTTCATTTATCTGCATGATGACTATCGACATCACCATATGATCTATCATCATGGATTAATATTTTGATCCATTATATAATCACTTGGATTCAATGTTTTTATATTTTTTTGACACTTTCTATTTTCCTGATAATGTGTTATATTCTTGTTTTATTTCACAAAATCATTGATGTAATATAATATTTATTTATTATAATTATATATATTTTATGTAGAATTGAATTAAATTTTATAAATGTTAGTTAATATTTGGATAACATTTTTTTTAAAACGTGTCTGTAAATATGAAAATATATTTGTTGTAAAAATTCATATATTTACTAAAACATGTGATGTTATACATTAACCCAACACATTCATGTTGGGGATTCCTTTAGCATTTTTAATAACATGAGTGAGTCTATTTGGATGTGCATTAATTACATTGAGATCAATTAAATTTCTATAATAAACCATTTTAATATTCCACATATTGATTACAGAATTTTTCAACTATAAGGTGCTCTATATTTTTTCAAAGATAAAGTCACTTTATCAGTGGCACTAATTTCTTACAATATAAGAAAATATAAATGATATGGAATTTCGTTTGAGGAATGGATGCTATATTTTTTTATTCTATAGAAATAAACTATGAACCCCCACGTTCTTATATATATGATTATTATATTATTGAAAGACAGTTATAATAATTTTCTTTGTTTATTAATGATTTCATATTATATTGTAAAATATAATATGAGAATAATATTCAATTCATATTTCCCCTTGATATTCTTAGAGAAAATTAGATATATGTAATATTTATAAGGGGTAATCATTTTCATTAGGAATTTTTTTTTCATCACTATATTATCTCCTAGGATGAGTACAAACGATTCTATCTAAGAGAAAATCCACCCATAAATTTCCCACAATGAGGTATATAACAGATATAAATATATTATATGAATTAAAAGATTACTATAAGTGATTTGATAAATCATATACCCAGTTTCTACCCCATTAACTAAGTCTGCATGTGGGGGGTAATATTTTTATTGGATAATCATTTTGAAAAATGTTTGTATGATTTAAACCTAATATTGGTTACTGAAATTATATTTCAATTAAAAAAAGAAGGAAATACTTGTGACATTGAGTGGTGAAATATATAATAGACAAAGATTTGTAATTATGTAAAATAAAAGAGTTATTACATAAATAATATGGTTCAATGAAATCCATGATAATAATTATCTCAAAATTTATCTTCAATTGGTATCCATAATCATTTCCAGGATAATATTGTTCAATTCTATCTATGGTTATAGATATTCAAAAATTTAAATACATTGATTTAGACATAATAATATTGCATTACGAACTCTTAATAATGTGGAAAAGATAGCTAGAGTTATATGAAAATTTGTATTTTCTAATTATTCACTACTGTTATAAGGAAACGTGGTTGTTCGTACCTTGATAATGAGGTATATAGTTAATAATTTATTGAAGGATTAAAAGTGAAAACATATAAATTTAATTAATGAATATTTATATTGGATTTTTTTGGTAATGTGAATCAGAAATCCTTTTTCCAAATTATTCTAAAACAATATTTTTTTTAATATAAAATGATCACAACAAGATTTCCTAATTTTAAAATAGAAATTAAATACTATGAAGGAAAATAATTTAGAAAAAAATTTATATAATATATATATATATATATATATATATTAAATGATAACATCTACCTCTTCCATAACTGAGTTAAATAGATAATATTGAGAATAATGTTATAGTTTAAATTTATCTATATAGCATGTTATATCCATGATGCTGATATATTTAGGAGAAAATATTTTTATAGGAAATATGCATTAGTAAATGTTTGACTATTTATCCTGATGCATTTTTTATTATCATGTAGAGAGAATGAGATAGAATCCAAAAGGATTTATGATTTCCATCCTTATTCATAAGTGAAAATGGGATGATATTTCAATGGAAATTTTCAATGATCTATTGAATAATATTTGAAAAAATGATATTTTTTTAGTTTTTTTGGATAATTTTTCTTTGTTTACTATTATCTTTCTATAATGGAGAATCCTCTTCATTAGAACCATGAATGGATCTCAATTAAATATTTTATAAGCCCCTAGGACGATTCTTGGTAAATTCAAAGAAATTATTATAAAAATTATATGTTGAAATTTAGGAAGAGTAATCTAAATTCTCTAAAAAATGAAATACATTTGAATAATTCTTAAAACCCATAAATTAAATGATTGTCTAAAAGGACTATTCACTCCTTATAATAAGTTTTGAGGTAATTATCTATTAATTATCAATGTATGTGGGATTGGTATTTATATTATATATATTAGTATTCAAATAATGGATTCTATGGAAGCATTATAATGGAACAATAATGAGAATAAATGACATAGTTAATTTTAAGAATGATCTTAAAGAATTGAAGGTAGTAGGCCTAAATCCTATTGATCATAAAATTGTGAAATTATAATATATTCAAAATTATATCAATATATTTCAATGTATACAACAAAACTATATATATAATCAATCAAAGGTTTTGAAACCTAAAATCGTAGAATATGTCATCTTAATATATTCTCTATAGAAATGATTTATGGTTATCTGTAAAACAATGATTTTATGAAGTAGGTGTATTGGGCCTTTTAAATTTATAAACACAATTTAAGGCAACCCCTAATGTTATTTATTCAATAAAAATATATAAATGCATAATTACTTCAATAATTCAATATCGAGGATGTCCATACTAGATAAAAAATTAGTAACAACCATTTATGAATTAGATTTGTAAAAAGACTTTTTTTAAAATGTAGTGCGTAATGAAAAAATTTAAATAAGATATCATGTCTAAATGAAAACAACTACTTTATTGTAAATTCAATATATTAAAATATTATTAAGCATAAGATAATTTTTATCAAGTAATTAATATCCATAATTTATGATGAAATTATATAATATTTGTTATTGTAATATCTAATACTATATATTAATAGAATGATAATAAACCACTAAACTATATTATATTCTAAATTCTATTTCTATAAAAAACTAGTTCCCTAGTATTTATAATAATGTAAAATAAAAAATAATTTGAAATTTAATTTTATAACATGGATATGATAATTGAGTTTATATTCTTAAAATAATCATAGTCCAGATTTTAGAGATGTTCTAAAAATGGTTGATTTTTGGATGAATAATATTATTTTTACAAATCAATATAATATAAATGAAATACAAAATATATTGGAATGAAAATAATGATTTTGAAACATTTTAATGATATTATATATATTTTTGCAGTAAAATGTTTTATATTGAAAAAAATTATTGAATTTAGAAAACTATTTTTGACATTTTATACCCAATATTATGCTATATTCCCATAAAATAATTTTCATATTCTTTTCATTATTTATTTAATTTCAATAGTATATTTTTTTTAATTACATAGATATTATATTAATTATCCATTTATTATTTATAATTTAATTTATTTTATAAAATAATGTTCTATACATGTTTTATTGTGAATTAAGTTTTTTTATAAATTAAAAGAATTTAAAAAAAATTCCTAAGTAATTTTTACATATATTCAAATAAATTATCACATCCATAGTAAAATTAATTTGTAAAATTGAATTCCAAAATATTATCCATAATATTCAATTTATGGAAAATGGACCATATAATATTTATTCATAATTAATATTTACCATATGAAATTTTACCACCATGGTAAACGTTAAGAAATTCAATGATATAGTTCAAGTTATATTTAAATATTCACATTTCACTATAAATAGTTTTACTATTATTGTATATGTCATTATGAACCATAAATTTTAAGATATTTTTAATTTTTTCATATTTGGTTCATTGGTCCCATAAAAATAAATTAATATTATTTTAATCTTTTGATTATTAATTATGGTGTCACTCCATGAAATTATAAAATAACATCCATACCAAAACATATAATAAAAAACTAAATAAACATTTGATCTAAAAATATCTACCTAGATACCATTGAATAACCATTATCCATTCCCTTGAGTTTTTTTATCTCACGAAAGACCAATGTATACAAGATTATGAAGTAATACAATAGAGGATATCCATGGATATAGTAATCATATTAACTGAGCTCATTGATGTATCAGTATGTTTCAAATTCTAAAAAATATTCTATAATAATAAAAAAACAATGGGTCAATAAAGAATATTATATAATTTTCTAACTATGATATTAAAACAATTTTATACCTTAACATGATATGTATGGAACTAAAAATGTTTACAGTTCATACATGACGTCTATCCCGGGTATTCAATCTCCTTCGTTCCGCCCCTTCTCAAATCCCGACCTTCTACCTTCTTTTCCGCAAATTGAGTTATGCCCGAAGGCTCCAGAACTCGTTGAGGGTTTCCCGAATCTCCCCATTTCGAACTCAGAGTTCACAGAATCAACCGCTCTTCTGAAGCTCACCCTTGTTGCTCGGTTCAAGCAGAGACGACCATCAATTGATTCCTTCGACAGGTTCGTTTTCAATGCTTGGGGTCTCCAGGAGCGGGCAACTGTTGGTTTGCTCGATTATAGGCATATCATGATCCGCTTCTCCTCTGAGGATGATATTATCCGCGCCTGGTCTAGGGCGACCCGGAGTTGCAATGGTTGCCGTTTCTTCTTATTCCGCTGGTCGTTTGACTTCCACATGAATCGTGACCCACCGTCGGCTGCGATTTGGGTTAGTTTCCCTCATCTTCCTTTACCGTTTCAAAATCCTGCAATCATAAGGATGCTCGGAAATCTCGTCGGAAGATATCTTTGCTCGGATAGCCGAACAGAGGCAGTGTGTCACCCAGTTTACCCGAGGGTTTTTGTTGAGATGGATGTATCAAAGGCTCCCTTCGATTTTGTCTGGATAACAATTGGGGAGGAATACAGGTGTAAACAGCAAGTTGTGTATGAGGGATGGACCAACTTCTGTTCTACCTGTAGGAGGCTGGGGCATATCTCGGACGTGTGCCGGCAGGGATCGTCTTCGATGGAGGGTAGGAGAGGTAACTCCCATTCCAGGGGTGTTTGGTACAAGGGTGGGCAGGATGCGAACTCATTAGTGGGCAATGGTAAGGGGAAGGAACCAGTGGTATGCGGGTTTCTGATCTCAGAACAGCAGGTCATGGGTGTCGAGAACAGAACCCAATACCCTCAACCACGGCAGCTGACCGATGAGGCTTTTCCTGTGCAAGAGGCAGGGGACTGTAGTATGATGAGAATGGGCTGCCTTACTGCAGATGTGTCCACAGTTGCACCTCTGAGGGGTGGTGTGATCAACACTAATCCTGGACATAGCAGTGCCCAGGCCACCCCTGCAGACCGGCCTCATGCCGACTTGGATCCTCATAAGTCAAGTGAGGTCAAGGTCCCAATGGGGCTGGGGGCATATCAGGAGGAGGTTGGATTGGATAAGTTCAAAGGGAAGGCTCATTTACCTGAGGATGCTGCAGATTTACCTTCGGATTCTGTTGGGAATTGCAGGAGGGAAACTGGACACTCCGAGGTGGTGAACCTGGATACTGCTTGCCAGTATATGGGAAGGGGTCTCGAGGCAGCACACAACCCCGGTGACTGCTCCATGGAGGCTGGTGCGGGGAGTAAGCGGTTGGAGGAAGGTCTGCTCAATGTTGGCAGGGCAGAACAGGTCTCTCAGGAGGGGATGGGGGAGGACGAACCTGGTGCTATGCAGGAGGAGGTCTTGGAAACTCCTCTCCTAACCAGTGCTGAGGAAATAGGGGGACCAGTCTCGGGCTCTCAGGCAGGGGGAGCAGTTTCTCCAACTCGAACTCCGGTCAATCTGAGCAACAGATTTGCCAGTCTTGCTATGATAGAGCACCAAGAGGAGCCCCATGAAGAAACCCAGGAGGTCAGTAAAGTCTATTCTGAAGGAGAACAAGGTCTGAAGAGCAATAGGAGTGACAAGAGGAGGAGGGGTAAGAAGAACTACTCCTCCCTGCCACCTCCTATGAAGACTCGGTCAGCTAAAAGGACAGTGGCCGAGGAGATGGGAAGCGGGGTTGGATGTCATTCAACTTCATCTGGTAAGTCTGACCCATCCTTGGACTTGATATTGTCCTCAGATGAGAAGGTGGAAGAGCAGGTTCTATATCTCAATGCTTCGGAGGAGGATGCAGCTAGGATTATGGGTCGGACCATTGACGTGAATCTCAATGAGGAGCAATATAAATGGGTTGACAAACAAGATATGATTCTAGTTGGCGGCTTCAACAAGGGGGTGATCAAACTCGAGGAGTATATCCAGGAATGGAACAAGATGACTTCTGCACTTGAAGATCTGCTAAGGGAGGAACCTCACTATCAGGTATTCTTCTTATCGTGGAAGCTTTTTAGGTATATGGGCTCTGGCAGAATCAAATTGTTTATCAATGATTCTGAAATCTCTGTTGATGTGTGTGGGAAAGTATGAGGGCCGGACTGGCTCCGATGAGCTGGAGTACACCTCTGTCCACTTTGCAGGCCATTTGGGACTTGGATGAATTTGAGGGAGGGCTTTGCCTTCGGGAGGGACCATGCTTGCATGGGATCGCCGAGTGGTCCTGCATTGGGGTTGGTAGTGTTTTCTTTGCTTGGTCGGGTCTGTTTCTAGTTTTCTGCTTGGGTGTTTTTGTTGTATACTGAACCTTTCAGTTTCTCACTTTTCCCACAAAAGTGTTTTCTTAATAAAAAAAAAATAAGTTTCAGGAAGGCAACTCAATAAATGACATATTTAATTTTTCATATCCTAATTACATCTATGTTGAAAAAAAAATTTATTTTATGAATATGATATATATTTCATTATTATCATTATAGAGGTTAATAACAATTATAAAAACTTCAAGTACCCGAACCACCAAATAAATTCACTTTTAACAATTAAAAACAAAATAATATATTCTGACAACCTATTATATGAAAATTTGAAAATTGAATAAAGGAGTGAGTGATATAATATAATAAATATATAAATATTTATATTAAATAGATTACTAATGAGAATAAAATTTTTACATAGGATGGTGTAATGAATCAAACCAAGTAGGAATCCAAAATAAAGGTTTATTTTAATATCATTCTTTTATACTAAATAGATATGCTATAATATTCATTATTGAAATTAAAAATAATTATTCACAGAATCAAAATATGTTTTCTTCACCCATGGTTAATTAAATTCTGTATGAATATTCATACCATTCTCCATATCATTGGTACAAAATATCACTAATATAATGTTTATATATATATATGTTAGACCATATTTTTATTATTTGGTTGGAAATATAATATTTTCATGAATATATTCATTATTTTATTTCTAGAATTTTATTTCATATTTTTTAATGAATTAAAAATCAAACATCAACGATAATTGAAATTTATTTTTATTTTTAAATTGTACCGTCATCGTATTTTTACTATTATATTTTTTGGAATTTATTCACAAAATAGATAAATAAATATCCCTTTGACATTTTATGCAAGAACAAATTATCACACCATTATAACTAATCACAATTATATAGATTCCCTTCTAGGATTTGATGAGTTTATAATGTAATATGTATTTATATTATTCATGGAATATTACTTTTTTATAAAAAATATAATGGTTGTTATTTCATAATTTTTTTGGAATGAAATTGATTTTAATTATGTATATTTTTATTTTCCCATACACATTTTAGTACAAAAGATATTATTTTTTGGAAGATTCAAATATTCTAAATTATTTTATAAATAATTTGTTAGATTATTACATTAATCATTAAAAATTGAGTAATATATGTTATTTTAAAAAATATTTTATTCATAATTCTTAATGATTTTTATGAAATCAATTATTAGTGATTGTCTTGAATTTTATCCATTATTTTAAAAATTGATTGAATTTACTATAAAATAATATTTTTAAAGAATTGATGAAATCATTTCACTTATTTATAATTTTTGGTCTATAAATATTATTTTTTTAGTAATGTATTATTAGTTCGTTAGTATAATTAATGTTATATTATCTACCAATTTTTATCATAAACTGACATTATGTTACTTACAGGTAAATATGTTCAAATATAATATGGATAAATATATATTTTTATCTATTATAATAGTTATTATATAATATATTTCATTTTATATACGGAATGAATTGGATAAATCCTAATTAGTATTTTATTAAAATTATTAGGTAAGTATTTGTTAGTTGTATATTTGATTTATTTAATTATGTATTTATTACATATGAATATTGTATATTATTTTATTTTCCATTGAAAAAAATGAGTAAATAAATGCGTATTTTTTTGGGTTAGGGTAAAATATGACTTTATTACATGAGTAAGTGACATGTTTTTACTATTATAACCCCTCAATTCCTTGAGAATGATCTCATGAGACAATGAGTTTTCATGATAAAAACGAATATTTGGGTATATAGTGTATTCTGACTGATATATTTAAATTTTTCCTATTTTGAGCCCTAGTATAGTATTCACATGGCTAAAATTGTGCATTAATTGAATAATAAATTATTTATTAGTCTTAAATTAGTAAATAAATAATTTTATCTATTGGTATTTTCTGTACTGAAGTAATTGACTAAATTTTAATTGTATTATTTATTTGCCTTTCTATATCATTCATTCCTTATGATTTAATGTGATCTTTCTCTGTACACAACCCTATATTGATAATTTTAGCTCACCCAATTTTTTTCTGTTCCCATTTTATAAATAAGTGATCATTGAATGGAATATATTATTTAATAAAATAAATAAAAAAATATTCCTAATTATATGATATATATTAAATTTCAAATAGTATATGTCATTAATTTTATTATCTAGATTGTATAGACATATAAATTATTAATACAATGGTATGTGACATATTTCATTTTATATAAATTTGAAAATAAAACAATGTAAACAATAATTAAAGGTGACTATATTCCCTATTGTTATATTTAGTCTTATAATAAAAAAATCATTATATTGAATGTAATTAACCATATATTTTTTTTTTCAGGAAACAGATCATATTTCTAATGACCAGGCCCATAAAATATTTAATAATTTTTTCGAAGGTTTTCAGATTTTATGGGGGATTTTATAAGTGATCATGTCATTTGAGGGCTTTCTTGACATTTATGAGGAATAAATGTTTTTGTAAAATATATTAGAGTTCCATATTGAGGGTTGTTTTGGCATGGATGTGATCTTTTATATAATTGGTTATAAGAACACACCCTATGGAGGGTGTGGTTATGGGATTTTTAGTCATGTGTTCTAACAATGAACCACAAAAAATTGGAAATACCTATAGGAGGGTCTTGAAAAAGGTATGGTGGTTTGGGAGAGAGCCTCTATGAAATGGGTTGAAGAGGAAAATAAATTATTTTCCATGGAAATTTAAGGGGGAAAAACAACATACAAGGCCCAATGGCATTTTGTAAAGACATTGTGAATATCTATAGAACCATAATGTCCCAAACCATGTCGATTTCTAGGATATAGTAGAGGTAACATATCATTTTAAAAAGGCTATCAAGTCATGATATCAAGAAAATGAATCATCTCTTACATTTAATGGAAGTATAAAATAGTATTTTTTACCCATTACACCATGGTGTAGTCCATAGTGTCATTCATATAAAAAATTGGTTTCTTATTCCCATTTTATTATTTTCTGATATTCCCCCAACTCTTGGATGAATACATAACTTTATCAAATTCTCTAGTCATAGGCCCCAGTGACTTAACCGCTTTTTTAATTTAGATCACTAATAATAGTTCCATATTGATCAAAGTAACCTTTATTTACTAATTTTCTCCCATCCCTTTCTATTTTATCATTGTTATCACTTTAATGGGCTTCTCCCTATATGGGTGGTTTGTGATGGTGGAATGATGTTTATATGTGTATGTGGGTGATATCCTCACAAATCTAATGGGACATATTTTTTACATTTTTCATATATTGATGAGTCTGATTACTATTATTTATTAATTAGGATCATGTAGTTAATTGATATTTTATTGTGTTTTCATAAATTGTGTAATCATTTATGTGATTTTTTATTTTAGTAACCATTCATTTAAATGGATTGGAAAATAAATATAGCTAATTCATTTGATTCCCATTGAATAAATTATTTATTTAGAACTACTTTGAAATTAAATACGTAAATATGATATATGTCCTTTTTTAAAATAGAAATTTCTGTGTTTAGGATGTGTTTTGATATGGATCTGTTGGGGAAAGGTTGTGATGCACAATAGATGTGATGTGTACAGGTGGTGATGAGATGTTGTTGTATTGAGAAGTGGTTGTGAAGCTTATTGATTTCAATGATATGTAGTCTTGGAGTGTAGTTATTGTTACATGGGAAATTTTGACATGAGTAGGGGTAATTATATTAATGTAAAGTTCAAGATTCATGGTGTCATCTAATTAAATGAAAATGGTAAAATTTTAATGGTGTGGTTTGGAATGTAAAATTAATCCATGAAATAAATTAATCTGTGTGATTAATTTTATTATTATTGTCTATTAATGAATATTTTTGATGAATGTGAAAGGTTAATGGTTTTTTTGAAACAACATAAATTGAGAGGGTAGGGTGGTAATGTGGATTTTTGTTTTATAGTGTAGCCAAATTCATTTTGAGAAAACATCATAGGTGGTTTATTTTGTGAGAGTGTATTCTATTTTTTCTGGTTTTGGATGTTTATTTTCAATAATATCATAGGATTTTAATTTATTTATAACTACTAAATATTATATTTTCATTATGATTACCCATAATCAATCCACCCATTTCGAGTGTTATGCACTAATTCCCAAATAATCTAGTAGTGATTTTCAGGGCATATTTTCTTTTGGGGATTGAAAGAATTATGGATGCCCCCTCTTACCAAAATTATATTATAGGGTATTCATTAATGTTTTTATTTTATAGGTCATTTATATAGTGATATTTGGTTATGGATTATGATACAGATTAGGTGTTTTATAATTTGTGTTAGGCACAGTTGGAGGAGGGAACATGGTTAATGTATTTCATGTATATTATAAAATAAAATTTAGATATATGGTTGTTGACATTGTACAATGTTCATGTGATGGATAGATATATGTTGAATTCATAGAAAGAAGATGTTTCCAATTAGTATTTAAGAGGAATGTGATGTCCAATTTAAAGGTGTTTGCATGGTATAAATATTTCACATAAGTGTATTTGGGAAGGAATCTATGGAAGGGATGGCTATTCTCGGATATATGATGTTTGCCCATGAGACATGAAAATAATTTAAAATGAGGAACTAGTATGATTTTTTTATAAATATTTTTAAATTTATGTTTGTATACATGGATGCATTATTTGGATAGAATGTCATTCTGTGGATTGGGTTGGTTAATCGACCTGATTAGGGACATGTTTTCTCAAATATTTTCCACTAGTTCAATATTATTCACTCATTAGATTTGTATAAATGAACATATGTATGATCATACTAAAACAATTTTTAATCTCACATTAAATATAAAAAACAATTTTTTTATATTTACTTGATGATTTTGGGGATTGTTATGAAATTTTTATCCCAGATATTTGATTTCATATATATATTCCACCTTATGAATAATATTGAGAATATAGTAGGAAAAAATTATATTTTATCTTTTATACATGCCTTATGAATATGTTTAAAAAAATTCTATTTTATTTATTATATAGAGTTTAATGGTGAATGGAAATTATTCCCTAAATCTGACATTATCGATTGATAGAAATTCCACCCATATTTGAGATTTCTATAACCTCTTTTATAATTATCATCCATGGCCAAATTCAAGATGATACACTTAGTTAATTATATATCTTCTATATTATATTATCTAGAACGTGTACTTTTGAATTGAGAGGGTCATGGTAGAGTTCAATCAATGTTATGTTTGAGGTATATAATGTTATTTTGATTTATTAACTATAACAATATCATAGGGTTTTTTGTAACTAGTTACCATTATTCTTAGCTTGTGACATGTTATAGGAATATTGGGTTAGACATGTGATTTTATACCCCCATTATGATATGTTCTTAGGACTCTGAGTCATCTAAATGACAAAGTATTGTGGAGAACCGTACTGGGATGAGACATAGGAATGATACATGATTTATGATGGAATGTGTTTTTATATAAATTTTTTCGGTCAAGTGAAATTAAAAATAATTGTTTCAAATTTTATAAAATTGCATAATACTATTTTAAGGTATATGTTGTTTTATTTTTAGATATGGATCTTGAATGTTTCCATAGTGAGGTTTAGGGTAGTTTAGTTTATCAAGAGTGCTTGGATGGCTGCTATAGGTCCAACTATTTATTAAATTCCTTCAGTATAAGAATGTAATTTTTTAATTTTAGTATAGAAATTTGAAAATTATGAGTGTATTGACTCGATATGAAGATGTTGATATAGTTGGAGTATCTGAAGGTCTCCTAAAATATGATCTGTTTCGAGAAACGTATCAATTCGTACCATCCTTAACTCATTTGGTGGGTGTTTTTTGTTAGTGGTGTGTATTATATCTCATTGGGTCGATTTTGACACATGCTTCTTGGATATAATTCCAAAAGGAGTTTTGAGTAATTTTATTATCATTTTTCATTAAGAGAATGAAAATTCATGTGCGTCTATAACGTTAGATGTGACATATTTCTATGTGATATACCGGGATAAATATTTTGGATAATTTATATTTTAATATAAATCATTACATTGATGATGTGTCTTGATAGTGAATTCTATAGAACACACTACTCCCTTTTATCTGGTAAGAATTTACTCTATTTACATTACAATTGTAATTTACAGTACATAAAAATGAATATATTATTTAGTTTATGATCATTTGATCTTGTTGAAACCATTATGGTAACTATATGAGTTTCTCAAATTGATTATTTTTTAGTAGAAGTACTCAATATTCATTTCCAATGAGTTTCTAACTAATATGGATTAGACCACAGTATATTTCTTTTCTACATTTGGGGAAATTTTTCTCTACTATTTTTGTAGGGGATTAAAGGAATAATTTTTTTTCTATGGGGGTCTTGGCCATAGTAATAATCCAATCCTAGTTGTCATTGGAGATCAACACACTAGTGGTGTTTGAGATTAGGGACTGACTCAGCATCCTCTACCAAAAACGACATTCTATTAGTGGGGAAATAGATATCTTAACATCAAGGAGGATATGAGGTTGATAGGGTATGAACTCAAGATACCCCCCAAAAATATAAAACCAAGAACTGAAATTTCAAAAAATATGGATTCTGGTAGTGTAGAATGTGAACCGGGTGTGGATAGTTACATTCCATTGAGGATTTTTCACCAATGGAGGTAAATACCAACATAAGTATGATCTGCTTATTGTATTATCCTATATATTCCTTCATGTATTCTAGAGACTCTCACTCTTATAATTCTTGAAATTTATTCTATTATTTGATTCTTAATTTAGGGTGGTTTCTTTTTTTTAAATTTTACATGTTCGAGGCCATAATTGATTTTTCAATGTGTGGTGTCGGTGTATACTGATGATGGTGATACATGAGCTACGTGGGCATATTTTATTTCTAATTATTTTTTCATATAATTTAATCCATTATATTCATGGGTACCATTTTATATAAGTGGTTATTGATGGACTCTTGAAGATATTTTCATTCTCATATATGAATAGTTATCATGTAGATTTATCAGAGAATAGGGTTGCTAGATGGTCAATAGATATGTCGATCACATTATATCATTGTAGGAAAAATTTCTTATGAAATTTTTTTTCAGCACGATGGTTTTGGCACCAAATTTCATTGATATGTTTTGGAATTTATATCCAGAGAAGATGTGACACTACCAATTCAAGGTGATCAAATATTGGTTGAATATTATCAACCTATATCATTTACTATTTAAAGGAATTCGTATAGATTTGAACACTATGAGTTATTGGATATTTGAATTCCAAGATATAATCTAATTTATGAAGAAAAAGTTTGGACTAGTTTATCTTAATTCCCCCAGTGTATTTTTCATGTAAAGAATCTGGTTGTCTGATGCCATTTATAAAGAACTCATTATTGAATAAATAGGTGTTTACAAATCACTACCCTCTTCAAAGGAGTGATGAAAATTGGTAAAAGTGGATAGGGTGTTAATTTTATTCAATGATTTATAAACTATTTAGATATCAAATATAATGGTGAATTATGAATATATCCAAATGATTTTCTTCTAATTCTTGTATAAGCACATTGTGTACCAATTAAACTCATTCACCATGACGAAGACACAATATATGTCCTAAGGGATCATGAAAAATGTCTGTAATGAGTTCATGGACCATATTTTTTTATTTTAATCCACAATATATTGATCTACTCATTTTTAAAGGAACACCATGATTACAATCTCAGATAATTTTTTTCTTCCCATCAACATGACATGATCAATGTAATGGTTTTTGTAGTGATACTTTTGTACATGGGTGGTGAATTTCATCAAGAATGTGGCGTCCTAGTAGGGTCTTTCCAGGGAACAATTAATGATTAGGTATGTTCTTTCTTATTAAGCGTCATAAAATTGGTAGAGTGTTTTATTTCTCTAGGACATGGTCACTATTTTTTTCCATGCTTCATTACCATAGATTGGAGACCATTTATATCCCTGACCATGACTGATCATGTGAAGTTGTATATTTATTTTTGTGAGGTAGTGGTTTAATACAACAACGAAAATTTGATAATTAATGTAGTACTAATGTTCCCTAAGTAGGGGATCTATTTTAGGTTTTATTGGAACACAATATTTTGGATTGGGATGTGATTTGATTTAATAGACGATTGTGATTTATTATGTTTCTAGTATGATGGGCCCCATGAACGAAACTAAACCACCAACAATATAGATCACAGAATAGTTTCAATTTCATATAATATATGGAGACATTTCCTCCATAGAAAATTATTATTTTTTCTCTAGTGATCAAAATAGTTTGATGTGTATTTTCACTTACTATAACATGATTCTATGAAAATTATGGTGGTCGAGTTTACATGGAAATATGAATTTGAGATCCCATATAGCTCATAAAAGGGGAATGCATGGATAACATATTGAGAATGATTTCATTAAGTGAAGAATATTAATGGTATGGAGATGTTTGGAGGTATATTCTGGAGGCGGGAGACCTAAACCCACATATATGGGTAGTTGATTAAGAACGTCATCTGTTTTAGAGGTTTTTGTAATTACATGTGATCTGGATGGATAATGATTATAAATAAAGAGATATAGAGGGTGATTTCATTTTTTTCAATGCAATCCATGGTGATGATCTACAGGGCTGTTCAAAGGATGATCAGAAGAAGATATTGTATCAAAGTGGATATTTATTCAAATTGTGATGCATGAGTAGGGACTCCATGAGTTTCAGAGATCACATTTAGTTGCGAATCAATGCGTGTATAATATATAACATAATTTGAGGATATAATTATAATTTCGTAGGATAAAAAGGGGGGTTTAAAGGTTTGTGACCCAATGTCTATGATTCTAGTAGTCGAAGGAAGAAAATCATTTTCTTGGTGTCTTTTTATAACCCATATATTTTCCTCAACACATAATTGATAATGTATTAATAAACTTAGAAATGAAATTTTACAAATCATATAGAGGATATTATCTCTGCTGGTTAGTTATTGATCGACTATATATGTAAAATCACTTCATAGAAATCAAGTATTTGAGAATCATGGATGTTTTGTAATAGAGGTATGGTGATGATGTCATATAGAAGGGTTGAGTTCTAAAATCAATTTTCTTGAATTTAGATATTTATTTTACAACATTATTATAATGGTGAAAGAATCCAACATGTGTCCTATAGTTATTCCATAGTACTAATTTAAACCATCATTTTGAGTACGTAATAAAATTGTCCTCCATGAGTCTACATTATATTTTACACATGATTATCGTATAATTTTGGTATATAATCGTAAAATAACATTCAATTTGATGAGTTAATATGAACCAATATATACCACTCATCCATAATCATGACCCTATTTATGATTTTTTATGGGATTATGTGTCTTTATCTATTTTAATATGAAATGGATATGAATTTATCTGTTATCAATCATGGTGTAGTACATATCATAAAATATAATGTCAAATAAATTTATTGGAATTTTGGGGTTATCAATTTAAAAACATATATTTTATAAAGATCATGAGAGGAATCCATTTGAGTTCTATTTTTTTTGTAAAACATGTCAAAAGTGGATTCTCCGCATCTTGTGTGGTAGTGACTGGGTAGGGGAGGAATAATTATCCCTGATTCATCATACCTATCCATGTTTTGGTGCAATTTAATGGGGAAGTATATCAGTGGGATCATCAGACATTAAGAGAATTGATCTATTCTATCATTTACATGTCTTAACTCCATATTTATCACCATAGTGACTTCTATATAATTTATTGAGAATATTAGGATATAACAGATGGTGTGAACATCAAATAGTTCATTATAAAGATCCATGTTTATCAAGAAAAGATGATTTTTTGGATCAATCCTATAATTGGTTAATGTTATAGTGTGGAATGTTTTCTCATATCATAGTTCATGGGAACTTATGAGACATATGATTTTCCAATAATTTTTTTTAAATTTCTCATGTTTTCAGAATTTCCCTAAGTATATGATGATTGAATCTTGATAATTTGAGAAATGATCCATTTTACCTTTTTAATGATGAGTGTATAAAATCCTAGCATATCAATAGTATAAAACCCCTCATAAATGAAGACTTATAATATTATAACATTATTTAAAAACAATTCCAATGATTTAATTCATCATAAAGAGTATATTTTAATGACGAGGTAGTTGTATTTAGTTGATTTGTTTATTTGAATTCATCTTGTGTTAGAGTAATGGTTGTAATTTTATTTTGCTATGTTGATTTTCAAATTGGTGTGTATTTAATTTTTTTGGAAAGTGATAGATTGGGGATGGTGTGAGAATATGAGAGTGTTTCAACTACCGTGTGATCCCTATGATGTATCTCATAGTATGAATATTATGACCATTCCCTTCCTTTATGAGGTCCTTGTTCATCTTGACTTTCAATGAAGATACATTTTTGATAGGTATCAGATGTAATTGAAATAACTTTTCTAACCATTACATTGTATTTTTCTGGAGTCCTAGTTATATTGAGGATTTGGGGTAGCACGGTTTTGGAATGGGTAGAAAAAACACATTATAACATACCCATTCAATTTTTTTTGTTGAAAAGGTGATGTCCCATGTACTAGAACAATTTTACAGCGTTGGAAGAATATGGAACAACCTCCATGTTATAGACTACTCCATGTTCTAGGATTTTGTGGTGGTCACCTACAATTTTTAAAACATGAAAAAAGTGGATATTAAATTGATAATTTATCTGGAACATTGACCAGACCCACCATGCCAATTTCTGATATTCTCTAATCTATGGTGGTGTCCTATGATATATTTTGTTATATTTGTGTCAATGTACCCACTTTTTGTTTATTACAATCCTCCCACATTTCCTGGCTAGCCCTCACCATTCTATGATACTTTATTCACCTCTCCTGGTAATTATAAAAACATTTTTCATCTAGGATGATAGAATTAGATTCCATTGGATTACGGTAGCTCCATATTTTATTTTTCAGAATTTTATATCATCTATTTTATAAGAGTGTTCGTTGGGGTTGTTTTCTACAACAATTGTTTTATGACGTTTTCATGAGTATTTATGTGTAATGGATTATTGTAGAGATTACTTAAAAACTGAACATTGTAGATCTTTAGGTTTTGAGAAATCATCTATGATTAAATAATCAAGGTATGGGTTATTTAATATTTTCTTAAATATAAATTAATGTTGTAATATCATAACATCTCAAAATTATTAAATGGAAACAATATTTTCTATAGTGTTTAATATATACACACTGAGACAAAATAAAATGTCAAATAACGTAATTTAGATAGGTTTATTATAATTTATATATGTTCAAAAATTAATAGTTGGATATTAAAAGAAATGAAAACCTCATGTCCATCCCTAAGAGGCCTTGAATCATCCATGATATAATCTCCATGACAAAAAAAAATTGGTGACAGATAATATTAGTTGAATATATGGATGAATTTATTTTGATGTAAAAAAATAAATTATTTTGTTAGTTTGGTTTATGAAAAATAATTTGTTCTATTTTTTATTACACTTCATGGCTACATGGAACATTATATGCATCTTTTCCTATTTGTGGATTTTTCTATTTCTTATTCCAGTTTTATTTAGAGATCCCAGTTCATTATTATAATTATAAGGATTCATGACATGATTATGTACCGCTTATTGGGTATGCTCTGATGGTCCAACACGACTCATGGTGCATTTCATTTATTGGCTTCGATCTGATGGATTTTTTCACACCTATTCTACTGCACCACATGGGATATTTACATTCATGTGTATGATTATGCAACCATCATGATGATTTGAGGTGTCCACTTGGATTTCATCCCATGGCTCTTCCAGATTTTCTTAATGCTTCCTCTAGATCACAGTGATTATTCAACCTTGTTGTTCATCTATTTTGATATGTGGTTCATCTCTGGTTTTCGATGGAGACATCTTAGTGGGTAATGTGCTACACTGGCTCTATGTGTAACAAAAGAGTGTATCCACATTATACCGTCCTCCCGCACTCCCCTCAACCACTTTTGGTTCCACCTACTACAACTAGAGTCATTCTCCAATATATACTCAGTGGGGATCATCTCAGTTCAGGGTAATCGGAAAACTATGCTTCAATTAGTAATGTTTTCTGGCATTATTTCCATCATAACAAACATTTGTTGTAGTTCTTGGTTGTGAAGCTATTTAACCATTCATCATCATGTATTCTATCATCTTTTTGTTGTGTTCATGCATGAGTCTGTGTAGGAGAGAACATGGATGAGTCTACATAATAGGGTTGACCACTGTCATCATATTCATAACCCTTTGATTCCTTGAATTGTTTTTGGTCTTTTAAATGATGCTTTTGAGATTTTAATTTTTTCATGATTTCATATCATTAATCTCAATAAATGTATTGTTTGGTTGTGTTCATTTTGTGCACGTTGGTCCCTATGGGGCTGAAGCACATTACATATATTGTCATATGTATTCTCCTGGAGTGGATGTTTACCTTGTTCCAATATAATTATACTGATTTTCATTATTGATCGAATTTACATATAATCATTCATTTAGTTAAACATATCAATCTGTTCATAATAAAATGCAACAGTGGATCTATAATTATTTAGTTTTTATGTTGTTAACTACAATAAGTTGTATCAGATCCTTCTATGTTTTTCCATGGGATAAAATAAGATAAATATTGATATGTATTTATTGATAATTATTTTAATATATATGTAATTAAGATGACTGTTGTGTTAGAACATAATGAACTAATTGACTCCATTTTTGGCTCTAGGAAGAAATTCACCACCACTACACGTGACTGGACGGCTGATGTCACATTTTTATATGTACCTAAAGTGACCCTTACGAAAGTGAATTGTCTAATACTTTTACATTTATGAAACAAAGTGTTGCATGAAGATGCATTTGAGTCCTCTGCTTCTTCTATATGGTCTAAATTAGGGTCCCTTTATATGACTAAAACACTTGTTGGTAGACTATATAAGAAAATGATATTAAATACATTCCAAGTGTTCCTTGGAACTGAACTTAGGATACAAATATATGGATATAAAAAAATCAGTTTAGATCTAGACAACATTGACATTAAATTGGATGATGAAGACCAAAACATTATATTGTCAACAACATTATATGATTTATTTAACTCTGTTAAAACTTGATGGTGGATTAGAAAGAAACATTAAATTTTAACAACATAAAATTTTCTTTTTCTATAAATACCTTTAGAGGTTGGGTATTATAATTCCCAAGGATAATAGTTTAATTGTTAGGGATAAATTAATTATAGATGCTTAACTGTGTAAAGGGGTAGGAGAGACAACATGGGTCAATATAAGAAATATATATGCAATTATAAAGTAATGGTAATATATTGTTTTCAATGTATATACATGGGCATATTATGAGGAACTATCGTAATAGGGTGACTATAATGATACAAATAATGATCATTCTAAATTAGTTTAACATGACTTTTACAATTCTGATATGTTAATTGTCAATGACATAACCATCTTAGATGAATGGATCCTGGATCTAGGATGATCATTCCTCATGTTTACTGTGATGGAATTCATTACTGATGTAAGGAATGTCATGTTTGCTGTGGTCGTTCTAGTAAATAACAAGAGCTACCACATTATGGTAATAGGCTCATTTTTACATGAGCTTCATTATTGTTCTATCAAATACCATAATGATTTTTTATGGATACCCAATTTGAAAAGAAACCTAAAATACATAATAATACTTGAGTAGAAAGGGTACAACATCAAATATGGATATAAAATCCTTCATGTTTCCTAAGGATCCCTCACAGTAAGGAATGAAACCCATCTTAATGGAACGTTTGTGTTAGATTGTAAGTTTTATAGAAACCAGTTCATTGCTTCTTCTAGATCATAAATTAATTCCACTACATTATCGATTACGAGACTAGGATATGTCAGTTCAAAGTGTCTTAGTGATCATAAGAAACAAGGCCTTATATATAACATCAATCCAATAATTCTACCCTTTTTTAATACTGTGTATATGAGAAATCTTGGTGAGTCTATTTTTGTAGGTCTATTTATAAGGGTAAAAAACATCATCAATGTATAAATTCTGATTTGGTGGGTCCTTCTATGGTTACCTCCCATAGTAGAATCTTATACTTTATTAATATTCTTGTATAGTTCTCTATGAGAGTATAGATTTATATAATAGGGAACTTTTCTGATACTTTACAGAAATTTAAGAGATGGATTTATGTTGTAGAGTGAGAGTAATAAGCAAAATTAGGATTTTTTAAATGATAATGTATTATAATATCTATCCACTAAATTAATTTTAATATTGTAAATTTTATGTAATAAAAATATATTGAACAAAAATTAAAAACCTCACAAGAGAATGGGATGATAAAAAAGAATGAATAGGACTCTCCTTGATAGGGTAAGGTTAATGTTGTCCCATTCAATACTCTCTATGTCCTTTTGTTCCGAGGCATCTTCTATAGTAGTGTACCTCATAAATTATTTCCCATATTCTAACTAATCTTTTAGGAGACATGATGCACTTTGGAAAGGAAATCCCCTAAATATTTCTCACCATATGATTTTTGGATTCATAACATATACACAATCATGTAATATAAATCTATATCTACATGATAATAAATGTTTATTCATGGGATATACTAAGGGTATTAAAAGATATCTTTAATTGGTAGATAAACCAGGTTACAATAAATTCATTGTTATCTATGATGTAGTATTCCATATATAGTGTGTTTCTAGTTATAAGGTGGATGAACTTATTGCAACTTCTTATATAGATGGAAGAACTTCATGGGTCATATCATCTTTAAGTGTGGAATTCCCATTAAAACTGGTTGACCAACCATAATCTAGTGTTGGTCCTGTTCCATTAGTTAACCATTCCCACCCAAAATTGAATAATAATTTAGAGTCCGAATATAATGGCCAGAAACTAGAAGATTTGAGCAACTATTAGCTCACACAAGATAGAGAGAGGATATTTATTATACATCCACCTTACATAAACAAAAAAACATTATTTCCAATGTATTCAATATAGCTCAGGACATGATTAATGATGATACCCAAACCTCTAATAAATCCATTATGTCCCAAGAATATAGAAGCTAGAAGAGAGAATTGCTACAAGATATGGATTTATTTTGTAAGAACAATACATGTGATGCTTTTACCAGACTCAATTACAAGAATTATATAGGTTCAAGATCGACTTTATAAAAAAGGAAATCAATGTAGGATAATTTAAAATCAATTTCAAACCCTGCTTGGTATTTATAATTTGTATTTAAATTGAAGGGATTGATTATATGTAAATATTTTCACATATTTTTAAGCATTCATCTATTAGATTTCATTTGGCATTTGTTTCTAAAATTGATTTACATGTTTAAAAAATATATATAAAAGGGTATTTTTTACATTGTACCCTTGATGAAAAAATCTATATGACACCTCCTGAATGATTTTCAAAAGTATTCAAACATAATATTTTTTTTCTTTTACAGATGTCATATATGGTCTTAAGAATTCATCAATACAGTTGTATAAATAGTTTGATTCGATTATGTTTGAGAAAAAATTTTCCATAAGCATATTCGATGCATGTGTTTATTTAAATACTTTTAAATATGAGTCACATTAAATTTAATTTTATGTCGATGGGATACTCTTAATCCTAAATTACACGAGGACAATAAAATATGTTATACACTAGTTGAATTGTTCTTTTGAAATGAATGGAATTTGACATTGAAATAAAATCATTTGTATAGACATAATTAGGGATAAAATGCCAGAAGCATGTACTTATCAAAATTTTCATAGGTTTGGAAGCTATTAAAGTGAAACAGGTTTGTACTCATAAAAATTTTAAATGTTCCCTTTGGATAAAATATTAAATATTACATGATTCAATCCCTTAATAAGGAATTTAAAACAAATGTTATTAATATGATTTTTTATGAAAATGTTGGTGGATGTGTTATGTATGTCATGGTATGTTCTAGGCCAAATATATCCTTTTCCATTTTTACACATAGAAGGTTTATAGAGAAACCTCGTTAGGCTCATTTCTATGCATTAAAAAATTTACTATGATATGTTCCCATGTCTAATAAATTAGGAATTTGATATGGCTTGAAAACTTGTTTTGATGAGGATATAGTATGTTTTGTTGATTCTGATTGTGCTAAAAATATTAACACCTGTATGTATATCACAAATTTTGTTTTCCATGAATTGGGAAGGCATATCTCCTGTAAATGCACTATGAAATCAATGGTGAAATGTACCTCTACCAAGGTAGAGTGCACTGCCTTAATATATTGTATTTATCAATATGCCTAAAAGGTTTTGATTGGATGTTTTCATTATCTGTTGATAGAACAATAATTCACTATGATATCAAATATTGCTTGCATTTATCAAAAAATTATATATTCAACGGTAGATTAAAGAACATAAACATTAGGTTGCAATACTTTGGGGATATTACATAATCTGGAAATGTGAGTGACATAAAGATACCCACTAATGATAACCTAAATGATATTTTGTTTTAGGATTTTTTGTTATCCAAATTCATGAATTTTCTTAAGATTATAAATTTATTCACAATTTTATAATATAGGTTATATGATCTCCATTATTTATTTAAATGGATTTCAAGGTGGTGATTTGTTGAATATACTCATGCATGTATTATAGTTGAAATGAAATGAGTTCTTTTTGATGTTTGGATTATGGAATATTATTCATATCCATTGTTTTATTAGTCTCTATATATACATGGAACCTTATGTGTGTCTTTTTAATTTCTCGTTCTATAAAATTTTATATGCGACTTTTATTTCTAGAAACGAGTTCATTTTTTTCGTTATATTGACTCAAGGCATGATTTTTGACCATCGATTATTTGTTATCCGACAGACCAACACGTCTCTGAGTGTTTTTCTTTGATCATCTATCATTTTATTGAAATTTAATTATTTATATCCTATTGTACCAAATTGGTTGCGTGTAGATCCATGTGTGGTTATGCAAACTATTATGACGATCTGACATATCCCCACAAATTCCATCACATGCCACCATTTGACTTGGCTGACTCATCCTTTGTTTCCCATTAATTGTGTTACCCCAATGATTTTCCGTAGTAATGTGTGGTCACCAATGTTTTTTAGATGAGAACTATTAGAGGGAAAGGTGCTCCTCTAACTCAATATAGAATAAATACGACCATCTAGGAGATACTGGCCACCTGCACTCCCCAAAACCTCTATATTTGCCACCCCCTCTAACTGGAGTCCTTATATGGAGGAAAAAACAAGAGATTATCTTAGTTATGGGTATTCAAACGACTACTCATCAAGTGGTAATTGATTTTGACGTTGATTTCATCATAACCATGATATGGGTTGTAGTTATTTTCTGTGTAGAGATTTATATTTTCTTCTTCATGTATGTGTATTTATCCTACATTTATTTGTGTGTGATTCTATCCAGTAGTAGATGAGGCAGAATTTTTGTGACATGGTTGACAACTTCCACATATATTTTCAATCTCTACCTGCTCAGATAGTTTTTCTAGTCCTTTATTTTTTTCATTCACATGTGTAATTTGTTCATTATTTCCAATATTTAATGTAAATAAAAGTATTTCCTTGGTTGTTTTCCCGTTATGCATGTTGTTCCCCTTGGGGCCGAAGCAAGTTACATATGTTTTCTTCTTTATTTTCCTATACTGACTTTTCATAATGTTCCTATTTCATTATTGTGACTATCATTCTTGATACAATTCATCTATAAAAAATCTGTTACATAAACATATCTATCTATCCACAATTTAATGTGACAGTGGATCTTGTCTTAAATAGGGTTTAAGTAGTTCAACACAACACTATCTCCCTAGAAATTGAGACATGAAAACCTCCACCCATGAACATGAGATCAATATCGCAAAAAACATCCATTTTATGATTGATTCATGTGCAGGGAGGGTACCATTGAACCCATCTGTCCTAGATGTCTGGATTGATAGGTGGGGGATGGTTTCATATTGTGATCACCCTCTTAAGAAAAACAAAATTATCCAAGTGTTTTAAGAGTTTAACAAGGTCATCCATGAGACACCAACATTGAGCTAATAAAGCCATCCGTGAAATGGTATGCTTATTGTAAAGGGACTAATTTATGTCATTATAGATGCACCAGAACCCCAAAGATAAGAGAATTCTGACAACATTACCCTCAGTAGAACAAATAACCACACTATTAAACTTTATCTGAAAAAAGGTAGATTCATATCACAACTCTATCTCATTCTTGAAGGGAATTCCTAGGCCACTGCACAATACTACCACTCACTCCCCACCAAATAAGTGGTTTTGGAATTTCCTCAATGATTTTGTAACATGGGAATTTTGAGACAAGGAACACTTCTTTTTTAAAGCATCATCCTATGTCGGAACATTGTTCTTGAATCACCCAAGTGGTAGGTCGAAATTCTATGAAATTTCCTTTATATAGAGTTGTCTTATCTACATGTTAGGACCAATAACAGAATTCATATAATTTTGATATCCTTTTTTGAGAAGATTCTATAAGAGGATTCATTAAAGATGTTCTTTCCAAGATACTCACATAGTTGGGTACACTTGAAGGGGGAAAATGGTCACTATCCAAGACAGTCTGGATGAAACTGAGATTCTGTGATGTGGGAGAAAATTAGACATCAAGTGTAGGGAACCCTTGGAACCTAACCAAGAAACACACCTAGATGTACCTCTATATTTTTATCTCTACCCTCCAAATAATCTACTATGAATGGTATTACAAATTTGGTAAATGAGTCATCAGTATATTCCATAATGGGTAATCATTCCCCTATGAACATTCTTGGTTTTCCTTGTACATCCAAAAAATCATCATTAAATAGAGAGATATTCCTTTTAAAACATCATACAACATATTCTCTTGGAGAAATTTAATAGATCCCAAAATTATATGGACATTAAGGCCCCCTACTTTCACCATTATGACCATTCTACTCCAATAGGCATACTGGAACCTACAATCTACGTGCATTTCCAAGATGAATAATGTTATGGTTTTCTATGATTTCTTTATCACTGCCTTTGGATCAATGAGAAAAGTCAATATGTGCCTGCCAATGGATGTTATATCACATCTGATTATATTTATTCATCACTAAAACTACCATATAACAGATCTTCTAATTGTTGATTCAATAAAAAATGCAATAAACTAGCCCCTTGAATGGGAAAATAAAATTCCTAATAACCTAAATTAGGGTATAAATAAGAAATATAGAGATATTTTCCTTTTTAAAATATAGTAGATTATCTATTTTCTCAATCCTTCTATCATATCATGAGTTATCTATGAACATGGTGCTTTTTTGGAATGATGAGTTTAGAAATCCATTTGAAATATTCAATAGAAATCTTGTTAACAATTAAAATAGATCTGATACCTCCATTTCTAAAAGGAATGATTTAATCAACTATTATGAAATGATAAAATCAATTATATTGGAAACTATCCACAAAGGGAATAACAGGGAATTTGTGCGTGGATTTATATTGGTAATTTCTTATCGAGTCACGCACCATGAAAAAAGCACCGGGATGCATGGGATCTCCCATCCAAAGGACATGTATTTCTATGAAAAATATGTTGGAAAATCCAATAAATTTTACAAAAACCCAGAGCATATGAAGCATCTAAAATAGAATGTATGTGGTGTTGCGTGAAATCCTTATAGGCGACATCACCTTAAGAATTATTGGAACCATGGTTGTTTTTTCTGGAAGGTTGTATAAATTTTTTTTCAACCCACAATATGTTGATCAAGGATATTGTGACAATCATAAATCAAAATAGGGCATCACAAATGGAATGAAAAAGATATGGTAGTTTTCAAATATTTGTAAAATGATCTAAGTGTTGTAAGAGCATCATGGTTTGAGGACAAAAAAATTATAAGGCTACTACTCTAATTTTTTCATGAATTTTCCATTGAAAATATTAAAATGCCTTGATTTCATGAAACCAGGGGAGATTCGTGAATCTAAAATTATATGTGATATTGAAAATCATGAATAGTCTATTTTAGACCCGACTAATTCATATTCTAATGAGATATGTGTTCTTCATGATGATGGGTTTTCCCATGTTGACAAAATGAGCTTATCAATGACTATTAGTTCAATGAATGCAGTTGGCTTTGTGAATGGTTGAGTTTTGTGAATGATTTGTTTAAACATCCTTTTATGTGATATGTTCATTAATATTTCATCAACATAGGTATATATTGAAATTAGAGTATCTTTCTAGAATGTGAAAAATAATGCAATTCTAATCCATTTAAGAAACATTCATGATGATGAACTGAATTAACCTTTTCATTACATTATTATCTAAGGGAATTTGATAGAAGTGTTCTGAGGAACTCAATGTGCTATATCCAAATTCATCTATGGGTATTGTGCCTGAAATAGAGGGACCATGTTTGAAATGATTTACTAAATAACTATTATTGACTAGTGGATGTTGGTATGACTGACAAACATTTATAGTATGATCCTTAGACAATCCCTTTTAGGTGAACCAATTATAACACCTATGATACCATTATTCATGTGAATATTTTATTATTTATGTAATCCATCAGACATGTTTAAGGTGTTATGAAAAAAGTGGGAACAAGATCTATAACATTAAAAGAAAATGTTTAAACCATGATTCACATCTCCCCACTCAGAGGGGATCATGGGTCTTACAGGTATGAAACCCAACTCTAATATTTCATACACCTTGTCCATATCATTCTTTAAAACAATATTCAATCAATTTTCCATACATTTAATGTCCACAAGAAAAGTGTCATGGATGCCTAGAAGGACATGCCTTGGAAAAGTACAAGATTAACTTAATAGACAAATAAATAGAGTTGGATTGAAATCCTCTTATAAATAACACTAGAAATAAAATTATATTTAAAATTTCACATATTAATTGTTTACTAGTTCATTACAAAAAAAGGGTCTCAAAACATTTAAATAAGTATTAGGGAAGTTTCACCTGATACTCGAGGACTCCCTGCCCCTCGGAAAAAATCATTTATAGCCACCACCGTGTTGTCCTTAATGTGGACACATGAAGACACATAGAAGGATCCTGGAAATCCATCAGAGCCTCAAGAGATATCATGGTTTATGGAATTAATTTCCACCAATATATCCATTCCAAATGGCACACATTCATGTAATGAGATGTACTTATTAGAAACCACTCAACTGTTGATTAAAAACTGGTTTTTTGATCACTTTGGTAGCATTATAACATAATAGTGTTAACAGTAGTGATGAGATCCTTAAAATGATGACCCAAAAACAAACCAACCACACCGGTTATTCAGTGAAATTGCAATCCCTCAAGAAAAGTTTTATTGTTCCTCTAGTATTACATTATATTAAAAAATCAGGAAAATAATTTTATCCATGCATCTACCGTTAGCCACAACTATCTAGATTTCTCATGAGATGCATGTTACTTCTCCAACAACAAGTCCTCAAACATGTTTTTCATGAATGATAGTTAAACAAATCATCCCTAATCTGAACCCTTTTAATGTTTGACTTCAACGTTCTCAATTTCCATTTTGAGATCTTTTATATTAGTATTCTAGGAGACATATCTGCTACTCATGGCTTGAAGGTCACCGTTTTGACTCATTATTTTTATTTGAAAACATACCTAGGATCATTCTATCAAAGTATCATACCCAGATATTTGGACACTAATGATATAGTCTAGGGTGGAGGTCTACTATCCTATGAAGAAAAACCATGATAAATTCTTTTATTATACTCAAAATTAATCTTAACTGTCAAATTATTTGAGATATACAGAACAAGATGGAAGAAACTAGCAACTGTGAAGATGAAAATAGCCTAAAAGTTGGTATGGAATCGATCTAGGTAGACCCTAATAGATCTGTTACCGTTTTGATTGTTACACCACATATATTTATCACCATGAAAAACTATATCATGAAGGACCAACATGGGCACATTAGAGGATAACTCAAACCTATATATCTAGGGGGAGGGTCCCCCTATTTTATTCTTATATATTCCTATAATAGTGTTAACATAAACTCCAACAAGAAATTACCATTCCCTCGGTCGTAATGATTCAATATGACACTCAAATTTATCCATCAAACATGCATCACACCCAAAATAGACAATATATAATTAATGGATAATCGATGTAAAATCCTTGAATGTGACGAATTTATTTGATGTGTCCACCATCGTAACTGAATGATTCTACCTACAAAAGATCTAGATATATAGGTTATATGGGTCACCATGAATACCGTTTCACATTCATAGTTTCTAGGTAATGTCCCAAATTATAGTCGAAGATTTTTTGAGATCCAGGATAACTATCATTGATGCTTTTTTGTAGAAAATTCATTATGAAGAAAATATATTTTCAACCATGGTTTGAGGCCTCAAACTTTACAAATCGAACATGAGATCCTTGAAAAGGGTGTCATATGGATTTGGCCCCCACTGTTGTAGTAAATTTTTCTGGTGAAAGTATACCTGTGAAAACAAATTTGGACCATGAGATAATTCACATACCACAGGGGGAGAACCACCGATAATATTTCGTTTAAGTGAGTCCTTTCAGGCATTAATTGAACACATATTGATATCCTACTGACACCGATAACCATGGAGTTGTGATAAATCCCCAATGGTTGTAGTTTACATCGTAAATTTATCCTATATATTTAGTTATTTTATTGTAATTTCAATATGATGCGTGGATGTGTAATGAATATGATATTATATTACAAAAAAAATATTATCTGGGCTTCAAATTATTTATAATTGATATTTTCTTTAAATATTGTTTTTACATGGAACATCATTATTGATTCTACATACACTTTCTTTTATTAATACATTATTTAATGTTTCATGTCTAATAATCATAGTCATTATGTGTATGACTTATTTAAATTAATTCATATAAAAATGGAATATTATCATATTCCCTTATTTATAAATTATTCTTAAATAATATATTCATTTATTAATTCATATTGTTACAATTACATAGAATTTAATATCACACACAGTTTGATTCTATTTCAAATATTTTTAAAGAGTATTGTTAGTTAAGATATTTATAGGCATGTCCCATGTGAGAGATGATGAATAAATACTATTGAATCCGAAAAAAGTTTATAAATGATTGAATCATGACAAAAAAATTTGGGTGTTTTTTTAAATGTATGTCTTTATATTATAATTATCTAATCTTAAAATGTCTCTCTGTTTGAATGTGACCCAATATATCCCATTGATGTTTTATATTTTCGAAAGGTAAAATTTGGTTTAATATATTAGTACCAAATATATACATATTATAAATATATATTCAAAATAGATCAAGGAGAATGGGTTTATTGAATTCATATATTGTATAAAATTAGTTTTTAGATATCATTGGATAATAGGATCTTTTCATGTGATGTTAAAATTTGAGTTTTAGATACCATCTTGAGTTTATTATATTGACATTTATCATATGTTCTAAGGAATAATGAATCATTTGGTTTTTTTAGTGATATTTTTAAATGATTATTGAAATTTAGTATGATGTTTTAATGGATTTAGTTATATAAAACCATGTTATTTAAAATAACACAATATAATGGATAAATACTGTTACATTTTTTTGGGATATATTAAAAATTGTATGAGATAACAATTTAGTTATAAACATTCCTAAATATTGAGGATATTCATTTCATATGATAAATAGTGTAATTTTTATGTGGAATTATTGGTGTTTAACCGCAAATATAATTATAAAAATTTATTATAAAAATTTATTATTACTTTTTATTATGATTGAATAATTTGGGTAGTTATCAATGCAGGCAGAAACCATTTTTTATTTAGTAAAATTAGTTGGATTATAATTAAAACCTTTTCTATAATATATGATCTCAAAATATTTGATTCTTTTGGAATAAGAATGATTTATCCTTCAGTGTCGTAATTTGTATTAAAATATTATATAAACGTGGAATCTGATTTAATCACCCAGCCATGAGATGAAATTCCATGTAAGGATTTTAAAAAAAATTAAATTTTTTTTTTTTATATTTTCTATATTTATATTTAATAAATTACTTAAATATTGTAAAATGATTTTGAAACATAATAATTCATTATATTCCCTTCATTTCTGATATATTGGAGGTGTTCAAAACCATTATTGATTATGTTTTATTGGTAATTACGTTTCACTTTATCATTCACATTATTGTTATCAATGATCTTTTTCACTCTCCAAAATTATTTATACATTAATTTAATTATGCATTTATATATTTTCTATTACATATAATGATATCCTTATCTATTTAATAGATTATATATTATTTTAAGAAATCGTTATATTTCCCAGTTTTGTTTTTCGATGCAGGTTTTATTGACTAGTTAAATGATACTGGTTTCAATAAAGGTATTTTCAAATATAATATTATTGATTTAAAATTATAATGATCAATTTTTTTTAATAAATTTATCATTGTGGGGTATAATTTAATTCAATGATATTTTTTGAAAAAATACTATGTTTTATAACTTAGGGGAAACATAACACCAATCATTATAGACTGTGAATATTATTATTTAAATGTAACTACTATAATTGTCATTGAATTAGTGGGGATGAATAAAAAATAAAAAATAAAATATATAAATATATACTGGTCACCCTCATAAATAATTTATTGATTAATTATATGAAAGAATAATATAATTATTATTAATTAAATATTATGTCACAAAATATATTTTTCATCAATGATACATTTTATATCTTTCTGAGGATGAATATTATATTTAATTTATATCAATATTAGACATGATTTATTATAAAATAAATTTAGAATTTGAAATAACTATAAAAAATGAAATGAAGTTAACATTTTGGAATATATCTAAAAGATATTTATTTTTCATTAAATAGTGAAGAATACCATTTTTATAGTCAATTATCACTTCCATTTACATATTTATGATGTCTGATTTTGATTTAAATTTATTTTAAAATTTAATTAATTTATATAGAACAATAATACATTATTTAATTAAATATTATTTTTTTCTTAAAATTTATACATAGACATTTTTATTTCAAAAAATGAAATTTTATTTTTAATATTTTTCAGTTTGGTTTTTAAAGACTATTTTATAAGTAATTAAATTTATATACAATGTAATTTTTTGATAAATTGGATTCTAATTTCTAAATAAAAATTTCCAAAGTCGTTATATCTAACTTCATTCTTTTTGTAAATCTTGAATAAAAACTCTGGTAAATATTTATCACCTAGTTTAAGGTAATGTTTTTAATTAATGTTAAAAATTATGTTATATGTTTTAAGTAATATATATTATACATAAATTATTTCAATAGAAATAGGTTATTTAGAACATACAAAACATATAATCTGTCACGACCCGTCCTCAGGGCTCGTGTCGTGACTACCCCAAGCTCGCCTTCCATAGACCAGGGGCTGGCGACTAGCACCAAGGCGTAAATCTCAGTAAAAAGGGAAGGCATTGCCTTTGAAAAGTAAACAAGCACCACAGAGTAAGAAATAAGAATAGTAAACACTAAGTAATAACAGAGTACAACTGAAAGTGCGCAAAAGTAAATGGGCCAGTATACAAACCCAAACTGAAAGTAAAGTACAACTCGAAAGGGAAAACAACAACTATAAAGTAAAAGCCGCTACACCGAGCTGTCCACGGGCGATCCCACCTGAATGGTGGGTACAGATAGCTCCACTGCTCCTCGGGTCCCGCCGTCCGCTCCGAGCACGTCCCGCCCAGTGGTCCACCTCCAGGTACCGTTCTGCTCTGCAAGCCTCAACCACAATCAACGTTGTCTGTCGTCTTCAACCAACACAGCGTAGTGCGGGCATAGCCCGTGCAGTGGTGAGTATAACGACACTCAGTAGGGACCCCGAGACCCTCATGGTCTCAATTAAACCAACAAGGATAACCACAAGAAGATCTCAAAAGATAACCACTACTTAGATATATGCACATACATATAACTAAGTTATCAAGTAACCCATCTCAATCATGAGGAAACACAAAGATTTTGAAATCAACGGATAACCACTACCCAGGTATAAGCCCATACATATACCTAAGTTATCAAGTGACCCATCTCAATCATAAGTAAACACAAAAGGTCAAAAGTCTCAGCTCAAACCAGGATTTTCATTATCGAAATCGTAACTGCTGAAGAACTCCGTCTTTGGAGTGTACAGTGGTCCTGCCACGACTCCAAGGTACTGCTCACTAACCTAAGACTACTGAGGTACTCCTCCTGTCGAGTACCGCGGGCCTGCCACCTCACACAGTAGTGCTTCCCGCCGGGGTCTGCCAGCCAACACAGTAGTGCTCCCCCCTCATAGCCAACAGAGGTACTCATCATGTCGAGTACTACGGGTCTTCCACCTTACATAGTAGTGCTCCTCCGCTATGGTTCTGCCACCTCACAAAGTAGTGCTCCCCACTGGGCTACGTAAGTCACTCCGAATCGAATCGAACAAGCAGTCTTAAGGTCTCGGCCGACAACACGGTCTCTGTACTCTGTACGCTCGTCTCTGGGAGTGTCCGCTCCACAAGCTACATGTCGATACTCCAAGTATCTCAAAGTCCCATGAAGAAGTATCTCAATGGACCGCCTCGTCATAGGGGTCTCAACGCAACAGACAACGCGTCAATCGGACGCCCTATCTGTGAGTTATTAGCCTTTTCGTCCCAGGGTCCCGATTGGTTTCATGAGCGAACCAAACCCGGCCGTATCTCAATTGTACCCCGAAGTCTTATAGTGTATACTCATAGGGACAGTTTCTCAAAAAGATCACCAACGCCACTGACGGTTCGTCAAACAGACGTTCTGTCAGAAATGTATCAGCTTTTCCGTTCCAGGGGCCCGGTTGGATTTCGGTGCGATCCAACCCGGCCAATATCCATCTGCATCCAAATCTCGGGTGGAGGATGCCAAAAGTTCCGTATTGTCAACAAGAACGTGACGAGACAGACGGCACGTCAATCAGACGCTAGGTCTGTGAGTTATTGACTTTTTCGTTCCAGGGGCCCAGTTGGTTTCGTGAGCGAACCAACCCGACCTCACTCCGACGGCATCCAAACCTTGAGCGGAGTAAGCCAAAAGATCCGTATCACTTAGAGGAACTCAACAAAGCTGACGGCATGTCATTCGAACGTCTGTAGCTCAAGATATGAGAATTTCCGCTCCAAGGGCCCGGTTGGATTCATGTCCGAACCAACTTGACCGAACCCAAAGTAATCTGAAACCATGAGTGCGATATACCGAAACGACTGTCTTGTTCCAAGGATCGCTTCTCCGCTGACGGCGCGTTGTTTGGAGGTCTGTAGCCTGAGTTATGGGCATTTGAATCCAAATCACTTGGTAACGGGGGTTTCGGGCCCGGGCCATCCCGGCCCGAGACCCCCCCATTGTCCTGAACCGGGTCGACCCACCCCGGACAGGTCGACCCGGCCCGGCCCGGCCTGGCCTGGCGGACTGGCCGGGCACGCCTGTTCGGCGCTAGGCAGTGCGCTGGGCGCGCTCCCAGCTCGGCCGTAGGCCGTGCTGATTGGAAAACATGGGGCCGCCTGCCCCCCATTTGTGAAACCGGTCCCCCTCATTATGGGGGGCCATTTATTGTTGGCCGGGGGATTAATTCCCCCCGGTTTGCCTCCCTTCCGGCCGTTTCTTCCTCAACGGGACCGGCAAAGGCCGGTCCCCCTTCCGGCTTCCGACACCGGCGGCCCGGCTGCCCGCCGGTCTTCTCATTCAGCTGCGGCCCGGACCCGGCCGCGGCCTTCATCGTCCGGTGTGGTGCAACAGCACCGCGCCCCTCCGCCGCGGCCCCACTCCGGCCGCGGCGCCTTCAGTTTTCCTTCGACGCGGCGCGACGACATCGCGTCCATGAAATTCATTCCATGACGCGGCGCGACGGCGCAACACAATAATTGTCGTGCGATTCTCGTGTGGTGTGACGACACCACGCCATCTCGTTCCATCCGCAAGAAACAATCAAGAACAAAGGAGGGGGGTTCGGCCGTGTTTGTGTGGTCCGGCCCCCCTCTCATTAAACGATAACACTTAATCGTTTATCCTAACTGTTCATCATGCTAGAACCAAGAACGGGAATAATTAAAAAAACAACAACAATCCCCTACCTCGGTTTTATGTGCGGAGCACGTCAACAAGCCGCAGAATACAAGCGTCGCGGAGGTTGGGCATCGCGGAAACCGAACATTGTTTCCGTTGATGTCAAGGTGCGTCCGAAGAGGTACGTCACTGGAGAAGCTTCTTAAGCTGATGGAGAAAGTCTGAGGAAGAAATGGTGTCTCCTTTCGTTGACACTGGATGAAGATCGAAGATGTGGTGTCATCGATCTTCAGAAACACACCAGCTACGAAGAAGAGAAGCGGCGTTCTTCGTCGGAGCTTGACTGTTCTTCGTTAAGGTTGAAGAAGATGGAGAGAATTTCCCAAATCCTATCAAGGTGGAAAAGGATACCAACCCAAATAAAATAAGCTTAAACATTATTTTATTTACACAATTAAACAACTTGAATTTCAAAAGTTTGAAATTAAAACAACTCAACTCAATAAATAACCCAAGTTGTCAAGATTAATTAAAGAGGAGTTATAGGGAGTTTAAAGGGACGATGAAGTGTTAGGGTTCGTATGGGCCACACCATACTTAATCCTCTCAAGGGTGGTTAAGAGGATGTGGGTCCCACCCATAACTCCCTTTAGGAGGTTATAACCAACTTGGATAAAAATAATAAAACGTGTTTCCACATTTTATATAACTTCATTTTAAAAACCCAAAAACTAACTCTCAACCCGCATAAAACGCAACCTCGGAAAAGGGCTCCATAAGCGAATATCGGCGCTGTGAGTTCATCGGTGCCCTCAGAATTCGATTCCGGGCACCGGTTCAAAAGTTAGAAATTGCCGCTCATTCATTCACTGAACGTAACCGAGCCAAACATCGGAAATTGATTCCGGGCAGTCGGGCCTCAGAATCATGTGCCGTCTGAAACTGCGTTCTTGTAAAATTCCAAAGAAAATTAATAAAAAATTTCCATTGAATTTTACGGTTATTTACATTACTCCCACCACAGGGCTTTACGTCCCTGTAAATCTTCACCACAAACTAAGGGAAACAAAGGCAGTACTGAGCACGCATCTGAGCCTTCCGCTCCCATGTGCTTACCTAGAGGTTCCCGTACTTCCAAAGAATGCTCACCAGAGGAATCGATCATCCTCATAGGATCCACTCCTATCGATCCTCGATCCCCACTGGAACCTCCGTGAAAGACTCCCCATCACCATCGTACATCTCCTCATGGTCGATGATAAGCATAGGGTCAAGCACGTATCTCCTTAGTTGAGATACATGGAAAACGACGTGCACCTAGTGCAACTGAAGTGGATGGGCCAAGCGGTAAACCACCTTGCCTACCCAGCTGAGGACCTAGAAAGGTCCGTTGAACATCAGAGACAACTTGCCTCCCTGGCCACATCTCCGTAAACCTCGTCGAGGTGAGACTCCTATAAGGACGTGATGGTCATCCTCGAACTCTAGTGGCCTCTATGTCCTGTCAGCATAAGGCTTCTGTCGGCCCTTTGTTGTTCTCATCTGCTCTTGGATGACCTAGACCTTCTCTAGTCTCACAAGAGCTGGTATGATTTCTTCTTTTCCCAAAAAGAGAAATCCGGTCTCATCCCCTAGATGAACCAGATTCATTGCCTAATACAGTCAATCCTGACATGAATGATGCATTAATGCTATGGATGACGTTGTAAGGCCTCGACGTAACTACCAAGAGATCCAACTGTCACTCTCGCCTCTAAGGGTCGAGTCACACTGTCGGCATCAGTGTGTGGTCACTAGGTCTCCTTCAGTAGAAAACTCGAAAGTGAGGGTCAAGTCAACATTCTTAACTGGAACCTCTTAGTAACAACACAAATGAGGACAGGACTGAAAACAACACAAAGGTAAGCATCTTTTATTATTACAAGATTCTTTAGCTGTAAGAATCAAGCCAATAGATCTGTCATTATCTTTTAGCTCCGAACAAGGGAATTAGAAATTAATGAGTGGCTGTCACCTGTGTTAATATGAACATCACCTATGGTGGATTAGACACTGATCACACCTAGAATCATCTCCGGTGTGTTTTGATCATAGGCCTCGTCTACCAAGAGTTGAGCTCTCCCTTTTCCACCGACTCCCTACGGTCAGGGTGGACCATCTAGTTGTGGTGGATGTAACACCTAAAAATGTCGTCCACTGCTAGCTACACGACAATCTCATGTGGAACGTCCAACTACTCCCTGCATACCCCCTTGATCAAATCTCTGCCTCTACATAGGTGGTCTTTTGATAATTTTCTTATCTTTTGAATGGCGGTTCAGACAGTCAAAATCAATGTGACCTTGCCCACCACAAGAGAAACACTGACCGCTCATGGAATGTTTGTCTCTACTCCAGGTGCCCCGCACAACCAATCCTGAGTCATGAGGTCGTCAACCTATAGGTTAGGTACTCTTAGACCTATGCGGCATATGTCTACTTCCATTTTCAGAAGACTCTCCTCCATGTCGACTAGTGGTGGGTCTCAGTGCTGGAGACTACTCAGAAAGGAAACTCTCCAATAAGAGGGCTCTCTGTGACACCCATGCCTATGTCGGGATGATGAGTGAGATCATTGAAGCTTTGATCTCTCACCTGAGTCCCAACTTGATGGTCCAGGCCCTGAAGAATTTGTCCCATACGATATGTCTAGAGTAGCGTGAGAGATCATTGAACCTCGCTGAGTACTGATCTACACTCATGCTACCCTGGTTCAGATGAAGTAGCTCATGTATGTGCCCAGAGTGATGAGTCACTTGGACAAACTCTTCCCAAAACAGGCTCTCAACATCTGCACAAATAAGCATCATCTCATCGTGAACCTGGAGCATCAACCTCCCCCATCTTCCTGCTACTTCCTGAATATGTTTGGCCACAAAAATCACCATGAGGTCGACAGGTGTCCTTACTAGTCAGAAAACTCTCATCACAACTTCCAACCAATCATCATCCACATGCATGTCCATCTCTCCCCTGAACTTGGGTGGTCTATTGCACCATAACTCATGCAACGCGCTCAAGCATCATGCAACGTCTGCTAGTGGGGCAGGTGACATCGGTGGCCTAACAAGAAGTTGTACCACTGGTGCCTCCACTGAAAAAGGAACTTGTGTTGAGGAATCATCGCTCGTTGTGCTATCTGCGCATACAACTCTCAGGGATCTAGGAGGTTGCCTTTCGGGAGGCATCCTAAAATAAAAAGATATGACATTGTCAAATATTATACCTGGTGAGCTGACCGAGTTAAGCGGACATTGAGAAAACTTTTGAAAACAAACATGCAATCAAATTTTTCGTGCACTGAGTTAGAATTCTGTATTCAGGGTCCTAGTGTATGGATATGTCAGCCACCGCACCAAATCTGGAATCCCTAAATAAAAACCCCACTCAGTACTATTAACACTATTGATTCATAGAAAAGAAAGCTGAGAGTCCTATGTTCTGCGGTTGAAATGACTCCTCTGATACCAAAATGTCACGACATGTCCCCCAGGGCACATGTCGTGACTACCCCATGCCTACCTTCCATATGCCAGGGGCTGGTGACTGGCACCAAAGACATAAATCCCTAAAACTGTGAAGGAATTTCCTTTATAACTATAAACACGAACAATAGAGCACACAACTGAATTCAAAAAACTATGTAGAAGTGTACAATAAGAGAGTGCTAAAAAGTAAAGGGGGTAAGAAATACAAGTCCAACTGTAATGTACAAGTACAACTGCAAAGGTAAAAACATATGAAAGGTGAAAATTATCTCCAGGATCATCCATCATGGATCCTAACTGAATGGTATGTACGAGTAGCCTCATCAGAACTCCATATATGTCGGCCTCCTACATGTATCGACATGTCTTATGGTCCACCTCCGGGTACCGTACAGTCATGGTACTCTCTTCCATAGTCAGCGTTTTCTGTCGTCTGCATCCAACACAATGATATGCAGGCAAAGCCCGTGCAGGGCTGTGTATAGTGATACTTAGTAGGGACCCTGATACCCTCAAGGTCTTACAAAATCTAAAAAGTATAACCACAAAGTATGAAATAAACTGATAACCCCACTTAGGTATATACCTATACATATACTATAGTTATCAAGTAATAAATATCAATAATGAGTTAAACACACACGTTACTGACTCTACACAAACCCGTTTTTTTAATAACAAAACCATGGCTACTGGAGAACACTTTCTCAATTGAGTACAGTGGGCCTTCGATGACATCATGGCGCTTCACACTAACCTTGGACTACATAGATACTTCTCCTGTCGAGTACCAAGGGTCTTTTGTGTCACCAAGGCGGTCCCCACCATGGGTCTGTCGCGTCACCAAGGAGCTCCCCCTCATAGCCTACTGAGGTACTCCTCCTGTCGTGTACCGTGGGTCTATCATGACACCAAAACTCTCCCCACTTCTGGTCTTCCACGACAACATGTCACTCCCCGCTAGGCTTGTAGTGTCACTCCATGTCAATATGGTCAGTAGTTGTCTGGTCTCAGCCAGCTACTAGGTGTCCGCACATGGATCACTCAACACCATAAGTATCTTCACCTCGAGATACAGATAAATACTCCAACTATCACGAAGTACCATTAAATAGTATCTCAATGGTCTGCCACATAATAGGGGTCTCAGCGGAATAAACAATGCGTCAATCAGATGCCCGGTATGTGAGTTATTAGCCTATTAGTCCTGGGGGCCCGGTTATATTCTTGTACGATCCAACCCGACCGTATCTCAACAATACATTGAACACTAGTGGGGTATATTCAAAGGAATAATCTCTCTTCATGATTACCAGTACCGCTGATGGTTTGAAAAATGGTTGTCTAGTGCCAACGATGTGGCCAAAGAAATTAAAGGGTTTGTAGTGGACCCCAGTCCAGTCCGGCCTGGTCGGACAGAACCAGTTAGAGCTATTGGGTATGGGCTGACAAATTGTGCGGACCAACCTGTTAGGTTCGGCCGGTCCGCTGGGCCCAGCTCAGTAGACCGCATGGGCGGTTTGACCTGGGCTCGGGGCGGGTTCGTCGTGGTGCGTCGCGAGGGCACGTCCTAGCGCGAATCTGCCAAAAGGGAGCGGCCCGTTTGGGTGGGACAAGGCTGCGCGAGGGGGGATGTAGGCCAACTCAGGAGGCCGGCATGATTCGGGCGTGAGGCAGGCTAGCGGGCGGCCGGGCAGGCCGGCCGGCGGCCGGGAGGGGCATCAGGCGGGCTAGCGGGCGGCCAGGCTGGGAGCTAGGTGGGCCGGTGGGAGGCCGGGCAGGGGGGGGCAGTCGGGCCGGTGGGTGGACGGGAAGGGCGCGGCCAGGTGGTTCGGAGGGTGGTTAGGCATGGCACGACTAGGCTAAGAGGCAGCCGAGAGCCGGACGACGAAGTCTGGCGGAGGTGCGGCCGGGGTTTCTCGGCTGGAGGGTCGTGGTTTGACCCTGAGCACTAGTGCGCTGTGTGGCCGACGCGGTTTTGGTGGTTGTAGGTAGCGTTTTCTTTGTCATCGCCAACTTTTTCGTTCCATTGCCTCATCACCATACCGAATATCGTCACAAAAAAAATGATCGAGGGGTCGGCTCATGTTGGGTTGGCCTACACCCTCTGTGTTTTGGGTGGTATGAAATGGCTCATCATGAAGTATGAAGATGAACAAAAACTCACATGCTAAAAATTCATTTCCAACCGTTGATAAAGATTCCAAGAAAGTATCAACATATATAAACCCCCTAACATTGATCGTCATTCATTGTTCATTGACGGAGTCGCATAAAGTAGATGGAGAAGGTTGTTATTTGTTGCGTCTTCTACATGCTTCAAATCCTGAGTTGTGTTGGCTCGTTGACAGCGATACGGATGGTAGGTCGGTTGAAGACGTTCCACGTCGATAGAAGCTCCAAGGAAGAAGTCAAAGAAGGTTTGAGTACTTCGTTCTTTGTGGGGAGTGTTCTTCCCTCTTCTATTAGTTTTCCACCAAGATCCCAAAGAAAATAATAATAGATTGGTTTATCTATTAATTTGTTGGTTGAGAATTAATATGTTGAAAGAAATTAATTGGCTCCACCTAATTAATGTGGAGGATCGGCATAAGGTAATTAGGGGAGCTGGCACAATTGAATTAAAGGGAAGGTGGCACTATAATAGAGGGTGGGTGTGGAGAAACACTCCCTCATTAATTAGGGGATTTGAGTGGTTTTCTGCACCCGCCATTAATAGGGGAGTTTAGCCCTGTGTGGTACCCACGTCATAACCTCTCGTGGGAGGTTAGGTTCGGGTGGGCCCCACTACCACAACCGCTAATGGAAGGTTAAGGTGTGGTTGTCTGACCTCCAAAATTCATGTGGGGATTTTAACAGTCAAATAAAAATAATGCAACACACTTTATTTTTAATTTAATTCAATCTCAAAAAACCCAAAAAACTATCTTTTATTCTCGACTAAACACCGTCAAAGTAAAAGTCTGCATAAGTGAATACAGGTGCTATGAGTACAACTGTGCCCTCAGATTTCAGTTCCGACATCCTATTCAAAAGTTATAAATGCCTTCTCGGATGTTTACAGAATATACCCGAACAAAACATCAAAAATTGATTCCGGGAACACCAGGCCTTCAAATCACGTGTTGTATGTTTTAGAGAACTCGTAAAATTACCATGTATTTATGAAAATGTTTTCCACAGAAATTCCGAGTCATTACTGTATCAGAGTTAAAAAAAATGATCAAATCCATAAAATTTCTCCCAAGTGAACTTTTTGTGATGTGTGAATCTCTTAAAATGAGATTTATATTGAAAGGGTTACCACTCGGGATCATGGTGTATTCTCTAGAGTTGGTATAGGCACCCAATGATTTCCATGATATTTATCAATTATAGGACACTTATACAAGAAAAACATATTATAATTGGTATTTTAGGATGGTTTTGAAAACATTAGAGATTATATTTTTTCCCACGAGGTTAAATTATGATTGATGGATACCATCATGGGTTTATAAATTTTTGCTTGATTATAATAATAGTGTCCTAGAAAGGCTTTTCCAGTCTTGGATTTATAAAATTTTAAGGTGACTAATGATATTTTTCAAGACATTTTTTGAGTTAATTATGGGTTAATACATTTTGGGATGCAAAATGAAAAGTATGAGATAACCTTTTAGGTTAAAACATTTAATTAATTATGAATATATTAAGGTAAATTATGAGGTTGTTCCTATAATTTCCCTATTTTTTAAATATTACATTCATATAGTTTTATATAATGTAAAACCCACATGATGGATGATAACCTGTGGTATCTAGAAAGTTCCTCGAGATTAAACCCACAACTAACAGGTGAGAAGGGTGAAATTCATACTCCTATCCAACGTTATGTCCGACTGATTATAAATTTTTTTTCCATTATTTAAACTATCTAATAGGGAAAAATTATGTTAACATGGGGAATATATGTTTTATCCATGGTATTGGATTATTTTTATTATTATTTGATTAATTTATTAATGTTATGTTGATAGATTTTCACTAATTTTGGAACACAATATGAATAATATATATAGAAAACTATTATATATTATTTATTGAAAAATAGTTGTATTATATTTTGGAATAATTTATTAAATTTTAAGATTTAGGATTGTACATGTTGTCTATAAAAATTATTTTCATATCACAAAGAAATTTTGATTTGTGAAAATTACATTTTGAATGATTATTTAAGATCCATTTATGTGGCTTAGATATAAATCACGTATTTTTTGGATGAATGTGTTATGAAATAATACATATTTTTTAATCTTTAAAAATAGTATAGTATATTATTGTGGAATTTTATGGAATGTTATTTATTAATGATCTATGATAAAAATTTGGAATTTCTTTTGAATTTTGGACATTGCTGTAGTTTTTCATCATATAATGGTTTATTATTTTTAAAAATAATTATATATTGTAATAAAAAAAATTTAGTTAATTCCCCACAACTAGAAGAATATATTATCTTTTCTTTTGTGGATTTTGATCCATAGTATGTTATTATAGTCATTCATTTATAAAAAAATCAAAATAAAAATTTCGATCCAAACATGATTTAGTGGTGGATATTGATTGAAAGATGAAAAACTAATTTTAATGGTAGTATATTCCATTATTTTGTTCCCATATTACGTAAAAAAATCCTCAACTATAATAAATTTTTTTAGAAGTGAAATTCAATTCATTAAATTTTCTTACAGAGAAACCAATTGACATTTTCCCTATCTCAAATTTTAATTTTTTATTATTGTTAAATATATCCGAGTAATATTTTCTATCAATATTTATATGTCCTTATTAATTATCTTTTATCTCCCATAACCATTTTTTCTACCTGGGAACCTATGATGTGTTATCTCATGTGACCTTTATATAATTTTATAAGTTAAAATGTGAATATATTGTAAACACTTTTAACATGTGGGATTTCAATCAAGTTTCATTGAAAGGATAATCCTTTAAAACTCAATCTAAGATAAATTTTGGGAAGGAAAATTTTCAAAGTGGTAGATAGAATGTAACATCCTGATATTTAAAAAAGAAACAACGTGTTTGATATCTTTGAAGATAATGAATATCAAGAATAAAAAACAATGAAATATTATTATTTATATGTGAATTTTATAAACTATCCACTAAATTGGTGTGAATGAATATTATTAACATCATTATGAACTATATAATGGTCGTAATCATTTAAAAACCATAAATGAATTGTTTTTAATTAATTACATGATATCTTAGTAAAGTAAATTTATTTTTCAATCAAATTTCTTTTCTCATAAATTAATTTTATTAATTTTTAAAAAAAACTATATCAATTAAATTCAGATATTGTTTTAACATTTATATTAGATAATAATTTTTTTCAATTCTATATATCAAAATTATCATTGGAAAAGTATTTCCGAAAAAATTATTTTTCAATGAATAGTGAAAAATATTGAGTTATATTGATAAATTAATTTTCTTATATTGTATTTAAAATGTAAAATTATGAAATTGAATTGTCTTAAATCTCAATATTCCCATTTTGATTTAAATAATGGTTTTTCAAATGGATTTTATACTTGAATTTTGTATAAAAAAGCATATATTTTAAATGGAATTTTTTTAAGGAAGAAGCTTTTATTGTATTATTGAAATATAAATTAAAATTTCATTCTACAACATCTATGTTGAGATTTTAAAAAAATATATTACATCTATTGAATCCGTGTTCCCATATTTAGTAAATTGTTACCGTTTAATTTTTAACAAAATGAAATATAAAATTACCAATCTTTTTCAACAATAAAAGGTATATTATGTTATTTATGGTTAAAAATATAATAATATTGGAAATAAAATTTCCATAAAAATTATAAAATCATAAATAATGATAATTTATAAATCTTAATAATCTAGTTAAATTATATTTATTTTTTTTGGGAAACATAGATAAGATTATTCCCTTTATAGTATTTTATTAATGGAAATGTCTATCATCTGACACTTTTGTTTTTAATAAGAGTATATTTTTAATATGGTATTATCTGTAATATATGTTAAGCTATAAATATTTATCTAACATATAAATGAAAAATAATCATCATGGTAATTTTTTTAATTTAATTTTTTAACAAAAAATTTCATTAAATGCATGGAAAATGATGATGATGTAATTTTTTTAATGGAAAAATAAAAAAATATTTCAAAACATATGAAACTAATATAATTTGATAGAATTATTTTAATAAACTAATTGTATAGATTCTATATACATTTTAGTGATGTGATTAATTGGTTTTCCTTGAATTGTAACTGTTATCTGAGTATTATTAATGTAAAATTAATGAATAGTTCATATAATTGATATCAGTTTTTTATAAAATGATATTAAATTCCTAAAATAAAATAAATTAATGTAATTTGATCATATAAGGTGGAAAAAATAAAACATGCTCCAATTTTGTTTTTTTTTATTTTATGGTAACTATTTGAACCCTAAATAAGTACATATTGTCATGGTAATAGCTAATGGGTTCAAATAAAGGTTCAAAACAAATAATAAGGTTTAAAATATGGTAAAAATATATATATTGTAAATTTTCTTATGGTATTAATTCCAATAATAATATTATAAAAGATTCAAGTAACATTTTATCAATTTGGATTTCAAGGATAATTTATATTACTTTAATATTCTGTGAAATATCCCAAATTCCCTCCACTCAATAATAAATGGGAACATCTTATTTCCATTTCATAACAAATTGATACATTTTTTGATCATAGAATACCTACAGAAATATCTTCCTATAATCCTTACCAACATTCTATATGTTTTATTTTATTCAAAACACCATCCTCATTGGTCTTATTATGTTAAGAAAATGGATTATTTGAAGAAGATGCATGATTTTTAATCAAAAATTACTATTCATCCACATTCATAAAAAATTCTTGAACCATTAAAAAATAATAAAAATATTATCCGGTATATATGGATAATTTATTATGTTTGTTTAATGACTCATATTTATCTCTAATTCCATCAAATTGAAAAATAATTCATCATTCGTGTCTAAGGTAGACTACAGCCTCAAGAGCATATTTAATTTATCATCCATAATATACTATCCATACTGGAAAAAATGATATTATTAATGTTTATATATAATATTAATGAAATATTAATCATTTTGAAAAAATCATATATCACAAAAATTATTACCCTTCCTGTTATAGAAAAATTATAACATCCTTTTTCCATACGTGTGCACTACCACCTCCATGAAATGAGGTGATTCATTAGTTATCACCATGTCACATAGATAATTTATATAATTATATTTAAATTAGTAGTAAAATATATATGATATTCTTTTAATTCTATAATTTATAAATTATAACTACCTTTTTTCATCATTGATTATTGAAAAATCAAATCTCTACTCACGAGTACGTACGACCAACCATTTCCATGATTACTACAATTTTTATTTATCATAAATCATATTTCCTAGTTATATTAGATTGTATAAATAATGAATAATAGTAGTATATATTTAATTAATATTTAAATGTACATGATATAATTCTGTTTTTTGTTTCTACATTAATCCTATCAAATTTATTTTTTATTTAAGTGCAGAATATCATCAAAATGATTGATGTGAATGTATATTATTTATTAAATATTATTTAAAATTATAATAATTAATATAAGTTGAATAATTAAAACAGTATATATTATAAATAATGTATAAAATAAATATACTTTTACTTAAAAATATAATTGAATTATTTGATTAATTGAACTCAAGGTAATGGTCGTTATTTTAATTAATTCCATATTTGTGTTTTTTTTTTAATTTTTTAAAAAATAATTTATATAATATATTTTTAACATATACCTAATGGGATTCATTTCTGGAAATCATTATGGATTAATGATATAAATAATCCTTTATATGTATCTATTATTTTTTTCAAATAAAAGGAATTCATTTTTATATTACTAAATTTTCAAAAAAAAACTATTTAAAAATTAGAATGTTATTTTATATAATATTATTTTTATAATGAATATTTATTGATTTAAGTTTATGATATAGTTCTTTGTAATACTGTAAGACAAATGTTGGTTCTGTTATAAATTAATTATTGGTGCTTCCATGATAGAATAAGGACGGATGATTAGGTTATTAACAAATTATTGGTGGGTCTATTACAAAACCATCCGGGTGGTTATGTTATAACCTACAATGAATTGGCTACTCCAGAGATTGAAGTTGACCATACTGGTTATTCAATTTTTTTGTTTCAAATATAAAAATAATTTATCAATATACATATATAACATTAATTTGGATTTTATTGAGTTTTCAAGGAAAGCATTTGATCTAAACAAATTTAGAAATTAATATTTTTGAAAAAATTGATTCATTTATTATGTAAAATGGTTTGTTTTTTTAAACAAATTTGTTTGTTTTCACTAGAATAAAAGTTTTCTTAATTTTTTGTTCCTTACATTGATTTGTTTTCTTGTCCAAAATTTTTAAATGTTTATAGAGAGTTTTAATATGGATAAGGGAAAAAATTAATTCACGTTGGATTTTCGAAATATTTGTTAGGAAAATAAATAATGCATCATTTTAGAAAACTTTGACTAATGGTAAAATATATAAAATTATAGGTGCCAAATTGTAAGGGTTGTGTTTAATTTTTTTTCATTAAATTTTTTCGAAAACTCTGAACGACATAATATCCTACTAATTTTATAAAAATGAAATCATGTATAAAATAATTATTTATTTTTAATGTTTAAGGTTTAATGCTTATAATTTGTGTATTGGGAAAATTTGGTGATCTTGTCCTTAGGACCTCTAACACATGATCATTGGGAATGGCACGACTCTTCAAAAAATGGATTCAATGGTAAATGGAATCCACATAGATGGTGGTGAGTCCGAACCATTATCCATAGCCTCCCAGGTATTTCATTGTTAAGTATCAATTATATCTCATTGGTTATAATTCCAAACATCTATAGTTGGTTTTAGAAGAGGAATTAGATAAAATTTGATATGATAATGTTTTTACATTAGATTAACTTAGGATTTTTGGATAATATAATTGTTTTGTAATTTTAGGTTTTATCATAATAAAATTAAATTAGATAAACCGTTTGATGCATTCAGTTTTAAAATTTTAAAGAGACATATGATATTTTTAAAAACATTAATTTATGAGGTAATTATTTTTTATTCAATATTTGAATAAGAATTGGAAAGAATGAAATAACCATTTAGGATTAAAATTTAATTTAACATTGAATATATTATGGTTACTTTTTAAGATGACCCTAAAATTTATACAGTTTTATAAGGATTATATTGATAATGTTTTAGAAAAAGTTAAACCTGTATAATGAGATGAAACCTGTAACATCCGGAAACTCCATAGGTATTGAAACCACAATAATAAGGTGATTATGGTGCACCATATAATTTTTTCATATTTGGTTTTTTATTATAAATTTTATCTTTATTTTTTAAATTATATGACAGATAATGGTTACATTCATTTTGGGAGATATGTTTTATCCATAGGATTGAAATTGATTTGGTGATTAATTGATTAATGTATTTTTAAATGGAAATAGAAATTTTGGGAATCCAATATGATTAATTAAAATTGAATAATATCGGATTTTATTTAATGAATAAAGTTTGAATTATAGTTTGGAAGCATATACTAGTTTATTTTGGAATTACAGAGAATCTGTTCATTTTGAGAAATGATTATCTTATATTAGAGATTATATGTTTAGTAAAATTACATTTTGGAATAATACTATAATGGTCAATGATGTGACATGTGGATACATCCTATTTGTCTATAATATTATGTTATCAAATATACCAATTTTATGATTCAATATTAGTATGTATTTTTTTAGTAATTTTATGGTATAATATTTATCAATGATATATGTTCTGTTTTGGGTAATAATGATTAAATTGGGTGATTATAGTATTATTTTTCATATAATGGTTTATTTCTTTAGATAAAATTACCATATTTTTCAAACCATTATGATTTATGTAAATGAATAAATAATATAGGAATATATTTTTTTGTGGATTTTTTGATTCATGGAATATTATTTTAATGATAAAAGCATGTAAAATTCATAATCATCATTTGGGGAAAATGTATAGTTTTTGGTGAAATTTAGTTATGGAATAAACTCAAATTTTCAGGTAAATATTTTTTTTATGGTGTTACTCTAGTAAATAAAATAACTCATCATCCATATTAACACTATTTTCAATTAAAATATAATTTGTTTAATTTTATATTAGTTAAATCAAAGAAAGTTAAACCAGTCAAAATTTTAGGATTTTATGATTTCTAAAGAATCATTAAAATATTTTCTACAAATCTATATCAAACCATGGATGTCATATTTTCTCTTACATTTCATGTTATACTAAATGGAAACCTCGGATTTGATAGCTCAGGGGACCTTGGTACTTTCATTTCTATATTATCAATTGGAAGTTTCATAAATTTTCTTATGATGTGTGATTTCAATAATGGTCATTTAAAATGTAAAACCATGATTGCTGGGCCCATTTTCCAAATATTAATTATGATATTTACAAATTTGGGGAAAATTTAACATCACAAAATATTAAAATGAAATATTATATTCGATAGCATAAAATATAAACTACATCGATTTAAATCTAAAATATAAATTTTATAATTTTCATTTAACCATTATATAATAAGAATTAAATAATTATAAATTAATAGTAATAAAAACTTTTTGAATTATATAATAGTATTATTAATTTATAATGTATTAATTAATAATTTATAAATATGAACTATATTTTTAATAAATTTAGATTATTGAAAACAAAAACAATTATTCAGAAATGTTTTTTATTATATTTTTTGTTATAATAATTATTTTCTCAAAATTCTATCAATTTTTTTTAAATTATTATCATATTTGAATTAATCATTAAAAAATATATTATTGTGTTTAATTAAAATATTTATTTTTCAATTAATAGTGAAAATAATGATTTTTATTGAGAATTGTATTATATTTTTTTTGTATTTACAAGGAAAATTCCCCTTTCAATCAAAAATAAATTTAAATTACTCATATATTATTTATATTATGGTTTAATATTTATTATATTCATGGATTTATTTTATAATAAATTTAAATTTAAAATAGTATTTTTTGGATATTTATTTCTTTTAGTATTTCGAGTTTATATTTAAATTTAATTCTACTAGTTTTTTAGATTTTAAAAAATATATTCCCAATTTTGAATCATTTTTTTAATTATAAATAATATATCCCAACTATATTTTGACAATATGAAGTTTGAAGATAGTAATGATTACTAAATTGGTAAAATGTAAATCTGGTAAATAATAGTTAAAAAAATGAAAAGATCAATAAAATTAACATAATGAATTCATAAATCAGATTTTATGATAATATATTAGCAATAATCATCCTAGGGTAAAATTTATGACATTATTGGTCCTCTTGGATAATATTAGGTCCTTTATTGTTTATATTTTACCAAATTCCAAACATGTCAAAATATTTCTTTTAAATACTTGAAATGATTTAATATGGTATTATCATGATAATATAATCAAATATAAATTATTCATTAAAATTTAGATGATTTCCTGTGATCATGGAAATTTTTTTATTGAATATAAATTTTATTAAATGTTTTCATGATGATGATGGAGTAATGATCTATGCAATTTAAAAATAAATTAAAATATATGAAAAATATTAATATATATATATAATTATATAATTAATGTAATAAAAAATTATAGATTAAAATTATATTTTTTTGATTTAATTAAATACTTGGTTTGATTTTTATTTGTTGTCGTGATATTATTAATTTCAATGTAATGATTTGTTCTAAAAATATACATAAAATATTATTTAATGTTATAAAATATGAAAAACTACAAAATAATAAAATTATTATCAACAGTTTGAAAATGTATTACTTGATCCATTTATTGGTCATTTTTTTGTTTATAGTAACTATATTATCACTCAGAAAGTAAAGATACTGATTGATAGGAAAAAAGTTAAAAAGGTTAAACAAGTGTTAAAACAAAAAGATAAGGGTATAAATTAAGTCAAAACTTACCTAATTTCTATTGGATAATTTTATTTTAACCTACTATCATATTATCATAAAAATAACTCTCTATGGATCCATTTTTAATTGGTAAATAATTTATATTAATTAAATATTTTAATAATGAAAATAGTGATCCACCCCTCTCTTATAACCGGGAAACTATTATTTCCATTTAAGAAGAATTAAAAACCTATTTATTTAAATTATTACCTTAAATAATACATTAATATAATACCTAGTCACATTATGGAGTCTTATTTTTGGTTGAACACAATCATTACTTGACATAAGTTGTTGTGAAAAAGGGACTCTCTTAATGAAATCAATAATTTATCATTGAGAATTTATATTCTCACAAGTCCCTCAATCGTAAGTAAAACTTGATAAAATAATAACCACATCATTCTACATATAATTCAAATTTATTAAATAGATTTAATTTTTTATATTAATATAGTCATCCATCAAAAGGGAAAAGAATCAATCATCTATGTGCATTATTGACTACTTCCTAGTGAACAGATGTAATTTTTTCCATCACCATATAAAAAAAGAATTAATTAATATATATAAATGATATTATATAAGTATTTAACATTTTATGTAGAAAATATATAACTTAAATTTTTATCATTATATCTATAATAATATTATAATATCATTCATGCATAATTGTAAACTACCACCTCCATTAAGCAGTGTGATGCATTTCTCATAGCTGCATCACATGGAAGGTAAATATTTGTAAACTTAAATTTATAATATGAAATATACGATAATATTATCATTATATGAATATTATGTTATATATACAATCTCTCTATAATTATCATTGAGAAATAAAAGTGTAACTCATGCGAATGTATGACCTACTGTGTCCCTGATTGTATAATAGGTTATCCTTTATAACTAAATTTCATGGAGTAACTAAAATGTTTCAATAATGTATAAAAATGACAATTATGATATTACTACTATTATTGAGATGACTTAATTCTTATATGTTAGACAACATTCTATATGACGAAGTAATTTTTGAATTATGTACTAAATGTCTTCAAAACATATGATATGATCTTAAAAGATCATGTAATTATATATAATATTGTGATAATTAATATAACGGGGTTATTGATAAAAAAATGTTTCGTAATAAAGTATAATATTAAGATAGTATTATTATTTTTTATGATAATGGAGAAAATTGATGAATCGAACTCATGTTATGGGGATTTATTTTTTAGAAATCTATTTTAATATATATATTTTACGACATTAAAAAAAGAATGCCTTTTTCACATATACATGATTTGTAGACCATAACTCCATTCTGATTCCTTAATTAATTAAATGTTCTGTTACATGTTTATATGTAATTTTAAATAAGGTTTCCAGTTGTATGTCTATAGTTTTGCAAAAAAATATTTTAAAATAAAAGGGAAATTTACATTATGGTTATATTTTGTATGAATTGTATCATTGTTTATATGTATTATATAGTTATTTGTCATTGTTAATGATTATGTGAGATTCATTTAATAAAGAATTATGGTTTTATCCATTATAAACCATGTATGTGTGGTTATGTATATCCCAATATCGAGTGATTCCAAGATAAACCAACAATGTGTAGATACATTATAAATTATAATGTATTCAAAACACTAAAGATTAATGATTTCCATATTTTATTTTACATTTCTCTGTGTGAAATGAAAAATGTTATTTCAATATACCCACATCGGTTTTATATTTTTTTTTTAATTTTTCATGTAAATTTATGGATTGAATAAAGTCATCATAAGGATATTTTTTATTAAAACTGTTGATTTATTATTGTGTGAAAAATACTTTTTTTATAAATTATTTATGGGTTTTCACTAGAGAGATTCTTTTTATCCTTTTATGTTTTCAATTGATTAATATGTGACAATCCCAAATATGTAGATATTTCTAAATTGATTATATATGGGTAAGATAATAGAATAACACATGTTTAATGTTATGATATTTTTATGAAAAGAAATCATGTTTCATTTTATGGAATTCTGTTTTATTTGAAAAATGGATATTCAATATCGGTTTCCACTATTAATTTATGGATTTATAATGTAAATTATCCTTTTGATTATCAAAAAACATAAAAATATCAACATAATTATGACAAATTGAATTATTTTATAAATTCACTAGATTATTTAATGATTATGGATGGGTCCCAATACAAACAAATGATAATGATTGTCAGATTACATATTTGGGGATACTATAGAACAGACATATTTAGATTTTATAATAAAAAATTAGTGTCAGTAAATTAATTGGTAATTAATAAATAAATAATCTTCATAATACCCAATTTAAAAATATGATGTCCCATGAGATTACAATATGGAATGTCAATATAAACAATATAAACAAAATCAAACCTATTATGATCAAAATTTAATAAATTAAATCAGCAGTAATTGATCTTCCCCAACAATATCTATTAATGTCCACATACTCCAACAAAAAAATATCAACCAAACACTATAGATCCCTTTCACGTTACTTGTTCCCAACGAATCAATTCTATATGTGAACTATAATTTTGAGTAGGGTTTGGGTATACGAATTAGTAAAACAACACCAATGACCCAAACCAACATTGAATAAGATATAAAATTTCATTCCGTAATAGTAATCAACATACATATATAATAATTATATTTTACACCGATACAAAACATATGTCATGTCCTCTGATACATTCATTAAAAACTTCAACGTCATTCAAGAAAAAACATCACATATTGTTTTCGATTTATCCACTTCCATATTAAGGTAGCTAAAAAATAAGTCATATCCCTTGAAAGGGGGATAGTCTATGAAAACTATAAAAATATCTCACACATCACTCTCATAATTGGATTATCCATATAGCTCAGCCATTATAAAATAAAGGGAAACATATAGTACATAAAAACATCTAAAAGTTTGATAAATCAAAATTTACATCAAATGAAAAGGTATCATAATCTTCACAATAAATATTCAACATAATTCATGATATAAACTACCAAAACACACCTCATGTGATCAATAAGAACACACAGTTTCATGAGTGGTCCAAAAAATGACACCAATAATCATGCCAATAACCAATATAAAACAAGAAATATGGTGAATGGAATCATATCCAATGCTCTTAATTGAATAACTATATGTTTCTTCTTGGTATTGTCTCCCAAATAATGTTTATAGGTTTTTCAGGCCAGACCACTCACTAATGGTTCTTAATACCAAATCCATATATTTTATTTACAAAATAAATAAGACAGAAAATGTGAAAATAGATTATCCCCCAAAAATATTCCAAAATTAACATGATATTTATATATAATACTTCATGATATTAATATATTATTTCATTTAATTATTATAATTCCAAATATGATATTATTTTCCCTCTCTCTCACTCAACAATAATTTTAGTTAAAAATAAAAATTCCATATATTATTATGTATAGTTATTTTTTCATAGATCGATAGACTCAAGGTTATTATTATTTAATAAACTATTTATCTATCCCACTATAAATATAAAGGATTATTTTTTTCTAATTGAATAAGGTAAAATTATACTAGTCAATTATCACATTAAAACACTACACCAGAATACATGAGAGATGGTACAGGTTCTACTCGGCCTAAAGCATGGAAGAAGTACTCATTTTAGTGAAAAATTATTCACATATCTCCCTAAATATATTTATAAAGAACTCAAAATATAAATATCACAAAAAACCCTATGTATATGGGTTTATGTAATTATCAATGAAAAAACCATATAATTGGTCAAATTAATAATATAAATAAATTAAATCAATAATATAATTTATTCCTCAAATGAATCATAAATTTAAAATTACTAAGAACATAAAAAAAGTAATATTTAATTTAAAAGTGTCAATAGAAATAATTTGCATCATTTCGGACTTTCAGAATCATCAAATTCAATTATATTAACTTTTTAGAGAATGGGTGTCAAAAATGAAATTCTTTATTTATCCCAAAATATTAAATTTCATAAGGATATAAAGACATTATCATAATGAAAATTTTGAAACATAAATTATAACCTTAAACACCAATGGATTAAATTACACTATCCATTTAAAACCCAATACCACATAAAATAAAAACAGAATGATCATCATCCCCTTAAGTAGAGAATTTTTTACCCATACACATTTAAAGGAAATATTTGGTTACCATTACATAGTGGTTATATACCCTTATTTATACATGATAACACATTTTTAACACTTAGAAAACAATGGATGTATCATTACACAACACTATCTACCAATACCTAGTGATTGGGATTTTCATGCAACCCTTAAACATCTCTAATCGCACGCTTATGAAGTGGATACCAATATAATGCACATTCCATACCCTCACATAGAGGTTGGTACCCTTACAATGCTCTATCAAAACTCATATTTAGTGTCTTGTAAATTTATTTAAGAAAATAAACTCACACAAAATGGATTTTTCATCATCATAACCCTATGCATCATAAAATAACATGATATTACCATTATGTAAGTTTTATATAATTGAAACTACCCTTTTTCATCATAATCATAAATATAATTTCTATTAAAATAAAAATAAAAATCCTCTATACACTTATGTGGAGTATTGGATATCAATTTTTATCTTATATTGACATAAAAATAATTTAGTATTGATATTAATGAACATGGATAAATATCATCACAAATAGAGACTTATGAATAAAATATATTATGTATACAAATAATTTAAAAATAGATGTTGTTATAATTTTCAACCTCTAATGAATTTTCCTCCTCGAGAAATATCTCAATAGGTCATTAACTTATTAAAAAAGTAAACATGAATAACATTAACTATGAAATGGAAAACCACACTAGAACACATTGGGGAAGACAATATTGTGTATCCCAAGAAGCCACCAAAAAACAGATATCAAAACCTCCATGAATGTATCCAAAAACTATATCTATCCTATCATACCTACACATTATTCACACATACCTATATAAACACACAATCCAAGAATATAGGAATGTTATATTTATAATGTAAATAATAATGTTCTAAATAAAATTTACAAATTTGAACTAGCATTTAATTTTTTTACAATATCCAATGTCGGAATCATATATATAAGGAATGTGAAATTAGCTACCCATTAAGATGAATTAATGACACAAATTACCATAAATCATATATATATATATATATCATGTCCATCACTGATGGTGAATTTAATCAATGCATTCATAAAACATCAAAACAATTAATTCCCCACATTTTGTAATCTCATATTTCCACTATACTGATAATATTAGAATCATACATAGTTCACCAAACATGTTACCCAACTTCTCATAACCTACCAAACATGAAAATACATATGTAATCTAGAATAAATAAGTCATATTATCCATGGGATCTTATATCATCTTGTAACTACTCATCCTAAACCACCAGGTTGGATTTATATTTCCATGTGACCTCATTCATGCATACATATATTTATGATTCACCAATTTGAAATAAGTTTACATGTCCATAAATGGTGAGTCTATAACCAATATATAATTTTATTTCCCAATAATGAATATTTCTCAATAAATCATTAGGTACTGAATATAATATTAACCATAATATTATAAAGAAATATAATAGGACAATCAATGATGTAAAATAATTGAATGCGTAATAATAAACCAATTCCAATATATATATATATATATGTAATTTAGTTAAACAAATAAATCATATTTGTAGCATATGACTGTATCTAATTATATCTACCAAAATGTTCATCCTAATTCCCCACAAGCTCCACTATCCACTACAAGTCCCTTTCACATTTCAAGATCCCAATGTATGAAATGTTAAATTGTTATAATATTATTGGTTATATTGCTAGTAAAATTCAAATTAGGATAACACTGATGTCCTTTTCCATTAGTTCAAAAGATTTAAATGTTTATAAAATTATAGTAAAAATGATAAAGATACAACAACATTATATCACACAAGTAAAAAATCATATATTGGGTCCTTAAAGAATTCTTTTATCTCTTTCAATGTAATAATTGAATGAAAATCACAAACCATGTATGAAACATCCTCTATCATAATAGGATAGTTCACAAAAAAATATATTATAAATCCATCTCTATAGGGATAGATCATGTCTATGCTGATCAATACATTAGTAATCCCTCTTAGAAACAGGTAATATATGTAGTTCCATAGGTTTTAACATCATAAACTAGAATAGTAAAATAAAATATTTATATATTATGATAGATAAAACATGATGTTAAATCAATAGGTTTTACACTCACCGGAATCTATAATAAATAATTAAAAGAATCAATGAATGTCTATACATGAATTTTTCTGATCAACCATCAGACATAGGTTTGTCAATGGGAAATACACGCACACAAAAAAATTGTCAATATCCCATATAAAACAATCACTATTATCAAGGGACTCGTATCACAAGAATGTTAATGAATAATATCATTGTAAATCAAGTTAATACAACCCAAATCATGTCTATGTGTTTCTTGGCACAAAACCCCTTCCCAGGAATCCCTGACCCAAATAAAATAATTTATTTCTAAAAGATAAAGAAAACCAAATATGATAATATATTCTCTATTTTAGGTAGTCTAGACTATACATGATAATTACATATTATCAATATTTATAATTACATTCTATTTTATATAATAATTGCAATTTAACATTCCATATTAAGTTATATTTCTCTATATATTATAATCTATGTTATACTAGATTAATTAATATTATTTTTTATAATACATAGATAAATTAAAGGTTTTCTATTATTTAATATGAAATTATAAAGATAATCTATTATATTATAGAATATTATTATATAATTTTATGATGAAAATGATTAACTAATGATTACCAATTTCAAAAACAATATATAAGTAGAATATAGATGGTGAGGGATCTACCACAACTAGAAAATAGAAAAATAACTCAGGTTTTCCCTAAAGGCATCACATATCTAATTCAAGAATTTCAATTCTACCCATACATTAAAGAACCATCTAAAACCAATAAAGAAAACATCATGTATTTTTATTTATGAAAAACAACATTTTGGTACACATAATAAACATTAACCAACTATTTATAATATCCTTAACCCATATCAGAAATGGGGAATGGTTGAAACATCAATAAAATATTTATAACCATTAAATGAATCAACGGAATTAATTTTTATTATTTAAGATTTTTCTTTTTCTAGATTATTTTTCATGTGTATTTTGGAGAAATAAGAATGAGAAAAATGGGATTCAATTAATATTAATCAGTAATATAACTATGTAAGAGTAACATGTATTTAACATTATATATCCTTTGAAACCACATGTTCTTCCGTAAACACCTTAGGTATCCCTTACATAACTAATCAAATAGCCTTTCTGCCTTAACATGATAAAGTGAATAACTAAATGAACTTATTCTAAACAATTTCTTCACATATATTTGTAGTTTATAACTCAAGATAACCAAATATAGTAACTACTTATAGTTATTAAATTATTGGAACAATATATATAACCTTACAGAGCATTTCATGAACCCTTATAAAATGTTATTTACCATTATACAATTTGTTATATCAATAGTCTACCCTTTTTTAGTTCTAAACATACCCTTTCAAAAAGGGAAGGACATACATAGCTCAAATCATAAGCGTGAAAATTGACTAGAACACATATTTAGATTAAACCGTACACTTACACGGTGGCTAATATTATTTTTCAACGACTGGTAATCGTATGTGGTAGCTATTTATTCACCATATATTTATTAAACATATGGAAAAATTATAATAACATTAAAAATGTAATTGAAAATCCCTCTACCCTTATCCATCGAAGTAAAAAATTTCTTACCCATTCAGAACCTATGGGTAATAACTCAGTACATATACAAAGTCTTGGAATCAATTTTTCTGTCATGTAACATTCAAAATTCATGAATAAGGGTAATATTTTGTAATAAATGTTATTTTCACATATGTAAAATTTTGTTTTAAAAGAATAATTGTGTAAGGATAATTTTAATATTGATAATGTTATTCTATTCCTATAAATAATATGACGAAAAATGAATGTTCCAAATATATTAATAGTAAACAAAACTAGGAACATACAATGGTGGATGATGTGGTCTTTAAGGATATGAGTGGAGAGAATATATTTATCCAATATTATAATTTTTCTTCAGTCATATACATAAAAAATTCATATTATTTACATGAAATATAATTATCAAATCGTTATAACATTTAAAAATTAATGACCATTTACTGTGAAATGGTTTTGAATTATTTTTGATAATAATATACAGTAATCTATTTTTTTGTTCATGGGATGAGGTAAATTCATTATATTATTTCTCAACATTGTAACAAATTGTATGAGTTGATCATTTATGATATTGAATTTATGATAATGTTTTTCATTGATTACATAATTATAGTGACATGGTAATGAATAAATAAATTCATGTCCAACTATATTGAAGAAAAATAATTTAAGTTGGAGGATCAATGAGGGTGAAAATATTCATATATAATTTTGATATTTTTGAAAAATAACATTGTTTTTCTTTCAGAAGATCATTCTATTAAAAATGGAACAAAATTACTATGTGAATGATTCATCAAATTTGACACATGAAATAATGGATTGATGATGAAAGAGTGAGATAAGTTATTAGAAATCATATTAATTAATCGTATATTGTTTATACATTTTAATTGTTTTAGCATTCTATTAACGAAATAAGTTAATTCTTATTGTTATATGATGGAAATTATTTATGATTTTATTCATATGTGATATATATGTATATATGTGTGTGTTTAAAATTAAATTTTAATATAGTATGAAATATAAACACTTCATAGTGATTCTATAAAGAAAACTACCTTCATATTTAAAATATTCCAACATAATAACCATTCTAAATATAATAATGATTGGTTTGAAATATACATTTAGAGTTATGGTAGATTTTGTGAATATACCACTCTGTTAAAACCCTAACAAAATATATGAAAAAATAAATTGAATTAGTTTATTTGGAACATAAGAAGAAATATACCATAAGGAAATGGAAGATTAATATATTATTGTATACAAACCACAACTGTTGTATTTTATATTATTTTCTAGGGTATATTCAATTTTTTAATACATAAAATGACTTGTAGATTGGGATGAATAATTATATGATGAATTTATTGGTTTTTAGAATTTACTGCTACATAATAAAGATATGAATATATTTGGAAAATGTTTTATTAGATAGATGAGTAATGAATTATTTAAATATATTTACAGGGAAGAATATATTCACTTTAATATGAAAATAATATGGGAAATATTTCAACCACATTGATATAAATATTTTGGATGAAAAAAAATTATTCTCATACCTGATTCCAAATTTGATGAAGATAATGAAAATTAATGAGGTAGGGATGATTTGCATATATTACAGATAATGATTTTTATTCATAATCATGGGATGATTATTATATTTCAAAAAGGTGAAAGCAATAATGTAGGGTTATTTTATGTTTCATATACATATAAAGTAGGTTTATCACTATTCTAATTATATATATAGTAAAAATTGTGTAAGAAAAATATAAACCCTATAAATATGTATAAATATGTAGTTTTTATTGAATTAATCAATGAATGTTTCCTAAGACTTACAACATGTTCATATTGTTCTAGAAATGGATGAATAATTAAATTTTTTTAAGACTGATATCATTATATTCATTAAAATTCCTATAAAATTAATAATTTTTAATTTTTAATACATTTTCACTAGTCACAAGTGTTCAAATGATATATTTATTTATTTTTATCAATTTTAAAAAATGTCAACGTTTTTAATATGAACATGATATAATTGTTACATAATTGTGAACATGTGGATAATTTCAATATAAAACATTTAAAAGTGTTTAACAATGGATGTTATGGTTAACATGTGTGAACTATGATGAAATGGTTATATATATATATAAAATAACATAGTGTATGGTATTGAATGGCGTGTAGAGGCATAAAGACAATGAAACTAAAGAATTCAAAATTTGATTCAAATCATTAAGTCATCAAATATGATATAAATCAGTCATTATTATTTTGAATAAAAATAGAATTATGTTTTATATATATAGGCAACAATAATGTGATTCATTTGATAGTAAAATCACATTACTTTTTAAATTTCCATTGTTGGATAGATAACATTATTTATCATTCTGAAACTCTAAATTTCAATAGGTTTTTGTATTTCATTTAATATAAATTATTCATTATATTTAGATAGAAATTTTTGAATAGTTTATTTAATAATTTAATATATTTATATAGTTTATAAAACCTATATTTCAATTTATGAAAATGGTTTTATGGTTGATTAAATATGGTTCTAAAATCCGTTTAGAATTGTAATCAATTAAACAACATAGAGACTAAGCATTTCATTTATATATTCTCTGTATGGATTATTCCAAAGTAATGTAATAGATTAATATCTTATTTTATATAAATTGATCATACAATATATCAATATATATCCTGATCATTGATATATTAATAATTAGAATACATTATTTTTGATTTATGAATGTATCGATGATAATTTAGTCAGATATGATGGTGAGTGAATTTGTATACATATATATTTTTCATTTCACAAATGATTCAGTTTTTCAGGGAACTCTAAGAAGAAAAAATATTCTACCCATGAAACGAATGATATATAATATTTCACAACATGATGACACAAGTTTTATAATCCCACACATTTAAATTTCAATGTGAAAATCAATTAAAATTAAAAATTACGCCAAATATAAAATATTGTTAGAGATTAAAAATTAAGATTACTAGTACAAAATCATAAATGAAATGAATGATTTAAAGGGAATTAATTAAAATATACTTCAACCATAGAGAACATGTTAGATATCCCAATAAATCATATTTATATAGATTTATTTCAGAAATAGATATTTTCTTCATATTAAATCACTAACAATATCCCTCAATATTTTATTTTTTACTTTTTCAATTTTTTAATATTTTGGATTTATTTAAAATGGTCGAAAACAGAAGGCAATATTTTATTATAGTGGTGGATAATATCATTTTTCTTATTCACGAGATTATCAGATGTAATATGTCTAGATATTTATTCTAAATCAATAGAGGATTTATTTTTTAGCGATTATATTTAAAAGAAGTTATAATAGTATAATTATATTATTTGGAACAAAAAAATTCTAATATTTATGAATCCATTGATAGATTAATGAACCATTAAGATTTTATTTAATAAAATGGGAGTTGATTTGATCTTAATTTATAAAGTTCAATAATTGAATTTATCATCATCTAATAGATGTGTTAATCCAATCTTGATTATATTAACAGGTAGAGTATATGGTGACATTTTGTAGACTGGTGTAATAGATGTTATGAAGTTAAATTAACATATCATCATCATGAATTCAATAATTTTTTATATAATGATAATCTAAATATGATATATATTGAAATTGATTCAATATTGTGTTTATTTTTTAATACATAAATCATATTCATTGTCATATTAAATAGTTTTTTTATGTGAGGTGAAGGATTCTTTTATGTAAATTATTTTCTTGAGATAATAGAATATTTTTATGAAGATATTGAATTTACTTCTGAATACATCATATTCAAATTAGAACATTTTGTATTTATTTATTTTTATATCAATTATTTTAAATTATATATTTTTCAAATAGAGAAGCTCTCATGAAAGAAGTAAGATACATTAAATTATATAAGACACCTTTTCTACTCTATAACAATCATTCCAGTACTCTAAGATAGTCACTTCAACTCTATAAATGTATGGTTGACACAAATATTTAGAACTTAATAATTTTATATACTTTATTAAAGACATAATATTCATTTACAAGTTTTTTAACCATACATCAGAGTCATATAACATCCAAACATACATTTGATCTCAAAAGAGACCGTAATTTCATCCAAAAAAATTCACATTTCACTGTGAGCCATTACAAAGTCAAATGTGGATGATATCTAAAAATATTAGAATTTCATACATAATAAAATGTCATTTTTGATTAAAAAACTTGTTTAAAAAAAATATATAATTGAAACTATTATTATTAGATATAAAAGAATCATAATTGAGCAAGGTGTATAAAATTCTAAATTTAATTTCTTATAATTGAAATCAATTTACAATGATAAAAATGATAATATTTTAAAATGGAGATGTTAAAATGTAATTATAAAGTGATATCATTCTAAAATTTTATGTTGAGTTTTAATTTGTTTCTATTTAATTTTAAATAGAACATAATAAATTAAATTAACCTGATATTAAATATGACAAATAATTTTTTTAAAATCATCAAATAGTACATGATTATAGTTTTCACTAAAGAGTATTGAATTACACTATAAAATATTGATATAATTTTGGAATAAACATTCATGAAGTAATCTGTCCTTCTCCATAACAACATAATTTTCAAGAAAATATTTGAAATAAAATGATTAATTAGGATGATGTAGTGATTCTACATTAGAAAATCAATGGAATATATTTTCCATCATTACTAATATGAATTTTTAAATTTGAATCTGGAAAATAACTGTTGTTATAGATGTTAATATTTATAGATATAGGAAAATATTAGAGATTTAAGATATGTTAAAAAAATAAATACTTATTTGTAATAAAATATAAATAATGGGAAGAATAATAAGTGGATAATTTATTTATTTCATATTGAAAAAGGGGGACAAGAATAAATTTCATAGATAAATCATAATAGTTGTTTACCATTTCAAATACACTTCTATTGTTGATATAGTATTTCAATATATTATATTGTGTGGAAACACTATACATTGTGAATATAATTTTATTTATTTTTTGAATGTTGAACCATACTTATTTGTAAACAAACTAGTTATACATGGGGAATGTATGTTATCTAATAAATATAGATATTAAAAAACCATCATTCGTGAGAGGTAGATCATGTAAAAAATTTATTGTTCTTTTGGTGTGTTCTTTATTTTGTTTAATAGTGATCATGTTAATAACATTAATGTATTCCGATAATTATATTGTAACGGAAATTTAAATGTAATTTAAATAATTTATTCAATCCCAAACTCATTTATTTCCTAATAATTTATTGTTTTTTCATGAACCATCCCACTAAGGAATGCTTGGCTATTGATAAACCAAGTTTGAAAATATATTCTTTCTTGAATCTAGTTGATTCTATTGATAAGAATTGAGTAGAAATATCAAACAAAAGGGATGGATAGGACAAAATAAAATTACCAAAAAAAAACACCATCTAAAAATTTAATGAAACAAGAAGTTAAGACACAATTTATACCAAAATTCATATATACATCTTTATCCCCTAATAGATTATATAAAAAATATAGGAATGAATAAGGGAACACATTTAAATCCAATTATTTTTTAAAAGAGTCCAAACTAAAAAAAAGCTATTGGATTCTTCCAAATTCACTTATAGAATCAACATATAATTATACCTATCTCAAGTATGATTTGTGAGATCATGGTCCCCCTAAGACTCTGTAATAAGGCATGACATCTAAAAAATAAATGGCATATGTGGTAGTAGACAATTATGAGGTGTTAATATACATACCCAAAAAGAAAACCCCAATATCACCAACAACAAATTCTAATGATATTATACATATCTTCATCATGATGTTATGTCAAAAATAATATAAGACCAGATAATAAGAACACAAATATACCTAGAATGAAACAATTTCTAATTGTAACATTACAACCTTGTTTCCAGTAAATGATCCTACTGAGTATTCTTGTAAATTATTTTCTAGGATTTCAGTATCGTTGAGACCCAATAAAACTGATGTTTATCATCTGAGTGGTCATTCTCATTGAGCCTTTTAATAATGATGTCCATGTTATATATTTTCAGATATAGATTCACATATAAGGTATCTCCCTAATGGAATATATGGGGTTTCATAACACAATGATTTCTAATCAAACAAGGATGTGTATTACTCGCCTAAATCGTTATAAAAGAGATTCATAGTCGTTTATAAGGTGGAAATCATATAAGAACACCTCTCTATACTTATACATGTATCATAGACAATATGAAAGAATAATATCATTAAGGTAATCACATACATTTCCAAGTATGTGGTGACCTAGTGTACATCCATTCATGTAGATAAAGTTAATGGAATACAAATATACTTCTTAACATTGAAGATAATAAGGGACACAAAATACAATGAAAATGTACACAACATGTCATTGATTCTCAAGGTATGCATTTTTATTTTGGAACATGATAGTGTAATTCATCCCACATCTATAAAGTCTAGATATTCCAATGTAATCTGATCATGTTTGGGTTGCTTCCCCTTAACAACATAGTATGCCTATTTCTGTGACCATATATTGTGGACCTATACATGTAGATTCGATATGCCATTATACAATGTCATTGCATACATACCTAGTCATGTTTGTGGGCATTCACCCCTGGGGTATATATCGAGCCACCAACATTGGGTCAAATTTAATATGGTAATACCACTAGTAATGTGATATTTTTATATATTTTTAATCCTATCCACTATAGAATGATGACCACAAAACATGTTTTCTTTCGATGTACAGGTCATGTCTGCCCAAATTTTACGAAACCTCTAATCGCTCTCACACACCTTCAACGATGCTAATGTCACCTATGATCTATTTACAAAAAATAACAATATCCACGGATCTATTTTTACTAAATATGAATCATCACCAGTCGTATGATTTTAGCCACTGAATTCTCATAAAATTACTCTTGTCGTGCTACACTATGATATCACCATACTTTTGATGAAGAAAATACAATATTGACCTCTATTCTTCTACCATATTCATCACACCAAGTTGAATATGTCAATTCATAATTCAACCCTATGGATCTTAATAGGGGATCCAATGATCGATTGAAAAATGATTTTTTTTCAGGTTTATTTCAACCCACTAATAATTGAAATGTTTATTATGAAAACATGTATAATATAGGGATGAATGAAGATATCATAAAAATGGTGAATGTCAATGAACTATTTGTGGAGTTAAAATCAATACATAGATAGTGAAAACATCTATCATAGAAAACAATTATTTTCTGAAAAAAACAATCCATTCTTAATATTATAAATATAAATAAAAAACTATAAATTAATAGAAATCACATGATTAAATTAGGTAGAATAAATAATTATTTTTTGATAAGGGATAATGATAATATGTATTAATAAACCACAGTAAACATAAATAACTATTATTTTTACTGAAAACTAATGAATAATGCTTATATTTATTTTCATTGGAGAGGTCCATGACTCCATGGAACACTGATCATCAACATTTGAACTATTTATAATAGTAAAAAACAGTCCTCCAACAGATCATAAACAAACCCTAGTGTTAGGATGCTATACTAATGATTTTATTATAATGGTGTTTATATATTGGATGAATATTCATTTAAATATAAATATCTACTAAATAAATTAATTTTTTTTATTCTTCCACATAGAGATCTAAAAAACATCCAAACACACACAATGAGTATATACCGAATTGGGTGTAACACACATTCCACCTTTAATGGTAGTATCATATTTAATATTTGAGACACCATTAATTATTTATTAAATAATTTCATAAAATATTGGTGAGTGTGATATATTATATTTTTTATATTTATTATATCATTATTGTGCCCCCATGAGCCCTGTAATACTATGCTTACTATGTACATGAGAATGAAAATGTTAATTAAAATATACTAATATCATAAATGGAAAACACATTTATCACATTCTCATTAAAATAGGGATTTTAATTAAAATGTACAAATTACAACTCAAATAGGTAAGGTAACTATGCCTGCATTGAGTTCCACAACTTACATTCTGTCCAATTTATTTTTTGTTACAATTATATAGTAACTAATTGAATTATTCCCACATAAAGGATCATCTTGTAATTATTATAAATTTGTAGAGAGTAATCTTTGAATGTAATTTCATCCTATATGTGAATCTCACCCCATTTAATAACTTTAATCAGGTCATTCACATATATCCTTTGTTGGGGCACATTGAAATCACCATGTACCCTATTTATATATGTTTATAGGGAAATGTGACACATTACATTTCCAATCCTACTTAGTAAATAAATATGGATATTGAACCACATTGAGTGATTTCCATCCAATATAAATAAAAAATCAACTCCAAGGAGGTACCATTGGGAAAATATAATAACCCTTATTGAACTAAAATGGCTTTTTTTGTCAGTGATCAACAAAATTCTGTTGGATTTTAGATTTCTTCATTCACTCATTGATGATCATCAACATAATTGTTGTCATTGACACCAAATATGTAACCAGTAGTTGTAACTCTCCTAGATCAGTCTTTCTAAATGGTGTCCTCCAAGGTCTAATGTACAATTCCATGAATGATTCCAAACAAATATTAGAGGGGTAATTGTTTTCACACCCAAAATACTCCAAGGTCTGTTTATCCTACAATCTATAGTTATTGTCCAAAAATAAATAATTAATAATACCATCTACAACCAAAATATTAATCTTATTATATTTATATTCTTAGGATAAAAACATTACAGTCAAATGAAATTGATTCCCAATGGCCTCATGTAGTTGAAATTTTTAGGGTCATTACAATTTTATTTAAAAAATTATTAAGATACAGAGAGAGTGGAATTATGTCAAATATTATAGAAAATAGCATCATTAAAGAAGGTAAATAACATAGAGATCATAATATAGATCATTATAGTCCTCGTATCCCCAATAAAAGACTCAAATATCATTAGTAGATATGAAGAGGTTTTATTACAGCTTCCAAAAACATCCAAGAGTTTTCATCCCGGTTCCCATACTATGATTGAGATGGGAGTATTCCATCCATGGATATATATTATTTATAATAATGTGTGGAAAACCATCAAATTCATTCATCTGACATTTAAAATATATATTCTTCTTATAGGACAATGGTGATTGAAAATCACCTTCTGTGTTTCCCCAATTCCATACAGTATTATCCAACATCAATTTCTTTTTCAATGTCTCTTTGATTTAAGTCCCTACATTAGATAAGTAACATTATATATTTAAAAGTTTTGTATCAACAATAATCCGTATATACAGCCCTAATATAATGAATTTTATCTTCTCCCCCCTTGATGTAAATGATCTAGTTCACCCCATGTGTTGTCCTTATACATGATATCATTAAAAAATCGATGTTCCATTGTCTAGTTCCACATTCGTATCTATAGGGATAAACACACTCATTATCCAATGTTGAAGCTTCATTATTCTATATATATATATATATATCCTCCAATGTTACATTTCCCTTCCTAGAATAATTGGTACTATGTTAAAAAATAATATCATAGGAAACCAATGATTTAACATCCTAAGGATTTGTTTGGTGAATCTAACTCATTCAATTATATCTATACTATTTATGAGAGTGTGTAATATGTCTAGTTATATCCTCATCTCTAGTAGCCTTGGTAGTAATGTTTAACGATCCATTTTACTTGCAATGTTCCCCATCATTAGTAGTCAATAAAAATAAATAATTTTAATTTCCCACATAAAATTTTGATGGATGAAATATGATCTAGTAAAAATTAATACGGTAAGGAAATATTTTATACATAAGTATAAAAAATAATACATCATCATATGTAGCCAAAAATTTATTTTATATTGGAAAAGATTTGAGAAATACATCGACTAAAATCCTAGATATTTTTCTAAAAAATATATTGTTTTTAACACTTTCTATTTTAATGGAAATTTAAATTAAAGATGAAATATCATAATGGATAAAAGGATGTCAAAAAATCCCATTCATATCAATTTTTTTTACCCATATTTGAGCATAAAACATTCTTATTTCAAAGGGATTTAAACTAAAACTCCATTACTGGAAATGGAGTAAAATATTTTTAAGTAAACCAATACATGGATCCATTCCCATTTCATAGGATAACCACTGGGAAAAAATAACCATAAATTACTAGATCAGATACTTATTTCAAAAATATGAATATCAATGATAAATGATGAAAATGATTCATTATATTCCATTGATGAAGACATTGAGGAAGGTAAAATGTTACAATAACGGTGTCTTTTAAATCTCCAAACAGTTTGAGAACAACGTCTAACCTCACACTGACCTAAGTGATGGATCTTTTTTTATGAATCCATACACAACCTACATCCCTAGTGGTTGAGGAATGCATTTGATTGAAGGGTATGAAATAGTTGGATTCAGTTTGAGGTTGGTGATTCTCGGGATTGGAATCTCACATGGTGGTGTAAATATCATGTCAGTCTGCACACACACAATAAAGGAAAACTCCATCAAGTACAAACTTTACCTTAAAAGCATAATCTTTTCTGAATTCCATAGACCTCATTTTTCCCTTTTATCTATTCCAAAAAAAACACCGGACTCTACTATATAACAATTACCTTCATATGGTTTCATGTAGTGTTCCAAAGTCAATTAAGAGCCATATTCCTAATCATTATTTTTTTAATCTTCATGTTCAGAAATGATCATTGAGGGAATACCATATAGACGGACAATCCCAATCATCTAATGGTATATCACGATCTCTACTGAAAACACATCTCAGATAGATATGAAATGCTTAGACATTGTGATTCATTATATTACCACCATGATAAAATCCTATCCACTATTCAATCTTGTTTTACCCATCACTGATACCTTAGAAAAACAATACCACATCCACTCTTACACACCATTTCATCCCCAAACATAAAACATAATGCTAATGATCTTTATACAACATTTCCACACCACGATGTTCGAACAATGGGGTTGTATGATACTACATAAACACTCCACTCATGATGTCACTATTTCCATCATACTTATATAGGAAATAGTGGAATTTTACCCACCATCATTAAATTGATCAACTGAATGTGCATTAGATACCAATACATATAAGGTCACACATTTAGTATCCCAATGATGTTTCTCCCTTAAATACTATGTAACTTTAGGTTTTAATCCTATATTATTATTGTTTTTTTTCATTCAAATCCACTAAGTACTATAATAACAGTGATAAATTCATCCAAACCATACTCAATTACTATGAACATAATATCCTTATGAGACCATATGACACCACATTCCCCCTATAGGTAGTATTATTTATCTCTGTGAAATTGTGATAAATGATATCATATCCCTTCATCTTTATCATATTATTAAACTTCTATGAATATATTTATTTCAAAATATTTCATTCAATGTTGGTGAAAATTTACAATTCCATCTGTTAGTGTCATCTCAACAATATGGAGAAGGCCACCACATTGAGCCCATGACCGTGGTTCGTGTATATCTAATCATGGGACCTTTCCTACCAATAAAAATAGGTTATCACTTAAGATAAATATATCCTAATAAATCCAAAAATTGTTCCAGAGGCATCATAAAACAACATATACTCAACACCTTCTTCTAGTAGTCTCCATATGGGGGTGTTCATAAACCTCTTCTACAACTCTTGATTAGACTACTAGGACATCTTATTATAAATTAAAGGACATCCATTTGTTTAAAATGTTTTTATTACTGCCAATATTCTACAAAAATCATGCATGATTAATCTATAATATCCAAATAACCTCTGGGATCAATGTACCAAAGGCAGAATGTTTGGTATCTCCCAATATAACATGACCTCAAATATTCAAATGAAACATCAATAGTTTCATGTAATGATATTTCTCTGGGAGAATGTTGAATACTATCCTAATATGTTTCAAAAGATCCACCTCAAAAATCATTATTCCACTAGTTTTCGTTGATTAAGACTGACACTAAACCAATCGAATATGAATTTGATGATTAGTTTCATGAGTCCCATGAAAACACCCTAGGTGTTTAATTTTTCAAAGGGAGTAACCATGATCTTATAGTTTCTATATGAATAATAGAATTCCATTTCAATTATATTCATATCTTGAATTTTGATATTGTTATAAATCTGCCTATGACCAATATATGAGTACCGCCTAGCCTAATAGAATGTGTAAAATAATACATCATTTCTCAATGGTGGATAATTACTCATTATGTTTACTTGTTTAAGAAATGCTAATCTACACATAAGAGAATCCACACACTTTCCTTCATGGAAAATAACTATGGGGATAGATAGGGTTAGATAATTTGATTGAATAATTCATTCCCCTATAAATCAAATATTCATAAATTCCTCTCATGAGGGATCATATATCAGGTTAGTGAAAGGGTTCAAGATGATAAATAATTATATCCCTCATTGGGAAGGTAAACAATAAATGTATATTTGGATTATTTACTAATAGTATACTACCACAAATAATGATTAAAGGTCATTGTATCACATGATTCAATGGAAATACCAGCTAATTGAGGTTTAATTAACTATATATTCTTGCATAAAAAATCATTCTATTCTTCAGTTTCCATTATAGAAATAAATGGAAACCCTATTCCATCAATTCATGAACATCATACCCTCAACCATTAATAGTATATTAATGAATAAAAATGTATAGCCATTCGGAACCATGTATGAAATCATAAGGCCTCATAAAAACTATAAAATTGTCCCAATGGAAGTTATATTCTCAAAAATTCGAGCCAAATTATTGCAAGAACTCTGTGATTTTTGAATATTTTCCATTAATATCCTCCCACTAAATTTATCAAAAAAATGATTAACTATAATCTATATATCTCAAAATGTGGGTATATAATTAATAGAGTGGATTTCACTTGGTTCTCTTATAACATCAGCTAATGTAGTGATGAAATTTAATAATCCTTGAATTAATTCGGGATCCTTTGGTGCAACCCATATATTGCATGCAACAACCCATACACCATACCACCAGCTCCCTATATCGTTCGTAGACCACTTGAGTGAAGTGATAAAAGTAGATCAATTATTCAACCACTTAATTATGATCTCCAATATCATTTAATATTATTTCTAAACTATTAACCTTATTACTCATGCTAATTTCTCTTCCTAGGTGTTTCATAATCTTTCATCATTTATGTTGTACAACATGTAGGAATATCCCATGTTAGATTTCATATAACTTCAAATGAGTTTATTTTCCCCTAAATTTGATGAAAACATGTATCCGAGGAGCCCTGATCTATTTACCTTCTACCCTCAGATATTCTCCTAAAATACCAATCACAAAGGGATACCTATTTATTATGATAAAAGCTCATTGCCTTTGTAAGGGCTTCTTTGTTCACCCTTCCATAAGAAATATTCAATTCTACTTTTCAAAAAATCTTCCTATCTACTAGCCTCATTAATTAATTTTATCATATGTACTAATTAAAATATATTTAAATCAACCCCTAACAAGTCAAAAATAAAAAACCAATGGTTCATTATCAAAATAACACTATATAAATCCTATTTGTGATTTATAATGTAATGATAGTGGTCCTAAACATATACCATTGCACTATCATGTTTCCCTTCTATATAACCAGTATCTCTAGGATACATAGTGATCTCAATGTATATAGGTATAAACCCTCTATGACGATATGCTTGAAGATATTACGAGATATATCTACCCAGTCATGAATCAATGTTATCCAAAAACAACATCTCTATGTGGATCCATGATAAATAATTTCCCCTAGGACCACAATATTATTATGAGGGTGATTGTAATGCGTAAAAAACTTGAAACTACCTCAGGACAATCCTCTACTGTCTGAGTGTCCTGACCAACTCAAAACCTAAGGATCCAAAACATTTGAAAACCATGATTCATGCATTTTCTTCCCATATCATGTAACATTATTGATGTTGAAACATGTTTCCGGATGGGAGGTTGTCATAATTGAAAACCACATAGAGATACCCCACCATATAAAATTGCATATACTATTGCATTATCGTTGGGTAAAACATCCTTGTGATCCTATTATATAATCCTTATAGGGGATAATATGGAGGAATATAGAAAACATAATGATATACAATAGTGAAGATTATTCCAGGGGAGATAAATTAAGTGGGATATAGAAATCTCAAAACATCCAGATTTTAATTTTATACTAATTAATTCCATAAAACTAATTCCTACTGATACAGATTAACCATATAGTTTAATAGAGTCCTAGGAGATGGATACATCAAATTACATGACAAAAATCATTGGTTTTTCATAGGATATAAAATCAACACACATTAACCAAGTTTTCATTGTTTACAATTAAGAACTAAAAACTAGGCATTCACCAATCTCTATTAATAATGTGTCCACATTTGATAACACTCTATGAAGAAGTAACTTACTATGTTCCACCTTGAGAATGGTAAACTATGAATGTAAACCCAAACTAAGTCAAATAATCTATTGGATTGCTAAATGATTTAAATTGGAATATAACTAACATTGGAGGTATTGTCATAAACTGACAGTACACAGAAAAATATCCATAAAATAGTTCTTCCAATAATTTTTTTAATTTTCTAGTATTAGGAGACAAGATGCTCGATGAATATGGTTACACTGTTTTTCTATCTTCATATTATTTCATGTTAGATTATCCATATTGTTTCACCTAAAAAATTAGTTAGTTCAATTTTTGGTTCATAAATATATGTTGTTATGTGGTGTATCATAATCGTTTGTGTTGGGTTCATAATTTATAATTTCCCATATAATATTCCAATAACCCATTCATTCATACTAATTATGGATCCTACATTCCAAATGGAGGTGACCATTTGGTTTCTCAATTACATGGTAATGTAATTTCATACATGGGTCAAAAAGAAGTGTGGGCAGTCTCATCACACCATTTTGTGATGAATTATAAAATACTCTAGGACTCTCTTGTATATTGAATATCTATTTAATAATCATTCCAAATTCATGGGACAAGACTATTTACTATAATTAAACAACTATGTATTAAATCCTTGTACATGAAAATGGTTTTTAAATTAAGGATCCCCTCTATTTACATCGTAGGTTCTCTAAATTATTTTCTTCATTGAATAATTATAAGCCACTACATTCACATTGAATAAATATGATGAGGTTCACAATCCTTGTCTATAATCCATGATGATGTCTATAGATTCAAGATTGTGATTGAACATTTGAGTGATTTCATACGTATCATGGTCGAATAGGAATAAAATCCCACATGTTTTTTTGGATCAATCCTTACAATTTAGTGGCATGAAAAATGATATATCTATTGAAATTAAGAATTGGGTAATGAGATAAGTCCTCTGGAATGAAGACAACACTGCATACTAATAAGATGAATTAGAGTCTTTTTAGTTTGGTTTCTCCTCAAAATGTTTATGGGTAAGGAATTTTTTTTAAAACTCATAAGGTTTATTTCCCCATTCTTTATTAATAATACAATACCATAGTGTCTTGAACTATAATATAATACCTTGTATGGTAGCTTATTTAACCTTTATTAATGGGGCTTATGCATGTTGGATTCCCAGACCTTAGGTTTTTTTGTTGAGTCTAGTGAAAAGATCATCAAAAATCCTTAAAATCGTGTGATTAATGATAAGTGTAAAAAGACAATGTAATGAATGTGATTGGATGCACTACATATGTATTCTGTAATGATGCACATAAGTAACACTGATATCATATTGTATATTTTGCTCTATCTATATCATGGAGTAATTTGTATAATGTATACAACAAGAATTAGTTCAAATATTAATTTGTTATGTTTCAGTACACAATGATGGATGTGGATGAATGGTAGACATACAGTGTGAGAGTCCAATGAATTCAAGTAAATATAATATCGATGGACTTTAAATGAGGTGTATCCCAAGATAGATATAGAACCCTTATCCTCAGAAACATTGAGTGTGAGGACCATTATTTTCCGAATTAACTCTCTGGGATGAAACAAGTATCCAATGATACAAATAATGTTTCATCAACTCATAAACATATTTTATTGTGGATGATTAGTATATGAAGTGGATTTATTTTCCATGTGACCATAATCATTGATTCACATTGTCAAGGTTCCATATTAGTTTATTTAAAGTATATTTGAATGAATTATATGACGACGAAGACCATACATGATTGAGGAAATAATTCTATGAATTCCTATCATTTACGAGGAATTCATCTTGACTTGTCTGCTGATGAATAAAATACATCCCTAGATATGTCTGAAGAACTATTTGACATGTCCAATGATGTTCCATAATCATAATTGTCATGTATGGGGACACTGATCTAGCAAATATAAGGTACTCACAGGAACCTATAATACATGTTTGAGGATGAAAATATGACATGACTAAGTTCATCACATGAACGTCAATAACATGTTAATTTAATTCACATGAACATAACTAACATTTTTGAGGGTGTCACATGAACTAGAAGGCATATACAAGGGTTGTCACATGATCAATGCCGAAAATCCTAGAGAATTATTTAGAACAAATTTGACATGTATAGTGAGTGTTGTGTGATCATATAAGATATGTAATGTATCTATACACATTATCAAGAGCTCAACATGTGATTCAAAAAATTCATTCATATGGGAAAACATTTATTCCTTCAATTCAAGTGCCCATTATTTTCATTCATGATCAAATAAATGCCCCATAATTTTCCAGTTTTCCCCTTCTATAGAATCTCAAAATCAAGTACATTCTTGTAAACCACATGAACTTCCATTTATTCATTATTTGAATATGCTGATAAGCTATATAACCATCTTTTAATCATTGAAATTATCACATGTTATGTCAAAACATATTTTATAATTCCTTCAGAAACATTGAAGGCTCTCGTAGGTGGATGAATCCTAATATTATTAAATCTATTGATCTTAGATGACCTCTATCACCTCAGGGTGTGTGATTTCTATGTTTTGAGGGGGTATTTTTTCACCCTAAATCAATTATAAATTTCCATGAAATTGATAATAATATTTGGGATTGAGAAAGTAGTATATTAATTCAAATTATATATCACATGATTCATAGGACCCCCAACCTGCGTGTCATCAATGACATTGTATATGTGTCACATTAGAAATCATGTCCACATGATTAATCCATTATTAAGAGAATTATTGATATCATGGATTTCAAGTGGGATCTATCATATTATATCTAATATGAATACTGGTTTTCACATTATCAAATCAACATGTCTGAGTTCATTCAAATGATTGAGATGAAATGTTAAGTGGATTTTCATATGAAAAGTGAAATATTACCAAGAACCTTAGTGAGATCAAATTAACCTATATGGGGTACTTCATGAGATCAATACTCTATTTCCAAGGGCCTTTTAATGATGTGTAATCTAATCACGTGAATCACAGAATCCCTTTAGATGAAAAATAACATAACTCTTCTTCCCATAATGATCAAATAATGTTCTTATTTTATCACACGATCCCCTTTGCATATTTAAATATTCTTGATAATAAAAAATTTATGTGATAATATGTACTAGTTTTGGAACTCTACATGACCATCATAGCATTTATAGAAAATATAATGACATCAAGAGGGCTCATCAGACAACTAATATGTGATTACATGTGCTTCGACGACAACATTAACATGAACATTTGATAGGTCATGAAAAGAAAATTACCCCTTCCCGTGATTCTCCTAATGTCATGTGATCACATGTACTAATCAATTTTATTGGATTCATGATCAATATTTAAATTTTCATTATTTACCCATGTTTCTCCATTCATTCATTTGTAATGAAAATATACGAATACATAAAGTATTTATACAACCATAAAATTATAGATACACATTTTGGTATTCATGAAAACTTGTTTAATGAAGAAATATAACATATGACTAATTCCCAAATTCATTCATACTTCTATATCAAAGAACATTGTATTTCACATGTATAGAAAAACATAAATATCCAAATATAAGTCCAAAAAACTAATAATTATTCCATCAATCATTCAATGAATGGATAACCTCCAAATGCACTTCTATAACCAACCATGAAATTCTTAGATAATATATGATCCACTTTCTCTTTTCCACCAATTAATATGTTCTAATTCCATTCATCTGTATGTGTAAGAACATGTGTAAAAAAATTTAAAAATGTAGTGAGTATATAATAACCAGTAAAAAGACAGTAAAATAACCACAGATAAAAAATATATTGTTTATTTTAGTCATCATAATGATAATATGTCAATTGTAATATGATAAAAAAAATCCCAAAAATACTCATATCATACAACATGAATCAAGGTAATGTCACAATGATACTATTATAATAGGATCTGATCAAGGGTTTAAGATAAATTTTGAATAGATTATCTCACTTAATGATCCGTTATAACATTTACGGTTCTCATCTGAAAGGTATTTCTTAATATCCCTTGTGACAAAAAATAGTTTCAATTATTGTATGCATCACTAGTTTTTATTATTGATTATATTAATTGTCCTTAGTTAAAATTTCTAATCAAGACATTATGGTGAAGGGAGTTTCCGAGGATTGATCAGAGCATGTAGCTTTGAAATAGAGAAAATAATCTGCGATGCACATATTGTCAATAACCATATAAACAATGGTGCACAACCATTTGACCAGATGCTGATATTGGATAGATCTGATTCTTATGGTCTATTCGTAGTTAGTAAAAATATGTGATAAACACATTTTGGGGGACCTTCTCAATATGAAATTTTTCATAGTTGACACATAGTTTGATAATCAAATGCCCAAACATTGTGCATTTGAATTTTGTGGTGAACCTTCCATTTTCTATCATTTCACATTAAATATTATTTCTCCCTACAACATGATTATTAAGTGGTTATTAGTGTCATCCCACCTACCTTAACCTCAGGAACACTTAAAAAGAGGCTTTTAAGTAACTCTCACCTATGAGCTCTGATCCTCAATCCTTCAGATGCTGTGAATATATTTTGATACGATATCATAGTATCACACCACCAATAATTATTATTCTATATATATATGTCTATCTATTTAGTTATAGGAAAATATGAGTAATTTTTAGGTCATTTTAAATTTTCTTGTATCTCTTTAAACCTGCTTTATAACAGAGTCAAATTTTGAACGAACAGTCATCTACAACCATCAGGTAGGTGGTCAAATCATTTTCCATTTCAGTTTTGTCCATTTAAAAATTATTCCATCATAATATATGTCATCTTAAGTTGAACATATAAATTTTAATGGTTCATTAATGTCCAATTGAGCATTTTTCCAAACCAAACACATATTTTTACTTTTTTAGTCATATAGGGGATTCATATACGATATATGATTATACATTAGGTTCCCCATTATAATTGGAAACTGAGGAAAGTGGGTGTAATATTCATAAAACTCTTTTTAGATTTATAATTTCATTATAAATGTTATTTCCCTATATATTTTTGAATTATATGATACCCAATCACACCATTGGTAGATGGTGCTCATATGGTTGAAATTTCCTTAGTGGGAAATTATGTTAATGAATTTGTCCTATCTGAAAGACATTTGAGACATATAAATGTGTTTATAATTTTATAAATATGTTGTATGAATTAATTGGGGTGAAGGGATTGTCTATAATGAATAATTAAATATGTTTACATCCAATTAAATTAATTGACCATGACCCTTCTAATTGACACTTGATCCATATGTCTTTGTTTCCATGTTTTAATTAATCCTATAGTTTTGATGGAATTGATCCAAGATCTTGAAATGAATGACATGACCTTACCTCTTCTACATAATTATATATAAATGGCCATGCCTTTAAGAATATGTAAAATGAAATTTAAATAAGGATATAACTTTTCAATTAAATTGTAAATGAATATTCTTAAATTATATATGTGTTCTAGGTAAATGAAATGCATGGGATATAATGACCCATGTCAGATATATAATACAATTTCATTACTAGGGATTTGAATCAATGTCACGGGACTCATTGAGCACTGAACTATCATGCTCCCTAACATCATGTGTTGAGAATCACTTCTCAAACAAGTGATATGATATGGAATTAGGGTTTATGTTCCTGGTACAAGGAATGTGTGTTTCCATGGTGAACCACACATTTCCCAGAGAGATGCTTCATAACATCTTTCAATCTTCATTAATTGTAGGGAATATACCCTAGTGAGATATTTTAGGCTCATTAGACAGTAAAGATAAGTGTGCTGTTCACTGATCCAACAAGCACTCGTATTCCAGGTAGATCAGCATCATGGAACGGTCTGAGATGAGTTTCGTAAAACATTATGAAATTGAATATTTCCACAAACTATGAGGGCAGACATAGAGAGAGAGGTCATGAACCTTTATTATTGGAGCATGTTAGTTGTGGATAATTATTCTCATTTGATAGCAGTGATTTAGTTCAATCCTTCTATTGCTGCTAATGGTATTGTGAACATTAGGAGATCTAAGGATGGGATTGTTTAAACCATATAGTTATAGTTCAATGTGTTCATAATGATTAAAATTTCTAAAATTATAAACCAAACCCTAATAATAGAGCATAATATGGGGGACCATGAAAGGTCATGTTAGGGAGATTCAGAACAAATATCATGAAATGGTTCTTCTTCGTAGAAAAAGTATTATTTTGAGACTAATCTACTATGTATTAATAGTTAATATCATCATGAAGATATATTTATTATCTTTATCTAGTGTGGGATGTTAGGACACATCAGGTATTAGTGACTACGATATCCAAATGAGTGGAGAAGCCCTGTCCCGATGAGCTATCCATATAATTTGTTCATGAATATTACACTATTTCCTATATAGAGGGAATCGTTAAATACTCTTATATTAGAGAACATGATAATACAATCACAACAAAAAGGATTCCAGAAAACGAATAACCAATTAGGGTTATGTTTTAGTTGAGGCAGAGGTAGTGAGATTAATGATTCTCAATGCCAAAGGAGATGGATATCCTTTGGTAGTTAGATACTGACATAGAGGCATGATATAGGCTACTTACATGTATTCAAAAATACATTATTGTAGTATATTGTCTGAAAATGTATTATATAAGTTACTATTATAGTTTACTCAACATTAGTGTCTTAATTATTTGACATAAAGAATTTATTGATCATTCCTATATTAGACTATAATATAATGTACGGGCCTCGAAGTTGAGATATTCAATTGATTCATGTTGTTATATTCACCTATAGGAATTTCATCAAAATGAGTTCACCATATTATGGATTGTACCGTTGATATATGAAGTTACATTTTCCTATGGAATCATTACATCCACAATATGAAGAGCATTGACGTAATCATTTGTTTGGAAGGAATAGTTATATATCAATACTATATCAACTGATATAACTATAGGGTGAAGTCCACATCATCATAGAGAATTACGTGCATGCATGATGGTGAATGAAAAGATATCGATTTGTGATTAGGACCTGATTATGTAATTATAGGTATTGTGACAATTTAGATCTCCAGTCATTAACTTGGTGACCATGGGTTACAACCCACTATTTTTTCTCCACTATTGATTCATTTAATGAGTAATTTTTTGATGAATTATATGGTTAGACCATGTTGGGTCATGCAGAGACTATTGTTGATCTTGTTCCACACGCACCACCAGTGAACATTCTTTCTTAAAGGATGGTATCTATGGAGCTTCTGAATTTCAAGAAGTAATTTTAGGTTATGGATTATAATGTTTTTATACAAACCATCAATTCTATTTGTAGTTCACAAATTATTTTTTCTATGAATGAAGACGGTAACCTTAGGCTCTAGGTGCATTTCCTCGTATTGAATCAACTCACAATAAAGAATCAGTATACACTGCCTATAATAGATGAACTCCTTAATAATATTTTGAAGTGAAATGTTTTTTTAGAAGATATATTTGTGGTTATACTCTCATAATTTATGTTTCTAGTCTTTTTATATACCTTTCATATTTTCAAGTAGGAGGTACAGACTCTACAAGTACCCGGTTATGTAATTAGGACTCATGAAAATTCCAATTGTTTTCATGTCCCTTATGAATCAAGTCTTACACCCATTTCTAGATTCATTAATGGTTGTATTTGTTAATAATTTCATGAGGCATTCTCTTTCCATACATTGTTATGAAACCCATCATGAGATTATGTTTAATTCATTGATAGTGAAACATCTCGTTGTTAATATCATTAAATTCCACTTCAGGATTGAAAAAAATAATAATTTTCCTATATCATCTTAGATTCCAATGTTATAATATACATAGATAATGTGAGAGATATAGTATTTCATGATATGGAAAATAAAATATATATCATTTGGATTTCATTTTGGATTTTTGGATATGATAGATCTTCATCCATGACTGTCACACCGTGTAACACCGATTACGGTCTGGAAAAAGAAAGGTGTAAAGTTTTTTTTAAGGAACTAATGAATTATCAATTTAGTTGTTTAAGGGGGAATGAATTCCGCACCGATACTGATTCATTGAAATCAATGAAAGATCTATACAATGCATTTTGGTGGGTCATATACTGAGCTTGGGGGTAATTTGATGGAGGATAAGTGATTCATTATATATGGGTCTCATTAGTTGCGGCCTCAAAATTATAATTACATGATGCATGATGTTCATATTATTAATTTATGTATTACACTATTGAGAAAACTATTTACATAGTGAGGATTTTTTTTCTTCATTGTTAAAAAAATCCACAATAACATATTCACATTGTGGGATGTAAACCACAGGTAGTGCAGGTGGGTTGTTTACCAATAGACATTTGATTTAGAGCATGAATACACATAAGAAAGTGGAAATCAGTATCCAATGAAATTATATGGATGACACATACTTAGGCAATTCAATAATCCAGTGACAATAAAAACTTATGTATTTATTATCAGATATGTTCATTGGAGTTTATGAGGTCCATCTTCAATCTATCCTCTCAACGATAGTGTTTGTATCTACTATTATGAAATTTGTACCAATGGGGTAGTTATTTGAAATAAACGACATTTTCCAACTTGAATGAATTTTTGAAAAATATACTTGTTCAGTTTAAATGCTAGAGGGGGATGATAAATTATTTATCTATGGGCATGTATGGGTCCCATAAGTCATCAGAGGAAAAATAATGTGGGAATTTTTTTTCTTCAGAATTGTTCGTTCAACCCAACATCACCAAAATGTATTGGGATATACAAAGTAAATATTGGTGGATTGGTATGCATCATGTTTTTTTATCTTTTTCACTCAGTTTCCCGCTTTTCAACAAGTGATGAGGGAACATCAGCCTACAACAAGGACTTTTCATCCAATGTACACTAATGAGTGGTAATGGGATGCTGTTTTGATGTATTTAATGATGTTTATACCCAAAAGTCCTCATATAAATGGAATGTTGTGGGTTTTTGTTGGCAGTCTGATAATGAACAAACACACCATACATATGCAAGAGACCATCATGGATGATGATCTCAGAAGGATATATGTAATAGATTACCTATATCTTCATCATTCTCGTTATACTATCATATATGGTAGATAATATTTTTTCATAATACTTTTCATAGAGGGATTTAAGAAGACCTTTGTTAAAAATGAACTTTTTATCACGACCTATCACCCACTAACCGATTGTAAAACATATCATACAATTCATATTCTAGAGGAAATTCTCTATGCATGAATTCTGAATATTGGGGGTTCATGGGGGAAAAATCCTTATGTCAGGTTTTCATATAAATATATCTTTTTGGATGGCATTGAGATAGTTTATTATGATCCCTTATATGGCATATCATTCCACTAAAAATGATGTGGGATAGAGGAAGGAAAAGTACCTATGCATAGAACATTTACCTTCCAAGGAAATACATTGTAGGTTTAGATAATTATGAATCACATCTTTAAATCAATGTCCAAAAATCATTTTTACTCCAACAGATGTTGGATACCACTTTATTTCAATGTTGGAGACTATGATTTATTGGGAACCGCACCCATGTTAGTGAATAAACATATCATAAAGTAGGGTAAGATCTCACTACATTTGTTTTATTCCTGAGATGTTTTGATGAAAATAAGATAAGTGTATTACATGTTAATACATCCTCAGGTATACCCGTCTGTGCATGATGTTTTTAATTTTTATTATAATCACTAATAATTCCATGAAACAAATCACTTATTTCATCAGGTTGATGTCAAATTTGATATGGGTCCTACCATTTATTAGTATCCCATTTGTATTATTGATATGGTTGAGAGGACACTCTAATGCATTTCTTCTCATTTTTTATGAGTGAAATGGTTGCGCAGACATGTACATTACATGAAATTGGAGTAGGAAGCAGATATAGATTTTGAATTACCATATCTCTTCACTGATAGTACATACTAATCAAAGAAGTCTAACATGGGGACGAGATGTTTTAAAGTCGGTAGGTTTTAATGACTAATTTATTCAATAATGTAATGAAGAAATTTAATTCTTTTCTATTACTATAAAAATATATAATAATAGTGTCTAATCAATCAATAGAGGCCATAAGAGCATCTAGGTCTCATTCAGATCGTGGAGTCTAATATGGGAACAATCTGTTGGGCCACAAAATTTGTCTGATACTATGAAAGCTAGGATGAATGAGCTTGAAACTATTTTTAAAAATGTGATATATCATTTCCCCATGGGTTTTCCAAATATATTCAAAAAATTATAAAAACATTTTTGGGTTCCCCTATTCTATTAGAAGTTAGTCACAGTTGTAAAATGTTTGACTGACAGTGTGCCTAAACTGTGTGATTTGGATTTTTGGTGTGAAATTTTCATTTGGACCCTCATTTAACAATATCAATTGGTTATTCTTCCACCATTAACTTCGACTGTCCAGAAGTGGCCTTCCTTTTATTTTTACGCCAATAACATCTAAACATTAGATTTGAAATGGCTCTAACCTCCAATGACTAATCCATGTTACATCAAAAGATATAATCCATATAAATATTCTAACATAGTCTCTCAACACCTATTAAGGTTATTATAAACATGTATTTTTATCTTTTTATGTAGTCCCATATGGCCTATAATATATCTATTGTACTTTTTATCAGATATCATCTAATATACATCGACTCTGTGGCTTATATTTGGAGAGATGTTGTATGTTACACTGAGTATGGTGTTCACATATTTTTTAATATGTGTTTTGTGGGTTTTTTAGTTATGTGATCATAAAATATGTCATCCAATTCATAGGGTCACCATTACAATGGTTCCATTATAATTAATTTACCATTGCACCTTAGTTAACATTGATTGGTCCTTTCTTAGTGGCTTACTAATTTTCAATACAATATATGGTCACCCCTTGGTGGTGCCATTAAAATTATCTATTTTGGCCATTTGATATAAAATTAATAAAAATCATTTTAGATTCCATCTTGTTTTATAAATGTAATTTTCATTATTATATTGGTATTTCATGTGGCCCATGACACCCCTTATGTTATTGGACCTTTTATAGTTGGAATTTTTATAGTGATAAATTGAAAAAATGAACTTGTCTTATCTAACTGAAAATTAATCATAATAAAATGTTTTTCCTTGTATTAAATGAGTTAAATGAAATGCATAGGGTGAATTAATTATATATGATGGATTATAAAAAATGGTGATATCCCATTTAATGATTTATCTACGACCCTTCAAATTGAATCTACATATATATGAATTAGTTTCTATATTTTAATTAATAGTAATAATTAATTGGAATTGATCATGGCCCATAAAATTATGGACATTTTTTTGCCTCATGTATTGATATATATACAAATGATTATTCCATTGATAATGTTTGAAATGATATTTATAACAGGTTATGCCTGGTATATCAAACTATTAATGAAAATGAATCTCATATATATATAGTATATGTAAAATAAATGGATGGGAGGTAATTCACCAATCCAGTAATATAATAATATTCCTTTATAGATATTATGACGTAGTGGTAGGAACTCGTTTGGACAAAACATCATGGTTTCCACTAAACGGTTCCCTGAGTCGGTTGTCCACCTGTCCTCAATCGTGCATTCCTTTATGCTATAGGGTTCTGACTACAAGAGATATTATGCTAAGTCATTCTTGGATAGACTATACCCTCGCTTATTTGAATAAAACACAAATGAAAGCAGTCAACAAAAACAAAGTGAAAAAGAGTTTAAATAACCAGAACAATACCATGTCATATGATATTCAAATCAAGAAAATAAAAAACTCAACTGAAAGGTAAAACATGTTATGACAACTGGGTAGTCATGTGTCTACAATGAAATAAAAATTAAAGATACCAAGACTCCCAATAAGGTCACAGAGCACATTTAGTACCCTCTCCAATGGTCTAATCCCAAATAACCACATATCCCTCGGCCTTGCCCTTATCTTGTACTATAATAACAAAGTCTACTCTGGTGCTGATCAGGCGGCCCGAATATGGGGTGAGTACATCTCATTAGGCCACCACCAATAGAGTCTAAAATAGGTCCAATAAATATAAATCACGTATAGATTTATGATGCAATTAATACATTGTATTATTGAACAGATGTCACATTGTTATTTAATATTTAATCATCACATTAAACACAATTTAATTTCATGTTTTCATTTTGAATCATCCTTAAACATTATCATTAAGTTTTTGTGGAACATCATGTATATCACCCCAAATATCATTCAGTGTAGGTCTCCATGCATGACACACCATTTCTCATTTGGGGAAGGTTGTCATGCCTTGCAACCCAAAATATCAATGTTGGATAACTATTGGAGAGGAACATGATGTCCATGTCACAACTTATAATCAGTCTAGAACACAATGATTAGCATAAAAAAAATATCATCCATTTAATCATTAGATAATTCACAAGAATTAGCCACAAAATTTCTTTACTAATATAATTATTATTTAATCATTTCAAAGACCATTAGTTATCTCAACAATTAACTATGCACATAATTATTAATTCATTAATTCATCAAATAATCAATCAAAACTATTATCATTCCATATTTATTTCTCCACAATTATTTATCCATATCAAATCGCAAATTTTCATATTTATTTCCAAGAAATAATTATTTTTCATCAAAATCAGGGCACATAATTAATTACCACAATTAATTAAATTAGATATCCATACAGCATATCAAAATAATTCCCATAATTAATTATCTTAAAACAATAAATTCAATATATTAATTTTTATATCTTAACACATTACCAATCTCCAAAAAAAATATCTATTTTGGAACCCCCTTCATTTGTTCAATGAATGAATTATCAATTAATTATCATGGAAATCACATGTCAATTAAAAATTACTAATTACTCTAATTTAGAAAATTCAATTATCAATGGAACGAAGAAAATACATAACCTCACATTCACATATCAAATCCAAGACTATAAGAGATTGATTTAGACACCCTACATCAGTTTAGTTAAAGAAGACAGCTATAAACCCAAAAAATTCGAGCAGTACAACATCGTAGATAAGATCTAGATCTAAATCCCTAATACAAAATTAATATCCATGGAATTGGGATCTTTGAAATATAGATTCCAATCCACAATCCTATATATAGATATCATCTTACTTGTTTAGATCCCTAGAAATGGATGATATCTTCACTAAAAATATCAAAAATGATAGGTTATTTAATCGGAGAAGCAATGTGATGAAATACACTTACAATGAAGTGAAAAGGACTTAATTAGTTGGTTTTGACCTTAAATAAATGATTTTTGAATCACCTTGGAATCACTCCTACGGTGTTGGGATCATGTATAATTTTCCATGCCCAAGACAAGGTCAAAATATGGGAATATTATTGGTTAATGTGATATTTAGAAAATATTTTAACAAAACTAATCCCACAAGCACAATTTCCTAGGTAGGGGTTGCACAATTTGGAAAAACTATGTAGAAACTATGCAAACATCTCTATCCATGTTTTCACTGTTTAGTTGCATGATTTGCAAAGCTATGTGCAAACCATTCACAACACTTTGTCTGTTAGTTTTTCTTATAAATTAACTCAAATTCTCCCAAGATACTTGTCCAAAAAATGTACACAAAAACATCATAATTTACTAAACAATGGGCCTGATATGTCTCTATAAAATGCTAGGATATTACATTCTCACCACCTTATAACAGCTCAACCTTAAGATGCACACTTGAACTTCTCTAAGACTTCTAGAAAATAATATTGTTCCATTGAGCCATCTTTTCTTCTTCATGTTATGTTGTTTCCTCTTGAACACTTACATGATTCTATTACAAATGAACTAATCGCACAGTCTATCCTTGTAACACTTTCACACTACAACCCAACACACGTATTGCCTACTCCTCAAACGACACATCTATTTCGATCTCAACCTCTTTCACAAAAATCACATGAGAGGGGTTGGGGTAAAATGTCCATGGTTTTGATACATGGAAAACATTATGCATAGTTCTTTATTTCATTGGATGGGATAATTGGTGTTCCATTGGCCCGATTCACTCCAGCACCTCAAACTTTAATACAAACCATCGAGCCAACATACACTACATATTTATGTTGTGGTTACCCAATCGAGGTGTCACACAATGGAATAAGTGATCACCCCATATAAACTCTATGGTTTGTCTTCGTATATCATTATATGAATTCTTCATTCTCTAATACATATCCATACATTTCTGAATAAACAACACATTTTTAGATGTCTCTAGAATGATAATCAATGTCAAAAGCATTGACAAACACGACTCTAACCAAAATTATGGAGATCTACATGGTATACCAAAAGTGCCTCATATGTTGTCATATGTATTGATTACTGATAAATATTTTTATAGGTGAACTCCACTAAAACCAAGTGATTCTCCAAATAATTACAAAAGTCAAACACACATTCTCACAACATATCCACTAACATGTATATGGTACAGTCTTACGACCCATTAGTCAGTGGGTGGAAGGACATACTTAACAAAACCTATGTACGAATCAATTTCTGTAAGCTCTTTCAGAAGTTTGATGTAAAGAATGAATCAAAATTTGATTCTATTTACAGTGTCATCCCATGGATATGAACTATATCTCATATATAAATTTATTCAAACTATCCTTCTATAATATTTTCATTAATAGGAACGAAATTTCCTACCTTCATTAGATGATCTATAAGAACCCAAATAACATCATTCTTTTTAAGTATATTTGGATGTACTACCAAAAAATTCTTAGAATATTCATCTAACATCCATTCCCTAATATCCAATGGCTTCCATAGGCCTCCAAGTCATTGATGATCTACATTCACCAGTGAAAGGACTGGGACCTTCTTTTCAGGTAAGTTTGTCCTTGTTCTTGTGTTTTCTAGAAAAGAGGAGTTTCTGGAAATTATTGAAGTACATGTCGTGTACTTTGTTGCCGCACAAGGATGTTTGCTAGCCATGTAAGGGCCAAACATATAGTCAGGTGGGGTGATTTGGAGGCCACTTAAAGCAAAGTACGGAAAATGTGAATACACGTTGTGTACTCCAATAGTACATACCTTGAACTTTTTTTTCATTAAACGCACCGGGGTCACGAATGATAGACAGAACACCCTTATTTTGTCTTTGGTTCATCTGAGATTGAGGGTACGACCATGGATATTCTCTAAGAATCCGAGCCTCCTTCTGTTCTCGAAATCGACCATTGTTGTTTGCGTTGGAATCACATCAGTGAGTTATTCCTTCTTCTATAGAATTGTGTTACAATTCCTCCTCTATTCTAAGTTCTTGTGGGTAGATAATTTATTGTGTTTTCATAGATCTATGATATTCTATGGAAATTAAATCCTCTTAGTTCATGTATTTGGATTCTCTAACACCGAGGTATGTGGTTCATGCCTTTCATTTGAATGTCCTTGAATATTATGTGCAAATTCCACCAATACCCTTTAATGGGGTATTGCGTGTTTACCTATTTTACCCCATTTGTATGACTGTCATGCTTGTATTCCTATGTAGAGGTAAATTGGACATGTTATGTGTTGATATTTATACATCATTTTCTCTACTCATGTTTTTTATGTTTATGAATGTTTTCTCCTATTTAGCATATTGGACGTTTAAATATTTCCCATGACTTGTGATTATAGGATGGAGTGTTCTTTTTATGACATGCTTGAGATGTTGTAGTCTAGTTAGCCAATTAGTTCTGCAGGTTTTATTTGGACATATAGTATTATTATGCATTTACATACCTATGGCTATGAGAACCTGTTTTTATAGACTATAAGGGTATATACCATTAGATCATCCTCAGAGAGTCGTTGATCTTTAGGATATATAGGAATTGAATGAGTGAGCATCCTCAGAGAGCTTAGGATTAAATTGGGCTATAAGGGGGACAGACTGTGAGAGCATCCTTACAGATTCCTTGACTATTTTAGACTATATGGGTATAGACCATGTGTGATTTCTCAGAGTGTCTATTTTTCTGTTTCAATCACATTATTACCGTAGTATATAGGAGTGATTGACTGTGCGAGCTTCCTTAGAGAGTCTATGAATAACCTGGGCTATAAGGGGAATTGACCAAGAATGTTTCCTCAGAGAGTACATGAACTTTGGGCTATAAGGGGAATTGACTATGAAATAATCCTCAGAGAGTTCTTGAATACCATTGATTATAAGTGGAATTGAATAAGTGTGCTTCCTCAGAGAGTCTCTATAATATTTTATGACCAAACAAGAGGGGTTAGGCTGAGTGCACTACCCAGAGGGTTGTTGGGACATGTTAATTAGGACCAGAGGGGTTGGTTGTGTGTACTTCCTAGAGGGTTACCTGTTGTTCTCTGTTTCTTGTAAGTTGTTGCTTGACATTGGAATTGTGGATTATTTATTGTTCAGCATGTTCCTATTTAATGTTTTCTGTACTTCTACCTGCCATATATTCACTGACTATTAGGCATAAATCTTTTGGTGGTTTCATATTGGGATTTAGTCTCACACCCTTTTCAGGTAATGCTTTTTGGCCCAAACAGACTATACTGTTGTAGGTATAGTCAAGGGAAAGAACCCTTCTGCTTATGGTACTTGACATGCTGTGGAGCTGTAGATCATCGGACTAAGATTTTTCTTGCGATGATGAGGAGTTTATTTTTTTACCTTTCTATTGTACATTGGTATAGCAGTAATGTATTTCCAACATTGTGACTTGTTTGGATGCTTTCCTAAACCTGTGTATCATGCATCATTTCATATATATATATATATATATATATGTTATCCAGTTGCTTATTATTTGAGTCTTCTTCTGTTTACTATTGTTGGATATTACCTCTTTTGATGTTGTATATATTGTTTCTTCCTCTATGTACTCTTCCAATGAGGGAATAGTTTCCCCAATATCACACACAAGGCCCTCTCTTCTAGTCGGCAGCCTCTGCAGTTCAGGTAAATGCACTTGAGGCCATCTATCTAGAAGGGTACGGGGCGCCTCTTTGTGGCTTCCAGAACTGGGGTGTTACAAAGTGGAATCAAAGGGTTTTTTTCTCATGACATACTATGTGGAGCCTATAACCAGTGATAGGACGGAATAGGTACTTCATAATAAGTTGTCCCCATGAGTAGCTAACTCATGTACATGGAGAATCCATACTACCTCGTTTATTGCAATTTTAGTGCATTGTAATTTTATAGTTGGTTTGATTTCACATTTGGGTGACGCGTATGTTTTATGTAGTTACTGTTGTTATTGTTGGGGTTTTATTTCTGTTGTAACCCGATGAGATGACGATATTCCATCTCAGGCATCATATAGACACTTTTTAGAAATCACATGCCATTAATTATTTCCATTCTATCTTGGATGCATTTGTGATTGTATGTTGTTATGATAGATATTGTGTAGATTATTCTTGTGGTTGTGATAGATGCTTTGATAGAATCCATATTGTTTGATATTTAATTTGATTGTATAGTATGATGCAAAGATGGACACCAACATTTGGTTCTTTAGGTGTTATGGGCCCTTATGGATCGGAATTTGGTGGATCATTGCCTGCTTTCCTTATTATAACTTGTATAAGATTCCAATCATTGAATCGTGGGAAGAATGGGCCCTCATGGATCGGAATTTGGCACCTTAATGTTTGTTTTTCCATGTTTTCTGGGCTCCAGGGCAGTTTCCAAGGCTACTACCCAGAAAAACCTAGAATAAACGGCATGTACATTATAAATACATGTCGTGTAAATTTTCTAACCATGTCACTGACTGTGTGGGAAGGGAAATAGGGTTATGAAAAAACATTCAAAAACACACCATGTACGATACATATACACCTTTTTGTTTTGACCGTGTGTATACTCATGTGACTAATGACACATATGGATGAAACATTGACAATACACATCTTGTCATGACACATCTCGTGATGTGTAACCTAGGTACCTGATTGTGTCATGAACAACACAGGTCGGGGAAATCCTTCAAGTACAAGCCATGTGCACATGGAGCATGCAGTTTAGATTGAACCGTGTAGTCATCCATGTAACTAACAACATAGTTCTTTTGGGACTTCGCTGTACACACGGTGTTCATTTGGAACAGGCCGTGTAGTTTAACCTCGGTACACAGGTCAAGTCACTAACAACACGGGACGAGAATCTAATTGCATACACATCGTGTCAGCCACAAACAACCCATGTAGTCTTGTCTTAGGAGAGCCATGTGGCTTAACAGTGTTGAAGGACTCGGGCAGGAGAAGAGGATTCAAGTACATGTCGTGTGTTTTGAGAACACACCGTGTGTTTGGGGTGTTACACGGCCATTTTAGGCAGGGGTACTCACCCATGTGAATGATTTCAAGAAACACATCGTGTATGTAGTATACACACCATGTAGTCATGTTTTGTAAAACATCAATGTATTCTTCCTCTTGTTCTCTTCTTAAATTCATTGTTTTTGGTCCTTGATAATCTTGATCTAATGTGTGCATTTGACCATGTAGATTCATTCCACTTAGACATCCTCTGGTTGAAATCCAGTTGCAGGGCGGTGATTAGAATCCTGATATAGCGGCTCAAGGGCTCTTAGTAGATCCTCTTGTTGCACCATCCTTGTAACCAGAGGTTATACTAGTTTCTGGAACCAATATGCTGTTTAGGGAGGGTTTATGAGGATGATGCATACCTTCTAGGGAGTGTAACCTCCCGCCCTTTCGTTGGCTGATTTGAGGCTGGTTTTCTAGCAGCATCATCCTCCCTCATTCTTAGGTTAAATAGGACCTCAGGCTGCAGAGTTGTGCCTCGAAGCCACACTGTTGATCTATCAGCATCTCGAGGTACCACCAAATAGGAGGGTGAATCTCAAGACCTACATGCTCCGAGACTCCACCAAGAGATGGTGGGATGTCATATCTCATGCAGGACGTGAACAGAATAGGACTTGGGAGGAGTTTCAACGTATCTTCTATGATTACATCTACCCAAAGACCTTGAGGGCCGACCGATCCCGACAGTTCATGAGAATAGAGAAGGTTACTCATCCTGTGATGGATTATTCCTATCATTTCAGTGAGCTGCAGTGTTTCACGCTTATTCTAGGAGGATATGGGTTGTTCCTGGCTAGGAAGATTGAGGACGGTCTCATTCAGAAGATCCGTTCCAAGTTGAAAATATTCAGGTTGATGTTTATATCCTCTATCGTCAACCAGGCACTGATCAAAGAGTGAAATCTGAGGAATTCTGGAGCAGTGAGCCAGGGCGGTTCGAAATCCTGAGTCAATATTCCCCCTATTGAAAGCATGAAGAACCATAGGGAGCATTCTCGAGGAGATCATAGTAGGCATGATGCACCTTCTAGTAGCCACATGTTGTGATACCGGTGTAGGTGGAGCAGGAATATGAGACCACATTTCCCGAGAGAACAGATGGATTGCTGATCTGGTGGCAGGATGGGCCATCTCCAGCGTTTCTGTCAGTTTTTACCTCCAGAAGCCAGAGACAATTGTTCTTCTATGACTCATCTTTCAAGAGAATCTCCACCAGTGTGGGAACCATAATTCCTCCTCCATTCAGGCTAAGGTGGATGTTGTGGCCATGGTGGACAGTCGTCAGTCTATCAGTGACACCAGGGCGGAACAGCTCAGAGCGGTCAGGCAGGGACACATGGCCGTGGAGCAAGCCAGAATTTTGTGATGGAGCAAACCTAGAATGTGTAGGATCTCATGACTTCTATCGTTCAAGATATGAACTTAGTGGCCTAAGTTTTATCTTCATCTCTTTTCAATAAAGGGGCTTCCCATAGCTTTATATCTGTCATTGTTGGGGAGAGTCTTGGTCTCTGCATCTTTTCTTCTGCCGACATCTTGACACTAAACACAAGGTAGGGGACTAGTGCAGTTAGTGTATGTTAGTGAAGAGAGTTCCTTATTGAGGTTGTGGTGTAACACCCCAAGCTTCCATGTTATACTTCTCACTGAATAATACAGTAGCGTGTGTTGTACGCAACTTCAAGTTCTTACACACACCACAACTAATAAAACTAGCCGTTATGAATAGTAACATCCACTTTTTGAAATTTTAAACATTTTATCATTCAAAATGGACTTCATTTTTTGATTCAGAATATCAAAATTAGCCTATGTTGAAATTTTCTTACTTTTCGGATAACATTCATATGTTGATGAATAGTGAAAATTAATAAATTTTTTTAAAAAACAACTGTTTTAATAAAAATATTTAATATTGATAAATTATGATTTTGAGTGATTTTAAAGTATATTTATAATATATTTTAATGATTCAATACAATTTTGGTCATTGGACATAATTTCACATTTAAACCAGTCATAAACAAGTGTCAATCTTTTGATAGTTATTATTTCTTAAAAACACGCTTTTTGTATTGGCAGCGGGAATTAATATTAAATTAACTTCTTCCACTTCTGTGTTTTGAATTTTGAAAAATGGATTCCATATTTGGAATCATGATTTACAAATATTGTAAATAGTTAACTCTTATTTTTAGATATTTTGAATAAATATTTCGGTAAAAATTTTATTTACCATGGTTAAAGGGTAAATCCGCTAAATAAGGGAAAAGTAATATTATAATAATATTAATTTACCCTAAATCGTGTCATAACCCTATTGGTTGATACATTTCCAACCCTGGGCATCTTTGGGTCGATTTTGGGACCCCATGGATCCACTTGTAGGTGATAGGGACACTCTATATCAATTAAGTTAAAGTAAATACAAAAATGACTTAAGCTTATATCTTTTAGAAAAAAAATATCTACATAGAATAATATATGTTTTATTTTTGATTATAAATAATATTTATAAAGATAAATATATTTACTACATTATTGTATTTTATATATAATTTTTAGACAATGAAAAAGTAAATATATATATGACACAATAACGATACAGTATTTTCCTTATTAATGAATGAAACAAATAATTGGTATTATAAATGATAAAATAAATATGATTTGAAAGTTTTGAGGACATACACGAATTTTTTTGGTTAATATGACATGTTGTGATTTCGTAAATGAATTTGGTTGGAATTAATAATGTTTTTAAAACTTTAAAAACAATCTATTATTGAGTAGAGTCAAAATTGACATAAAAGAGTTTTTAAAACAAATATTATATTATTAATTTATATTCTATTCCTAAAAATCTAAGGATCAGACAAAGGACTTATATAATTATTGGTGTATCAATAATGGACGACTTTGGGGTCTCTTGGATGTATATAGGTAGTTTATTAACTATATAATATAAAAATAAAAAGTGACATTGTAAGTGTCAAACTAATCAACTAAGAGGTAAAAGTAAATGATAAGGTTAATATAATGACAAAAACCTGTCTAAAATCTACTTTTTAAAGATATATAGACCCATACCCACCTTATACTTTGAATAGTCCACTTTGGATTTATTATAAATCGAATATGATTTTATTATAAAATAATACTTTATGTTTTTCCTAAAGAGCCCCTCACCCCTCTTATAAAAGGGCACCCCCCCTTCTCATTAATTCAGACCTTAAAAGCCATATTTATCTGCCAATGTCCACCCAAATATCCTCCCAAATTCACTCACTTAATTTTAGAGGTATTAGTTTGATCATAAAGTCATCCTAATGATCCATTTTGATCAAATCAAAAGGAAGAACCCGAAGAAGAGGTAACGTCTTCACCACCCTCTTTAAAGTTCCTTTCTTCTCCCACTTCTTCTTTTTTTGTTATTTCCACTATAAAATAATAACCCCATATACTCTATATATTGTGATTTTATTGTAAATATTGAACAACCATATTCAGTATTATATCCATCCTTTAAATGACATGTCACCATACGTGCGTACGTACGGTCTACCGTCTCCACGTCGTGGTGTAACTGTTATTCAATATATTAGTATTTGGATGGGTATAATAATGATGTATAATAAATGTAAAAAATAAATATACATGATAATGATTCTGTATATATGATATAACATCCAATTATATATTATCTTAATATCAAAATAATGATATTGTCCCTCGTGCGTACGTACGGATTACCGTCTCCACAAACGTGATGAGATTCATTCCCCATCATATCCATTCAAGAATAAATTTCATTTTATGAATAAAAATAATTCATAAAGACATGATATAATTCTGGATATGAATAATATAAATCCCATAAATAACAAATATGTCACGCATAACAAATAATAGAAAGGAAAACGAATCCGTTAACACCCGGAACGATGATAATACTAAGATATTATTAACAAATCAATGTTAAAAGATCATATATGATATCATATTAATGTAAATGATTCTTTTATAATTAAATAACAATTATTTAACCTTTATACAGGTGGTTAACCTACCTTCAACCAAGGAAAAAGTACAAAGTAAGGGGTTTCTTATCTCACTTTTAATTCTGTGAGAATTCCAATGTTCACCACTTATTTACTGCATGTGGTGTGTGTACTACCTATGATTGAATTCATTGTGTAATATACTTTAATTTATGGTTTTCTACATCACCATTGTATGATCCTCATTTCATGGGTTTATTTTTCATATGTTAACAAATTGATAAGGGAATTTTAAATTTCCACTCATTTGGCTTTACGCATACCCCAATGATTATTATACTCCAAGATTATGTGTAGAATCATTATTCATTTGATTATGTAATAATTTACACTCCCCTTTTTATGGATATTATTTTGATACACATAATCACTCCATTGATAAATTCTGTAGTAATCAATATGAACTTGATATGAGTAATTTAAACTCAATCTCCAATTGTTTAGTTAAATATCCAATACGTTGGTGTTGTTTTAACAAGAATATGTGTGAATATCCTCTGATTGATTTTCACTGAATATCCAATCATATTGAGTGTATTTATATTTGTCACACATAATTATTTCGTTTTATCCTTAACATAAGGATACAGTCTTTATAAGAGATTACATCTCAATTTACATTCCATTGAGACTACTTTGTTGTTATACACAAATTCTTTTTTATAAGGTGAATATAATGTACTTTTTGAAAGTATATCATAAATCCATTTATTCTCATGATATTATAAAGTATTGAGTACCTCAATTATTTGTATTCAAGTGTCTCTCTTCGAGTTAGAAACTCTAACTAAAATATCATTTTAAATGATTTAATGATTTATTATTATAAATCATTCTCATTAATTTCCAGGTTTTAAAAATGGTTTAACGATTTATTTATATGGACAATAATGTTTTAAATTATATTTTTAAATTTTAAAAGTGGTATGAGACACATTGATTCAAAAATATATTTTTAAATGGCTTCGTGAGAAATAGTGTGACTTTTAATTGTTTTCTAGAAAAGGGGATATTTCTCTCAAAACGTTTTGATGATTATTTTCATATATGTCAATATCATTCATTATTATCAATTGAGGTTAATCTGTGATAATAAAATCATAATTATTGTATTGAATGAGTTATTTTTGACTGTGGATGTGTTATTTATATACCATTCATGGTTTGTGGATAAATTATTAATGTTTCGTATGCTAGTTTCAATACGAATGATTCGGTTATGTTCCAAAATTTTTATATGAGGAATGAATTGGAATTAGTAAGTGACAGGTGGAGCCCGCTATAGTTCCTCGATGCATCGGAAGGTCTAATGAGAAAAACTACTGTCTTGGCATGAGTCCATGAAAAAATCATATTTGTAGTCTTGGCACGAGGCCTTGGCTATGTGGTTATGATAATCTGGCATTATGAATTCCATCAATATGAAAGTGGTTATTGATATTTCATGTGATTATTCGACTAGTAGAATATCCATGTGAATATGTAAATGGAAATATTTCATTTTATCATTTCCATATTATGATTAATTTCAATTTTAAAAGCCATTTGTTTTAGTTATACATTGCCTTGAATGATTATGATTATTTTCAAGAAAGTTTCCCCTATATTGTTATCCTCACTGAGCATCTGAGCTTACCCATTTGCAATGTTTTATTTTTCCTATGATGTGAAGATGTAATTTATGAATGACATGTAGGGATAGTATGAGGGGATATGAATACAAGATGTTGTTGTAGTAGTTTTCACTTTATGATGTAATGTAAAATTTATGAATGTATCAAGTGTTTCCAAGGCTACTAAACTAATCGGTCTTTCGAGACTTGATCCTTTGTGATCATGCCAATGTTATGTAATAATGAACCGACTATGGGTAAATGGGTTCAGGGCGTTACAGTTGGTATCAGAGGAAATTTACTACAAACCTTGGGAGCTAGATTTAGATAAAATCTGATGAGAACACATAGCTTTAATATTGTCTTTGAGGATAAGTATAGAAGAACTTCCTTTAATTTTGGTATTGTAGATATTTTGTGATTTTTCTGAGCAATACATCTCTATCTGGATACGAGCAGGTAGAGGCGGCTCTGGCACAGTTGTACCTAGGGGTAAAACACGAAGACGCCGCTTTGAACTAGACTTGAATGGGAACTGTTGCACAACAATGGGCCTTCCTGAACTCTTGGTTACGACACTCCTGGGGGATATTCTTAGGATTATTTACATTTTCTTTACAAACCAATTTGAAGTATTATATAAAAGATGAGAGTAAATGACCTTGGTTAATCCTAATGTGTTTCAAATTTAGAATATGGTGACATGATATTCTCTAAATGATTTTATGACTACTGTTACTCACATTATTATTTCTGGTTTTAGTCAATGGATGGATTCCAAGGAAGTCATAGTGACTTTGATAATGATGTACAAGGTGGGAATGGTGGTGGAAATGGGAATCAAAATGGAATGTTGATAGGAATAAAATATATCGTCTTCATGCCAAATCAATTTTCCAATAATATTTCCAAAAATATATATATATATTAACCAATTCATGGACTCAAAAATGAAGAGAAAGGTGATGAATGATAAGAGCTCCATCATTGGAGACCACGGAGAAAGGAATCATCAATTTCCATCATTCAGGAAATGTGGATGGAGATAGTAAGGAAAGTGTCTCAATGGGACAATGAAATGCTTTATGTGCGGGAAGGAAGGACATAAAGTGAATAATTGCTGAAGAAAAATATATATTTCTATGGAAGAAGATAAAAATGGTCCCAAGAATCCATTTACTGTCATTTATCGTAAATATAGGGGACCTGTCCATTACCCGAGTGAATTCCATATTCTATAGGATATTTTATTGGTCAATGAAGATTCTATATGGAAATAAATGGTTGGATAAATGTTTATAAAGTATTAGTGCTCTTTGTTGATGGGTTTACTTTGGAATACTTTTCTCTTGTATTTCTAACCCTGCTTTTTGCCATGTGAGAATGATATTGGATGAAGAATTATCATTTCTCTTGTGGATATAGTTATAAATAACAATTTGGTTTTATATGATCATTGGGTTTGAGGAAATTACAAGTTATTATAATTTGGGATGAAAATGCAAGGTATGAGATAACATTTGTGGTTAAATTATGTTATGGTTATTTTGAGGAATTTATCTCATTTTGGTAATGTTATAAAATCAAGTTTTTGAAAAAGGAAAACATGCAGACCGTGTGACAACCCGTCGCGTCAGACAATGGTCTGGGAATCGGACCCAAAAACAAAGTGCGATCAGGATTTATCACCTACCACTAGACTACGTGAAGTCCCTGGTTAGTGTGACTATTATTTTTAGTTAAATGATTTTATTGATCAATAATAATTTGATTTGGGATCTTATGTCTTATCAAATGAATACCCTTAGTATAGGAAAATGATTTGGTGATTAAGTGATAAATGTTATTTTGGAAGATGTTCACTTTGTTAGGAACACTATATTACCATGGAAAATAGAATAGTATGGGATTTCATCTGAGGAGTAATTGTGTGTTTTTATCTATATTTTTATTGTGTATTTATAGGGATTTGGGTTATTTATGGAAATGATTATCCTATAATAGAGAATATGTGATTAGGTTAATTACATTTAAGTATGCGATATTAAGAGTAATTGATGTCATTCGGAAATACCATTTAACGTGGGAGATTACATAACCAAATTCATCTATGTTTTGAGTTTCAATATTATTTGGGATTTTAATAAATTATTTTATGGACAATTATTTATTGAATGCTATTTATTTAACTTTGCAGTATTGTTGGTTTAATTTTATAAATTATGATTGGTGTTTCTTTCTCTAATGAAATATCCTTTTGGGGGATAATTAGATATTATACTAACCATTTTGGTTTTTAATAATCTCTAAAGACAAGGTGAATATATAGTTGATTCTTTGTGGATCTTGTGATTCTATATGAATTTTATTAGCTCTTCTAGTGGGACCATGTCTTCTGGATTACTCATCGTTTAAAAATGATTTAATAGTTGAAATTTATTAAAGAATGAAACTTTACATAAAAATTAGTTATATCTCTTTATTTTCATAGTCATATATCAGAAATTAATTTTTCATCTTTATGTAATGTGACATAAAAATAATATAAAAATAAAAATTTTGTCCGTTTACTTTTCCTACTGGGAAACTATTGATCATTTGTCCCATCACAAGTTTGTGGGTTTCTTGCTGTTAATTATCTCCTGATCATGTTTTCTATCCCTCTCCATCAGAACTTGACACATAGTTTATCATACATATCCATGTTTTTCTACATGGAATCCTAGTATAGGTTATCTCGGGTGACCTTCATACTTCTCTCTCTTTCTTTTAAAGTGATAGTTTTATTTACTCTTTTTCTTATGTGGGATGTTCCATTATCTTCATAAGACAAATTTTATAAATTGAGATGATGAAATTTATTGAAGGAGGGGAGAATGTAACACCCCAAGCTTCCACGGTACACTTCTCGCTGAATAATACTGCACCATGTGTTGTACGCAACTTCATGTTCTAACACACACCACATCTAATAAAACTTGCCGTTATGAATAGTAAATCCCAATTTTGAAATATTATAAATTTTAAATTTCAAAATTGACTTCATTTTTGGATTATAAATATTGAAATTAGACTAGGGTGAAATTTTGTTTCTTTTCGGATGACGTTCATATTTTGATGAATAGTGAAAATTACAAAATTTTATATAAAAACATCTTTTTTTCAAAAAAATTAATATTGATAAATTATTATTTCTACTACTTTTAAAGTATATTTATAACATATTTTTACCATTTAATACAATTTCGGTCATTGGACATAATTTTACATTTAAACCAGACATAAACCAGTGTCAATCTTTTAATAGTTATTATTTCTTAAAAACACTCTTTTTGTACTGACAGCGGGAATTAATTTTAATTTAACTTCGGACACTTCTGTGTTATGAATTTGAAAAAATGGATTCAATATTTGGAATCAGGATTTCCAAACTATGTAAATAGATAACAATTATATTTAGATATTTTGAATAATTAATTCGGTAAAAAATTTATTTACCATGGTTAAAGGGTAAATCCGGTAAAAAAGGGTAAAAATATATTATAATAATATTAATTTACCCTAAAACGTGTCCTAATCATATTGGTTGATATATGTCCGACCAAAGTCATCTTTGGGTCGATTTTGGGACCCCATGGATCCACTTGTAGGTGATAGGGACACTTTATATTAATTAAGTTAAAGTAAATACAAAATTGACATAAGCTTATATCTTTTAGTAAAAAAAATTTTAAATTAAGTTATATATGTTATATTTTCGATTATAAATATTAATTATGATGATAAATAGATTTAATATATAATGGTATTTTATTTATAATTTTTTGTCATTTAAAAAGTAAAAATATATATGACACAATAATGATGGATTATTTTCCTTGTTAATGAAAGAATCACATAATTGGTATTATAAATGTTAAAATAAATATGAATTGAAATTTTTTATAACATAATCGAATTTCATTGGTTAATATGACATGATAGGATTTCTTTAATGAATTTGGTTCGAATTAATAATCTTTTCAATATTTTCTAAAAAATCAATTATTGAGTAGTGTCAAAATTGACATAAATGAGTTTTTAAAACAAATATGATATTATTAATTTATATTCTATTCCAAAAAAATCTATGTTTCGGCCAAAGGACTTATATAATTATTTTTGTTTCATTAATGGACCACTTTGGGGTATCTTTTATGTATATAATGAGTTTATTAACTATATAATATAAAAATACAAAGTGACATGGTAAGTGTCAAACTAATTAACTAAGAGTTAAAATTGAAATATAAGTTTAATATAATGACCCAAACCTGTCTAAAATATATTGGTTGAAAGGATTTATACCCCTATCAAACTTATACATTGAATAATACACTTTGGATCAACTAGAAAACAAATGTGATTTTATTATAAAATAATACTTTAAGTTTTTCCAAAAGAGCCCCTCACCCCTCTTATAAAAGGGAACTCCCCCTTCTCAATAATTCACACCTTCAATGACATTTGGCTCAGACATCATCTACCCATATATCCTCCCAACTTCCCTCACATCATCCTAGAGGCATTAGTTTGATCATAAAGCCAACCTAAGGAGTCCTTTTGATCAAATCAAAAGGAAGGACCCGAAGAAGAGGTAACATCTTCACCACCATCTTTAAAGTTACTATATTCTTTCACTTCTTCTTTATTTGTTGTTTACATTATAAAATAAAAAAAAACAGTATCCTCTATATAATATGATGTTATTATAAATATGTAACAATCATATTCAGTATTCAATCCATCCTTTGAATGACATGTCACCATACGTGCGTATGTACGGCCTACCGTCTCCACGTCATGGTGTAATTGTTATTCGATATATTATTATTTGGATGGGTATAACAATGATGTTTAATTAATATAAATAATAAATATAACATGATAATGATTCTTTATATATGATATACCATCCACTTATATATTATTTTAATATCAAAATAATGATATTGTCGCTCGTGCGTACGTACGGATTACCATCTCCACGAACGCAATGAGATTCATTCCCCATCATATCCATTCAAGACTAAATTTTATTTGATGAATAAAAATAATTTTTAGAGACAATATATCATTCTGGATATGAATAAGATATATCCCATCCATAAAAAATACGGCTCGCATAACAAATAATATAAAGGAAAACGAATCCGTTAACACCCGAAACGATGATAATACTAAGATATTATTAACAAGTTAATGTTAAAAGATCATATATGATATCATATTAATGTAAATGATTTTGGTATAATTAAATAACAATTATATCACCTTTATACAAGATTTTAACCTACCTTCGACGAAGGGAAAAGTACAAAGTAAGGGGTTTCTTATCTCACTTTTAATTTCTTGAAAATTCCATTGTTCACCACTTATTTATTGTGTGTAGTGTGTGTACTGACCATGATTGTTTTCAATGATTAATATACTTTAATTTATGGATATATACATCACCATTTTATGATCCTTCTTTCGTGGGTGTATTTTTCGTAAGTTAACAAATCGATTAGGGAATTTGAAATTTCCACTCATTTGGCTTTACACATACTTCAATGATTATTATACTATATTATTATGTGTGGAATCACTAATCATTTTCTTATGTCATAATTTACACTCCCCTTTTTGTGGATACACTTTTGATTCACATAATCACTCCATTTATAAATTCTCAAGTCATCAATATGAACATGATAAGAGTAATTTTAACTCAATCTCCATTTTTTGAGTTAAAATGTCCAATTCATTGGTGTTGTTTTTAAAAGAATATGTGTGAATTTCCTCTGATTGATTTACACTGAATATCCAATCATATTGAGTTTATTTTTATTTGTCAGAATTAATTATGTCATTTTGTCCTTATCATACGGATACAGTCTTTATGAGAGATTTCATCTCAATTTACATTCCATTGAGACTACTTTGTTTTTATACGCAAATTCACTTTTATAAGTTGAATATAATTTACTTTGACAAAGTATATCATGAATCCCATTATTCTCATGATATTATAAAGTTATTATTACCACAATTATTTGTATTTAAGTGTCTCTTTTTTGGTTAGAAACTCAATATAAAATATCAATTTAAAGGTTTTAATGATTTATTATTCTAAATCTTTCTCATTAATTTCCTTGTTTTCAAAATTTCTTGAATGATTTATTTATATGGACATTAATGTTATAAAATTCATTTTAAATGTTTCAAAGTGGTATGGGACCCTTTTATTCAAAAATTAAATTTTAAATGTCTTCTTGACAAATAGTGTGACTTTTAAATTATTTCAAGAAAATGAAAGATTTCTCTCTAATAGTGTTGATGACTATTTTCATCTATGTCAATATCCTTCATTATTCTCGATGGAGGTTAATCTTTTATAATAAAATCTTTCATATCGTATAGAATGAGTTATGTTTGACTGTGGATGTGTTATTTATATACCATTCATGGTTTGTGGATAAATTATTGACATTTCGTATTCTAGTTTCAATACGAATGTTTATGTTATGTTTCAAAATATTCATATGAGGAATGCATTGGACGTAGTAAGTGACAGGTGGAGCCCGCTATAGCTTCTCAATGAATTGGTAGGTATCATGAGTGAAACTAGTGTCATGACACGAGTCCTTGACAAAATCTTATTTGTAGTCTTGGCACGAGGCCTTTACTACATGGTTATGATAGTCTGGCATTATGCATTCGGTCATTATGAAAGTGGTTATTGATATTTCATGTGATTATTAGACTAATATAATATCCATGTGAATAAGTAAATAGAATTATTTCATTTTATATTTTCCATATTATGTTGAATTTCATGTTTAACAGACTTTTGTTTTAGTTATAAATTGACTTAACTCTTACTGATTATTTATGAATGTTTCCGCTATATTGTTATCCTTACTGAGCATCTGGGCACACCCCTTTTCAATGTTTTATTTTTTCTAGGATGTAAAGAAGTAATTTATGAATTACCTTCAGGGATAGTATGAGGGGATATGTGGACAAGATGTTGTTTTAGTAGTTTTCACTTTATGATGTAATGTAATCATTATGAATGTATCTAGTGTTTCCAAAGCTACTAAAATAATTGGTCTTTCAAGACATGATCCTCTGTGATCATACCAATGTTATGTAATAATCCACTGACTCTGGGTAATTGGGGTCGAGGTGTTACAACAGGGTGTCACTATTTATGGGTCCTCTATGTCCTAATGATGACGAGCTATAATGTAATTCTTGGAATGGGCTAGTTTGTTCTCTTCCATGAATTCATTGATTTCTATCATCGTAGGGTGAGTGTTATATCACTAGAGGTTTGATCTTTTCTTTGTCTGGGTTAGTGGGATATTCAGGCGAGTCGAACTGGACCCGAGAATCATGGCCTAGGAGAAGTTACAGCCCAGATTTCCAGTCTATATCTGGATGACCCGGGGGCTCCATAGTTAGATATTCTGCTAGTGGTGGACCGTTTCAGGGATTACTTTCCAGATAACTTTTTATGTTTTCCTCCGAAGTGACAGGTTTAATTTTCTATTGAGAATGTTTTAGGAGTGGAACTTGTGTCCATTCCTCCTTATAAGATGGCTACACCTATGTTACAGGAGCTCAAGAAGCAGTTGGAGGTGTTCCAGGCCAAGGGCTTCATTTGACCAAGTACTTCTCCTTGGGGTTCACCTGTCCTATTTGAGAAGAAGACAGATGATACCCTCAAGAATTATGTGGATTATTGGAAGCTAAAACAGTGGACAATCAAGAACTGATATCCCTTGCTGAGTATTTATGATCTCTTTGATCATCTTCAAGGAGCTCGGGTGTTCTCGAAGATCAACTTTTGGTCCAGTTACCATCAGTTGTGTGTTAGACCATCTGATATACCTCTCCCATCTTTCCGGATCAGGTATGGTCTATATGAGTATACAATTATAACATTCGGACTCATGAATGTGACAACAATTTTCATGGAAAAGATGAACTGAGTGTTCCATCTATACTTGGATTCCTTTGTGGTGGTTTTCATGGATGAAATCTTATTGTACTATCAAACTCGAAACTAGCATTCTAACCATCTTGAGATCATTCTGAGTACACTGAGAGAGAATAAATTATATGATATGATCTGCAAATGTATCTTTTGTATGGATTAGATTCATTTCATGGGTCATGTTATCTCAGAGACAAGAGTATCAGTAGACCCCAAGATACTAAGGAGAGTAGTTTCCTAAGAGCAGCCAAAGAATTTCATTGAGGAACATGGTTTCATAGGGCTGGCTAGACACTACAGACGCTTCATATAAGACTTTTCAAGCTTAGCAGCACCACTGATGGGTCTGACCAAGACGGGTATGAAGTTATTATGGTCATATTCATGTAAGTCAGACTTTCAGGAGATGAAAGGAAGGTTGCTTTCAACACTGATACTCATCATGACAGATCCAGGAAAGCGCTATACTGTTTACTATGATGCATCATGAATCAAGGAGGGAGATTTTCTTATGCAGGGAGATGGAGTCAATACTTATGGTTCTCGGCAGTTAAGGCCACAAGAGAAGAATTAACCGACGCATGATCAGGAGTTGGCAGTTGTTGTTCATGCCCTTTGATGTTGGATACATTATCTTCTATGAGATCACTTTGTGGTATTCATAGACCACAAGAGTTTCTATTACATATTCACTCAACATGATCTAAATTTGAGACAAAAATGGTGGGTCAAGTACTTTTAGTCCTTTGACTTTGAGCATGCTTATACGCCTGAGATAGGCAATGTTGGGGCTGACGGACTAAGCAGGAGGACTCAGATATAGGCAGTTCAAGAGCCTAGTAGTGAGTTGCATCTTATGGATCTATTCTCTGAGATGCATTTGCAGGTGCACGACAGACATGGAAATACATTTCTGTATTTTATAGCTATTACCTCTACATTTTTTGATCAGGCACGAATGAGGCAGCTATCAGATTCTGAACGCCTAGTCCTAAGGAAAAGTGTTTCAGGAGAGGACCCTATTCCTGGATGAACCATGGGTGAGGATGAAATCTTGTGTTATCAGGGCCGCGTATGGGTGCCAGTAAATATACACAAGGAGCTAATGTGGGACTTTCATTCCCCAGTTTAGACAGTTCATCCTGGCGTCACCAAGATTAATCATGATCTACCTCACCTGTATTGGAGGCTAGGTATGAAGAGAGTTGTTGCTGGTTTTCTCATGAGGTGTTCCACTTTGCAGTAGGTGAAGGTGGAGAATCTGTGACCAGTAGGACTTTTACAGCTATTTCCAATTCCCGAGTGGATGTGGAATGATGTCGTGATGGACTTTGTTACTGGTTTACTGAGTTTTCCTCGAGGGAATGATATTGTTTGGGATGTCATCGATAGGCTTATCAAGTTTTCTCAATTCTTTATAATCCAGGAGACCATCGGTGTTGATGACATGTGACGGTTGTACGTCTGAGAGATTTTACGCCTGAATTAGGTATCACACTCCATTGTTTTAAATAGGGATGCATGTTTTACTTATCGGTTATGGCAGGGGCTTCAGAAGGCTATGGGTACACATGTAATTTTGAGTACAACATACCATCCCTAGAAAGATGGACAGTCCAAGGGTACGATTCAAGTTCTCAAGGACATGATCTGAGCATGATTTATTTATTTTGGAGGTTCTTTGGAGAAGCGTATACCTCTTGTGGATTTTTCCTAAAATAACAGTTTTCAGACCACTATTCAGATGGAACCTAATGATAATTTGTACGGTAGTCCAGGACGACCACCCTTATGTTGGATGGAGGGAGGATATGCAGCATTTCTAGGTCCCCATCATGACCAAGAGAACACAAATTAGATAGATTTGATTGATAAGATGACGAATACTGCACAGTCTCGATAGAAGTATAATGCAGATAAGCAGAGATGTCCTCTGGAGTTTGAGGTCAGGAATCAGGTTTTCTTGCATGTCGAGCCATGGTTGGGAAACAAAAGGATTACGTGACAGGGTAAGCTTTCACCAAGTTACTTCGAGCTGTTTCAGGTGTTGGAGAGTGTTGGGCATGTTTCCTATAAGTTGGAGTTAACTTAGTGGTACTGGTATATGCACGATGTCTTCCATCTTTCTCTGCTCTAATTTTACTTTTCAGACCCCTCTCATGTATTTCAACATGAGAAGGTTGAGCTCGAAGTGGATTCATCATTTAGAGGAACAAATCATGATGTACATTGAAATTACATTACTTTTGTGGAATACATAATACATAACAAAAACAGACACCAAAGGACAGTAATAGTTTAGTGTCTTTGGAAACTCGGAATATAATATTCTAAGCATGGTGAAAGATATTCAATATCTCCCATAAAGATCTTCCCATATTGTTTCCTTACCTAAAACCTTTCTTTATATCCTGGGGAAATTAAAACATACAAAAGGGTGAGCTGAAATGCTTAGTAAAGGTAAAGAAATGAAATATCAGTCGTATCATATTCATAAGAACATAACATTTTGAATATCTTAACCTGTAAAAGAGATCATAATATCATAAAATGGGATAAATCATAGTAGTGAAATGTAATCTCAAATAATAAAAACATAATACATGAAACTTTGTGTCATACACACATAATCATATAAAATCATTTCATATTATCCAAGGCTCATTGCTAAGACCATCATAGCGGACATAGTCCATTACTGAACCGAGTTCACTTCCCGTTCTAGTCCTGTATTACTGAACCTGATTAACTTTCCATTCCAGCCATGTATATCTATTGAGATATAAATCATTACCCAATGTACTGTAGGGATATATTGGTCGCACCCATCTCATAATGAATGTAACACCCCAAGATTTTATGGAAAATATTCTTTTTAATTTCATTAATGTCATGTGTTGTACGCTACACCAAATGAAGCTTCCACAACACGCATCCTTGACTTGTCATTCATTACACATAATCGCGACCTTCCTCGATAGCGTGTGTAGTACGCAATACCAAGTTTCACTAAACAACGATATGCTATTAAAATATTATTAAAACTAGTCGTTATGAATAGTAATAACCACTTTTTGAAATTTTTGAAATTTAATTTTTCAAAATGGACATCATTTTTGGATTCGGAATATTTAAATTAGATTAGGGTGAAATTTTGGTACTTTTTGGATAACTTTCATATTCTGATGAATAGTGAAAATTACTAAATTTTAATTAAAAACAACTTTTTTAATCAAAATAATTAACAGTGATAAATAATTAATTTTAGAGGTTTTAAATTATATTTAGAATACATTTTTACAATTTTATACAATGTTGTTCATTGGATGTGATTTCACATTTAAACCAGACATAAACAAGTGTCAATCTTTTGATAGTTATAATCTCTTAAAAACACGCTATTTGATTTGATGACGGGAATTACATTTTAAATTAGTTAATGTAACTGATATGTTTTTAATTTGGTAAAATAAACATCATTTTTGAATTCATAGTATCAAATATTTCTTAGGCCTAATTTTGGGTATTTTTCTGGAAACTTTAATTTTTTTGATGAATAGTGAAACCACTAAGTGGTAGTTAAAAAAACTGAACATTTTCATAAAACATTATTTTACGGGTTCTGTGAGTGGAATTTAAAAAATCTGAGAGACACAGTTGATGTCAGTAAGTAAAATTTGGTTCAATGAGATGAAAATAATTTTTGTTGAATAGTGACTTTTTACTTTTATTTACTACAGTTAAAAGTAAATAGGGTAATTATGGGTATGAATAATAATATTATTCCCCTAACACATGTACTATTTCTATTGGATAAGTTTAATTCGACCAAAACCAACCTTAGGAATAAAATATGACCATTTATGCCCACTTGGATTAGATTTGGATATTTATTATTAATTTATTTAAAGAAGGGTTAAAATAGATAAAATCAATGTTTAATAAGTATATCATTTTTAATATAGGGTCATTCATAAGATAAATTAGACTATAAATATTAATTATAAAGATAAATATATTTACTACATAATGGTATTTTATTTTTAATTTTTAGACATTAAATAATTTAATTTATTTATGACACAAAGATGATGCAGTAATTGTCTTATTTATGAAATATTGACATAATTGATGTTATAAATACCAAAATAAATGTAATTTGAGACTTTTTATGAATTACACAATTTTTCATGGTTAAAATGACATTTTATTATTTATTTAATTAACTTTTTTTGAAATAATAATTTTGTTATGATTTTTACAAAAATCAATTACTAAATAGTGTCAAAATTGACATAAAATAGTTTTTAAAACAAATATTATATTATTAATTGTTATTTTATTCCTAAAAATCTAATGGTCGGAAAAATGACTTAGATAAGGTTATATATATAATACTAAACAACTTGGGGTTAGTTTGTCTTCTTATTGTATGTTTATTAAACTTATAGTGTAAGAACACAAAAAGACACGGTAAAAGTAAAATTATAAAACTTAATGTTAAATATAAATGATAAGGTTAAAATAGGAACCTAAACTTGTCTAAATTCTATTGTATGAGAGGAAAACGACCCATCCCTACCTTATCTTTGAAATAACTCAATTTGGAGCTATTTAAAACAGAATTTGACTTTATAATAAAATAATATTTTTATTTTTTCCAAAGGAGCCCCTCTCCTCCCTTATAAAAGGGCACCTCCTCCCACTCTTCCTCACACCACTTTGAGCATTCAAGCTCGGAACACCCCTGCAAAATTCACTTCTCAACTTCCCTAGAAACATTCTAGAGGTCCTGGTCTTCTTCAAAGTCCAATTTTAGTGCCCTAAGAGGAGGACTCAAAGAGGCGCTTCAAAGAAGAGGTAATGTTCGTTACCGATTCTTTCAACATTATTTCTTCTTCCAATTCTTCTTCTTATGATGTTTAATTATGAAGTAATAAAATCAGTATAACTCATATACTTATATGATATTATAAGTATGAAACAACCCTATTTCACCATCTATCCATCTTACGGAAAACGAAATTACCGCACGTGCGTACGTACGGAATACCGTCTCCATGCTGTGGTGTAATCTATTTTCTACCACCACCTTACATGGATGGGTATAATGGTGTAAATAATAACTATATATTATTATTGTAAAGTAATATTGATTCTGAAATAGTATACATACACTCCAACACAATTCCACGATCATGAGAACGATATCATCCCTCGTGCGTACGTACGGACTACCGTCTCCACGACGCGATGAGATTCATTTTCCACATTATCCATTCATGAATGATTATAAAGTATATATAATAAGTAATCATGAAATATATGACATAATAATGATACTCGATTTATATTTATATATATGTATTTCATCTACTTAATTCCATTCAACTCAATAAGGAAACGAAAATAGCGTCCATGCATACGTACGACCTACCGTCTCCATGAACGGTGTATTTATTTCCATTTAATGATCTATTATATATATGTATATTCTGAATATATATTATATATAAATCATGTTTTATATTCTGGAATTAAGTAATCATGATCTAAGTAATCATATGAATAATTACTGGTCAAAACACGGACGACAAATGAAACGATTTTACCCAAAACGCTCTTTAACATGGAATTTACAAAATAACGGGTAATATAAAGTCATAAGTGAACCATATATGATATCATAACAATGAGTATGATTTTGGAATAAGTCAATGACATTATTTAAATCATTATACAGGATGTTCGGACACTTACGAAGCAAAACAGACCTAAGGTAAGGGAATATATCACAATCTCATTTTTATCCGAGATTGTTTATATTTTGAAATTTACTGGGGTGTATTTTATCATCCACATCCATGTTTCCTCAATATGTAATATTATTTCCATCCACCTATAATTTTTTAAATCTAATTTTACCCTTCGGTGAGTTTTCAGTAAAATATATGAATGGAATCTTTTGTCGTTTTTTCATATGAGGTACTTTTTGGATTTTCCGACAAAAGTACGAAGAATGTTTTTTTAAATTATACGGTATGAATGGATTTTTAAAAAAATATTTCCAAGAAGCTTCCTTTACAAGTTATGAAGTTTTTTTTAATCAACTTATTTTAGTTTATAATTGTATGACATGTTAAGAAAGGAAAAGTGTTTTTGAAGAAGAAAGGATATTTTCCTCAAGAATGGAGTTCAAGTGTTTTATAGAATTTATTTTCCATCTAAGATAATAAAGGGTTTTGTTATCATTCCTATTAATACATTTATTTTATTATGTTGTGATGGAATTATTTTTATGAATTCCTTTATCTTATATGAATTTTTTTATGATGTCGTGATGTTTAAGATTCCCATTTTTATTTCATGGGTTATGCTATGATGTATGCTTTATGATTATGTGGAACACATAATAATGGTATCATTATGAGATGGGTGGGACCTATATCTCCCTCAAATGCATTGGTTAATGATTTTATATCTAATGAGATAGACATGGCTGGAATGACAGGTTAAACCGGTTCAGTGAAACAGGACTGAAACGAGGAGTGAACTCGGTTCAGAAATGGACTTCGTCCTCTAAGATAATCTTGGCATTGAGTCTTGACTAAAAGAAATGATTCTCTATGATTATGTGTGTATGAAAAAAAGATTCATGTTTTATGTTATGATTATTGGGATTACATTTCACTACTATGATTTATCCCATGTTATGAAATTATGATTTCTTTTGCAGGTTAAGATATCCAAAAGCTATGTTCTTATGTATATGATGTGATTGATATTTCTTTTGTTTACCCTTACTGAGCATTTGAGCTCACCCTTTTATGTTTTATTTTCCCCAGGATATAAAGAAAGGTTTTCTGTAAAAAAAATGAAGATCTTTTTGAGATATGTTGAAGATCTTTCACCACGATTAGAAGATTATATTCCGAGTTTCCAAAGACACTAAACTATTACGGTCCTTGTGTGTGTGTTTTTGTTATGTACTAAGTATTCCGCAAAAGTAATGTAATGTCCATGTACGTCAAGCTTTGGGACTCTATAGATGGTATCAAAGGAAAATTTTAGTCAACCTTTGGAATCTAGGATGCAGAAATGTTAGTAAGATCCCTAGAGATAATTCTAAGGTATGTCTAGGGATGTCCCTAAGGATAATTATACGTATAAGATATAGTCCTAGAACTATTTAAACGATATTAGATTAAAGCAAAGATGTTATATATTGATGTTACTCCCACATTATTATGATTTTTTCCTGTCACACTATTCTTTTTGGGTCTTAGAAATTGGATGGAAGCAAGATGATTCACGATAATGGAGGATATGATGGACAATGGAATGATATTCTTCATGAGAAAACAAATTAAATCGGATTTGGAAGTCCAAAAATCATTATTATGTCGAATCAGCAATCTCATAATATGATCAATAAAGTAAAATTTGTTATGTTTCCTGACTCGTCTAATAAGAGAAAGATGGAGTTTCATGATGATCATAGAGGAAAGAAAGTTAAATTTCCCCTATGTAAATCATGTGGGAAGAGGCATCAAGGAGAATGTTTCAATGGAACTGGAAGATGCTTTGGGTGTGGAAAAGAAGGACACAAAGCCAGTAAGTGCAAAGGAAAAGGTTTACTTAACACCAGCGATGAGGATAATGGTATTTCTATGACATCAACAATGTTTATATGTTTTAAATGTGTAATGTACAGGCATTATGCAAACCAATTTCCTAAGGGAAAGTCTCATGATGAGAATCATTATGGTCATCTGGGTAGTATTTATGTTGATGATAATGAAGAGACTACAAATGATAAGTGAGATGAAAGAGTTTTTGAAGCTCGGTCAATGGTTTAAGAATGTAGTGGAATGATTACATGTTTATCATGTGTAATGTTTTATAAGTAATCTCAAGGTACTATGGAATAAAGTAACATCTATGTATTGTTACGTTGTTGTCTTTCCTTGGGTTTTGAAAGTGTATGATTAATGGTACCAGTATCCATGAATGATTATTCAGATATTTTTGGAATGTAGATGATATGCGCATAATGAAGGGATAAGGAGAAAATTAAATTTTTGATAGTATTCATGAGCTCATGACTAATATAAGGAGAAGGTTATATCATGGTTTGAGTATATAGAATTTTTGGATTTTGTATGTGGAAAGAGTTAACTTTTGACTGCATTCATGTTTTCACCAAGGTTCAATGGGTATTCATTCTTCAAGAGAATACATGATTAAGGTATTCACATGTTTGTAATTTGACCAACAAGATATATCTTATGATATATGGGTGATAAATGATTGCATTCACGTGATTGTTAGGTGACATTTCAAGTAATCATTTTCTTTATACTATGAGCATAGACCGAAGTATTTTAGATAAGCTAAAAGATTGGAATGGATTATGTTGGACATAAGTTAGGATCTAACTTTTTTGGATATTATTGATGGGATGTTATAGTAATATAGCTTTAGAAAAAGGACAACCTGCAGGACGGGCAACATCCCATCGCGTCGGACAAGGCTGTGGGAATCGAACCCACAACTAATGTACGACTGGCCTTTATCGCCTACCATTGGCCTATAAGAAGTCCTTGTTTAGTAGAAACTAGTTTTATTATATTAAGAAGTATAATATAGGAAGTATAAGTCCATTTTAGGAACCATATATGATTAATCTCACCATAGATGGACTTATGTATATTTGATAATTTTTTCTATTCTTTTATTTGAAACAGATGGAATGACCCATCAGTCTATCACATGATCTGCTAACACATCACGAATGACAAGTTCAACTTGATTTATTTTAGAGATGAAGTGGAAATTGTCCAAAGAATGAACAACGGCGATACAATACCAAAATCACGAAAGTATTTCTTCTAATTCCAATTTCATCAACTTTAGGGAAATGATCTTGAATACCAAAAATGTTTTCCTAGTGCTTTTATATCTGATGAATCAGATGGTACCTTAGATCATCACAAATTTATGGCTTTGTGATTGTTGTCTTTTCTATAGCCATGTTCTCTACCACACTCCATCAGAACATGATGGTTAGATTTCTCTTCCATATCCAAATTTTCACCTATGTGGAAACCTAGTGATTAGTTTATTTGGGTAACTGTTACGTTTCATGCTTTTGTTTTTCAAGAATGGTTTTGGTATTCCTTTTTACGATGTGGGTTTTTATTAAAGAAACATTCGAGTAGTAAACCATTTATAACCCCGACGAATTTCGAGGGCGAAATTCATTTTTAGGGGGGTAGAATGTAACACCCTGAGATTTTATGAAAAATTGTCTTTTTAATTTCATTAATGTCTTCTTTTGTACGCTACACCAAAAGTAACTTGCACAACATGCATCCTTGACTTGCCTTTCATTACATGTAATTGTGACCTTCCTCTAAAGCGTGTGTAGTACACAATACTTAGTTTCACTAAACAATGATATGCTATTAAAATATTATTAAAACTAGTCATTATGAATAGTAATAACCACTTTTTGATATTTTGTAAATTTTATTTTTCAAAATGGACTTCATTTTTGGATTCTTAATATTGAAATTAGCTTAGGGTGAAATTTCGGTACTTTTCGGATAAATTTCATATTCTGATGAATAGTGAAAATTACTAAATTTTAATTAAAAACAACTTTTTTAATCGAAATAATTAATAGTGGTAAATTATTAATTTGAGTGGTTTTAAATTATATTTAGAATATATTTTTACAATTTAATACAATGTTGTTCATTGGATGTAATTTCACATTTAAACCAGACATAAACAAGTGTCAATCTTTTAATAGTTATAATCTCTTAAAAACACGCTATTTGTCATGACGACAGGAATTAATTTAAAAATTAGTTAATGTATCTGATATGTTTTGAATTTGGTAAAATAAACATCATTTTTTAATTCATAATATAAAATATATCTTAGGTCTAATTTTTGGTATTGTTCTGGAAACTATCATTTTTTTGATGAATAGTGAAACCACTAAGTTGTAGTTAAAAAAACTGAAATTTTTAATAAAACATAATTTTACCGCTTTTGTGAGTGTAATATAAAAAATCTGAGAGACACGGTTGATGTCAGTATGTAAAATTTGGTACAATGAGTTGAAAATAATTTTTGGTGAATAGTAACTTGTTACTTTTATTTACCACAGTTAAAAGTAAATTGGGTAATTAAGGGTAAAAATAATAATATTATTACCCTAACACATGTACTAATTCTATTGGATAAGTGTAATTCGACCGAAAATAACCTTAGGAATAAAATATGACCATTTAGGCCCACTTGGATTAGATTAGGACATTTATTATTAATTTATTTAAAGAAGGGTTAAAATAGTTAAAATCAATGTTTAATAAGTATATCATTTTTAATATAGGGTTATACATAAGCTAAATTCTACTATAAATATTAATTAGAAAGCTATATAGATTTCCTACATAATGGTATTTTATTTTTAATTTTTAGACATTAAATAATTTAATTTATTTATGACACAATGATGATGTAGTAATAATCTTATTAATGAAATATTCACATGATAGATGTTATAAATACAAAAAAATAATGTAATTTGAGACTTTTTATGAATTCCACTAATTTTCTAGCTTAATATGACATGTTAGTATTGATTTAATTAACCTTTTTCGAACTAATCATTAAGTTATGATTTTTAAAAAAATCAATTACTAAATAGTGTCAAAAGTGACATAAAATAGTTTGAAAACAAATATTATATTATTAATTGTTCTTTTATTCCTAAAAATCTAAAGTTCGGCTCAATGACTTAGATAAGGTTATATATATAATACTAAACAACTTGGGGTTCGATTGGATTCTTATAGTATGTTTATTAACCTTATAGTGTAAGAACACAAAAAGACACGGTAAAAGTAAAATTATCTAACATAAAGTTAAATATAAATGATAATGTTAAAATAGGAACCTAAACTTGTATAATTATATTGTATGATTGGATTTCGACCCATCCCCACCTTATCTTAGAAATAACTCAATTTTGATCTATTTAAAACCGAAGTTGGCATTATAATAAAATAATATTTTTAGTTTTTCCAAAGGAGCCCCTCTCCACCCTTATAAAAGGGCACCTCCTCCCTCTCTTCCTCACACCACTTTGAGCCTTCCAGCTCGGACAACCCCTGCCAAATTCTCTTCTCCACTTCCCTAGAAACATACTAGATGACCTGGTCTTACTCAAAGACTAATTTTAGTACCCTATGAGGACTCAAAGTGGCACTTCAAATAAGAGGTAATGTTCGTTACCGATTCTTTCAACTTTATTTATTCTTCCACTACTTATTATTAGGTTGTTTCATTATGAAGTAATAACATCAGTATCACTGATATACCTATATTTTATTATAAGTATGAAACAACCCTATTTCACCATCTATCCATCCTACGGATAATGAAATCATCGCGCGTGCGTACGTACGAAATACCGTCTCCACGCCGTTGTGTAATCTATTTTCCACCACCACTTTACTTGGATGGGTATAATGGTGTACGTAATAACTATATATGATTATTGTAAAATGATATTGATTCTGAAATAGTATACATACACTCAAATACAATTCCACGATAATGAGAACGATATCATCGCTCGTGCGTACGTACAGACTACTGTCTCCACGACCCGATGAGATTCATTCTCCACATTAACAATTCATGATTGATTATAAAGTATATATAATAAGTAATCATGGAAAATATGACATAATAATTACACTGTATTTATGTGTATATATATCTATGTCATCTACTTAATTCCATTCAACTCAATAAGGAAACGAAAACAGCATTCATGAGTACATACGGCTTACCGTCTCCATGAACGGTGTATTTCATTCCATTTGCGGATCTATTATATATATATGTATATTCATAATATATATTATATATAAATCATGTTTTATATTCTGGAATTAATTAATCATGATCTAAGTAATCATATGAATAATTACAAGTCAAAACACGGACAACAAATGAAACGATTTTACCCAAAACGCTCTTTAACATGGAATTTACAAAAGAGCGGGTAATATAAAGTCATAAGTGAACCATATATGATATCATAACAAAGAGTATGATTCTAGAATAAGTAAATGACATTATTTAAATCATTATACAGGAGGTTCATACACTTACGAAGCAAATCGAACCTAAGGTAAGGGAAAATATCACAGTCTCATTTCTATTCGAGATTGTTTATACTTTGAAATTTACTGGGGTGTATTTTATCATCCACATCCATGTTTCCTCAATATGTAATATTATTTTCATTCACCAACAATTTTTTAAATCCAATTCTATCCTTAGGTGTGTTTTTAGTAAAATATATAAAAAGAATCTTTTCTCGTTTTTCGTACGAGGTACTTTTTGACTTTTCCGACAAAAGTACAAAGAATGTTTTTTTTAACTTATACGGCATGAATGGATTTTTAAAAAATTATTTCCAAGAATATTCCTTTACAAGTTATCATGTTTATTTTTAATCAAATTCTTTTAGTTTATAATTATATGACAAGTTAAGAAAGGAAAAGTGTTTTTGAAGTAGAAAGGATATTTTCCTCAAGAATGGAGTTCATGTGTTTTATCAAAATTGTTTTCCATATAAGATAATAAAGGGTTATGTTTTCATCCCTATTATTACATTTATTTGATTATGTTGTGATGGAAGTATTTTTATGACTTCATTTATCTTATATGAATTGTTTTATGATTTCATGATGTTTAAGATTCCCATTTTTATTTCATGGGTTATGCTATGATGTATGGTTTATGATTTTGGGGCACACATAATAATGGTATCATTATGAGAAGGGTGGGACCTATATCTCCCTCCAATTCATTGGGTAATGATTTTATGTATCATGAGATAGACATTTTTGGAACGGCAGGTTAAACCGGTTCAGTGAAACAGGACTGAAACAAGGAGTGAACTTGGTTCAGAAATGGACTTTGTCCACTAAGATAGTCTTCGCATTGAGTCATGACTAACAAGAAATGATTCTCTATGATTTTGTGTGTATGCCACAAAGTTTCATGTTTTAAGTTATGATTATTGGGATTACATTTCACTACTATGATTTATCCCATGTTATGAAATTATGATTTCTTTTGCAGGTTAAGATTTCCAAAAGCTATGTTCTTATGTATACGATGTGATTGATATTTATTTTGTTTACCCTTACTGAGCATTTGAGCTCAACCTTTTATGTTTTCTTTTCCCCAGGTTATAAATAAAGGTTTTAGGTAAAAATAGGAAGATCTTTTTGGGTGATGTTGAAGATCATTTACCACGATTAGAAGATTATATTCCGAGTTTCCAAAGACCCTAAACTATTTCAATCTTTGTGTGTGTGTTATTGTTATGTACTAAGTATTCCACAAAAGTAATGTAATGTCCATGTACGTCAAGATTCGGGTTTCTACAATGAAACCATTCTTATGTGTCCCAAAAAATCACAAGTCTTACAACATAGCATAACCCATGTAATAAAAATGGGATTCTTAATTACAATGTCATCATAACATAATCCATAAAATGACATCATAAAAATTATTCCATCATAAAATAATAAAATAATTGTAAAAATTGTTATATAAACATAACCCTATATTATCATAGATGGAAAATAATTTTGATAAAACACTTGAACTCCATTATTGATGTAAATATCATTTCTACATCAAAAACATTTTTCCTTTCTTAACATGTCAGACAATTTTGAACTAAAACAATTTATTAAAAATAAACTTGAAAAAATTTAATGGAAGCATCATGGAAATAATGATCTTTGAAATCATAAAAATCCATTCATGTCATATAAGTGAAAAAAACATTCTTCTCATACTTTGGCCGGAAAAGTCAAAAAGTACCTTGTACTAAAAATGACAAATGATTCCTTTCATATCATTAAAAAAACTAACCAATGGGTAGAATTGGATTTAAACAATTATAATATGATAGAATTAATATTAAATATTGAGGATACATGGATGTGGATGATAAAATACACCCCAGTAAATACCAAAGTATAAACAATCTCAGATAAAAATGAGATTGTGAGATTTTCCCTTACCTTAGGTCTGATATGCTTTATACTTGTCCAAACCTCATGTATAATGATTTAAATAATGTCATTTACTTATTATAGAATCATAATCATTGTTATGATATCATATATGGTCATATTCGTAGCTTCATATTTGTAATATTTCATTGTTAAATGTTATTCCGGTGTTTATTGCTTTATGTTCTTATGCGTGTTTTGTCAAATAAATTCTTATTATTATTTTTAGGTTATAGATAACTCTTTCCCAGAATGGTATTACTATAATATATATATCATACTTACTCATTCAAATAATTTACATAATCATTATTCAATGAAGATCATGTAGAAGGAGTCGCATCACATTGTGGAGACAGTAGGCCGTACGTACGCACGAGCGATGATATCGTTCCCATGATCGTAAAATTTTATTGAAGTGTATGTATAATATTTCAGAGTAAATATCACTTTATAATAATTATATATAGTTATTTTTTTACTGAATTATATCCATCCATGTAAGGTGGTGGTGGAAAACAGATTACACCACGGTGTGGAGACGATATTTTGTACGTACGCACGCGCGGTGATTTCATTTTCTGTTTGATGGATAAAAGATGAGACAGGGTTGTTTCATATTTATAATAAAATATCAGTATATAAGTGATACTTATGTTATTAATTCATAATTACACAACTAAATAAGAATAAGTAGAAGAAGAAATAAATTTGAAAGAATCTCTAACGGATAGTACCTCTTCTTTGACACGCATCTTTAAAACCTCCTCTTAGGGAACTACGACTTGTCTTTGATGTAAACCAAGTCCTCTAAGATGTTTCTAGGGAATTGGATAATATAAATTTTTAGGGGTTGGCCGAGCATGAAGGCTCAATGTGGTGTGAGGAGGATAGGGATTAGGTGCCCTTTTATAAGGGAGGAGAGGGGCCTCTTTGGAATTATAAGAATCATTAATTTATAATAAATTCCAACCCCACATAGAAACCACCAAAATTACTCAAATCCGAATATTAGATAATATAGGGTTTTAATCTCATTAAACAATAAAATTTAGACAGGTTGGGAATTTATTTTAAACATTATCAACTTGATTTATCCTTATATAATCTATTTAATTTTATTTGTAGTAATAATATTCTAAATTTTTAATCATTATAAATATTTACTTATATGTTGTGAATTATCCATAATTTTATGATTTATTACATTTTAGATCATATAAATTTACATTTATAATTTAAAATTATTTTATTTATTTTTAAACAATTTTATAATATGTAATGTTTTTAAAATAACAATAGTGGCAATTTTGACACAATTCATTTATTTGAATTTACAAAAACTCCTCACATAAGATATGTTTGAGATAAAAAATTTAATAGATTCATAACATGTCATATTTATCTATAAAAATAGTGGAGCATATTAAATAGTTCATATATTATTTAGTTTAATATTTTTAATACCTTTTATTTGGTATATCTCTAAATAAAATAATTACTACAAAATTTTTGTATAATTATTTAATATACTTATTTTTTGTATAACAATTTAGAATAAAATCTTATAATGAAGATAATTATAATACCTTTCATAATAATATTCTTAATTGAATTTATCATCTTAAAATAACAACATTTATCTTTTTATATTTATTAAATTATGAAGGTGACATTTTTGACATCATTTAAAATAAAATAATATAAATGTCATAATCGGTTTATAAGGATACAAATGGTCCAAAAATATACAATTGGATGATTAGGGTATAGATATACTCGACCAATAATTGTTGGTCAAGTTTTTAGTCCTTTTGAGAGGTATTGTTATTTTAGTAAAAACTATATTATTGATTTTTCACTAAATAAACAATTTCTGTATCAGTATTGTGTCACCATTATTGACTATTATATAATCCCTAAAAATTATAAATAACTTATCATTATCTATATAATTTTTTTATCGTTCTGGAGACTATTCATTTTAAATTTTTCAGGACGTTTATCACTAAATTAAAATTATTATACTTATATGATTTAAGAGAGTGACATATTGTCACTTTCTTTGGTTTTAATAATAATTAAATAATTTTCTTGGTAAAAATTCCATAAAATGAATCTAATCTGACCCTCAGGTTATATGTGTCTACTTATATTCATCCAATATTATTTTGGCATGTTTTATGTAATTTTATAATCTTAGGTTTACTCTTAATTACCCGATTTATCTTTAACTAATGTAAATAAAAATAACTGTAGTTAGTATTCATAGTGCCCAAAAATAAAAAGTATCCTATTAACATAATTTGGAACTAATGATTCCTAATAGGGAATACATTTTTCAAAATTCAAAACACAGTAGTTTCAGTAATTAATTTAAAATTAATCCCGCTATTAAGAAAATGAGTTTTAAAAGTTAAAACATTGCAAAAGATTGAAATGATTTTACCTATGAATTCAATGTAAAATCAATTCTTGTAACAAAAATTATATAAAAATGTAAAAATAAATTCTATTTATACGTTAAAATCATTCAATATTATAATTTATCAATATAAATTAATATGATGAAAAAATTTGTTTTTAATTAAACTATAGCGTGTTTTTACTATTCATTAATAAATTAATTTTTTCAGAATAATATGAAAAATTTATCCAAAGTAAATTTTTATATCCTGATTCCAAAGAATAATTTTATTTTGTCAAATTAAACTTATAAACATGTCCAAAAAATATATTTAATGTTGGTGCTCCATCAAAATGCGGCAAAGTTGCATTTTTTTTAAAAATACTCATTTTACTAGAAAAAATTATTTTGTCACATACCATGTTCTAGAAAATGTGTATGGTGAAATAATAATGTTATAACATTAAAAATTTAGTTAATACTATTCATAATGGATAGTTCATAATAATATTATAACCATATATTGTTGTTTAGTGAAACTCGGTATTGCGTACAACACAAGCTATCGAGGAAGGTCGTGATTGCATGCAATGAAAGGCAAGTCAGGGTTGTGTATACTGCATGCTAATATGTTGTTGAGTATAGCGCAAGATATTTGTGGTTTATCTTACAACAAAAGACATCAATGAAATTAAAAAGAATATATTTCATAAAATATCTAGGTGTTACATTCTACCCCCCTTAAAATGAATTTCTCCCTCGAAATTCATCGGGGTTATAAAATGTTTACTACTCGAATGTTTTTAAATAGAAACCCACATCGTAAAAAGTAATTCCAAAACTTATCTTTAAAAACTAAAGTATGAAATGTAATGGTTAACCAAATTAACAAACCACTGGGTTTCCACATAGGATAACATAGGTGAAAATATGGTTATGGAAGAGAAATCTAACCATCAAGTTATGATGGAGAGTGGTAGAGGGCATGGCTATGATAAAGCCAACAGTCTTAAAGCCATAAATTTGTGATGATCTAAGGGACCATCTGATTGATCAGATATGAGGGAACTAGGACAAAATTTTTGGTTTTTAATATCATTTCTCTAAAGATGTTGAATTAAAAGAAATTCTTACATGATTTTGGTACAATCTCATTGCTGGTCGATCCTTGGACAATTTCCGCTTCATCTCTTAATGAAATGAAGTGGAATTTGTCATTCATGATGTGTTAGCAGATCATGTGATAGAATTATGGGTCATTCCATCTATGTCAAACAAAATGTTATCAAAAGTAATAAAATATACATAAATCCATATATAGTGATATTAATCATATATGGCTCCTGAAATGGACTTATACTTCATATATCATACCACTAAACTAATTTATACTAACCAGGGACTTCCTGTAGGCCAGTGGTTGGTGATAATGGCCTGTCACACTTTGGTTGTGGGTTCGATTCCCACAGCCTTGTCCGACGCGACGGGTTATTGTTCGTTCTGCAGGTTATCATTTTTCTAAAACTATACTATCATAACATTTTAGAAATAAAAGGTTATATCCTTAACCAATACTATATGATGTCTATTCCAACCTTTAGGCTTATCGAAAATACTTCTGTCCGATTACTAGAAATTTCATCTACCGATCATCTGAATTCCTTCATTTGTCCCCCATATATCATAAGGTATATCGTTTTGGTCACATTACAAACATATGAATACCTTAATCATGTATTCTTTTGAAACATGAATTACCATAGATCCTTAGGGGAAACATGAATTCTGTCAAAATTTAACTCTTTCCACATACCAAAATCCCAAATAAAATCTATATACTCAAATCATGATATAACATTGTCCTTTTATCAACCATGAGCTCATTAATACTATCAAACATATTATTTTCTCCTTATCCCTTCATTATGCGCATATCACCTTGTTTCCAAAAATATCTAAATAACCTTTCATGGTTACCTGTACCATTCAACATGTACTTTCAAATACTTTAATAAAAAAATAGTGTAACAATCCTTAGATGATTCTTTATTCCGTAGTACCATACATTACTCCTGATAAACATACAATCACTCCACTAACTTCTTAAACCACTGACTAAGCTTCATGATTTATTTCATCTCATAATTCATCTGTAGTAGCTTCATCATCATCCACATAAATACTACCCATATGACCATGCTGATTCCCCTCGTGAGATTTTCCCTTAGGGCATTGGTTTGTATAATGCTCATACATTCCACATTTAAAACATCCAATATTTTTTTATGTCGTATAAATACCATTATCCTTATCCATGGTGTTAACTGAACATTTTACTTTTCACTTACTGGCTTTGTGTACTTCTTTTCCACACCCAAATAATCTTCCAGTTCCTTTGAAACAATATCCCTAAGGCCTCTTCCCACATGATTTACATGAGGGAAATTGAACTTTCTTTCCTCTATGAACATCATGAAACTCCATCTTTCTCTTATTATCTGAGTCGGGAAACATACCAATGTTGAGATTATTGATCATATTATGCTATTTATGATTAGGCATAATAACGATGTTTGGATATCCAAATCCCATTTCGTTTGGTTGATCATGAAGAATATCATTCCATTGTCCATCATATCCTCCATTATGATGAATCTTCCTGTTTCTAGCCATTTTTTAAAACCCAAAAAGAATAGTGTAAGAGATAAAAATCATACTAGGGAAAACAACATAATAAAGGGGGAGTACCGTCAATATCTAAAATCTTAGGTTAAATTCTAATATTGTTACTGTAGTTCTAGAACTATAACCTGTACATATACTTATCCTTAGGGACATCCATAGACATACCTTCGAAATATCTCTAGGGATCTCTCTAACGTTTTCGCTTCGTAGTTTATAAATTTTAACTAAACCTTTCCTCTAATACCAACTGTAGTGGCCCAAAGCGTGATTTACATGGACATTACATTACTTTTGTGGAATACATAATACATAATAAAAACATACACCAAAGGACTGTAATAGTTTAGTGTCTTTGGAAACTCGGAATATAATCTTTTAATCGTGGTGAAAAAACTTCAATATCTCTCATAAAGATCATCCCATTTTTTCCTTACCTAAAACCTTTCTTTATATCCTGGGAAAATAAAACAAACAAAAAGGTGAGCTGAAATGCTCAGTAAGTGTAAACAAAATAAATATCAGCCATATCATATTCATAAGAACATATCATTTAGAATATCTTAAACTGCAAAAGAGGTCATAATATCATAACATGGGATAAATCATATTGGTGAAATTTAGTCCCAAATAATCATAAGATAAAACATGAAAATTTGTGGCATACACACATACTAATAGAAAATCATTTCATATTATTCAAGGCTCTTCACCAAGACCATCATAGCGGACAAAGTCCATTACTGAACGGAGTTCACTCCTCGTTCCAGTCCTGTGTTACTGAACCTGATTAACTTGTCATTCCAGCCGTGTCTATCTCATGAGATATGAATCATTACCCAATGAATTGGAGAGAGATATAGGTCCCACCCATCTGATAATGAAACCATTCTTATGTGTTCCCCAAAATCATAAATCATACAATGTAGCATAACCCATGCAATAAAAATGGAATTATTAAACATCATGTCATCATAACATAATCCATAAAATGACATCATAAAAATAATTCCATAATAACATAATCAAATCAATGTAAAAATAGTAATATAAACAGAACCCTATATTATCTTAGATGGAAAATAATTTTGATAAAACACTAGAACTCAATTCCTGAGGAAAATATCCTTTCTACTTCAAAAGCATTTTTCCTTTCTTAACATGTCATAGAATTTTAAACTAAAAGAAGTCGATTAAAAATAAACATGATATATTTCAAAGGATGAATCATGGATAAAATGTTATATGAAATCAAAAAAATACATTCATGCTGTATAAGTTAAAAAACATTCTTCACGTACTTTGGCCGGAAAAGTCAAAAAGTACCTCGTACTAAAAACGTCAAAATATTACTTTCATATATTTTACTACAAAATCACAAATAGGAATAATTGGATTTAAAAAATTGTTGGAGGATATAAATAATATTAAATATTGAGGAAACATGGATGTGGATTGTAAAATACACCCCAGAAAATACCAAAGTATAAACAATCTCGGATAAAAATGAGATTGTTAGATTTTCCCTTCACTTAGGTCTCATATGCTTTGTACGTGTCCAAACCTACTGTATAATGATTTAAATAATGTCATTGACTTATTCCAGAATCATACGCATTGTTATGATATCATATATGGTCATATTCTTAGCTTCTTATTTGTAATATTTCATTGGAACTTGTTATTCGGGTGTTCATTTCTTTATTCTCTTATGCGTGTTTTGTTGAATAAATTCGTATTCTTATTTTTAGGATATAGATAACTCATTTACATAATGATATTAATGTAATATATATATCATATTTACTCATTAAATTCAATTATATAATCATTATTCAATGAATATCATGTAGAACGAGTCGCATCACATCGTGGAGACGGTATGTCGTACGTACGCACAAGTGATGATATCGTTCCCATGATCGTGAAATTGTATTGAAGTGTATGTATACTATTTCAGAATCAATATCACATTATAATAATCATATATAGTTATTTGTTACACAATTATATCCATCCATTTAAGGTAGTGGTGGAAAACAGATTACACCATGGCGTGGAGACGATATTTCGTACGTACGCATGCGCGGTGATTTCGTTTTCCGTTGGATGGATAGAAGGGAAGATAGGGTTGTTACATATTTATAATAACATATCATTATATAAGTGATACTTATGTTAGTACTTCATAATGAAAAATCTAAATAAGAAGATGTAGAAGAAGAAATAAATTTGAATGAATCGGTAACAGATATTACCTCTTCATTGACATGCCTCTTTGAATCCTCCTCTTAGGGCAATGCGATTGGTCTTTGAAGAAGACGTGGACCTATAGGATGTTTATAGGAAGTGGAGAAGTTGAATTTTCAGGTATTTTATTATATTGAACGCTTAAAGTGGTGTGAGGAGGAGATGGAGGATGTTCCCTTTCATAAGAGAGGAGAGGGGCACCTTTGGAATTATAAGAATCATTAATTAATAATAAATTACAACCCCACATAAAAAAAACAAAATCACTTAAATATTAATATTAGATAAGATAGGGTTGTAATCTCATTATCCAATAAAATTTAGGCAAACTGGGAATTTATTTTAATCATTATCAACTTGATTTATCCTTATATAATCTATTTAATTTTATTTGTGGTGATAATATTCTAAACATTAAATCATTATAAATAATTACTTATATCTTTTTAATTGTCAATACTTGTATGTTTTATTACATTTTAGATCATATTAATGTAAATTTATAATTTTTAAATATTTTTTTGTTTTTTAAACAATTTTATAATATGTAATTTTTATAAAATAACAATAGTGTTGATTTTGACAGTATTCATTTATTTTAATTTAAATAAAATTCTCACTGAATATATGTTCTAAATAAAAACGTTAATAGATTCATAACATGTCACATATATCTATAAAATTATTGGAGAAGATTAAATAGTTCATATATTAATTATTTTAATATTTTCAAAACCTATTATTTGGTATATATCTTATTAATATAATTACTACAATATTTTTGTATAATATTATAATATTCTTATATATTGCATAAAAAATTAAAATAAAATTCTATGATGAATATAAATATAATAAAATTTATAATAATATTATTACGTGAATTTATCATTTTAAAATCACAACTTTTAAAATGTTGTATTTATTAAATTATGAAGGTATCATTTTTTACATCATTTAAAATAAAATAATATAAATGTCATAATCGGTTTTATAAGGATCTAAATGGTCCACAAATCATCCCTTCAATATTTAGGGTATAGATATACTCGACCAATAATTTTTGGTAAATTTTATGGTCCTATTGAGAGGTATTTTTATTTTAGTAAAAACTATATTATTGATTTTTCACTAAATAAAAAATTTCTACATCACTATTGTGTCACCATTAATGATAATTATTTAATACCTAAAAATTCTAAAAAAATTATCATTATGTAGAAACATTTGTTAGAATTATAGATACTATTCATTTTTTAAGTTTCATGAAGTTTAATACTAAATTTCAATTATTATACTTATATGATTTAAGAGAGTGACATGTTGTCACTTTCTTTGGTTTTAATAATAATTAAATTCTTTTCACGGAAAAAAGTCCATCAAATGAATCTAATATAACCCTTAGGTGATATGGGTAAACTTTCAGTCATCAAATATAATTTTGGCATGTGTTAGGGTAATTTTATAATCTTAGGTTTACCCTTAATTACATGATTTATCTTTAACTGAAGTAAATAAATATTACCGTAGTTACTATTCATAGTGCCGAAAATTAAAAAGTAGCCTATTAACCTAATTTGGACCTCATGATTCCTAATATGGAATCAATTTTTCAATATTCAAAACAAATTAGTTGCAGTAATTAATTTAAAATCAATCCCTTTATTAAGAAAACGAGTTTTAAAAGTTAAAACATTGCAAGAGATTGAAATGATTTTACCTTTGAATTAAATTTAAAATCAATGATAATGAAAAACATTATATAAAATAGTAAAAATATATTCTATTTATACTTTAAAATCCTTCAATATTATAATTTAACCATATAAATTATTACGATGAAAAAAGTTTTTTTTAATTACAATACAGCGTGTTTTTACTATTCATTAAAATATGAAAGTTATCAGATTAATATGAAAAATTTATCCAAAGTAAATTTTTATATCCGGATTCCAAATAAGAATTTTATTTTTTCAAATTGAACTTATAAACATGTCAAAAAACTAGATTTAATGTTGGTGCACCATCAAAAGGGGGAAACCTGCAATTTTTTAAAAATACTCAATTTACATTAAAAATATACTTTGATCACATACCATGTTCGAGAAAATATGTGAGGTGAAATAATAATGTTATAACATTCAAAATGTAGTTAATACTATTCATAACGGGTAGTTCATAATAATATTATAACCATATATCGTTGTTTTGTGAAATTCGGTATTGCATAAAACACACGCTATCGAGGAATGTCGCGATTGCATGTAATGAAAGCCAAGTCAGGGTTGCGTATACTGAAAGCTAATACGGTTTTACGTATACTGCAAGATAATCATGGTGTAGCGTACAACAGAAGACATCAATGTAATTAAAAATAATATTTTTCATAAAATCTCGGGGTGTTACACATCATTTGAGGAGCATCCTATCCGGATTGTTGATCATAGTACGAAGGTTCTCCGTGGCCGGTCAGTTTCTCTCGTATGGGTGATATGGCGTCACGTGTAAGTACAGGACTAGCATTGGGAGGGGGAGACAGATGTACGATCGTAGTGGCCAGAACTGTTCTAGGGTTCTTCTTGTAACATCCCAAGTAAGTAATGAATAATATATATTTTTATCTATGTCTATTTATGAATTAGATAGTGTTTTAGAGGCTTAAAATGAGAATAAATCCAATCTTAAGCATGAAATACACTAATATTTTCAAAAGATTGTTTTACTTCCTTTTGATGGGAAACCAAATTTAAATCAAACTTTTGGAAATTTTATAATATCTATTTGTCATAATAAACATTTTCATTTTTATTGGGACATTGAAATTTACAATGGATAAATTTTTGGTATTTTTCTGACAATGTTTATATTTTAATGAATAGTGAAAAATACTGCATTTTACATCAAAACTGCTTTTTCATCTAATTTAATTATATGGTAAGATTATATTTTTAATTGTAATTAAAGTTTAATCTGAATATATTTTTACCATTTAATCCAATGGTGGTAATTAGGATTAATTTCACATTGGAATTGGGTATAAACTAATGCCAAACTGTTCGTAGATATTGTTTCAAAAAAAAACCCGCTATTTGTTTTGACAACGGGAATTATTTTTAAATCAATTATTGCAATTTATGTGTTTGGAATTTGGTAAAATGGATTAAATATTTGGAATCAGAAGGTCCAAATTATGTAATCAAAACTCTTTTTTTGGACATTATGAATAGTAACTATGGTAATTATCTTTAATTATCTTGATTAATGAGTAATTGGGTAGTTAAGGATAATAAAGTAATATCATCATTATACAAAATGACACCAACATGTGTCCTAATGCTACTGGTTGTCTCATGGCCGACCATGGGATGCCTTGTGCCGAACTTGGGGACCCCATGGAATCACTTTTGGGGGAAAGTGACTTGTTATCTTTTAAAAAAAAGAAATTAAATATAACAAGAATGTATCACTTGATTAAAACATTTTTAATTTTGTCTAAATAGATGATATTTTGGACTATAAATATTCATTGGAAATCTAAAAATATTTCCTATATCTTAGTACTTTTTTTCATAATTTGTAGACATGAAATAAATTAAATTATTTATGACACAATGATGATGCAGCGATTACATCATTATTTAACGATTTAAAAAAATGAAAAGATAATGTAAAATCTATAACCTACACATGTCCAAAATCTATTGTATGGGTGTATTTAGAACCCTTATCACCTTATACTTGAATTATTTCAATGTTGGACCTTTTAAATACGAAACTCATTTTAAAGTAAAGTATCATTACTTTACTTTCCAAGAGTGCCCCTCCTCTCCTCATATAAAAGGCCCCCACGTCTACCTCCTTACCCACACTTCCAAAGCCTTTGGCTTGGCCAACCCCTCACCATTTTGTCTCTCCACTTCCCTCTCTTACACCTTGAAGCCTCACATTGGGCAAAAGTCTCCCAAGGAAGCCGTTGAGCTCAAACCAAAGGGAGTTACCCGATTTTAAGGTAATGTCTTCACTTGTGTTCTTTTCTTTTATTTTGCATCTCCAACCACATAAACTCTTTTTATTCATTTATTTTGTTATAACACCATTATCTTCTATATACTAGTATTTTGTTATAAGAAGGATTCGAGCTACACTTACACACACCTATATCTAATGGTTAAAGAATATACTGTTTCCGTGGATGGTGAATTTCTACCTCCTGAAACGATGATTGTTCAACATTAATTTAACACCTTCAATGGTGGCCATTAATATGAAAATATATTCATATATGATATATAATATTTTTATGTTTTCCTTAAACTTATGTATTTTTCATTTTGTGCATACCTTTATGGTTTCCATGATGGGTAAACACGATATCTTCATTTAAGGAAGTGCGGACTACCGCCCCCTGAAAGTGATTTGATTCGTTAATAACATATATGGGACGTATAAAGGATGGAGTTATGATATTATATATGATATTAAACTGGAATTATAATATACCTTTATATAATTATGATTCCATTTTATAAAATACGAAATAGAAATTGAAGCAGCGTTCATGCGTACATACGGCTTACCATCTCCATGAAAGGTGAATTTCATTTCTTACCTCTAAATGTTATGTAATATTATAAATGCATGAAATGTACTGAATATATATGATACATATGATACCTACATCATGAATACCATTTGGATAGAATGGATACATGAACAACTTGTAATTATAAAGGGTTTATTTTTCATTCAAGTACCAATGATCGTTAAAATGACTGTTATTAACATAAATAATTACATAGTGTTCATGACATGGAAATAAGTTATATAAAAGGAATAATGAACTTGAAAAAGGTTCTTACACAAGTAGAAATTAACTCAAGTTTATCATTCAGGAGATTAAAGAACAACCGAGTCAAGTCGGACCTGAGGTATGGGACTTCATCTCAATCTCCTTTCATTGAGGCATATTTTGTTTTATACACAACCTTCTTTTATACGGTGTATAAACCCATTTGACTTTTATGTTTATTGAAGTGGAAACTTTTTTATATGAAGAATTTACTAAACTACAAAATGGATTGTTTTTGTCGTACGTATGCGGCGATAATGACTTCTCCACCGTCATGACCATTTTTTGAGTTTTAGCTTCCTCTAGAAGCTATAAATTTTTTTAAAGAAAAATAAATACCATGTTTTACATTTCTTTTATTTTTGTATTGAAAATGGTTTTCATAATGTTTTTATATCAATGTGTTGTATTGATATCTTGTGATTTAAAGGAGGAAATGTTATGTTTCCTTTATGCTTGTTTTATGTGATACGATTATGTTGAGGTTCATGGGCATTATTATGAAGACGCGTAGTTTCGTGATAAACAAAGGGCCGGTGAGCCCCATATAGCTCTCCAATGCATTGTGTAACATGAAGGAGTGAAACATTAAGGTTTCTCCGAAGATATTTAGGGAATATACTGTGATGGGTATTCCAAACGTAACCAAGAGGGTTACTCCCTACATAAGAATGTTATGAATGCCTCAAGTTACCCTTATGTCTTATGATTTCTATGATTTATTCATGATTTGATGAGGTATGTTAAAGTGCTTATGTTTTATGGGTAAGGTATGATTTCATTCTTATGTATATATGTACCCATGTTTCCTTTCCATATTTTCATATCCCTTACTGAGCTTTTTATGCCCATCCCATGTTTTTGAAATTTTTTTCATATGTCAAGGGAAAGGTACATGATATGATGATAGTGTCAAGGTAGTGTCAAGAAAAAATCCATGTTTTATTTTAAATATGTTTCCATTGATGGGAAAAATGAATATTATCTTTTATGTAACCACTTTGTGTAAATGTGGAATGTAATGCATGTTTTATAATCTAATTCTCTAAAACTCTAAACCTAAAAGGATCCTCAATGTGTAATTATGCAATAACTCTATATTATGTAATGTTTAAAGCTAGGGCCTAATAGTTGGTATCAAATGTCATTTTAGATAACTTTAGGAGATAGAATTTTATTAAATGATTATCCTAAAATATTTTTTTTATGGTCAAATTAAAATGATATAGCATTTGAATATTACCATGTTTCTGCATCTAAGACATGTTTGTTCATAATGGTTTTCCTCAAAGGAAAGAAAGAAGTAGTTCTAGGAAGGCATACATAAGGAAATAACCTTCTGAATCAGCATCCTGAGATGGTCGGAATTGGAACTGAATAGTTTTTTGCAGTAATGGCGCAGTTGAATCAAGCGATAAATGGTGGTGGTATCCATGTACGAGATCAGCCAGATCAACCGCAGAGGAACATGTCAGTGGTGGAACATTTCATGAGGCAACATCCCCCTTCATTCAGAGGATCCTCTGATCCTGTGCTAGATGAAGGGTGGATTAAAGAACTGGAGAAGATTATCGATGTCAAGGGGTGTTGAGACAATCAAAAGGATAGTCTTTCTATTTACCGTTTGGAGGGTGATGCAGATCAGTGGTGGTCTATGGTTAAAAATATCATTGACGCTAATGAGATTAATGCTATCGACAGGGATGAATTTAAAGGTATGTTTCTTGGGATGTATTTTCCTAAGGTTGTTCGACTTAGGATGGAAAAGAAATTCTTGGAATTTATGAAAGAAGATGACTCAGTGGCTTTCTATGAAGAAAGGTTCACTCGATTGGAAAGGTATTCTCCAAATTTTATCTGAGACCTTGATAGTAAAATCAATCATTTTTACTCAAGATTAAAGCCAAAATATCGATGGGCTTTAGCTTATCGTGAGTTTAAAAGTTATGAAAAGATTGTTCGATGTGCTGAGAAGGTGGAAATGGAGTTTGTCGATGATCAAGTGTTCTATAACAACCAAAAGAAGAAGAGACCGAGGTGACAGGAGAAAGGAACATATTATTCAAAAAAGTCTAATGGTAAGAAAACTATGTTTCCATTTTGTGATAAATGTGGTAAAAGGCATGCTGGGGAATGTCTTCTGAATTCTGGAAAGTGCTACCGATGTGGTAAGATGGGACATAAGGCTTGTGATTCCACTGAAAATGATCAAGGTGAAGGTAAGTCCAAATTTGATTTACAGTTAGTGAAATTTTTTAAGTGCAATGAGATGGGTCACTATAAAAATGAGTGTCCGACAAAGAGCTTGAGTGATGGGAAGAAGTTAGACTACAAGCAGAAAGGGGTGGTGAAATCCTTTGCAACTACTTCAGCAGATGTCGGGCCATCAAATGAGGATGTATCACGTACTTTGTTTGTTTTTTCAGATTATGCTAGTGTGCTGTTTGATTCGGGGTCTACACATTCTTTCATCTCTGAAACCTTTTCTAGTAAAATGGGAATACCATATCAAGAAATGACTCTTGAACTTGTGGTAAAAACACTTGGGGGAAATGTTGAGCCAAAAAGAATTTATAAGATTCTTCTTATCCTTATCTTTGGAAAGAACCTACTTGAAAACCTTATTGTTCTACCTCTAGTAGAGTTTTATGTTATCCTAGGTATGGATTGTCTCTCTATTTACCATGCTAAGATTTACTGTAGATATAAAGAAGTTTCTTTTCAGAAATATATTCAGTTTGTGTATAAGAATTAACCCTTACTATTGATAACTAATCAAGAGTCCGAGAAACTTGTAAAATATGGAAATGAATGTTACCTTGCACATATTGTTGAAAATAAGTGAACTGTTCAGATTAATGATGTGCCAGTGGTAAATGAGTATCCTGATGTTTTTTCTGATGAGTTGCTAGTAATAATACTAGATCGGGATGTTGAATTTACAGTTTACTTAGTTCCCGATGCTAAGCCAATTTCAAAACCCCCTTATCGAATGGCTCAAATTGAACTTTTAGAGTGGAAGGAGAAATTGCAAGATTTATTAGAGAAAGGTTTCATTCGACCTAGAACATCACCATTGGGTGATCTTGTTTTATTTGTTAAAAAGAAAGATGGTTTTATGAGACTTTGCATTGATTATAGAGCCTTGAATAACATCACTGTTAAGAACAAATATCTTTTTCCTCATATCGATGATTTGTTTGATCAGCTCCAGGGAGCTCAGTTTTTTTCAAAGATTGACCTGAGATCGGGGTACCATCAGCTGAAGGTAAAGGAAGCAGATGTTCCGAAGACTGTGTTTTGTACATGATATGGCCATTATGAATTTTTAGTAATCCATTCAGTGCTAACCAATTCACCTGCTGTATTCATGGACTTGTTGAATATAATTTTCCACGAGTTCTTGGATAAGATTTTGGTTGTTTTCATTGATGATATTTTGGTGTTTTATAAAAGTAAAAAAGATCATGAAAGACATTTATGGGTTATTTTGAAAACCTTAAAAGAAATGAAATTGTATGGGAAATTCATCAAGTGTGAGTTTCGGTTGCAACAAATTTCTTTCCTTGGTTATATTGTTTCTAAAGATGGGATAACTATTGATCCAGCAAAAACAAAAGTTGTTGAAGAATGGACAAGACCCACAAATGTAACTGAGATTCGCAACATCCTTGGTTTGGGAAGCTATTACCAAGGGTTTGTTAGAAATTTTTCACGTTTATCTAGTCCAATGATAAAGCTAAATCAGAAGGGTGTTAAGTTTATCTGGACAAAATAATGTGATGATTGTTTTCAGTAATTGAAAAGAAGATTGGAGAATTCTCCTGTTTTGGAACTACCTTCTAGGAATGGTGAGTTTGTTAAATACAGTGATGTTTCATTGAAAGGACATGGTTGTGTCCTAATGCAGAATGATCAGGTAACTGCTTGTGCTTCATGATAGTTGAAAACTCATGAGGTAAATTACCCTACACATGATTTGGAATTAACTGCTGTTATTTTCATTTTAAAAATATGGAGGCATCATTTGTATGGAGTAAATTGTGAAATATATACTGATCAGAAAATTTTAAAGTATATATTCACTCAGAAATAGTTGAACAAGAGATAGAGGAGATGGGTGGAATTAATCAAGTATTATGATTATACAATTCATTACCATCCGGGAAAAGCAAATAAAGTGGATGATGATTTGAGTCGGAAAAGTAATGCTTCATTAACCATGCTACATTAGGAACGATATCCTTTGGTTTTTTATTTTATGAACTTTGGAAAAGAAGTTGTTGGTGCAGGAATTTATTCTGTTTTGTTTCAGGTATTAGTGAGATCATCTCTATTAGACAGAATCCAGCATGCACAGAAGCAAGATAGTGAGTTGCAGAAAAAGGTAGAGCTATTTCTGAAGGGTAAGTTTCCTTAATTCAACATTTATAATGTTTGTGTTTTGAGATTTGGGAAGAGATTTTATGTGCCTTGTGATTCATATCTGAAGAGATATTTGTTATGTCAAGCTCATAGTTCTCTATTTTTAGTTCATCCTGGCAGTACTAAGATGTATAGAGATCTTCGAGAGTATTACTGTTTGGACGGAATGAAAAGAGATATTGCTAATTTTACTAAGAAGTGTTTGACTTCTCAAAAGGTTGAATAAGAGTGGAAGTTACTGAAAGGGATGCCTCATCCTTTACCAATGCCAAAGTGGAAATGGGAGAATATATCCATGGACTTTTTCGTGGGATTACCGAAGACATCTCAAGGTAATAATGCAATCTGGGTTATTGTTGTTCGCTTGACTAAATCTGATCATTTCCAAGCTATACGATATAGTTTTTCCCTAGATCAACTTTCTCTTTTGTATCTTAAAGAGATAGTTAGGTTACATGGAGTGCCTCTCTCTATTGTATCTGAACGTGATCCCAGGTTCACTTCTATCTTTTGGAAAGGCCTTCAGAAGTCGTTGGGTACTAAGTTAAATTTTATTACAGCTTTTCATCCTCAATCAGATGGGCAGTCAGAACGAATGATCCAGACTTTGGAGGATATGCTACGTGCTTGTTCAATGGATTATCAGGGAAGTTGGGACCAACATCTTTCTTTGGTTGAATTTTCTTATAATAACAGTTTTCATTCTAGTATACAGATGGCACCATTTGAGGAATTATTTGGGAAGCAGTGTCGATCTACAGCTTTCTGGGATGAAGTGGCTTAAAGGAAGTTGATGGGACCATAATTGGTTGAAGATTTGGTAGAAAAAGTTCAAATGATACAAAAACACATGAGAATAGTTCAGAGCAGGCAGAAGAGTTATGCAGACAATAGGAGGAAGGATCTATCTTTTGAGGTAGGTGATCATGTTTTTCTCAAAGTATCACCATGGAAAAGTGTGATGAGATTTGGTAAGAAAGGAAAGTTGAGTACAAGGTTCATTAGACCATATGCAATTCAGGAGAGAGTTGGATCAGTTGCTTACCGAGTGGCTTTACCTCTGAGTTTATCTGAGTTACACAATGTTTTTCATGTTTCGATGTTGAGAAAGTATATGCCAGATCCATCTCATGTTTTGAGTCCAGAGGTAGTTCAGTTGGAAGAGAATATATCATATGAGGAACAACCGGTTCAGATTTTGACCACCGGGAGAAAGTGTTATAGAATAAGGTGATTCATCAGGTAAAGGTTTTTTGGAAGAACCACATGATTGAAGAGGCAACATGGGAATCTAAAAATGCAAAGAGGGATAAATACCCCCACTTATTCAATAAGTAAATAAATTGGGGGGACACAATTTTCTATACGGGGTAAGGATGTAACATCCAAAGTAAGTAATGAATAATAGATATTTTTATCTATATCTATTTATGAATTAGATAGTGTTTTAGAGGCTCAAAATGAGAATAAATCCAATCTTAAGCATGGAATACACTAATATTTTCAAAAGATTGTTTTAATGCCTTTTGATTGCAAACCATTTTTAAATCAAAATTTTGAAAATTTTATAATATATATTTGTCAAAATAAACATATTCATTATTATTGGGACATTTAAATTTACATTGGATAAATTTTTGGTATTTTTCTGACAATGTTCATTTGTTAATGAATAGTTAAAAATTCTGCATTTTACATCAAAACTTATTTTTATCTAATTTAATTATATGGTTATATTATCTTTTTAATTTGTCTTAAAGTGTAATCTGAATATAATTTTGCCATTTAATCCAATAGTGATCATTAGGATTAATTTCACATTAGAATTGGGCATAAACTAATGCCAAACTTTTCATAGATATTGTTTAAAAAAAACCCGCTATTTGTTTTGACAACGGGAATTATTTTTAAATAAATTATTGCAATTTATATGATTGGAATTTGGTAAAATGGATTAAATATTTGTAATTAAAAGGTCCAAATTATGTAATCAAGAGTCTTTTGTTTTTGGACAATATGAATAGTAACGATGGTAATTATCTTTAATTATCTTGATTAATGAGTAATCGGGTAGTTAAGGATAATAAAATAATATCATAATAATAAAAAAATGACACCAACATGTGTACTAATGATACTGGTTGTCTCATGGCCGACCATGGGATGCCTTGTTCCGAACTTGGGGACCCATGGAATCACTTTTGTGGGAAAGTGACTTGTTATCTTTTTTTAAAGAAATTAAATATGACAAGAATGAATCACCTGATTAAGACATTTTTAATTTTGTCTACATAGATGATATTTTGGACTATAAATATTCATTGGAAATCTAGAAATATTTCCTATATCATAGTATATTTTTTAAAAAAATGTATACATTAAATAAATTAAATTATTTATGACACCATGATGATGCAGTGATTACCTCATTATTTAACGATTTAAATAAAATGAAAAGATAATGTAAAATCTGTGACCTAAACATGTCCAAAACCTATTGGATGGGTTTATTTCTAACCCTTATCACCTTATCCTTGAATTATATCAATGTGGGACCTTTTAAATCCGAAAATCATTTTAAAATAAAGTAACATTTCTTTACTTTCCAAGAGTGCCCCTCTTCTCCTCTTATAAAAGGCCCCCACCTCTACCTCCTTACCCACACATACAAAGCCTTTAACATGGCCAAACCCTGCCCATTTTGGCTCTCCACTTTACTATATTACACCTTGTAGCCTCACATTGGGAATAAGTCTTCCCAAGGAAGCCTTTGAGCTCAAACCAAAGGGAGTTACCCAATTTTAAGGTAATGTCTTCACTTGTGTTCTTTTGTTTTATTTGGCTTCTCCAACCCCCTAAAATCTTTTAATTCATTTAGTTTGTAACAACACCAGTATCATCCATATACTATGATGTTTCTATAAGAAGGATTCGAGAAACACTTACACACACCTACATCTAATGGTTAAAGAACATATTGTTTCCGTGGAAGGTGAATTTCTGCCTCCCGAAACGATGATTGTTCGACATTCTTTTATCAGCTTCAAATGTTGTAATTAAGATGACACTATATTTATATATGATATATAATATTTTTATATTTTCCTTAAGATTCTGTATTTTTCATTTTGGGCATACCTTTATGGTTTCCATTATAGGTAAACACGATATCTTTATTTAAGGAAGTGCGGACTACGCCCCCTCAAAGTGATTTGATTCGTTAATACCATATGTTGGACGTATAAAGGATAGAGTTATGATATTAAATATTATATTACAATGGAATTATAATATTACTTTATATCATTATGATTCCATTTCATACAATACAAAATAGAAATGGAAGCAGCATTCATGCGTACGTACGACTTACCGTCTCCATGAACGGTGCATTTCATTTCTTACCTCTAAATGTTATGTAATATAATAAATTCATGCATGTACTGTATATATATGATATATATGATATCTAAATCATGATTACAATTCTGGATATAATGGATTCATGAACAACTTGTAATTATAAATGGTTCATTTTTTACTCAAGTACCAATGATCGTTAAAACGACTGTTATTAACTTAAATAATTACATAGTGTTCATGACATGGAAATAAGTGATATAAAAGGAATAATGAACTTGAAAAAGGTTCTTCAACAAGTGGAAATTAACTCAAGTTTATTATTCAAGAGATTAAAGAACGACCAAGTCAAGTCGGACCCGAGGTATGGGACATCGTCTCAACCTCCTTTCATTGAGTCATATTTTGTTTTATACACAACATTCTTTTATACGGTGTATAAACCCCTTTGACTTGTACGTTTATTGAAAATTTATCTTTTTTATACGATGCATTTACTAAATGACAAAAGAGAATGTTTTTGTCATACTTATGTGGCGACAATTACTTCTTCACCACCGTGACCATTATTTCAGTTTCTGCTTCCTCTATAAGCCATACCTATTTTATAAAGAAAAATAAATACCATGTTTTACTTTTCTTTTATTTTTTTATTGAAAATGGTTTTCATAATGTTTTTATATCAATGTTCTGTATTGATATCTTGTGATTTATAGGTGGAAATGTTATGTTTCCTTTATGCATGTTTTATGTGATATGAGTATTTTGAGGTTCTTGGGCATTATTATGAAGATGGGTGGTTCCGTGATAAACTAAGGGAGGGTGAGCCCGATTTAGCTCTCCAATGAATTGGGTAACGCGAACGAGTGAAAATTTAAGTTTTCTACGAATAGATTTAGGGAATATACTGTGATGGGTATTCCAAACGTAACTAAGAGGGTTACTCCCTACGTAAGAATGTTATGAATGCCCCAAGTTACCTTTATGTCTTATGATTTGTATGATTTTTTCATGATTTGATGAGGAATGTTAAAGTGATTATGTTTTATGGGTAAGGTATGATTTCATTCTTATGTATATATGTACCCATGTTTCCTTTCCATATTGGCATATCCCTTACTGAGCTTTTTATGCCCATACCATGTTTTTGAAATGTTTTTCCAAGGTCAAGGGAAAGGTACTTGATATGATGATAGTGTCAAGGAAGTGTCAAGAAACAATCCATGTTTTATTTTAAATATGTTTCCATTGATGGGAAAAATGAATATTATCTTTTATGTAACCACTTTGTTTAAATATGGAATATATTGCATGTTTTATGATCTAATTATCTAAAAATTTAAACCTGAAAAGATCATCAAGGTGTAATATTGTAATAACTCAAGATTATGTAATGTTTAAGGCTGGGGCCTTATACTTCTTGTACGCCATGCTAGGGAAATCTAGGGACGAATTTCTTCAATGGGGGAAAGTTTGAAAGAACCCAGACCTTTTTTTAGGTATGTTTTTTCTTTTTATGGAGGTTTTGAGAAAAGGGGAGTTTATTGAAATTTTTTAAGTACACACCGTGTACTTTGTGGCCGTGCGAGGCCATGTTCTGGCCATATAAGGGACACACACCCGGCCATGTGGGGTGATGTGGAGGCCCCTTAAATCGGAGTATGGAAAAAGGGATTACACGACGTGTACTCCAAATGTACACACCATGTACTTTCTTTTTTTCTCATTAAACACGTTGTGGTTGCATATGACGGACATAACACCCTTCCTTTAGCTTTGGTTCATCCAAGGGTGAGGGTGTGGCCGAAGATCTTCTCCAAGCCTCCGAGCCTTCGTCTGTTCTCCGAATCAACTACCATCGATTGCGTTGGAATTACATCAATGATTTCTTCTCTCTTCTAGAGCATCGTGTTCCAATTCCTCCTCTTTTCCATGTTTTCATCTGTTTAATGTTCTATGAATTTACATAGATCTACGACGTAATAAAGAGATTCAAGACTCGTGGTTCATGTATTTTGATCTCCTAACACCGAGGTAGGTGGTTTGTGCCTTTCTGTTGAATTTCCTTGAATATTGTGTGAAAATTCAACCAATACCCTTGAATGAGGTATTGCATGTTTACCTGTTTTACCCCTGTAGTATGCCTTCCATGCTTGTATGCTTGTGTAGAGGTAAATTGGACATTTTTTGGGATGATTGTTATAACTTGGTTACTCTGATCATGATTTGTTCTGTTTATCACCGTTTGGTACTATTTAGCCTATTAGACATTTATTTGTTTCCCATGGCATGTGATCGTAGGATAGATTGTTGTTTTATGACATGCTTGAGATGTTGTATTCTGGTTATCCAATTTGTACTGTAGGTTTACATTGTCCATATAATATTATTTTGCAGTGACCTACACGGGGCCGTGAGAACCTGGTGCTATAGACAATAAAAGGATATACCGTGAGATCATCCTCATAGATTCATTGACTTTTAGGATTTACGGGGATTGACCAAGTGAGAATCCTCATAAAGCCTAGGATTACCTTTGGATATAAGGGGGATAGACCAAGAGAGCATCCTTAAATATTCCTTTACTGTTTTAGATTATACATGGATAGACCATGTGTTCTTCCTCAGAGAGTCTCTGTTTTTTTTAAGCACCTTATTACCATAGTCTATAGGAGGGATTTAATGTGTGAGCATCCTTAGAGAGTTTATGAACTACCTGGGCCATAAGGGGAATTGATTGATCATGCTTCATCAGAGAGTCTTTGTCCTTGAGGCTATAAGGGGAATTGACTATGCAAGCTTCCTTAGAGAGTTCTTGACTACCCTAGACTATAAAGGTAATTGACCAAGTGTGCTTCATCAGAGAGTATCTATAATTCCATATGACCAAACCAGAGGGGTTAGGCTGAGTGCACTATCTAGTGGGTTGTTGGTACATGTAAGGAAGTAACAGAGGGGATGGATGTGAGTACTTCCTAGATGGTTACCTATTGTCCTTTGCTACTTGGTATTTTTCGCTTGACTTTCGAACTGTGGATTATTTATTGTTCAACATGTTCCTGTTTATTGTTTTATGTACTTTTACCTGCCATATATTCAATGACTGTTAGGCATAGATCTTCTGGTGGTTACCTACTAGGATTTAGTCTCACTCCCTATTTGGTTCAGGCTTTTGCGCCCAAACAAACTATATTGTTGCAGGTATAGACAAGGGAAAGCTCCCTTCTACTTCATGTACTTGACTTGCTAAGGAGCCGGAGAGCTTGGAACCAATCTATGGCTTGCGATGCTGAACAGTTTATATGTTTACCTTTCTTTTATACTTTGGCTTAACACTAATGTATTTCCAACATTGTGACTTGTTTGGATGCTTTCATAGATATATGTATCATTCATAATTTCATATATATATATATATATATATATCTGTGTGTGTGTGTGTGTGAGATCCAATTTTTTATTATTTTAGTCTTCCGCTATTTACTATTTCTGGATAATACTACTTTCGATGTTGTATGTATTTTTACTTCTACTGTGTACTCTGACAATGAGGGCATAGTTTCCCCACTATCATACCGGAGGACCTCGTTGCTTTTCGATAGCCACTGGAGTTTGAGGAAATGTGCTTGAGGCCAAGTGACCAATCGGGTATGGGGCGCCTCTGGGTGGATTCTGGAACCGGGGTGTTACAACCAGATAATAGGTGAATCATCTTGTTACAATCCCTGTGATCTCTTTTTTCGTGTCTGGCCACAAAATCTATTGTCGAAGCTCATAGATGATCTCAACCAAATCTATTATGAATTCTAAGGGTGTCTCCCCACCATCAAGGATTTCATTATAGGATAATCACTCTATATGATCATACTACCTATCCATCATCAGACTCCTAATGGTAGAGTACACTACTATAGAAACCAGAGTAATCCTATCATGAATCTATTGATATAAATCATGCATTTACAATATCATGGTCATCAACTTTATCTCTAGACTTGAATTATATATCCAAAGAGATTGATTTTTCCTACTTAAAGAATCATCCACATTATTCCCCTTTCCTGGTAAATATTCTAGTTCTGAATCAAACAATTGAATATACTATACCCATCATTGCTGTAAAATATTCAAGTCGCGATGTGAAAATATATAGTTCATTATTTTTTGATCTGTAAAAATTTAAATCTTTTAAAATAAAAGATAGTGTCACCAAAACAATAGAGCATAACACACTACTTCCAACTTGAGGTTAAATTTAGGGTAATTATGTTAATGTGGCCTCAGTATCCAAGACACGTATGAAAAAACATGATCCCCAATCATCAAAACATATCAATGTCCAAAACCAAGTGTTTCATAATACAATGTGAACTCCACACTTTGCTCTCAAGAAATCCAAATTGGTTCCCATGTCAAGAGATTCTTCAATTTCATGAAATCATTCTCACAAGCTTCTTTCCCATAAAAAATACCAATTTCTTTGTCTAACCTGAATGTGATAATTCCAATTGGTAAATTTTTTGGATGAACCACTTATAATAACTTTTTAATCCCAAAAATCATCATATATCATAAAAATTCTTATTAGGCTTCAATGAAATTACTACTTTCACATATTTAGGGTGCACTTCCACACCATCTTCCGTGATGACATCTTCAAAATTGTAGCATCGAAATTGAAAAATAAAAATTATATAGCATGGAATATAGATGATCCATTATAAGTGTACCTAGGACAATGTCAATATATTGGGAATGATCATCATGAAACATATACTACACTAGGATGTTGTCCAAAAAACACAACAAAAAACTGATCTATGTACAGATGATAGATCATGTTCATTAAGGCTATAAATACTACTGGAGATCCAGTCAACCCAAATTTTTTTAAATAAATATAATAAATTCTATAACTTATATTGAATGGAATTCTATGTATATCAATGGTATGAACTCTCACATGATGATACCCTTATCATAGATCAAAATTTTAGAACACATTATCCCCCTTTAGCTGGTCAAACATATCATCGATATTCATAATAGGATATCAGTAATTCTCTATCATATTATTCAACCTCTAGTAAACAACAAACAAGTATAAACTCTTATCCACATTCTTTTCAAAAAATATTGGTGACCACTAAAGCGACGAATTGGATGAATAAACTCTTTATCCACTAACTCATCCAATGTCCTTTTGTTATCTAGAATATTAGTTGGTTCTAATATATATGGTTGAATAGTTACTGGCTCAAACCCCATTATTATATTAATAGTGTATTCCATATCTCTATCTTGTGGAATCCCTAAAAATCCTTTAGTAATCTCATCATGAAATAATTCAACTACTGATGGATGAACGTCATGACTACCACTCCCTTCATTTAGAAAATGACACGAAACATGAGATGTGATCTCTCCACTTATTTTGTATTTTTTATAACTCGGCCTGCATGAATATCACATTCTCCACGATGAAAAAATATTCCACCATTTGGAGATACACATGTCACTCTCCTATGGTAACAATATATGTGGGATCCGTATGCAACAATCCATTTCATACCCATAATCATTTCGAAACTCGATATATCTGGGACATAAATATCCAAAAGAAAATGATATCATCTGATATCTATTGAAAATTCCATTAATAAATATATAACCCTAGACCATGTACCCAATGGTTTATTGATATTCATTACCCTGATTATGAGCTCCACCTCTAAGATAAACCCATTAACAAGATTTGTAGATTTAAGAAAATTGAGAGGCAATAAAATCAGACAAGGTAGTGGCTAATTTAGTATAAACTAGAATAGTTCATCACCTTGTTGATGGACCAGCCTCACTCTCTATATGTATAGGTTATACTACATGTAAATGTGATGCCCATCTTTCATGTGTTGTAATCTAAATTTATCGAGTAGAACCACTCTGGTGATATGGGTTATTATATCCTAAATCACCATTTCAACTACCTCTTCTTCCTTTACTCATGGAGTTCGAGCTACCATAACTATTTTTTGAAGACGACCACCTTCCCACACTCGGACTCTGAGCATCTACTCCCTCAGCTCTAGATTGATGCAGCTTCTTGAAGAAATTTTGTAGGTTCCCCATCGTACCACAAAAATGACACTTTAATAGTGGTAAAGGACAATGTGTACGATATTGTCCCTACCTACCACACTGCTGGTAAAACAAACAAGTAAGATCTGTTGTAACCATCCTCTTAGTTGTCTAACATTGTTTACACTGTCCTGAAAAGGGTTCTCATAATGGCGCTTCCTACACTTGGAAGGAACGCTCTCCAATCGTCTAGTGACAACAACTTGTCCAGTACTTGAATCCTCTTTCAGGTTCACCTCTGAAATGAGATCATGATTAACTGTATATGATAATTTCATCAGCCTAAATTTATTTACCTGGGAAAAAATTTCATAGATAAGTCCTTCCTGAAATTGTTTTACTACAGAATCCTCATCTACTGCAAGTTCTAGAACAAAATGTGGTAAATATGTGAAATGGATATGATAATCCATTATATAAAATCTTCATTGGGTTAGATAAATAAACTCAGAAGACTTTTGTTGCCTCAATATCTATAGGTTTAAGTGATCTATGAACCTCTCTATAAATCCTTTCATAATATATCATACATCTGTCTAGACTGTTCATGAAGGTCCCACAAGCACTTTATTGAACCCCTTATAATATAAGCATCCATCATGACCATACTACCATCAAAATATTCAAAATAGTCATTAACTATCTCAATGGATTCAATCCAAATTTCATCTCCCAAAATGTCCACCCACTCTAGTAAAATTAGGATTGTGCTACATGTGAAACTCCCATGACACCTCACACTTGGTTTTATAAACCCTTACTCGGTCTATCACCAATGATTTCATGAAAAATATAAATGATCCCTCAAATATGTCCCCCATCATTTTCATCCACCGCCAATGGGGTCTCATGATCATTGAATGGTTGTTTGTTCAGGGCCATACCCCGTAGTCTCTCCCTCAACAAGCATCATGGAGGCATATATCTAAAAATGAAAACCCATGATATAGGTCTCATAACGCTACCTTATAACATTTATGGAATGGAAGAATCTTACAAAACTAGTTTCAATATATACATTTTTCTATTCTCAACACACGGTCTACATCATGACCATATCAAAACCTTAAACCCTCCTACTACACAGTATTGGTTAACAAGGGTACATACATTCTCATCAATTAATTAAACCATTAATTGATGAAATAATGTCATATTAATGAAATCACAAATTAATTAATTAATCATATAAATTTTATCAATCAGTTTTTCATTATACAACAATTAATTCTTATATTGCATCATTATTTCAATCTCCCAGTGATGAAAAATAGTTCAATTTTAACAACATACCCATAACCCATTTTCTCATGGGTGTCTAGAATGTTGCATGTCCGGAAAACCCGATGATCATAGAATGATGAATGTATACTCATTTATCATGCCTTTTTAAGAAACAATTAAAAATTCATCAACTATCAAAACAAATATCACATCACACCACAACAACATCACAGAAGGTGAAACAATACCCATCTATAATAACAAATAACAGTCACAATAATCCAACTATGAGTATTTATATTTTCCCCCATACATGTGTTTGCAACATCTATGCACAAGTTCATTACCAAGCCTCAACATTACCATGTCTATTTTTTACCTTTCCCAAAACATTAACTCAAAAAAAGAATAATTGATAGAAAAATCCTCAAATAAAAATTTGTGACGTTTCGTCCCAGGTGACACTAAGCGGTTCCCCGATCTTGTTGGAGACAGACACTGAGCCGCACCAACCCATACGCCACAGGGTGCCTACTAGCAACAAGGGTCTGTTATGTCAGTATTTGGAGACAATAACCTCTTTTATTAGAATAAATCAACAATATAAATAAAAAATAACCATGTGAAGAAGTGTATAAATAACCTAAATTATAACATGTAATATGATATTAAAAAATGGAAAGATAATACTCAAATGAATGTTAAACCATGATATGACAATTAAAATTTCAATTGTGAACAATGAAACAAATAGTAAATACAAAACGACTCTCAAGAGGGTCCTAAACCTAATCAGGTTCCCTCTCCCGTGCTCTAATACCAAACAACAACCTAACCCAGGGTGATTACCTAACCCTGTCTAGCAACAAAAATGTCTACTCACGTGCCAATATAGTGGAACAATCATAGTGTGAGTACAACATGGTTGTCCCAAACCAATAGTGTCTAAAACTAGTACAATCAAGAGATATTTCATGTAGTTTTCTGAAGAAATAAATACAATGATAAATTAAACAGGTATCAATTTACCATTTAATCATTAATCATCACATTTGTTCCCGTTTCAATTCATCTTTTACATTTAAATCATCATTCCTTATTAGTATTAATCTGTATTGGAAAGTCATTTCATGCACCCAAAATCTCATTCACTGTAGGTATACATGCCTAACACTCTATATCACTTCTGGCATAGGTTGTCATTCCTAGTACCCAAATATCTCATACTTTTATAACTGTTGGGGAGGAAAACCATGTAAAATTCTCAACATCTAACCAGTCTAGAACTTCATGTCATGATCCATAATAATCTAATTCATTTAATCACACATTAATTAACATGATGTAGAAACATCATTTAATTCCTATTAAAATGAATAATTAAACATTTCAATGGTTGTTAGTTAAATAAACATTTACCTAAAAACATCACCCATTAATTATTTCGTTAATTAATTAATTAGTCAACACAATTTTCCTTCCATAAATAAAATTTTCCTATTAATTATCCATATAAATCATATCATTTCTGAATTAATTCTCACAGTTAATTATCCTTGATCAACATCTGGGAACATAATTAATTATCAAAATTAATTATCTTACATACTCAACCATCATTTCAAAGTTAATTTTTCCCAATTAATTACCTTTACATTATCAATTCAATATATCATTTATAATTTCTCAACCCATAACCAATCTCTAGAACAAATATATATATGTGAGACCCCATTCGATTGTTCCATGATTAAATTATCAATTAATCACCAAGGAAATCACAAGTCAATTCCAAAATTAATAATACTCTAATTTAAGAAACCAATTATCATGAGAATCTAGAAAATCTATAAACTCGCATTCACATATCAAATCCATGACTATAGAAGTTGTATTTTGATCAACTACCTCGGTTTAGTGATAGAAGTTATCCCAATAGAATATGAAAAAATTCAAGAAACAATACATCATTGATCAAACTACAAATCAAAATCTATAATCCAAAAAATAATAACAATGTCATAAAAATCATGAAAAATATATACATAGATCCAAAATCCCAGATCTAGATATCAAATGATATGATTATGTCCCTATAAACTATGAAGATCTTCCATGAAAAGATCAAGGATTGATAGAGGAATGAATGAGATAATAAACGAGATAAAATACACTCACTGGGAAGAGAGAGGATCCTCAATCTGGGGTTTCAAACTCGAAGAACTATGTTTCAATCACTATTAAATCCCTCCATATGTCCCTGGGATCACATATATTTTTTTCTACCTGAGGCATGGTTGAAATATGGGATTATCTAGTGTTCTGTTGGTTTTAAAAACATATCTTTAGATAAATAATCTTGTTCACATGTTTTCTGGGGAAGGGGATCATGGTTAGGGAAAATCATGCACTAACCATGAGGACCACTCTGTATTGGTTTTCATGGTGGGCAGGGTTTATTCCCATGGTTTTTTAAACCTTCCACAAACTGTGTGGACCTATCATTCCATGTTTTAATGGTTTGTATAGTCTAGTCACACTGTTTATCAAACCATGCAGAAACCATGAACAACACAATGTCAATTAGTTTTTCATAAAAATTCACCCAAACTCACCCCAAGCCACATATAAAAAATATATGTACCAAAAATCCTCAAAAAAATTAAAAAGATTCATGATATGACTCCTGAAATGGTCAGGATCATACCCTCATTGTACACGGAACTATCACATTCCCATACATCGAGTGTTGAAAATGGTGTATCACACTAGTTATATGATGTTGGAAAAAATTTATATTCACCACATACCATGATAGAGTGATTCCAAGGAAACCAAATCACCATCCCGATCATTGTTACATGACTTCTCTCCAATTTTTGGAATGTAGGGAATATTACCACAAATTGAAATTTTATGATCAGAAGACTAGTATGGATATGTGAGTTACACCCCGGTCTAACTAGAAAATGTATTCCAAGTATATAGCCATTATGCATGCTCACTCACATGGTTCGTATAGGTGGATGAAATGTATAAATAATATATATATATATATATTATAATTATTATTACATATAGTAATATTATCTTTGAACTTTCCATCGACTGGATGAAATAGGTAGGCATTCCGGTTTCCCATAAGAACCTAAATGGGTATTTATTTATTTATTAATAATATTCATCCAATACTGCTATTTATGCCACACTCTATAGTTATGTTGCTTTATCAGATTACATGTCGACCACATTTGTGGTGGCCTAAAGGAATTTATATCTCACACCCCACTCAGGATGCCTTTGGTAACCCAGATGATTATCACCCAGCAAGTATTGATAGGGTAAAAGAATCAGTTATAGCTTGTAGAAATTATAATTTAGATAGAGCTTAGGAGTTTAGGATTAGGCATGGGCTTGAAATGCATAAGGATATATTTTTTCTATTTAACATTATTTAGTTTAAATATAATATTTTTTTCCATGTTCATATTTTTATTATAGCATGAATTTCATCATGTATCAAACCCTACACGTGAGGATTTTGGTTATCTTATTTGGTTGGTCAATTTCTGGTTTATACTGCTTCTTAATTATTTAGTTATATATTTATGCTTCCATAGTTTATTGATTATAATTTATTATATTATTATTCTATTTCTAATTTTATCTATCGTATTTGTTGTGCGACACTAACACAATGGTATAATATCCCCAATATACCACTCTTGCAAAATTAATTCTATTATAAAGCCTCTGGTATACAAGGAGGCATGCATGAGGACATGCGACCTATCCGCTCAGGGTTTTAATTATGTGGATCCCAGTATCAGATGTTACTTGACACCCCATAAAGATGTACATAATGGATTTATAATGATACAAATAAATATATTCGGGATCTCAACCATAGAATATGGGATATTCTTGACTCTACACGGAGTAAAACCACTATGAAAGGGATAAAATCCATGATTAACAAAAATGAGATTCCTAAACCATCATAGGGAAGAAATTATTAAAATTAACACCCCCATGAAAAACTAAGTGATTCTTGGATATATAGAAGATTAATCACATGGAGGTTATCACATCCTATTGTAATGACACAATGCCTTGGTATACCCTCATAGTGAGGTACCAAGGGTACACACATAATAAATACATCCCTATATTTATGGGAACAAGAGAATAAATTAACACTAGAAAATGTATGTGCAATGCATAGGGTATAAAAAACAAGTCATAGATTTCTGATGTATGGAAGAATATTATATCCTATTCCCTTGTACAAAATCTTCATTCCATGTAAACTGGTTGTTTCCATGTCCTATAGAATTTTTTAGGACACTAGTGGTGTCTAGGTTCTCTAACCGTATTTTTACCCATGTCTTATGTTCATGCGAATTAACACCTATCAAGCACATATTCATTGTTTTTCTCATGTACATATAAATACATGTGATCATTTATCCTTGTCAAAAAATCACGTTACGAGAATCGAGTAACATATTTTTTGAAGGGTCACATGCTTTGTGATTTTTACTCTTCATGTAACCCTAAGTACTACATAAATGGGACTTTATGAAATGTGATGATCAGATGTATAGGCTGTGTATGTCGGTATTTTAAAAAAACATATAAAAGTCTCGAAATTATTTTTCCACATTTCCACTTCATATGATACAATAGGAAAAAATACCATTGACATCGAATATAGTTTTGAGAAAATAAAATTTATCAAAATTTCCATTTTTTTTGAAATGTGAAAACATGGGAAACAAACCAAATCAATATGTACCACTACATCCACAAATAAAACAAATTAAAGAACACCCAATATAGACTTATAATATTACATTAATTTTATATTAACATGGTTATTCTCTTAGTTATGAATCTAATCCCATGAAAATTATTTGTTACACCATGTATTTATTACATGATGATCAACATTCATGTATTTTAAAAACCTCCAGCCAAAATAATTATATATGACGAATATTCAAGGAACATTTGAAAACGAGAAGAAAACAGAATTTTGATTAAGGAATCATGCAATTTTTCTATGTTGGATTAACTACATCAATGATGAAAATAGAAATCATATATAATAGTACATATTTAATATATCTATATTTATAATTATAAGAAGAAAAATAAAAAATTATAATTCAACAATCAACCTATAAATCATTTCATTAAAAATAACAGCTCACATTAATGGTGGGACAATTAGAATAGGTGATTAAAAACATAATAAAATGGCCTACCTCAATTTTTGGTCAATCATTAACAAATAAAAGTTTAATATCATTTCAAACTATTATATCAATTAATTAATTTGGAAAATAATTATTAACCCCTGATCTATTCATAAATATCAAAAAATATACTACAAAGAATTATCTTGAAACTATAATATTATTTGGAACCTAATAGGTGTCTTCCACAACAGGGTTTTAATTTATGAGGTAATAGATTATGACAAAAATTAATGAGTCTACTAATTAATTTATTTAATTATTATTCCATCAATGACCAATGGTAAACCAGTCAACAGATACTAATAAATATTATATCATTCCATGTGAAAACATGCATTATAGATTTAATGAATTATCCATATTTCCCATAAATGTATACATTTGAGTGTTATACCATTGTTATTGAAAAGTTTTATTATCATAATATTTTTTTATTATTTTATTTTTTTATCCACACCGAGGCCCTTGTCCCCCTGATTCCCATTATGATTTAGCACCTGAAATCATGAATTTATATTAAAATATTTCATGATCATAAACGTAAGTATTGATAAATTATATTTCCCCAAAATATGACATTTCATCATTAAAATAATTGTCCTATATAAACTGTTATGTGTAATGACCTAGGTTCTAGAGGTCCCACTTCCAGGATCACTCTATAATATTATTTTGGTTCCATCAAACCATATCCAAAGGAATAACTCATTTGTAACTAATCATCGCATTTTGGAACTTCATCTCAATTAGGTACTCAGTTATAGTATCCAAATCCTAAATGTAAGAATATCTATATCAGATAACATGAGTAGGGTCATGAACATACCTCGTTAGCTTTTAAAATATGCAACCATTTTTCTCCCAATATAACTAAGGAAAGATGACCATGAGTATTGAAAACCATCCAACACTACATAGTATCTGGAAAGGGAAAATAAAACTTAAATACAACACACCACCATATAACATTTCCAACAATACATGACAATATGATTCCTTCATGATGACTGGATTTCCCTTTTTAAATTCCAATGGACTCCTTCCTCGGACTTCATACATCTTCTGACAGATCATGGTAGTACTCATCCTCAACTATATGATCTATAATTTAACTATTTTTATTTTTACTAATGCAAGGCAGATTAGTGTTGAAACTTTAAGATCATTCCATCTCATTGGTGACTTAAAAGGCCTCTTATAGAAGGCCTATAATAGTATAATAACATTTTTGGAGTAGTAATTGTTGTAATATGTAATCCCCAACAATAGAATTTGATCTTGCCTACAATGTTTTTATTTCTACATGTTATCTTTAATCATTTCAACTATAACATTGATTGTGTTATTTTTTTCCATCAATATGTGGATGTAACTGCATGCTAAAAGATATATATGTTCCAAATTCAACCTATAATCCACACCATAATCACAAAATAATGTTTGAATCACATTATGAAATTATTATCATGGTAACCCCTTGATGATGGACTAACACTAGTACATAAATTCATAACAATATATCTACTAAACTATTCGATTAGAAATCATGTAAATGGTCTGAGTAGATGATTCATTCTACAGTCAAAATTATATTGTATTTCGTTTAGTAAATTGTTAGATCAATGTAACATATTTCATAAGGACACCACACCATTTCAACTTTGGAATCTCAAGTGGTCGAACAAAACTTGTGTGAATCAAGTGGTTATCATTCACCTACTGACATGTTAGGGAATGATATTCTAACAACATGATATTTTATGAAATATTTTCTTCCAATAAATTTAATTTCATTGATTTATAGTGTTATATGAAACACAATGTTTTAACAAACTCATATACACAATTTACAATATTAAATACACATTAATTTAAAAACATTACAATTAATCATAGATAAATGAATTCGAATAAATTGTTTTATGATTTTGAATAATGGTTTTATATAAATAAAATAAATTGATAAAGAAAATAAAATTTTAGTAAGGATTTTTTATGCATAAAAAAAAATTTCTAAAAAATTTAATTTTTTTATGAGCATGTAGTAATTGTAAATTTTGAAAAATCTATAAATGTTATTTGAAAAAATAAAACAAATATTTCAAAACCACATGTAAATTTTATCTTTGATTGATATTTCGATAATATACCATAGAATTTAATTATTTTATGAATATTAAAAAAATTCATTTTTATTATAAACCATTATTTAATCTAAATCATTAAAAATATAAATATTAATTTATTATATTATTTTTAAAATAAATATTTGTCCGATAAAATATTTTTTAATATATTTTAATTCATTTTAGTAAGTTTCATGCTGAATTTAATATTAAAGCAAATTTCAATTTTGAATATTTTATTTTTAAAATAATTATTTTGACTTCTCTATAGTTATAGTTATAATTTATTTGTGAAATATATATGAATTGAATTCAAAAAAACTGGTTCAATATTTGATACAAAAAATTTAATATAATAAAAATATATTCAATATAATTTTTTATAATTATTAGAGAAAAATTAAAAAAGTGAATTATTATTATTATTGAAATTAGATTACCAATAGATTAAATAAAAAATATATACGGTTAAATATAACCAAAAAACATTTCCCGTTTTAATTGGATATCAATTTTTTGGAATTTTTTAACCAATTTGATTTAGAATGAGAAATCAAGGAAGATTTTGGAATGTTTATAATGTGGGTATTGTTTTTTATTTTTCTAATACAGAAGTGTTTCATTATCCCCTTATACAAGGGAAACCCCAATCCATTCTACTATACACATACAAAACCAATTGGTTATGAAAATAAGTACAAATTATATTCACTACATACAAACCCACATTATTATAGTATTATTTTCATTACTAAACAATCAAATGAAGGATTTCAAGGATTTCCTAAGAGGTTTCCTGAATATGTGAGAGTTTGAAGATGTGAAAATAAAATTGATAAATATTATAGGGGATTTCATGGCTCTATTTAGATTATATATAAATTTTTTAGTTATAATCACCCATTTCCATTTTATGGTCTATAGTACTCCCCATGGATATATTATTTCATGAATATAATAAGTTCCATAAAATTTATTATTTCAGTTCATGTTATTTATTAATGGAGATTACTATTAAAAAAATTGAATGTTTTACAGATTTTATGATATAATCTCTATTTTTATTATGATTTTTTAATATTATTATTTTGATAATAAAATAATATGTTATATCAATCAAGAATATCATTTATCTTCTAATATTTTGAATATTTCATTGAAATAAATTTTCTCATTTCATTTTCCAACATTACTATACTCACGAGTTCCATAGAATATTTTTAATTAAAATCTATGTAATTTCAATCCACGATAAAAAGTAATTTTCCTTCCATTTCCATGTAATATAAAAATGGGCTGATATATTTTTTAACTACACTATAATGAAAATTTTAAGACATTTTTATACATCATTGACTTTTTACATGTTATTATTAATGGAATATTCATGTCATTTTCTAGATGAGGTATTCTTATCATTTACAAATTATTTGAAAGGAATCATTTTTCTAATGTGTTTGGAATGGATATTATTTTCCTTTATCATGATAAAAAATGATTTAAATGTTACATTATATGTTTCCATGTATAATTAAAATATATTATATATATATAATTATATTAAGAGTTATATTTTTTAATGATTATTTTAATAGTGTAAAGAGTTTTTTATTCAACAAATATTCCATGTTATATTTCAAAATCATTTTCTATATAATATTGCATCCTTTGATGTTTCTGATAATTTAAAAGGGATTTAATCTAGTGAAATCATCTTTATTATTTATATTGTTGGCTTAGGATTGTTATGGATTGATTTTTTATCAAACCTATTACTTTTACTGGGATATGATAATTTACATGTTTTATGATGATGTGGAACACATATTTATTGTTTCCATCATGTGGTTTTGGTTATGTTATAACTAAGGGTTGTAATGGTCTTATAATTTTTTTAAAGGGGTATGATATAACCATAGAATGGGGTTATTTTATAACCATGGATAACTCTAACATTATAACTAATGATGGGTGGGACATGTATCTCCCTCTAATTAATTATGTATTGATATATATCTAATGAGATTAATATGAATAGAGTAAGGTGTAAACCCAGTTCATCAAATGAAGTTTTCCACAATGATAGTGTAGGGAGTGAATGTTAACTACTTTAATGGTTTATGAGTAAGAACTTTCATCAATAATAGTTTCATAAATTGGGAAGGACTATTAAGGAAATGATTTTATATACTATTGTGTATGGCGTAATTGCACATATTATTAAAATTTTCAACTTCCATTTATTATGTTCATCGATTCATTTATGATTATTGTTTAATGTAAAACAAATATTTATCTAATGACTTGGATTTATGATCTTTGATAGAAATGTTATGGTTCCCAAATGTTAGTCTATTGTTATCATACTGTTATGCTCTTGTTAAGATGTCATGTCTCTTTTATACAATTATTATGCTTCAAAACTCACAAATTTTTATGTATGATACTAATGTTAATAAGATATTTAATATGTATGACCTGAATAAGAAGTAATATACCTATTAGGACTGTAGTGAGAGATTATGTTGTTCATTGATGAACATGTTTTTTAGGTAATCATGTTCAAAATGTTACTAAACATAATCAAAATCACACAATGATCATTATGTTATGTAATGGACATTCATCTATATAGATGTGATATCTTGATATGATTAGTCTAGGTATTTATAATTTGTATTAGATAGAATGTTTACTCCATTTTATATTATGATTCAAAAATGGTATTGAAAACCTATTAGATAACTCAATATATATGATAAGATTCCTATGATATTATTTAAAAAAGGAAATTTGATTTTAAAACAATTTACATCCATGTCTTGATACTACATGTGGATGTAGACCTCTTAAATAATTTCATAGTGGGAATTTCATTCAAAATGGATCATTTAGTTTCACTCAATCATTTAATGATGAATGAAAATTCGCCTCACTACACATATTTTTTTCACTATCATGGGATTTTTCTATGTTATTTTATTATTTGTTTTTAACCATTGTAATGGATTTTAATAGATGATTATAATTTATAAAAAATGTTAAACCTAAGGTGTAATATATTGAACAGATGTTTTTAAAATTTAGATATTATTTAAATAAATTTTCACGCTTCTATGGTTTTTGCTGTTATTATTTTTTCTCACTCACTGATATTGCCTTTTATTCAATAGATAGAACCTGATTAATTGTGTTAAAACTAAATGTTATGGATAATGAAATGAAATTCCACATGAGGAACCATATTATATTGGACTTAAAAAAATAATTCTCATTGATATTCTCACAATACTATCTCAATATATGAGTCACCAAGAGATTCCAATTGTGTTAATGTGGGAACACTCTTATGTTGAGTACATTATGAGAATACATCAACCTTATTTTAGTGGTTCCACTGAACTAGTTTCATTTGAGAAATTTATCAATAACATAGAAATAATGTTTTCAATTGTAAATTTTTAGAGAAAATGAATTAATTTTAGTTATAAATTAATAGAACGGAAAATCATATCTATGGTGGAATCATATCATCTATACAAGTCAATAAGAAAGATATTAATCCTAGGAATAAGATGAGTTTATGAATATATTTTTACATAAGTGACTTCCTATTATTCTTTTCATGAATGTGGACAATAAATTCCTTAAGGTATATGAAAACCATGATCAATAGTCTTGTATATTTTAGTTAAATTTTACTATAATTACATGGTATGATCTATGTATTATAATCAAACCTGAATGTTTTTTTTCTTTTTTTTTATTTTATTAAATTCAGCACTCTAATAGATATTACCAAAAAAGGGATTTAGATGATTTTATTAATTAGCATATTGTGAAATCATGGAATTTTTTTATATTGGAGTTACACATATATTTTGTGCGATTGATATGAAATGAAAGATGAATTTAAAACAAAAATCTAAAAACCTCAGAGAAAAGAAGATGGACTTTCCTTCATTATAAATTTTTTCAATGTAAATATAAGAAAATTATTGTAAGAGGAATAGTATATGTATTTTGTATAAAGATGATGCTTATCAAGAAATAAATTTTTTATTTCATGTGACTAAGATATAAAAAGATGTGACTAATGAGAATGATCCATATAATGCACTTTTCTCACTACAATTATTCAAATATATGAGAATTGGCCTTATAATAACTAGTCCCCAAATCCGAATATTAATAACGATGTATGAAATCATCAAATTATTATTATGAGAGATAAAGTAAAAGATAATTAAATTATAATTTTTGATGAGGGGTGAGATAATGATGTAGTGGATAGTACACATACAATAAAATCATGAAAGTATAACGTCTAATTTTAATCATAATATCCAAAATATTTATATATGATTCATTTTATAATTGTATCAAAAATCTATACCAATGAATAGATGCTGAATTTGAAGGTAAAGAACTATATATTAAGATTATCACATTAAAATCCAATGATTCCACACAAATTTAAATTTATGGAATTATGTTTGAAGTACGTATATTTATTCTCTGTCTAGTTTTATTTGATGTTATATAAATAATTGATTTGATTTATCTACTTAAATACACCTATGAATTTATAAGGATATGTTGTCACATTTGTTATTCGTGACAACCCTATGTTCTTCTATCAGTGAGAGGATAAATATAATGCTCTGGTGTAAATCAAACCAATTATATAGGTTTTTATTCCAATATAGAAGGGGTATTTATAACATATGGATGATGATAAACTAAAAATCATTGATATAACTATTATATGGGATATTATTGATATCTTTTGTAAATAGTTACATAGTCATCCACTAAATTATATATATTGATTTACAATATAACTCAGACATTGTACCACACCAATATCAAAAGACATCATATAAAAGGTCCCAAATCGTGTAACATAAATAGAATAAGCATCTCCTGAATAACCCTGTCATGGATTACATTCACCCATGTGTGTCACTAAGAGGGAAAATTTTATTTTTGTTATGAATAAATAAATATTGATGTCACTATTCATTGATTTTTTGTACTTATAGAAGATCGAAATCCCCAACAAGTATCATGTACCAATATTGATTACTTTTTTGTCCCACTATGTGTATTTTAATACTTTTACATTATTTTCCTTAATTATAGATATCATCAATCGAGGGATATTAATGAGGATATTCTCAAGAAAATTATTAGTTCAGTTATTGAATCTATGAGTATACAATGATTCTATTTAGTCTCAAAATATATACTCTCTATATTTATATATATTGTTAATGTAGTATTTTGATATTTCAATGACTATATTGTAGTAGTCCTTATATGAAATATTATTATATATTCAAAAATAAATGAAGTGTATGAATATAAATTTATAACATCATTAAATACCCTTTGTAAGGTGAAATGGTATGAAAAAATTACATTCTGTGAACTATAGATTCAATATGATTCATTTTTGTATAATACATTATAAATGAAGGGTATATTGTTGATTCTTCGATGACTAATGGTATTGAATATTGTCCTTGACTGACATATGTAATTGTTATTTGAGGTTTTCTTGGTTTTGATGGATTTATTTAATATTTGTGGATATTTATTGGCTACTATATAATATAATCACCATGTTAACATGAAATGGATCTGAGATCATCTAAGAATAAAAATGCGTGTAAAATTTAATAGTCGTAGTGATAATATTAGTAGGTGATCCAGTTCTAATAATAACCATTATTTTGGAAGGGTTTATAATCTATAATGATGCATCAATGAAGGGTTTGAGTTGTTCTATCCCCAAATATTATTTGAAGATACATTATTACAGATGAAAATTAAACATTAATTAATAAAATTTACCAAGACATGATTTGGAGATAACCATGGTAAATATTTCATTATTGATATAGAGGCATTATCTATATCAAGAAAAATGTGATATATATACTAATAAATGAATTTTAAATTATTTATTCCCAAAAATAGATTTGAACATGATGTATAACATATGATAATAGTTGATTTGATATTTTAACTACTCAATACATTACCGCCCATGGAATGATAACAAGGTGGATAATGCTTTTGGTTGAAAGGTTCATGTAATAAAATCTGTGATAAGGATGAAAAAATATCAAAGACTTTTCGATTTTAAAAGGAATGATAAACAAATCTTAATGAAAGGGGATAAATATAATTTTTCATAAGTTATTTTATAATCATTCATCAGTTTGATGGCTAAATAGGTGAAAAATTTGATGCGGATCTATTAAATATGGTTTAAAATGTCTCTGATTGTAACCATGATTGTGATGGGATTACTAGGCTTAGGAACCGTTTTTGGGACCCCTCAATACTTGTTCAATAATAAGATCACTTTGAGGTGTAATTACATAAATATATATATAACATTGTTATAATCTTGGTTCATGATGTATTATAATGTTGTGGTTCATAGATAAATTTATACAAGTATGTTGCTTCCATTAACCATAACAGAATAGAAATCGAAAACCATCAGCATCAATTTTGTCCATTGGACTCCATAAAATTATAAATCTCAAAAAGTGTATAAGATATATTGTCAATCACAATAAAAATTCATCAAAATTCATAAATGTTTGATATTATCCTTCTTTGTTTATTCCATTACAGATATATAATAATTAAATGGTCATATTGAACCATTTTCTGGAAATCAATTACATATGATTGGGATATGATATTGGCATTCATGTTCATGCTATGTCATCTCCAATATATTGATATAGTGTTTATTTTATGAACTCTAAATGATCTATATATAGTCAACCATTTTAATGGAATAATTTAAATCATAGTGGACACTCTATTATTGTTTTCAATATGTATCAATTGTTGTGGGGATCAATATCTTCTTATAGTTGATTTTTCTACCACAACTAGTGTAACGCCCCGACCCCAGTTACCCAGAGTTGGTGCATTATTTTAATACATTGGCACGATTACAAGGAATCAAGTCCCGAAGGACCGATCGGTTTAGAAGTCTTGGAAATATAGATCACATACATGAATGTTACATTTTCACTTTATGACATACAAAACAACATAAATAATCTTTATGAATTCCATAATTACCTTGACTTAACCCTGCATATCAATCACATTACACTTATTGGAATCCTGGGGAAAAATAAAACATAGAAAGGGGTGAGCTCAAATGCTCAGTAAGGGTAAGCAATACAACAGAAACTTTAAAAAATAAGCATAAACATTTAATACAATGTATAAAACTAAAACAAATCCCTTTTAAACTTGAAATTCATCGTAATATGGAAAAAATAAAATGAAATAATTCTATTTACTTATTCACATGGGTATTATACAAATCAAATAATCACATGCAATATCACTAATCACTTTTATAATGATCGAATGCATGATACCAAACATTAATTTCTGTGTCGAGGCCTCATGCCAAGACCTAAGGGAAAACTGCAATTGGAACCCAACCCGGGGAGCCTCTGTAACTGAAGTCCATCCCGAAGTGCCTCTAATAACCTGACACCAACCCAGAGTGCCTCTAATAACCGGACACCAACCCGGAGTGCCTCTAATAAGTGGAAACCAACTCAGAGTGCCTCTAATAACCGGACACAACCCCGGAGTGCCTCTTATATCCGGACACCAACCCGGAGTCCCTCTAATAACCGGACACCAACCCGGAGTGCCTCTAATAACCGGACACCAACCCGGAGGGCTTACTTTTACCGGTTCCCAACCCAGAAGATACTAGTCCAACACATTCATCTTAAGAACAGGATGAAATATAACATAAACATTCGTATTAAAACTATCATACAAAATGTAAAAACAATAATCATAAACCATTAATGGAATAAAAGTGACTCATCTATAGTCAAAAATATCAAAAAACCTTAAATACAATATGGATGATTTGTATGACTATAAATCAACTTGAAACAAGTTTAAAATTTATCAAAGGATGTTGACATAGATTAAATCAATATTATTTGAGAGAAAATATCTTTTTTTGAAATCATTTAAAAGTCGCATAATTATAGAGAAAACCTTTATTTTGAAAATATATTTATAAGCTTGTGAATGATGTTTCAAAGGTGTAATAACGTCGTAGAATAACATCACCCGCTGTATATGTTAAAAAAACATTCTTACCTTAATTTTGTCAAAAGGTTAAGAAGGACCTTGTTTGGAAAACAATGAAAATATTCCTTTATAAACCTCTTATAAAAAATCAAACAAGGGTATAAATGTCTTTAACCTATATTCTTGTAAATAGTAAAAATGTTTTGAAATTAATTTTTAAGAAACATGGATGTGGATGATAAAGAGATCCCAATATATTATTACATATATACCACCTCGGATAATAAAGAGATTGCAAAATAAACCCTTACCAATTTGGTAACTTACGAAACGTACAACACATGAAAGAGGTATCATACAATGAATATGTAAATAGATATAATTTGAAGTTTATTACACAAAGAATATAATTATGGGCAGTACATATACCACAGAAAAGGTATTGGTGGAAATATGGCATTAATCTCACAGGAATAAGGAGTGAGATGAAAACCCCTTACCTTACACTTTTCTTTAGTCAAAGGTACGTTTAACCTCCTGTACGAAGATCGTAGTATGTTACTAAATTATACCAAGACCATATTAATATTTATGATATCATACATGATTCATTTATGACATTATATTACCCAATTAATAATAATTTCCATGTTAAGTTAACATTTCAGGTAATAATCACTTTCTTTATCGTACGTGTTTTAACTTGTCACTCTTGGTTGTATCACATAGATCATGATTTAAATAATTCCAGAATATAAAAAATGATAAATATATCATATATATTTAGAATAAAAATATTTATGATAGACATATATATGAAATGGAAAACACCGTTTATGGAGACGGTAGTTCGTACGTACGCATAAATGCGGTTTCGGTTTTCATATATTATTGAACGGAATTAAGTGAATAAGATATATGTAAGTACATATTTCCTTATATATATATATATATCCAGTAGAATTATTATGTCATATACTAAATACTTATTAGTAATATATATTTTTATAATCGTCGATGATTGGTTAACTTGGAAATGAATCTCATCTCGTTGTGGAGACGGTAATCCGTACGTACGCACGAGCGAAAATATCATTCTTTTGATATTAAAATAATATATAATTGGATGTTATATAATATATACAGAATCATCATCATGTTATATTTATTATTTACATGAAATAAAAATCATTATTATATCCATCAAATAATAATATATTGAATAACAATTACACCACGACGTGGAGACGGTAAGCTGTACGTAACCATGTATGGAGACATGTCATTCAAAGGATGGATAGAATACTGAATATGGATGTACCATATTTATAATAATATGAAAATATATAGGAGATACTGGATTAATTATTTTTGAATGGTAATAAAAATGAAATAGGAATTGTAAGAAGAAAGGAACTTGAAAAAGGGTGGTGAAATCATTACCTCTTCTTCGGGTTCTTCCTTTTGATTTGATCAAAAGGGATCCATAAGATTGCTTTATGACTAAATGAAATACTCTAGGATGAATTTAGGGAAGTTGAGAGAGTATTGTGGCAGTTTTTGGCCTAACCAAAAAGCTTTGAAGGTGTGAATTAATGAGAAAGGTGAGTGTCCTTTTATAAGAGGGTTGAGGGGAACCATTTGAAAAGCTAGAATTATTATTTTATAATAAATTCATATTCGGTTTATAATGGCTCCAAAGTGGATTATTTAAAGATTAAGGTGGGTATGGGTAGAAAACTACTCAACCAATAGAATTTAGACAGGTTTGGGTCATTATATTAACCATATCGTTTAGTTTTAACACTTAGTTAATTAGTTTAACACTTACCATGTCACTTTGTATTTTTATATTATATAGTTAATAAACATACAATATTCATCCAAGAGACCCCCAAGTGGTCCATTAATGATACAAATATCATGATATAAGTCTTTTGGACGATCCTTATATTTTGAATAATTTAATATCAATTAATAATATAATATTTGTTTTAAAAACTCTTTTATGTCAATTTTGACACTATTCAATAATTGAATTTTGGAAAAATCATAACAGAATGATTACATTGCAAAAAGTTAATTATATCAATCCTAATATGTCATATTATCCTAGAAATTTATTTTAATTCATTAAAAGTCTCAAATTTTATTTATTTGAGTATTTATAACATCAATTATTTTAATTATTCACTATTATGGTAATTATAGCATCATCATTGTGTCATAAATATATTAAGTTATTTAATGTCTAAAAATTATAAATAAAATCCCATTATGTATTATATCTTTTTTTCTTTCTAATTAATATTAATGGTTGAAAATCCAACATATATAACCTTATGTAAAAATTGGTTTACTAAAAGATATATGGTTATGTCATTTTTGTATTTATTTTAACTTAATTAATATAAAGTGTCATTATCACTTACAAGTGGCTTCATGGGGTCCAAAAATCGACCCAAATATGACCATGGTCAGACATGTATCAACCAATAATGTTAGGACACGTTTTAGGGTAATTTAGTATTATTATAATATTATTTTTTAACCCTTATTTACCAGATTTATCCTTTAACCATGGTAAATAAAATATTTACCCAAGTAATTATTCAAAATGTCTAAAAATAAAAGTTACCTATTGACACAATTTTAAAATTTTGATTACAAATATGGAATCCATTTTTTCAAATTAAAAACACATAAGTGGTAGAAATTAATTTAAAATGAATTCTCGTTGTTAAAACCAAAAGATTGTTTTTAAGATATAATAACTATCAAAATATTGATACTTGTTTATGTTCGGTTTAATTGTGAAATTTTGTAAAATGACCAAAATTGTATTAAATGGTAAAAATATATTCTAAATATACTTTAAAATCACACAAATTTATAATTTATCACTAATAATTATTTTGATTAAAAAAGTTGTTTTTAATTAAAATTTAGTAATTTTCACTATTCATCAAAAAATTAAAGTTATCCGAATATTACCAATAATTCACCTTAGGATAAATTTGATACTCTGAATCCAAAAAATGAAGTGCATTTTGAGAGATAAAATTTCTAAAATTTTAAATAGTAGGTATTACTATTCATAATGGCTACCGTGATTGGTCGTGGTGTGTGTTAGAACTCGAAGTTGCGTACAACACACGCTACTGTATTATTCAAAGAGAAGCATACCACGGAATCTCAGGGTGTTACATTCTCCCATCTATCAACAGATTGCATCCTCGCAATTTGATATTGTTCTTTGAAAATAAAGGTTGAATATAGAAAATATCATCGTGGAAAACCCATCATCGGAAATTTGGTTAATAAAATTTTAGTCTTAACAGGATGAAAAGAGAAATGAAATGGTCACCAAAAAATTATGATCTCGATTAGGAGGACATTAGTGGAAATTATAGACATATAACTAGGGAGAAAACGTAAATATTTATAGTTAGTAATTGAGGACATCAATCACAACCATGTTTAAAATTGAGGTCCTTAAATTCATCAATCTATGATGATTTAAAATACCATAAATTCAACAAAAAATAAGGTATTATGATAACACATTTTTGACATTTCAAAATATCTTAGTTGAAATCCAACATCAAAAAATGTATTAATGAGGCCTCTATTTAAAATAAAGAGTGTAAAGTATGAAGATTACCGAAAATAACACATACTAGGGTTCCATGTAGGAAAATATGCATATGTAAGAGAAATATAACCATCAATTATCTGATGGAGAGTGGTAGAGAACATGGCTATGAAAAGGCCAACAATCCCAATGCCATAAATTAGTGATGATCTAAGGTACCATCTAGGACAAAATTTATGTTCTAAGTTCCTTTTCTTAATGTTGAGTAATTTATTTATGAGATTGGCTATGATCATAAGGAGATATACTTACTTTATAATTAGAGTTTTATCCATTAATAAATTTCTACCTCAAACTCATCTTTCACCACAAAACATAATACAACTCAAAAATACTCTATTTATCCTAATCGCATAGGGTTCCAAATATAATGAATTTATATTTCACATATCAGACACTTTATGTAACGAAACTACATTATACCATCCAAGAACTTCATATAGCACAATGGTAGGCGATAAATCCCATTGAACTATGGTTGTGGGTTCGATTCCCACAGCTTTGTTTTACACGATGAGTCCTCACACAGTCTTCATGTTGTCCTTTTATAAAAATCCAAAAAACTAACCTTTCAAACTTTATCCATTCCAACCAATAGACTTATCCAAAATAATATTATCCAAACTCATAGTCCAAAATTTACAAGGAAGTTAAACATAATGAGGATCCTTTTTTCCAGGTTATAACATGTGAACGCCTTCCTCATATATTCTTTTAAAAGACCACAACATCCTGAATTACCAAAATCAACCATCTCTTACTCCAAAATCACTACCTCCATATTAGGACCATATTATGGTTTATCTTTCCTTCAAACATGTAATTTCCAAAAAAAATTAACTCGCTGTAGAGTCACTTTTCTTAGTACCATAAAATCTCAAATCCTTAATTAAATAGTACTGCAGTACAATCCTTATTTATTTCCAGAACATCATTGATACAACACTTAAATTAAATAATTCTAAAATAACAACATAAGAACACTAGTCATTCATCTTCATCTATGGTAGTATCATAACTTGATTATTATACAATAGCATCATTTGCGGCATAGTCTGATGACTGGGACATTGGTTCGCGTAGTGTCCAAACTCCTTGCAAATTAATCATTGTACATTTGAAACCATTTTCTTACCCTTTCAGTCACGTACACTGTGTCTTTTTCCTCCACACATATAACAACCTCCCATTCCATTCAGGCAAGTTCCGGGGTGTTTATTCCCACAATTATCACATATGGGAAAATTCTTCCTTTCCCTCTTCCCTTTATCTATCTTTCTCTCTTCCATCCTTTTCTTCTCTTCTTTCCCTTCAAATCCATAGGACTCCGAGAATTCTATACTCATATTATCAACAGATGATACTATTTCTTCATAAGATGATAATACATGGGAAACTATTTCACTTCTAAATTCTAGCTTAGGACCGCGAAATATATGATCCTTCTTACTCTTTGGATCATACGTAATATCGGGGTTCACATTCATTCTAATGGGCGCCATTTCTATACAATAGCATAAACTAGTTCAGTTTATGAATTGCAATGAATAATTACCAAACTTGTAAAATACCAAAGACAAATTTAATAGTTTATGGATATAATCCATAATCATAAAAATGTTTTATTTGAGTAAGTATATACTCATATGCCCTTCATAGTGGTTTGTAAAGAAAATTAGAATTATCCTAGTCATATCCCCCGGGAGTGTCGTAACCAAGAGTGCAGTAAGGCCCGTTGTCATGCACCAGTTCCCATTAGATTCTAGCTCAAAGTAGTGTTTTCGGGTTTTACCCCTAGGTACATCTGTTCCAGAGCCGCCTCTACCTGCTCGTATCTAGAAAGGGAAGTATTGCTTGGAAAACTCACAAAATCTATACAATACCAAAATTATATGATGTTCTTCTATACTAATACTCAAAGTCTATCTTAGGGATATGTTCTCTAATCGGAGTTTATGTAAATATAGTTTCCAAAGTTATTGCTAAACTTCTTCTGATACCAACTGTAACGCCACGACCCCAGTTACCCAGAGTCGGTGCATTATTTTAATACATTGGAATGATTACAAGGAATCAAGTCCCGAAGGACCGATCAGTTTTGCAGTCTTGGAAAAATAGATCACATACATGAATGTTACATTTTCACTTGATGACGTACAAAACAACATAAATAATCATTATGAACACCATTATTCCCTTGGCTTAACCCTGCATATCAATCACATTACACTTCTTGGAATCCTGGGAAAAAATAAAACATAGAAAGAGGTGAGCTCAAATGCTCAGTAAGGGTAAGAAATATAGCGGAAACATTTAAAAATAAGCATAAACATTTATGGCAGTGTATAAAACTAAAACAAAAGCCTTTTAAACTTGAAATTCAGCATAATATGGTAGAAATAAAATTAAATAATTCCATTTACTTATTCACATGGATATTATACTAATCGAATAATCACGTGCAATATCACTAACCACTTTCATAATGATGGAATTCATGATACCGAACTTTAATTTCTATGTCGAGGCCTCGTGCCAAGACCTAAAGGATAAATTTAACTAGAACCCAACCTAGAGAGCCTCTGTAACCAGACTCCATCCCTAAGTGCCTCTAATAACCGGACACCTACCCGGAGTGCCTCTAATAAACGGACACCAACCCAGAGTGCCTCTAATAACCGGACACCAACCCGGAGTGCCTCTAATAACCGGACACCAACCCGGAGGGCTTACTCTTACCGGTCCCCAACCCGGAACATACTAGTCAAACACATTCATCTTAAGAAGAGGACTAAATATAACATAAACATTCGTATTAAAACTATCATACAAAATATCAAAGAATTAATCATAAACCATTAATGGAATAAAAGTAACTCATCTATAGTCAAAAATATCACAAAACCTTAAATACAATATGGATGATTTGTTTCATAATTAATCCACTTGAAACAAGTTTAAAACTTATCAAAGGATGTTGACATAGATGAAATCAATACTATTTGAGAGAAGTATCTCTTTTTTTGAAATCATTTAAAAGTCGCATAATTATAGAGAAAACATTTATTTTGAAATTTCATTATAAGATTGTGAAGGAAGCTTCAAAGGTGTAATAACAGTGGAGAATAAGCGCACCCACCGTATAAGTTAAAAAAAGACATTCTTACCATTATTTTGTCAAATGGTTAAAAAGGACCTTGATTGGAAAATGACGGAAAGATTCCTTTATAAACCTCTTATAAAAAGTCAAACAAGGGTATGAATGTATTTAAAATATATTCTTGTAAATAGTAAAAATGTTTTGAAATACATTTTTATGAATCATGGATGTGGATGATAAAGAGATCCTAATAGATTATTACGTATATACAACCTCGGATAATGAAGAGATTGCGAAACAAACACTTACCAATTTGGTAACTTAAGAAACGTACAATCCATGAAAGAGGTATCATACAATGAATATATAAATACATATAAATTGAAGTGTATTACACAAAGAATATAATTATGGGCAGTACATATACCACAAAAAAGGTAATGGTGGAAATATGGACTGAATCTCACGGGAATAAGGAGTGAGATGAAAACCCCTTACCTTGCACTTTCCTTTAGTCGAGGGTACGTTTAACCTCCTGTACGAAGATCACAGTATGTTACTAAATTATACCAGAACCATATTAATATTTATTATATCTTACATGATTCATTTATGGCTTTATATTACCCATTTAATAATAATTTCCATGTTAAGTTAACATTTCAGATAATAATCACTTTCTTTATCGTACGTGTTTTAACTTGTCACTCTTGGTTGTATCACTTAGATCATGATTTAAATACATCCAGAATATAAATAATGATAAATATATCATATATATTTAGAATATAAATATTTATAATAGACATATATATGAAATGTAAAACACCGTTTATGGAGACGATAGTCCGTACGTACGCATAAACGTTGTTTCTGTTTTCATATAGTATTGAACGGAATTAAGTGAATAAGATATATGTAAGTACATATTTCCTTATATATATATCTCTCAATTATCATTATTATGTCATATATTACATACTTATTATTAATATATATTTTTATAATCATCTATGAATGGTGAACATGGAAATGAATCTCATCGCGTCGTGGAGATTGTAATCCGTACGTACGCACGAGCGAAAATATAATTCTTTTGATATTTAAATAATATATAATTGGATGGTATATCATATAAACAGAATAATTATCATGTTATATTTATTATTTACATTAATTACAAATCGTTATAATATCCATCTAAATAATAATATATTGAATAACAATTACACCACGACGTGGAGATGGTAAGTCGTACGAACGCACGTATAGTGACATGTCATTCAAAGGATGGATAGAATACTGAATACGGTTTTACCATATTTATAATAATATTAAAATATATAGGAGATACTGGATTAATTATTTTATAATGGTAATAACAAAGAAGGAATAATTGGAAGAAAAATTAACTTGAAAAAGGGTGGTGAAATCATTACCTCTTCTTCGGGTTCTTCCTTTTGATTTGATCAAAAGGGATCTTTAGTATGGCTTTATGACTAAAGGAAGGCCTCTAAGATGAATTGAGGGAAGTTGAGAGAGTATTTGGGCATTTATTGGCCGAACCAGAAGTCATTGAAGGTGTGAATTAATGAGAAGGGTGAGTGTCCTTTTATAAGAGGGGTGAGGGGCACCTTTGGAAAAGCTAGAATTTTTATTTTATAATAAATTCATATTCTGTTTATAATGGCTCCAAAGTTTATTATATAAAGGTTAATGTGGGGATGGGTCGCAAACTACTCAACCAATAGAATTTATATAGGTTTGGGTCATTATATTAACCTTATCTTTTAGTTTTAACACATAGGTAATTAGTTTAACACTTACCATGTCACTTTGTATTTTTATATTATATAGTTAATAAACATACAATATACAACCAAGATACCCCAAATTGGTCCTATAATGATAAACCTATCATGATATAAGTCTCTTGGCCGATCCTGAGATTTTTAGGAATTTAATATCAATTTATAATATAATATTTGTTTTAAAAACTCTTATATATCAATTTTAACACTATTCAATAAATGACTTTTGGAAAAATCATAACAGAATGATTACATACAAAAAATATAATAATATCAATCCTAATATGTCATATCATCCTAGAAAATTAGTTTAATTTATTAAAAGTCTCAAATTTTATTTACTTTGGTATTATAATATCAATTATTTTAATTTTTCACTATTATGGTAATTACTACATCATCATTGTGTCATAAATAAATTAAATTATTTAATTTCTAAAAATTATAAATAATCTCTCATTATGTAGGATATCATTTATCTTTCTAATTAAATTTCATGGTCCAAAATCCAAAATATATAACCCTATCTAAAAATTGTTTTGCTAAAAAAATATGCTTATGTTATTTTTGTATTTATTTTAACTTAATTAATATAAAGTGTCATTATCACTTGCAAGTGGCTCCATGGGGACCCAAAATAGACCCAAAGATGACCATGGTCAGAAATGTATCAACCAATATGGTTAGAACACGTTATAGGGTAATTTAGTATTATTATAATATTATTTTTAACCCTCATTTACTAGATTTACCCTTTTACCATGGTAAATAAAATATTTACCGAAATAATTATTCAAAATTTCTAAAAATAAAAATTACCTATATTCACAATTTTAACATCCTGATTCCAAATATGGAATCCATTTTTCCAAATTCAGAACATAGAAGTGGCAGAAATTAATTTAAAATAAATTCACGTTGTCAAAACAAAAAGCGTGTTTTTAAGATATAATAACTATCAAAATATTGATACTTTTTTATGTTCGGTTTAATTGTGAAATTATGTAAAATGACCAAAATTGTAATAAATGGTAAAAATATATACTAAATACACTTTAAAACCACTCAAATTTATAAATTATCACTAATAATTAGTTTAATTAAAAAAGTTTTTTTAAATTAAAATTTAGTAATTTTCACTATTCATCAAAATATTAAAGTTATCCAAAAAGTACCAATATTTCACCTTAGGCTAAATTCGATACTCCGAATCCAAAAATGAAGTCCATTTTGAGAGATAATATTTCTGAAATTTTAAAATGTAGAGATTACTATTCATAATGGCTACTTTGATTGGTCGTGGTGTGTGTTAGAACTCGAAGTTGCATAAAACACACACTACTGTATTATTCAAAGAGAAGCATACCATGGAATCTCGCGGTGTTACAACTAGATTAAATAGGTAATTTAGTGGGAATGTTATGAATTATTATATTGAAAGATGTATATATCCCCAATGATCTTGGACGAGGATAGAAAAAGAAAAATATTGGGATCAGAGCTAGTAGCTGAGATTACATTCATGGTTATATATATTAATCTACAAAAAATAAAGACACAAATTATATAATAATTGTATGGAAAAAATTATAGATGAGGTTTAGAATTTGAATTTTATGTGAATTTATTTCTACTAATTAATATACAGATTAAATTAATGATATTTCAAAATAATTTAAATTTATGCCGTTGTTATATCATTTCCTTTATATTTTTTATCATATTATGACCATATATTATCACATCTCACATTCCACTGAACAAATCATAGGTTCACGATATGTTCCATATAACTCTAAGAATGAAGTATAACCAAATCCACATCATGTATTAAATTAGATTGTATTATTGTTGATGACTAATTTGTCTTATGAAAAATAACATATGGATATTTTGTATCATATAGAGAAGGTTACAAGAAAAAGATCCCTTACTTTAATAATGTTTTGTGGTGGAGATACTAAATCAATGAAGATACATGGGAATATGAGAATATAATTTGAAATATTTATCCTCATTTGATTATACAATAGTGAATAATTTAGATGAAAAAATTATTCTTTTATTAGGTTTGAATGTAACTCCCATATATTTTAGGAAATATCTTTTTTTGTTAAACAAAATTTCTTTGATATATTTTGTCAAACGCAACAGTGATTATTAAAATATTACAAGATAATATTTTTATATTTACTTGTAATGGTCTATTATAAACTACATGTTAATCAATGTGGTATGATTAAGAATAAACACATTTCTATTATATATTATTATGGGTTTATGAAATAAATTTTTTTAATAAAAAATACTATTCTTTAATAAAGCATTTTTATTCATTGACAGTTATTTTTTCTAAAAAACATATTATGGTTATGTTATTTTTGGAAAAATAGTAAAATATATGTTTCCACCTTATAGAAAATTTATTTAAAAAATAAACTTCATTTTATATATCTAAATATAAATATTATCTTTGATTTAATTTGTGATAATTTTCTTGAAATATATGTTTTTCTATGAATTGTAAAAAAATACTATATTTTATAATAAATAATGTTTTTTAATTCATTTACATGACAAAATATATTTTCAAATGAACTAAAAAGAAAAAATTGTTTAAATATTTATTTATTTATCCAATTTAGATCATCTTTGTATTTTTAATTTTATATTTTAATAATAAAATATTGTACACATATTAATATTTTTTCTATTGGAAAACAATTTTTTCAACATGTCTGTTGGATTATTTTTGAATTAAATTATTACCCATGACATATTGATTATTTAAAAATAGGTTCAATATTTTTAATAATAATAATTTAGTGTATCCAATATGTGTAAGATATTTTTCCCCAAAATTAATTGTGAATACAGAAATAAACGAATTACTTCTATTATGATTACAACTTGTTTACTCAGGGGTTAAACCGGAAAAATATGTGTTAAAATAACCAAAAAACTATTCAATTAAAATTTTATAAACATATTGTTATCTCATTTCATATAGTGTTCAATAATAATCTATTTTAGTTCCATGAAACATGTTTAAAAAATTGTGAAATATTTTTCACTTAAATAATTCAAATCATGTCATCTTACATGCTTATTAAAGCATACCGCACCACTACACATCCAAAATAAATTTGATCATCGAATACATACCCAATTATATTTCATAAATTCTTCTCCACATCATATCATATTTATTTTTATTATAATGTTTCTAATTGGTATTTTTTTCTAACAAAAGGTGGTTCATTGAAGAAGATGATGTCCAAATCGGTTCAATGAAATTTGAGACAAAAAGTTATCAACACCTAGTCCCTCTTTTATTACCATGATTCAAATGTCATAATCACTATTCATGTAACATAATAAGTAATTAATGAATAAGAGATATTTTTATCTATTTCTACTAATGAATTAGATAGTGTTTTAGAGACTTAAAATGATAATAAATCCAATCTTAATCATAGAATACACTAATATTTTTAAAAGATTGTTTTACTGCCTTTTTGATGGAAACCCATTATTAAATAAATCTTTTGACAAATTTATAAGATCTATTTGACAAAATAGTCTTATTATTTATGATTGGGACATTGAAATTTACATTGGATAATTTTTTTTATTTTTCTGACAATGTTCATTTTTTAATGAATAGTGAAAAATACTGCATTTTACATCAAAACATCTTTTTCATCTAACTTAATTATATGGTTAGATTAACTTTTTAATTAATTTTAAAGTGTAAATAGATTATATTTTTACCATTTAATCAAATATTGGTCGTTGGAATTAATTTCACTTTGAAATTGGACATAAACTATTGTCAATCTTTTGATACTTATTGTTTCATAAAAACACACTATTTGCTCTGACAGCAGGAATTAGTTATTAAATTAATTATTGTAACATATATGTTTTGAATTTTTTAAAATAGACATCATTTTTGAGTTCGGAATATCAAATATATCTTAGGGTGATGTTTTGGTATTTTTTTGAAAAACTTCAATTTTTGATGAATAGTGAAACCACTAAGTGGTACTTAAAAAACTGATTTTTTCGTTTAAATGACAATTTACCACCTCTGTGTTTTGAATTTCAAAAATCAGACAAAAATGGTTGTCATTACAAAGTAAAATATGATTCAATTGGATTAAAATAATTTTTTGGTGAATAGTAACTTTTACGTTTATTAATCGCGATTAGAGGTAATTAGTGTAATTTAAGGTAAGAATAATGTTTTAATAATATATAATGACCTAGACACATGTCCTACCCTTATTAAATGTGCCATGGACGACCATGAAAATCCAAGGGTCAACTTGGGAACCCCATGGAGCCACTTTTGAAGGAAAATGACATTAATATCTTTTAATTTAATGTTAAAGTAAAAATGTGACAAACATGTGTTATTTTACTAAAACAATTTTTACATGGGGTTATACAAGTCAGAGTTTTGACTATAAATAGTAATTCGAAATCTAAAAAGATTTCCTACATCATAATATTTTCTTTTTATAATTTTTAGACATTAAATAAATTAAATTATTTATGACATCATGATGATGCATCGATTACCTCATTAATAAAGGATTTAAATAAAATGAAAATATAATGTAAAATCTATGACCTACACATGTACTAAACCTATTGGATGGGTGCCTTTAGAACCCTTATCACCTTATCATAGAATTGTATCAATGTGGGACCTTTTAAATACGAAACTCATTTTAAAATAAAGATACATTTCATTACTTTCCAAGAGTGCCCCTCCTCCCCTCTTATAAAAGGACCCACCTCTACCACTTTACCCACACTTCCAAAGCCTTTGGCTTGGCCAAAACCTTCCCATTTTGTCTCTCCACATCCCTCTATTACTCCTTGAAGCCTCACATTGGGCAGAATCCTTACCAAGGAAGCCATTGAGCTCAAACCAAAGGGAGTTACCCGATTTTAAGGTAATGCCTTCACTTGAGTCCTTTTGTTTTATTTTGCTTCTACAACCCCTAAAATCTTTTTATTCATTTATTTTGTAACAACTAGAGTATATTAAATATACTAGGATGTTGTTATAAGAAGGATTCAAGCTACACTTACACACACCTACATCTAATGGTTAAAGAACATACTGTTTCCGTGGATGGCGAATTTCTGCCTCACGAAACAATGATTGTTCAATATTCTTCTAACACCTTCAAAGGTGGCCATTTAGATGTCACAATATTTATATATGATATATAATATGTTTATGTTTTCCTTAATATTCTGTATTTTTAATTTATGTAAAACCTTTATGGCTTCCATTATGGGTATATGCGATATCTTCATTTTAGGAAGTGCGGACTACCGCCCCCTAAAAGTGATTTGATTCGTTAATACCATATGTGGTATGTATAAAGGATATATTTAATGATATTATATATGATACCATACTAGAATTAAAATACTATTATGTTTCATTATGTTTCAATTCAATTAAATATGAAATAGAAATGGAAGTAGCGTTCATGCATACGTACAGCTTACCATCTCCATGAACGGTGAATTTCATTTCTTACCTCTAAATGATATGTAATATTATAAATTCCTACACATAATAGATATATATGATATATACAATATCTACATCATAAATAAAATTATAGATATAATGGATACATGAACAACTTGTAATTATAAATGGTTTATTTTTTACTCAAGTACCAATGATCGTTAAAACGACCGTTATTAACTTAAATAATTACATAGTATTCATGACATGGAAATAAGTGATATAAAAAGAAAAATGAACATGAAAAATGTTCTTAAACAAGTAGAAAGTTACTCAAGTTTATTATTCAGGAGATTAAAGAACGATCAAGTCAAGTAAGATACGAGGTATGAGACTTCATCTCAATCTTCTTTCATTGAGGTATATTTTGTTTTATACACAATCTTCTTTTATACAGTGTATAAACCCCTTTTAATTTTACATTTATCCAAAAGGAATATGTTTTATACGAAGCATTTTACTAAATGACAAAAGGGAATGTTTTTGTCTTACGTATGCGGCGACAACAACTTCTCCACCGCCGTGACCATTATTTGAGTTTCGTCTTCCTCTATAAGTCATACCTTCTTTTTAAAAGAAAAATAAATACAATGGTTTAATTTTCTTTTACCTTGGTATTGAAAATGGTTTTCATGATGTTTTTATATCAATGTTTTGTATTGATATCTTGTGATTGAAAGGGGGAAATGTTATGTTTCCTTTATGCATATTTTATGTGATACGATTATGTTGTAGTTATTGGGCATTATTATGAAGACGGGTGGTTCCGTGATATACTAAGGGCAGATGAGACCGATATGGCTCTGCAATGCATTGGGTAACGCGAAGGGGTTAAACGTTAAGGTTTCTCCAATGTGATTTAGGGAATATACTGTGATGGGTATTCAAAACTTAACCAAGAGGGTTACTCCCTACGAAAAAATGTTATGAATGCCACAAGTTACCATTATGTATTATGATTTCTATGATTTATTGATTATTTTATGAGGTATGTTAATGTTTTTATGTTTTATGGGTAATGTATGATTTCATTCTTTTGTATATATGTACTCATGTTTCCTTTCCATACTTTTTATAACCCTTACTGAGATTTTTATGCTCATTCCCAAGTTTTTGAAATGTTTTTCATAGGTCGAGGGAAAGGTACATGATATGATGATAGTGTCAAGGAAGTGTTAAGATAGAATCCATGTTTTATTTTATATATGTTTCTGTTGATTGGAAAAATGAATACTATCTTTTATGTAACCAGTTTGTTTAATTGTGGAATGTAATGCATGATTTACGATCTAATTCTTTAAAACTCTAAACCTGAAAATATCCTCAATGTATAATCTTGTAATAACTCATGATTAAGTAAGGTTTAAGTTTGGGGCCTTGTAGTTGGTATAAGAGGTCGGTTTAGAAAAATTTAGGAGTTATAATTTTGTTAAATGATTATCCAAAAATATTTTTTATGGTCAAATTGAAATGATATAGCATTTGAATATTACAATGTTGCTTAATCTAAGACATGTTTGTTCAGAATGGTTTTCGGCAGAGGAAATAGGGAAGCAGTGCTAGGATGTCATACAGAAGGAAATAACCTTCCGAATCAGCATCCTGAGATGGTTGAAATTGGAACTGAATAGTTTTTTGTAGTAATGGCGCAGTTTACTCATGCGATAAATGGTGACGGTGTCCATGCACGAGATCAGCCAGATCAACCGCAGAGGAAAATGTCAGTGGTGGAACATTTCATGAGGAAACATCCCCCATCATTCAGAGGATAATCTAACCCTGTTCTAGCTAAAGGTTAGATTAAATCATTGGAGAAGATTTTCAATGACATGGGGTGTTCAGAAAATCAAAAGGTTAGTCTTTCTATTTACCAGTTGGAGGGTGAGGTAGATCAGCGGTGATCGATGGTTAAAAATATCAGGGACGTTGATGAGATTGATGCTCTCGACTGGGATGAATTTAAAGGTATGTTTCTTGAGATGTATTTTCCTAAGGCTGTTCGATTTTGGATGGAAATGAAATTATTGGAATTGTGGCAACAGGAAGACTCAGTGGCTGCCTATGAAAAAAGGTTCACTTGATTGGAAAGGTATGCTCCAAATTTTAGCTGATACCTTGATAGTAAAATCAATCGTTTTTACTCAGGATTAAAGCCAAAATATAGAAGGTCTTTATCTTATTGTGAGTTCAAAGTTTATGAAAATCTTGTTTGATGTACTGAGAAGGTGGAAATGTAGTTTGGTGATGATCAAGTGTTCTATAACAACCAATAGAAGAAGAGACCGAGGTGGCAGGAGAAAGGAAAGAATTCTGCAAAAAAGTCTGATTGTAAGAAAACTAAGTTTCCAGTTTGTGATAAATGTGGTAAAAGGAATGCTGGGGAATGTCTTCTAAATTCTGGAATGTGCTACCGATGTGGTAAGATGGGACATAAGGTACTTGATTGCACTGAAAAAGATCAAGGTGAAGGTAAGACCAAATTTTATTTACAGTTAGTGAAATGTTTTAAGTGCAATGAGATGGGTCACTATGCAAACAAGTGTCCGAAAAGGAGCTTGAGTGATGGGAAGCAGTTAGACTACAGGTATAAAGGGGTGGTGAAATCCTTTGCAACCACTTCAGTAGATTTCAGGCAATCAACTGAAGTTGTATTAGGTACTTTGATTGTTTTTTCAGATTATTCCAGTGTTTTGTTTAATTCGGGGTCTACACATTCTTTCATCTCTGTAAAATTTTCTAGTAAAATTGGAATACCATCTCAAGAAATGACTACTGAAATTGTGGTAAAAACACCTTGGGGAAATGTTGAGGAAAAAATAATTTATAAGAATCTTCTTATCCTTATCTGTGGATAGAACCTACTTGCAACCCTTATTGTTTTACCTCTAGTAGAGTTTGATGTCATCCTCGGTATGGATTGGCTCTCTATTTACCATGCTAAGATTGACTGTAGAGCTAATGAAGTTTTTTTTTCAGTAAGAATTTTAGTTTGTGTGCAAGAATGAACCCTTACTGTTGATAATGTATCAAGAGGCTGAGAAACTTGTAAAAGATGGAAATGAATGTTATCTTGCACATATTGTTGAAAACAAAGGAACTGTTCAGATTAATGATGTGCCAGTGGTAAATGAGTATCCTGATGTTTTTCCTGATGAGTTTCCTGGAATAATTCCAGATCAGGAAGTTGAATTTACTGTTGACTTAGTTCCTGATGTAAATCCAATTTCAAAACCCCCTTATCAAATGGCCCAAATTAAACTTATAGAGTTGAAGGAGAAATTGCATGATTTATTAGAGAAATATTTTATTCGGCCTAGCACATCACCATGGGGTGCTCCTGTTTTATTTGTTAAAAATAAATATGGTCCAATGAGACTTTGCATTGATTATAGTGCCTTGAATAACATCACTGTTAAGAACAAATATCCTTGTCCTTATATTAATGATTTGTTTGATCAGCTTCAGGGAGCTCAGTATTTTTCAAAGATTGACCTGAGATCGGGGTACCATCAGCTGAAGTTAAAGGAATAAAATGTTCCAAAGACTGCGTTTCGTACAAGATATGGCCATTATGAATTTGTAGTAATGACTTTTGGGCTAACCAATGCTGCTGTTGTATTCATGGACTTAATAAATATAATTTTCCATGAGTTCTTGTATATGTTTGTGGTGGTTTTCATTGTTGATATTTTGGTGTTTTCTAAAAGTAAAGATGAGAATGAAAGATATTTAAGGGTTATTTTTCAAACCATTGTAGTAAAGGAATTGTATGGGAAATTCAGAAAGTGTGAGTTTTTGTTGCAACAAATTTCTTTCCTTGGTCACATTTTTTCTAAAGATGGGATAACTGTTGATCTGTCAAAAACAAATGTTGCTGAAGAATGGACAAGACCCACAAATGTAACTGAGATTTGTAGATTCCTTGGTTTGGCAGGATATTACCGATGGTTTGTTATAAATTTTTCACGGTTATCTAGTCCATTGACTAAGCTAACTCGGAAGGGTGTTAAGTTTATGTGGACAAAAGAATGTGATGATTGTTTTCATGAATTGAAAATAAGATTGGTAAATGCTCCAGTTTTGGTACTACCTTCCAGAAATGGTGAGTTTGTTATCTACAGTGATTCTTCATTGAAAGGACTTGGTTGTGTCCTAATGCATAATGATCAGATAATTTTTTATACTTCAAGACAGTTGAAAACTCAGAAGATAATTTACCCTACACGTGATTTGGAATTAGCTGCAGTTGTTTTTTTCTTTAAAAATTTGGACGCATCATTTGTATGGAGTAAAGTGTGAAATATATACCGATCAAAAATGTTTAAAGTATATATTCACTCAAAAATAATTGAACATGAGATAGAGGAGATGTCTAGAATTAATCAAGGATTATGATTTTACAATTCATTACCATCTGGGAAAAGAAAATAAAGTGGCCGATTCTTTGAGTCGAAAAAGTAATGCTTCATTAACATTGTTGCGTTTGGAACGTGATCCTTTGGTTAAGGATTTGATTAACTTTGGCATAGAAGTTGTTGGTGCAGGATATTCTTCTATTTTGTTTCAGGTATTAGTGAAATCATCTCTATCAGAAAGAATCAAGCAAGCACTGAAGAAAAACAGTGAGTTGTAGGAAAAGGTAGAACTGGTTCAGAAAGGTAAGTTTCATGAATTCAACATTGATAATGATTGTGTTTTGAGATTTGGGAAGAGATTGTGTGTGCCTTGTGATTCAAAGTTGAAGAGAGAGTTGTTATGTGAAGTTCATAGTTCTCCGTTTTCATTTCATCCTGGCAGTACTAAGATGTACAGAGATCTGTGGGAGTATTACTGGTGGGATGGAATGAAAAGGGATATTGCTGATTTTACTTTGAAGTGTTTGTCTTTTCAATAAGTTAAAGCAGAGTGGAAGTTACTGAAAGGGATGCTTCAGCCTTTACCAGTTCAAGAGTGGAAATGGGAGAATATATCTGTGGACTTTGTTGTGGGATTACCGAAGACATCTCGAGGTAATAATGCAATCCGGGTTATTGTTGATCGCTTGACTAAATCTTATCATTTCCTTACTATACAAGATACTTTTTCCCTAGATCAACATTCCAGTTTGTATCTTAAAGAGATAGTCAGGTTACATGGAGTTCCTTTCTCCATTGTGTCTGATCGAGATCCCAAGTTTACTTCTAACTTTTAGAAAGGCCTTCAGAAGTCATTGGGTACTAAATTAAATTTTAGTAAATCTTTTCATCCTCAATCAGATGGGCAGTCAGAACGAACAATTCAAATTTTGGAGGATATGATACATGCTTGTTCGATGGATTATCAGGGAAGTTGGGACCAACATCTTTCATTGGTTGAGTTTTCTTATAATAACAGTTTTCATTCTAGTATATAGATGTAACCATTTGAAGAGTTATATGGGAAGCGGTGTCGAACTAAAGCTTTCTGGGATGAAGTGGCTGAAAAGAAGTTGATGAGACCAGAATTGGTAGAAGAGTTGGCAGAAAATGATTAACTGATATAGAAACACATGATAATAGCTCAGAGCAGGCAGAAGAGTTATGCTGACAACAGGAGGAAGGATCTCTCTTTTGAGGTAGGTGATCGTGTATTTCTCAAAGTCTCACCATGGAAAAGTGTGATGCGCTTTGGTAAGAAAGGAAATCTGAGTCCAAGGTTCATTGGACCATATGAAATTATGGATAGAGATGGATCAGTTGATTACCGAGTGGCTTCACCTCCCAGTTTATCTCAGGTACACAATGTTTTTCATGTTTCGATGTTGAGAAAGTATATGCCAGATCCATCTCATGTTTTGAGTCTAGAGGTAGTTCAGTTGGAAGTGAATCTATCTTATGAGAAACAATCAGTATAGATTCATGACCACATGGATCAAGTGTTACGGAATAGGGTGATTTATTAGGTAAAGGTTTTGTGGAAAACCACATGATTTAAGAGCCAACATGGGAATCTGAAAATTCTATGAGGGATAAATACCCCCACTTATTTTGATAAGTGAATAAATTGTGGGGACACAATTTTATAAAGTGGGGAAGGATGTAACAACCCGTGTAATTAATGAATAATAGATATTTTTATCTATGTCTACTAATGAATTAGATAGTGTTTTAGAGGCTTAAAATTAGAATAAATCCAATCTTAAGCATGGAATACACTAATATTTTTAAAAGACTATTTTACTGCCTTTTTGATGAAAAACCATTATTAAATAAATCATTTGACAATTTTATAAGCTATATTTGTCAAAATAAACTTAATATTTATTATTTGGACACTGAAATTTACATTGGATAATTTATTTGGTATTTTTCTGACAATGTTCAGTTTTTAATGAATAGTGAAAAATACTGCATTTTACATCAAAAATTCTTTTTCATCTAATTTAATTATATGGTTATATTATCTTTTTAATTAATTTTAATGTTTAAATATAATGTATTTTTACTATTTAATCAAATAGTTGTCGTTGGAATTAATTTCACATTGAAATTGGACTTAAACTAGTGTCAATCTTTTGATACTTACTGTTTCATAAAAACACGCTATTTGCTCTGACAGCAAGAATTAATTATTAAATTAATTAATGTAACATATATGCTTTTAATTTTTTAAAATAGAAATTATTTTTTAATTCGGAATATCAAATATATCTTAGAGTGATGTTTTGGTATTTTTCTGAAAAACTTAAATTTTTGATGAATAGTGAAACCACTAAGTGGTACTTAAAAAACTGATTTTTCGTTTAAATAAAATTTTACCACCTCTGTGTTTTGAATTTTAAAAATCTTACATACATGGTTGTCATTAAGAAGTAAAATGTGGTTAAATGGGAATAAAATAATTTTTTCGTGAATAGTAACATTTAAGTTCATTAATCGCGATTAGAGGTAATTAGTGTAATTTAAGGTAAGAATAATGTTTTAATAAAATAAAATGACCTAGACACATGTCCTACCCTTATTTGATGTGTCATGGCCGACCAATAAAATCCATGGGTAAACTTGGGGACCCCATGGAGCCACATTGGAAGGAAAATGACATTAATATCTTTTAATTTAATGGTAAAGTAAAAATGACACAAACACGAGTAATTTTACTAAAACAATTTTTACATGGGGTTATACAAGTCAGAATTTTGACTATAAATAGTAATTGGAAATATTAAAAGATTTCATACATCATAGTATATGTTTTATAGTTTTTAGACATTAAATAAATTAAATTATTTATGACATCACGATGATGCATCGATTACCTCATTAATAAAGGATTTAAATAAAATGAAAAGATATTGTAAAATCTATGACCTACACATATCTAAAACCAATTTCATGGGTGGATTTAGAACCCTTATCACCTTATCCTAGAAGTATATCAATGTGGGACCTTTTAAATCCGAAACACATTTTAAAATAAAGTAACATTTCTTTACATTCCAAGAGTGCCCCTCCTCTCCTCTTATAAGTGGACCCCACCTCTACCTCTTTTCCCACACATAAAAAGCCTTTTTCTCGGCCAACCACTGCCCATTTTGTCTCTCCACATCCCTCTCTTACTCCTTGAAGCCTAACATTGGGCAGAAGTCTTCCCAAGGAAGCCTTTGAGCTCAAACCAAAGGGAGTTACCCGATTTTAAGATAATGTCTTCACTTGAGTCCTTTTGTTTTATATTGCTACTCCAACCCCTTAAATATTTTTATTCATTTATTTTGTAACAACTCCAGTATCTTCAATATACTAGTATTTTGTTATAAGAATTATTCGAGCTACACTTACACACCCCTACATCAAATGGTTAAAGAACATACTGCTTCCGTGGATGGTGAATTTCTGCCTCAGGAAATGATGATTGTTCAATATTATTCTAACACATTCAAAGGTGGCCATTAAGATGTCACTATATCTATATATGATATATAATATGTTTTTGTTTTCCTTAAGCTTCTTTATTTTTCATTTATGGCAAACCATTATGGCTTCCATTATGGGTATACACGATATCTTCATTTTAGGAAGTGCGGACAACCGCCACCTCAAAGTGATTTTATTCGTTAATACCATATGCGGTACGTATAAAGGATATATTTAATGATATTATATATGATACCATACTTGAATTAAAATAATATTATTTATCATTATGTTTTAATACCATTAAGTATGAAATATAAATGGAAGTAGCGTTCATGCGTACGTACGGCTTATCGTCTCCATGAATGGTGCATTTCATTTCTTACCTCTAAATGTTATGTAATATTATAAATTCATGAATGTACTGGATATATATGATATATATGATATCCACATCATGAATAAAATTCTGGATTCAATGGATACATGAACAACTTGTAATTATTAATGGTTTATTTTTTACTCAAGTACCAATGATCGTTAAAACGACCGTTATTAACTTAAATAATTACATAGTGTTCATGACATGGAAATAAGTGATATAAAAAGAATAATGAACTTGAAAAAGGTTCGTAAACTAGTAGAAATTAAATCAAGTTTATTATTTAGGAGATTTAAGAACGATCATTTCAAGTCTGATGCGAGGTATGGGACTTCTTCTCAATCTTCTTTCATTGAGGCATATTTTGTTTTATACGCAGCCTTCTTTTATACGGTGTATAAACCCCTTTGAATTTTACGTTTATCCAAAAGGAATATTTTTTAAACGAAGTGTTTTACTAAATGAAAAAAGTGAATGTTTTTTTCGTACGTATGTGGAAACAACGACTTCTCAGCCGATGTGACCATTATTTGAGTTTCAGCTTCCTGTAGAAGACATACCATCTTTTTAAAAGCAAAAGAAAAAAAAATACCATGATTTACTTTTCTTTTATTTTGTTATTGAAAATGGTTTTCATAATGTTTTTATATCAATGTGTTGTATTGATATCTTATGATTGAAAGGTGGAAATGTTATATTTCCTTTATTCATGTTTTATATGATACGATTATGTTGTGGTTCTTGGGAATTATTATGAAGACGGGTGGTTCTGTGATAAACTAAGGGCAGGTGAGCCCGATATAGCTCTCTAATGTATTGGGTAACATGAAGTGGTTAAACATTATGGTTTCTCCAAAAAGATTTAGGGAATATACTGTGATGGGTATTCCAAACGTAACCAAGAGGGTTCTCTGTACATAAGAATGTAATGAATGCCTCATGTTACCTTTATGTCTTATGATTTATATGATTTATTCATGATATTATGAGGTATGTTAAAGTTATTCTGTTTTATGGGTAATGTATGATTTCATTCTTATGTATATATGTACTCATGATTCCTTTACATACTTTTTATATCCCTTACTGAGCATTTTATGCTCATCCCATGTTTTTGAAATGTTTTTCACAGGTCAAGGGAAAGGTACGTGATATGATGATATTGTCAAGGAAGTGTCAAGAATGAATCCATGTTTTATTTTAAATATGTTTCCGTTGATGGGAAAAATGAATAATATCTTTTATGAAACCACTTTGTATAAATGTGGAATGTAATGCATGTTTTAAGATATAATTCTCTAAAACTCTAAACCTGAAAAGATTTTCAATGTGTAATCTTGTAATAACTCAAGATTAAGTAAGGTTTAAGGCTTGGGCATTATAATATTTTTCTTATTTATGGTCCATAAAATATCCATTTAACAATTTATATCATGAATCCCCTAATTTCTTGGATATTTTATGTTCCATTTGAAACAAATTTAGTGACAATTATGATTAAATAGTTACCAATATGGTAATGGTGATGTGATACAATATCATTTCTTAGCCTTATTTTTTATTATAATTCATAAAATGATGTATATTTATGATATATAAATATATAAAATTCATTAGGTATTTTCATTTCCTCTTTTTATTTCATGAGATTTGTTGTTTACTATTCATTTTCTTACAATTATGAACTCAATAGTCCACAAAAACCAATTTTAGGAAAATTGATTACCTTTCCCTCTTCATTGGGAAATCCATTTCTTCCATGTTCTTGTTTTTTAAAAAACATTTCTATGATTTTTTAACATTCTAAATTTATTTTTATATCCATTTTTATCTATGTTCTAAATTTAACAACATCGTTTTAATAGAATCTTTTTATAATATTCAGAATTCGTAAATTTTGACATTTATCCGAAATGTGAAAGGAATATTTGGTTTAACATACACAACATGAAAAATTATTTAAACAATCTTTATCAAAAAAATGTTTTAATGGATATATTATTTATTAAATTCGACTCATTCAAAAATAAATTATTTACATAATGTTATTAGATATTATTCATGTGATTTTTTAAATTATTTTATATATAAGATTACATCCATTGATGTTACTGACACAATAATTGGGATATAACACAATTATCATATACATATTATTTCTATGGATGTTTAATTATTATGATGATAAAATTTTTATGAAACCCATTTCATTTCATGAACTCTGATATGATGAATGTTGTATGATATTGTGGAGAAATTATTTATTGTATACATTATTTGAAATTGGATAAATTATATCCCTGTATGATTGTAATATTAATACCAAAAATGGTGGTTATGATATATCCATGGATGGTGGTTAAATATTAACCAATGATTGTTTTCACATTATAAATAAGAATTGGTGGGACTTATATATCCCTTAAACTAATTGAGTAGTGATTTATATCACAAGAGATAAAAAGAACTATAATGGTGAGTAATCCCAATTCATTAACAATATTTTTTCTTCTATAGTGTTATTGGGGTTAAACCTTGAGAACTTGAATGGTTTGGGGAGTGAAATCATTCTACAAATAATTATTTAAATAATTGTTTATAAATATGGAAATAATTTTAAATGAGTATTTATATACCATAATTTCATGCCTTATAAAAATGTAATGCATTCATATCATATGTTTATTGATTACATTATTATCCTTGTCATATTAACTAGTATGATTTATTTTATAACTCATTCATATAATATATTATATGCATATTATGGTTTGTACAAGTTATTATCTTGTTTTTAAACAATCAATATCATGTTATATTAATATATCTCATGTTTTCCATTACAGAGCATATGAACTCGCCCATTCATATGTACCTTTTACCCATGTTTTGATGAATGGTATAATGTATGATATCTCAAATAAGGTAACAATTTATAATGATATTAGGTGTATATGATGTAGTTAGACTCTAATCTAGTAGATTATTTACACATGAATACAAATGCACAAGAAAAAATTATTTATTCTTTGGTCCATTATGTTATATAATTATTATTCATCCAAATATATATGATATATATGTACGAGTAATTTGGGGCATTGAAAAGAGAGAAACATAGATATAAACCTCAACATTTATGGCCTATAGAACTTATGTCGATGGTAAAGTTACATATTTTACATACATGTATATACTATCATTGGGGATGTATCTATATCTTTGAAAACCTCATATCAAATCATAATTGGATCCAAATTTCATCCTTCAAAAATAATTATAAACTCTCCATAATAAAAAAATCATTATTAGAATTTATAATGGATATCTATTTATGAATTATATTAAAATTATTTTCTACATGTTATTCCTCCCTCACAATATTCATAAGTTAATGGATGGAAACTAGTGAATAGAGATAAGATGAGTTTTCCTCATATATCAGAAAATCATCGATGAGGATAACTGTTTCAATTCTGTACCCAAAAATATTGCACACTATATCCTTCTAAGATCATGTTCTACCATTTCCCTTTCTCAATAGAATAGAATAACAGAAAATAATAATCTTTGAGGAACTCTAGATAACTCCACTCTCTCAATTTATGATACTTTTTACATTATATTGAAAACACTCTTGTAGACCGAGTACATGTTAAAAAAATCACTAATAAATCTTAACACCCAAATCATTAAATTTATGACCACAATTAAGAGCTCAATATTATGGGTCCCATATTACTCCTCATGGTTCCTCAGTTGTATGGATTAATAGTTTATCAGCACTTGTTTATAAATCAATTTATATACAATTCCAATTCTAGTGGAATTTCATAACACAACATAATATGTAACCACCATTGTAATTCTCTATGTGGTGGAGCTCATTAACTATGTACCAAAATCATGAGAAAACAATATGATCATCTATTTCTACAGAAATGTATTCTTGTTTTGGTTCAAAGAAATCATGGGTGGTGACATACTAGAATAATTGCAATAGAATATCCTTTTTATGTTTATATATCAAGGACTCTATGATCATATGACACACTCTTGGGTGGCTCCCATGCGGGTGATTACTCAACATTTTTCAGGTCCATTATTATAACCTCTATTATGATATAATATCCTAGGAAATTAATTACTCAAAATTATAATTAAAATTTAAAAAAAAATTAAAAACTAAAAAAAAATGATTCAGAGATATTTTGACCAAAATTATCCTAAAAAACTTTTATGATCCTCTTTAGGCACAAAGTATCCCAAGATATAATCAATGAAGTATACAATGAGGTTTTTTAATAAAAGATAAACGATCTATTTCATGACTACCATGAACAATTCCTTGGTTCTCTTCATGATTAATGGAATCACCGTGTACTCATTATGATTAATATGTTAGTAGATTGTTTTCTTCTTAATTTCATTATCCAAAACTCAGAGAATGTGAGTACCATACCTTAAATCCACCATTGAGTATATCTGTTACCACATTATCTCTTCAAAGGGAATGTTAATTAATGGTAGAAGTCAACATTATTTATTTTAACAAGATTTAAGTGATGATAATAAAATAATAACAACTCGATCATATCACTATTCATCGTGATCAATTCTGGAGCATCCAAAGAAGAATGTTGGGTGAAAATTACATTCACTTTAAAATCCTCCCACTATACCATCAACTCTTAGAGATATATGGTAGTAGTCTGATATGATATCGTAGATATATAGGTAGTCTTGTGTTGAATGTTAATGAATAATTTGATCTATTTGTGTGTATGTAATCTAGGAATGTCCCTAGGGAATACATCCTCATAATTTCTAACTAAAATAAATGGTCTTGAAAGTTAATATAATAAAATTTTACAAGGTTATTACCATTAAAATAATTATTACATGGTTGTATCCTCTTATGAATAATCTCATCCTACTATTATTACATTTCCCTTCTCACCTATGAATGAAAAAATCATCCCATTAATGATGACACTTCACCCTCTACTTAAATGATTCAATTGATATATGAGAAGTAATTATAAATTCTATACATATAATGATGCAATGAGGATTCATAAATTTATATCGAATATCTAAAAAAATTTAGTCCTTTAAGATTCTAGTAACATTGTTAGTAGAAATGATCAATCATTTATTCTCATAAAGTAGGTGTCTCCAACTATATTTTTTGTTCAAAATTGTCATTAAAAATATATAAAACTAGAAAAACAGTTTTGTAAAGAAACAAGTGGATAATTATTATTTTATTTAGTATTGAAAATAAATTACATAGGACACAAACGTTATATTGATCAATCCATAGTGACTCTATGTAAAAATAATACATGTTCTTAAAATACTATATCTCTAAATACCCGCACCCTAAGCCATGTGTCGACCAAATGGGGGTGGTCATTGCAGGAAATCAAATCACCATCCACCTCATGTTTCTCGATCAAAACTACTATGAAATTAACCATTAATATTTTGCCCAAACTCTAGAAACATCATCTTCATATACGTTCCATCTACTATCTCCTCTTCATCTGTATGAAAGTTGAAGAAATCATTCCTAAGAAGTCCCAAACATTCGTAAGAGTAGCTCAACTATTCTCCATTTTTCTGGATCATCCCAAAAATAAATGAAATAGTGACAAAAAACATTGAGATTGAATCCATAAATTACCATCATACATGGATCCTTAATTCTAATTTTATATTCCTATGTTTAAGGTATCAACATATAGGATCCAAATACTAGCACCCACTCAAATTTGAGGCTCTTTGAAGAAACTCTCCACCACCATGTCAGGATCAATGCCCAATTTATTTATATCTATGAAATTAGATATCATCCAAGACATGGTATCTAAGTGAGTATAACACTAAATGGTTCATGATTGAAATAATTCGTCTGGAACTATATCATTGGAGTGTCTCTTGATGATTCTCAAACATAAACCATACTCACCCTCAATTAAAATATATTGTAACATATTTGTAAGGCCGAAATTATATAGGAATTTTAATTTTGATTTGTTAAAATATTGTTTAAATAAATTATTTGACTACTTTCGAAAGATAAATCAATCAACATGTGTTTGAGTAACTAGACCATACCATCGTCCTATTTCACAATGTGAAAACTCACCAATAAAAGAGTGATATAATATAAATGGGTTATAAAGTGTTGGTAATCCCATTTGAATATCTTTAGATGGTTCCTTAAAGGATGAGTGTCTGGATCAACCCCAAAACCAACAGATTTATACATCTAAAATTCAGGATGAGTTCTTCGTATATATATATATAATCTAATATTACTACTAGGGAAACATTTATCATGAGCGGTTGTGGTAAGAATAGAAAACCAAATAGAGTTACCATATCATATATAGGTTCCCATACAGAAGCCTCATCACTAGGATGATAATTCATACAATCATGCATCAGAAGCCTATTTTGATTTTATCAGCGACGCAACTTGAAAAATTCATGATATTCTACAATCAATGTAGATATATATGATGTTAACTCATGAATGTTATGCAAACCTCATATCATCTCAATATAATTCATGTACATTTCTTCATTCAAAATACCACATATAAGTACCAATTTATCATTTATGTTATCAATGTAATGATAAATTGATAATTCCACTAATACAACATCATGAGGACAGCAATCATAAGATCACAAATCAAGAGAATTTATCAACACAAATCAATTTCCTAAAGAAAACATCATATCAGGACAATCACCCAACAAAGAACCCACAATGACCACTTTTAATACCACTCTTTCACAGAATTATCCACTAGTTTATTAATTGATTGTAGTAAGATTAGTTTAAAATGCAGACAACTATTCTAATAGTCTATGGACTGGGGACATGATATTAGTATGAACATAATACATTGATGATGCCTCAACCTAATGTACTTGTAAAGAACTTAAAATTTCCATACCCAAGTATATTGTGGAAATATAAGTTAAAAATGATACTAAAATGCATAAAACAATTATATCAAAAATCCTTGTATGACATGTGAATGAGATATCATAAATGGAAAAATTAAATACCACTAAAATTATAAGATACAAAAACTATCAAAAAAGGAATGGAATGATTTGAATGCACTCTTGGAAGAAACCATATTCAATCTAGATCAACGATGATCTCCCATCTCCATGTCCTAAAAGGACTCAACAATAAATAATTTCATCTATATAATTTTTAACATATATATAAAGATCCTATATATGGTGGTGTATATAAACACCCACACCCTGTAAGATACCCCAAAATCCCCAAATATAAAACACAATAATTTTAGTGATTTAATTGTAAAAAATAATGTTTAATGATAATATGGTTCCTAAAAATAAAAAGACATATATCCCCAAGATTAAAACCAATTCTCATGGAGTAGTTAGAACCAAAATACATCCAAGGATCTACTCATTGTATCAAGGTAACTCTCATCAATCAAAAGACACTAAACAAGTATTTTTAACACTAATTGTTCCCATTTTGGTTTCCATGATAAAAAATATTTTTCAAGAATAAGTACATATTTATTCTATAAAGATATCCTTAAACATATAAGGGATTTAATCTAGGGATTATATGTGGTTCCTCAACCTACCCCAATTAATACTTCTAGTATGGGTATAAAACACCTTTATTGTCAATAATATGATTAATAACAAATCATTACTACCAAATTATAGATTATCACACCTAGAACCATATAATAGTATTATTGATTATATTTGAGAATTATCCAATAGATGGGACCACATACTATGAGCACGATGTGATTCCTTATAGTATACACGTAGGTATAGAAAAATGGAATTGAAAATGAAAATACATCTATTATATAAATATAACAGGTGCCTCAACAAGCCTTTGAAAAATATCACAACATGTATTAGATATCAATAGTGTGTATTTGCTGACAAGATCATTCCATTGTCTTCTAGATCATGTATGTTTTCTTTATCGCACTCCCATGTGCTCAGTCTGTTTGAATATAAATTTTACATTTTTTGGTTTCCATGTAAATATTTGAGTACTATAAAAATATATGTTCATTCATACCATATCCCTCCCTCTGTACATGAGACTATTAAATTTAAAATAGTCGAGCCCTTGATCATTCCCATTACTATAACCATGTACTGTTATGGTACACACTGATTCTCTAAACTTCAATTACATAGCACATGGTAGGGACCCATGACATCCCATAATTTACTATGAACAAAAAAAAGATTTTTTGTAATTGTAAATACATAACATGTGTTCTTTTTATGTAGACACCACACATATTAGGTGTTTCCAGAAATCCTTCTAGATCCCACATTCAATTTTCATGACCACTGATGATCAATCAACATAATGTTCTAGGAAACTCAGATCTAGGTCTAACCACCTCCTAGTCATCACCACTAGCATAATTCCAAACACCCAATTTCTCATGAAATTCCACTGTTTGAACCAAATTTCCACAATAAGAGAATATGTATAAATAAAATTCAATACAGACTTATGATATTCTATCATTATTTTCCCAAATTTATCTTACTTCCATTCCTAAATTTAATACATAAAAAACAATACATTACTCTAAATAATATTTTTTAATAATCTATTTCATAGTATTAGTTAAAACATGGGCCATATAAAATATTAATGATGAATAGAAAAATGACATGGGATAAAAAAAATATTGCAAGGAATGACCCTCAACCATTTTTTAGGTTATCCTCAACCAATTTATTGTGAAAACATTACCATGGAGAATTATTAATTTTTAACAAAAAAATATAATTAATTCATCTTCTATATTGAAAAATAAATGGTGGACCTAAAAAATAATTTTTTAATCGATATGTTTGTGTTTGACATTGAATAATAAAAACAAGGATAAATAAATTTAAAAAATTACCTTTCATTAAAACTAATTTACCTTATCATCATTGGTGATATCTAAATATTTCAATGCATAATATTTTTCAACCAATTATAAATTTTTTCATAAAAATATCCCATCCAATGGATCTTCTAGAATCCCTAGGTTATATGGATAACCATAGGTTATTTTAGTAATATGGTTTATAGAGTGGAGGTTTTAAAATAGTGAAGTTAATAATTATGTATTAAGTAAAAAAAATATTTCAATATTATGCTACCCCTAAACACATTTAAACCAAATATATAATGTATAAAAATATTATATCATGCATCGAGTAAATCCCACAATGCTTATTTAATGGTGGTCCTAAATTTCCAGTTTGAGACTATATTTTGGATCCATTCCTTAATTTCCAAAAATCTATACATGGATTATATAACATATAAAATAGTTTTATTATATTAACACTGAGGCTCCAAGGGAAATGGAATCCATTGATTAATCTTCTCAAAGAATCAAAAAAGTTCATTAGAATATTATAAATACATTCGAAGATACAATATTAATCGTAGTTTGATTCTGATGGAATAAAAGATAATTTCCCTTCACATGGGATCATTAGTTTTCTTATTAGAGGGAATTTTTTTATTATATATTTTTTTGAGTAATTTTGATTTGTTTGCTATTATAGACAACAAAAAATCGGTGAAAAAAAAGGTGGATATCCAATTCACTTTCTAAATTCAATATATATTTAATGATATCATGCTTCCAAAAATTTAATTAATATTTATAGATGTTAGTCCTTATAAATGAATTATTTTTTCTCATGCTAATGAAGGAAATGTTTTTTCGATGGCAGTGGCGATGACCCCTCCTCCTCGGGCTCGCAATGTGATGCCCTAGCTTCCATGGCAGTGGCGACGACCCCTCCTCCTCAGGGGGAGGGGCAGGATCTTTCGCATGGGGTTTCAGTACCCAAGAGGCGTTCTTTCCTCCCTAGCATTATGGTCGCTCTAATGGTCCTAGGAGTCTGTAATGGTCATATAGTCGTTGAGGTTTCTTCCAAGGAATTCTATGAAGCTTCTTGGCTTATTTCCACAGCCCTGGTCGCAATGTTTGATCGTCGTAGGCCTACAGTTGAGGTGTTCGATAGGTGTGTGAATCAGGAATGGGGTTTAGGTCATCGTGTGGTTTTTGGGCTCCTTGGGCCGTGCAAATTTCTTATTTGTGTCGCTGATGAAGATGACTTGGCTATTTCCTTGTCACATGCAAGCAGATCCGTTAGAGGGATTCCGTTTAATCTACATCGTTGGACGTTTGATTTGCACATGAATCGCGATTCTTCATTTTTGGCAATCTGGATCCAGCTTCTGGGGTTACCGCTTCCCTTTAAGAATCTAGCTCTCCTTCGTTCAATAGGTAATTCCTTGGTCCGTTTCCTTTGTGTGGATTGGAAAACTGATTCTATGGTGCACCCTGTCATTGTACGCATTTGTGTTTAAATGAATCTCTCCCAACCTCCTCCTGAGAAGGATTGGATCATGATTTAGGGGAAATACAGGTACGTGCAATGTATTTTCTATGAATCATGGTCTTCGTTCTATTATTCCTGCCATAGATAGGGCCATTGTTTTGATAAGTGTCACAAAATTTCTTCGGCGGTTTTGGATGACACTTCATCGGCAGATAAGAATGATTCAGATCAGGTTGAGGGAGATGGTATAAGGCCCCATCATTAAACCTTACTTAATCATGAGTTATTACAATATTATACATTGAGGATCTTTTCAGTTTTAGGGTTTTAGAGAATTATATCATAAAATTTTCATTACATTCCACATTTAAACAAATTGGTAACATAAATGATAGTATAAATTATTCCCATAAATGGAAACATATTTAAAATAAAACATGGATTCTTTATTGACACTTCCTTGACACTATCATCATATCAAATACCCTTCCCTTGACCTGTGAAAAACTTTCCAAAAACATGGGATGAGCATAAAAAGCTCAGTAAGGGATATAAAAATATGGAAAGGAAACATGAGTACATGTATACATAAGAATGAAATCATACATTACACATAAAACATAATCACTTTAACATTCCTCATTAAATCATGAATAAATCATAGAAATCATAAGACATAATGGTAACTTCAGGCATTTATAAAATTTTTACGTAGGGAGTAACCCACTTGGTTACATTTGGAATATCCATCATATTATATTCCCTAAATCTCTTCGGAGAAACCTTAACGTTTAACCCCTTCGTGTTACCTAGTGAATTGGAGAGATATATCGGGCTCACCTGCCCTTAGTTTATCACGGAACCACCCATCTTCATAATAATGCCCAAGAACCTCAACATAATCGTATCACATAAAACATGCATAAAAGAAACATAACATTTCCACCTTTCAATCACAACATATCAATACAACACATTGATATATAAACATTATGAAAACCATTTTCAAAAACAAAATAAAAGAAAATTAAAACATGGTATTTATTTTTCTTTTAAAAAAAGGGAATGACTTGTAGAGGAAGCCGAAACTCAAATAAAGGTCACGGTTGTGGAGAAGTCATTGTCGCCGCATACGTACGACAAAAACATTCCCTTTTGTCGTTTAGTAAATGCATTGTATATAAAAGATTCATTTTCAATAAACGTAAAAGTCAAAGGGTTTTATACACCGTATAAAAGAAGGTTATGTATAAAACAAAATATGGCTCAATGAATGGAGATTGAGATGAAGTCCCATACAAAGACGGTATCCTTGGATTAAGGATAAATCAATTAAATAATTATGTCTCACAAACAAATAAACCAAATATAAGTGGATATTAAGTGTAAAACAATAATAGGTTATTCACATATATTCATAGAACGTCATATTCAAGGAGTACAAGTTTATCCCAATGAATCAAAATTGGGATAAGAAGTTGCATGCAAACATTTGACAGCCTAACGACGTCACTACAAAATTCAGAAAATGAGTTGATGAGAGATAAAAAGGGAATCTCGTCACTTGGAAATAAAATTTAAATCACTAAGGATATAGAATAACATATCCCAACATAATTTTATGTGAATTATAAGACATAACAATATATGTCTTTTAAAAAGAGGAGGGTGAAAGGTTCCTTTACCGAGATGGGTATCTTTCGAAACATACATCCCGTGAAAGAAGGACAACACAAAATTGATGTAAATACTCATAAATGAAAGTATATTACACAATGAGTAAAATAATGGGCAGTATAGACACCACTCAAAGGAAGTTGTGTCAAATGTATCATAAAACTCACGGGAATAAAATTGAGATGAAAAATCCCTTAGGAAAACTCGACAGCCTAACGACGCCACATAAAACTTACAAAAATGGATTGATGAGATAAAATAGGGTCTATTATCATATTATAATAATGTATTAATCAAGAGTAATATAAAATAACATCCCCCAACATAAAAAATATGATCTTAAAAGAAGTGACATAAATTAGAGTACTTAAAAAGAATGAGAGAGGTTAGATCTCTTACGAAAATTCTGCAGCCTAACGGCGCCACTCAAAACATCCAAAATGGATTAATGAGAGAAAATAGGGTCTCTAATCATATGAAAAAAATTATAGTAATAGTAATATAAAAGAACATCCCAATCACAAGTAAGATTATCTTAAAAGGAAATACATAAAAGTGTGTACTTAAAAAAAAGAGAGGAGTAGGATCCCTTACTTCGGGTCCGACTTGACTCGATCGTTCTTTAACATCCTGAATAATAAACTTGAGTTAATTTAAAATTTATTAAGAACCTTTTCAAGTTTATTATTCCTTTTATATCACTTATTTCCATGTTATAAATATTATGTAACCATTTATGTTAATAATGATTATTTTGTCGATATTTGGTTCTTAAGTCGAAAGTGGACTTCTTACAATTACATGTTGTTCGTGTGGTCAAAGTTTCATTTTATCCAGAATGATATTCATGATTTGGATATCATATATATCATATATATCCAGAATATAAATGTATTTATAATATTACACAATAATTTAGAGGTAAGAAATGAAATGCACCGTTCATGGAGACGGTAAGCTGTACGTACGCATGAACGCAACTTTCGTTTCTATGTCATATTAATGAAATTAAAGCTAAATGATAGGTATGTATATGTTAATTACATAATTATATTCATCATTTATATGTAACATAGATCATATATAATTACTTTAAATACATCCTTTATAGATCCCACATATGGCATTAACGAATCAAATGACTTTGAGGGGGCGGTAGTCCGCACTTCCTAAAAAGAAATTATCGTGTTTATCAACAATGGAAACCATAAAGGTATGCCAAAAAACAAAAATACCGAAGCTTAAGTAATACATAAACATATTATATATCATATATAAATATATTGACATCTTAATGGCCACCTTTTAAGGTGTTATTAGAGTGTTGATCAATCATCGTTTCGTGAGGCAGAAATTCGCCATCCACAGAAACAGTATGTTCGTTAAACATTTGATGTAGGTGTGTGTAAGTGTAGCACTAATTATTCTTATAACAACATCCTAGAATATTTAAGATACTGTATATGTTACAAAATAAATGAATAAAAAGAGTTTAGGGGGTTAGAGAAGCAAAATAAAACAAAAGAACACAAGTGAAGACATTACCTTAAAATCGGGTAACCCTTTTTGATTTGAGCTCAAAGGCTTCCTTGGGAAGACTTCTGCCCAAATTGAGGATTCTAGGAGTAAGATAGGGATGTGTATAGGCAATAGTATCATGGGCCCTCCGAGCCAAATGCTTTGAAAGTGTGGGTAAGGAGGTAGAGGTGGGGGAATTTTATAAGAGGAGAGGAGGGGCACTCATGGAATGTAAAGAAATGTTCCCTTATTTGAAACTTTGATTCGGATTTAAAAGGACCCACATCGATATAATTCTAGGATAAGGAGATAAGGTTTCTAAATCCACTAATACAATAGGTTTTGGACATGTGTAGGTCATAGTTTTTACATTATCTTTTCATTTTATTTAAATCCTTTATTAATGAGAGAATCGCTACATCATTATGATGTCATAAATTATTTTATTTATTTAATGTCTAAAAATTATAAAAACACTATAATGATGTAGGAAATATTTTTATCTTTCCAATTACTATTTCTAGTCAAAAATCAGACTTGTATATCCCCATTTAAAAATTGTTTTAGTAAAACAACTCAGGTTTGTGTCATTTTTACTTTTACATTAAATAAAAAGTTATTTATGTCAGTTCCCAACCAATGTGGCTCCATGGGGTCCCCAAGAAGACCCATGGATTGTCTTGGTCGGAAAAGACACATCCAATAAGGATAGGTCATGTGTCAAGCTCATGTCATATTATTAAAACATTATTTGTACTTTAAACTACACTAATTACCTATAATCGCGATTAAAAACTTAAAAGTTACTATTCACCAAAAAAGTTATTTTAATTCCATTGAAAAAAATTTTACTTCTTAATTACAACCATGTATGTCGGAGTTTTGAAATTCAAAACACAGTGGTGGAAAATTTTCATTTAAACGAAAAAATCAGTTTCTTTAACTACCACTTAGTGGTTTCACTATTAATCAAAAATTGAAGTTTTTTTAGAAAAATACCAAAAATTCCCCCTAATCTATATTTGATATTATGAATTAAAAAATGAATTCTAATTTACAAAATTTAAAACATATAATTTTCATTAATTTATTTAATAATTAATTCCCTCTTTCAAAACAAATAGCGTGTTTTTAAGAAACAATAAGTATCAAAAGATTGACTCTAGTTTAAGTCAAATTTCAAGATGAAATTAATTCCAACAACCACTATTGGATTAAATGGTAAAAATATATTCTAATTTAACATTAAAAACAATTCAAAAGATAATCTAATAAAATAAATAAATTAGATTAAAAATAGGTTTTGAATTAAAATACAACATTTTTGACTATTCATTAAAAAAACGAACTTTATCGGAAAAATACCAAAAATTTACAAAAAGTAAATTTTGATGTCCCGATTCTAAAGAAGAATTACATTTTTTCAAATACAACAAATAAATTTTTTAAAAAGTGTATTTTAAGGAGGTTTCCCATCGAAAGGCGGTTAATCGACCTTTTAAAGAATATTAGAATGTTTATACTTAAAAATTGGATTCATTCGCATTTTTAATCCTCTATAATTTATTGTAAGGAGTAAAAATATATGAAAAACATATATAATAATTTTCTAGTATGTTCTGTTCATTTCAACCATTACAACGGCTAGGTGTTAACTACCATTTAAAATAATATTATTTTATTATTAGTGTGCAACGTAAGATTCCCAAAAACTCATTGTTGCGTATTTGGTACGTCATCGATCGTAGCATCCCCTTTAAAGTAATATTAATATTTTATTCACAAATATGGATAAATATAAAAATGTCATATTCAATATTTACCAAAGTTGTTAGATCCTTCCCCCCATTTTGGAATTACGTCCTTGCAATTTTTAAATTGGGCTCGGAAACATCCCTGAATGTCCCACATCGGAACAAGAGTCGGTAAAACAATCACTTTAAAAGAATGGGAGAGAAGTACAAATGTCACCCGAGTTAACCCAAACTAGGATTCCAAGTATGAAAATATGGATATGGAGGAGAAAACAAAGGGTCATGTTCCGATGGAGAGTAATAGAAAACATGTCTAGGAGAAATTTAACCATAAGAAAATCACAAACTTGTGATGGGTTAAACGGTATTCGATTCCCCAGTAGGAAAATTTAATAGACAACATTTTTGTTTTTTTATTTAGGAATTTATTCATAAGGAAACATAATTACTTATCATTTTGACTATAAACATTTATTAGATTTCATACACAAACTCATATTTTCTCAAAAAGATGAGTATTTAGGAAGAGTTGTTCACTATAATCAACTTCTAGAGAATCACATAATCCACAAAAGAGAACTATATACTTACCAAGTATTTAGAATTTAACCAAAATCAAAACAGAAAAGGATAGTAAAAGATCAAATAATCCAGAAAATGATAAGCCTTTAAAAGAAGAAAATCTTTTCTTAAGCTCCAAAATTTGTCCAACATAACCCAAAGTTCAACAAGGACCATTTGATAAACAATTTGTCCATAAAATTCTTCAAAGTAAAAAAAATAAGATTGAAACCAAAATATTTGAATGATTTAGTCACATTGTCTTCCAAGGTACAAATTAACTTTTATCTCCAAATAATATCAGTTGACCTTCAATTTTCATATTGAAAAGTAATTAACCTAATCACATATCATCGATGATAGGTTAATCATTTCCATAGATAACCCAAAATAAACTTAATCTTGATTCCTAAAACCATCTAACTAGAAAGAATTAGTCAAACTAACCAGGTACTTCACGTAATCCAGTGGTTGGCGATGAATATCAGTCGCACTTTGGTTGTGGGTTTGATTCCCGCAGCTTTGTCCGACGCGACGGTTTGTCACACGGTCTATGTGCTGTCCTTTTTCAAAAACTATATAATTCTTAAAACATTCCCCAAAACGAGATAAAATCTTCAAAAATGATCATAAAATATTTTAACGTCATATTTATCTCATGCCTTTCATTTTCCATCATAACATATAATAACCCATAATTACCTCAAAAGTAAGGATCGTATAAACTCTAATGGTAACTTTTATAATTATTACCTGAACATCCACATAGATTGGTCATCTCGTACATGATGCATTACATATCATACCAGGGTTCAAGTGGTTGATCATGACTCCTTGATAGTTGGTTTAGAACAACCACGAGTTTCCTTATTGAATCCCCCATTTTATCTAGTATCTTAATCAGAGAACCACCACAGTTTCCTTCAAACATGTTGTCTCTTTGGTGCCTGCTAGATCCATCCATTCACTAAAAATAGAAATTTCAGTGTGAGTATATCAACAAAACCATCATGTACTAATGAGTAAGGTAAACATTAAGATACACTTACTCATTCAATTTATCTAAAACTATGACTCTTTCTGAAATTCTAACCATTATGGTAATGTCACTTGTGCTTAGAGAATACCCTAACCTCTAATGTTATATAAACCGATCTTTGATACCAACTATAAGGCCCCAGCCTAAAACCTTAATTAATCTTGAGTTATTACAAGATTATACATTAAGGATCTTTTCAGGTTTAGAGTTTTAGAGAATTAGATCATAAAACATGCATTACATTCAACATTTAAACAAAGTGGATACATAAAAGATAGTATTCATTTTTTCCCATCAAGAAAAACATATTTAAAATAAAACATGGATTCTTTCTTGACACATCTTTGAATCTATCATCATATCATGTACCCGTCCCTTGACCTGTGAAAAACATTTCAAAAACATGGGATGAGAATAAAAAGATCAGTAAGGGATATAAAAATATGGAAAGGAAACATGAGTACATGTATACATAAGAATGAAATCATAATTTACCCAGAAAACACAAGCACTTTAACATACCTAATAAAATCATGAATAAATCATAGAAATCATAAGACATAAAGGTAACTTGAGGCATTCATAACATTCTTACGTAGGGAGTAACCCTTTTGGTTACGTTTGGAATACCCATCAAAGTATATTACCTAAATATCTTCAGAGAAACCTTAATGTTTAACCCTGTCGTGTTACCCAATGCATTGGAGAGATATATCATGCTAACCCGCCCTTAGATTATAACGAAACCACCCATCTTCATAATAATGCCCAAGAACCTCAACATAATCGTATCACATAAAACATGCATAAAGGAATCATAACATTTCCACCTTTCAATCACAACATATCAATAAAACACATTGAAAGAAAGACATTATGAAAACCATTTTCAAAACCAAAATAAAATAAAAGTAAAACATGGTATTTATTTTTCTTTTAAAAAAATGTATGGCTTGTAGAGGAAGTCGTAACTCAAATAATGGTCACGGTGGCGGAGAAGTCATTGTCGCCACATACGTATGACAAAAACACTCCCTTTTGTCATTTAGTAAATGTTTCGTATAAAAAAAGATTTCTTTTCAATAAATGTAAATGTAAAATGGGTTTATACACCTTATAAAATAAGGTTGTGTATAAAACAAAATATTCCTCAATGAATGGAGATTGAGACGAAGTCCCGTACAAAGACGATATCCTTGGATTAAGGATAAATCGATTACATAATTATGTGTGACAAACTAATACACCAAATATAATTGGATATTAAGTGTAAAAAAATCATAGGTTATTCACACATATTCATAGAATGACATATTCAAGGAGTAAAAGCTTATCCCAAAGAATCAAAATTGGGTTAAGAAGTTCCCTTGCAAAAATTTGACAGCTTGACGACGTCACTACCAAATTCAGATAATGAGATGATGAGAGATAAGAAGGGTATCTCATCACTTGGACATAAACTTTAAATCACTAAGTATATATAAGAACATATCCCAACATAATTTTATGTGAATTAAAATACATAACAAAATAAGTCTTTTAAAAATAGGAGGGTGAAAGGTTCCTTACCGACATGGATCTCTTTCGAAACATACATCCCGTGAAAGAAGGACAATAAAACATTGATGTAAATACTCATAAATGAAATTATATTACACAATGAGTAAAATAATGGGAAGTACATACACCACTCAAATTAAATTGTGAAAAAGGTAGCGTAAGTCTCACCAGAAAAAAAAGGGAGATGAAAAATCCCTTACGAAAACTCGGCAGCCTAACGACGCCACTTAAAACATACAAAACTGGATTGATGTGATCAAATAGGGTATCTCATCATATTAATATAAAGTATTCAGAAATAGTAATATAAAAGGACATCCCCCAACATAAAAAAGAGGATCTTAAAATAAGTGACATAATGGAGAGTATTTACAAAGAACGAGAGAGGATAGATCTCTTACGAAAATTCGGCAGCCTAACGGCGACACTCAAAACATCCAAAATGGATTGATGAGAGAGAATAGGGTCTATCATCATATGAACATAAATATTACAGTATGAGTAATAAAAAATAACATCCCAATCACAAGGAATATGAGCTTAAATGGAAAGACATAAAAGAGTGTACTTAAAAAGAAAGAGAGGAGTAGGATCCCTTACCTCGGGTCCGACTTGACTCGATCGTTCTTTAACATCCTGAATAATAAACTTGAGTTAATTTCCACATCATTAAGTTGCTTTTCCAAGTTAATTATTCCTTTTATATCACTTATTTCCATGTTATAAAAATTATGTAACCATTTAAGTTAATAATGTTTGTTTTGTCGATATTTGGTACTTAAGTCGAAAGTGGACTTCTTACAATTACATGTTGTTCGTGTGGTCAAAGGTTAATTATATCTAGAATGATATTCATGATTTGGATATCATATATATCATATATTTCCTTGATATACATGTATTTATATTATTACATAATCATTTAGAGGTAAGAAATAAAATGCACCGTTAATGGAGACGGTAAGCCGTACGTACGCATGAACGCTACTTTCATTTCTATGACATATTAATGGTATTAAAACTAAATGATAGGTATGTATATTTTAATTACAGAATTATATTTATCATTTATATGTAACATACATCATATATAATAACTTTAAATACATCCTTTATACATCCCACATATGGCATTAAGGAATCAAATCACTTTGAGGGGGCGATAGTCCGCACTTCCTAAAATGAAATTATCATGTTACCCACAATGGAAACCATAATGGTATGCCATAAAAGAAAAATTCATAAGCATAAGTAAAACATAAACATATTATATAAATATATATAAATATAGTGACATATTAATGGCCACCTTTTAAGGTGTTATATGAGTGTTGAACAATCATCGTTTCGTGAGACAGAAATTCTCCATCCACAGAAACAGTATGTTCTTTAGCCATTTTATGTAGGTGTGTGTAAGTGTAGCTCGAATTATTCTTATAAATACATACTAGTATATTGAAGGTACTTGATTTGTTACAAATGAAATGAATAAAATGAGTTTAGGGGGTTGGAGAAGCAAAATAAAACAAAAGAACACAAGTGCAGACATTACCTTAAAATCAGGTAACTCTTTTTGATTTGATCTCGAAGGCTTCCTTGGGAAGACTTATTCCCAATTTTAGTCTTATAGTACTAAGAGAGGGAATTGGAGAGGCAAAAGTATCAGGTTTCGGCTGAGTCAAAGGCTTTGGAAGTGTGGGTAAGGAGGTAGAGGTGGGGGCCTTTTATAAGAGGAGAGGAGGGGCACTATTGGAATGTAAAGAAATGTTACTTTATTTGAAAATGAGTTTCAGATTTAAAAGGTACCACATTGATATAATTCATGGATAAGGTGATAAGGTTTCTAAACCCACAAATCCAATAGGTTTTGGACATGTGTAGGTCATAGATATTACATTATCTTTTTATTTTATTTAAATCCTTTATTAATGAGGTAATCGCTGCATCATTATTATATCATAAATATTTTTATTTATTTAATGTCTAAAAATTATAAAAAAACTCTCACGATGTAGGAAATATTTTTAGCTTTCCAATTACAATTTATAGTCAAAAATTGGACTTTTATAACCCCATGTAAAAATAGTTTTAGTAAAACAACTCATGTTTGTGTCATTTTTACTTTTACATTAAATAAAAAGTTATGTATGTCATTTCCCAACCAAAGTGGCTCCATGGGGTCCCCAAGTTGACCCATGGATTGTCTAGGTCGGCCATGACACATCCAATACGGGTAGAACATGTGTCAAGATCATCTCCTATTATTAAAACAAAATTTTACCTTAAACTACACTAATTACCTCTAATCGCGATTAAAAACATAAAAGTTACTATTCACCAAAAAATTATTTTAATTCCATTGAACCACATATTACTTCTTAATGACAACCATGTATGTCGGATTTTTGAAATTCAAAACACAGAGGTGGCAATGTTTCATTTATACGAAAAAATCATTTTCTTTAACTACCACTTAGTTGTTTCACTATTCATCAAAAATTCATGTTTTTCAGAAAAATGCCAAAAATTCACCTTAAGCTATATTTGATATTACGAATTCAAAAATGAAGTCTATTTTAAAAAATTAAAAACATATAAGTTGCATTAATTATTTTAATAATTAATTTCCGCTGTCAAATCAAATAACGTGTTTTTAAGAAACAATAAGTATCCAAAGATTGACTCTTGTTTAAGTCCAATTTAAAGATGAAATTAATTCCAACGACCACTAATGAATTAAATGGTAAAAATATATTCTAATTGAATTTTAAAACCAATTTGAAAGATAATATAATCATATAAATAAATTATATTAAAAAGAGTTTTTGAATTAAAATACAACATTTTGACTATTCATAAAAAAATGAACTTTATCGGAAAAATACCAAAAATTTACACAATGTAAATTTTGATATCCCAATTATAAAGAAGAATTTTATTTTTTCAATTACAACACATAAAATTTTTAAAATGTGGATTTAAAATAGGTTCTCCATCGAAAGGCGGTTAATCGACCTTTTAATGAATATTAGAATGTTTATGCTTAAAAAATTTGATTCATTCGCATTTTTAATCCACATTTATTGTAAGGAGTAAAAATATATGACAAACGTTTATAATCATTTTGTAGTTAGTTTTGTTCATTTCCTCCATTACAATGGATATGTGTTAACTACCATTTAAAATAATAATATTTTATTATTAGAGTGCAACATAAGATTACCAAGAAACTCGTTGTTGAGTGTTGGGTACGCCATCGAGCATAGCGTCCCCATTAAAGTAATAATAATATTTTATTCACGAATATGGATAAATATAAAAATGTCATATTCTTTATTTACCTGGGGTGTTACAGATGGAGCCTGTCCTATCCATGGAACTGAACCTGCTGCGCGCAAACAGGGGTCAAGGGAGATGTCTTCGGAAACCCATGATCATGTTGAGGCACCTCGGGGTGTACAGGAGCAGGGGACTTCAAGTCAAGATGGGGTGGGGATGCCCCGTCTTTCTAATTAATCTACGGTGGATCCTACTGGCTCGGGGATGGGGAGGCCTGCAGGCCCAGTCTTGAAGGACTCATCAATGGTCTCGGGACCTCAGGTGGAGGAAGTTTTTGATCATCTTAGGATGGATTTGGGTGGATGCCATGCGGCCACCAGTATGGGGAAATAAAGTTAGGGACATGCGGATGGGGCTTTGGTGAGGACTTCTCTCTCTATAGGAGATCCTTACAGACCTGAGGCAAGCTCTGGTCCGATTAGGGGATGGGAGGATAAGAATCCTCAGCCTCAATACATGGGCAGGGGTTTTAATCAATCTGGAACTCATGAAAAGACATGGGAAGGGGAATCAGTGGTTAAGGGAAAGGAAAGGGTCAGTGGGGTGGCGCTAGAACTGGGTAACGACCCTCTTCAACTGCATGGGAATGTCTTGGAGGTGCCGTTCTAGACCAGGTTTGGAGAAGCAGGGGGTTCGGGCCATGGAAATCTTCCATGAGCTGCAGACTCTTCAACTCATACCCCATTCATCTTGAGCAACATGTTTGAAGGACTTGATGAGGTAGAATCATGAGATGAACCAACTTTTCTGGTTGAGGAAGGTAAATCCAGTAGGAAGAACCTCGATGGATCCGATTTGGAAGGTCAAATCATGGGGCATGATTACCCAGAGTGTGCTAACAGAGGCGGGGAGGAAGAAGTCATTGAGGTCAGTAAGGGTTTTTCTGAAGAGGATCCCGGTTCGAGGAGCGACATGAGTAATAGGAGGAGGAGGTGTAGGAAGGACTCATCCTCCTTGCCTCCCCTTATGAGGACTCAGTAAGAAATGAAGTTAATGGATGAGAAGTTGGACAACGAGGTCATGTGTTACCTAAAACCACCTGGTCAGCCTGAACTATCCTTGGATTTGATTTTGAGTTCGGATGATGTGGTGACAGAGCATGTGTTATTTCTCAATGCCTTGGTTGAGGATGTAGCCAAGATGATGGGTCAGAATCTCGAAGTGGATCTTAATGAAGAGAAATATATTTGGGTTGACAAAAAGGAAACGAACCTAGTTGGGGGCATTAATAAGGGGATGATCAGGCTCGGGGAGTACATTCAGGTATAGAATAAACTGACTTCTTCTTTTGAAGACCTGATAAGGGGAGATCAACATTCTTAGGTATCTAACATATCCTAGAAGTTGTTTAGGGATACAGGATCTGGCAGAATTCAATTGGTTTCAATGATTCTGCATACTCATTTTCTAACTAATGTTTGTTTGCACTATCTCCCTTGTTTTGTGTGGAAATGTCTGAGGGTCAGATCGGCTCAGATGGGCTAGAACACTTTGCTATTTTCTCTGCATGTCATTTGGGATGTGGTTGACTAAGAGAAATGGCTTGCCATATGGAGGGACCATGCTTGCATGGGATCGTTGAGTGGTCCTTCTTTGGAGTTGGCAGTTGCTTCTTATGCTCGGAAGAGATTGTTTCTGGTTTTCTGTTTGCGGATGTTTGGTTTTTGTTGAACTTTATGGTTTCTCACTTTTCCCTCAAAAGTGTCTTTCTTAATAAAAAAATAATTTTCAATCATGCTAATGATGTTTCTATAAATGAAACTGATAGGAAGAAATCATAGAATTTTGGCTATATTAAAAGTTGGTTTTTTATAAAACATTTCAAATATGACGTTAATAAATTTACATTGGACAAACTGATAAATGGGTATATGTGATACAATATTTAATATTATTAATGTTTTACAAAATTTGATTCTAGCCAAATGAATGTTTAGATGGTTGACATTTAAATTTATTGAATAGATGAATAAAGAATCTATAGATGAATTATTCAATGTTTTAATCTAAATATCATAATTAATCATAGGATTTGGTAAAAAATTAAAGGTTATAATTAATTTGGAGAACATTCAACATATTATTATAGATAGGCTAGATACAATTTTCTAAACACATGAAATCCATGAAAAGAGAACAATTCAATTAGTTGATTTATAGAAAATTATAATATCATATGAAACACATATGTAATGTTTCATTAAACATTTTTTCCAATAATCCCTATTGTAAAATATTAATTATAGATTAACTATAATGATTTTTTAACAATGTTGTCAGTTTTTATGATTTAAAAGATGATGTGGATGAAAATGATGATAATATTTTGCCTGTTATCATTATAACTGTACGATGATGAAATTATATAACTATTTTAAAAAAAATTATAAAGAGACAAAAGTGTGGATAAGATATATATTTCATAATATATTGTGCAGTGATGCTTTATTTGGATGGAAGTGATGAAATATAATAGATGTTATAACGATCATTAAATATATATATATATATATATATATATATATATTTAAATTTAAATGATTTACATTTGCTGGAAGGGTATGTATTTATCTATGTGAAATAATATAATCTTTTTAACCAAGTTAGATGATACTCCATGTAGTGAACATGATGAAGATGTAGATAGTTTACACTTTTCAAATTAGGTTGAATGGAAAATTAAATAGAAATTATTTGTTTCAGATGTATACATTCTCCATCGATTTAATATATTTTATTACAAATTTAGTCATTTAGGAATATTCATTTGTTAATACAAAGATATATAGGATGAGGAAAGAAGATTTAATATTTTATTCTTTTATTCTGGGCTATGATAAGTGGCTCATGTTGTATAGAGAATAAATGATGTAGTGTTTCCTTTTATAAGTGAGATATGTGGAACCAATATATATATTATGAAAAATAAAATATAATAAATGTAAAATTACATAAAGATATAATGATGGAATAAAATTGCATGGATAATATAGCTTAATGTTTGAAAATATTCAATCTATAATTTTTAGAAAAGAGATGTATATACATTATCTTGACTTTTAGTTAAAGCCTTTTATTATTCCCTTCATCCCTTACCATAGTAACACAAATTTATCATTGTAATAATTCATTATTATTAAAATGAAATCGAAATCATTAACTAAAATTAACAATATGATTCCAATAGTGGAATAACTTTTCAAGGACTCAATATATATATGTTTTAAGATTAACATTTTTATATATGTTAGTAAAAATCAAAAACCATTTTTATGGATAAAAATTCTTTTTTATTCATTTTATATATATTTTATATCCATATAATTAATTGTATCATTTTAATAATGTATTAATTATTAAACTATAAATAGAAGAAATTCTTACCTTCTGAAAATTGATAATATAGATGAACTAGAATTATATTTTTTAAATAAAAACATTACATTAATTTTCAAAGTCGAAAGAAGATATTATAATGAAAGAAATTATTTTTTAAAATTAATAATATATAATCTTATATATATAATTCACGATATTATTTAATCATGATGATTTTATAAAAGTGATAGTGTTTATATAATAAGAATTTTCACTATTCAGAAAATAATCAATAGTTTATGAAAATTCACAAAATTTAAAAATTATATAACAATAAAATGATTATATAAAAAAATTAATTTTATAAATTTCCATAACAGATTTTAATTAAATTTAATATTGAAATAAAAAAAATATTACAATAGATCTTTCTTATTTAACATGGCCATTTTTAGCATCAAGAATTTTTAATACTTTATCATTTAAATTAAAAATAATATTAATATATATAATTCTCAATTACATATTATTAATATATTTATCATTATTGAAATTTTTTTAATCAAATTAACCATATTAGTATTTTTTTATATATCAAAAACTAATTATAAATATATTCACATAATTAATATAATCACTGATATGAAGGAGTAACATTTCCCACCATATATAAATTATAAACAAGAACTATTAATCTCATGTAGGATAAAAAAGAATTACATTTTTTTAGAATAGATTCCATTTTGATTTTGATGACTCCATAAACCATTAATTTTAATCGATTTATATTAGAAAACCCTTAAAACAGAGTAAATGAGGAGAAATATGGAATATAAAATAAATATATAGTGTAGAATGAAACAACCATTAATCCACTGTGAAAAAAAATTCGGAATGAAAATTAATGTATATGTTAGGATGGGGATACTTTTCATTTATAAAGTATTTATTAAACTATGAATTCAAAAATACGAAAAATATCCTTATAAATGAGTTTTAAAAAGTATAACTTAATTTTTGATAGATATTCTCTATATAAGTCATTATAAATAATCCAAAAAATTTCTTGAGTTGTAAAAATAATTTTCCATCAAGGAAAATAATTTGTTGAAATGATATTTCATTTCTTCTATTACATATAATAGGCATAAATTCTTCTATTATATATGTTTTGATAAACATTCTTTCTTCATTTCACCTCATAAATAGAAATGAAAAATAACTATGATGAATTTTTCAAGACAAGAGATGTAATATTAGCATTTAACTTATCATAAGATCTAAAATGGGAAGAATAGATATTTTGTGGGATATTAACTATTAATAAAAACCCCAAATTACCAACACATGTTATGGTAAAATAAAATATAAATAATTTTTTATGTTACTAAATAATAAAAAAAATCTAATAACATAGCAATAATATCTGATGTTCAGGTTAAATTATTTCAATAATAATGAACTATAAAACACTTTATAATATTCCTGGTAAAATTTGAAACCCAATGAATAGAATGATTTAATAAACTATTCATCCGAGATCAAATCTACATTTATTTTCAAACAACATCAGTCACTCATAAAATAACATACCAAAAATGTAATTTAAATTATCATATAATCCTAAAATTATACTATTCGTTTACACAAATAATTCGAATCACATTAAATACATGGTAAAATAATTTTTTTTTTAAAGATAACTATATATGTTTTCATCAATTAATATCATCATGTAGGACATAAAATCGTATATTATCCAAATATTTGTCATTAATAGTTTCAATATATAAATTTCACAAAATAATGATGAAATTATTCTAAAATAAATGTATTCACCGAACCTCCAATCACATTTATCAATACTATGTGAATAAAAAGGATAAATTATATATTCAAATGATTTGAATTACAATTTATCCTAAATTGCCATAATTTCTGGATGAAAATGGATCATATTAATCCAAATCATGATCAGTAATGAAACAACGTACAATTTTGAAAATGAAATAAACATCCATAAAAAAATTCAATCATCTTTCAATACAATTAAATGGGACCAGATATGAATTTGTATAAATTGTGAATTATTATCATTCTTATAGATTATCAATACATAAACAACCATCCATTAATTATAACTCTATGAAATATATATATATATAAGTGATAGTAATTCAATTTTATTTAAAAATTACATCAATACCTTTTTATCATATACAATAATAAATCATATATATAATATATTACATGAATCATGCCTTAATATGTCATTAATACCAATATAATCATGATTCAATCATTAAAAGATTACTGATTCATTTTATAAATTATTTGTTGTTTCTTCAACAGTAGTTTTAGATAATATGACCTTTTGGGAAATTCATTCCTATAATCTTGATGATTCCCATACATTATATTTTACTTGGAAAAAATTGTGTATAGTTGTATATCTCATTATAATTCATCAATTATACTTTTATCTTATAAATATTATTTTTCCCATAACCATTTAACCATCATTTTAAGTCGTGAGGAATACATCCCATATTTACATATCAATGACAGATTCAGAAAATTAATGGACATTATCAATAATTATTAGAAGACTTATAAAAATGGGAAATCATAATTTAATTATAATATTATTTATTTGCATGATACATCCATATTTTTACTCCCTCTACTGTGTCGTCCCCTTGTTGTTATAAAATTAAATTTTCCAAATCTATAAATAACGACAACTTTGAATTATTGTTTTCATTTTATGAAAAATCATTGGTAACTAATTACCATCATAATCATGTTTTTAATCCAATATAAAATCTATAAATATCAGTTTTCAGGGCCCAAAATTAAATTCATAAATACATGTAAAATATATTAAATTGTTATTCTAATGGGACAATTAAATTCCCCAATTATTTCAAAAACACATTGAATTTCCATTTCACACAAATTTGAAATATATTAGTAAAATATTTCTGAAGGGAAAGGTCCATAAATGTTAAATAATTCCTTGGTATCAGTTTTATTTACCTCCATTGAATTCTTAATTAAATACCACCAATGATCAAACTAACCTTCAAAATTATAAATAATAAGAGTAACTATAAATAATATGAATCTACTAAAACAAATAATAAAATATCCAATGAATTAAAATAAACATTATATGTCAATGGTTATAACGATCCACTAAAAATATGAGGGTGATATTTTATAAAATGATCCACAATAAACATATAATTCAATAAATAATTTAGTCTCCAATTTCAAAATAATCCCCAATAATTTCATGTTTTAATTGAGATAAATAAATCAAACCCTAATAAACCCAAAATCCATACATTACATGGATTCTAGATAAAATATATAATATCTATTTGTATCTATCATACCCTAGAAAAACAATTTCCTCAATGGAAAACCATTTAGAATATACATAAAATAGTAAAAGAAGCATGGATTTCATAAAATGAATTCTAATAAAAATGTAAAAAATATATCATAATAAATTAAATGTGACAATTGACCATATTAAATACTAAAATTATATCTAAAATTTTTCTCTAATATGAACTATAATTCCCAAGGCCCATGCACTAAAACAAAATGACAGAAACATACTATTTACATCCTCTATGGATGCCCCCTATGATAAACTATAATAAAATAAAATAAAAATTTAATGGTATAAAACGTTATATGATAATTATATATATAAATTTTTGTTGGGGGTTTTAGTATTACATTACTGCGAAAAGAATTACAAAAAAAATATATACAGGTCCACATAGTTTTGGTTTTTAAAAAAAATCAGTTCTAAGGTATACATATGTGCTTAAATCATAAAAAACATTTTTATCGGGACATGCCTCTATTTGATGTGGGTTTCGGGGGTTTTGGGGTTCCACTCCAAAATAGGGGTGACCCGAAAATCTTTAATTTAATAATATTAAATTATTATTAAGGTTGCGACAGATGTGGTTCATGAGTCGGATGTCCGTTACACGCACCGTCAGAGGAGCTGTGGCCCTAAAGATGAGACATTCCTTCCAAAGTTGGTTAAAAACCATTGAGGTTTGGTTTCATTACTCGTTGTCTTGACACACATAATGAGAATATTTAATTAATTAATTAATTAATTAATTAATTAATATTGCGTCGGACCTAACTCATGCTTGGGATGCCTGATTGATGCGCTGTCAGCGGCAGCGTGACACCAGTCCTCGTGCTGACTTTTTGAGATGACTTCCATAGTGTTTGGGTTGGATAAAAGGTGTGGGACCTATATGGATATGTTCACAATGTTATTGGCGAAACGAAACCATTTCACCCGACATCAGTTTGGGGTGTTTGAACAATTGTTTCTGAGTGTTCTTCTGAGTGGATTGTGACGACCCAATTCGCCCACCTGAATTTGGCCCCAGGGAATGGGTACTATGAGGAAGATTTCGGACGTATGCTGTATTTTTACCACTTATGCTTCAAAAGACCATTCAGGAAAAATGAATAGCCTATGCCTCATGGTTATCTCTATGGTTTGTAGATGTATGATATACTTGACGTGTTTTAGGGACGAGTTATGGGCCACACCAGACGTCGTTTTCATAATGAGCAGAGTTGACGATTCTGCATCTGGAGTAAGTTTTAGGCGTCGTCATCGGCGTTGTGACCTCGGCATTAAGACGATGTTGACCAGGATGGTTTCGGGCATTGTAGTTAGAGTTGAGATGTGTGCCCCATGTTCAGTTTTTTATGCTATGTGCAGCGTACTGCGCCTTTTTCCCCAGATGTTTGTTTGGGGTGAATGAGTAGTGGTTTTTCTGTGTTTTTCCGAGAGCAATACAATGGCACAATTCACGCAATCTTTTTTAGGACTGTGGTGCGGGCCCCATGAGACGACATATGGGCATAAAATGCTGTTGAATTACTTTTCCATAGGGATCCTGTTTACTGTGAGTAAACAGTCTATCTCCTCTGTTTTTTCGCAGGGATTACGACGGTGTAATATGTTTCGGTGTGCAAGGCTTCTTTTGAGATCTAATTAAATGTGGAAACATGAAAGGGAATTGGTCGTAGGTTCTTTTGACGCACTCTGATCCTACACATGGTAGTAGTGTTTTTGACACCCAATAATGGCACATGAAGTGTAGAGTTATCGGACCAGTTCCGGGTTTACCTATCTGTGAGGTTAGGTAGTGGGTTACCCTTTGACCATAGGGTTTACCCTCTAGTAGGGATGGGTAGTGGGTTACTTGTTGACCTTAGGGTTTCCCCTCCAGCGAGGCTAGGTAGTGGGTTAACCATTGACATTAGGGTTTACCCTCTAGCGGGGTTGGGAAGTGGGATACCTATTGACCTTAGGGTATACGCTCCAGCAGGGCTGGGTAGTGGGTTACTTGTTGACCTCTTTGGGTTTACCCTCAAGCGAGGCTGGGCAGTAGATTACCCGTTCGCCTTAGGGATTACCCTCCAATGGGGCTAGGCACTGGGTTACCTGATGACCTCTTGGGGTTTAACTTTCAGTTGGATAGGGTAGTGGGTTACCCAATGAATTCTTTCTGACTCAACCATTTCTATGAGGCTAGTTAGTGAATTTTCTCCCTGATTACCGGAGCGGGACCCTTGGTTTTACAATTCAGTTAGGAGGAAACATTAGCATGTGGTAATTTTGTGCATCAATGGTGGATATCGTTTGAACTGTTGTTGAATTTTCTTATGCAGATCTTGCATATAGAGATCCCCTTACACACTCGTTCGGGTTCCTTATTGATCATAAATATACAACCTACTTTTTTCCCACCATTAGGGTTCAGTTACACTCCTTCTAGGTGGAGCGAAGACGGGTGGGGTATTTCACATGCTTTCTATGTCTAGATCCTCTTGGTTAGACGATCATGCTTACATTATCTTATTAGGTTGAGCTAGACTATCTCTTTTGTACTCTCACAATATTCTAGTTCTTTCTACTACTCATAGTTTTAGTATATCCTTTCTTTCTCCAATGAGAATTTGGGAAATCCTATTGAGTATCTTTATACTCACTCCTGCTTGGGATTTTCCCAAAATTGGTGTTCCCCTATAGACGACAGACAGGTTTATCAAGACTACGAAGGAGCATAGAGGACACAAGAGCTTCGGCTGCATTCAGTGGTCGTAGGAGGATTTCTGGGTGTGAGACTTACCAGCAATTTACTTTCATTTACCTATTGATGTGTTGTGGAACCTTTCTTGTTGGGAGTGTGTTTTTTTCCTTTTATTGTACAGTTTACTTGTCATTACATCTCATCACATTAATTGTACTAGTTACAGGTAGATGCACATATGTTGGACACCATTTTGTAGAAGTGTTGTATCATTCTTTATTTTCCCTGCATGTTTGCATTCAGTCAGTTGTGTGTGTGTGTGTAAAGTTTCTTAGGAAAAGTCCTTCCCCGGTTTTTTGTGCCTTCGGAGCTAGTCCCTAGCCCACGGCATATGGAGGTATGCTTGGGGTAGTTGCTGCTTGAGCCTTACTATGGTTTGGGTTGTGACAATTTTACCCGCCCATATATGAACATTTCCATAACATTTCATGTCTTATGAAGATGATAATGACATTGAAAGAGTCCATGGTAGACCAATACCAGGTGGTTTCCAATGTGACCAAATAGACGAGGCTTGCTGATACGGCTATATATAGATACCATTCACATACCCTTCTGTTAGGGGTTTATATGGATGAGAATCAAAAACAGTTTCATTCACATGATTTCAGTATTTTTTTAGTGATCAAAACGTATGCCCTATTTTAACTCCTTTTACATTTCATTACTTTTTCAATCTAGTTTTTTATATATAATTATTTTCATGAATGGTAATGTTAGTGTTTTGTACATTTAAGAATTTTTGGGCTTGGAGATGTATGTGTGAATTCATGTACATATACAAATTCCTCCCATTTTGGGGATACTCGGTGCTTTTTTCTAGTCCCAAGCCTATCAGAGGGGGGTTAGTTATATTCATGGTGCATGCACAACTCTTATTAGTCCTGATAGATTGGTATCCAAGGGGTTCAATTCTATATTGGGATTGTGAGACTTTGAGATTGATTTTGGGAAATTGTGTTATAAGTTTCACGTTTATCATTCTGGCCAGGGACTCCATGGTCTGGATGGTGGCCAAGTTATCCATACACAAGAATTCTGGGAACTTGTTTCCCAAAATTGAACATGAAAAAATTCTTTCTTAAAAATAATGGTTCAAGCATCATTTAAAAATTGGATATTTTTTCATATAATTTTGAGTCAGCTTTCTATATATAATCTATTGACTGTGGTTAATATTGGTTTGTTTCAGGATTCCTCTACACAGATTGCTAGCTAGGATTCCAGTTCCAGACCACAAGGATTTTATGACTAGAGACAAGGTGTCAGTACATGGATTTGTTCCAAAGATACTCCCTATATAGAAAATATCACCTTAGGGTAGTGCACAAGTGACACCACTACACATTGAGAAGCAGTTACTACCTGTGATACCACTAGATATTCACAAAAGATGATTGCATTGAATTAATTCTAGAGGGAGGGAAATATCATGCTCAGGGGTATTATTGGACCCTTGAATGATGAGGATTAGCTAGTGACAATCACATCTGTCTTCTTTCTAGTGAGGATGCCTGATGACCAGATGGGAATCCTAGATGTGAGACACATTCAAGGTTATGTACAGTGATGTTGTATTATAGTGACTCAGGCACATGATGAGATGTGACTCTATTGGTTGGAATTTGATTGAATCATTATGGAGTATTTCATTCCATATATGTTGAAATCAGTGCATATATAAAATCTCTTGAATCTATAGTAGGCTAGTCAGATGGTAGTGGAGTAATCTGTGAGGGTCACTGACATATCATGGTACTCCACAGTTATAGTGTGGGGCCCAATAATTATGGCTCAAACCTTCAAACATGGGATACACTATGCGGTCATTTTTTTCGATGATATGAAATTGAATTTCGTCATTTTTGTTGTATTAATGTGACTTCTGATCATAGAGGGATTTCTGGTGGAGTAGGCACTGGCTTTGGGAGCTTCTAGTATGCACCAGGTTGAAGTGTTATGACATAGGGTGGTTGACAGTGGTCTTAGGGGCCCTTGTGGGTCGGGAAATTTATGAGAGGACCTAAGGATTTTTGTTTTTTTGTGTAGGGATCTTAGGGTTGCTGGAGTCTTCCCAGAGACAAACTATATTACAAATACAGTGGATTGGGGTATCTTCAGGGGGATTGCCTGACCCGATGAATAGCATATTGGAGGACAGTTGAAGGACCACAACAGCATAGGTAAATGTTTGAGAAGGTTGTTCCATAGGGTGGTGGAATTGGTAGGGGAGCAATTAGAAAATTAGTTTGTGGGTAGAGGATTGGCATACTACTATCCCCAAGTGGTATACCATGGGCTCTAGGATATAGTGTATACGGGTAATGCCAACATTAGACGATGGAGGCTTACATGTTATTGGATTGATCCATTTGTTTAGCGACTCCAACCAGAGTGGATTAGAAAATAAAAAACTTGTTCAAGTTATTTGAGGATACTCTTGGAAGTGAGATAATTGGATGAGTTCAGCTAGTAGGGGCATCAAATACTTACATAGTTATTATGGAAATGGACTGATAATCCACTGTGCATGCTTATACTAATTTATTTAGGGGCATTGTGTGGTGTGTACACATAAATGGGTCTAGGATTTCCATTTCCGAAAAACCCGAAATGCATGAAGTGTATGACGAACTTTCTATAAATACGGTGTGGCCGATTACTCACTATTTTTCTTGCCTCACACTCAGTGCAACAAGTGGTGAGAGGAATAGGTTTCCATCAGTGTCGGATGAGTATGAGGATGTATTTCCTAAGGAAGTCCCAAGAACACATCCCCATAGGGAGGTTGACTTTTTCATTGATTTTTACCCCATGAAAACACATATATCTACACCGTAATTTCAGACAACTGTTGTAGAGAATAATGTGTGAGGGTATATCTGGTGGACCAGTTGAAGATGGGTTATGTGAAACCCAGTGTTTCCACCTGGGTGGCCATAGTTTTGTTTTCCTATAAGTAAAACAGATGTATTTGGCTGTTTTTTGACTTCTGGAACCTTAATCAGATGACCATGAAGAATAAATATAAACATTTGTTAATTTATGACCTCAATGTTCAACTGGAGGGAGTGAGGGTGATACTGAATATAGACCACATGTCTGGATATCATCAGCTTCATGTACGAGATGATGATGTACAGAATACTTGCATCAGATGTTATTATGGCCACTTAGAGTATTTTTTTATTCCGTTTGGTGTGAAAAATTCCCTAGCAGTCTTTGTTGGACTCTTGAACAATATCAACTGGACCTCCACAGACTGGTTCATTTTCATCTTTATTGATGACATCCTATTGTAATCATCATCTATGGAGAAGAACATAATACACTTGAAGATGGTCCGAGACAAAATATGTGAGAACCAGTAGTATGTGAATCTCTTCAAGTGTATGTTCTTTATTTGGGAGGTTCACATTCTTGGAAATGTCTTTTCAAATTCTAATGATGAAATGGACTCGAAAATGATTTATGTGGAGAATTCTTTGGAGCCACCCTAGAGTTTGATTGAGGTGATGAGATTCCTAGGTTTACCTGGGTACTATAATAGGTTTGTGCCTTAATTTACCAGTGTAACGAGACCCTTGAATGGTTTTACATGGATGGGATATCCCTTCATAGGGAAAAATATAACCATGAATAGTTTTCATGAGCTACAACATATACTAAAAAGTGCTCCCATCATGAGACTACTAGAAGATGTCGCTGGTTATATGGTGATATGTGATTTTTTAAGGACCGAACTGGGTTGTGTCCCGAGGAAGGTAAAAGTATCAATTTCTTGGGGTTAAAGAATGTTGAGTCAATATTAGTGGAACTACACATACGACGAACATGATCATGTAGTAATAGACCTCACATTAAATATATGGTGACATTACATGATGGGGGAGAGGTTTTTCATCTAATATGACCTCAAGATCCTCCATAATATCATTTATTAGTTGGATTAGAACATGAGAAATAGGTTGTGTCTACAGTCCCTCTAGATAAATGTCATTGAAATTGCCTATAGTCATGGGAATGGGAACATGGTAGAGGATGAACTTAGCATGTGATCCTCCTTGAAATTTCATAATGAGGTGTCATATTATTTTCTCTCTCTCAAGATATTCCTTGTGGTTGGTGATGGTGTATCTTACCCTTAGTCAATGGTTCCCTTTCCACTATAGCAGCAATTCAAGGAGGGACAACGTGGGTACATCGATGAAAAGGCCCGATGTGCTCAGTTTTCTACAGGGCAAGCCCCTGATGGATATTTCATATGTGGGGACCATGTCATCCTTTTCAGAGGGCACATAATTATACTAGTGGTGTTATAAGAGGTGGTTGTGAAGGAGATTCAACCAGCACAATTTGTAGTATATATACGTTTATAAAAGATATACTAGGATCTATGGAATCGTTTCCAATGGTCAGGGAAAAAAGAAGGATATTGTAGTGATCATTTATCAGGGCCTCACTTGTTATCTAGTGAAGGCATGGCATCGGGTTCTATAAGGTATGACTAAGCCACTAGAGGTTCCATAGTGGATGTGGGACATTATATGTAACATCCCAATTATTTATAGAATAATTCATTTTCATATCTATTAATATTTATGTATAAGATATAAATTTTATGTTAAAAGGTAACATGTTCTGAGGGTATAATAGACATGAAAAAACATGCTTCTCTAAAATCATACATTTCACATATCTTTGAGTTATACAGAAAAATAATACAATAATAATATTATTATTTTAAATGGTAGAAAACGAATAGTCGTTGTATAGGTGGAAATGAATATAACTAACTACAATTTTAGTACAAATGTTTTTAAATTTTTTTCCATTTATCCAATAATTTTTTTCATCTAAAATGAGAATATATCAAATTTTATGTATAAAATAATCTATATGTTTTAAAAGATCAATTTATTGTTTTAAATTGTGATGAATTTTTAAATATAGATTTCTGTAACATTTATATATTTTATTTGACACGATAAACTTATCTATTAAAATTTGTACATGAAAATATACTACAGCTGATATTTTGGTATTTCATTTATAAAATTCATACTTTAATGAATAGTTATAAATACTGCATTTCAAGTCCAAACAACCTTTTAATCAAGTTAATTTATATCATAAAATCATCTATTTAATTGGGTTTAAAAAGTACTTGAATTATGTTTTTATCAGTTAATCTGATTTTCATGATTGAAAATAATTTCACATTGAAAGTTGATAGAAACACCAGTCAATATTTGATGGTTTTTATTGAATTTGATTTTACTAATTTGAAAATTGGAATTAATTTTAATTAAATTTTAGGCCATTCTATGTTTTGAATTTGGAAAACGAATTCCATTTTTTGAATTAATACTTCCATAATATTTAAATTGTCACCCATTATTTAAGGACATTATGAATAATAGATTTTATAATTATTATATTTACAATTATTAAAAGGTAAATCAAGAATGTAAGGGAAAAATAATATTATAATAATACAATTCTACCCTAACATGTGTCCTAATCATATTGGAAGAGATAAAGATGACCATGATCATATTTTGGTCGATTTTAAGACCCCATTGATCCACTTGGTTTTGATAATAACATGTTATATATGGTCATTTTAAAGTTAAAAATATATCCTACATCATGGTAATTTATTTATAATTTTTGGAAATAAAATTTTTTTTATTTATGACATAATGAATATGCACTAATTACATTATTATTGAATGATTCAAATAAATGATATAATAAATATTAAATTAAATGTAATTTGAACATTTTTATGTTACATCCCAATATTTCATAGTACGTTATCTCTTCAATGTAATTCATTGACTTCTGATACACACAACATCGAGTTCGAGAGCATCAAGACTTACCAAACTAGATGTTCTAAAAGTAGTTATGAATAATATTAACTGAATTTTGAATTTTATATACTCCATATAATATTATAATCCATATTATGTTCTGTTTAGACATGATATAAGAACAAATTCCATTATTTTAGATAAAATATTTATTTTTTCAAAAAATGAAATTTCACAGCCATTTAATGGAGAAACATTATTAAAACCAATATTTGATACATTTATATATTAAATTTAATTATATTAAATTTATCATTAGAATAGGGTCATAATAATTTTGTTTGGTTAAATTTTTGGTGCTTTTTGGATAACATTCATATTTTGATAAACAATGAAAAATACTAAATTTTAATATGAAACAACATTTTTAATCAAAATAGTTTATTATGTTAAATTATATATTTTAGAGGATTTAAAGTATGTTTCGATTATATTTTTATAATTTAATATAATTTAGGTCATTTTATTTAATTTCACATTTAAATTGGATATAAATAAATATACATCATTTAATATTTATAATTTCCTAAAAATGTTCTTTAAATTTTTACAATGGGAATTATTTATTAATTAACCTCTGTCACGTATTTTTTTTTGAAAATGGAAAAATTGATTCTATATTTTAAAGTAAGAGGTCCAAATTTTGAAAATAGATAGCTTTTATTTTTATAAATTATGAATATTTAATTTAGTAAATATTTTAGTTACCGTGGTTAATGGATAAATATAGTAAATAAGGGTAACCAAATATTATTATAATAATATTAAATTACCCTAATATGTCTCATATTCCTATTGGTTGATAGATGTCTAAAAATGGCCATCATTGGGTCGATCTTGGTACCCCATGGAGAAACATGAGAGTGATAATTAAACATCGTATTAATAAATTTAATGTAAAGTCAAAAAATGACATAAACATATTTTGTTTAGTAAAATAATTTTTAGAAGGGATTGTATAAGTTATCATTTATACTATAAATATTAATATGAAAGATAAAGATATTTCCAACAACATGTTATTTTTTATAATCTTTATAAATCATACAAATAATATTATATATGACAAAATAATGATGTAGTGTATACAACATTAAAGAATTGTTCAAAAAAATGAGATTATAATGAAACAATATCCAAAACCTGTCCAATTTTTTTGGATGATATTATTTGCAACATGAGTCAAATTATCTAATAATTAAATGAGTTTTTTAACTTTATAAACTGAAAATTTTTATATAACAAAATAATATTGTTAGACATTCCTAAAGATCCCTTCCTCCCTCATATATAATGCCCTCCCCTCTAAACCATTTCTCAAATCTCTCAAGCCCCTTGTCTCATCTATCCTCTACCAAATAAAGATCCATACATAATAAAATTCCTCTTAAGTGCCTTACCATAGGACGAAATCACATCAAGGTAGCCATGTGGTTCAATCAGAAGGGATTTAACATATTTAAAGGTAACATATCTTCTTATGTTCTTTTCTATTATTTTACTTCTCCAACCCCCGAAAACTATCTTTACTCATTTATTTTATAACAAAACCATTATGATCAATATAGTAGGATGTTTTTATGAGATGTATTTTAACTTCACTTACACAGACCCTTGTCTAATTTGTATAGATAATAATGTTTCTTATGGACATTGAACTACTACCTTATGAAATGATGATAGTTCAATATTCTACTAACACCTCTTATAGTGGTTATTATGATGGAAATGTAATTATATATGACATTAATGATAATTATTTTTTCCATAATCATATATAATTATTCTTTATATCATACCTTTATTCTTTTCATGTTTAATATATATGATAATTTCAATTGAGGAAATGTAGACTACCACCCCCTCAATTTGATCTGACTCGTTCATACCATACATGGAATGTATAAAGGATGGTGTTAATGAAGATATGTTACATATATTAAAAATTATATTATACTAAAATAATAAAAAACTATTTACCATTTGGTCTTATTTCATTTTAAAATACAAAAATGAAATGGAGGAATCGTTAGTGCGTACATACAGATTACCGTGTCCACGAACGTTATGAGATTAATTCCCCATCATAACCATTGAAGAATAATATTCATTTGATTATAAAAAATAATATTTAAGTAAATTATTTCATTCTAGATATGAATCAAATACATCCTATTGATAACAAAAATGACTTATGTAACAAAACATATAAAGGAAAACAAATTAGTTAACACCCGAAACAATGATACTACTAAAATATTATTAACAAAGAGATATTATTAGATTATATATGATATCAAATTTATGTATGTGGTTCTTGTATAATTTAATAAAAATTATTTAACTGTAATATAAGAGGTTAGCATACCCTCATCCATGGAAAAGTACAGAGTAATGGTTAATTTCACAATCAGTTAATAATCTTGGGTTGTTTTTATGTAAGTATCCAGTGATACCTCTTTTTTATCAACATCCGTGTTAGTTAAAAATGTATTTCAATACATTTTTACTATTTACAAGGATGTGGATAAAATTAATTTATACCATTTTTTGAATTTTTATAATATGGTTGAAATTAATCATTCCCTAGTTTTCCAAACAAGGTACATTATGAACTTTTCGATAAATTAAGGTAAGAATTTTTTTTAAACTTATACATCGGATGTGGCTATTTTTCACCATTATAACACTTTTAAAGATTCCCATACATCTTATAAGAATATTTACAAAATATATGTTGTCTTCCATAATTACATGACTTTTAAATGGTTTCAAAATAGAATAATATATTTCTCTCAAATAGTTTTTATTTCATCTATGTCGACATCATTTTATGGATTTTAATCTTGTTTGAAGTCGATTTACTATTATACTAATCTTATACATGGTATTGAAGATTTTTTGATTTTTTGAGAGTGGATGTGTCTTTTTTATACCATTTATGTTTATGTTTAATGTATTAACATTTCATATTGAAGTTTTAATACGAATGTTTATGTTATGTCTCAACATTTTCATATGAGGAACGCATTTGACATAATATTTGATGGGTGGAGTCAGCTATAACTCATCGATGAATCAGTAGGTCTATTGAGAAAAACTAGTTTCTTGGCACAAGGAATTGAAAAAAACTTATTTTTATTCATGGAAAGATTCCTTGACTCTATGGTTATGATGTCCGGAATTCTGTATTCCATCATTATGAAATTAACTATAGATGTTACATTTGATTATTCGACTAGTATAATATCCATGTGAATAAGTAGATTGAATTATTTGATTTATCATTTCGATATTATAGTTAAGTTTATATTTAAATGGATTTTGTTTTATTTCTATAGATTACCTTAAATTTTTTTACTTATTTATGATTGTTTCCGCTATATTGTTATCCGTACTGATAATCTATGCTCACCCATTTTTATGATTTATTTTTACCAGAAGGAGAAAAATAATATTATGACTAACCTTAATAGATAGTCTAAGGGATATTAATGTGGTAAATGGAGATAATTTTGTTTTCGAATTTCATTTTATTATGTAATGTAATGATAATGTATGTAATATATTTTCAATGACTGCTAAACTGATGATTCATTCGGGACATTTTTACTTGTAATCATGCCAATGTATTAAAATAATGTACCAAATATAGGTAACTGGGGTTATGGAATTATAGTAGGTCTAAGAGGAATTTTATTACAAATCATTAAAACTAGAATTATAAGAAATATGATTATAGAACATTACCCAATGATAGACTTCGAGGATTAGTAAATAATAACATCCTATAATTCTGGTAATGTAGAGATTTTGTGAATTTTCCAAGAAATAATCTCTATATGGATACAAGAAGGGAGAGGTCGCTCTATAATATATGTAACTAGGAGTGATAAAATCGTCAATGAGTTTCAGGCTTGACCCGGGGTATCCTGGTACATGAAAATAGGCCTTTCTACACACCTAGTTATTACACTCCTAGGGGATATGATTGGGATAATTCATATTTTCTTCACACTATGTTATGAATTATTTAATAGTAAATTTTTCATCAAAGAATAAATTTTTTATGATTATATATTATATATGTAATATTTTAAATTTACCTTAGCTATTTTACATGTTTAGAATTATGCATTGTAATTTATAAACTAACCTAGTGTATGCCACTGTTTTAAAATGGAACGCAGTAGATGGAATTAGAACTCAATCAATACGCATGATCCAAAGAGTAAGAAGAATCATATATTTCATTTTATTAAGCCAACATTTAAAAAGAAAATAGTCTCTTGCATCTTGTTGTCATATGAAGAAATAGTATCATGCGTTAATAAGATAAATGAAGAATTATTTATGTCCTATGACTTTGAAGGGAAGCCAAAGATGAAAAGAATGGTTGAGGGAATGATGGATAAAGGGAACAAGGGAAATAATGATTTTCCCATATGTGATAACCGTGGATAACATTATCTTGGTAAAATGATTGAAGGGAATGGGAGATTTCCATTATTATGGAGATAAATGACACCAAGTACATGATTACAAGGGCATGAAAAAGGTTTCAAATGTACAATGCTACATCTACAAGGAGTTAAGACACTAAATGAATCAATTTATCAATCATTAAACTATACATCAATTTATGTTGTTGGATAATGATCATGTTATTATATTACCACATATGAAGAGTAGTGAATAACGTTCTTAGGATTATCTTAAATAATTATGTCATTTGACTATTGTATCAATGATGTATTGGTTATAATAATTAAGTAGAATATAAGGATTGTACTATAGTACTATTTCATTATGGATTTGAGATTTTGTGGAACACAGAAAAGTGATTCAATATCAATTTAAACATGTTTTATAATACATGGATGAAGAAAAGATAATCTTTAATATGGTTCTGATACTGTGTTATTGATTTTTGAATATGTTATTATTAATTTGAATAAATTATATTGAATATTATTGAATACATTATAAATAATTAATGGTTTTTTATTCCATCATTGTTGGTAATTACAACCCTTTTGGATTTAAGGAGTATATTCAATATTCTATGATTTACAAAAGGAATAAGGAAGTACATACCTATTAAAATATGGTTTTCTGGAATTTCATTTTATTACCACATTTTAAGTGAATCAACGTTGAAGGTATTCATTTTTATATCGTGTGACCTTCCTTATAAATTTCGGAGTGTGAGTTCAGACAGAAGTATTGTGTATGAACATAATGTTTGCAATAGATTATAATTGGAATTAGATATTATTGTTATGGCTAAATAATTTCTTAAGATTATTATTGGTCTTTATAAGGACAACCCAGAGGTCAGGTGACAACCTGTCACATACGACAAGACTGTAAGACTTGAACACGCAACCGAAGGTCAACAAGGGTACATCACCTACCACTGGCCTAAATGATTTTCTAGTTTATATAATGTAGTTTTTTTAAATATACTATCAAATGTATTACAAATTCATTATTTTTGGAACCAAATACGATTAGGATAAATATAATATTTTTTAATTCTATTATCTTTATGAGTGAAAGACTAGTTTGTGGTAGTAATTAGTCGAACGATGAAACTCTATTTGTCATGTATATATTTTTTTCTCATATTATTTGTTTAAATTTATATTTACATATTAGGGAAGGGGTCTAAAAACCCAAAAAGTGATATCTTAATACCTTATGTTTTGTTGATGTTTGATATTTTGAGTCATCATAGATTCCTGGGTTTGAGGCCCTTAATTTTACACTAGATTGTGATTGATGACCTCGAAAAATCCTTATAAATATTTACTTTTTTCTTCTAATTATTTGAATCAAATTTCCACCAATGTTTTTCTAATCAAAATCATAATTCAGTGGTGAGTTTCACATTTCTCTTTCCCTATTATTTTGAATAAATATCAGTAACCCAATTTCAGATGTGGGTTTTCCAAAAAGTAATTTTTCTATTTATAACATTTTATTTTAAAAAAGTGTATTATTGTGAGGATGAAATTTATTTAAGGATGGGAAAATGCAACACCCCAATACTTCATAGTACGTTATCTTTTAAATGTAATTTAATATCTTGCGCTACATGTAAAACTGAGTTCGAGTGCACCACGACTTACCAAACTAGCAGTTCAAAAATTAGTTATGAATTGTATTACTGATAATTGAATTTTAAATACTCCATATAATTTTATAATCCATACTATGTGTTTCTTTGATATATAATAAGAACAAATTCATTTTATTCAGAAAAAAGAAGTATATTTCAAAAATTAAAATTTAACTTCATTTTAATGGAGATCCTTTTTTAAAACCAAAATTTTAAGCTTTTATATTTTCGATTAAATGGAATTATATTATTCTATAGAATAGGGAAATAAAAATTTAGTTTCTATAATTAATAGATACATTTTTGATAACTTTCATATATTGATGAATAGTAAAAAATACTATATTTTAATTGAATACAACAGTTTTATTCAAAATAATTTATTGTGTTAAATTATACATTTTGTGGGTGTAAAGTATCTTAAGATTATATTTTTATCAATTAATATAATTTATTTTAGGGGATTTAATTTTACATTTAATGTGGACATAAATAATTGTCAATCTTTTGATAGATATTATTTATTAAAAATACTTTTTTTGACTACCCGAATGATTTTTAAATAAATTTATTCCACTTCTTTTTTCTGATTTTTTAAAATTAGAATCATTATTAGGTATCAATAATTTAAAACTTTATAAATATGTAACTTTTATTTTTAGATATTATTAATATTTACTTCAGTAATTATTTTATTTACCATGCTTAAAAGATAAATATGGTAAAAATGAGTTGACAAATATTATTATAGTAACATTAAATTACCCAATTATGTGTCCAAGTCCTATTGGATGATACATTTACGATAATGGAAATCCTTTTTTCAATTTTGAGACCCCGTTGAGCCACTTGAGATTGGTAATTTCACATTATATTAATTAATTTAAAGTAAAGACAAAAATGAAAAAAAACATATATATTGTAGTAAAAAAAATTATTATATGGGGTGATATAAGGTTTCATTTAAACTATAAATATTCATTTGAAAGGTAAAAACATTTAATAAATCATTTTTTTTAAATTTATTGACATCAAATATATAATATTATTTATGACACAATAATGAGGTAGTGTTTACCTCCTTATAGAATGATTTAAATAAATGTGATTACAAAAATTAAGACAATATCGAAATTTGTCCAATTACTATTGCATAGTTTTATTTCAAACATGACTCAACTTATATTTTACATTAAGGAGTGTTAGACCTGTAGAAACCAAAAATCATTATATAATAAAATAATATTTTCAAACATTCCTAAAGAGCCCCTCCACTATTATAAAAAGCCCTCACCCCTGACACATTTCTCACACATATAAAGCTTATTGGATCACCCAAACACCGCTGAATTAAGCATTATTCATTATTATATTCTTCATAGAGGCCATAAATTGAGAAGAAGGTACATCAAGATTGACTTTTGGTTCAAACGAAAGTTATTTACCCGATTTAATGGTAACATCTCCTCTTAAATTTTTTTTCTCTTATTTTACTTCTCCAACCCTATAATAAACTTTTACACAATTATTGTACAAAATCACTTGTATCATAAATATAGTAGGTTTTTTTTAAGAGATATATTTAAACAGAACATACCGACACCTCCAGCTTATTGGTATATAACACAATGTTTATGTGGACGATGATCTACTGCCTCACGAAATGAGGAATGTTCAATCTTCTTCTACCACATCTTATGGTGTCCATTATGATGAACTATATATATATATATATATGATATTTATTATAAATATTTTTATCAAAAACATTCTGTAATTTTCTTTTACATCATACCTTTATTCTTTTCATGTTGTATATATATGATAATTTCATTGGATAAAGTTCAGGCAACCGCCCCCTCAAAGTGATATGACTAATTCATACCATACATGGAATGTATGAAGGATGGTGTCAATGAACAATAATTATGTATATAAAATATTATATTATAATATAATAATAATATACCTATTTATCATTTTGTCTTATTTTTTTAAAATAGAAACATGAAATGGAAGTAGCGTTTTTGTGTACGAACAGATTATCGTATCCACGAACGGGTTGAGATTCAATCCCGGTCATAATAATTCAGGAAATATTTTCATTTGATTATTAAAAATAGTATTTAAGATAATTATATCATTATATATTGGAATCAAATACATCCTATCTATAACAAACATTACTTAAGTTACAAAATATATAAAGGAAAAGGAATTAGTAAACACCAGAAACAATGAAACTACTAAAATATTATTAACAATGTAATACAAGAAGGTCATATGTGTTATTATATTGACCTATGTGGTTCTTGTATAATTTAATAACAATGATTTTATTATTATACATGATGCTAACATACCCTCTAACAAATAAAAGTACAAGGTAAGTGATAATTTCACAATCCAATTATTATATGAGGTTGTTTTTACATAAGTATCTACTGGGACCTCTTTATTATATGCATCCATGTTACTTAGAAACATTTTTAAAAATATTTTTAATATTTACTAGACTGTGGGTTAATGTCATTTATACCCTTTTTTGTCTTTTTATAAAATGGTTGAAAGGAACCTTTCCGTCGTTTTCCAAACATGGTAAATTATGACCCTTTCAAAAAATTATGGTATGAATGTTTTTTTAACTTATAAAACTAGTGCAGATATTCTACGCCATTTAAAAACAATTGAAGTTTCCCTTACATAATTTTATGAATATTATCAAAAAAATTATGTCTTTTTTAGTTACAATACATTTAAATTATTTCTAAATTGAAAGATATATTTCTCTCAAATAGTTTTTATATGATCTATATTGAGAAATTTTAATGTGTTTTATACTAGTTTGAAGTTGTTTTATTATTATACAAATATTCCATATTTTATTAAAGCTTTTGTGATATGTATGATGTAGGATTTGTTCTTATTATCTAATTCATGGTTTATGGTTAATGTATTAACATTTCTTATTCTAGTTTTAATATGAATGTTTATGTTATGATTCATCCTTTTCATATGAAGAATGAATTGGTGTTAGTAAGTGATGAGTGGAGCCCACTATTACTCCTCGATGAAATGGTAGGTCTCGTGAAACAAACTTGTTTCATGGAACAAGTCTATGACAAAATCTTATATGAAGACTTTGCATGATGCCTTGACAATGTGGTTATGATATCAGGAATTATGAATTCTATCATTTTGAAATTGGCATTTGATATTACATGTGATTATTAAACTAGTTAAATATCCATGTGGATAAGTAAATGGAATTATTTTATTTATCATTTCCAAATTATGGGGTACTTTAATTAAAAAAATATTTTGTTTTAGTTTTATACATTGCCTTATATTTTTGGCTTGTTTAGGAATGTTTTTTCTATATTGTTATCCTGACTGAGCATTTGAGCTCACCCATTTTTATGGTTTATTTATCTTTGAATGACAAGAATTTTATTCTGAATAACCTACATGGATATTTTAAGGGATAATAATTTTCTCAATGGAGATAATGTTGTTGTAGTTTTTTCATTTTATAATGTAATTTAATGTTCATGTATGTACTCTATTTTCCATGATCACTAACCTAATCAATCCTTCAGAACATGATTCATTGTAATTATTTAAATGAATTAAAACAATGATCTGACTCTGGGTAACTGGGGTCATGGTGATATAGTTGGTATCAGTGGATGTTTAGTAAAAACAAATGGATACTAGATTTTAAGAAACTTTGTTTAGATAGCATTTCCCTATGATATTCATTGAGGACTAGTATAGAATAATATCTTAGAATTTTTGTAATGTATAAATTTTGTGAATTTTAAAAGCAATACATCCCTGAATGGATATGAGAAAGTAGAGGCATCTCTTGGAATGATGTACATTGGAGTGAAAACATAGACAAGGATTTTGGTGCATGACCAAGGGTATCCTACTACATGACAATTGGCCTTGATGCACTCTTGGTTATGAACATCCCAAGGGATATACTTAATATAATTCACATTTTTTTACACGCAACTACGAAATATTTTGGAGTAAATACTTCCTCAATGAAAACATTTTTTATTATTATAGATTATATTCATAATCATTTAAATTTAAGGTAGGTCTTTTACATTTTTTCCATTATGCATTGTGATTCATAATCTAACATTATGTATTCCATTGTTTAGAAATGGAACCTAGTAGATGGAATGATAACTCTTACATTATGCATTATTCGAAGAGTAAGAAGGTTCATATTATTCCTGGAATTATGACAACATTTGGATAAGAAATATTTTCCTGTTTTTTATCATCACATGAATAAATAATATACTTATTAATAAGATAAGTAAAGAATTATATGATTCATTAGGATTTGATGGGAAGTGAGAGAAGAAAATGATGGTGCAGAGAATGATGGATGAAGGGAATATGAAAAAGAATGATTTTCCCATATGTGATAACTGTGGAAAAATCACCTTCGTAAATGCTTTAAGGGAATGCCAGTTTGTTATAATGGTCGAGAAAAAGGACACCAAGTATGTGATTACAAGGATAAGAAGTAGGTTTCAAATGTATAATGCTTCATCTGCAAGGAGTTGGGACACTACACGAATCAATTTCCAAATCATCAGAGAATACCGGAAATGATGTTTTTGAATAATAATCATGTTATGATATTACCAGAGATGAATAGTAATTACTAGAGTTCAGATGTTGATATTAAAGAATTATGTCATTTGAGTGTTGTATCAAGGATGTGCTGGTTATAATAATTACCTGGTATATAAGGATTTTATTGCAGAATTATTTAATTAAGGATTTGAGATTATGTGGTACAAGGAAAAGTGACTCAAATAGTAGATCTAGTATTCATTGATTAAGAGAATGAATGCTGAAGTACATATATATTCAAATATAGTTTTCTGGGAATTCATTTTATTTCCATATTTTAAGAGAGTACATGATGAAGGTATTCACATGTATAATATTTGAACTTCCTTATAAATTTTGGATTGTGAGTTCGAACATAAATATTGTGTATAAATCTAATGGTTGGAAATAATTATGTTATACATTGGATACTATTGATAGGTTTAATGAATTTTTAATGATTATTTTTTGTCATGAAAAGGACAACCTGGAGGTCAGGAGACAACTCGTCCCATCCGGCATGGCCGCAAGTCATAACCTCACAACTAAAGGGCGACATGGTACATCACCTACCATTAGCCTACGTGATTTACTAGTTTATATATTCTATTTTTTTAAATAATATGAAAAATGAATTATAAATTATTTATTTTTCAAACCCTATACGACTAGGATAAATAGAATATTTTTAAATTCTGTTATCTTTTGATGTGAAAGATGAGTTTGTTGTAAAAATTTGTTGAAGGATAAAACACTAATTGTCAAGTATATTTTTTCCTATTATTCTATGAATAAATTAATTTTCCATCCTTAAGAAATAGATATTAAAACCAAAAATGTGTTATGCTAATACCATATATTTTGTTGAACCAATTATATTATAAATCTTCATATATTTATGTCTTTGGGGCCCTCAATTTTACAATTTTTTTGATTGATAACCTCAATAACTCCATATAAATATTTATATTTTCGTTCCAAATATGTGTATATGACTTCCACCAATATTCTTCTAATCAAAATAATAATTTGTTGCTGACTTTTTAATTTCTTGTTCCCTCTAATTAAAACTATATTTCATTAACATAATTTTCAATGTGATATTTCCACAAAGGTATTTTTTATTTTTAACCATTTATTATCAAAGAAAAATATAAAATTGTGAGGAAAAAATTTATTGAAGGAGGGTTTATTGTAACACCCCAAGATTTCATTGTACGTTACCTCTTCAATGTTATTTGATAACTTGTGCTACACGCAATACCAAGTTCGAGAGCACCCCAATATAACAAACTAGACATTCAAAAAGTGGATATGAATTGTGTTAAATTAATTTTCAATATTATATACTCCATATAAATTTTTAATCCATATTCTGTGTTTCTTACACATAATAAAATAACAAATTCACTTTTTTCAGAATAATGAAGTATTTTTAAAAAAATTCAGTTTTATCCCTTTTGGCGGAGAACATTTTTTTAAACCTATATTTGACACTATTATATATTAAATTTAATGATATTAATTTATTCTTTAGTACCATGTCATAAATAATTAGTTTGGATATATTTATGGTACTTTTCTAATAACATTCATTTTTAGTGAATAGAGAAATATACTAAATTTTAATTGAAATAATTTATAGTGATAAATTTTACTATTTAGGGGTTTTAAAGAATAACAAGAATATATTTTTTAATTTAATATAATTTAGTTCATTGGATGTAAGTTTACAATTAAACTGGACATAAATAAGTGACAGTCTTTAGATCGTTAATATTTCATAAAAACAGGCTTTTTTATTTTAACAAACATGATTTAATATTAAATAAATTTATGAAACATAGGTGCTTTGAATATGAAAAAATTGATTCCATATTTGGAATAGTAGGTCTAAATTGTGTAAATATGTAACTATTATTTTTATACATTATCAATATTTACTTCAGTAAATATTTTAATTACCATGGTTAAAAGGAAAATCTAATAAATAATGGTAACACATATTATATTAATAAAACTAATAATAAATTACCCTAATATTTTTCTAATTTCTATTTGATTATACGTGTCTAACCATGTTCATCCTTTGGTCAATTGTGGGACCCCATGGAGACCATTGAAAGTGATAATGACACTTCATATTAATTAATTTAATATAAAGACAAAAATGACATAAAAATATATCATTTTGTAAAATAACATTTACAAGGGGTTATATAAGTATTCATTTCGACAATAAATATTAATTTTAATTCAAATACTATTTCCTAAATAATGGTAATTTTTTAAAAATTTTAAATTTCAAATACTAAAAATTATTTGTCTAGGAGGTTGGGGGTGTCCAATGTGGTTGGCAGTGTCCAGGGTGGTGGGGTTGTCCATGGGGGTGGGTGTGTCCAGGGGGTAGGGGTATCAGGGTGGTGGGGTGGTGTCTAGTGGGATGGTGGGTCTATCCATGGGATTGTAGGGAGTATTGTCCGGGGGGGGGGGGGTTGTTTTGGGGGTGGGGATGGGTGTCCAAGGGGATTTGAGGTTTGTTTATTCTGTCCTCTTTATTGGACCCAATTTTATTTAGGGCTATTGAAGATTTATGTTCCCATAAAAAATATATATTAGGTATAAATTTCATGAATAAGACTAATTTCAAGATCGACCTAATACCCAAATGAATGAAATTGTACAAGATAATATAAACCAAAATATGACATTGTAAATCTAATTGAAATGTCCATAATAACCTTTTATCGAACAAAATAAAATATTGTTGAAACTTGATCAAAAATGATTATATTCTATTAATAAGAAGGGTAATTTTTAATTAATAGAAATTTACTATTTCATATTATTATTTTGAATCATTTATATGTTTCCCCATTGTTGCAGGAACATGATTTGACCCATGGGGTGTTGTGGTTCTTATTTTTTGGGTGGTGACATGTATAGTCACATAAGGAAGGAATATTTATGTTTAGTTTTTTTATTTTCATTATTTCATTGGCCACTTAGGTCTTTTACTACATTATATGAAAGAAATGTATTTATATTCCCCCATGGAGCCAGAAGGGGTTCATATTGATTCAATCTTCCGGCTATGATCCGAGATAAGATTTTATGGTATCTACTTGTCTCGCACATCATGTATTTGGGTCTTTCGCTATTTTTGACTCCATATTATGGTTTCAGAAGGTAGTTGGATTGTTTTGTGTTGGTTTGGGTGGATTTGGTTCCCTTCTTCCAATAGAGGTAAGGCTTTAATGTTGTTGGTTGGTTTCTCACTAGTTATTTTGAATCCTTTATGGGGTTTACGGTTACTAATATCATTTTTGTAGTGCATTGATCTCTTCTCATTGGATTCAAGTCACCTTGTCAAGGGTGACTCGTCTGCGTGTGCATAGGTAAGTAAGTATATGTATGTGGGTTCCTCTATTACATGTACAGTCACCCATGGTTGTGAATATTCACTTATGGGGATAGGAGTTCCCATGTATATAAATATATATGAATACACATTTGAGTGGATACTAGTATATATAGATAAGAATATGTGAATGGATTCCCCTGCACTTGATCATGGCCATGTAGGTGTGTGTATTAGGGCTTGGTGTCCATGCATGTGTGTGATGGTGCATGTACCTAGGGGGGAGCATCATCATTTTGTAGGAATGCTCCAAGAGCCGATGTGGATGCCTTGGTTCCGCCGTGAGGTAGGGTCCCTCTCTAAGCCACTTTAATTCAACAATGAATTAATTTAAATTTATATTATTTCTTATTTCTGCTTAATTACACTGTATTGTGTGTCTTGAATAACTGTTCTTTAATATAATTTTCTCATTTGATAAATAAAGTCATGTTTTTATAATAAAACCCTTCCAATGGAGGTGTGTTGTCTACAAAATCTCATAGTGATAGTTATGTTGATCTAGTTTCTTAACATATTGCATTTGATTTGTGATGAATGAGTTTTAGATTAAATGTTAAATATAATTAAATCAATTGTGTGGTAATGAAATGCCATGATTTTATATAAAAACCCCTACAACGCAGGTGCACTGTCTTCTAATCCAATTAATAGTGATGATCAAATCTATAATAGTGTTCCATGAGTCTTGTTATAACTGTTGAGACTAATTAATCACAATTTCTATCGACAGGGCGACAGTCACAATGTAGCCCCACCTCCTCCTGCTCCTTTCACTCCTCGTTAGATGATGCTGCCCCATAGATGTCGCTAGACTGTTCCAACATGCCGCAGTCACGCTTTGGTCAAGACACCGTCATGATGCAGTCACACCACTGTAATGTCTTGATTTGGACCTACTCCAAGACGAAACCCCACATCAGTTCGTAGTCTTGTTGGAATTCAATGTATGATAACTAGATTTAGTTTTAGATACATTACCCGCCCATAGTTAATGGGGATGGAGGCCCTTAGGTAGAAAATTTCTCGATTGAATCTCTAATGAAAATATTTAGTCACCTGTATACAAAATTTGAGATGAGGGTGAATTTTGCTACTTATATTCTATAAGGACCATCTATGCGATTGAGGGACATCATAGTAAATGTTGGAAAATAAGAAGACTTTAGAATAATTTAATAATGATATTTGTTTTTGGAAATTTTTCCTTTAGAGTTTGATATTTTTATGATCCTCGTGATCTGATCCATGTTTTGACCCTTTTAGAGAAAATGCTTCTACATTATCTTTTCATTCTGTGTGAGAACAGTAAAAAACACACACCTCATATATTGTAGTTATAGCATTAAACAAAAAATGGGTATTCTGATGGATGATCATCTCTGTGATAGTATTCCATTAGTCTTGTGATCAATGTTGAGACTGACAAATCACAATTTCTGTTGGTGGAGCAATGGCCAGAATATTGCCACCTCCCAGTCCCTTCACTCCTGGTTGGATGATGTTTCCCCTTTGATGTCACTGGACTAGGAGAACTGACCGAAGTCATGCTATGGTCACGTCGTGATCATGCTTCATGGATGCTGTAGTCATTCATTAGTCACACCGCAGTCACACCGGGGTAATGCCATTATTTGGCCCTGCTCTTGGATGACACCCCACATCGGTTTTCATTCCTATCTGAATTCAAGGTATGATACCAAAATAGTGTTTTAAATACAATACCCACATATAGGTAATGGTGAGGGTGGCACTCTAGTAGAAAATCTCTATATTGAGTCTCTCATGAAAATATTTATTCACCTGTAAACAACATTGGTGATAAGGGTGAAGCTTGCTACTAGAATTCTATGAGGACCATCTAAGTGCTTGAGGGACATCATAATAAATGGTGGACAATAAAGAGACTTGATAATACTTTTATAATGATATTTTTATTTGTTATAGTTTCCTTTAGAGTGTGATATTTTTATGATCCTGATGATCTGATGAGTGTTTTGACACTTGTAGTGAAAATTCCTCTAAATTATCTTTTATTTTTCAGTGTTAGAATAGTAAACAAAACACACCTCATATATTGTAGTTGGAGATTTCTACAAAAATGGGGAATATAATGGATGATAATCTCTATGATAGAATACTTTGAGTTTTGGAATCAATGTTGAGACTGACTAATTACAATTTATGTCGGTAGGGCGACAACCGGAATATTGCCTTGCCTCCTCCCGCTCCCTTCACTCCTGGTCGGTAGATGATGCACCGCAGATATCGCTACCCCAGGCTATCATCCTGCTTTCATTCTACGGTCATTCCCTAGCCACCTACAATGCATCCCACACAAGACACCATACTAGCCACCTCACCATCCCCCACCCCAACCTCCTGAAAAACACTCAAGCTAGCCCTATGCCACCTACAAAATAGCCCCAGCCACCAGTTCCATCCCTCTCCAACCCCATACCTCTTACATCCCAGCCCACACCAGCCCCTAAGACATTCCCAACGGCCCCCAGACAACTAAAATCCATCCCAAACTAGCCCCTTCCACCTATTCATGCCTACCCCAGCCCCCTTCCATCCCCTGCCACCTTACTTACTGCCCGGACCATCCACTCCAACCTGCACCAACCCCAAAACCAGCCCACATCGTCTTGCATTCTTCCCCACACCAACCCCATACAACATACAAAAAAACCAACAACATTGGTTCCAAATTGCACTATCCCCCTTCCAAATGTATTCCTTACTCCACGAGCCACTCCAGCCAAAAAAAGACACAAAAACAAACAACTGAAGCCCAAAACCCTAGATCCTGTACACCACCAGCCCACACCCTGGTCCACAAAAAACCATCACCTCATCCACCATAAAACCACTGCCACAACATACAGTCAAAATAACCAGCCTGTAAAACTAGTACTTCAGCCCCCATCCAAACCACACCTCCAGTATAGAAAAAATAGCATTCCATTCATAGAGGAAGCAAGTGAAGAACCTTTCCAAATAGAATTTATAATGGTGGCTTCAATGGAATAGAACACACTCTTTTGTAAAATGAATTGATAACACCAATAAACTTGCATACTAAAAAGAACTGATTGAACAAGCCTAACTGTCAACATTAGAGAGAGATTTATTAGTATAAACATTAACTTTTTAAATAATTTTCTCTTCCCTGAACACACAATGAGATGCTTTATGCATTGAATTGATGAGGGAAACACTCAGATAACAAAGGGGAAGGTACCCCTACATATCCCCCATAATAGACGCAATAGAATTACAGTCATCATGAGAGATACTAGCCCCATGAATTAGGGACTTCTAAAGATTAACATTCAATCCAGATAGGGCATAAAAAATATCCGAAGAATATGGAAGAAGGAATTTGTCAATGGAGTACCCTGGTTCTCCATTTTCCTGAGGAATATTATGTATCAGTCATTATGAGGGGGATTATAAATAAATAAAAAGTCATATTACTAACTATCATAAATACTTTTTATCCTACAGTGGAATAATTACGCAGGTGAATTTTATCATTATCACCATTAAAATTTAGTTGTTTTTGGTCCTAATGGATTTCCAAGTGGTGTTAGTGAATAATGAATAAATAATGACTTATTTTATAATGTATTCTCATGGTGAGGGAGTATTTTCCAATGGCTGTGTGGATGAGGATGGACAGACTAGTGGTAGAAAGATGTATCAACTTATGCAGTGTTGATGGATCAATGGACACTCTTCATTCTAAGCTGGATCTGGAGGTTCTTGATGGTCGTTCTCTATGAGGAAATGTCATATATGTCAAAGTATTTATTTGAAATTGATAATAAATGGGGAAATGTATCATGGATGTGGTTGGAGATCCATGGGAACAATCTGGTTCTCACGAAGCAGTATCATTGGATTGTGGAATGAGGAAACATAAATATCTAGTTCCAAAACTGGTAATGTTCCCCTCTAGGCTATCTAGGCAGTACAACTCCCAGCATTTTGTCTTCCAAGGCCTGTGGTTATCCCTATTTCACAAATTTGTTTTACCACCATCAAGGTAAATGTTTTGATAACATTATTATATATTCTTAAATTGAATGTGCAGTCTTCATGGCGTCTCAAATGGGGGTTTTCCTAGCCAATATTTACAGGTCTATATATAAAATACCAAATGATATCACTAGTGGTGAAAATTTGTATTGGTTTAATGGAATCCTGATTAAATGTAACATGTTGTTTAGGTGGATCAATAACCATTTTATTCCTACAGATGATACTATCAGGAGCACGAGGGAGGGAGTCGGTGGGGTGTCTAAGAGGGGATGTCCAGGGGTGTCCATGCGCTATCCTGAGGGGGGGGGGTGTCATGGGGTCTATAGGGTAGGGGGTAGGGTGCAGTTGGGGATTCTAAGGGGCAGTCCACAAGGTTGTCCAAGAAAAGTTTGGGGGGGGGGGTTGGGCAGGGGGTGCAGGTTGGGTGTCTAGTAGGGGAAGACTCGAGTCTGTCAAGGGGGTTAGGAGTGTCCAGGTGGCTATCGAGGAGGGGTGTCCAGGGGGTGTCTAGGGGAGGGGTGTCCAATGGGAGTGAAAGGGGGATGTATAGGGGTGGCATGGGGGTTTTCAAGAGAGGTTCAAGGGGGATGTCCAGGGGGGTCATTGGGTGCAGGGGGTGTCCATAACTTTTAAGAATATCAAAAATAAAATTACACTTTATTGTATTACATTCCATTGAGATATCATGATTTAAAGAAAAGTTCCATTGTTTAACATTTCATTTCATGATGTTATAACATTCAGAGGCAGTTCTGAATATTCCTACCAGGGATAAAGCCAAACGTTTTTGATGAGATAGACGCACGAGTAATGGGACCTAACCTCATTATAATTATTTTTCAATTGATTTTTGAATGGTATTCCAAATAAAAATATGTATGAAATTATTTACATCAACATCAATTTCATTCTTCCGAACTAGGGAAATAAAAATGGGGTTTATTTTATAGGGCATTAAGAAATGGTTAATGAACTTTCTTATAGAGTTATGGAGCTCATCACGAACTATTTCCCAGTCGAACATAATGAATTTATTTGTGAAACCATCATGACTATCCACACTCTCAAGATTTAGAGAAAAATGGAACTATAATCCTCCTTCTCATTAAGGGATGCATCAAGGGAGATTATTGGATTGTTGTAGCCCGATCTGGTTAGGCTGAATGCTTGTGGCCAGCAATTGTAGAAACTTTGACCTCTGTAGCATTGCACAGTTTGGATTCCACATTACAATAGATCTTTTGACTCTAGATGGGATCCACTAAAGTATAAGATTCATATAGGAAAGGCTTCATAAGAAATAAAATTTGTATAATAATATTTCATCATGTATCAATACAACTGATGAAATCTTTCTTCCCCTCTATGAATATCTATTGTAGATTTGTCATCACTTTAAACTGGACATCCTATTCCTTGAAAACCCATTGTATAGAATCTGCCTCAATTAATCCTGATGAGATGATTCTACATCACCAATAATAACATGAAGATACTATTTTTCTAAAGTGTAGATCGAATAAGAATCAACTAAATCCAAGGGAGGTGGAGTAATAGATATAAATGCAAAAATAAGAGGATCCTGATAACTCAAAATTCCACATATATCTAAAAGAAGTAATTTTTATAAAATATTATTAATATAAGATAGCTACAAAATATGAAAGCACTAGGGAAACAAATCTCTGAACACTAGTTAAAGCAGCCTCTAGATGTTATGATTTGGATGACACATCTATGGGAAATTCCTGAAGCTCACATTCATGGCCAATCCTCTTAAATAATGATCCCTTAGGATATGTCCCAACTCCAAATGAGACTGTATGTCCACCATGATATGGTGGAATCATATGTTCATCACCATCAATATCTCTATATGAGTCTGGATATGACAGTCCAGGAAATTTTGAACCAGAATAGGGATCCCCCATATATGAAACCTCATTCTCTACCTAGGTACAACCACCATGACAATCCATATGCTCTCCATCATTTTCTTCAATATTTTTAGATTCTAAATAGTTAAAGCCAAGATGGAAAAATCCGAGTGACTTTTTCCACTCATCATTTAATGATACTTCTATATATGTTGATTGATGGTGTAGATTTACAAGGGCTTTGGATGACTGTTAGAGGTACATTTTTAGAGTTATCAGTGCAGGTTTATAGGTGTAAAGTGTTCTTTGGAAGACTATTAGAGGTTCTAGTTTACCAGTGTAGGTTTTACTGGTTTAGAGGTTCGGATTTTATAGGTTTAGAGGTGTATGATTTAAAGGTAAATATGTGAAGGTTTACCTGGTTTAGAGGTGTTCTTTTTATATGTTTAGAGGTGTAGGTTTTATAGGTTTAGTGGTGCAGGTTTACAACTCGAAGTGGGTTTACAGGTTTTGTTTATATAATCTACCCAGCATTGATGTTAACTAGGGAGTATAGGATATACCAACAGTTCATCAAACCATTGGTATTCAATATCCAGGTCAAAATATGCCAATAGTTCACAAAACCGTTGGTATTCAAATGAAGGACAACATATACCAACGATTCACATAACTGTTGGTATTCAGTATGGAAATCATATATTCCAACGGTTTCAATGAAACGGTTGGGATGGAAAATATACCAACGGTTCAAAAAAAATGTTTGTATGTAAGATGTATTGTATGTATACCAACAATTCATGAACTATTTGTACAAATATATACCATTAGTTTGACTTAAACAGCTGGGGTTGATTAATTTCAGACCACCTATACCAACAGTTCACCAAAAACTATTGGTACAGAGGTGATGCAATGCCCAGAATACCAATGGTTTCAGAAACATTTTTTATAGGCTATATCAAAGGTTATAGGGTATATTACAACAGTTTTAAACTGTTATAATTGAATAAATTTACAGTAGTGTTTTTAATAGATAGAAAAAAAGAAATGAATCTTTAACTTACATGAGGATAATGAATAGTCCCCCACTATGACTATTAATTTTATTTGGACTCATCTAAAAGAAATAATATGATTTAAAAATAAATAAGAATAATATATTTTGATTTAGTTATTTTGGGATAGAAAATGGTTTTGATATGTTTTGATTGTGTCAATATATTGAAATAATTTATTGGGATTGCAATGTGGAAATGTTATTTTTTAATTATGTTTGATTTTTGTGTTATTATTACATAATGGTACTTGGACGTATGATGGGTGGTTATGTGATAAACCAAATATGGTTGGTTTCATGATAAACCAATTATGGATGGTTCCATTTATGTATGATTATGTCCAATGTTACGTTTTATATGTTATGTTTTCATTCTATGGGTTTATGGTAATATATTTCTTACAGAAAGGGTAACCAATGAGTTTATATTCCGTGAAGTGGATTTAATACTTCAAAAAAGTGAAAAGTATTACATTTCGACAGTGATTAGATGTTTTTTATTTTTTCCTATGAATAATAGTTTTAATTCTTTTTTTATCCCTTCATGATCTTTTTATGATTATCCCATGTTTTGAAGTGATTTTTACAAGACTATATGAAGAATATAGTCGAGAATGGGATCAATGAAAAGTTATTATTTGAAAAAATTAAACAATAACATGTTTCTTTTTTAAGAGTTAATTTTTAGGAAAAACTGATACAGATTAGTACATTAATATTTAAATATTTATCTTGTAATATATGAGTTACAACCCAATTACATAAATCTATAATACTGAAAAGATCCTTCATGTGAATTAAAGTTAATTTTTTTATTATCTCAAGATTAAGTAATGTTTATGGTTAGGTCCTTATAATTGGTTTCAAAGGTCATTTTATATATCTTTTGGAGTTGAATAATTTTAATTATTTATCCATAAAAAATTTACATCATTTTCAAATTGAAATTATATAGAATTTGAATATTAAAACATTACTCTGACTATGATATGCTTGTTCAGAATGATTCTACATAGGGGAAATATGGTAGTTGTTCTAGGAAGGTATACCAAATAAAATAACCTTCCAAACAAACATAATGAGATAATCCGAATCAGATCCAAACTAATTTTTAAATTGATGGACTAATTGACTCAGGAGATATAAGGTGGTGGTGTACATGAATGATATCAACAAATCCAACTATAGAATAATATGACTATCGTGGATAATTTCATGAGGAAAATTTCTCTATCATTTAATGGTCCATCTAACCCTCTGCTGGTTGAATGGTGGATTTATACACTGGAAATTATTTTTGACATAATTTTGTTTATAGACAATCAAAAAGTTAGTCTTGATGGTTTTCATTTTGAATGTGAAATCGATCAGTGATGGTCAATGAATAAATATATTACTGGATGTCAAGATATTGATGCCATAAAATTACAAGAATGCATGAATATCATCTTTTAGAAATATTTTCTTGTGGATATTTGACTAATGAAGGAAAATAAATTAATTAAATTGAAAAAAAAGATTTATATTCTATATATTCATTGGGAAAAAATTTCTCTTGTTTTCCAAGCTATGTCTCAAATTTATTCATAGATATTGATAATAATATAAATCGATTTTCCTTAGTGTTGAATCCAATATATAGAAGGGTGTTAACTTCTCAGGTGTTCAATAGCTTTGTGAAACTCATATAATGTGTTGAGAAGGTATAAATATAGTTTTTTGATGATAATGAATTCAACGAGACAATACCAAAGAGGTGATCCAGTTGACATAAAATGGTAATGAATTTATCAACGAATCCAGGAGGTAAGAAAACTAAATTTCCAACTTGTGAGATGTGTGTTAAATTGAATATTGGATAATTCATCTATGATAATTTATTCTAATTTGGTACGAATGATCATATTTCTCATAATTATAAGGAAGTTGACTATGAAAGAACTGAAAAACAACTGGTAAGATGTTTTTGTTTAAATGATATTGTAAATTATGAAAATATCTTTCCGAAGATGAGTACCCAAGGTGGAAAATAGGAAGATTGAAAAGAGAAGGGACTAAAAAATCATTTTATACTACTATGATTTCTTTGGGACCATCAAATAATGTGGGGATAGATATATTACAAGATTTTAGAACAAATTAAAATACCTTATTTGACATTGGATTTTAATCTTATTTCATTTCAATGATAATTTCATGTAAATTAAAAATGAAACCTTTGTAATGTGATATAGAACTATAGGTAAAGACTATTTATGGAAGTATAAATGAAACAATGATTTATAGAAATCTTACCATTCACATTTTTTGGATATCCATTCCAGAAAATTGTTTTGGACATACCATTGTATAATTTGATATCATTTTGTGTGTGGAATGGATTTCAGTTTATCATGCTAAAATATTTCTTAAATACAATAATGTCTTGTTCAATGATTTTAAAACAATTATAACATACAAATAAGCAAAAATATTGATTAAATATATATGTGAATGTTATCTGGATCTTATTGTAGAAAAAAGAACATGTTTTTATTAGTGATATTCTAGTAGTGAATGAATTAAAATAAGTTATTCCTGATGAATTTCTTGTTATTTATTCCCAATCATGAGGTATAATCTAATATTGATTTAGTTCGTAATGAAAACCCTATTTATAATCTCCCTTATTTAATGGATAATGTTGAACTAGTGGAATTAAAAAACAGTTTTAGGAATTTCATGATAAAGGTGTCATTGATCCTAGTAATTCACCATGGGGTGCTCCATATTAATTTTAGAAAAATAAATTTGTGTATATTGGACAATTTAATTATTATAGATCTTTTAATTACATCACTAATAGGAAGATTTTTTTGTTTTCTCATATTGATTATTAATTTTGTCATATAAGAGCATTAAATTTTTCAATGATTGATTTTAGGTCTGGGTATCTTTAGCTGATGGTGAAAGAGTGTGACATTCCAAATACAAGTTTCTAAACAAGATATGGGAATTAAGAGTTTGTATTTATTACTTTTGGGTTATATAATTCACTAGATATAATAATGAATCTCATAAATGGAGTCATTTATCTGTGTTGGGATCATTTTGTGGTTTTTTATAGATGATATGTTGGTATATTGTAAAATTCCGAGGGAGAACATAAGACATGTAAGGATTATTTTTCAATCCCTAAAATAAAATAAATGATATGAAAATTTTATTAAGAGTGTTTTTTTGTGGTAAAAAATTTAATTCATTTGACATATTGTATTTAAAGATTGCATATTTTTTTAACATTCTAAAATAAAAGTTATTGAAGTTTGGCCAATAACTAACAATATTAGAGAGTTTATTTTTTTTATGGATTAGTGGGTTATTAAAAAATATTTGATGAAGAATATTCTCAGTTATCTTGCACACTAACTATGCTAACACATATGGGAGTTATGTTCATTTGGAAAGAATAATGTGATGATTGTTTACATGAACTTAAAAAATTTGGTAAATGATATTTTTAAGGCCTTGCCTTCTATGAATGGTGAATATTCTTTCTATAATAATATATCATTGAATAGATATGGTTCTGTGTTAATGAAGAATGATTAGATAATAACTTATTCTTCATGTTAGTTGAAACATTATATTTTAAATTACCCTATACATTATTTGGAATTATCAGCTGATGTTTTTTTATTAAAATTTTTGAGGCATTATTTTTGTGCCGTAAATTGTGAAATATATACATATACAATGAAAATTAATTATATTTTCTCTCAAAAAGAATTAAAAATGAGATATATGAGATGACTGGAATTAATCACGGATGATGATTTCATGATTCATTAGCATCTAGGAATGGAAAATACATTGGATGAAACATTGAATAGGAATATTAGAGTTAAATTAACCATTATATGTTTTGAACGAGATACCATGGTAATTTATATGACAATTTTTTTATTATATGTTGTTTTTGTATGTAATTCCACTAATTTATATTAGGTGTCAGTGAAATCCTCAATATAAGACATAATTAAGAATGCACATATAGAAGAAAGTGATTGTAGAAAAAGGAAGAGTTGGTTCAGAAGTGTAAGTGGCATGTATTTAACCTTGATAAATACTATGTTTTGAGGTTTGGAAAGAGATTATGTGTATATTATGATACATAGATAAATAATTAATTATTTTGTAAATATCATTGTTCCATGCTTTTAGTTCATCCTAGCTATACTAATATGTACAGAGTTTGTGAAACTATAAAACTAAACTGTGTGATCCTATTTTTCTTTGAAAAAATTTAAAATATTCTCTTAATTTTTTTATGAATTTTAAAAAATGTTCCTTTTTTCAATTCGACAAATAGGGACCACTCTATTATTCCGTTGGAACTCAAAGGTAGATACCATCTTTTTTATTTCAATTCAACGTCCGGGCTCAGTTTCTAGAACCATTGGACTCATTTTATTCATCTTTACATGATCATCAATAATTAGTCTTCATTAATATTTTCTCATCACTAGATAATTTTATTTTTATTTAGTCTCATAAACCCTCTATTAGGGTTATTGATCCATTCATCCATATTATTTCGATCCTTCCCAAGTTAAGGGAAGAAATAGGATAAGGATACTGTAATATTCAACAGTTTGTTGTTTGATGAATCATCTTACTTGTTTTATTATTTAATAAAAATTCATTATTATGAACATTCTGATTACATTGCGTAAATCCCATTAAATTAATAAGCTATATATACTATCTACATGATCATATTGTAGATCCCCGTCAATATATAATCATCGAATCAATGGAGGGTATTACCTCAATGTAGATAACCCCAAGTAGGTTGTTCCCCCTTACATGACATTCCATGATTCTTATGTGTTTTTGTGAAACCTTTTGGGTGATCAAGACTTGTCATATTTATAGTGAAGGGTTTTTGTAATATTAATGAATTGTTATTCATTATTACATCATAGTATAACATAACCTTACTTAATTATGATCTTTAATATAATAAATGAAAAATAATAATAAATTAAAAATATATTGTATTAATCACATGGAATAGTTAAATTTAATTCAATAGAAATTTGTTACATTTCCTCAGTTATCCATGTCACTATTTTTGAAGGTAAATGAATGAATATAGTAATAGAATATGTAATTAATGTAATAAATGGGTTAATATCCTTTTATCCTTGTGGAAAGATTTTAATAAAAATTGATTAAATAAAATAAATTATTTTAAGATATGTGTATTACATGACCAAATTCGAATACATAATTATGTATAGTGAATTCACTATATATGTGAATTATCCCAATTAAATGAGTCATCAATATTGATCTAACCATGGATTCTTGAGGGAATGACTATAAAATTCTGAGGACATCATTTCAATTCAAAGATCTGCTTTCCAAAGTGGATTCCCACCATGGAACCTTGTCCATGTCTACTAGTGGATGCCTAATGTGACTCTATAGGATTATATCACTATGTTGGTGATATCAGAAAGTAATGGATACAATCTTTTGATCATGGATGACGTCATCATCCATGTGGTTCAATGGAATAACCAGGTTATTCCAAGTCATTCATAGTCCATTTTACTTTGTATTATATCATTGTACTCAGATTGAATTATTTATTTTGGAATGCCTTGGATAATTATAAATGTATTGCACATAAACCTCTTAAATCCTTGCAGCATTTCATCACTGTGTTTAAAAACCCATGAAGTCATGGATTCTTAGGTTAATACCATGGACCCTCTTTCATTACTATCATAATCAAGGATTACTTTTTTTTAATTGTATACCTTTTTATAATTATTTGTATAATAGGATTCGTTGGTATTACCTTGGTTCTTCTTCCATCACTTATTATAAACCAGAAAACAAATTTTTAAATGTTTACATGTTTAGATATAAAACCAATTGAGGAAGAAGTAGACATCAATTGTCTTTATTAAATATCATTTCCATTTTTTATACATGAACACTGTATGTTTTTAATTATCATAATTGATGGCATAAATTACATTATCGGTGTCCTACCAAGATTCATCTCACAATATATTCAGGGGATTGATGGTTACTAGTATGATTATTTGAAAAAATGTATTAGAAATAATAAATATGATGCTTTGTAAACATGAAATTGATTTATTTCATTATAATAATGCTTGGTACCATGTGACATGGATCACACTTGGGATACATTATTAGTTATTTGTTTATTTTTCTTCATTCATATAGAATATGTTTCTAGAAAAAATGCATAAATAATATATTGCAACTTATGTTTATTGTTCTATAATTTGGTATTTATGGAATGGTATCCTCATAGAAAACCATAGTACCTATTAACTAGTCAGAGGCCTTTAGATTCGGGAAACTGCAATTGAGGCAACATGGAAAACTGGTTTAAGGTCACCTTTGAAGGATACCCATATCAAGACTCACATCACAAAAATAATTTGACTATAAAAATTTAAAACATACAATTATGTTCTAGCCAATTTTAGGGTCATTGGTATTGATCAGAAATATTGACTCAGGTTATTTCATCCATTACACTCATTAAAAATAATTATATTATTTTTTATAATAAATTTTATTTTTTATATTAATTAAAAGAGTTAAAACAACTCCCACCAACATCAAGTAAATAGATAATTCCAAAAATATAAAATAAGATTAATAAAATAAGTTATATAAAATATATTATTTTTGTAATTATCTTTTGAATAATTTTCTAATAAATATTATATAACATTTTTTATAATATATATATGTTTTATAATTTAATATATCAATTATAAATATATAACTATAGATGTGTTTATTAATATAATAAAACTATATTTAAAATTTATTTTAGTATAAAATAATTGAAATATCCAAAAATTGAAATATATTTTGAGGGACCCTAGGTTTCATGGATTATCCACACTTTTTATGAATTCAATATATATAACATGAGTCCAATAAATTAATTTAACTTTTTTATTAAAACGGTTCATCCAAATAATAAATATTTTTTCCATATAATAATGTGATTGATCCATTAAATATTTATGCAGATTTAATAGTTTTGTGTGAAACCAGATTTAATGATAAAGCATGCATGTGTAACATTATTAAACAAAATAAAAGTACAACATAAGTGTACATAAAATTTATATAATGATATATAATTCTAAAAATGATATTTTATAGACAATGTATTTATTATTGATGTTATAAATTCAATATTAGGGTAGCCTAGTACATTTCATAATTGTAGTAATCAATTTATGTAAGTGTACTATGTGCATAAAGGTAATCATGTGTAGGTTTTATTAATTATTATAAAATTATATGTATAAGTAGTATTAGATAAAATTATACTATATAAAGGTATGATTTATGTTTCACATTGGTAAGATGAATTTGATACAGGTTAAGTATGGGTAAGTGATACTTGAATAAGGGTATCCTACTTATTATATAATGGTAACCTGTGTATTTGAAAACATGCATAACCATATAAAGAATCACATTGTAATCGTAAAATATACTTTGGAATGATAATTTAAATGTATAAAAAATGTTATGAATTTCTTGGAGATAGTTATAGTCCTATAAAAAAATTAACAATTTTTTAATGGTAAATGATAGTTATGTAAGGGTAAGTGGTTGATAATAAAGGCTATGTATGTGTATAAGAGAGAATTACATATATAATTAATATAATTTTTACACCATGAATAATTCTAAAAATATAAACTCGTATAAGTTATAATTTTAATTAAAATTATACGTAAGGTTATAAAATAGTAAAAACCTAAAAAAAATATAATAACATATAATTGAATGAAATTATTTAATTGAATAAAATATATATGATATTATGATAAAAAATAAAATATAATACTTATATTTAGATTGATGAACAAAATTAAAATAATAAAATTAATTGTACTTATTCAGAAATATATACACCAAAATTTTAAATCCCGGACACCAGAAGCCCGGTACCAGTGCATTATTTTAATACATTGACATGATTACTGGGAATCAAGTCCTCAAGGAACGATTAGTTTAGAAGTCTAGGAAAATATATTACATACATGAACATTACATTACCCATTAAAACATAAAACACAACATAAATAATCTACTGAGAATTCATTTATTCTCATAGCTTAACCATGTATAACAAATGTAATACACCTCTTGGAATCCCCGCTTTTTCCTTAGGTTGAGGGTGCGTTTAGCCTCCTCTTATTTCGGTGTTTCCTTTTTATTTGAAATAAATGCCTCCATAAGATGGATTTATGCTCTAGGTAAGGCCTCTAGGATGAATAGAGAGATATTGGGAGGATATTTTAGATGGGGTTGTATGAGCCAAATTGCATTGGATGTCTGTTTTTTAGAGATGTGGAAGTACCCTTTTATAAGATAGGTGAGGGTCACTTTCGGAAAAGTTTGTAATATTATTTTATTGTGAAATAATTTTTTGATTCTAATGGATCTAAATTGATTTATTTTAATGTTATGGTAGGGATGGGTTGAAATCCTCTCAATAAACTAGTTTTAGATAATTTTAGGTCACTATTTAAACCATATCTTTTAGATTTAACTCTTAGTTAAATAGTTTAACTTTTACCATATCCTCATGTATTATTATAATAAATAGTTATTAAAAATAAAATTAAATACCTAGATAACCAGAAGTGGGTTGTTATAGATATATCTAAACTTATATAAGCCATATTGTCGAACCTTATATTTTTAGAAATATTATATCAATTAATAATATAGTTTTTTTTAAATTCATTTTTTCAATTTTAAAACCATATGGTATATTTTTCTAATTTATAAATACATCATAACTTCAAAAAAATTATTTAATCAACCTTATCATGTCATTCAAACCTTCAAAATTATTGTTTGGCATCAAAATCATTAGTATACATTTATTTTTTACTTATAATTTCAATTATTTTAAACTTTCATTGATAAAGTAATTACGACGTCATCATTGTGTCATAAATTTATTTAATTATATAATATCTAAAAAATATAAAAAAATAATATTATGTATACAATATTTTATTTTTATAATGAATATTTATTGTCAAATTTATATTACTTATAACCATATTTTTAAATTGGTTTAGTTATTAAACTTTTAATTAAAATTTTTTGACTCTTCTTCATGTAAAATAATAATAAAAATCCTAATCTAATACTTATGGACCAATAAGATCATATTCTATTTCATAGGTTGGTTATGGTCGAAAAACACTTATCCCATAGAATTTGGATATGTCTTAGGGTAATTATAATTTATTTTATAACATTAATTATCTTTTTTACTTTTAATTATGGTAAACTAAAGTCGAATGTTATTATTCACCAAAAAAATTATTTTTATCTTTTTGAAAAACATTATACTTACTGATGTTTAATGTTTCTTTAGGATTTTTTAAATTCAATATACAGAAGTGGTAAAATTATGTTTTTGGAAAATTTTCAAAGAAGCATAGAAGGTGGGTAAAAGACGTTAAAAAGATCTATAAATTTTTTTACATAAAATATTATTATAAAATGACTCCAATTAATTCAATTGAACATATATATATATATATTATATATCTACATTTACTAAAAAAATTATTAAAATAAATTATTATTTATATAAAAATTCAATTTTAAATAATAATGCAGTGTTTTCCACTATTTCTCAAAAATTGAATGTTTTCAGAAAAATATCCACACATCACCATAAGTTATGTTTTTTATTTTTAATTCTAATAATTATTAAATTTTACCAAATTAAAATCATTGAAGATGCATTATTTAATTTAAAATTAATTCTCATTGTCAAAAACAAAAAGTGGGTTTTTGAAAAGTAAAAACTAAAAAATGATTGACATATGTTTATGTAAAATTTAAATGTAAAATTACATATAATAACCTAAATTGTATTAAATGATAAAAATATAATATAATTACAAATATAAACCATACATATTAATAATTTATCACTACAAATTATTTCGATTAAAAATATTGATTTCAATTAAAATTTAGTTTTTTTCATTGTTTATCGAAATATGTATGATCTCAGAAAAGTTCCAAAATTTTATTCAAACTAAATTTTTATGACCATTATCTAATAGAGAATTTTATTTATTTAAATTTAACATATAAAAGTGTCGAATATTGTTTTTAAAAAGGGTTCTCCATTTAATGGTGGTAAAATTACATTTTTTGAAAAAATCATTTTTATCTAAAAAAGATGAATTTGTTTTTATATTATGTCAATGAAACACATAATAGGGATTATAAAATTATATAGAGTATAAAAAATTCAAAATTTAGTTAATAATATTAATAACCTCTTTTTGAACGACTAGTTGTTATGTCATGGTGTGCTCGAACTCATTGTTGTGTGTAGAGAAAGTTATTGAATTACATTGAAAAGATAATGTACTATGAAATCATGGGGTGTTACATTATTTCACCTTTAATAAATTTCATCCTATCAATTTTAAATTGTTCTTTGAAAATAAAATGTAAAAAATATAAAAATACTTTTGTGGAAAACCCACATCAGAAATTGGGTTAATAAAACATAGTCATAATAAGAGGGAAAGGGAAAAGAAAAAGTCACCACCAAATTATTATCTCAATTAGGATAACATTAGTGGAAATTAGAGATACACAATTTTAGTAAAACTTAGATATGTATAAGGAGTGATTGAGGTAATCAATCAGGAAAAATTTTATAATTGAGGGCCACAAAGCCATCGATGTGTGAATAATTTAACGATAATCAGTTCATCATGTCTTCATGTATTAGTATAACACATTTTTTAATGATCCCTTCCCTAATGTTTGACAATTAATTTTTTCATAAAATAAGAAGCAAAATGTATACCTGAAAAATAGAGTTTGATCCGTCAACTAATTCCAACCACAAACTAATCTTTTACACCAAAAGATAATAGAATAAAAAAATATTATATTTATCCTAATCGTATAGGGTTCCAAAAATAATGAATTTATAAATCATTAGTCAAAATATTTAATAAAACTACATTATACAAACCATGAGATCACATAGGCTAGTGGTAGGTGATGCAACCTTGTCCCCCATCGGTTGTGGGATCATGTTTTGTAACCTTGTTGCACGTGACGGGTAGTCGCCCAACCTTTAAGATGTCTTTTTTATAACAATCCATCAACTATAATAAAAAATTCGTTAACATTAACTATAATATTCAATGTGAAACTTAATAAATTCCAACCTTTTTACTTATCCATAATACATCTTTCAAAAATCATAGTCCATAATTTATGTGGAAGGTAAACACAATTTTGATCATTCATCCACGTAATAACATGGGAATACCTTTATAATGTATTATATTATAATATGGTAACAACATGAATTACCATAAAACCTTGTTGATTACATTAATTCTCCCTTATTTCTTATATAACATTGGATATACTTCTTATATCAAAAACATTGTACACTCCAACAAAAATGGATTAAAAAAAATTAATTAGATTCAATGTAGCCAGGAATATCCAATATAATTTATCCAAAGCAGTCATTCCTTATTCCAAAATCACAACATCAATATTAGGATCACATTAATGATTGCCTTTCCTTAAAAGATATATTTTCCAAAATGTTAACATACTATTGATTTACATTTCTTAGAAGTATATAATTTCAAATCCTCAATGAAATTGACCTTAATTAAAATATTTATTTATTTATATAATTCATATAACCATAGCATCGTTGATACAACACTCAATTAAAATAATTCATTAATTCAAACATAAGAACACTAATAATTCATTATCATCTGTGGTAGTATAATTACAAGATTATTATCAAATAGCATCATTTGGTGTATACTCTGATGATTTGGACATTGACTCGTGTAGAGTACCAACTCTTTACATAAGAAGCATTGCACATTTAAAACCATTTTCTTACCTTTGAAATCACAAACTTGGTGTGCTTTTTCTATACATATATAACATAATCACATTCCATTCATGCATTTTCAAAGGCAATTCATTAAATTCATATCAGGTATGGGAAAATCCTTCTTTCCCCTCTTCCAATTATACATTGTTCCCTCTACCATCCTTTTCTTATATTTCTTCCCATCAAATCCATAAGACTCAAGGAATTATTTACTAAACTTATTAACACATGATAATATTTCTTCATATGATGTGAATACATGAAATACTATTTACCCTCTAAATGATGGCTTAATACCATGAACGATATGATCATTATTTCCATTTTGATTATCTGTATTACTGGAGTCCTCATTCTTTCTACTGGGTGCCAATTCTGAAAAATGGCATACACTAGGTTATCTTATGAATTGAAATGCATAATTACAAATATATAAAACCTAATGCAAATGGAAAATATTATGAATATAATCGATAATCATAAAAAAAAGTTTTCTTTAAAGAATTATGTAATCTTAAAATCATTCATAAATGATTGAAATGAAAGTGTGAATTATCCAAAGCATGTCCATGGGAAAAGCCGTAACCAATAGTGCATGAAGGCTCATTGTTAGGTACCAGGATACCCCTTGTTAAGATTGAAATTCCTTGTTAGTGTTATCACTCCTAGATACACTTGTGGCCAAGATGCCTATAAGTACTCGTATCCGGAATGGGATGTATGGCTTGGAAAATTCAAAAATTCACTACATTACTAAAAATCGATGATGTTCTTATATACTAATCCTCAAATTCTATCGTAGTTTAATGTTATCTAATCAGAGATTTTCTAAATCACATTTACAACGTCTGTACAAATCTTCCCCTGATACAACTACAATACACCTACCTTAGAAGCCTTGAGCTGGTGCATTATTTTAATACATTGGCATGATTACAAGGAATCACATCCTAAAATACCGATTAGTTAAGTAGTCATGGAAAATAGATTACATACATGAATGTTATACATTCAAACATAAAACACAACATAAATAATCCGTTTCGAATGCCATTATTCCACTAACTTATGATGGCTTTATACACATAGGAGGGCATATTAGATGGAGTGAGGGATGTTGGGAGGATATTTGAGTAGGTGTTGGCCGATCCAAGTGGCTTTGGTGGTGTTATTTTGATAAAAGGCTAAGTACCCTTTTATAAGAGAGGTGAGAGAAAAATTAGGAAAAAATTCAAATTATATTTAATTATAAAATAATTTTCAATTTCTAAAGGATCCAAATTGATTTATTTCCAAGATATGGGGGGGGATCGGTCAAACTCATTTTAACCATTAGGTTTTAGACATGTTTAGGCCACCATATTAACCCTATCATTTAGATTTAACTCTTAGTTAAATAGATTATCTTTTACCATGTCCTCTTGTATTATTTTAATAAATGGATAATAAACATACTATATCAATCCAAGATAATCCCAAGTGTTTGGTTATTGATATATCCAACCTGATATATGTACATTGGAAAAACCATTGATTTTTAGAAATATTAAATCAATCAATAATATAGTATTTGTTTTAAAAACTCATTTATGTCAATTTGGACACTATATGGTATTTTTTTGTTTGAAGTCATAACAACATTATCACATCAAAAAAATTATTTAATTAACCATAGCATGTCATATTAAACTATAAAATTCAGTGATGGAATCAGAAGCCTAAATATACTTTTATTTTTATATTAATAATATCAATAAATTTAATCTTTCATTTATAACATAATTATAGGATCATAACTATGTCATAAATAAATTTAATTATTTAATCTCTAAAAATTATAAATAAAATACCATTATGTATGAAATATTGTTGTCTTTATAATGTATAATTATTTTAAAATTTATCTTATATATAACCCTATATTAAAAATTATTCTATTATTAAACTTTTAGTTCTACACTTTTAGCTTTATTATGTAAAATAATAATAAATTTCATATTCTAATCCAAGTAGACAAAAAGGTTCATATTTTTCTAGAGGGATGGTTTTGGTCGAAATAAACTTATCCAATAGAATTAGGACATGTTTTATGGTAATTATAATATCATTTCTATCTTTACGTAGCCTAATTACTGTTACCGTGCTAAATAAAATTCCAAAGTGACTATTCACAAAAAAATATTTTCATCTTATTGAACCACATTTATCTTACTAATGTCAAATGTTACTAGAAGGTGAGTAAATGATGATAAAAAGTAGAATAAAATTTTATACTTCTATTTTTATTAGAAAATGACTCTGATTAATTACATTGAACATAAATAGGTGTTATATACATATTTTGGCATAAAATGATTTTAAATAAATTAAATAATTATAAAAATATACAGTTGTTTTTAAATAATAACAAAATATTTTTCACTATTTATCAATATATAAAAGTTATCAAAAAAGTAGAAAAATATCCAAAATAAATTTTTATTTCCATCTTCTAAAGAAGAATTCAATTTCATTAATTTGAATATATAAAAGTGTATAGTTTTTGTTTTAAAAAGGGTTCTCCATTAAAATGCTGTAAAATTGCATTTTTTTTGAAAAATTCTTATTTTATATAAATAATGAATTTAATATTATATTATATTTAAGTAACCCAAAATATGGATTATAAAATAATTTTTAGTATATAAAATTCAAAATTTTGTTAATACATTTCATAAATTCTTTTTGAACAGCTAGTTTGGTAAGTCATGGTGTGCTCGAAATCAGTGTTGTGTGTAGCACGCATTATTGAATTAATTTCCATAGATAATGTACTATGAATTATTGGGGTGTTACAAAAATAATCTCCCAACATTAAAAATCCATTACACTAACAATTTCCACTATTTTAGAAATTATCAAATCGATCAACATTTATCAAAAAGTAACTACATTTTTCTAAATTATCCTCCATTTGAAATTTATCAAAAAGAAATATATCAATGAATTGATAACACGATCTATAATAAATATATATATATTACTTATAATCCAAATATCCATGATTCCAAATTTAAAATTAACTTTCCAAAATAATGTTTATTGAAAATATTTGGTAAATAAATAAGTTTTTTTTCCATATGGAACAAACTCTAAACTAATATATCCATTATTTCATTATACTCTAAAAATTGATAAAAAACACCTAAATCATTTTTTCTAGATTCGTAAAATGTAATTTTATAAATATAAATAGTATTAAAACTATCATAAAATATTATAACATTAACAAATCTAAATTTAAAATAACCAAGAGTTTATTAAATCCTTTTAATTGAAATCATTTAAATGAAGTATTATCATACTCATCATAAATAGTAGATAATGAAACTAGATGTTATTATTTTTTTATAGATATATAAAAAACAATTATATAAAATAACACATATATGTTGTTCTATTCTCACTAATAACACAATATTGATAATCAGAGTTAGAATATGTTAATAAATTCAAAATAAATTCAAAAAAATCATTTATTCAGACAAAATATATTTTATATAATAAATAATATTTGATCTACGAAAACATTCATTAAGATTTTATTGGAAAGTAAAAAAATATAAATAGTTAAAAAAATTACTCTGTTCAATATGTAGTCGATATAGTAATATGACAATCATAACCCTTTAGTGTTTAACATCCACTAACATTCTATATTCATACAAATCTATTTTGGAATTTTACTTTTCTATTGTATTAATATACAATCTTTTATTAATGATAAACCTTTTATGAACATCATTACTATATAATCATCAATATTTAAAAATACTAAAAATTATTATAATAAATTTTAAACCATGAATGAATTTCAATTTATATATTTTGCTCATATAATTATCAGTACTCATTAATATATAATATTAAATAAAAATTATATAATTTTAAAACAATATATTATATCCTTAATAACTATTATTTCATTAAAAATATTATTTTTAACATTTTATATAAACAAGGTAGGGTTATATTCTCATTTTTCAAAATAAATTTTCATGAAAAAATTATTGTTTCCATTATACGAAGAACTATGACAATTATAAATAACTTGTAATGAATTATTAATTTTTTAAATATTTTTTGGATATTTTTTGTACTCATATTAGAGAGGTTTTTTATCAAAATATAACTTATGAAATTATTTGATTAAAAAATTGATCATTACATAATATTTAAAGTAAATTTTACTTAAAAAAATGTAAAAAAATATTTATAGATTCTATAGAGGAAACAGAGGAAAAAAATTCTGCAATATCAATTCTGTAATCCTAATAATACATTGACCCATTGGTATTTATTTAATCAAAAAAATATCGATAGATTCATCATGAATGTTATGAAATATCCCCTTGATTCATATTATTTTATGACCTTTGTAAAATACAATTTAAATACATGCATTATTTATTTAAAAAGTATAATTACTTAAATGCCAGTAATAACGTATGAATGAATTAAATCATTATAAATACTATGAAAAAGAAAAATAAAATTTAAATTACAATTAATATTAAAATTTAGAGCATTTATCATTTATTATGTATGATATTCAATATTTTATTTTAATTTTTAAATTGGTTGATATTTTAATGTTTTACACTTTTTAGGATAAAATTTAGAGTATGGGTTTTATCCGTTAAATGGAAAATTATAATTTTCATGATTATTATCTTCACCATGAACGAATTAATTGAATTTAACATTATATTTATATATATTTTAATTTTTTTAATTGTTTTCATTATTAAAAAATAAATAATATATTATTGAAAAAACAATATGTCTTTCTATATTAGAGTAAAAAAAAAATCTTCCTAAATTTTAGAATCAAAATTACCAAAAGAAATATAATTGAATTCAAAAAATATGCAACCTGCCAACATAAAATATTTAATATTTTTATAGAACCCATTAAATAATTAATAAGGATTTTTATTATATAATTTAATTATTTGAACACAATAATAATCATAAAATGATGTATTTAATGATATGGGAAAAACATAGGAACATTAAACTCATTATGCATTGATTTCAGAAATTCATGAGTTGACATATTATTTCCTTCAGATAGAAATTTTTTTCTGGCTTCCAAATGAATGAAAATTAGTAATTATATCAATTATCTTCCCAATATATTCAATATTCTAAATAAAAAATTCATGAAGAAGATAATGTCTAATAGATATGAGAAAAATATTATTAATATTAAGAATATGATTATATAAAGCACAAATTTAAAATTATTAAAAATATTTTAGAGATATGAACTGAATCTAGATGAATCTTTTATACAATTAAAAAATTACCAATAATTAATCATTTCCATATAAGGTGTTATGTTTTATTAGGGAAAATAAGTGATGATTTAGGTATTTAATACAACTACCAATGTTCACATCATCAACAAATTTATAAGTCTCTTTACGTTGTTTACTTTTCATCATGAACCAATAAACAAATTATTTATTATTTATTTTAATTTGGAAATTATCGAACATGAACATTCTTTCAAAAGTGGTAAAATATTCTTCTATTTTTATATATATGTATGTCATGCAAGAAAATATCATATTCATTTTAAACATTCAAACACATTTCTTACTATAAATATGTATAAGAAAAAGAAATAATGTTTGTATTATCCTTTATATTTCCAAAAAACCAGATGAATTTTATTTTAAAAAATATAAAATTATCATTTTCATGTATGAAAATTAATACATCATCAATGATATTTGATAATCCCAAATTATTTCATAAATAATAATATTACTTTTTTTATTATTAACAGTTTTTGAAAATAAAATTTCTCCAATAACATTACTCAAAACATTAAAATTATCTAAAAAAGTAACTAAGGCATCCTCCTATAAATTTCACTCTTTAAAATTAAACATATCAACTCTCTCTTCCTAAAACACATGGTTCGCTGGTACCATGAAACATTGAGTCTTATGTAGAGGATTTGCATACATGAATTAACCATAAATATCGTTTTCATACACAATATATCATTGGCCCGTTTAGATATCTATTAGAAAATGGATGCACAATAATAGATTTTAAATAACTATATGTGGAATGTTTTGAAAATATATATTTAGTAATAAATTTTCTTGTATAGCCAAATTATTTCTAAAATCATAAATATCATTTATGTGAATAATTCCCTTCAATTCTATATTTAATACTTGTTACACTATAAAATAAAACAATTTTTTTTAGAAAATGCAGTCTTGTTTATAATTTGTGAAATATTTCTATAACCATTACCAATGTTGATATTGATTTTGTTTGTAAAATAGTTATTTATTTATTTTTATATTAAATATTGACAAAAATATATACGTATTCTATATTATTATAAATATCCATTTCAAAACCATATTAACTTTTAGATAATTTTATAAATAAATATTGTCTTTTTTTATTCGATGTAGAAGGTTAATTTCAAAAAAAATTATTTTCATTATTTAACTTCATCATTATGTCATCAATTATATTTATTTATTATAATAATTAATTAAATCTTATTTAATGATCCTAATTATTTTCTTCCAAAAAATCCAACAGTCTGTCAATTTCTAATTTTACAATAAATCCATCAGGATGAAAATTCATATATATATATATATATATATTCATAAATATAGAATGAAATGATATTATAAGATACTGAGATATTTCAGAGTTTTATCATTCTTTTTTTTCGGTACACATTTCATTATTTTGATAATTTCGTCTTTGGGTTTTTTCATAGGTGTGTTCTGGTGAATTGTTTTGGTGTTAAGATTTGTTTGGGGGAATTCACAGATGGAACACAATTTTTACAAAATGATTTCACTACATAATAACACCATCCAACACCTATTGCAGTGGTATTTCATGGTTAGGGGACATATATTCTAAATGGTTTCCCTTTCTATAGAAACTATGCAACCCATAGAAGAGCCACACTTTGTGGGTTTGTGATTTATCAACCAATTCTCCCCATCCCTATATACTATTTGAATGTGTTTAATTATTAAAAAATTTAGATTTTAAATTAATTAACGCATCATGCTCCTTGAAAGATATTACAATCACAAAGAAAACCTGCTCCACCTGATTTTTTGAGTCTTAGGAATGAATTCCTAGTGCTTAGGAGCACAACTCATAATGAATGAAAAACCAAATTTAAGAGTCTACACCTTTCCTGGTAAGATATTCACATCCCATGTGGATTCATCTCTCTTTTTTGACTTTATCAAAATAAATAGAATGGTTTTACTCTATTAGAATGTGTTCAGATCTTGGATTTCATGAATTTAATATATATGATAATCAATCTAGTTTTTTGATATATGTTTCGTTCTCCATCATGTTTTTATCATCTAACTTCACTATTGTATTTTTATTGGAGATCAATAATTGTTGTTTATGAGTTAGGTGGTCTAAATTAGAAAAACTGCAGTCATGATTTAATTATGTGTCTTTAATTTTAACATTTAATTTTCATAGATCGAGTAATTTCGATGATGATTAATTAGATTTAATTTCATTTCCAAGTGATAATGCATTGTGTTAAATTGGGGAAATTGATATTGGTGGAATTTGATTAATAAATATTTCAATTAATTAATGGAATTTTATTATCGTGAAATCAACGGGATATTTGGATTTTGTAATTGTCCAATTAATGTGATTATAAATAAATTGAAAAAGAGGATTATGAGATTTCTGCCTCAACCATAATTGGTTAATGAGTTATCTGATTGAGTGATGATAAATTGTTTAACAGTGAATTTTTTAAGTTAATACATTTAATTAATTTATTTAAGTATGGATAAATTGAGAATTGATTTAGTAAACCATGATTAAACTGTTTTACATGAAGTTTAATGATGCATAACCTTTATGTTTAAGAAATTATGAAATATTTGATATTTTGATACCAGTGATTTTGTTATATGCATTTTTGGGATATGGAATTTTTCCTCAATATCTTATATGTGATTTTATGATAAGATTTTGTGGGACATGTATGGATGATTCAAAATCTTATAATGTTAAAAATGTTTTGGGACACATAATGGTGTTACAAATTTCTACTAGGTGCTAATAATTGTGATCTTCGAACAAACTATTGGCATTGGACTAAGGCTCCAATTAGTTGTAATGTGAATTTAATTTAAATGATAAATGATAATAATGGTATATTTATATGTGATATCCCATCAAGATAATTCATTCTATGGCACACGATGATATAGTTTTTAATGTGTTTGATTTCTTTGGTAACCAATGGGTTTATGTGTCTAAATAAATTATTATTTATTATGTAAACCATTTGCCTTATTTCCACTATTTTGTTGTTTATAATACTTCATACAATGTTATTAACTAGATATTTGTTTAGACGAATTTGGTGGTTGTCTATTGTGTTTAATCACAGCCTATTTGGGATACCTGGTTGGTACCCCAATACATATCATTTGTGTACGACATGATTTGGGAAAGGGTCTTATGTTAGATGGTTGTTTCTGGTTAGAGAATGGACAAGGGAACCATATATTCTATGAGGACCCACACGAGTGTTTTCATTGTCCTTAAATTGGGACTTCCTTTTTTACATTAGAAAGTACTTTTCAATGACATATGTAATGCTCTGGATTGGATGTTTTATTCTTGTTTCTCTCATTATGAGATACTATTTTTCTGGTTATTGGTTATTATCTATTTATTTTTTTTACTATTATTTTGTATATTTGATAGAGTGAGTATAATCTCCTCATGATTGATATTGGACCGTCATTACATGTTACCATCCACTAGCATATGAGGAGGCTTGATTGAGGTCATCTAATCGAAAGGCTTAGGGAACCAGTTTTTTTAGATTGGATTGGATGTTAAAAGGTGGAATTTGATGAAGGTTTTACAATGTTTTCATTTTTCATACTACATTAGAGTGGTATAAAATATTATACAAATATTTGGTCCGTGGATAAGTGTTTGTGTTTCGGGGTTTATAACCTATATAAGAGGGTAAAAGATATGTTCCTATTATGGGATTCTCGACATTGAAATTTTTTTATAGTTGGATTCTATTTCAACTTGGGAGATGCACTTGTTCTGTGATGTGATTGATATTTTTTTAGATTTTCTATGATTTTACGCATGGTCTATTATGGTCTAAGAGTTTATTATATTTTAATAATTCTAGGATCTAATTATTATTATGTTATATGAATCATTTGGTGAAAACTTGCTAAAATATGGTTACTGGGTAGGATTTTTAAATAGAAAAGTTTTTATTTAGTTTTGAGTTTTGATTTAAAAAATGTGTAAATTTTATTTTTATTTGTGGATCAATAAAAATGTAGTAAAATGGTGTTATTATTGGAAACATTAATAAAGATAATGTGTTTACACTATTTAACCATGGGATAGTTGTGTGATCATTAAGGGTCATGATATAGCTATTATTTTGAGAATGTGGAGGCGTTCGGCAGAATGAAGAATTATGGACATATTTGAATCCATGTATTGGTGTTAATGTTGTGTAATTTTTCCAATGATGTATGTTTCTAATTTTAGATATATTCCTCCATGATGAATCTTCTTGATAGGATGATAGGAAGAACTAGATTAAAATGTGACTTCATTAATGGACCAAAAGAAACTTATATTGATGGGTGAATGAAATGGAAAACAGTTCCCTGAGAACATTTATTAGATTATCGAGTTTATGGAATGTGACCTAGTGTGGGTTTTGTAGTGTATGTCGGGATGAAACAAGAGTTTCAATTGATGTAACCATTGAATATATATAGAGAGGGTGGACCCATGATAATTGAGTTCAGGATGTAGTCCATCTAGATGACACATGACAAACTAGAGACTCATATAGAGAAGATAGTGAAATTAGACATTTATCATAAATGTGGTCTAGAAAATTGTTGGTAGGGAACACAAACTCAATATGGAATGCTGAAATATATAGATTGAAAGGATTTTAAAAGGAATTCATCAATAATATTTAACATGAGACACTCCGGATAGTGAGTGAAGCTGCTTTTATGAGGTTGAATAGGGAGATAATGTTCATGATGAACAACATTGGATTATTTTATGGTTTTTATTGCATTGGTTTTCCATTGGATTGGGATCTATATTATATTAAATTGATGGTATTGTGATGATATGGAATTGAAAATTATGTCCAGAGAAAATATATTCAAGAAGAATATTTTTTCAGATGTGGTGTATTTGGACCTCATTACGGAGGGAAACCTGAAAAAAGATTCTAGTTGAAGAGAATTGGTTCTTTAAAGAATATTATAAATTAATACTTTTAATGGAAGGAATTGTCTTTATGGTGACAATGACTAGGTAATTGAATAATATTGATGATTGGGGGACATATCAGGTATATATAACCACACATAGGATGTCTATCCCTAGTGTGGTAGTCCATAAAATATTTTTGTAGTTAGTCTAACCATCGTTAGAGAACTTATAATAAGGTAGAATGGAGTATCTATAGAGTTTTTATAGTAATCTGTGATATATGGGTAATTTTTTCAGATCTAGGAACATTAGAGTGTTGTAAGGGGGTCTATAAACCCATATCACTCTGGTTGTTGGAGTGTTATTTTCCATGGAGGTGGATGATTTATATATTACACATCCTGGTATGAGAAATTGTTTTAGAAAATTGATGAATATCATGGGGATCTTATTGCATCATAGTTTTACAAAATTCATTCTACACATGTGGATCGAGAGTCTCGGCCATTAGAAATTAGAGGATATATTATAGTATATTCTATGCATTCCAATGAATTTTTTATATGAGTTCCAATCATTGTTTTTTATATGTACTTAATGTTAATGGTATGACCCTATCAGTGGATTTTTTGAGTGGTGTTATGCCAATAGATACACCATTGAGAGTATGGTTGAATGAATTTGATTGCTGAAATGAGTATTCACACTTTATTAGGGACTATCATTTTAGTTGGGATCTCAAAAAACATTATATTTCAGGATTTCTGATAACTATTGGTTTGGAACAGTTAGTGGTGAATCGAACCCTCATTGATTTCTCCCAAAGGATGGTTATTTTTATATCTTATGTGGGTTACAATTCGAGTCACCAAGCCATGTGGGATATTCAGGCTGTCTTTGTAGGTCCAATATATCTTTAATTGGGAGAGATCACTTCCTTGGATTCTAGTTTACTTTTGAATGACATAGGGGAAAATCTAGAATTCATTCCACCTTTAGTCGATCAGTATCAGGATTTGATTCATGATTTATTCTCAGGGGTTCCACCTGAGATATATGCAGACCATATGATTGATCTCACTCTATGGTATGACCGAGTTTATTTTAAACTTTAAAAATTACATGATATATCTTCCATAGTTTAATAATCAGCTAGAATAGTTTATAGAACATGAATTTATCCAATAAAGAATGTCACCTTGTGGTTTTTTAAATGAATTTTGATAGGACACTGCACTTTTGTGTGGATTATCGGATGTCAAACCAGATTCCAACGATGAATTGGTGTCTTCTAACTCCTATCAGTGACCTTATTGTGCTGTTTATGGGGTCTTATATTTTATCCAAAGATAACATTGGATTGGGGTATCATTATTATAGAGTTCTATCAACTAACCTACTTCTCTCTTTGATTAGATTCATGAATGAAATTTCTTATTATATTATGATTCTATTTGGGTTGATGAATGTATTAGTTGTTTTTTATGTCCTTTATGAACAAAATGACCCACTTGTACCTAGTTTATTTTTTAGTTCTGTTTGTGGATGAAATCTTGGTGTACTACAATACACAAGATGATCATTGCCAACATCTTCAAACCATCTTGAGTAACATAACAGAGAATTGGAAATAAAAAATGTCACAATTAGGTTTATTTTGGATTGATCGGGTACACATATTCAGACACATAATCTTTTTGGATTGAGTGTTAGTGGGAATGGGAATGTTTCAGGTAGGTCTATCTTGGGATCACCCCAGTAAAGTTTTTGATATACCCATTTTTTTGGGAATATCCAAATATTACCCGAGGTTAATAATAGATGTTTCCCATTAAGAACCGCCACATTCAGGCATGACCATTTAGGGAGTAAAGTATTAGTGATCAGGATCATATGATAAATACTTATAGGGGTTAAATATATGGTTAAAAATTACACAAATCTTGATCCTACAGGAATGGTGTGAGGAGCATACAATTTTTTGTGCCACTTTTGGGATTGGTCTAGGAGTAGTGTTGATACAAGAATATCATGTTATGGATTCTGGGTCATAGAAGTTGAGTTGATAAAAACTGAACTATGGTTTTCATGATCTATAGTTAGTTGTATTTCTTTGATCATTGATATGGTATAGGTATTATATGTTGGGTGATATGTCTATAAGGTAAACATATCAAAGGATATAAAAATATATATTATCCTGAAGAGAATTTAATATCCGATAGAAGATGTGGATTGAGTAGATGATGTCATTTAATTTTATAGAAGCATTTATTCTGAGAAAGGGAAAATGTGTTTTTTATTCATTATGTTGGAAAAATTATACTCATATTGTATTGGAGTTCATTTAAGAGTGGGATATTATGGCAATGAAGGATCATATGCATTTTTTGGTTTAGGAAATCCATGATAATATGAATCCAATATCACTGTCATTGTTGTCTAAACTATTCTGTTGGATGAGAGATAGAAAATATGAGTATTTTTAGTTATTTTACATAAGGGAAAACATTGATGGTTGGAGTCAAATTCATCATGGACTATAGAAGAAGATGAAATAATTTATATCAGAGTGCATGTTTATGTGAAAAAATGTATGTTGGAGGATCTCATGCATTAATTTCCTTCCTCAAGTGGGCATTGAATCTTATTTGAGAAAAATATACCATGAACTGTGACGACTGTTATGGATTGTAATATAAATGGATATTTTAGGTTTCCTAACATGATGCAACAATTGTAAACAATTGAAGCCAAAGAATCACCAAATTGGGGATAAACTATTTCCATTACATATTTTATATTGGAAGTGGGGTGAATATAGCTTAGAAATTGTGGTGGGTATCCAAAAAATTAGCTTGAAAATGATTCTTTTTAGTGTGTTTTGACTGTCTACTCAAAGTAGTACATTTTTGGACAATACAAAAGACTTTATGAGAGGACCAATTCAAAGAATTTTATATTCAAGATATAATCCATTTTTAGAGGGATACTTAGAGTATTATTTATAACCATGACTCATGTTTTACAAAAATATTTTGGAAGGTCTTGTATATGGGTCTTTGTTCTGTGGTTTTCTGGAGTACAACATTATTCCCACATATAGGTTGGTAGTAAGTACATACGATATAGTTTCTTGAGGATATATTGTGACTGGGTGTTCTATTATTTTGTGTGTGTAGGGAGAAACACTTATAGCATTTGGAGTTCTCTAATAAAAAATGGGGACTTGGAAAATATTCTTATGGATCCATGTGAGGCTCTTTATCGATAGATATGTAGATCACTTCTATGTCACATTATGGTTGGTTAGTTGGAGATATTGGGAATAGGTATCATGCATGATATGTCAGAGAAGGATTTTTTATTTTTGAAACATAATTATACATATCATATTAAATAGAAGATATTTTAGGATAGACGTTGAAAACCCCATGAGTTTACAGTGGGGGGTCTCATGTTAATTTTGGTGTAAGATCGATTGGTTCACTATTGGATTCAGTGCTAGGGAAAGTTATTTTTGATTTTTTTTACTATTTTATGTTTTAGAGAGAATTGAGATGGTGGATTTCCATTAGGATATTACATAGAGGTACAATTTATTGCATTATTGTTTTTGTGTTTCAAACCATCCGTAGTATCAGTCTCAACCTTATCATGTGATCAATGTGAACGTATTTGATCTTGGGACTGAAGCGTCCCTTGAAGAGATTCTGATAAATGTTGTGAATCATAATGACAATTTTTTTAGGTAAAATACCATGGTAATATTATGTTTTTTTAAAGGCTGGGGCAGAAACCTCAATTTATTTTTTAAAGCAAAGACCTCGTTATTGTGTATAGAGGGAGACCCGTAACATTTCTTGAAGGCCCAGTGAAATGTTGCCTGAATAATAGTATTTATATTGTGGCTACATTCCAATTTACATGAATAATATTGGGAGAGATAATCTGATATTCGGGCTTTATTCCTTGTCTTTTTATCTTCAAATCATAGAAATGATTGGGAGTACACATCACAGACGAGCAGTTAAGTTATGGAAATTATAATATAAGGAAATATTTTGGAGGAACATTGTTCTTTTTTTAGGATCTATGAATCCATAAGTTAGTATTCAATGATTGGGTTTTATCCTGGATGAGTTCACGTAAAATTTAAATGTTTTATAATGGGTGTTAGGTACTATACATTTGGTAGACAGTTTTCCCAAATACTTATTCGTGCCCTACAGAATCATGCATCCAAATAAAGAATGGTATTACATGGTCAATGACATATTTTCCAAACCATTTTCCCTTTTTGAGTTTTATTTTCACCCCATAGAAGAGGTGCAAGATTTTGATAACCTTTCTCCCCTACAAATAAAATTGTTCTTGTAGGATAAATTTTTCAAAAAATTAGATTAAAAATTCACAAACTCCTAGGACATCACCAAAAATATGACCAAACTCGGCCATATACGATTCCTCTAATTTTAAATACCAATGGATGAATTAATGGGTCCCTCAAACATCATTCTTAATCTATTGATGGACATATTGAATAATTTGTTCCTCTAATAGTAAGAGATTACCAACCCATGTGGTTTTCTATCTCAATATTTTCTCTCTTATTAGAATATAAGGGAATGTTTTCCTTTATCGTAGTGGGTTTGGAACTTTTTTTCTTATTTAAAATCTATTTTTATTTGATATAGGTTTTGGAACTATACCTCATGATTCTTCATGTTCTTGATCATTCAGCATTAATTAGTGATTTCAATTGGTGTGGGTTAATCATCAATTTTGATTTAGGTAGTCTAAATTTAAAATACCATAGTACTGATTTAATTACATATATGTAATTGGGAAATAAAAATTCCATTGGTTGAGAAATATCATTTTTGATTGAATTGATTTAATTCAATTTAAACATGGCAATTATTTGATTTAAATTCTAGTAATTAAAATTTTTTGGAAGAAGATTCATTAAAAGGTCAATTATTTAATGGAATTATTTTTCTTGTGAAATAAATGGGATTTGATGATAATTTAATTTCTTAATTATTATTAATGTGAATTAATTATCAAGGATGATTTTAAGATTGTTGTTTTAACCTGACTAGTGTAATGTGATACATAATAAAATATAGATAAATGGTTTAATAATTAATTGGTTAAATTATTCAATGTTATCAAATTTATAAACCAATATTTAATTCATAATTTATTTGGTATAACATAATGGTAATTTTTTTAAAAAATAATAATGATGCATAGCATGATGTTTATTCAATTTTGATATGTGTGATATTTTGATATATGAGAATTTATGAAATTCGTGTGTGGAAAATGGGATGATTCTTCAAAATCTGATACTTGGTTGAATGATATAGATGTGTTTGAAATGTAATGATTATTCAAAAGACAATAATAATAAACTGGTTATGGGGAAATGATCGACCCTTCAAATACACAACAAGCACAAGACCTAGTATTCAAAGCCCAAAATCATGGCTATAGTCAATGGTTCCAAGTGTATATAATTTGAATTTAATTTAAATTCTATATGTTAATAATGGTGTTGTGATATATGATATCCCTGAATGATATTTTAGAATCTGGTGTGGGATGAAGTTGGTATTGATAGATTAATTGTCCACAAGAACACGAAAATTTATGTGATTAATTAAATATTAATATTTTATGTGTATTTATTACATTATTTTTTTTTATTTTAATATTTATACAAACATAGTCATTGTTATTAAAATGATATTTTTTATACCATTTTGGTGGTAGCCTTCTATATTATACTTGCATCCTACTCAGGATGCATGATTATTACTGGAATAGAATTCATGTTTTCTCGATTTGATTAGGGAAATTTCCATATGTTAGATGGATGAATCAAGAGGGATCATGGATTATGGAAGCTGATATCATATCAAGACCGTCTTGGGATATTTCAGTTACTTTTATTTGGGTATTTTATTTAGAACTTGTAACTTACTTGGAATAACATATCTAATGTTATTGGTTTAAATATTTTATTTATATTGTAGTCATCATTTAATATTTGTTTTTCTGGTTACAGGATATTTACTTTTTTATATTTAACATCATTTGAATAATTTTATTTCATTTATAAAAAAATTATAGTTTCTTCATGATAACTATTAGACCCTAGTTGTTAGTCAACAACCTCAACCATATGTGGAGGCATGCCTAAGGTTATCTATCTGATTGGAATAGGGTACCAGTGTGTCACACCCCTGGTGGAGATGTTATGGATATTCTTATTATAAAATTCTTTTTTCAGTTTCTCATTATCATTAATAAATTAAATATTTAATATTTTAATGTTTCTATATCATTAAATAATTCTACTGCTATCATTCATAACTTCCTCATTCTCTTTGTACAATTCCTTGAATATATAGGTTTTTGAATAATAATAATAATAATAATAATCTATTTATATTCCATCATCATAGATTACATTATGAATATATATTTATTAATAAAATAATAATAATGATGTGAATAAAGTACATCATAATTTGTTTCATCATAGAATGGTTTCATGATTCCTATTCATGCTTTACATCACATTATCAATCTGAATTATCTAAAATGTCTCATCGTAAAAGGAAATAATTTATTTTCATTCTCCCTTTTCCATTTTCCTTCATCGAATGTAATAGTTTTTGAAAATAATTTTATATGTTTCATTTAATTTTTAATTTCTATCATTTAATATCTAAATATAATTATTATTTTCAGTATTACATTTTAGATAATATTATTTATCTTCCTTTTTAACCGTCTCATTAAATATTTGTTATTAATAATCATGGGAAAAAAATTTCAAAAATGAGGCATAAATTTATTACTTTACAAAAACTATGATTCATAAGAGATTTAGGATTCCAAACATATATATTAAAAAACCCCTCCTTTCCCTTTTTAGTGTCCACCGTAGACATATTTTACAGTTAACGTCAGCATTGTAGCATTGCACTTATTATTTCCTATAATGAGTAACATTATATATATATATATAATAATTTGTTATAAATTTACTTATAGGATATGTTTTTATTTACATCGTACTCTTTTTAAATGAGTTGTGTTATCTAGTACTTCACCAAGATCTCTCATTCAATTTGTAATTCTTATAAACCAATGGAACAGATGGTTTGATAACTATTCTTCTATTATTATTAAATACTTTTATTCCAAATGTAGAATTCATATAAAGGTTCTTTTAAGATTTTATATCCCAATGTGTATAACATGTTGCATTATCTCAATTCCATGGGTTATATTAAAATCTTATGCACAAACATACACAATTCTATATATATTGTTGTAAGAAATATTATTATCTATATAATTAAAAATATTTCATCCAATATCATTACCTACAAGTAATTAAAGATAAAAATTATGTAATTTATTTGATTTTTGTAATATTTTACAATAATAAAATTTTAACTAACATAGGTATTGTTCTATTAGATCACACCATTATCCATTATAACATCAATAAAAAAATATTGACATTTGGGTGGTTATTTCATTATTGGAATTAATACCTACCATATTACAGGATTGACCATTCTTATATTGGATGTAGGTATTTGATATTTTTGTTATTAAAAATATCCAAAAAACTTATAACACGACATGATTTTGTATAATAATTTATTTAATTTAATTTAATTTTTTAATGGCCTATATTGCACAAAAAGGTGACATTAAAGGTACCACGATATACTATTGAATTATTTTATAATGATAGATAAATAAAAAGTAAATTAATTATAACATATTAATATTTATGAAAACGTTTTTATATATTTATTGATATATTTCTTGGAAAAAATCATTCAAATTTTACTAAATTCATTTTAATATTTACAATCATTATTATTAATAAAGGATATTAATTTATTTTTAAACGAATATTGTCTATATATTCATTGAACATTTATTACTTTTATAAAATTAACATAATTTATAATAATTTTAATAAAATTGAATTTGGTTGAATTTATGAGATTTTTCTAAAAAGGCCGACTTTCTACTCAATATTATAAAGTAATAATTTCTTATGAAAAATTCATTATATTTTAAAAAGTGTAATAAAGTTATATTATTTATCATAATTGTTTAAATGTAAAATTAGTTCTTATATACTATATGAATATAATTTTTTCAATGGAATCTATTTTATGTTTGAATATAGCTTAAACCCCTTTTACTGTTAAAAACTTTATCACAATAAAATGATCTTATTTGTGCAATGTGGTTTTTCAATAAATTTAATTTATAACTATTAGTGAAATATTTTAATAAAATTTATAATATATACGTATATTCAGTATGTTTACATTACATTCATCTAATATTTTTCAAGGAATTAGATAAGAAAAAAAAAATTAATGATTAAAACATTATATTTATTAAAATGACTTTCATCGAGAATTGTGAATTTATTTTAATATTAATTTCGACCATATATTGTTGTTTAATATGATAAAATATATTCAATATTCATATTTTATGTTTTCAAAGTGTGTGAATAGTAAGGATTTATATTATGTCAATATGAATTGTTACCGTGGTAAAATTTATCACCTTAATAAAGGGTAAATCATGTTAAAATAGATAAAAAAAATTTATATGACCATAATTTTTCAACCTATTTTTAATTAGAAAATGGTAATTCATAAATTATCACCTAAAAATCTAAATGGAATTTTTGAATGGACAGTTTTCTATGAAATATAATATTAAAATTTTAAAGTAGAGAATGATACATATGTGTGTTCGTAGTTTTTATTATTTCTTTTAATTCCACATAGGATAAAATGTAATGTGTGAATATAAATTTATATTTTTATATTAATGAAATTATTAATATGATAGTATTTAATTTTTAGTTTCTAAAAATTATATAATTACAATAAATTCTAGTGCAACACTGACACAATCTATATTCAATTGACATTATAAATACATTAAAAAAATTATAAATATTACAAGTTATATTATTTAATATGTTAATCATGTAACACATGTTTTATAGATCTATATATCATTTCATAGATTTTTAATTAATAATATTATAAATACCCTTTTTATGATGTATTTAATGTCATATTATACAGATATTATTATAAGTGGAATCATTGATATTTTATAATAAAAAATATTTAATTAAATGATATGATATTTATAAATATCAATGATTTGAAAAAATGATTTCTATATGGTTTTGAACAGAAATAATCATCCATTTATTCTATTATTTCATTTTATACTGACATTAATAACCATTACTGTATCAAAAAGATAATTATTATGATATTTTTCAATATGGTTGACAGTGTGTTGAAAATATAATAATTGTAAAATTTAGATAACATATTTTCTATTTTTAATATTACGTGGGGATTTAGACATATCCATATATTATCATAAAATAATATATATTTATCATCAGTATGTCTTCCCTATTTTATATTAATTTAATATTTAATGAATTTACATTAGTACCCCTCCGATCATTTATAAAATCGAACCTCAACTTTCACATTCTGAGTCGACATTTTTCAATATAGATTGAATGAAAACAAAAATGTATTTTTATAAAAACATATAACAAAATTACATATGTTTTGATATTACTACAATACTAACCATAATGAAATTAATAATATAACTAAATATGTTATTTGAAGGAATATGTTTTCACCTTATCAAATTACTATTTTTATAATTTTTCTTTAACCTTGTATAAATTTTTTATTTTATTCATCAAATAATAACTTCAGGACGGTAAATATAATTAAATTTTATTATGATTATGAAACTAACTTAATTAACCATCATCCTATCAAATGGGATGTGATGTATCACTAGTTTATATGTACTACATTCTGCCTCCATGTGGTGACACAATTCATTTTTCATCACTACATTTTAGGGATGGGAATTATGAGAAATTTAATTTTTATATATGATTGTTATTAGATAATATTAATTATAGAATTTTTAATATCATATATACCTTTTTTATTATAAACCATATAAAATTTATTATTTATATTAGGTTTATGTGTTTATTAAAACTTCCATGAAGTGATGTGATTATTGTTCAATTTCTGAATTACATGGATTTTAAAAAGGATTTACTTAAATAATATAACTGATATATATGATATTATAATGACTCTATAATGGTACATTTTTATTTACCATTACTTAATTACGTATGTAGGAAAACAGAAGCAACATTCATGACTATATATGGCCTACATCTTCATGAACGGTGTAACTTATTTTTCTTACTCTATATTTTATGATTGAATATAAAACTTTTATAATGATTATATATATTTTTTCTTATAATTATTGAAATTATTAATATTATGAAACCATTATCAAAATAACGTCACATAAACTATAAAACCCTAGAATATAAAAAATGAAAAAAATTATCTCATGAAACAATGATTTTTATAATGTTGTGTGGAAAAACATGTAATAAAATATGATATGTATGTCATATGTGGAATTATATATATGAGAATGGGTTTTAAATATAATTTTAATATAAATATATTTTTTATAAAGGATTTTTCATTTCGTGTGAAGTAATTCAATCATATCTTTAGTGATTTGTAATCTCACTATTATTTCTTGGAGACTTGTACTATTTTCATTTTTAATTTATTTTTGGTCGTGTTTGTACAAGCACATTGAATAGTTATATTGTTATTATCCATATCTTAATAGACATAAAATAATCATATTATTTTATTATATTTTGTGTCTTTTGATTGAATGGTTACAAAATAAAAAATGGATTTTGCTATCACTTATATTTCATTGTGATACATGCCATATTCAACACTTATATATTTCATGTTATTTAAAAAAATTACAATGATTTAATTTGTGATACTTATTATCAATTTTATTTTTATTTAAATATTTTTATTTTGTAATTTCATTGTTGGGGCGTACTTTTCAAATGATATTATAGTTTTATTGGTTTTTAATCTACAATCTCATCGTTAATCGGGGTTTTCAATGATTATGATTCTAATGGAAAAATATTATGATCTATTATTCATGATACTCAATAATTTTTTTATAATATTCTAATTAAATTATAATATAGGTTTTTATTTTCAATTTTCAATTCTTAAGTAATTTTTATAATAGAAATACATTTGTTAGTAAAATTGACATTATTCATCTGGTTAGTAGAAGAACCCATTTCTTCCATATTCATGTTGTTATTAAATTATTTAAAATAATATTTTTAGAATTATACTATAATTATTTATTTCTGTTTTTATCCCGTTTTTTATTTTATATAAAATTATTTAAATGGAATATTATTTTCATTTTTAAATTGAGATTCTTTTTAAAAAATTATACTAAAATGTGTACGGAATGTGTTCATTTAACCGATACAACATGAATTTAATTTCCCAAATTCATCACAACTCAATGTTTTAAATATTTCATTTCAAGATTCAAAATTAATTTTCAGTGGGTATAATTTCCATGAAAATTTTTCGGATTGTTTAATGTCAAATATTATTTTCAAAATTAAATTATTGTATTCCTCATGAAATATTATATTGATCATTTAAATTAATATCCATATCTGATAAAATAAAATGATGAATTTTAAGCTTCAATATAAATATAATAAAATGATATGATTTGATGATTAGATTAATTTTTTATGACTCTTGGTCACAAGATATTATGTTTTTAACTAAATAGAAAATGTTATGTTAAAAAAATAGTATTTTAATTACAACCCAAGATAATGGTTATATTAAATTCTTGGACAATTAATACATAATAAACAAAGATAGTGGTGAAATTATAATCAATGTTTTGTGGGACATATATCTAGATTTCATAAATTCGGTAATGATTCATATATTAGGATATAAATAGTACTTGAAAGAAGAGTGAAACATAATCAAAATTATAGTTTTTCTACTACAATAGTCTGGGGAGTGTACTTTAACTAGTAATATGGTTTAAGGAGTTAACCAATTCTACTGTGACTGTCTTAGATAAGAGCCCTGATTAGTATTTATATTTTTTAAATATTATTTTTTACTAAAAATTTAAGAATGTTATGAATGTTATGCTCTCATAGAACTTTTTCATTGATTTATTTTTGATTTATGGCTTATGAACATCCATGATTAGAACAATGGATAATGATTATGATCTATGATATATATGGTATGAATCATAAATTTTATTACATTATTCTCATACCATATGTTCATTTTATTCTTAGGTGATCATGGATAACTCACTTGTTTACCATTATTATTCATATTATCACACACTCTCTTATGTGTATGTACACCACATTATGACAAAGGAAGAAGTTAATAAACATATTAGTATAGTTCTTGTTTTGAAGAACATTATGGGAGATGATGTAGATATTTTATGATCATGTATTTTATGATTACATGTTTCCAATGGGACTATACCTATATAAATATAGGATGAATTATTATTTCATTTAATGAAAATTCATGTATTAATATGTGATATATTTATTTTAATTGTATAGGTAGTTATAGTTTGTATTCTAGGAAACATTAGTTAGACAATATGAGTAAGGATGGAAAACATTTTTGAGAACCACACTAATAATTCAATGTATAAGACAACAACATAATGTTTCGGTAATGATCATTGGTAATCTAGGTATATTATAATGTTTAATGATTATATAATTTTTATTCATTGTTCAGATGTCATATAAATTAATGTTTAGGATTTTAAAACATAACTATTGTTTACAATAATAGGTTTTTTTGGTTTTCATCAATGTATAGAACTTTAAGGATTCCTGTTAATACAAATGGGAAATGCACTATTGTTTGTAACGATCAATCAAATAAAGCATTAATAGGAATTTGAAATCAGTTTATTGTTTTTATTTATTTATAACTGCATATGATTAACAAAATCCACCTTAACAAACTCTCATATCGATTATAGAGAAGATTTATATAGTTTAAATTTTGTATTAGAGGTAGTGACTATGAAGGAAAAATTATTATTATCCATATATAATGAGAATACATGATGATGAGTTCAACTGATCATATAGAGGGTGTATGAAGATGTTTTTGTGGTGGAAATTAATATCATATATAAATTATTTTCCAAGAAACAATTATGAGTTTGATGGAGGTAAATGTAGATCAAGAAAAGGTAATACATATAGTTTAAAATATTATATATTTATAATATTGAAAATATCCAAAAAATACCAAATTCATGGGTCCACACCTAGACTGGGGGATGTCCAATTAAATGAATTATTTTATTTGTTAATTAAGAATCAGGAAATATATATTAGATATGTTATATAAATAATAATTTTTATATAAAAATTTACAAACATCTAATGATAATTCCATATTAGAATTGGAATAAATATTTTTATTTGTTATTTAGCGATGATTGATAATGGTAGGATGATATTTCTTACCATGATATCTATTTTTTTATGTAAAAGTGATTTAGGTTACCTATGATGATTTTTATAGTTTTTTTTAATTTATCGAAAATTATCAATATTTTTCAACATCATTTTCAGAATAATGATTCTCTTATTTTTATGAAGAATATATTATTCTCATTCTAGGTAAATATAACCATTACAAATTACATTATTTATTTTATGGATTAGTATTATCGAAATATTAACGAGATCAAATTGTTTTTTTCTGATTTTCAATGATGTGATTTTGAGGAGATTTGAAACATTTCTCAAAAAATACATTATTGAGATTCAAATAACCCTTATGGTTGGTCATTTATTTCAGGATAAAAAAATTATTGTCTATTATTTAATGAGATATAAATAATTTTAATTATTGAAAAATTATTCATTAATACAGAAACATTGTATGATTTATTTATTATCAAGATAAATATTACCTCACAAGATTGAATAAATATTTGATTACTGGATTTTTTGGTGACATTCACAGTACTATATGACTATATAGTGGTTTATAGTTTTTATTTGAGATATTTTATGAGATCTTTCATTGAGTTATGTATTAATAACATAATTAAAATTAAATGTTTTTTGGTATGAATGCAATTAAATATTTAAAGACGTATATTCAAGGAAATGAAATAGACTCTATGGTTAAAATTTTATTTAATGTTGAGGTTATTGAGGTAACATAAGATATATAATTATTCCTGAAGTAAAAAAAATTTATTCTATTATTATGTATTTAGAGGTTAATTATTTATTTATAAATATTATTTTCACACATTATAGGAATTATATTACCATATATTGAATTTTTTGGTTTCTATTAATTCTTAATGTTAGGAGGATAATGTATTTATAATTTTTTCATCTGTTAAATATTGGTCTTATTACATTTGTAATAAAAAAATCATCATGAATACACTTCAATTGTGTGAAAAACATTAGACTGGGTCCATGATTTATTAAAGGATTATATATATATCTGTTGTTAGTATTTTTATTTTATTATTACTATATAGATTAAAGTTATTCACCAACTATAAGAAAATAATATTTTAAAAAATTGAATCATATTACTACCATTCCAAATGAATAATTGATTTTTTCAACCATTATATATTAACGGTTTTGTGCTCATTACCATTCACTTAATACTATTATCTGTCACTATTTACTGATAATTGGATATTAGTTTTCCCTTATATATTAATTTATTCATTTTCCATTAATGTTATCTTATACAATGATCTAATTATGTTTTATTCCAATATTTCACCATATTTTCCATTATCTATTATCAAGATGATGTTTTACTAACATTTTTTATAATACAGGGTCTCAATGATATAATTTTCAAAAATATAACCCATTTTTACTAAGAAAAAGTTCAAATAATAAGGATGAAACTTTTTAAATGTGGGAGTGTGTAAAAATACTACATTTTATTAAATAATATTTTCAATGAAATTTGATTTCTTTTATAGATTATGATACATGTAAACCTGAGTTTAAATAAACCATTATATACTATTAAAATGTTGTTTAAAATAGAATTTTTAATCTATCCATTATATTTGTTGGTATAAATATTAATAAATAATTTATTAAATATCTAAAAAAATATAGATAATTTCATAGTTAAAAACAAATAAATTTCTTTTAATGTCAATTTATTGTACAAAAATGTGTATTCGATAAAAATGATCTTTATTAATTTAATGAAAACCAATTCTGATTAATTTTTATAAAATTTATAAATTACATAGAATAAAAATAATTTTTTTAATGAACATATTAAAATCATCTTAGGATACATTATTGAATTTTTTTAATATGAATTTTATTTTGGAGAATATTTAAAAAATGTGATTCTAGTGAAAAACACATACATTTTCTTCAGCCATGTTAAAAGTTCTATTTCTTTTTAAAATGGGTTTATGAAAAATTATACCTCCAATATTTTTTCAAATAATATAATTGGGTTCATTGGAATCATTATTATGATTGAATTTGGTATACAAATTTTTTATAAGAATATAAGAAAATTCACGAACAACTATTTTATATGCACAATGTTTTTTTATTTTAATATATTAAAATTATACTTCCTTGTTAATTAAAATAACTAAATTATTATAAAATAGTAAAAAAAGGTTATAAAATTCATATAATAGTTTCCAAGAAATGGGTTAAGAATAAATAAGGTTTTGTGCTTAAAACTGTATTTTTGTAAAGATGTTTTAATTGTGTTTTTTACACTAAATTTAAAATTATTTTATAAAATTTATCAGTGTTGAATTTTATAATATATATTTTATAGATTGAATCATGTTGTTTAAATTTCATAAATAGTCCATTTTTTAGACAATTTCAGTAGTAGGTGTGGTAAAAGTTATCAGTTCGGCCAAACAAAATTCATGTTAATCATGGTTTAAACTAAATGATAATGCCATAATTTATCAACATCATTCTTATTGGATGAATTTAATTTTTTATTTAACACCATATTATATAAATATATCTTTATAATAGATAAATCAGCATGAAAATGACTTATATAATATTTATATTAAAATAGATACAAAATTTAACTATCTTAGTTTTAAATTTATCTAATATTTATAAAAAAAAGATAAAAAATCATGTTGTGTAAGCATTTAAATGTATCTTTGTAGATTTATGAAACAATTTTCTAAATTGAAATTTATTTCTTATTTTGGTAAATTATAAAATTTTCCAATATGATTTAAGAAAGATAATACCATATTTATTTAGTTAGCCGAAAACATAAAATAGAAGTGATTAAAAATATTAAATGTTATATATTTAAAATTATTTAAAATTTCCCATAAAATAGTAGATATATATGACTTATAATGGATAATTGAATTAATTATATTTAAAATATCACATTTTAAAGATAGTTTCAATGTGAAATTAAATGAATATCGTTTATAGTTAAACTAATGATATTTTATAATAAAATTTATTATATTTAATAGTAACATTAAAAAATAATAGATTCATCTAAATTAACATTATATGATTTTAGAAATAAACCATGGTCCATTTAGTGGATGTTTTTCATTTTACAAAAAAATGACTAACCAATAACTTTTATAAATATTTAATGATATGGTAATTTCCAAATGGCCTATCAAAGGGATAAAAAATTATAAGTGTAAATATGTTATGAAATTTTTTCAATATTTTATTTTATTATATTAATTAAAGTAATACACATATTAGTTTCTCTTATTTTATATTTTTTTCATTTTTATATAATACCTAATTTATATTAATTTAATATCTTTAGAAATTTCAGTAGTATCCATCCCCTTAATTGTAAAAGTACACCCCTCCTCTTGCTTTTTGAGACCACATTAAGAATTAAATATTTACTTCTTAATTCCAAATTCCTATATCAAATCCCATTTTTAAATTATTTTGGTTTTTCTAGTCCCAAATTTCTAAAAATAAATCCACATCAGTTGATATCTAATGGAGTTATATCAAATAGGTGGTAATCGCCTTAACCGATAACAATATTTTCAATTATTATTTTACATATCCACAAATAAGTTCTCTTAAAATTATAATATAATATTTAGAATCCTGATAATTCTTAAATATTTTAATTATTATTACATCTATTTTATTTACCATATTTACATCAGATATCACATGAAAATATTGATCAAGAGTATGTACGACCTACCGTCTCCACATAGTCAGACAATTAATTTATCCACAACATTGTTTTTGGATAAATATTATTATCGTTTTATTGATTATATACTATAGTAAATAAATAATTATTCTTATATAATGATAATATCATATATACATTCCTTCCATTAGAACTATTGAAAAATGATATATTTTATCATGTGTATGTGTGGACTATCACCTCCATGAAGAGTTTTGATTCATTTTTCTGATATTGTTTTACATGAATGATAATAAGGATTTTTCTAATTAAGAAAAAATATATTTTATATAATAATTATTTTTTGATGGTGATTTACTCTTAACCGTTATATTTTTTTATTTATTGAGAAATGGTATGTATTTTCATGCGTATGTTTGGTCTACTATCTCGAGAAACATTATAATTTATTTAACAATCTCTAAATTCATTGACTGACTCTAAAAATGTATATAATATATATATATATATATATGATATTTATAAAATTATAATTATTATCTATATAATGAAATAATTAGAATAATACAATGGCTATATCCACTGAAAATTAAAATATGTAAAAGAATGAAGAAAATATCTACAAGAGTATGGATTTTAATAATGAATTTTCAAAAAACAAGTCATAAAAAATGATATGTTAATAAAAATATATGATATATATGATTATGTTTCTATTATATATCTAAATAATTGTATATTTATATTATAATATAGATTTTAAAATATACAATGGATGAGGGACCAATTTTTTTGGATTTATAGTCTATATTTTAATTCTAGGATACATACTACAAATTCGACACACATTTATTTTTAGGTGTATGTTCATCCCATTGGACATATTATATCATTATTATTATAATTCAAGGATATTTAATGTATAATTGGTTCCATTATTTCCTAGGGATTATTATTTTAATGTAACCAATGTTGTAATGGATTTTCATCTCACATTTACTTGTGTGATACACAAGACCAATTCACCACTGGTTTCTTTTATATTGTGTTTGGTATACCTATCATATTAATTTTTTATCTCTAATATTAATTTCATGGTTAATTAAAAATAAATCAATATTTATTTCTTTCTTTGGGTCTATGATTCAATTGGTGATAATAAGGTATGGGTTTTTAGGCACCAATCACTACAACACCCGACCCAAAACCTCTCTTTTATTTTATTTATAATATTCATATTCTATCAGTTACATGATTGAGAATGATATCGAATATTTGTTGAAATGAAATTTTATGTTTTGATACTTTTTAACTATTTCATGATTCAATCGTATGTCTAGGATGGACAATATGGTTCGAATTTGGGTTCCCTGATTCGTTAGTGGTGTGGCTCACGACCTATGCATGGTTTATAAAACCATGGGGAAAGTAGGTAATTTGGATATGTGATATGAGAGTTACATTTCGAATGGTTTCACTGGGATTTTTTTATTTTTGTTTCCAAATTGGTGTGACCATGTGAGGGTGTCTATCCTTGTAATGTTCAACACATAGTTGGGGCACAATTGGGAAAACACTTTTGGTTTCCCTATTTATTAATTTTTTCAATCTTTCTCCTTATTTACATAGATTATTATTCTCGTATTATTATCCCCACAACATTCCTGTCATGTTCCCCCAAGAACCCTCTCATGTCGAGAACGACTTCCCCTTTCATGGCCTCTTACCCTCTCAATAATTTCAACCAATTTATATTGGATTATTAGTCCATTTATTATGGTATTTCTTCCAATTACATGATCTATCACGACCCACCCTCGGGGCCTATGTCGTGACTACCCCATGCCCGCCTTCTATAGGCCAGGGGCAGGAGACTATGACCAAAGGTGTAAATCTCGATAAAAAGGGAAGGCATTGCCTTTATGAACGTAAAAAAACACAACAGAGTACACAATATAAGGAAGAACTGAGTAATATTGAATACAAAAGTAAGTGATGAAAGGAAAGGGGTCGGAAATACAAGCCCAACAGTAAGTACAATACAACTAAAAAGCTAGTACAATTCAAGTAAAATAAAATAGCAACCGCTGAGTCATCCTCCGGATATCCCACATGAAGGGTGGGTAGAGATGGCCTTCTCATCACCTCAGGTCTAGTCTTCGGCTCTATGTACGTCTCACCAAGTGGTGCACCTCTGGGTACCATCCAGCTCTACAAGCCTCCACCTCGATCAGTGATGTCCGTAGTCTACATCCAACACAACTTAGTGCGGGCATAACCCATGCAGGGGTGAGTATACTATTCTCATTAGGGACCCCGAGACCATTGAAGGTCTCCCAGAATCCATGAAGGATAAATAAAAGAAGAGTGATACAAACACAAAGTATCAACCAACCCTACATAGGTATATGCCAACACATATACTTAATTTCTCAATCTGAGTTCGGCTCCAAATCTCGATCCCAAGCACAACCAATCCAAACTGAATGTAAATTCAACCGCATCGATGATAATGATTGAAAGTCAAGACTCAACTCACACAGGTATACATCTTTCATATAGCGATAGAGATGATTAGTTATAGCCACTGAATCTTCTTTCACTGTCGAATGATAGATACCCAAAGAAACCTAAAACAGTAGTATCTCGTTGTTGTTGAACCCACGGAAGATTTAGTCCAGTCTCGTTGATGTCGAACCCATGGAGGTTTCAGTCCAGTATCTTCACAATCGAACCCACGAAGGATTCAGTCTAGTCTCATTGTTGTCGAACCCACGAATTATTCGAATATATTTGTCATTTCTTCAGAACCCATGGAGGATTCCAGTACATTTTTTGTCACTATCGAACCCATTGAGGATTCCAGTATAGTTTTCATCGCTATCGAACCCATAGAGGATTCCAGTACATTTGTGGTCGCTGTCGAACCCACAGAGGATTCCAATAAAGTTGTCACTGTTGTCGAACCCACAACAGATTTCAGATTAGTTTTCGTCATTGTTAAACTCAAGGAGGATTAAATTATAATTTTCATCACATTCAAACCCACGGAGGATACCGGTAATGTTTTCGTCGCTATCGAACACACGGAGGATTCCAGTACAATTGTCGTCGTAGTCGCAGCCAGCTCTAGTGTTCCCATATAAAGAACGATTGATTCCAGGATGGTCCACTCCTCGAGACAATGGATGATAAATCAACTATCACAAATACTTGAGTTGATGTATCAATAAGATCCATCTCATCAAAATAAACCCAACATGATAGATGGCCCGTCAATCGGATGCCCGGTCTGAGAGTTATTAGCTTTTTAGTTCCAGAGTTCTGTTGGATTCGTGATCGATCCAACATGACCCTACTCCATATCAACACAAATATCTAGTGGGGTATACTGAAGGCCCCATATATAATGACCCATACAATAAATACATTGTTATTAATTCATAATTGTAGCACAGTTATTACAACATATAACAAAACCAGGAAAGGACAGTATAGGTATAGAGTCTTTAGAAACTGGGAAACATAAACAACCAGTTCATAAAGAATTTAAATTGTCTCCCATTTATTTCATCATATCTAGATTCCCTTTTGGCATATCCTACTGAATAACCTACTTCCTGACATGGGGAATGAAAACAAACAAAAGGGTGATCTCAAATGATCAGTAAGGGTAAAAAAAAATATCAATCACATCATATTCATAAGAACATAACATTTTGGAAATCATAACCTGCAAAAGATATCATAATTTCATAACATGGGATAAATCATAGTAGTGAAATGTTATCCCAATAATCATAACATCAAACAAGAAAATTTGTGGCATACACACATAATCATATAGAATCATTTCATCGTTGTCAAAACTCATAGCCTAGACTATCTTAGCGGACAAAGTCCATTTCTGAACCGAGTTCACTCCTAGTTTTAGTCTTGTTTCACTAAACCAGATTTACCTATCATTCTGGCCATGTCTATTTCATGAGATATAAATCTTTACCCAATGCATTGTAGGGAGATATAGGTCCCACCCATCTCATAATGATACAATTCTTAGGTGTGCCACAAAATCATAAACCATACATAATAGCATAACCGATGTAATAAAAAAGGGAATCTTAAACATCATGCCATCATAACATAATCCATATAAGATAAAAGGACATCATAAAAATAATTCCATCATAACATAACCAAATCAATGTAAAAAATAGGGATAGAAATAGAAACCTATATTATCTTATATGGAAAATAATTTTGATAAAACACTTGAACTCCATTCATGAGGAAAATATCCTTTCTAATCCAAAAACATTTTTCATTTCTTAACATGTCATACAATTTTAAACTAAATGAATATGATTAAAAATAAACTTGAAAAATTGTAAAGGAATCGTCTTGGAAATAACGTTTTGAAAATCAATTCATGTCGTATAAGTTAAAAAAATATTCTTCTCGTACTTATGTCGGAAAAGTCAAAAAGTACCTCGTACGAAAAATGAAAAAAGATTCCTATCATATATTTTAATAAAAACTCACCGAAGGGTAAAATTGGATTTAAAAAATTGTTGGTGGATTTATATAATATTAAATATTGAGGAAACATGTATGTGGATGTAAATATTCCCTAGTAAATTATGATGTATAAACAATCTCGGATAAAAATGAGATTGTGAGATTTTCCCTTACCTTGGGTCTGATTTGCTTCGTAAGTGTCTGAACCTCCAGTATAATGATTTAAATAATGTTATTAACTTATTCTAGAATCATAAATATTTTTAGGATACCATATATTTTCATATTCATAGCTTCTTATTAGTAATATTTCTTTGTTACTTATTATTCGGGTGTGTATTGCTTTTTGTTCTTATGCATGCTTTGTTGAAGAAATTCTTATTCTTCTTTTTCAGTTATAGATACCTTATTTAAAGAATGGTATTAGTGTAAAAAATATCATATTTATTCACTCAATTCAATTGTGTAATCATTATACAATGAAAATCATGTAGAACTAGTCACATCATGTCGTGGAGACGGTATTCCGTACGTACACACGAGCGATGATATCTTTCCCATGATCGTGGAATTGTATTGAAGTGTATGTATACTATTTCAGAATAAATATCACTTTACAATAATTATATATAGTTATTATTTACACCATTATACCCATCCATGTAAGGTGGTGGTGGAAAATAGATTACACCATGACGTGGAGATGATATTCCGTATGTACGCACACGCGGTGATTTTGTTTTCCGTAGGATGGATAGATGGTGAAATAGGGTTGTTTCATACTTATAATAACATATCAGTATATGAGTGATACTGATGTTATTAGTTCATAATGAAACAACTAAAGAAGAATAAGTGGAAGAATAAATAAAGTGTAATGAATCTGTATCGAACATTACCTCTTCTTTGAAGCGCGTCTTTAAGACCTCCTCTTAGGGTACTAAAATTGGTCTTTGAAGAAGACCAGGACCTCTAGGATTTTTCTAGGGAAGTGGAGAAGAGAATTTGGCAGGTGTGGTCGAGCATGAGGGCTCAATGCGGTGTGAGGAATAGAGGGAGGGGGTGCCTTTTTATAAGGGAGGACAGGGGCACCTATGGAAAAACTAAAAATATTATTTTATTATAAAGTCAGATTCGGTTTTTAATAGCTAAAAACTGATTTATTTCGAATCTAAGGTGGGGATGGGTCGAAATACCCTCATCCAATAGATTTTATACACGTTTAGGTATCTATTTTATCCATATCATTTAAATTTAACTTTATGTTAGATAATTTAACTTTTACCGTGTCTTCTTGTTTTCTTACACTATGAGGTTAACAAACATACTATAACAAGACAAATGAACCCGAAGATGTTTATTAATAATATATATATCCTTATATAAGTCATTTGGTCGAACATTATATTTTAAGGAATAAAATAACAATTAATAATATAATATTTGTTTTAAAATATATTTTATGTCTATTTTGACACTATTTTGTAATTGATTTTTGTGAAAATCATAACAGAATTATTAGTTCTTGAAATGTTAATTAAATAAATACTAACATGTCATATTAACAAATAATATTATTTTAATTCCAAAAAAGCCTCAAATTACATTTATTTGGGTATTTATAACATCAATTATGTCAATATTTCATTAATAATATAATTACTCCACCATCATTATTTCATAAATAAATTAACTTATTTAAAGTATAAAAATAAAAAATAAAATACCATTATGTAGGAAATAGTTTTAGATTTCTAATTAATATTTATAGTCGAATTTATCTTATGTATAACCCTATATTAAAAATTATTTAGTTATTAAACATTGATTTTAACTATTTTAACCCTTATTTAAATAAATTAAAAATAAATGTCCAAATCTAATCCAAGTGGGCCTAAATGTTTATATGTTATTCCTAAGGTTGTTTTTGATCGAATTACACTTATCCAATAGAATTAGGACATGTTTTATGGTAATAATTATACCATTTTTACACATAATTACCATATTTACTTTTAACCGTTGTAAAAAATGGTAAAAAGTTAATATTTACCAAAAATTATTTTCATCTCATTGAACCACATTTTAGTCCTTGATATTAACCCTGTCTCACAGATTTTCAAAATTCCACTCACAGAAGCAGTAAAATTAAATTTATGTGAATTTGGAAATTCTCTTAGGAGGTGGGTAAAAGACGGTGAAAAGTTCAATAAAATTTTTATATATCTAAAACTATTATAAAATGACTCCAATGAATTGAATTGAACATATATATGTATTGTGTATCAATTTTTAAATAAAATAAATTTTAATTAAAAAATAATAATTATTTAAATAAAAAGTTGGTTTTTAAATAGTAACCCAATGTTTTCACTATTCATCAAAAATTGAATGTTTTCAGAAAAATACCAAAATTTCACCCTAGGCTAAGTTCAAAAATCTGAATCCAAAAATGAAGTCCATTTTGAAAGATAAAATTTACAAAATTTCAAAAAGTGGTTATTACTATTCACAACTACTAGTTTTAATAATATTTTAATAACATATCCTTTTTTAGTGAAACTCGGTATTGCATACGATGCAAGCTATCGAGGAAAGCCGTAGTTGTGTATAAAGCAATCCAAGATAGTGTTGTTTGTAGTTAAAGATTCCTTTGATGATTTATAAAAACAAAATATTTCTCATAATAGTCTCGGGTGTTACATTCTACCCCCATTAAAATGAATTTCACCATCGAAATTCGTCACTTTGAAACAAACAGATGAGGATACATCTCCCTCATCATATCCTCAAGCTCCCATGTAGCTTATTCTAATTGGTGGTTCCTCCATAAAATTTCACCAGGTGAGTGGTCTTGTCCCGTATGACATTTTCCCTACGATCCATAATCTCTATCGGCTGTTCTTTATAAGAAAGATCATGCAACAACGGTACAACTTCTGAGCTGAGTACATGTGAAGGATTAGGTATGTAGTTTCTCAGGAGAGATACATGGAACACTTCATGATCTTGAGAGAGATTCGGTGGAAGTTCCAATCGGTAAGCAACCATTCCAAAACGATCCAGTATTTCGAAAGGATCGATATACCTAGGGATCATCTTTTCCTTCTTTTCAAATATCATTAATCTCTTCCAATGAGATATTCATAAGAACACTTTATCACCCATTTCAACCTCTAGTTATTTTCTTTGGTTATCTACATAACATTTTTGTCGAATTTGAGCTTCTCTTATGTGTTGTTGAATAGATCTGACCATTTCTTCCTTCTCATCCACAAGATCAGGTCCTACTATCTTTCTTTCCCCAACATCATCCCAGTAAGTTGGAGTCCTGCATTTCTTTCCATAGAGAGATTCAGAAGGAGCCATCTGAATGCTGGAGTGAAATCTATTATTATAAGAAGATTCCACCAAAGGTAGGTGTTGATCCCAACCACCTTTGAGATCCATATAAAAATCTCTCAATAGATCTACTAGAGTTTGAAGTGTCCTCTCAGACTGACCATCTGTCTTAGGATGATAAGCAGTACTGAAACTCAACTCTATATCTAGAGTATGCTAAAGAATTCCCCAGAACATTGAGGTAACCCATTGATCCTGATCAGATATAATAGAAAGTGGTACTCCATGCAATCTTACCACTTCCTTCACATATATCATGGCAAGATGATCCAGAGAGAAATCTTCTCTAATAGCGATGAAGTGTGCCGACTTTGTAAGACGATCAACTATGACCTAGATAGAATTATTGCCTTTAGATTATTTAGGAATTCTAGTGACAAAGTCCATAGTGATATTTTCCTACTTCCATTCTAGTATGGGTAATGGTTGTAACATCCCCTTAGACTTCTGTCTCTCAGCTTTAACTTGCTGACAAATCAAGCATCGAGAGACATATTCGGCAACATCTCTTTTCATGCCATCCCACCAGAAGTGCTATTTCAGGTCTTTATACATCTTTGTGCTTCCAGGATGAATAGAGAATGAAGAACTATGAGCCTCATCCAAAAACTCCTTCTTTAATTATGGGATGGGAGGAACCCAAACTCGATTCCTGGACCTTTTTATTCCATCATAATCAAGGTTTAATTCAGGAACATTTATCACCTTCTTTTGTAACTCTACATCGTATTTATGTGACTCTTTAATCTTCACATGTATAGATGGTTGAACATTCATTTGAGAATGATATGATTTTCCCCTTCCATTATAATTCCAAGATTCATCCGTTGTAAATCCATAAATATTGGATCCTTTGTGATCCTCTTCATGGATAAGCTACCATGGTCTTGTCGACTTAATTCATCTACCACCTTGTTTGCTTTCCCAAGGTGGTAATGAATTGAGAAATCATAATCTTTAATCAGCTAGAACCATATTTTTTGGCGCATATTTAGCTCCTTTTTTGTGAAAATATACATTAAACTTTTATGATCATTATAAATATCAAACCTTTCTCCATAAACATAATGCCTCCAAAACTTTAATGCATATATTACCGAAGCTAACTCCAAATCATGAGTTGGGTAATTTTTCTCATGGATTTTCATCTGTCGTGAGGCATAAGCTATCACCATATCCTTTTGCATGAGAACACACCCCGATCCCTTCTAGGATGAATCACTTTAGAATAGAAACCTCTCTCCACTACAAGGCAGTGTGAGCACAGGTGCATTGGATAACCTTCTTTATTAACTCCTTGAAATTCTCTTCACATTCCTCTATCCAAACAAACTTAACTCCTTTCTGAGTCAACATGGTGAGTGGATTAGATCATCGTGAAAAATATTTCACAAAAACATCGATAATATCCCTCCAAACCAAGAAAACATCGGATCTCAGTTATTGTTGTTGGTCTCAAACATCTTTCGATAACCTCTGTTTTTGTTGGATTCACAGATATCCCCTCTTTTGAGATTATGTGACCTAATAATGCATCTTTTTGAAGCCAAAATTCACACTTGGTAAATTTGGAATAAAGCGTCTCCTTTCACAGGGTCTTCAATACAATTCTCAAGTGATCTTCATGTTCTTCCTTTCTCTTTGAATAGACAAGAATGTCATCTTTAAAGACTACCACAAACTGATCAAGATAGTGTCTAAAGACTCTATTCATCAGATCCATGAAGATAGCAGGGGAATTAGTAAGAACAAATGGAATCACTATAAATTCATAGTTTCAATACCTTGTATGGAAAGCCGTCTTTTGTATATCCTCCCTTTTGAACCTTAATTGATGATACCATGAATGAAGATTAGTCTTGGAAAAGTATTGATCTCTACGTAGTTGGTCAAATAATTCATCAATGCACATGAGAGGATATTTATTCTTGATAGTGATCTGTCTAAGTTCTTGATAATCAATACAAAGTCTCATTGATCCATCTTTCTTCTTAGAAAACAATATAGGTGCTCTCCAAGGTGATTCACTATGGTGTATAAATCCCTTATAAATATTCTTTTGGATTTTCTTCTTCAATTCTTGTAACTCAATTGGGGTCATTCTATAAGGTGTCTTTGAAATAGGCAAAGAACCCGGTACGAGTTCTATTGAAAACTTGACTTCATGATTTTTTGGAAGACTCGAAAATTCCTCTAGAAATACATCATAAAACTCCCATACATTGGGAATATTCTTAATCGTGAGTTTCTCTCCAACCATTTGAGATAAATAACCCTTATTTAGTGGAATCAAGACCCATAAGATGGAAGAAATATCCACTGGAAGGTTATGTTCATCCTTGCATCGATAGATGATCATTGATTGATCTGGAATATGAAATGTGACTTCCCTTATTTGGAAATTGATAAGAGTTCCATATAGGGAAATCCAATCCATGCCAAGAATCACATAAAATTCCACTATAGGAAGGATCAAAAGATTTGCAGGAAGCACATTCCCACAAAAATCAATCAGAGAATATTTATAAACTTTTTATGCGACTGTTGTGCCATTAGGGGTTTTCACAGCTAACTAAAAATCTAATTGTTGAAGTAATATGATGATACCCTTAGAAAATTATTTAGAAATAAAAGAGTTGGTGGATCTAGAAAAAAATAAAACATTTGATACTTTAGAGTGGATGGAAAATGTACCTTTCACCACATCGTTATCTTACTCCACATCGCTAACAGAATTGCATGTGACTTACCTTTGTCTTTAGCCTTAAGATTTTTTTGACATCGATCATAATAAAAAATCCTTGGATTAGGGCATTGATTAGCATAATGCCCCATTTCCTTGCACTTGATAAATTTAAGTGTAGGAGGTTCACTCTATGTAGCATTTTCTTTGTTTGTATCAATAGAAATATTCTTCCCATCATTGCGGCATTGTAATGCCCGATGAGCTTCATTTCCACATTTGAAACATTTACTTGTACCTTTAAGACAGCTCCCTCCATGTTTCTTTCCACACTTTGAGCATAAGGGAAAACTCATCTTTTTTTCAGTGTGCTCTATAGATTTTCCTGTGAATTCCATTTTCCTCTTCTTATCAAACCCATATGACTGATGGGTTGCTCCAATCCTCATCTCAACTTTGAGAGCACATCGAACAATTTCCTCGTAGATATTGAAGTCCATTATGGATAACGCGCTTTGAAGACTTGGTTTTAAGCCACTAAAGAATCGATCGATCTTACTCTCAAGTTGGATAATAATACCAGAAGCGTACCTTGCAAGTATTCTAAAATTTGCTTCATAGGTACCAACATATTCATCAACCTTTTTCTTCAGTTCAAGAAACTCCTTCTCTATATTTGATCGAAGAATACGGGGGAATTACTTATTGAAAAATAAGTGGTTGAACTCATCCCATTCCATGGACTCAATTTCATCCCTTTGCCTCATATTCTTAATAATATTCCACCATTGATCAGTATCTCCTTCCAAAAGATACAGTGCTAAGATGAATTTATCATATTCAGAACATTGAAGAACTGAGAATATCTTTTCAGTTGTACTGATCCATTGTTAAGACACTAATGGATCAGTAGACCCGTAAAATGAGGGTGGACGTTGCCTCATGAAGGATTAAACCTAATGTTGCTCCTTCCTTTTATCATATGGATGTCCTTCATGATTAATAACTTGAGAAATATGTGTGAGCATAGCTAAAAGATTTTTCATTCCAGCTCCCATAACATTTGGTTGCTCAGAAGGACAATCATGGCATTGCACGTCGCATTCCGCATTAACACAGTTCATTCGGGTTCCAACCATTGACTAAAACCAAGAGGAATAGTTTGATCAACACTAATTATAATAGGAAAACCACATAATCAAGAATAAAATTTCCCACATAAGGTCTTATCATAGGTAGTTCATGGCCATTTTTAAAACACTAAGATTGTGTTCTATGCTTAGACATATCCTTAGGGTTCTTACTAAGGCTTTCACATCCTAGTTTCCAAAGGTTGACTATACATTTCCTCTGATACCAAATATAATGACCCATACTTTACATACATTGTTATTACTTCAGAATTGAAGACCACTTATTAAAACATATAACAAAACCAGGAAAGGACCATATAGGCATACAGTCTTTAGAAACTGGGAATCATAAAAAACTGGTTCACAAAGCATCTACATTGTCTCCCATTTATTTCATCATATCTTGAGACCCTTTTGGCATATACTACTTAATAACATTCTTGATGACCTGGGGAAAGAAAACATACAAAAGGGTGAGCTCAAATGCTCAGTAAGGGTAACCAAAATAAATATCAATCACATCATATTCATAAGAATATAACATTTTGGAAATCATAACCTTCAAAAGAGATCATAAAATCATAACATGGGATAAATCATAGTAGTGAAATGTAATCCCAATAATCATAACATAAATCATGAAGCTTTTTGGCATACACACATAATCATAGAGAATCATTTCTTAGTAGTCAAAACTCATAGCCAAGACTATCTTAGTGGACAAAGTCCATTTCTGAACTGAGTTCACTCCTCGTTTCAGTCCTATTTCACTGAACAGGATTAACCTGCCGTTCCAGCCATGTATATCTAATGAGATAAAAATCTTTACCCAATGCATTGGAGTTAGATATAGGTCCCACCCATCTCATAATGATACCATTCTTATGTGTGCCACAAAATCATAAATCATACATCATAGCATAATCCATGTAATAAAAATTGAAATCTTAAACATCATGCCATCATAAAATAATACATAAAGATAAAAGGAAATCATTAAAATAATTCCATCATAACATAATCAAATCAATCTAAAAAATAGGGATAGAAACAGAACCCTATATTATCTTAGATGGAAAATAATTTGGATAATGCATTTGAACTCCATTCACGAGGAAAATATTCTTTCTACTTCAAAAACATGTTTCCTTTATTAACATGTCATACAATTTTAAACTAAGATAAGTTGATAAAAAATTAACTTGAAAAATTTTAAAATAATATTCTTGGAAATAATGTTTTAAAAATCCATTCATGTCGTATAAGTTAAAAAAACATTCTTCTCGTACTTATGTCTGAAAAGTTAAAAAGTACCTCATACGAAAAACGACAAAATATTCCATTCATTTCTTTTACTAAAAATTCACCTAATGGTAAAATTTGATTTAAAAAATTGTAGTTGGATAGAAATAAAATTACATATTGAGGAAACATGGATGTGGATGTAAATATTACCCTATAAATTATGAAGTATAAACAATCTCTGATAAAAATGAGATTGTGAGATTTTCACTTACCTTAGGTCTGATTTGCTTCGTAAGAGTCCGAACCTACTATATAATGATCTAAATAATGTTATTGACTTATTCAAAAATCATAATTATTTTTATGATATTATATATGGTCATATTCTTTGCTGCTTATCAGTAATATTTCATTGTTACTTGTTTTTCGGGTGTTTATTGCTTTTTGTTCTTATGCATGTTTTGTCAAATAAATTCTTATTATTCATTTAAAGTTATAGATACCTTATTTAAAAAATTGTATTAGTGTAATAAATATCATATTTATACACTCAAATCATTTTAGTAATGATTATGCAATGTAAATCATGTTGAACGAACTATGGTTGTGACTATCCATTTGTAAAGAACTCGACTACACCTTTTTCACTTAAGTCCTACAAGAGCTGTTGATATTTCTATTTTTCTGAAAAGAGAAATCCAATCTCATCCCCTTTATTAACCACGTTCTTTTCCTAATATAGTCAATCCTGACATGAAAAATACTATTTCTTGCCATGGACGATGCTGTAAGGCCTATATGCTACTACCAAGAGTTCCAATCATTATTCTTTACTAGAAGGGTCGAGTCACACTGTCAGCAGCAGTGCGTGGTCACTGGTTATCCTCTATTAGGTATCTATAATGTGAGGGTCAAGTCGATGGTTTTAATTGTAACCTCTCAGTATCTACCAAATAAAAAAGAACAGAGAAGAAAACTTCACAATAACAAGTCAATTTTATTACTACAACTCAAAGTAAAAAGACAGAAAGCATCCACAAACAATGACATCAATGAAGGTAGAAGCATCATAAACAAAGGGATACGAGTCTAGAGCTAGTCACGCTCTTGTCTAATTGCTACTCGACCAGCTCCTCTTCCACATCTACCTTCTCCCGGAGGACCTACATGGTCGAACCTCTGCCTCTGCCTGGGAGGTCCCTCTACTGCATACTGCTCATCTTCTGGATGGGTCGTGAAATCTTAAGCCAAGTGACCCTGCTCGCCGCATGCATATCACTGCCTGCTCCTCGATTGGATTTCTCTAATTCGTGTGTCCTGCACAACCATACCTATATCCTGGGGTCACCCACCTGTTCGCCTAGTATGATTGGACTTCTGTGTCATCTTTCTATTTCCGGCTGTAGAAGACTCCTCTACGGTCGGAAATCCTTGTAGATAGAGAATTAGCTCTTGAGCCCGCACAGAGCGTAGAGTCGCTGGTACAAACTCCACCATGAAAAGAAAACTCGATGTATCCCCAGGTGAGAGTCGACTCATCGAAATACTGGAGCATCAGAATCCACCACCTCTTAGCAGCTACCTGAAAGAGACTAATAGCTATGTACACCATTATGTCGGTGGATGTCACAACTGTGTGGAAAATTCATGCTACCACCTCTAGCCAGCACTTGGATGTCTAAAAATATGTCTCACCTCGAAAATTCAGATGCCTCTGTCACTTGAACCCGTGAAATGCATTCAGGAGGCATGCACACTGCTGCTCGAGATGTTGGTATCAGTGGTCCAGCGGGTAGAGGTGCTGCTGGTTCCTCTTCTATGATGGTGACCTACACTGATGCTTCATCACTCGGTGGGCCACCATCTCGTACGTAACTCGAAACCCTTGATGGATTCCTTAGTGGGGCCATCCTAAAAGGAAACAGGTGCACCATGGTTTAAACAGTATACAAGGCGAGCTGACACAAAGTAATCATGAAGAAATTTTTTTCAAAGGATACACACACACAATCAGTATTTTCGTGCACTAAGTCGAAATTCAGAGATCAAGGTCCTGGTGTATGGATATGTCGATCGTCACACCAACACTGGAGTCCCTGGACTAAAAAACAAACTCAGATCTCTTAACACTATTTCTTCACAAAAAAGAAAGATCAGAGTCTTGAGTTATACAGTAGAACAGACTCCTCTGATACCAATTTGTCACGAACCGCCCTCGGGGCCTATTCAGTGACTACCCCAAACCCGCCTTCCATAGTCCAGGGGATGGTAACTAGCTCCAATGGAATAAATCCCAATAAAATGAAAAGGAATATCCTTTATGAAAGTAAACAAACACAACAGACTATGCAAAAAAAGGAAGAACTAAGTAATAATGAATACAAAAGTAAGTTCTGAAAGGAAAGGGGTTGTAAATACAATCTCAACAGTAAGTACAATACAACTGAAAAGCATGTACAACTACTGTAAAGTAAAATAGCAACAACTGAGTCATCATCCGGAAATACCACCTGAAGGATGTGTACAGATGGCCTCCTCAGCTCCTCAGGTCCGGCCGCTGGCTCTATGTACATCTCGCCATGTGGTACACCTCCAGGTATCGTCCATATCCACAAGCCTCCACCTCAAACAGTGTTGTCCATTGTCTGCATCCATCACAACATAGTGCAGGCATAACCCATGCAGGGGTGAGTATACGATACTCATTAGGGACTCTGAGACCCCTGATGGTCTCCCAAAATCCATGAAGGGTAAACCACAGAAGAGAGATACAAACATGAAGTATCAACCAACCCTAATTAGTTATATTACCACAGAAATACCTATGTTATCAATCACAGTTCAGCTCCAACTCTCGAACACACTGAGGATTCAGTCAAGTATTGTTGTTGTAGAACCAACAATGGATTTAGTCCAGTCTCATTACTGTCGAACCCACAGAGGATTCCAGTATAGTTGTCATGGATACCGAACCACTAAAGGATTCCAGTATAGTGTTAGACATTGTAGAACCCATGGAAGATCCTAGTACAATTTTCGTCACTGTCAAACACACATATGATTCATGTACAGTTGTCATCACTATCGAACCCTCAATGTATTCCTATACAGTTGTCATTACTGTCGAACAAACAGAGGATTCCAGTATAGTTGTCGTCGTTTTCAAAACCATGGAAGATTCGAGTTAATTTTTCGTCGCTATCGAACCCAAAAAGGTTTCCAGTACAGTTGTTGTTTCTGTCGAATAGACGGAGGATTCCAGTACAATTGTCGTTCTAGTCGCAGCCAGCTCTAGGGTTCCCGCACAAATCACACTCGATTACGGGAGGTACAAATACTCTATAAAAATTTGATACATCAACTCTCAAGAAGTCCTGAGTTGATGTATCTAGATGATCTATCTCGTCAAATAAAAAAACCCAACGGGAAAGACAGCGTGTTAATCAGACGCACAATCTGAGAGTTAATGGATTTTTAGTTTCGGGGTTCAGTTGGATTCGTGATCGATCCAACATGACCTACTCCATCTCAAAAAAATTCTATAGTGAATTATACTCAATGAACCATCTCACTCAAAGGATTCCAGAGCCACTTATGGTTCGTCAAAGGGATGCACGGTGCCAATGTTATGGACGATTGTGAAGGGGCACATGGTTTGCACATGGTCTAAACAAACCGTGCTGCCAGGCCATGTGATGTCTCTGGATGAGACAGTGGCTACCGAACGAATGGATCACGGTTTTCCAAACCATGCTACCAAACCATGTGAATTACATAGTTGGGACAATGGCTACCACACGGTTGGCACACGGTTTTTCAAATCACGCGGCCAAGCCGTGCAGCCACTTAAAACTAGGGTTTTAAGTCCCGGGCCACTTTGGATTTACCATCTTTTCTATATTCATCCTCCAACTCATAACTTATGTAGAAGTTCCAGTTTTTAATGATTGTGGGATCTCATTATGTCGTTTTAGAGGCACATCAAAAGGGTTTTTTTGTGGATCAAAGGGGGTTCTCCATTCATCACCCCAACAAAAAGCTGCCACCTTCTATCGTGATGAACACACCATTCAAGAAGAACTATAGAGGGGTCGGGCCATGTTTGTTTGGCCTTCTCACATCCATGTTAGAGCGGGTAGCAAGAAGCTCACCAAATTCGTAAATAATGAATCGTCAAACATTACAATATAATACGAATCGTGGATCAAAACGTTTTGGTTGATCCACATATACCCTGATTTCCAAGAAAGAGGAATTTAATCGTGAGAATTCGAGAATTCAATTAATAACCCCTACCTCAAATATGCCATTTCACATCATCAAGCTTCAGACATAGGATTCGAAGAAGACATCGTGGTGTGTTTGAGGAGGATGATTCATCTCCTCACTTGTTGCGGAGGAAGAGAAAGGAAGACATGTCTTCGTTCTTCGAATGAATCGGTGATCTTCATTGAAGGATGAAGCTCTCTTACAATTCCAAAGGGCCCACCAAAATATTTTCCATGAAAATATTAAAATAAGGATTTCCCCTATTTTTAAAATATTTTCCAACCATTTCAAATTGATTCAAAACAATATTAATTAATTAAAGAAGTCATGAATTAAAAGAATTGGCACAATTGATGAGAAGAGAGCTGAAACGACTCCAACAAAATAAATGAGGGGCAGTTGTCAAATTAATTGAAGGGGAGTTGATATGTTAGGTACTAAAGTGGTCCCCACCTCACAAATATCCTCTCATGATAGGTTATGTGGGTATTGTTTCCACCTATAACTTCCCCTTGTAGGATATAACTACCAGATATAAATAAAATAATGTTCCACAAATTTAATTAATTTATTCTAAATCCCCAATAATATACAATCAACCTGCACAAAAAAAAACTGCGATAAAAGTCCCATTAAGTGAATATTGGTGTTGTGGGTTTATCGGTGCCCTCAGATTACAATTCAGAGCAGTGGTTCAAAATATAGAAAAAATTGCTCATTTGTTCACTGAATGTACCCTATAAAAACTTTAGAAAATTATTCCGGGCACACCGGGCCTCTGAATCTGGTGCCGTCAGAAACTACGTACTCCTATAATTATAAAGAATTTATGAAAAAGAATCCATTCAAATTTCATGGTATTTATATGATGATAATTTATCATGTGGTTTTCCGTCTCCTAATCACCCAACTTCTTTTAGATAAATCATAGGGTAAGTGTTGTATAGTTTTCTTGTTATTTTTACCATTCATATGGAATAAGTAGGGTCTTCTAGGACATCATTGTGTATGATTTTGTATCCTTCACTAAAGGATAAGTGACTAAATACATTAATGTTCATCTATCATAGTTTAAATTTAGTTTATTACACCCATTTAATGGTCTCATTATTTGTGGTATTTTTTGGATTTTTGGGCTCATACATTTTTTCAAGTATGTTTTGGTCACCCTTGAAGATGTTTTCTTTTTCAATGATAAATGCGACTAAAATGGGAATTAATATGTTGTTATATATATATATATGATCCACTATAATATATATATATATATATTCATAGAAGGATTTATGATTATATATATAGTGTATAGGTGTCCTTATGTTTATATGTTAAAAATTAATATGTATTTATTTGTATAGGTGTATATTAATGTATAAACATATATATAAGGTCATATTGTGCATATTTGGCCACTAAAAGACATACATTGGGGATAGGTTTTCATACATATCTATAAATGTTCACATGATTGAATCAAAAATGGTAATATTAAAGTTCTCATATTCAATAAGTGCACATAGAGTTATTGTTAGGTTTTATAGGGATACTAATTAAAAAGATAAATATATAATTTCATGTTTATTATAAAATTAATTTCAGTTAAATATGAATAACATGTGTCATATGTAGAATTTGATATGCTTCACATAATGTGACTCCTTCCATTGTTCCTAAGAATTTATTTAATATTTTAAAATTTATTTCATTGATTTATGCATAGATTCATGCTTGTTTTTAAATGTGAGGTTCTCAAATGATTAAATTAATATTTTTAAAGGTTTTGAATCTTATAAGTATTGGGTATTTTTTTGAAATTTAATGTTTTACTTATAAATTAATGAATCCCCTTTTTCAAATTTATAATAGTTTATAGAATTATAGTACTCCACATTATTCATACCCCTTGATTTAAAAAATTTATTTATGTGTTATGTAACACACCGATATATTTTGAAATATTTTTTCCCATTAAATTAATCATATTGATATTTTTCATTTCACGAATCAATGAAAATAATTTTTTTCATTTTAAAGAATCATGATTTTCATACATTATATGTAACACAAAATTAATCGTGCACTACCTGCAACATAATGCGTAATGTTTCCTACATGGCACACCAACGCTGGCTTGTGTTATAAAAAACAATGATTTTCCACAATGGATTGCATAACCAGTAAGATCAAGTGTTATAAAACTATAATATATTGTTAAAAATGTTTTTTAATATTATACGATCTAACCTTGACATTATGTTTATCATTTTTAATAGTATTAACTATCTTATGAACAATATTTGTTTTATAAATATATTAGATGAAAAAATAGGTTACTAATTAATTGTAAATGAAATTGAAAACTAGTTGAAAATGAAAGAAAATATTATTTTTCGAGGTCATTAATCCATTTTACCTTAATAAAATAAAAAACTAATTAAAATTAGAAAAATATATATTTTATATATTTAAATAATTATTTTTAATATTTATGAAAATATTTTGAGAGAAAATTGTGAGATCAAATATAATTTTATTCGTAAAACCCATTCTAATTATTATACTATTATTGCAGACATTAAATTGATAACTCATTTTAATTCCATCATTAGAACATTTATTTCTTTTGTAAAAAAAATCATAAATAATGAAATAAGAAAATAATTATTAGGATAGGGTAAATTTTTTATATATTTATATGATGTTTCATATATTAATGAATAGTGAAAATATCAGATTTAATTCAAAACATCCAATTCATATAATTTATTTATAAGGATAAATTATATATAAATTTGATTTATATGTTTATAAAGAAAACATTTTTACCTATTAATATAATTGAGGTGAATTGGAAATAATATCACATTGAAATTGAGCTTAGAAACATAGAAAACATTGGGAAGATTTTACATTGAAATCTTGTAAGGTCAACCCATCATTGAGATTATTTTTAAAAATTAATTTTTTCCACTACAATGATTATATTATTGAAAATGTAATTCTTATTTATAATAATAATAATTTGTAGTTCCAAATGAGGTCAGATTATTTTTTCAATTAATGTACTAAACCTTAAATATATGACCCGAAAAAACATTTCTTAAAAAAAAGAACCAAAAAAACATTTTAAAATTTACAAATCCCATTATATGGAAATTATTAATTCATTAACCTCCCATTATTGAGTTTTTTTGTTTTGGTATTCCTTTTTTTGTTAAAAACAATGTTATATATTACATGTTTTTAGAAAATGCTATTGGAGTATATTCCCATCTTTATAAAATCCCACAACATATCCCTCTTATTGAAAAATATCAAAACACATAGGATCTGAAAATATTTTCCAAATACAAATTAAAACAAGCCTGTATTCCTCCTAAAAACCTCCATTTGTGTATAAATCAATCCAATGATTTATTTTGGCCCAAAACAAAATGAGTTACCCGATTAAGATGTAACACCTTTTCCAGGGATATTATTTTGTTTTTATTATACACCCCACTATACATATTAAAATATTGTATAAAAATTGTATCATATATATAAACTTTTTTTATTATGATGCTTCAACATTAAATTACACACACATCCACCTAATGGGTAAAAAACATATTGTTTATGTGTTTGATAAACTACTGCGTTACTAAATGAAGATTGTTTATTTTTCCTTTACCACCTCTCATGGAAGACTTTAGGATGAAAATGTAGTGATATATCTAATAATTTATAATTTTTATTTATTTAATATTTTATTAAATACATATATATTTAATTTCCATTAAGTGTAAAATATGAATATTTTGTTTGAGGAACTATGGACTACTACACCCTCCAATAAATGTGATTCAATCACACACTAAATGTAATGTATTACTGTTGGATTTAGGGAACATATATATTATATATATATATAACATTATAATTCTACATTATTTATATTTTATACTTATATACTTATATTTTATTTTTTTCATTCACTCAATAATAAAAAAATGGAAACAACGTTCATGTTTACATATGGATTACTGTCTACTAGAATAGAGTTTTTTATTTCATATATATATTTCCTAAATATTATTAAAATATGCATATATTGAATATAATTTATATTTATATCAGGGTATAATTTTTGTAATCAGGATATATATATAATTTCAAAATATATAATAAAATAAAACACATGGGAAGAATAATGCAGATATTACCCAAAGTGAAACCATAACATAAGATTGTTCATAACATGTTAGAATGAGGTAATAAAAAAATATATATTATTATGTATAATAATAATGTTCTTCATATATTTTATAATTAATTTATATTTTACATACACTTGGTTTGATTGAGTACGATTAGAATCAAGACACAGGGTATGTGAACTTCATATCACTTTTATTACCATGAGATACATGCTTTATTCACCACCCATTTATGTTGTGTGGCATGATTAATTTCCACATATGTATTATATGGATATTCCTAATAATATTTTTTGTATCTACGTAATAATTTTATGATCTTCCTATTGTAGTTTTAGGTTTCAATTGTTTTTAAGTCGGAATAGTAATTTTCCCTCAAGTTGCATTAATTGAGACCCATGCCATGTTATAGACACATATTTCTCCAAAAGGTGTATATAATTTTTTTAAACATTATATCATTAATCGAATTTTATTCATCTTTTTCTTTGATCCATTAAATTTTATTTTCTTATATGGGGCGTATGGTTCAATGTTACCTAGTGGAATTATTTTATTTAATCAATATCCTTTCATTTCTAGACATTATATGTTCTGGCTTCCTTTGATGAAATATTAAGATCCATCACAATATATCATTCATTATTTTACATCTCATCTAGATATTAATAATTTATTCATGTATTGGTATCCTTTTACCACAATTTTGTACATTTTAATTTAATGCAAATGTTATTAGCAATGCCTTACATTACCCTCTTGTTGGTCATAAATTTTTGTTCCTTAAATCCATGTTATCTAATAAGGGCTTCCAATAATATTACACTATTATACATATCTAAATGTAAGAATGATGTTCTTATTTTTTTGGTATGAGTCTTTATTTCTGGTGTTATTTGAGAAAAACTGGAGTCTTTGGAATGTTTTGGATTACACGTCGTGTACTTTGGAGTACACATCATGTACCGAGTTTCCACAAGTAGTTGTGTACTAGCTATGTAATAGTTTAGTACATGGCCATGTGGGTAACCCAGAGGCTGCCTAATGTGGAACATGGTAAAGGTGTATACACTCTTTTTCTCATTTAATAACATGATGTGTATTTTAATTTTTATTTGTTAAATTGGACCGGAGACCCCTCTCAATCACAGAAACGTTTTCTTCTAGCATCACCTTGACCAAGAGTGACCGATATTGTCGATTCTTCTATGATACTTCAATCGACCATATGTTTTCTAAATTGAACACCATCAATTCAATTTGAATTGCATTTATGAATTCTTCCTCCTTATAGAACATCTTCTATTGTTTTCTATTATTTCATGAGATATCCTTTTTGAGTGTTATTGATGTTTTTTTATATCTATTGTGATCAAGGTAAATTCAAATGATGAGGTTCAATTCTCACAAATTTACAACATAGATGAAGGGGTTCTATGACTTTCTTTATATGTATTTGAGTTATATGTGAAAAATGTGGCCAATAACCTAGTTTAGGGTATTTAGTGTTTAGGGCATTTGACCCTATCAATTAATATTTCAATATGTTTCCTTGAGTAGGGGAATTTGATTATGAATAGGGTTTAATACCATGTTATAGATGTATTTTACTATGTTTTTTTGATATTGGTTGTTAGTTCTAGAATCACCTATTTGTCTATTTTTCTTTCAATGCCTAGTGCTATAATGATTGATTGATTATTATATGACATTCTTCTGTTATGCATTTTAGTTGTTTAGCTAAGTAGAATTTGATTATTTATTAGTCTAATGGATATCATTTGAGCATGATTATATTACAAAGGGATATAAAAACATGGTGTAGTTATACCATAAAGGTAATGGACGCTTAGGGATTTCTTATATTTTATGATATACAAATCACATTTTGAGACAATAGGGGGGATGTACATGAGTGCTCCCTCAGATTGTCTATAGTTCCACGTTGCGAGACCACATGGGGAATTTTATGGTGGGTGCTTACTCATAGAGATGTTTCTTATGATTAACTAGAGGGGTTAGTCATTCAGATCTTTTCTAGATTCTTTCTTGTGTTTTTTGGATGAATAATTTATAAATGTAACTAAATATAGCTTGAACTGTATGATTGGTTACTTTTGAGTAATTCATTGTTTAGTAATTTATTTTTCATTATTCTTTCTATATATACTCACTGACAGTTAGGCAGAGATATTTTAGAGGTTGGCTACTTGTATTCATCTCACACCCTATTTGGGTCATGTTTTTGGGGCCAAATAGATTATAATTATATAGGTATAGATTAGTGAAAGCGTCCTTCTCCTACAGGTAATTAATTGTTGTGGATCTGGTGGTCATAAGACCAAGTTGAGGCTTACAATGTTGTTGGATTTTATTACTTTTTTTAATGTCTGGTTTAGTACAGTATTCCATCATTTTGACTTGATGAGATACATTACAATATACATGATACATGAAACATTATTTATATAAATGCTTCTGATGTTTATTGACATTTTGTATTTCATTGTTTTCTAATTGTATTGTATTTCTATTTCTATTGTTGTATATTATTGTTAACCATCTATGTTAATCTTTTAATAAGGGAATATTATCCCCATTATCACACCCAAGGTCCACACTGCTAGTCGACATCATATGCTGTTCTGGGAAATGCACTTGAGACCATCTGACCAACTGGGTACGAGGCACCTTTGCGCGTTACCTTGAACCTAGTTGTTACAATGTAGTATTATTGGATTTATTTTCATCTTTTCTTTCTATTTGGATTCTAGAAATTGGTATAGTGAGGAATTGGTACTTGGTAATAAGTTATTCTCAGTATCATCTATCACATATATAAGGAAAATCCAATATTCCTCGAATATTTAAATTTTTCAAGTTTTTCATTTGTTACAGTTTATATGATTTCACTATTGGGTGATTCACAATTTTTTTGTTGTTATCATTGATATTATTGAGATTCATCATATATTTAACCATGATGAGATGAAGGTAGGCCATCTCATGCATCATATATTCACTTCTTAGAGATCCCATGTCTTGCATTCATTTCATGCCATTTATGGTGAATTTCTTATTGCATGTTATTGTGATAGATTTTGTGCTATATATGCATGATGTTGTGATAGATTCCTCCATAGAATGCCAACTATATGATATGGTATTTCTAATATGTCATGTTTCTTTTGGATGAATTCCTAACATTAGTACCTAAGCTTTCATGGGCCCTCATGGATCCAAAATTGGAAGCCCATGTGCCGGATTGCACTGTTTTACCTTGTAATATACATGACTATGATTAAAATCATTGATTTACGAGGAGTATGGTCCCCCAATAATTGTAATCTATCTCATTAATGTTCATTTTCCTTATTTTTAGGGGATCCAAAGTAGTTATTAGGGATTACAAAATAGAAAAAGTCTGAATAAATGGTGTGAATTGATGATTACACACCCTGTATCCCTCTATTCAGGAATAATCAACTTTTCGTAAGTACATGCCTTGTATATTGAGTACACACCCTACAGTATTTAACCGTGTAAATTTCTATGTGGGTAGAGACACTAGGTTCATAAATATATGTTGGAAGTCACTGTGTGCTGGAATTGCATGCCGTGTTGTAGAGACAGTGCATTCATTCATGTGACTAATGATATGGGTTGATAATATCCTTCTAGTATACACTGTGTCTGGCATAAACACACCGTGTCAAGTCAACCATGTCTCTAACCATGTGACTAAAGACATAGGCAGTTTAAAAACAAGATTTTACTGCGATGTCTGGGACAACACATAGGGTAGTATTTTTCTACGAGAACTATCTGGTTTAGCAATGTGGAAGAACATGTGTTGGGTAAAGTGATTCCAGTACACATTGTGTCCTTATGAAGAAAACACAGTGTGTATGGGGGTTTATATCCAATGATTGATTAAGTAAACTCTAATGTAGAGGCTTAATGGAACATGATGTGTATCCATATTGTTTTTAACATGAATTGTTTTTCTCTCATGTTCCCTACATTCACATCAATGTTTCTATCTATGATAATTTTGAATAATGGTTGGTGCTTGAACATGTAGAGTCGTGCCACTGAGGCATCCTCCGATTGTATGCCTAATATGTGTTAGCAATCAGACACAAAACATGGTAGATCAGGTACTACCAGAAGATCTTTCTATCATTCCCACCTTGGACCAAGACGACATTCTAGATATAGGTGCTGGTGCATAGTTTCAATAAGGCTTCATGTGGTTTATTCATACCTTCAAAGGAGCACTACATCCTTCCTTGTCTATAGAAGAGTTGACACGGGTCTTTTAGCACCAGTATCCTGACACCTTCTCGGGGTATGGAGCTCTATGGGTTGCAAAGTCTTGTTTAGGATCAATGTTATCTATCTTAGAACATCTGGAGACACCTCCATAAATAAGTGTGAAACTCACTACTTACATGCTTCATGATTCCTCCGAGAGAGGCGGGTTGTGATATCACATACAGGGTTCCATAATGGTATGGCTTGAGATGAGTTCTAGTGTGCCTTCTATGAATACTTCTACCCAGAGACTTTGATGGATGACTGATCCTGGGAGTTCATGTGTTTGGACTAGGGTACTCTCTCATTTATGGAGTACTCTTCTCGATTCATAGAGCTTCCACACATTACACTAATTCTAGGAGGTGATGAATTATTCCTAGAGAGGAATATTGATGATGGACATAGGCATCCCATCTGGTCTTATTTGAAAATCATCAAATTATATTCAATTACTTCTATTTTCAACCATGAACAGATAATAGAATGCAACCTAAGGGATTCTGGAGCTATGAGATGGGGCAAATCAGCATCTTGAGTTGGTATTCCTCTGAATAACAGTAGGAAGCATTATAGGGAGTCTATGCGAGGAGATCCGAGTAGGCATAATACATCTTTGGTTGTTGGGTGGTATGCTATGATCGCAGGAAGAGCGAGAATATGAGGACACATTGACTGGGAGACCCAGTGGAGTGCTGATCATGCAACATGATAAGTCATCTTGAACATTTATTTCAGATTTGTTCACCAACATGTGGTGATAGGGGTTCTTCTATGACTCCATGTTTAATAGTAGGACCACCGGTATCTCCTATGTTTGGGAACTAGATTTTATCCAACCGTTTTGTACGAGGTTGTTTGACATAGGTTTTTTAACAGCTGTAGGGTGGATCAGCTCAGGTATTGCGGACATCTTCATAGGGCCATGGGGCATGTTAGGAATTTGATATAGATTAGAACCATCAATAGACTGAAATCATAACCTCTACAGTTAGAGTTACAATTCTAGTTTCCTCGGTTAAAGAATCAACACTTTTAAATTCATAGGATTCTAATTATTTCATACCTATTGTATTTTTGGATAACCTTGGGCTCTGTATCTTTAAAAAAAATTAATATCTTGATGGTAGACAATCTTTTGGGAACTAGAATATTTTGTGTACATCAGTGCAAGAAGTTCCATATTTATGTTGGTGTGTGTCCCTCTTTATGGGGCCCTCGTGTATTTGAGTTGATAGAATATGATTTCATTCTCAGAATAAAATGGATAGTTCCCTTTCTGGCTGTTTTCGATTGCTATCATCATAGGGTGATATTCAAAACAATAGAGGGCAGTTTGATTAGACATAAGGCATATTGGGATGTTCAGGTGAGCAGAGTAGGACTCAATAATCATGGGATTGGATGAGTTAAATCCTATATCGCTAGTTTAAATTTGGATGACCAGGTGACATAACATATGGAATTTCCTCCATAGGTGGGTCATCTTAGGGATATCATTCCAATATAGTTTTCAGGTTTTCCTCTAGAAAGACAGTTCGATTATTCTATTGAGCTTCCGGTAATAGGGGAACTGATTTCTATACCTCCTTATAGGATGGCTACACAAGATTTACAAGAGTTTAAGAAGATGTTATATGAGTTACTGACAAAGGGTTTCATCGTACACAATACATCTCCTTGGGTTTATCCTGTACTTTTTGTGAAGAAGATGGAAATTTACCACATAAAATTTGTGGATTATTAGAAACTAAACTAGTCAAAAGTCATGATACGATATACTTTTTTGAAGATTGATGATCTCTTTGATCGCCTTCAAGAAACCCATGTGTTCATGAATATTAACATGAGATCTAGTTATCATCAATTGCATGTTAGACTATCTGATATACCTATTACCTATTTTTGGAGAAGGTGTGGACTATAAGAGTGTGTGGTTATGCTGTTCAGTCTCATAATAGTTCCACTATGTTCCAGGGCACTAATAAGCTGTCTGTTCCATCCATACATGGACTCCTTTCTGTTGGTTTCAATTATAATATCATTTTGTACTCTCACACTCGACACGACCATTTTACACATATAGTGATCATATTTAATGCACTAAGAGTGAATCAGTTGTATGCTAAGATCTCAAAATGTCACCTTTGGATGGACCATATTCACTTCTTGGGTCATGTTATATTAGAAAAAAATAGTATTATTATACCTAGAAAAAGTGAGAGTAGTATTTTTCTTGGGGGTTTCCAACGAACATCATTGAGGTACATAGTTTTATTGGGATGGCTGGTTACAAAAAACCTTTTATACAGAACTACTGACGCTTAGCTGGACCACCGACGAGCCTTACTAATAAAGGTGTGATGTACCTAGGGACAGATTCTTGCAATTCTTCTTTTTAGGTGCAAAAGGGAGGTTGATTTTAGATATGATACTAGTTTTTGTAATGCTAGGAAAGAGCTATATTTTTTACTATTATGAATCAAGTATTGGGTTGTGTGGAATGATTATTCATGGTGGAGGATTCGTTGTGTATTGGTATCAGTAGTTGAGGCCACATAATAGGAATTACACAATACATGATCTTGAGTTGGATGCAGTAAAGAATTAATTACACTATTGGATATATTATCTACTGGTAGTGATAATAAAACACGGTAGTAAACCATTTTATAACAAAAAAAACCAAAAGACATACTTGAATAAAACTAAAACACATCAATACAAAAAACTACTCAGTGGACATCCATAAAAAACACCCATCCCACAAAAATCTCTAAATCTACATGAAAATATAATAATATCAAGAATAATAAAAAATTAATTAAGATAAAATTTCATTTCCCATGTCATATTAGATGAAATCTTCTAATGAACAAAATTTCCCAATTAGGGGATGATTTAAAACAATGTAGTTCAACACTAAATTCCCAACACTTGCAACAAAGAGAGGAACATGTTAACAAATTTTATGTAAAAACTTTTCTTCTATCATAATAGTTTACATCCGAACAATTATAATTTTTAATTAAGATCAATAAAACAAATATGTTAAAACATTATCAAATTTAATTTTTCATACCCAAAACCAGATCTCCACACACACACACATGATAAAATTATATTTTATATTTCAATACTCTGTAGTGGTCTCCCATTGAGTCAACAAGACCTCACAGGGTTACAAACACAAGGGTATCCAATGGAACCCACAACTTCTATGGGGTTATGTCTATGAATTGACACAATCAAACCTAGTAGTCAAAATACCATGCGAAACTATTTATCGTGAAATAAACCAAAAAAATTCTAAAATAATTCCAATAAATAACAAATGAACATAAAACTATTTTATGATTTTCGAAAAATATATTTAGAAACACATCCAATGTGGGTTTTCTCAAATTTTATCCTATATCCAAAGAATTTATTCCACAAAAAAAACTACAATCCAACAAGAATAAAAAAATGTTTTAGAATAAAATAGCATAGTAAATATTTAGCCACATCTATAACTTAATCAACAAAGTGAAGTGGATGTCAGATCAAATCAAATAACTTCAAAATGGTTGGAGAAACAATATAACAACACTAAAATTATATCATTCTTAGATTAGATTTTCATCCATTTCAAAAATCACCAAACATAATGATTCAAACTGTATTACATGAATATATAAAATAATGATTAAATATAAGATTCTATTATAGTGATAAGGGGTATATCATAGAATAATAGTGAAGAACAAAGGCTTTCCAAAAATTCCAGACCATGAAGACACTTTGATTTGACTATGAATCACCTACTATTCAAAGTGTATCATTTATCCAGTATAAGGGGAAAAAGGAATTTGGAAAATTGAGGGATTATGTGATTAATTAAATCCACATGTATTAATTTGGATTAGATCCAAAATTTATATAGTTGTTAACAATAAACCCAATAATTAAGCTGTGTAGTTTTGAAAACCATCTACCAACTATCAATGCAACTATCTCAATAGAACCACTACCATGATTGAATTTCATGGCTTGATAGATTCTATGATAATTGTGATTTTCAAACGATATCAATATTCATGTTTCCCCATAAGAACTATCATTATTTTAAAAAATATTACAACTATAGTATTCCAATTGTTGTTACATGAATTTTTTCTTATATGTGAGGCATTGATTGTTCTTATGATTTGCAAACAGTACTTATCACAAACTCAAACACACAATTCTAGATCTGGTAATGAAATCATAAAAATTAAATTTTCATCTTTAAGAGTGATAACTGTTAGCCATTTTTTTCCATCAAATCGTTCAAATATCAAAAGAAAAAATTGAATCACATGACTTCTCAAGGACCTTTTAGGTTTTCTGTTTTAGATATTTAGGACAAAATCCCTCATAATCAACACCAATGACGTGAAATGATCATTTCTCTCACATACCCAACACATCCATATATGAAATTAATTCACCATCTTCATCCATTTGAAATCACTTCTAGTCATAATTTGTTTAGCCACATTCGTTACATCGTTAGAAAAGAGAAACAAAAGATGGGTGACATCTAATAAATAGTGATTATAGATATAACATTATGAATCCAATGGCTTCAATGATAATAACAATTTAATAAAGATATTTGTAACATCTTGACTTGTGTTCCACACACTTGTACCTCGATCTAGTTAGTTACATGACCTCAAGAGTGCATCCCCATACCCAGAGGCTTTCGACTAGTAATGAGGGTACGAAAATTCAATATTTGGGGAAACTATACCAAATTTTTATAGAGTAATGCCCCAACCAAAATAAATAAATAATAAAGGAATAATAAATTACCATTAAAGATTCTAATATATCATGGTAATCAAATAAGAAAATACGATATCCAATCTAAACCAGATAACTTGTCTGGCTAGTTTTTGTGTCAAGCTTTTAAAATGAAAACCCAACTCATTCATATATCATTTTTCCTATCCCTTAACCTATACTACTTCCATGAAATTTATTTGGGTACTGTTCAGACAAATGGAGTTGGGTTTCAATAAAACTCTTTAGATAACCAGTGGTGGTGTCATAAAAAATTTTAGAAAATAAATGTGTATTAATTGATATAAAAAATAATTATAATGAAAAAAAACATTTATACTGTTATAATTAAATTATTACTAAAAATATAAGATCTCTAGATACTAAGTATACCCCTTCCTCAGTACCTGCATCATCCCACGTCGACTTTTTAATTGTGTCACATTATCATTTCACAATTTGTAAAATATATGAATCAATTAAATCAATCTGTATTGAGTAATGTTCATGTATGACTCTTACAACAAGGTTCAAATTTGATTGAAAACAAATGATTCATAATAGATTCCTCATAAAGGGGGAATATCACATTGTAATTCCCTTAGAATCACTCTAATAACACTTGTGGTCTCCCTTCAAAATCACAATAGAATCTCTCTTGATATATCCCATGGAAAATCTCCTTGAACAATTATGGTCTCCTGTCAAATTTACAATATAATGACTCATTTTATTCCTTTCAGCAGGATCAAACAATCCATATCAATAGTCTATCATAAAAAATTTCATCATGTTCCCATGTTACATTTCAATACGTTGTCACAGTCTTTATCAATAGGCTCTCATAGTCCTCTTAGTAGTCTCACATGATCCTTTCAACAATTACTCACTAATACCTTAGGGATCCCATCATCCACACTATACCAACATAATCTCACAACCATATATTAATTAATTAATCAATTGATTTATCACATTAATTTTAATTTATTAGCACAACAATTAATTAATCAACTCGATACCAATAATTAAACCAATGATAATATAATCACATTATTCACTTTAATTGGTTCAATAGTTAATTAGAAAAATTCGTGAAATCTAGATAATTCATTTTTTAATTCAGTAATTAATTTTCAACAACGTAGTACTAATCACTCAAATAATTAATATAATAATTAACAATACACAATTTCACCAACTTAATAATTTGTTAAATAATTCAATTGAGGAAATCCAATTACTAAACAAACCCTAGAATCTTCTATAATCATATACAAAAAAATAATATCATGGCATAGTGAAATGAATAATATACTACTTATCTCAATTCATTGATGAAGGATATATCAATGGAAATCCTAATAATTGATAATCACAACATTGTAAGGTAGTATGAGGATTAAAAAAAATATCAATAAATCATCATATATTTTTTTCAATAACAAGATATACAATCATATAATTATATTCACAACTATAGATCTTGATATAATTTTTTTTAATAAATTCCATTATAGAAATATGGATGGATGGGAGATTAATGTAAAATAAATATGGATTATATCATTTTACCTAGATAAGATTAGTTCATTGATCTAGGATCCAAATAAAGAAGAGAAGATGTTGGAAAAACTTTTATTCCATTTATAATGATATAAAATATTATAAAATCCTAAGGGTTCGAGTTTTGGTTATAATAAGTTAATTAAGTTAGTTTAGGGGAATTAGAAACTAGATATTGGTTGATTAAATAAATTGAACATGGTATCTTGGGTTGGGGTGTACAGTTTTACAGAAATTTGTTCTTTAATTGTGCACCTATAATTTTGGGGTTCATGGATTCTCCTTTTAGGACATACAGTTTGACAAAATATGCCTGATCCATGAAAACCATATATGGCTATGGTTGCACTAGTATAGGGGTTAGTGGCATAGTTTTCTCTAAACTTACACCAACCCTGGACAACCCTCCTTCCTTCGATTTTTCAAAAAAATTACTAAAAGAAATCCCAAGGTAAATCCCAAAAAAAATTCTCAATAGAAGAATAATGATTACTAGTAAATTATGCTAAAACAACATTGGAAATGGTCTGGATCTTATAACCTCCCATTATTATAATAGCTCATCCTTGAGCTGAACACCGAAGGTTCTATATGTTTTCAATCAAGAAAATTTGGTCCTTTGAGCCTGTATATTTTCCTCAATTTCGAATGATTCATCTTTCTCAATAACAATTTAAAAAAACATGAACAACCAGCACATTATTTCCCATCAACACATTCTACATACATTTTATCACATGAATTAGATGCACTTCAATGTATTCATTTGACTCTATATGAACATCAACCACATCAATCACATGAATAGGTATAATTTGAATTATTTATAGATGTGTCCCTTGAAAAATGTAATTCTTATCATTATGTCTCTATGGAAGATCGAGTATGTAATTCCCTGAACTGATTCTCTCTATGACTTCTTATGGTCCAATGAATATGGGAACCATCTTTTATTACGTCCACAACCTATGGTGACCCAATATTGGTGAATCCCAAATTAATACACTATAAACCTCATTAAACACTAGGGATCAACAACCTCTATCATCGTACAACAATTATATACTCTGAGATGTAGTGATATATTTTTGAATTAGTTATACCTACCCTGATTTCTCCTGCATTAGACATGTTATTATTAGCTCAGACTAACACAAATCAATACTGAATAATGATGATTTGAATGTCCTACCATAATGTACATTGTATGGTTCAATCAATATCATTTCATTATAACTTCGATTATATGATAACATCACCAAATTTAAGATATTCTCCCTAGATCCATCAAAGTTATGAACAGATTCCCTCAATATATTCCCAAGAACACATTTAGTATGCTCTGACCGCCCATATTTTAGTGGGATAAAATCTCTACTATATATAACCTATATACCAAAAAACCAACATATGACCTTCCACAAGCGAGATGTAATTCTTTAGTCAGGACATGAAATTATAGTATGCATCACCCATGTATATAGAATAGCTCTGATACATAAAATCCTCCCATATAATCCACTATGAATAAATATTTTGTAGGAGAGATATGCACTACAGTTTTTAGTCAATCCACAATTACACATATGTTTTCACTATTCAAGAGTGTATTTGGGAGACCCACTTTGATGTCCATTATCACATCATCCCTCTTCAAAAATGGAATGGGAATGGATGAAGTAATCCTTTAGGTGGTTGATGATATTCTTTCACCTACTGACAAGTGTTGTATCATTTCACGAACCCTATAATTTATTTTTTCATGTCTTGCCACCGATGCTAACTTTGAAGGCATTGGTATATTTTGGTAACACCATGATATACCAACCTCTTAGAATAATGAAACACACAAATTATCTCCTCCAACATAATAATGATAACTACAAACCAATTCATGACATAGAAGATCTCATTTTTAGGCTAAAATTAGTAGGTGACTCCCCAAATTCACTGATTTCCCTCAAGGTAAAATACTCATGATCATCATATCCATTATTTAACTTGGTTCAAATGTTTAAAATACATTGAAAATGATATGGGATTCATCTTCAGTTATTTATTTTGGACTATGACATACATATACTCTAGAAAGGTCATAATCTCTAACTCAACACTAGACTCCAGAACATCTTGAGTATGATTTTTTAGATTCTAAGAATTAGAAACACTACATCCTTTTACATGAGTATATACTAGGCCAAAAACACATGACTATGAATAATAAACCCAACTATAATGTAGATGATTAAAATATCACTATGATAAGATATACATTATGATTATGTGGTATGTATTCATGGTGAAACATTCAACCAACGTATAATGTCTCCATCACATTAAGGAATAAACCACTAAATAAAAATCATAGACATTTGTTGGGTTGTTCCATAATTTTGGTCTTAGATGTCAAGGGCTGTACACCACAACTTAATCATTCTACCTCGAAAATACACTTAGTCCTACACTATAAGCATCAAAACACCCCGTGTAATTCTAACTAGACTTGGGTATGATCAATATCAGAGTCAACTTTAAGACACATTATAAATACAAAAATACCTAATCACATTATTAGGAAAAATCACAATTTATTAATTTAATTTGGTCCTTCTAAATGAGAAAATTCATGGAATAATATATAATAATATCTGGATAACTCTAGAATGTTATAGATACTGAATATATTGTTGGGAAACTACTAGGAAATGATTGTCCAAATCATCACTTGGTCTATTAACACACCTCTCTCAAAGATTATGTCTCCTATGATGTGTTCTAGATCAATCCAAAACTAACACTTTTATAGATTGGTGTATAGCTAATTCCGTATATGTGTACACAAATATATTTCATGATGCTGGGAATTATATTCATGATACATGGAGTACCCCATGATATCCTCCCAAAACACTATAACAATGAAATCAAGTTAAAAATGAATGATTTTGTTATTGAAGTTAATAAAAATTATTGGGGTATTATTCAACCCAAAAGGAATTATGATGAACACATTTTGTAAATTCATTCTATTTAATGTAGTTCTTGGAATATAATATGATAGAACACCCATTTGATGTTACCCAATCCTCATTTTGATATTTAAGAACACACTTGCTGCTCTAAACAGGTCAAATAGATAATTCATTCATAGAAGAGAATTCCAATTATTAAAAATAATATGTTATATATATCGATAATTGTTAGAAAATCATAGGTTATACTCATCCCACAAATATATCAATAGACGTTAACCCCATGGTGACATTATCTGTTGTATAAATCCATTATATTCCAACTCCTCTATAAGATTCATGACTTCTTAAATAGTCTTCCAGTTACATTCTTTATGGTGGAGTAAATATTGGATCCTATTCATGTATGATCTCAATGTTACATTACACATCTCTATCAGGTGGATACACTATTAATAATTCTAGAAATACATAATGATACATGAACACTATATGTGGAAGGACATCCTATTATGAAACATTTTCATCCATCAATATTCTAGAAAACATGGCCTTGTGCACTCCCATTTTTTTGAGTAATTAGCATTTCTCATACTTCATGGATGTTCTACTCTTTTTGTGAATATAATTTTCACCCATTACGGACATAATGGTCACTATATTCTGGAAACAATCAATCATAGATTAGAATGTGACTAGCTAGTACATACCCATAATTTTTTAGCAACCAATAATATCAACAATATATAGATCCCAGAGATATTGAAAATTCTTGATCTCAAAAGAACAACCCCATCATAAATAGATTTTTCTAGACTTTTCTCCAAAAACTGTATCAGTAGTAATTACCCCACTCACAAATTCAACTATAGATCGTAAACTAGTAAGATGTTTTTAAAATATAAAGTATTAAGATACACCTATTTCAAGTAAGGTACTAGATAATGTTAAAGCTACAATAATTGTAACCCTCTCTTTCGGTCGTAAATCCTCTATATATATGATTTTATGTTTAATGTCTTGTGACTACCTACCCCACTTTGTGTTGTTTCAAACTGAATATCCAATATTGCACCACTCTAATGATATGTGATAATTTTCCCATAAGCTCATCATCACATACATATACCACAATGTCCAGTTGTATGCAAGCTTCCAGACTAATATGGTGTATAAGATTCCCATCCCACACCATGAATTTTTCTTCCCCATCAGTCACTAACTATCTATCATTAGTTTTAATAGATCCTATGTATATTCTGAATCATTCAACATGATCATCACTCAATTGGTGGTCAAGGATAAATTTCTGAAAGTTTTTGGATCTTCAAAACTGGTGAGAAATTACTAGAGAAAGGTCATTGGTAACTAATATCTCACCATGTCTACTTTAGATTACATGATTTTTTCAAATGTACTCATAATTAATCATCATTCTTGAAAAATCCATACCTATTAATATTGCAAGAGAAATGACATTTCCTACACTATAAGCCTCTCATGGGTACCCCACAGTTATCAGATCCTAATCCACCACCTCAGAAGATATAATTGACTAAAATATTTTAACATCCATCTTAATCATTCAGATAAGTCAATAATGGAAATGTCTCATTTTAACTGTCTTATATCAGCCCAATATTAAGGAAAAACATTGACTAACTCTAAAGAATATATTATAGTCCATTATATAAATTCACATTTTAGTCTAGAACATGAACTGAACCTTGGATTCCATCAATATTGTTTCTCGATGAAAATATTCCATGAACTTCCCCAAAAATTTCATCCATAACCTAAAATAATCATTCCTAACCTTCAGCTGAATGTATCAATACTGCTTCACTAATCCTCATAGAATATATGCATTTTTCATGATCCTCCTCTTAGTTGGTGTCTTTAAATGCTCAATTATCATTTCAATGGACTCATCAATGAACACATATCCCTAAGGTCCCTAGTCCCCAATAAATTTCATAGGGTGTTTCAAGATAAATAACCTTTCATGATTATACATACTCATTAAAACCTCTAATGGATCTATATCCATGAATTACATTATGAAAATGATGTTATCATAGTATTATTCTGAGGCTTCCTCAACACTCATGATCAGTACCCTAGGTTACACTACTGGTAGATCATTTCCATATACATCCTTCAAATATCACCAAAAAAATCATCTCGATAACATTGAAACTGTAAAACCCATGATAGTAAGATCCTGAAATGGATATATAAATAATCCTACATTTAGAAATAAGTATCATAAATAAATTAATGGTTCTAATATTTCATATAAATTAAAAATATGTGGTCAATAAAATATATACCTCATGGAAATTAAAGTGATATAAGAAAAACCTACCCATGAATCTGAATTGTCACATGAGTCTTTAGCTTCCTCTTTTACTGGAAAGTCATTTTGGTCTGAACCAAACTAATTACCTTGTTGGATTTACCATCGTAGTAAGGCTTATAGTATGAGATTATCAATTTTTAAAAGTTATTTGGGATGTCATTGACCAAATTAATGAATATTGAATGCGTGAAGAGGGGAGGATAGGGGTGGCATTTCGGAAGATAGTTGAGTGGAAAACCATTAATTATTTAGAAAGAAGGAAATAAACAAATGCTTTTTAATTCTATCAGGCCACAATTATTGTCTTTCCTAGATCATATAAGGCATATGGTAAACATATGGCATTACAATGGTATTTGGACATGTTTTTATGGAATTTTATCTTTACGTTTAATTTTAAATCCCTTAGTAAACTAATTTTTACATTTATCATTTTGATAATTTTTTCATCATTTCACTAGTAATTTTGGTAAAAATTAATATATCATTATTTGAAAATATTAATTAATATGATTCTAAACATGGAATCTCTTTTCAAATTTCAATTCATATATTTGGGAAAATGTTGTTTTTTATTACTCATGTAGATACTGTAAGTCAACATGTTCAAAATAATAATATTTCATATGAACAAAAATGATTTTATAATTAATATAGGAAATATTAATCATCATATCAATATATACGTACATTTATATTTATATATTAGATACACAACACTTTTCACTATGAAAATAATATTTTTACATATGTCTTAAAATTTCTCCCTATATTAATTTGTATATTACTATTTAATAAAATAAATTATTTATATTTCAAAAAATATATTTTATTAATTTTTCATGAAAATTTATAAATATAATTTCATAATAAAAAAATATAATAAAAGAATCAATTTACTACAAATTGGATTATTTTTTATTAAAATGATATCAATAATTTATATTAAGTAATATAATTATATCTATATATATCAAAAATGGATAATATTATTCATATTTGTTAATTTATCATCTTGGTTATAAAAAAATATATATAATTAGTCATTTTGTTTATGATTTGTATTTTTAATTTACTATCAAACATAAGAATCATGCGGATTGGTCTAACAGATGATAAACTGATTGTTATGTGTAACACACGCTAAATGTAGTCCTTAGTGCATCCCAAGATGAAATCAATGTCAATTTTCCATTACACTCTGCAATATAATTTTTTTCTTTTAAAATAACAGGTTGTGACATAGACCCCCCCTTTAATTAATTTATTAATTTCAATTTTAATCCTTTCACATTAATCAATGGTATGAAAGTATGAATGTTCTTTTATTTAAAACCGAAACTGTAAAAGGGGTTATTAAAATAGCATAATAAGTATATATTAATGGGAGTAAAATAGACATATGGAATTACAAATAAATAGGATTCCAAATAAGATATAATAGGTTGGAATGGAAGAATTTTTTTATTAAATATAGGGTGTGATTTTAGTTTTTGATCACAAGCTAGTAAATGATAAATGGAAAGTAAGGGCCTCAAAACCAAAAATATATGACGATTGAAAAAATAATTGGATTAGAAATGAATATAATAGGGTATATTTTTAAATATCATTTTCTTAATATTGTTGAATTATGTTACCATCTACATTAATATAATCTTATAATATAAATAATGGATGACTTTAATTTCATCATCTAGCTGATTTCCAATATAATCTCATCTTTTTTCCCCAATGAAGAGAATTGAAGTTCAAATTTTTATGAATAAATCCTTAAAAATTAACTTATTAATGATCATATAACAATAATGGGATAACAATTTGTTTCTTCATTAATATAACTTTTTTAAAAATTGAAATGCATAGAAAATTTTAGGAAAATTATAAAATAAGTAAAAATTTGTAAGATATGTTAACAATAAAAATTCACCATCAATACCCATTGTTGAAACAAAATCAATTGATTACTCTATATCCCAAATATCCTCACTATCTGAGATATTAAATATCTTTATACATAATGGTTATCTGATCCCTCTTATATTCCAAGACTGAAAATATAGTGATCAAATTTTAAAGTGATAGTAATCACTTAGTATCCAAATAACATAAAAAAGATGTGTCTATATATACAAAAAGATATATGATGAAAATATAAATGATCATATAAACCATATACTAAATTAACACATTAAGTAAATTTTTTAAAAATTTCTATTAATACTCCATTTGAATAAAATAGTTTAAAAAATACTTCAACCTAATAAAATTATTCATTAAAATTTATTATTCACTTTATGATCTCATCTCTCAAAACATCATAGTGGTATCTAAGACATAAAACAAACAACACACATATTCTTGTAGAATGATGATTGAATCCATAGTTCTTAATATCATCTCCTTTGAAGACATCATAATATCCCAGGTTTTCAAAACATAACGTTGAAATGAATGATAAAAGTCTCAGACCTAATGTTATGGATCACGTTCTAAAATGAAAAATATTATATTTCTCATTTGATTATAATAATTATGACCCATTATTTCCATGCAAAATGTACATATTTAAATTGAAAAACTGATTCACTAATATTCTCCAGGACTGTATTTGTTTAATTTTTTTGGAGAATTAGTAGAATCTCCCACATTAACAATACCCATCTCATTAAATGATTATTTCTTCCACATATCCAATAATTTTTTATTTTTGATTAATTATTTATTTTCACCAATAATTAATACATTTTTGTCATAATTAATTCATCAACATTCATAAATACTAAGGTAAAGGGAAATCTATGAGGACCGATCTCAAACTCTTTAATAAAGGAAGACATAATCGTTATAAATTGAATGTCATCAATGATCATATGAATTTCTCAAGGGTATGATGATATAATCATAGTGAATGAGTGAATACTAAACTAATTCATACCATTTAATACATATATCATAAAATATAAAAACATAGAAAAAAATAATCAATAAAATCTACAATCATGATAGATATAATATTAGTCTTGATCATAAAAAACATTATTAAACCCTGAAAACATAAAAACATGTTGATTTTGTAGAACATTTTTCTTCATCACAAATGTTAAACCCATGTTAGAAAAAATGGAGTCTAGTTTATTCCATATTAAAAACCCTCTAGAAAATCCCTATATAATTACCCTAAAGAAACAGTACATTAACAAATATATTACAGTGATGTCTATTCCCATCGATCATTTAATCTACAATTATCTCACCAGCCTCTATTTAGTCCTCCCTATCATATTAGTTATAATGGGCTCACCAGAATATATATATGCCTCCCAATTGTTTATGTTGTAACATGATAAACATATTCCATATGGGCTGGCCAATCATTTAAGATGTCTAACAAACACATCATGAGAAAATTACATAGAAAATTCACCATAAAACTCTTGGAAGAGATATTTACTCCAATTAAAACATGATTAACACATAAAATAAGGGTTCCATAAAAACATATTTAAAACATGTTTATCCTATGGAAAATAAATGGGCTAAATAAATATCTATATAAAACCCAAATTAAAAATGAAAAAATTATTCCCTAACAATATAATACTAATATTATTAATATATAGAAAGGAAATGGGTTTTATATCGATCACTCTAAAAAAATATTATACCTTATGGAGAATAGTTATGTATGGTATCAATATACAATATTCCCTTTAGAGTAAAAATAAATGATCTTCTATGTTTTTTAATGGTAATACTATTAAAATATCATAAAAAAACTTCTTAATGGAATTATTATTTTCATTTTTAATATCATTTTTTAAAATATGATACTATATGGAAATATTTTTCATTGGAAATTAACTTAAAAAAGTATGAATTTTAATAATATTATGAAAAAAACTTGGAAAATTATATTCACATATTGTAATTGAATAATCAATGAAATGATAGTCATGTCAGTGGTAAGTTACAAACATTACATAAATTCAATTCCATTAGCATGGTAAAAAGTTTAAAAACTGCCTCATTTGGAAAACGACAATAATATTTATTTTAGTACATTGCATAAAAAGGAAAAAAAGAAAAAAAAATTAACTATTCAATTTTAATAAGTTTAAAATATTGTTAAAAATTATATGAATTTTTCTGATGAAACTCAATATCCAAATAAAGAGAGAAGTAAAATGAAATATTCTAAAACAATTTGAAAAAAATAAGTACCTTAGAGTGGAAAATGATTATTTAAATTATAAATATCATTAACAACCCTATGAGAATAAAATTCACCATTTTTAAAATATTTATGAATAATTTAATTAACTATAAATAATCCCAATAAATAATTTAATATTAACAAAAGACACATAAAAATTATATAATATTGAATTAAAATACCCATTAAATAATAACATTAATAGAACATATAATATCATAAAATAATAATATTATTGATATAAAATTTCAAAGGTGAAGTATATAGACCTCATAGAAGAATATATTTTATCAACATAACATAATTTTCAATGGATTATAATTGAGATAAAAATTCATTACTTATTTGGTAACATTGAAGCCGTAAACCCCATGAAATAGAGATTAGAATATCGATACATAAACACAGTAAATTTATATATTTGTATCATAAAATTAATTCATAGATAGTTTATAGTCCAAATTTTTTTTATCAATATGGAATATATATAACTTATATAAATGTTATATGGGAAGAACCATACCTATAGTATAACTTATCGTGTGTATTATTATTATTCTATTATTCTGGTAACATTGTTTAATTAATACCAAGGGGCTTCCTTAGTATGATTTATTTCAAAATTAATGCATATAGGATGAGAGGATGGATTATTAGAACTAATTTTTGTATTGATTAGCTTATACAACTTGGTTTGAATGTCTGAGGAGGGAATTAGAGGTTGTTTCTTTTAAAGATGATTTGAGTGGAACAATTGTATGTTTTATGAACGATAAAATTTTGACAAAATTTATTAATTCAAAAAAGACCCATTATTGTTAAATTGTTTGGACTAAAATTTTTAACTTCAATATATTTCCATCCAATAGGTTATGTAAAACATTATTGGTCATTTTCTTTTTATTATTTGAATTTAATCTATTGGAATTCGAATTTTTTCCATAATCATAGTGATTAAATATATTTTTATTTAATAATCATTATGCTCAGAAATAAAGTTTGACTTATTATGATTTTTAATTTTTAATGATTTCAAATTTGGAATACTTTTTTCCAAATTCACATAATAAAATTAGAAAATATTAATTTAATAATTATCATGAATTTGTTGAGAGAAAATCAATTTTTAAGAAGAGTAATTTCTAAAAAAGTATTATTTTATACTATCTTTGTGACTAATAATATTTAGTTAATGAATGTAGATTAGTATATATTGTTATATATTCTATAAATTTCATTTAAATATCCCTATTATCGATTATATTAATAAAATAAAATTAAGAATGACTATCAATTTAAAAATAGGTTTTCAAAACCCATTTCTATTTAAAAACAAACCAATAATAAATCATATATAATGTAGAATAAGTGTAATTAATTTTAATATGAATGAACAAATAATAATGATGTTTCATTAAAACATATTTGAAAAATATTGGTAATTTAAAAATAATTAATTTTTTTAATAGAAAATAATGTTTAAAAAATTTTATTATTCACTATTCACTACTTATTCATCATTTTCCTAAAAGTCAAAAACAAATAACCCAAGGTTAATTTTTATATTAATATTCCAGAAATGATTTTAATTTTATACTTTATATTTTTATAAAATTTTAAAAAATAATATATAATATTTTATCCTTGAAAATCATGAAAAATATTTTTCAACCAAAATATATTATTAAGGAATAAAATCAATTTAATTTAAATATATTAATTATTTTGATAATATTTATCAATAATTTATATAGTGTATGACAAATATATATATATATAAATATATTTTATAATGTAGTTAATAATTTTCAAACATTCTAATTTCATGACTATGATATATATTGATAATATATATCATGGTTCAATTAAGTTCAGTGTTTCATGTGGAATACGATATCAAACATTAATATCCTAGGCTATCATGTAATAGAAGATAAATTGATTGTTGTTTGTATCATAATATTAATTTATTGGTGCATGAATTGCAATATGAATTTTTGGATGTCCATTATTGTATAAAATATAATTTTCTTGTTTAAAATATATTTTTAGTAAAAGTGAACATCCAAAAAAGACATCATAACATTCTTAACCCCCTCATAACCTCTTGAAACTCAACCATAATATTATAGAGAGTCAAAATAAAATATTAAATGCTCAAATACCAAAAAATGGTACTAAATTATCCCAATATTGTTGTTTTTCATCCTTTGGATGTAGAAAAGTGTATCTATCCAAAAAGTGTTTGGGAAACTAGTCCAGCATGTAATTTTAACACTCCTATGTGTCCCATGAATTATACCATGATACAATGAACCACATACAATAATGATTCTTTTCCTCTGAAATATCATCACATAGCTTTCCAAAATCCATACTAGAACATATATCAACATAGTATCTAAATTTTGGTCATCATTATCCCATTGAATCAATTGGTATCGATTGGATTTTTACCTTTCCCACATAGATACATAAAAAACATTGTAAATCCAACCAATCCAGGGGGTGATTTTAAAAAAATATTCTAAATCCTCTAACATGTTCATGTACCTAAAAAGATCATATGATCCATGGTGACAACATTCCATTCTTATATAATAGAAAATTTCATATCCTAGGATAGATTCTCAAGGAAACATGATAACTCACGTCAAATGACAACGACCATCAACTTTTATCTATATATGATTTCTCATAAATCCAATCTATCTATATCATCTTTATGATCAATTAAATATTCTTGGATTTCTCTTTCACATGTATGGGTCAAATTAGTGAATTATCACCTTCATCCACCCAAAAAAAGTGGAAAATACAATTGTTCCCATATAATGCTTCAAAATAAGACTTGTGAATCAGTGATTGATAAATGTTAATTTATGATAACTATAAAAATTTAATATTATAATAATTTGAGAGACCAAAATTTATCACAAACAACCTAACCATTTCCTCCTACATTTTCATTGCATGTTCAAACTGTCCATCCATTTGATGATGATGAAATATAATCATAGTCAACTATGCTCTAATGTATTTTTTTAATGATTTCCAAAAAATTTGATATAGAAGTGGGATCTTGAAGTTATACTATAGGCATTGGAATTCCTTGAAACATTACTATTTATATAATGTGTATTTTTTAAAATTATTCTACTATATTAGTTTTATTAATAGGGATTAAGTTGTCATAATTTTTTAGTTGATCCACTTTTACCTATATGGAATCATATTTACTTATTTTCCATAGTAGAACTATTAAATAATCCATAGATATGTGCTAAAATTTCCATATATGAGTTCGTAAAGACTGTAGAAAACTAGTATCCATTAATACTCTTCCATGACCAACTATCATCTTAAAATTCGAGATATCTACTCCTCTATAATGTTTTTTATTATATCCCACCAAAACAATGCTTTTAATACATTATAAATCATATGTATTCCAATATGAAAAATAAATCTTGAATGGTGGTATTACATAATAATTTCGTCATGACAAGATAGTGGTAAAACCATCATCTCACTAAATCATTACTCTAAACTCCAACCCATCTATCATACCTCAATGTGCTCCCAAACCTAGAGTTTTAACCACATGGTTACATAATCAAGATCATATGTTTTGTCATTTTTATCATTCTCATCAAAAAAAGGAACCATGGAAATTAGATATAAGATAAAAACATCACCATGCTATAAAATATCTAGATACTTATATTCTATGATCTATATTTTTTCCATTATTCGAAATCATTTTTATCCATTTGAGCATATTAGATTATTCTCAATGAAGTTGTTATATATTTCCCATTAATCTATGTATACATAAAGTCTAAGATGATCATTTGAAGATACATTATCCATATTCATTTCTTTATATTTTAATATAATTGTTATCAAATGATTATCAAAATCTTATGAACTATAAAAACATTAACTTTCACATCAAATTGGTAATGAGGACAAATCTTCAAAGCATTGACCATAGAATCTAATTGCATATTTTGTGTTAGGTGGTTCTTATAAAGAAATAGCACTTATTGTGAGCCATAACTAATAATATCGTCTACCTATTTGAGAACACATCCCATCTTAGTTCACAATGAATCTAGATTGAATTCATAGTCTTTTCCAAAATATGGGATTCTGAGGAAAACTACTTATAAAATATTAACATTGATTTCTTTAATGGTATTATATAATTCCTCTTTAAAATGGAATGGAATACATTTCATTGTCAAATATATCATTCATGGTTGAAAACATGAAAATTCTAGTACAATAGATCAGTAGTATGATCAAAATTTAAGGAAAATGCATATTTTAAATACATTATTCAGTGATTCCTTATAGATAAAATCATCTATAATTTTCAGATCAATAGAAATTACTTCTTTCGGAATTCCATGGCCATGTAAATGAACATATTGTATACAAAAATCAATCTTATATAACTTTGAATAAAAATGATGATCCCAAAATATACCAAGTAATATATCTATTTGTTTTTTATGATCTTCTTCCCAATTTAATATAACATAATATCATAAAAAAGATCCACTATAGTGGAATATAAATTCAACATAATGATTTAATTAATCAATTTTATAAATATGGTCAGTTTATTAGTATGATGAAATGGCATAATAAGAAATTCATAATTACTATATATATTTTTGATTGTTTTTTTGGAATATCCTCCTCTACAACATATAGTTGGAGATATCCTTAACAATAGTAAATCATAGAGAACCACTAGTCTCCCCAGTATTCATCAGTAAACATTTTTAAATGATAAATGATGATAAACATTTTTTATTTCAAAATTTTTATGTTTATTATTGTCAACAAAAATCCAAATATTTTAAAAAAAATCAAAAAATAAATGTAGTTTCACATAGAGATATTCTCAGTTGAATATTCGAATTTTATTCCACATCATTCAAATTATATTTCAATTCCATATATTATTTTGGTTCCATTTCAAAATAAAAAATGGATATAGAATTTATCCCCAATATGATATCATTAATAAAATCTAATTTTTTATTATGTGAAAACCCCAAGAATTGGATATGAAAAACATCTAGAAACTTTTAAAAAATATGTGGAATTATTTATTCCCATTATTATCCAAAAATTCCAATATAATTGTTAATATGTGAAGAGATAGATTTCCAACCACTGGTTCTAATTTTTTTTTCTTCCATATATTAAATACCAATCTCCTATAAAGAGTTTTTCAATTCTATCCTATTTCTTTTAACTAACATCTCAGGAATAGTAGTCAATGTTGTTCATGAACAATGACAACAAATCCACAACAAAAATCACTTCCCAAGCGTTAATAACTATTATATGAAAATACAAAACTATCATAACCCCATCAATTATTATAGAACATGATTATTAAATAATTTATTGAATTTTCATTCCTTTAATAGGAATTTGATAATTTAAAATAGAAATAATCAACTCAATATAAATCCCCTCACGATCCAACTCAGGAGACAAAATAAATAAATTGAATCCATATATATTAATAAAATTGTTTATTTGTGTAGAATTCGAATGAATTGTGTATCTACCTTTGAAAGATTATATATATCACCCATAATAAATTTTTAGCTTCAATCACTCTCTTACTCAATTCACATATCTATTTGATATCCTATTTGGATTTTATAGTTTTTAGAGTTAATGTATTATCAAAAACACCATGTAGCATTACATTCTGATGATGAGAATTACATCTTTGTACTAGTCACATCAACAAATTAAATCCCTTAGAAACATGAGATGTGTATCTTTAACTGAAACAAGGATTGTTGCAAAATTAATCATTAAGATATTCCATGTGGTGTAAATGTGGCATAATTTAGGTGGTTCTATACATATTCACATCATATAATCAAAATAACTATATTGGGAACATAACATCTTAATTTCCAGTCAAGGAGGATTGTTTTCTAATCACATTATATGATTCTAAGGTGTAATTCCCACTACATAAATTGGATTACATCTTCCTATAATTCAATTAATTTTTGTTCCCACCAATTCCATTTTAAAAAATAAAACCACTAATTAATGTATTTCATGTTATATCTATTTCTACCACACCACCATATTTCCCATTTAATCAAATCCATTATAAAATATGAAAGAATTTTATAGAATATCCATCCTCAACCACATCTAAAAAATGTATCCCTTTATGGATTCAATAGAAATAACATATGTAGTAATGAGGACTAAATTAAAAAAAATTAGACATATACACATTCACGATGAGTTTCATTAAGCTAAAATTGAAGATTTTTTTTTACTATGAATGTTTTGAGGATGTAATATCTTTTATAAAATATCATCAAAACCCTCCCATTTCGTGCCATGGTCAAATTTTACTTCAACATATAATCCATCTATTTAAATGAATAATTATCTAGATTACTCAATGAAAAATAAATATTTTAATCGACATATATCCCATTGAAATTGACTATTTTTCATTTAATTCAATTCGACAACTTATTTTTATGGTACAGAATCCCCAAAAATTATTTCTGAATTCTTCTTTTGGAATGTAACTAAATGAATAAATTTTAGAGGAGAACCATTTTTATAACTATAGTACACTACTTAGAAATCATGAAAATATCTTGGACCTATTGATGGTTTCCCCATGTTTCATTTGAAAAAACATTTCCATAAGCCCATTTTGGTTGATTTATATTATTCCTACCTAGATAAATACTATATAACAATATAAAAATCCTTCTAACCTCACTCATTACGAACTGAAGTATTAGATATTGAAATTTATTACCTTAAATTAGAATTATATTCTTCATAAATTTATAAATTATAATCATTAGTTTAGAATAATAAATCCATCATTTTTAAAATCATTAATTTTAAATATTTCATAAAAAAAATACAATTTCACCATATTATGAAGCATTAAACTCGGAATGGACAATTTAGACCATTATTGAAGTCTTACTATCAAATTATGTAATGAAAATAAGATCAGATAAACCCATGAAGATGAGGTGATTACTCAACTATATTTTTTTTACCACACCAATGTACCTAAAATCATAATTAACATAAAGATATTTATTAAAAGGATAGGTTCATATGTTGATACTATTTATTTCATGTTTAGGGGTTCCAATATCCCATCTACTAACACAAATAAAGTACTAAAGATTAATTATTCCATTTATCCCATAATGAATTATGGATCAACAAATAATGATATAATTTAAAAACATCCCACCCATAGTCATTGGATTTATAAGATGTTGTTTTTCTATTAGGCAATATATGAAATCTCCAAGACATTAAAGGCAATAGAAAATTCTAAAGGAATCAAGAACCTTTGGGGATTATTATACATTTAAAAAAACATATCAATATCATCATAACAATAGCCATCCCATCCCTTATATGATTGATAAATAATAAATAAAAACTCAATCCTAACCCAAAATAATATATCATATCCTAATTCAAGAGGAATCTAAGATACATAATAAATAAGAATCAGAGGAACCAAAACTCATAACTCAATCGTATTTTTATAAAGAAACTCCCAACATAATCTATCCTCTAACATACCATGCCAATACTATAGTATCAATATGCATAACTATGGAATAAATATTCATTGGCATTACATGTTTCTTAGTAAGGGAAGTCATCAAACTCACAATAGTGTCAATGCATCATGTGACCTTAAAATCGATAGGATTTACCCCAAAACATTACAAATCAAATCACAGTTAAAGGAAAATGCTATGAAATTTTATTTAAAATAGTCTAATATAGTTAAAATACTATAGATTAATTTATAATAATTTACTATTGAATTAAATAAAATAATACCTTTAAAACAATTCTCAATTTTATTTCAATACACATATTTATGTCTTCACACACACACCACACATGCTTATGTTATAGTTCCATAATCATGAGTGGTCTCTCATATATTCATAATTTCATTATATGGTGACCAATACATGGTGACCCAATGGTATATATCCCTTCAACGTGGTATCATTAATGAATTCAATCAATCCTATTATCAATGTTAGATACCATAAAAAACTTTTCTCATGAGAAGAGTAAAATATTTTATTAAAATCATGACATCATATTACTTTTGTAAATATAAAGATTTAATTAATTTTTAAAAAAATAATTAAAAAGTAATAATAAATTGGTGTTTTAAAAAAACCCAATTCTCCAATTTACAATTCCAGGAAATGCATTTTTATCATTAATCACAAAAGGTTTTAACGACAGTTTCATGAAAAACATTTAGTTAAATAACAACCTTCATTTTACAATTCATTTATAGATGAGAGAGATGTATCCTATATGAGAAATAATGGATAAAATCTAGAACCAGACTATGATTATCTAGATCGAGGATTATATATCAATCCCATCAAACAATACAATCATAATCTCTCAAAATTACAATCATATAATTTTGATCGATGTCCCATGTATTATGTCTATGATTCCAAGGGAGAGAAGATGAATTGTTCAAAAAATAATGTTGAATAATTATACTATTCTAAATAATCTAAACCTCCAATGTACTTTTTTTTACTAACACATAGCCCTAGATACATTCCTTGATATATATTTAGAAATATCCATATGGGTCCCACAATAGTTTCTTATCTTAGTTCTTTATTATTGACAAAACATTTCCATTGATACAAACTATTATTAACCTAAACTAACATATATGGATGTTACCTCATTTGTGATGATTTTTTATCACATTATATAAGAATATTCCTAATCAGTGTAACTTTTTACTATCATTTGATACATGAATCATAATATTCTAACATGGTGTACGATCATAAAAGTTTTCTGCAACGATTTTCCCATTTAATATTCATTTGTAAAACATTTCATCATAACCTTGTGAAATGAAACACAAGAAACTGTGTTATTAGATGCTCAATAAGGGTAATAAAAAGAGATATTTAGTCATAATAATGATGTATGTGTAATATAACAAGAGAATAAAATATAGAAACCATACCATTCAATTAAGTGATCATAATATTGATTTATTGAATAATTATTTTCTTTTCATATGTCTTCAATCATATAATAATCAAATAGCATGGGTAATGATATCATAGTACTTTTAGAAGCCATATATTTTGTGTATAAACATCATATCATAATATTTTTAAAATGTATAAATACAAACCTGTAAACTCATTAATTAAATAACTTCATATGATACCCTCCCACAATCTTATTGTCATGAACCTTGGTCCACTAATATCATTATGGAAATATAGGATTGGTCCTTACATAACATTTTCAACATCAAATTTTGTTCACACATAACATTGTGTAACTGTAACTTGGTTCACATATATCATTTTCAACATGTTTGTATCTTCACGAATAACATTATGGACACAAAAGTTAGATCTACTCAAATTAATGTTATCATATTATCTGGGTCACCCATAACATATATACTAATGACTTATCATTATTACCCAACGCATTAGAGAGAGATATAGGTCCCACCTATCACTAAATAAAATCATACATATGTGTACCACATGGTCACATAATATACATGATATCAGAACCCATGAAATGAAATTGGTATAATAAAGAATTAATCATATAATATACTTTTGAAATGATACATGATCCATAAAAATTTCAACATATAATTACCTATGAAATGTAGTAGGTTTCAAATTCACTTTATCGTGGTATAACTCGTGGATGAGAAACAGATTTCATGAAAAAAATTTCATATTAAACATAATTCACCAAATGTTAGAATATTAATGTTTTCAGTGTATCGTATTTCAACTAAAGAATGATTGAAAAAAATAACTGTCTTCTTATATTGAAAATAATTTTTAAAGATCGTATAAAAACATTATTATGGAAAATCCTATATACTCATAAAAGAAAAAAAAATTAAATATAAAAAAAAATTGAATTTTTTTTCATTAAATAAAACATTATAAAATATAATTATATAATATTAGGAAAGATATTCATTAAAATTTTATTTTATACTTTTAGTGGATGAATAAATTAAATTACAGTCATAACGGATGACAAATCCATACATTCTAAATAGTATTTTACCAAACTAACAATATTAAAAAAAAGAGTAGATCAGAAAATTAAAATAATAATCCATTGAATTTTTTCTATAAAATTAATAAAAATTAACTAATGGTCTTTTTAAAATCCTAGGAAAATATTATAACACTTTTAATTTTATTTATAATCAACTTTTATTAAATGATACTCGATTTTTGAGGGAATGTTTGAATAATGTATGCATTTATTAAAATTTCATTTTAATTATATTTATTACCCAAGAGTGTAAAATGGTACCATTAAATGTATATATTATGAATAAATATAAGTTATTAAGAATCATGGAAAATATTTAGATATGGATTATAGTATTTCATCAACATAAATATAATCCTAAATAATCTAAATAAAGGATGAGCCTGCAGAAATAAACCCTTACTTATTAGGTAACATTGAATTATAATACCCATGAAAGAATAAAAATAAAAATAAATGAAAATAAAAATTTCTTTTAAATATTTATATTCATGATATTACATGTTATATGGTCGGTATGCACACCTCATATAAGTATTTAGTTTTATTACATTGCATGTGTCTCAAAGCATGAAAGTATACAAAAATTATTTAATTGTTTAGTTAAATTTAAACCAAATCCCTAAGAAATAGAGATCCTAAAAATTATATGTAAATCAAAAACATTCATTTTATAATAATCATAAAACCAAAAAAATATAATTATAAAGACAACATAAATGAAACTGGTGGTGTACATGGCTGGTGTCACATATATAATAAAAGTTATTTGAAATTCCCTTAGTACTTGAGTGACTTTTGAATATTGAGTTCCATGAATGAATAAAAACAATTGTAAATTTTAACATAATTAAATAAATTATTTTAATTATATAATATTTAATAGATAATTATATACACCACACAATATTTTAGATTACCGAATAAGGAATTTGTCACGGAAAAACCAACATGAGAATCAAAATCCCTTTACAGTAAGTCTTATCATCCATCAAATATGTTCAAACCACATATATAATAAATGTAATATTTTTAAAAATCTACTAGAAAAAACTATTTATATATATAATGTATTATTTTATTTTATTATTAATTTATATAACATATTTGTTAACAATTCCCCATTATAGTTATTGTTTTTTAAATAACTAATTTGTTTCGTATAATAAATGATTTGTTATGCTTTTCAATGGAATTAATAATAATTTAATCATTCATAAACTGATAAAAATGATTCAAATTTAATATAATTTCATTATATATTTATCAATAATAATCTCTAAAATATTTAAATTTGAAACAAACTAATATATTTTGGAGATAGTAGGTCATACGTAGACATGAATCAATTTCAATTTTCATATCAGATTGAAAAAAAATATTACATGATATATTTTCATTCTATAATAATTTTTATGTGATATATATATCATTTTAGTATTAAAATAAACATTAACACATTCTATTTATAGTGTTATTGACTCATATCTCTTCGAAAGTTGGTAGTTAATTGTATACACATATGATGATATCTTATTCCAAAAAATAGAAATCATAAAGCTACATGTTATATAATAATTTCAAAAGAACCAATATATCATGAATATTGTAGATCTCATATATAAACATTATACACATCATTACTATCCACAACAATAGGTTTAAATTTAATAATTAATGTCATCGATTCATGTGGTCGTAGTCTGTCGTACACATTTTTGATGATTGTGTATCCCATTTGAGGATCGGTGTTATAATTTAGGCCATTCAATGAACATGAAAAAATATATTATTTTATAGTATACTTAGGATGTTATATAATATATGAATAATATTATTTTATGGGGTTCAAGAATGAAACAATAACAAATTTTACATTGATGAACATTACATCTTCTTTAGTTAACTTTATTTGGTTTTCCACAATGGAATTACATTATTGGATTTACAAAAAAATTATTCTAGGTTAATATTATAAAACTTGGTAATATATATATAGATAATTATTTTCAAATCAAAAGTTCTTGACATTTATGAATAATCAGAAATATGTGATAGAATTTTATATGTGGGGCGAAGACAGACTTGACATTTTAGAAATTAATGTTATGTGTTCCGACATTTTATCCTAAAAAAATAATTAAATAATGCCCAAAATAATATACATGAAGGGGTAAAGTTGAAATATGGATATAAAATTGGTTTTTATTTGGTTTATAACTCACTTTTCACCTTGTGTGTAATGTTTGGTTCCTTGTTGAACTCATTTTCTCTTAACCATTGTGATTAATTTGAACTATTTTCACTAATAAAATGATTAAAAAAAGGATGAACATATTATAAATTATACATTTTATTGGTCAAAAATATGTAATCCATTTATTAAATTCAAAATATATAAAATAGAAAAAATTAAAATAAAATTAATCTCAATGATGGGATGAAACAAAATGGTTTTCATGTGAAAATGATAAAAAGCAAGAATTTTTTTATAAATATTTAATTGAAAAATTATTATAATTACATAAAATGTATTTATTTATATATATTTAATATAATTATACATTAAAATAAATTTAATACATAATTTATCTATGGAAATTATTTAATAAAAAATAAATTTTTCAAATAAACGTCATTACTATTCACAATTCTTCAAAATATAAAAAATCACAGAGAAGTACCAAAAATACACCACACGATGTTTAAGAAATTAATAATTCAAAAAAAAAATATATTTAATTTAAAGTATATAAAATTATAATAATTTTATTTTATATTCAGAGAACCATTAAAAATAAGAAAACTACCTTTAGAAAAATACAACTCTCATTAGTAAAATTTGATTTATTCTTATCATATGAATATATAATCTATTGGAAGAATGTAAAAATATTACTGAATATATTATATAATAATTTAACTAATAATGTTCACTTAAAATTGGATTAAAATAATTTATTAAGGTAAAATGTTCTTGATAAAAATATTGTTGCAAGAAATGAATTCAAATTTTTTGAAAAGGTTTTAATTTTCATTTCATGATAATTAGTCTTTAAATAATTCATTTTATACAAAAATGTAAATAATATTATAATAATTTTGTTAATAATTTTAATACCATCCATTCTAATGGCTAGGTTATGTCTATAATTGTATTTTATTATTTTCACATGTTTTGTTTAAACTCAGTGTTGTGTGTAACCCAAGTTAGGATTTGTGTTACGTAGATGTCAATTTAAACCCGGTAATTAGTGTATTGAAATTACAACATGGTGTTTTATATATATAAATATTAACTTGGTGTTGTGTGAAATTAATTCCTTTAATGAAATTTAATTTATTCCAAAAATAAATTTTCCCAAAAACATAGGGTGTTACAGATCCGCATTACATCCAAAGTACCAAAATGATGATGTCAAATAACTATAATTCCAAAAATATTAATAATTTTATGATATTTAATAGTGTTAATATATTATTCAATTATTATATCACATTAATGTTTCAATGAATCAATAACACATTCTAGTGTTGAATGGATGTCGGTAGAAACATGGAGATGAACCAGTATATTTATACTAGTTCAAATGGGTTGGATTAATTCAAAACATAAGAAAATAAATATATTCATTATATTTTGAGAATGTTGAATATCAATAAATATTTGTAGGTTTTCTTTGATGTTGTATTTACAAGGTATTCTAATAAAGAAAGATTCAATATCTATCTAATGTTTAGTATTTGTAAGAAAACATAAAAATAGCTGTTTAAATTTCTCCTTGTGTTGGTTACGTGGAACAAGTATTAATAATATATTAATACCATAAATCTGTATAAAATCATCATTATGGATATTTTAGTACATTGACCTCCATTCATAGTATATCCTTGAAGGTATTAACCATTTTATTCTATGAAATGTGGCAGAACATGTTGTATTCCCTACCATATCCTATTAGTGGAATTCATTTGAAGCGAGTCTACCATACAAGTCTAGTTTGAAAATAATAGAATCATCACCATTACTAAAGTTATATTTACTATATAATTGAAAAACATCAGTAGGAATCACTTCTAACTAATTTTCCATATTATCGTTGAAGGAAACATTGAATTCATTTGATTGATCAGACACGAAAAGACCATTCGGAAGTGGCATACATATTAAGTTGTCTAAAAAATTTTATAGATGAATTTATTTTCCAAATATAGTAAAAATAAAATGAAATAATGGATAATAAATTCATGTGTGTAGGGTAACTTTTTGGCTAAAAAATAAATTACCATAATTAGGCTAATTTAAAACTCTAGATTTCATAAAACTATGAGCATTTAACTTGTGATTTATAATCCTTGAAATAATTTTATCTTATAAATATTTATTGAATGTATTGATATTTATTTATTCATGTTACACTATATTAATTTATTTCATCATTTCATCATAGGTAGTTTCATAATTATTCATTTATGAATTCTTCCACAACAGTTTTTTTAGATGTGTGGATACTTATAATAATGTTATACAATCATTTAAAAACCATAAAATTGTAAATTTATATTGAATAAATAACTTATTTATGAAGTATATCCCCTCATTCCATCGATAAAGTCTTTTCTTCCAAGCGAACATTCTGATTTTTGACTTTGATCACAATGTGAGAAAAATCACTGACAAACGGTTTTCCGAAAAACATAGAGACACCATTAAAAATGAATGTAAGAACACATTTATCTATTACCACCTTATCCATGGTGTCAAATTTGTAGATAGAGGGTTATTTTTTCATATGTATATGAATTAATTACACAAATTGAACTCTGTATCTGGTACATTATCCTAAATAAAGAGACCATTTTTCTGGTCTTGATGTTTCATTTGTCCACATGAGTAAAGGGGATTATTTCATTATTATGTAATAAGTTAATTGGGGTAGTAATGAATTTAAAATTTATTATGGGGATGACATTATTGATATTATCCATGTTGATATGTTTCATTCATATGCAATATTCATCAATTAAAAATATAATGTAATGACCCAATTGTTTCAAAATTATAATTCCCCTTGATCTAATTAAGTGTCTTATTATGTAAGATGGTTATATAATTTATGAACATCATTTTTTTATGTTTTCAGATTTTAAAATACCATTAAAAATTTTGACCATTGCTAATATAAAAAATGAACAGTGATACCTATAAGAATCCCATTTGTCGGAGCTCAGGAAGGATGTTGCGGCACTGAGCTTCACTCTGGAACAATACCAAGCCGAGCTTGAATATGTTAAGCTCGAGTGGAACTACCTATGAGCGTAGTGGATGTTAATAGAGATTACCACTCAAGCAATATTATCGGAGCCACTACTAGAGGAAGTCACCATTGCATACAATACTCTAAGGACATACATGGGTGTTTTAAGAGGTTATGTAAAAAGGCCCTAGTACTACTATGATGTACATTTTTATTGTATAGATAATATACATTATTTTTTTCATTGTTACTTTTCAAATTGTTTTTAATGCACAAGTTGTATTTTTAGTGAATATTAAATAATGTAATATATTTTAATGATTAATTTATTGTTGAATTAAATAATATTTTATTATATAATTATTATAATTTTTATATTACATTTTATTATATATAATTTATCGTATAATTTTATGAATGCAATTGTAGTTTTTATTATGGTTTGAAAGTTGTTTTTGTCAAAACACAATATTTTTGATAAATGTCGATTTTCATTTTAAAAGAAAAAATTCATATATTGAACAAATTATTTAGATAAAATGATTTTTTTTTTGGAATCAGGTCATCAAATTTATCCTACTATGAATTTTTAAAAAAATTCCGAGACAATCAAATGTTTGGGTAAAAATTAAATACTCTTTAAATATATAATGTGTTTTATGACATCCTAATGACCCAATAGTGATGTAATAAAACACTATAAACAATATTTTCGGCCAATATATGTTATAACATTAATATAAATAGAAATTTGGTTTGTTTTATTTAATTTAATATGATTTACTGAAACCTTCAAATCGTATAAAACATTTTTTCGTTTTAAAATGATTTCCTTTTGAGTTTGACTCAACTCCATATAAGAAACCCGTTTATTTTATGAATATCGGCCATTGGCCTAATAAAATAAAATTTTCCACACCAATTTGGTGAAAACCAATGGAAAAACCCATGTTCTGGTTTGTGGTTTTGATTATTTTAATGTATGGTGTCCAAAACCTAAATAATAAATAATTCCCTCTCATTTCCTATATAATCAAACCCATGCTGCCACTTCCAATTATCTCAAAGCCTTTGGAGTTCGTCCAACCTCTTGCCTCCTCTATCTATAATCCTCCCAAGGATCCCCAATCTCTCAATAAGCCTCTCTGAAGCATCTCCCAAACCTTTTGGGATCACACTTCCAAGTAAATGATTCCTACCTTTTCCTTGTTATCTATGTTTCTTAATATTGATATGACCATTTATTTTCAATTATATCTGATAGTGTATGATTTATCACCTCCCACATACTGCCCTATATATTTTTTAATGATGATATGACACTTTATATTTCATTAAATGCCTATTATGTACAATAGTTACTATGCTGAAATTCCAAAAGAAATTTCTCTCTCCTTATATACATTCAAGCAATTCTTTTGTATCATGAATCTAAATTCCATTACAATTGTTCGGACAAGAATATATATGACCCAATCACTATCTATTTAATGTACATATGATAATACACCCCTTTATCTACCATTATCTAATATTTTTATGAATTCTTATGTCAATCTATTATTATCCAGAAATTACACCACGTTTTCCATCCCAAATCCATTGTTTAGTGAATATTATGACCATTTCACTATCAAGGGTATTCAACATTATTCAAATTTTCATATTGATTATAATGTTTCAAATATGAATACCATGTTCCTTTATCATGTAATAAATTAAAATGTTTATTGAATCCATATTTGTTCATCAATGTGGAACACTTACGCATGAAATGAAATGCTAAAGAACAGGTGATCCCTGATAGCACCGCCAATGCATAGGGTAATGTTTACTATCAGGATACATCATGTGAAATGGGTGTTAAATCATGATAATTCAAGTGCAATGAGGGTTTACTCGTGCTTCATGTGAAATTAGGGTTTACACATGCTCCATGTGCAATTAGACTTCGGTCATGCTAATTCCATGTTAAGTGATGTTGCCACATTTCCATGTTATTTTTATTTTGTTTTATCAATCCGTTATGTTCATGTTTCTATTGTGATACATTTATATTCATATTGTCTAACATGTATATAATTCCCAATTTTATTCTATGTTTATTCCCTTTCTGGTATTTATATATCACCCTTCTCATATACATGTCCTTAGGTTATCCAATGAAATTCTTAGTACGAGGGAATATAGTTGTCATATTAAGGATTTTTTCAATATGATGTTTCTTTCTATTATTTAAGATGTTATATAATGTTGTAATTACCCATATATACTAGAACTCTTGATCTTATATGCCATATAAAGTCAAGGTTTTATGTAATTAATCTTTTTTAAGTATGTAATAAATAATATGGATGTTATAGTTGTTATTATATGATAGATTTAGTTATTTTTGTTATCAGGATTAGAAAACCCTAGTGAATACTTAGATACAATACTATATATAATAATAACATCCCAATTTTTTGGTGGGTATTGTGAAAGTGGTTTATCAAGGCAATACAAAAATGTCAAGATAAGTGCAGTTAGAGGTGGATCTGGCACAGATGCACCTAGGGGTGAAAACACCGACTAGAAGTTTTGGGAATGAACTAGGATATCCTGGTAATCTAAAATGGATCTTGCTTCACTATTGGTTATGATAGTCCTGAGGGATATACCTTGGTTAATTCAAAATATTAGTATTAAACATTATTAAGGGAATTAGAAAAATTCCACTAAGAATATATGATAGAAAGTAAAACATTGATAACATAGATTTCACACTATAGATTCATAATTTAAGGAAATAAAATATTTTTATATGTCATAGGTTTTGTCCATAGATTACCCATTATGTGTTATCCCAAATATTCCATTTATTCTAGTAAATGGATTGTAATATGACGAATATGGATAGAAAAAGATACGAATGGCAATGTGATGAATTGCTCAATGAGATTCCCAATCAAATAGGAGATCAAGTAGGATATATCGTGATTATGCCAAACCAGCTATCAAAACTTACGATTAACAATTAGTAATTTTTTAAATTCCCTAGGACCTCAAGGAAGAGAAAGATGACATCTCATGAAATTCAATATGATAAATGTGATAAGGCATAGAAGACCCAGTTTCCTTCATGCAACAAATTTGGAAAGAGTCAAAAAGACAAATGTCACAAAGGGGCTACGAGATACTTTATGTGTGGAATGGAATGACACCAAGTATCCAATTTCTGTGAAATAATGTATAATGTGATGGATTGAAAAAAAGCATAATCTAAGTCATCTTACACAGTTGTATGTAATAAATGTGGAGAAGTCTATAATTATCAAATACAATGCTCTATTACAAGTGCTGAGAGGCATGTTGAGCATCAAAAATCTTCTTGATCAATGGAAAATGGGAAGCCCTATGCTATGATTGATAATGATGAATTAATTACATGTAACCACTACTTCAAAGTATTTTATGTCATAATGTATTTAAATTCATGTTTTATTAGTATGTCTTATATGTATTATAACAATACTGATTCCCCAGTAAAAATGATATTAAATCATTAGGAGAAGAAAAATATCTATATGTATTGTATCACATGTTTATTTTTTTGGGAATGTTCCTCCTAATAATTTTATAAGTATCCCTTTGGTTGAATTTGAAGCAAAATGGAAAAATCCATTACTTATGCCTCAATGTAGTCACACACATGATCTAAATTTTGCAGAAGTGATCGTTGCATTAAAAATTTGGTGACATTATATCATTGGGGAGAAGTGAAAAATATATATGGACCAAAAAAATACTCATGTATATATTCCCACAGAAAGAGTTGAATATTCTCCAATGAAGATGGTTATATTTGATCAATGATTTTAACTGCTCAATCCATTACCACGATTAGAAAGTGAACAGGGTGGAAGATTCTCTATGTAAAAAGGACCCATCAATTCTACCATTGATGATAATTGAGAAGGATCCAATGTTTATAGATTTAATGAAAATGGACATGGAAAACATAAATAATAGATAATCATCAATAATTTCACTAATTATTTCTTAATCATCTATTTTTTAAATTATGAAGGATGATCAAAATGATGATGTGGGAATTATGATGAAAGTGGATGCAATCAGAAAAGGGAAATCCCCACAGTTCATTGTTAATGAAAAATGAATTGTCAGATTTGGGAAAATACTATGAGTTTCATAATGTTCTGAGCTGAAGAAATATCTTTTGGATGATGGAAGTAGTTCAAATTTCATTATTAACACAGGATAAAAAATTATGTATCAAGAACTCTGAGCTAATTATTGGTGGGATAATATGAAGAAACAGATCACTACGTATACCTCAAAGTTCCTACTTTGCCAGCAAGTGATGGAAGATCAGTAGCAGTCTAAGTGGATGAACCAACAATTTCTCACACTAGCAGGTTAAAGGGATAACGTCACTATGGAAATTGTCCCCAGACATCAAAATACATCCAAATGCTACAATGCAACCTGTATTATTGTGGATTGTCTTACAATATCTATACATATCATTTCAAATTTGTAGAATTTTTTATTGGATCAACATGAATGAATATATGTCTGAAAAGTGGTAAAAATGCATGGAGTACCACAATATGTTGTATCAAATTGATCCATATGATTCACCTCTATGTTTTGGAAAAGTATCCAACATGCTATGGATATTAAATCGAACATTACTACGGCCTATCATCCTCAAACTGAGGGCTAATATGAGCAATGTATTCAAAAAAAGATATGTTTAGATCATGTTCAGTGGACATTAAATGTTGATTTGATCAACATATTCCTCTAGTTGGGTTCTCTAATTAAAATAGTTTCCACTCAAGAATCTGAATTTCACCTTATGATTCCCTATATGGGAAGAGGTGTAGAACACTGGAATGTTGGAATGATGTTGGTGAGAATAATCTTCTTGGACATGAAATGGTCGATGAAATGGCGGAGAAGGTGAAAAACATTCAACAAAATATCAAGGGAGACCAGAGTCAAAAGAAGCGTTATGAATATAACCTTCAATGAGACCTTGAGTTTAATGTTCGATACATGGTATTTCTATGCATATCACCATAGATGATGTTTATGAGGGTTGGAATGAAGGAAAAGTTATGTCCTAGGTACATCAGCCCCTTTGATATTCTAGATCATGTCGGAGCTGTGGCCTATCGACTATCACTTCCACCAACCATGGCCAATGTACATGATGCCTTTCATGTATCCCTCTTATAGAAGTACATATTAGAAAATTTACATGTAATCTCATTATAGGTAGTACATATAGAGGATGATATCTCTTACAAGGAGAATCCAGTGAAGATCATAGATCATAGTGAAAGAGTTCTATGAAATAAGATAATACCCCATGTCAACGTGTTATAGAGATACCACATGTTTGAAGAAGCAATGTGGTAATTGGATGAAGTGATAAACTATAGTTACCCACATATATTTTAGTATGGGAAAACAAATTATTGTGGGCCAAATTTCATAAGGGTGGATGATTTTAACGACCAAAATATTTATTAATGAAAATTCCTCTTGATCTAATTTAATGTCTTATTATGTAAGATGGTTATATAAACTATGAACTTACATTTTATTATGTTTTTGGATTTAATTATACAATTAAAAATTTTGACCCTTACTAATATATAAATTGAAAACTGATCAAATGATTATATAAATATAGGGATTTAACAAATCTTGTTTAATCAGAAAAAGGAATCAGTGGCCTCATCGAGTTGACTTTCCCCATAAGAAGCCCATTTTTTAATGCATGGAAGGGAGGTGGTGTCACTGGGGTTTTCTCATGACCATGCCCATTCCGATCATGTATATGATAAGCTTGAGCAGAACCACCTATGAGGGAAGTAGAAGTTGATTGAGATTACCACACGAGAAATGCTATTTGAGCCACTGAAAGAGTCTATCACCATCGTGTACCTTACCAAAAGGTCTTATGAAGTGTTTTTAAGTGTTATTAAATAAGATCCTAGTAATACGATTATATACATTATTCTTTTATAGAGATTATACAACCTTTTTATCATTGACACATTGTCAATTGTTTTTAAACCGCAAATAGTATTTTTTTTGTTAATATTCAACTAAGAATTATATTATGATGAATTAATGGATTATTGAAATAAAGAATATTTTAATAAATTAATATAATTATTTTTAAATTGTTTTTATTAAATATAAATAATCGTATAATTTTTGGAATGCAATTGTATTTTTATTAAGGTTTGAAAGCTGTTTTTTTAAAAACCCATTATCATTTGATAAATGTTGATTTTTATATTAAAAGTAAAAATTCGCATATTTATAAAATAATTTATATAAAATAAATATTATTTTAGGAATGAGGACATTGAGATTCTACTATGGTGAATTTATCATAATTTTCTGAGCAAGTATAATTTTTGGGTAAAATTTAAATACTGTTTAAATATATAATGTGATTTATGACATCATAATGACCCAATAGTTATGTAATAAAATATAATAAACATTATATTCGTCAAATATATCTTTTAACATTAATATAGTTCGATTTTGGTGTTGTTTTGTATTTTTTACAATGATTTAGTGTACGCTTCAAGGCTTATAAAACATTCTGTCATTCAAAATTATTTTCCGTGAGACTGTGTCACACTCTACAAAAGGAACCCTATTATTTGAAGAAGTTCAGACATTGGACATATAAAATATTTTTTTCCACTCCACATTGGAAAAAACCATGGGAAAAAACCATGGTATGGTTTTTGGTTTTGTTTTGTTTAATGTGTAGTGTCCCAAACATAAATAATAAAGAATTGCCTCTCCTTTTTTAAATAAATCCTCCCTAGCACCAACTACCACATCACTAAAATCCTTTTCAGTTTTTCCATCCTCTTTAATAATCTCTATATAATCATATAAAGGCACCCCAATCTTCTAAGAAGCCTCTTTCAAGCTTCTCCCAAGCCTTTGGTACTACACATCCTAGTAAAGTATTCCTACCTTTCTCTTATTATCCATGTTTCTTAACATTATTATGCCTTATTATTTACAATTATAAATTTTGGGGAATGATTTATAACATCCCCAATAATGCCATATTTATGACTGAATGATGAGACACCCCTTTCTCTCTCTTTAAATTCCTCCCATGTTCACACGTTACTATGTTGAAATTCCGAAAGGAATTTCTATATACTCATTTCAATTCAAGAAATTCATTTGTATCAGGATTCTATATTCCATTAAAAATGTTTGGACATGCATCTATATGTCCCCCAATTTTTTTACATGTCATGTAAATATTATGAGACACCCCTTTATCTGTCCTCAACCAATTTTTTATGAATTCTAATGTCACACTCTTATGCTGCCGAAATTGCACCACAGTTGTCCAAGTCGAAGTAGTTGTGTAGTAAACACCATGACCATTTCACTATAAAGGGTATTCAATGTTATGCACATTTACTTATTGATTATATAGATTCATGTATTAATTCAACATTCTTACATAATTGAATAAATTAGGATGTTTAATGAATTATTGTTTTATGATCCATGTTGCACAGTTTTGCATGAAATGAAATATTTAAAAATGGTACACCCGGATAGCGCTCCATTTCATTGGGTAAAGTATAGTATCACGATACGTCATGTGAAATGGATATTGAATCATTCTTATTCAAGTGAAATTATTCTTTACTCATGCATCATGTTAAATGAGTGTTTACACATGCTCTATATGAAATGATCCTTGGCTCATGCTAATTCCTTATTAGGTGTTCTTACCAAATTTCCATGTTATAATTATCATGGTTTGCCATGCATTTATGTTAATGTTCCTATTGTTATCCATTGATATGCCTCTTTTATAACATGTATTGTATTCCTCATGATATTCATAGTCTATTCCCATATTGAGATACATAGCTCAACCCTTTCTTATACAAGTTCTCAAGTTAACCTACCCAAATATGATTACGAGGGAATGTAGAGGTAATGTAAAGGATGTTTTCAATATGATGTTACGTTATATGTATTGAGATTTTATTTAATGTTACTAATCCCTAAAGACACTAGACCTTTCAATATCATATGTTTTTTCAAGTGATGGTTTTATGTAATAAATCATGTTTAAGTATGTAATAATGAACAAGGTTGTTAGATGTAATTTATATGAGAGGGTCATCAGGCCTTACATATTTTTACATGTGAATGAACACTAAAGGGATCCATTGATAGGAATTTATTTTGATATTTATGTTTTAATTATTCTATCTAATTTAATAAAATTTCTACAAAGAAACAATTTCAAAAAACATTGAAAAATAAATCCCCAATCTAATAAATCAAATTCTTTCGAAGATCATATCTGAGAGTGATGTCACCTACTCATGTTGGTTTAAAATGAATATTAATTAATTTTTAAAATGTATTATTACATTCTGGCTTAATTATAGCTTTGATGAAACCAAATTTTTTTGGATAAAAATGATATTTGAAATGATTGAAAGTGTGTTGGGAATATTTTTTCTAATAATTTAGTATATTATGTTCTTAAGGGAAAAATATATGAAACTATTGACATCATTCACATTACCCACTATGAGAGTGGGTGTATGAAGATGATTATTAATTACCACTATCAATTGTATACCATTGAAAACAAATTGTTAAAAAAATAGTTATAATAGTGAATAATCTCCATGTAGTTGGGGAAGAATGAATTTGATAACCGATATGGTATATGATAAAAACATAATTTATACGAAAATATATATTTATGAAATCACATTCAAGGGGACGTAAAATAAATCTTTAATATTCATCATGATTCATAGGAATGGGAATGATAACATTCATAATAATATTTCTATCATATTATCCATCAATGTTACTTTTTAAACAAACATAAACAGCATGAGAATCCAAAAAAACAGTTTTATCCTGAAACACCTCATTATCATTGAGAATATTCAATGTTCTATTGAGTTTCTTGGGTCATTGAAGTTATTTGATTGATATGATATTCTAGTCTCCATAATTAATCTTTTTTACATTAGTGTCCATTCAATTCATGCATTTATTTATGTTTAATAGGGTATTGTGTTGATTTATATTCATATTTTCTTGATCAATAACTTCTTGAAAATCTGAAGAACTCTCACTCTCATGAATGGTATAAATCAAACATTCATGTTAAATTATATTTTAATCCATTTTTATACATCACTAATAACTCCATATTTTAAATATTTTATTAATAACATATTGATTTATGTCAAAATCCAAGGACTCATCATTATAGTTTAACGAGTTTCATGTATCTTGAAGCACATTTTTAAATTCATGATGGTATATTCATGATTTTTTTAATATAATTATAAAAGTTGGTGCATAATCACATATAATAAGATTTTTAAAAATATCATGAAGATATGAATTAAATATTACATGATTGGAGCATGAAATTGAGTCCTAAACATCACGTGACACAACATTGAATAAATCCCTATCCAAATTTTTATCCAGCACATTATTTAGTTTAATATTTCTCAATGTATAGTAGTACAATCCTAGTTTATTTCACAAAGTACACTCTTATCAATACATGTTATGAAGTATATGGTTGATTTAGAAGTGATAACTATAAATAACCACCCCCTCGAATAAAAATGGAAATTATGCCTACAACAATAAGTCAATAACCATTCATTGTTCATTGTATTATCTATATATCAAGACATAAATCACTTCCTTACTGACATATATTATAAAAATAGGTGAAAGAGAAAAATACCAAATTCTGAAATAGTTTATATGTTTGAGGTGTCATCTGTTATGTAGAACTGGTAGTTGAGATTCAATTAAGTCATGATTGATATAAGAATGAAATTTATTTGATGTCATTACTGGATTGATTAGTGCATTTCTATTTTTACCACATCATTTATTGTGAATAAATAATCCCAGATTAAATCCACTTGTGTTCATATAGATCTAGAATATCAGACATGTTCTTATAGGGAAAAAAATTGGTGGCACAATTTCTTCTTGGTTAGCTAGTCCGAGACATTTTTATTACATGATCATCAATAAAATTTCCATTTTCAAATAGATCCACTTTCTTCATTCCAATAGAATGTTTTTACCTATCATATTTAATAGTTATAATTACTTCATTCACATCCCATAAAGGATAAAATCTTATTTATATCATTGAGTTTTTATTGGATTAGAAAATTTCATTATTTATGTAGTGAAATATATATTGTATTTAATTGGAAATTTGGACTTCTTTGAAAGGTGGTGGAATATAAAATAGAATCAAATTTTATATGGTTTAAATTATTGAAATATTCAAAAGTTGTTCTTCTCATATTAATGTAAATACAGTTATGACTAGAAGATATATTAAAAATATATTCATCTTTTTTAGGTAAATTTCATCTTTAAAATGATTAATCACATTTAAATATTATTTATAGATCAAATGATAATATGAATTAAATTTTTTATTATCTCCAATGAGGAACATAGATTATATTTTTGATGATTAATCTAATATTTTCCCCCCATATATATTTGTAAATTCTTCAAAACTATCCGGAAGATATCTTGAAATTTTTTTTCAATTTATTTTTAAATCCACTTGATGTGGTATATGTCTAGTCCAATTTTACCACTTGGAGCATGATTTAGTTTCCTCCTATACCTCCTATAGATTCCAGATCACCATTTAGAGGGATGACATTAATGTACCTTCCTCAAAGATAATAAATTTTTTTTAGTTATATAAATATGATAATTTGATAAACCATCCTTCTTATCATAGGTTATATTGAGGTTATCAGCCTAAAATGATTCATTGAGACACTTTATATCATGATCAATATACATATGAATTTTTTATTTTCAGTGTTCATGTTTCAAATAATTTCATCATTACCACCAAGAGCGTCATCATGATTATTCATATCAGTGGTAGGTCTAGCTAATTGATTTTATTTTTATTTTTATATAGAATTGATGAAAAATATTTTCCATCATTATTTTTTATTTTAATGATATTTAATTCTTTTATGAACAATTTCCTTGGAAATTCTATTATTGTTATCTCACCCTTTTCTAAGATAGAAGCTCATTCTTTCTTGTTTCTATTGAAATCAATCCATGAATTAGAATCAGTTGTATGATTCACTTACTTATGAATGACCCGCAACATGAAATGTAACACCCAAAATTTATATAAAACTCCCCAAAATTGGTGGAAATATTAAGAATAAACATTTACCTAGGTTTTATGATCTTTAAAAATTAATTGTATTATATCATGGAGATTTATTTCTAAATTATCCTCTTCCAAAATTCCAAAATATAATCCAAACTCTTATTTAATGTTTTAATGGCCTATTTTCTGAGGAACTACATTTCCAAAAGTGAATTAAATTATAATTTAAGATTAACAAACAACATATTTATACAATGTACTAAAACCAAATTTTGGTTTGTTGAATTTTATTTATTCTGAGGTATTGAAATTTATACACCATTCATATAACCTCAAAATTCATGGTTTTCGATGAACAATCCAATCATCAAAATTGAATGAATATCATTTTGATTAACTATGAGATATGAATGAAGACACTTCCTATTGGAATTTTCAACCACTAATTTCCACCCTAGATATAAAAATGCATCATTTTAGGATTGTATAAAAACATTATTCATCTCCCAAAAAGTTTTTGACATGCCCTCAAATAGGGGTTCTCATAATTGAACCCAACTCAAGAGATTATCCAGATCAATAAAAATCTAGAATCCTCCATCAATTTTATGAAAATAGGAGGCTAGGGTGGATCATCATTATAAGATCCCACACCATGATGATCCTCCAAAAAAAATTTCCCCTTGATATTAGTGATCCAAATATCTCCAAAAATATTTAGGCCATCAGTAGGTTCCTCCTTGATTTTAGGCAATTCATATAAAACATCATTCATTGAACACTCTAGATTTGTATGAAGCAACTACATTATCTAAGAAAAATAATAGATAGAGGAAGATTCATCATTGTATTTCACCAAAAATCATTAAAAAACAAATACTAGATAACCTTCAATGAGAAAGACGGAGCAATCAAATATTTTAAAACATATCATATAGCCATATATTTATATTTTAATCATTATATTTGTATATAAATTTTATTATGTAATAAATTCCATTTTGTTCTATAAAATAGTTTTCTACAATATTTAATTCAATTTTATTTCATTAAAATTTCTTAATAGTGAAAAAGTAAGTAAAATCATTTATTAATTATTATCCAAAATATATAAATTTGTTAAAACAATATAAAATTCATGACAAAATTTATTCCATGGTTATTAAATAATTAAATTAAAAAATTCAAAAAACAATCTGTAATTTGAAAAATATAATACTAATTATTCACGCATAATAAATCATAAAAAAATTATTATAAAAAATTTATTCTAATGGAAAAAAACAATTTTTATTCTAAATTTTCAATTAATAAAATTAGATTATTGTATAAATATTATTTTATTGAATTCATTATTCATACTATGTAAAAATATTATACATATATTTCATAACTATATTATCAATATTCATAATCCATATATTAGATTCAAGGTTATGATATTCAAATTTAAATAATATTTTTTCACTATTTGATCATTTTTTTGACTAAGTGTAGTGCATGATATCAGTCATATTTTTAACTTCAATTGGAAATTAAATTAATTTTTTTCCACAAATCTATAGTCAATTCATCTAAATAATTAATTAAAAATGACCAAAACAATTACATTAAAATAAATGGTGTAATAACTTTTACAATAAATAATTTTTTTAATGAATATAAATTTAATATATACTAATTATTAATTTTATTACATTTACAAAAATAAATTTCTGATATATGAATCTAGATGATATATTAATTAAAATGAGGTTGTTACTATTGGGAAAAAATGATTAAAAAGGATATAGGTTAAATTTATTATTTTCTCACCCATTAATATGATGAACATAAGATGCTTATCAACCAGAGAAAACCCACACATTCGATGCAATTCATATCTCTTATATTTTGGGACGCCTTTACTGAAAGATAACTCTGATTTTGAAGCATTAAGACGTTTCCAAGAGACCTTTTTGTACAGATTATTGATATTCAGCACTGCACAGCATTCTTACGGGGTAGTACGCGTGAAAAAGAGTCTATCATCTGCAAAGAAGAGATGAGAAATAGGGGCCATTTCTACATACTGTAGAACAATGGATAACTCCTTGATCGGTCGCCTTCAGGATGAGAGGAGAAAAAACAGATGCCATCAGAATAAAGAGGTAAGGTGACATGGGGTCCTTTTGTGTCAATCCTCTTGACAGTTTAATGCTCACTGGAGGGACCACATTAATATTTATTATGTAGGAGACAGACATGACACAATTCAAGACATTATAGATCCATTTTGTCCCAAATCCCATTATGGATTGAACAAGTTCGAGAAAAGGCCATTAAACTCTATCATAAGATTTCATCAAATCAAGTTTCATTGCCATGGTGCCAAGCATGGATGAGGAGGGAGATTTCATAGATTGGATTGATTCATAGAAAATGTATGTGTTGTCAGTAATGGATATATTTGGAAAGAAAGAACATTGGTTATCTGAGACAAGAAGTGGGAGAAAATCCCTAAGTCTCGCCACCATGATTTCGGAGAAAATTTTGTAAATCACATTACACAGGCTGATTAGACGAAACGTTGAGATTTTCTAAGGGAACTAGGATTTGAGGATAAGATTAATTTGAGTTTCATTCAGGGATTCAGGAGAAGCTATTCCTGCCCACACCTCCTTCATTAGGGCTAGCACATTGGGCCAACAATTTTCCAAAAGCGTTCAAAGAACAGAGCATGAAACTAATAAGGCCATGGTTCCTTGGTAGAGTGAATAAGATGCATGGCCCTAAAAACTTCCTCATAAGACATATCTCTATCCATGGACCAATTCATGTCTTCTTGTGGGTAGGTCAAAGAAACAAGTTTTCAACGCGATTGTGGATAGGGTGGATAATCTGATTTGTCTATGGTTTAGTTGGAATATTTCCCAAGCAGGAAAGGATGTACTCGTCAAGTCAGTGGCCCAAAAAATCCCTTCTTATGCTATGTCACTGTTCAAATTCCCAAAAACACTCGTTGATCTAATCCACTCCTGATTGTCCAATTTTTTGTGGGGCTCCCATGAGGGCAAACATAACACCCATTGGATGTCATGGGAGAAGCTGTGTATTTCAAAATTCTGTGGTGGCCTCGGTTTCCGAAATCTCAAATAGTTTAAAGACACTATTTTGGCGATGCATGGATGGCTCCATTGTTCCCACTCAAATACCGTGTTATCAAATGTGACGCGAGCTAATTAATTACCTCACTATGATTTCACGCATGCCAGGATTAGTGCAAGACCAAGTTTTATCTAGAGGAGCATTTGGGGTGAAAAATCTCTCATTGATTTGGGCTGCATGTTGACAATTACTGATGGGAATTATATTAAAATTTGGAATGATCCATGTCTTGAAGATGGAGTCAATCAAAATGTTTCCTCACCGATTGTTCCCTGATTTAATGTTTCAATGGTAAGTGATCTTCTTGATGACTCGCTTGAGGACTTGGATCGGGAGAAGCATTGTATCTAGTTTAACGAGGCTGATCATCATCTCATCCTAAGTATCCCTCTCACAACATGAATGGGTATTGAACAGATTTCCTGGAAAGGGAAACCTCATGGGAGATATTCTGTTCATTCGGGGTAGAAAATGAGGGTTTAAGTTTTGGCCCTGGTCTTTACCGACAATCGGTGGAAGTGACTCACATCCCTCACTACTTCCCCTAAGGTGAAATATTTTTTGTGTGGCAGGTCTGTGTTGGGGTTATTACATCCCATGACTTCTTGGTGAAGTGAAATTTGGGGGAGGATGACACTCTTCCTTGGTTCCTTCATGATGTGTATTCCCCATTGCATGAAATTCTTTCCTATAAGGGGGTGACAGGGGTGTGGAAGGTTTGGAGGATTTATTTTGGTATTTTATTTTATCTTTCAATTGGGTTGGTCCCAAACCTTTCTAAATGGGTGTCTTCTCTGGAACCAAGAGAGGTAGAGCTGATATGCACAATTTCATGGTTGGTATGGACTCGACGGAATGAATGCATTTTCCAAATGAAGGTGACCCTTGATCACCTATGGGTGGATGGAGCATTGTAGTGGATGAATGATTAGAAGAAAAGTGATGCGGTGAATACTTTGGCCCATACTCGACAAGAAGTTACTTTTTGTTCTCCCCCACATGAGGGTTTCTTCAATATTAATACAGATGCTGATGATTATGCTATTTCATGGGTCGATATTGGGCTCATTGCTCATAATAGTTTTGTCCAGATTGAGGAAGTTTGGTGTAGGGCAGTGCCTAACACATGGCTCCCCGTGGTGGAAGAGGCCTCAGCCATACCCATGGGGCTTCTTTTTTCCTATTCAAAATTATGGTCTAAGATTCTGGTGCAATTTGACTGCCTCGAAGTGGTGAATGATCTCTCATCAAAAGATAATGATTCCTAACCTTATGGCTTCATCTTGAGGAAGATCTATTCCCTGATCGATCGATTCAACAAAATAAAATTTTCTTTTATCAAAAGAGATGTGAACTATAATGGTCGTCGTTTGGCCAATTTTGGGAAATGTTGGGGTGAACATCATTGGGTGAACATGTTCCGTTATTGGCTTCGTAATCCTAGTTTCCTTGATCAGTAATATATGATTCCATTAAAAAAAATAATATGAACATGACATTAAAAATATATCAATCATAAATATTTAAAAATATATACTCCAATGAAACTATACAATTTCATCATTATTGGGAATCAATAAATATTCATTTAGTAGTAAAATTTTATATTTTATTCATTCAATTTTCATAGGTTTCATGATATATGAATCCCATTCACATAATGATTCCTAATTAGATTATATCTCATCTCCCAACCCCTTAAAATATTTTAATGTATTTTTTATTGAAAATATCAAATTCATTTAATTATTTAATATTTATAATAATTTGAATTAAAATTATTTAAATTAATAAAAAATAATTTTCAATTCAAATATTATAAATTTTGTAAAGAGACGATTAAATTTTATAATTTCCATGTAGTTTTATCTTTTATTTATCCCCCTATTATTTATATGAATCTTCAAATTCATTTCAAGATCACTCAAAAAACCCTAATTTTATCTTTATATGTTATAATAATATAGAAAAATCCAGAAAAATATAAAAAATTCACTACATATAAATATTTATTTTTTATGAATTTATTAATGTAATATTATAAAATTATATTTGTTATTTTTGTTTTATAATATCTATCTTCATTCCAAATATTTCATGTTTTAATTTATAATTTTATTATCGATAAACAGTATTTCATTTATATTAGTCATATTAATAAAATCATTCATATCCTGGTTTTTAATTTTCATTTTATTACTTCTTGATAAAATAATCTTCATTAAAATAATAAATCCCCTATAATATTTTAACTATTTGTCTAAAATTGAAAATCATCACTTTATGAGTTTAACATGATCACAATGAAGGTCATGAGATATTAAACCTTGCAACCATTTTACTAAATTAAATAAAATTTTCTTGTTAATTAGTTATAATTTTTAAATGGTTCAGTCAAATTTCCCAATGAGAGTTAACTATCATTCTCCCCTTTATAAGGGGTATCTATACAAGAAGTGTCAAATTTTCAAATTAACTATATATGGGATTATAATATGGAAGACTAAATAAAATATTTGTAATATCACTTGAGAATAACTCCACCACTTGTTCTCCATGACACATTAAATAATTCTATGTCATTCCCGTGTAAAAACACTAAGCCACAAAAATTCTATGTAGGACTAACTCATCCATGAAAACAGTTATTTATGAATTATTTTTAAGGGGTGTGAACATATTAAAATACATTTGATACATTGTAATTATTTCATGAAAAAAAAACTCATCTTATAAATTCACACCAATGAATCCACATCAACCTAATAAAAACATATGACTGAGTGAGTTATTTTTGATGATTCTAATTAAGGATGTTATATTCTTCCATCATCTTAAGCTGGGAATTTTCTTGAATTTCCTCTATTGCTATGGAATTTTTGTATAGTCCTGGTAAAAACCATTAATGAAAATATATATGTTGATGCAAATAATATTTTTTTTCCTAATTAGGTATTCTCTTCAAGAGTTTCTATCTACCCCTCAGGCACCATAATATTTTTTAAATGGTGTCATATTATGGATGAAATGGATGTGTATGTAATTTGAATATCTGAAGTAAACTTATCTCTATGGAATGACTCTATGTAACTAGTCCAAACGACACTATGTTTATAATCAAATCACTATCAATATGATATGGGTTTGTAATAATGTACTATATTCTATTGTATTATTAGTATAAATTTTCAAAGATTATTTCATTTCTCATGTTGTAGTACAATAGTTTTTTCATCTTTATTACTTTCTCTTCTGTATTTCAAGAAAATTAATGACCATGATTATGTATAATTATCCCGAGGGTTTATCCTCTAAGGGTGATTTGAGTTTTTGAGACTTATTTATCCATTAATTATATGCACAATTTCTATTCATATTTATGTTTTATTTTACTGCAAATAAAAAAAATTATAGTCTTTGATAAAAATTCATAGTGTGATTTATTTTTTTACAATATATTTTCTCCATCAATACACACAATATTTAAAATAATATTATACTTAGTAGGTTGAATTTGGGATATGTTATATTATCAAGTATGATGATTATAGAAGATATGTTGGTAGTTAGTTTATTCTATTATATTGTTTAAAAAATAATATTAGTTAAGCAGAACACATTAAAATGTTTCTTAACTACATCTTTTGATCTCTAAAATTTAAATGCAGTTTTTATATAACATCATTATGATTATTTTAATATTGATTTAATAAAACCATCATTAAATGATTATTTAATTCAATAGAATACTATATGAAAAAGGTCCTTTAATACATGTTTTCAAATTTTATTTCCATCTTTTAATATTATTTTTAATTAATACATCTAAACATAATAAGAAGATATTTTATAATAAATTGTTTCCAATAAATACCTCATATAAATAAAATTATTAATATGTTTAAATATATTGTGAATTAATAGATATATCTATTTTTTAAATTACCATGTCAATGACTATGTTGTGTGTGGGGTTTTAAATATTTATATTGATACGTATCATATAATTATTTCTACATCAAAATAAAATCATTTAAAGGATACAGAATAAAAAATTAATTTTATTTTTGACATTGTGTGTTTTTTATCTTTCATTTATTATTTTAAAAAATTAATAGAATTTGGGAATATTACATGAATTAGATATTCCCATGGAATAAATGGTTCCATTATTTTGTAGAGTATATCATAAAGGTATAAGAATATTTATAATAATAGTGGTGTGTACAAGGATCATCAAACACCTGAAATTGAATAATTGAAAACAAATTCATGTATTTATGGAAGATAAACTCTAGAACATCCATAAGTAAATCATAATATCTTAAAATTATATAAATGTATCTAAAAGTTTCCTTTTTCCTAATAATATATAATGAAAACCTAGATGATATTGTATTTATAATTTTTTATACTCACACCCATGATATTGAGACATCATTCATGTTTTACACTATAAATATCAGGGTATGTAAACATTAATGTTAAAAGAAAGTTAAAATATTTAAATTTATTTACATTATATATTTTTTATATTCTATATATAAACTCATACATCCAACATTGAATTTCTTGATGTTGAATTATTTGAGTATTCCCTATATAAAAAAGGAAGAAATGAGAAACATCGATAGATGATATCATGGATAGATGTTTGAAGTTTAATATAACTAGGGGAATGTAATTTGAGATTAAAAAGACCATGATGGGAGATTAATGAAACCAATTACTCCTAAATTAAAGTCAATTTAAATAAAAAGTTGGAATATCTCTACCACATGGTTTTTTATATCCATAATAAATTTTCATGAGTATATATAGGGTAAATAATCTATGTGTGGTGAAATATTCAATTTTGTATGTGGTCTCTTCTGTTATCTCATTTTATATCCATTCCTTCGAATAAATGTACTCTGATTATCCCCTATAGGTTTGAATTCATTATGTAAGTACTCTAGAGGATAAATCCAATTTGATATAATTTATCCTCTATTTTAAAATATTATCATCGATGATTAATTGTACAATATTAATATTTACCACACATAAATAAATAGAGACTAAATAAATATGAAATATATTAGTGAATTATTTTCTAACTAAAATTAAAACCTCAAAGTGGTGTATTTAAAAAATAATCTATTGGTCATTTGAACCTATGAAAATTCAGAAATAGGGTTCCATATGTAAATTCTTCTTGATTTCCGAATGAAGAATAAACGCTAGTAACAATAAATTTATTAATAAATAATAAGGTATATTTTTCAACAAGTTTTCTAATTAGTTGTTACATCACAAATATATATATTTATTAACATTTTGGGATGCTTACATTTTGATAATAAATATTTAATATTATATTTACACATGTATAATTGTCAATGAAAAATTCATGGAATGTAAAAAATGAATGTGTACATTTTTATTGAGTGGAATAGAAAGTTTATAAAAAATTCCATTTAATTGATGATGGAATATTTAAATATGTAATTTCAGAGCTATTACTAGGGGAACATGGTTAGTGTATGGTTCATGATAATCGTGCATAAAACAATGCAATGGTATTGATAGTTGGATATGGTTTATTCATATATTGTAATTTTCTACTAAATTTTTTTTAATATTGAAATTAGTCTAATAAATTTCATTTAAGAATTAAAAAACAATATTATATAACTATTAGACATTGTGAAATGTCGAGTCAAATTCACATTGTTTTAAAATGGTTTTCCAAATTATTAGTATAATTTTTCCATGGTATTTAAGATATCTAAAAATTATGAATTTAATATTGAAACATATAAGAATATTATCATTATGATTTCTATGAAATAGTCTCCCAGAAATTCTATCATATTTGATGATTTTTTTTTAAAAAATCTCTCATTATCCACAATTCATGGTAGATCAAATGGCCACTCGTTAGGATTCATTCATATTATTATGCATAAGCCTCTATATTCAAAAGAATATTCTATTCTACTATTTCTATAATTTACTTATATCAATATCTCAAACTCTAATATAGAATAAATGGATACAATTTTTTGGTATTTGTTCATTTGGATGGATTTAGTTTGTGTTTCTTGGTGATTAAGAAACTGTCATTTTTTAAAAAGATGGTATATAAATTATCTAAAACAATTTTACATAATTTATATATGTTTTTTCTGATGTAAAATTATCCTGACATTTATTGTTCCAAATAAATATATAATTTAAATAATTGAAAAGTTTCAAATGATTATACCTTAACCCTTATATAATTTACAATATGATGGAAACCAATGAGGATTCCATAAAATAGTAATTTGGTTAGACATTTCATGATATAGTGATTAAACCAATATTGTATAGAAATGGTTTTAGATGTAAAATATTTATTTATATCATTATGAATAACTATAATTGAAAAGGGTATAAAGCAACTTCATAATAGGGATAATTATTATATTGTATTAATATATAATAATATGTTCATAATGAAACCATAATGACAAGACTATACATTGACTGATTCGATTTGTTTGATGAGAAGTAATAGTATTATGGTTGGTATACCCTTGGGTATTTATTTTATATATAATTAGTTAGTATTTAATCCATATATGATCAATTCTCCTTGCAAATTAATACTTCACAAAGTATTAATTTTTTGCTAGAATATTTATATTTCCATGGTCATTATATTTTTTCTAAGATAGATATATTTCATGGTGTGTGACCATTGTTCTAGGAAATGTATATTTCCATAGATGTGACTTATATACAATGAAGGTAATATTTCTTGAGTGTGAATGATATAATTCATACCATTCATCACTAGATGTTGAAAATATGGTTGGCCCCTTGTTTATCTTTTGAAATAGATGTGTAATGATGTTTTAATGTTTATTTATTTTTAAAAATCTATTGCTTTGTCATAATTTTCATATCTACATGCATTTAAATAATATGTATTTTTTATATTATTCAGTGGTGGTGAGAAAAGAAGTTGTAATCCCACCATGATTTTCCCACCAACTGGTACCTAAGTGAATATCATGACTATAATATATTGAATGGCAATGATAAATATGATTGATGTTTGATTTGGACTAATATTTTGGGTCATTAATGGGAAATATTTCTTTATACAGTCTTCTAGTTTTATCCAATTAAATATTTTTTGGATAATGTGGGATTTTTTCTATTCTGTGACTATTTTATATGTATTTTGATCTTATGATACTGAATTATTTTGAACATTTATCATGGAATGCATTGATATTTGACTACTTATTATTATGGCTTCCTTTATTTTTTCCATTACTTTTGTTTGTATTTCACAATGGTATGGATATATAAACATTCCATTGCACCACCTTATAAATGCAATGTTAATAAATAACCAATGTAATTCATGTTGGCGTTCCTATTATTGGATTTAAATATATGGTTTAACATCTCCTTGTGGCCATATACAGGGGTATTTGACAATGTATTACCATATACCTTCTTATTTTGTTTGAGTATTTATAGAAAGATTTACGTGAGCAAGGCTATTGTTATAAATTTCTAAATAACATGTGTTTATTAGTATCAAACCAACATATGATGATATTTTATGATACATTGGATGAGATTCATGTTTATACATTTAATTTTTACGTTTATAATATTTTCAATAAGATTTTTTTACATTTGTTTTGAATATATGTTTTTCATGATCTAGTTTATTAAGAAAAATAAAAACAGGGTGTGTGTTCTTGTATCTCAGAAGAAATAAAAGATTAACATGTTATATTAATGTTTTCTTAAAGGGTTTTACATTGGAGATTTTCAACATATTTACTAGGTAGAATTAATGGAAAACTATTTTAATTATTTTTTGGAACCATCCAAACATTAAATTCAAAATACATATAACTATTTTAATTCTCATTTATTTGTATTCAAAAAAATCTATCAAATAATATGATAAAAATAACCAATATAACCCAATTTAGAAACATAAATAGCATGGCTCATTTTTGTGTGGAGTTTAATTGATGTGACTTTATGGCCCTCAGTATAGGTTGAAAGGGAATCAGAATGTTCTTTTGTAATGGTTTTATATTGAAATTAAATATGGAAACCGTAGTGGGAATGCATGACACTTATTTTTTACCCATAAAATGCAAAAACAGAATCTTTTATAGAGAAATATAATGATATATTTTTTTCTAAAATAATACACCCATAATAACATATTAAAATACTATAGTAGGTTTATGGATATCATTGAATTGTGGTTGTTAGTGTAGATCCACCTATAGAAAATGTTTAGGAGGTTTATTTCCATCTATAAGAAATCATAATGAGAGTGGTTCGTGATTTTGATAGAGAGGATCATCAAACAATGGTGAAAATATTTTAGTGGGAAAGGTATTTTGAGCTACACCACGCAAATATTTTTCCTATGGATGCGATTATTCAAGTAGTTATGTATTAGTTTCATTATATTATAACTATTTCTAATACCCTATGAAAACTATAACATAGGTAGTTTTGATTTATTTTAAATTCCATGAAGATTCATGAATCAATGGTGATATGTTCTCATTCTAAATATTAAGTATTTATGATTTAGAATGATTGATTTTGAGACCGATTTCAATGAACACTTTTTCCAATTTACCCAAAATCATTCGTTTCATAGTAATTCATAAATTATTGATAGGGATATATTGTATCGATGCAGATAAAATTTGAAGATATTTTTTTATATTAGATCTTATATTGGGTGAAATTATATCATATTAAATTAATTTAAATGTTGTGAATTTGTAAATTATATCATAATGATTCCCAAATAAAATAAAATTATAGAAGAAGGTAGATTATTGTAATTGATTTAATAGTAGATTTTCAGGAATAAAAAAAATACATTATGGAAAAATCATGACATTGTAGTTGTTTTAGTGGATTTAAAAGTGGGTTTCACCCCTTCTAGAGAGGTAAAAACATATTAAGTGAATATATTGTGGTAGGGGATTCCATTCATGAAACTAGTTCCCACTTCCACCTATTTATTGTTTGATTTTTTCCATGATGGTTCACCTGTAGTGATTTTCATGGAAATTAAAATGGTCATCTAGGGGTTGAAAACAATGTAAATTAAATGATGTTAAGAAAGATTATTTATGTCATGAATTGTTTTTTTTCAGGTTTTGGATCTCCATTTGGATGAATTTCATGGAAATATTTTTCCATGATATTATAAATAAGAATAAAATGTTGTCACTACATACAGGAGTCATGTTATGGAATATGGTCTCAGTTTGTGCTAATATAAAGTTATTATTATTAATACTATATGGAGTGAAAAAAATCCCACTATAGATGAATGAATATTCATCATAGATTTTACCTTGGAATTTTAATATATGATATTTTTGTTTCAAATATTGTTATGCTTTAATGGTTTTAGGTTATATTAGTAATAGAAATAATCAATAATTATCTGTTGATGACTATTAACATAATGTTGGGAGTCCAATTAGTAGACATTCAACAATGTATGGATGTTTACTTGAAGATGGATATAATCATATATTTTGGGTACTTCCCCATAATATATTTATATAGTATTAATATAGTACTTTGAATTGATTGGTTATTTGTATAATAATCTCACATCAACATAAATCATCATTGAATCATTTCATAGACTCGTGAACCTGGTGGAAATGTTGACGATGATTAATTGGGACATGGGGATGGATCTGAATCAAATGTCTTTTATATATGAGAGTTGTTTCTTTTTTATTTTATTAGTATAATCAAGGACAATATTGACACACCATGTTATATTTTTTTCAATGGTTGATCAATTCGAGTAATATTTTTATAATGATCTTGTTTCCGACGCTTTCGTCGGGGCGCGCGCACATCCGTCCGTCAGGAGGGGACGCGTGGCTTTGAAGCCCCGCATTCCAGCTTTCCAAAGGCGGGCGGCATTCTCTCCTTATTCAGGGACGTCTGCTCCTTGATCGAAACGGGATGATGGGATGTCGGTTTTTCCTCCTGTGGATTCCTCCTTAGAACTCGTCACCTAGTCAGGGTCTCCCTTATAGAATTAATACGTAGTTCGTGAAACTATTCCCAGTGCCATGTTTCCATGGACACCGGTTAATTAAACTGCTTCTGTCGGGACATTCCAAAGGGTCCAATCAGGGCAGCAACCTTCGGTCAGGGGAGTAGTCACGTTGAGGAATCAGTAGCGTGTCTGGATGCTGGGGTACCTGGCATGTCTGTCTATTATCCTTGATCACAAGGCTTCTCGAGGGCGTGGAAGCCCGGGGCATCCCACATCGAGCGCGGGGAACTATATGTCATGGACACATATCTGAGGTTTTCCTCAGCTTCCCGTGTTCAACACAGGGTATGCCGCGAGTTTAACGTCCAGCGGAGACGGATCAACCCAACCAGAGCATTAGCTGGGATAAATCGGATTGAAGGATACTCCTTGAAGGGATATCGACACCGGGGCTAGCCCATGGGTGACAGTGAAGTTGGGATTGAGCCTTGACGAGGCTTCCTACGTACCCCCGTGGCAGGGAATCAAAGTCTGCGTAGTTCGGGAGGGTGCCGGTAAACCGACGTGAAGCTGGACCTTGGTCCGATGAATGTCGTCAGCGTACCGACGTGAAGGTGGACCTTGGTCCGATGGGCATCGTCAGCGTACCGACGTGGAGATGGACCTTGGTCCGATGGGAATCGTCAGCGTACCGACGTGAAAGTAGACACGTGGGTCCACTAATGGTGGGCTTGAACCTTGGGAAGGTTTCCTACGTACCATGCCTTGACATGGATCAAAGACCTCGTAGTTCAAATGGGTTTGGGTTGCAATGGCTTACCACTAGACCAAAATTTAGTTTAACGTCATGCTGGACCTAGGTAGAACACGACGTGAATTGGGTGATGGGTGGGATTGAACCTCGTGGAGGCTTCCTACGTACCATGCCTTGACATGGATCAAAGACCTCGTAGTTCAAAAGGGGTTTCGCCGATGAACCGACGTGAAAGTGGACCTTGGTCCAATGGGTGGTGGGCTTGAACCTCATGGAGGTTTCCTACGTTCCATGCCTTGACATGGATCAAAGACCTCGTAGTTCGGAAAATACAGTTTAACGTCATGCGGGACGATAGTGAACCCTGACGTGAATAAACGACGGGTGGGTGTGTCGGTGAACCGACGTGAAAGTAGACCTTGGTCCACTATTGGTGGGCTTGAACCTCGTGGAGGTTCCCTATGTACCATGTATTGACACGGATCAAAGTCCCCGTAGTTCGTTAGGATGGATGGGTCACAATGGCTTACCACTGGACCGGGGTGCAGTTTAACGTCGTGCTGGACGGGGGTGAGACCCGACGTGAAATGACGGGTGGGCTTGAACCTCGTGGAGGCTTCCTACGTACCATGCCATGACATGGATCAAAGTCCTCGTAGTTCGCTTGGGGTTCGCCGGTAAACCGACGTGAAAGTAGACCTTGGTCCACTATCGGTGGGCTTGAACCTCGTAGAGGCTTCCTACGTACCATGCCTTGACACGGATCAAAGACCTCGTAGTTCAGAAGGGGTTTTCGCCGGTGAACCGACGTGAAAGTAGACCTTCGTCCACTATTGGTGGGCTTGAACCTCGTGGAGGCTTCCTACGTACCATGCCATGACACGGATCAAAGTCCTCGTAGTTCAGATGGGGTTTTGTTAGGGTCGGTGCTCACTCTAAGCCCACGTGAGTCATGCTCGGTGTGGGAAACAAGAGGTTGCACGGACCTGACGATCACGTCGTGAAGGGTGCGTCCGTGAGAAGCGAAGAGGGGATTACGCATTGAGCGGCCCATGGTGTTGGGACTTACTCTGGGATGGAGGCCCAGAGGGGGGGTGCCTCGTTCCCTATCACGTCCTCCACCGACCTTGGTAGTGGGGATGTACAGAGATGCACGGGTGCAATCATCCATACCAAAGGTTAGGGGCTTACGCTCTGAGGCAGCCCTTCCCCTGCGAACATACACCACTCCGACAAGGAGGATCTCATTCCATGTGCGGAAGAGTTCCATTCCCGTGGAGATGAGTGGTGTAATGAATGTTCGAGCTAGGGGGACCCTTCGTGAGGGAGACGAGGTTGGGTCACAGTTTAACGTCATGTGTTGAGAACGTGGTGCTTGGCAGTTTAACATCCTGCAGCTCTAACGAGGTGGGTTCACTCCACACCCCTAAGACATACATAACCGGTACCCTCTGGTCCTTGGGGAAGGGAAGGTGTCGGTAAGGCCATTGAAAAGGGCGGTAGTGGGGCGAACCATTGAGGGGTCCATGTTAGTGTGGCTATGCGAAGAAGCAATAGCCGTTAGCGTGCCTATGCGAAGAAGCATTAGGCGAAGCAACGCTACGGGTGGTGCTGTCCATGGGACTTTGAAATCACATCGTGCAAACCTGGAGGGTCGCACAGAAAGGGGGATCACTAAGCAGAGGGGTGTGCTTCGCGAAGTGGGGTGCCTTAGCCTTAGCATGGGGCGTAGGTGTGAATGGGAGGTGCTTCGCGAAGTGGAACAGTGTTCGCGGAGCACTGCCTTGCGAAGAAAGAGTGGTTCGCGAAGCAGGGTCCTGTGAAGAAGTGTACATCGCGAAGTGGAGCGATCCTGCCTTAGCATAAGGATTACTCGTATGGGTTGGTTGTTTCGCGAATAACAGGTGCTCCGCGGCTGCTCGGGTTCCCTTGGGAATCCCCTTCCTTTGCGAACGCCCTTGGGCTTCGCGAAGGGCATCCCTCTCGGAAGAGGGGCTCAAAACGAAACAAATCAGAGTCGTCTCGCGAAGTAGAAATATCTCGCGGAGCTCATGATTCCCGGGCCAAAGCGTGCTTCGCGATTCGGGAGAGGAGAAGCCGAAAGGTCAGGTTGTCCATCCTCGGGACTCAGGGGGAGTCGAGTATTTATAGGGAAGGGGTGCCGCGAAGCAGGGCTCGCGCGCCGCCTTCGGGGCTTCGCGGTGGCTCGCGAACTTCAAACGGGTTCGCGGAGGATCACCGCCTCGGGAGCTTCGCGGCGGCTCGCGAACGTCAAACGGTTTCGCGGAGGATCCCCGCCTCCAGAGCTTCACGGCGGCTCGCGAACGTCAAACGGGTTCGCGGAGGATCCCCGCCTCCGGAGCTTCACGGCGGCTCGCGATGGTTGGGGCGCTTCGCGGCTGGGCTTCGCGGCTGGGCTTCGCGGCTGTGCTTCGCGAGGCAGCGCGTCGGCTGTCTTTTTCGTTCCTTCCTTTCGGGCCACATTTTTGGCGCCAACAAATGCCCCCCCTAAGACTTGGAGCCGCGGAGGGCGAAGGGTCGAAGTCTGAGGGTCAATCGCAAAAACTGTTGGTGGTTCGCGATGCAGCACCGCGAAGGGGGCCCGCGATGCTCGCCGGGGCCGCGGATCCGGACGCGCCGCGATGCTTCGCGCGGTAGAGGCGCGCCGCGATGCTCCGGGTTCGTCGCCTATAAATAGGGGGTCCGCCCTCTTTTGTCATTACATTCCTTCCTTGTCTCTTTTTGTGCTCTCGATTTCGCGATGCTCTGCGTACTCCGTGACAGCCCTCCGCGAATCGAGCTTCGCGGCGAACCACGAGTCTCCGACTCTGCGTCCGCGCCAAGAGAACCATTGCTTGTCTGCCTTGGCCGGACTTCGCGGTTTGAACTTGCGACCGACCTTCGCAATCCGGCTTCGCGATCGAGCTTCGCGATCCATCCGAAAGAATCCTTTTCTGAGGGCCAGAGTTAAAATGGCCCATCAAGAAGCTGTCTTGGGGGTCCTCGCAGATGCCGCTCGTCGAGATGAGATGGCCAACCGTCCAGGCCTGGGGGAAATGGTTCGGAGCCACTTGGACCACACTTCCTTGACAGACCTGCTTTCGGAAGGTCAGAAGTATTACCCGCAGTGCAAGAAACTTCCGTTGTACGGCTTCGGGTTGAGGGATGACGTCTTCATCCCTGAGGCAAGAAGGGATGAACAAGCTTGCTGGTTCAGGAGCACACCATGCCAGCACCAATGGTTCAGGGCGGCCGATGGTCATGCACAGGAGGATTTCACACCCGTCACCGCTGATTGCCTCTACAATCATGTGAACGACATTGACGGGAGGCCACTGCAACCGGAGACGTCCCCTCCTCTCTACCGCACCATGCTGAAGGCGGCTCTGCAGGATCCGAAGAAGGGATGGTCTGATGAGTGGGACCTGCGCCAGGGCGACAACTTTACCGATGACTGGGCCTGGGCCTACTGGGTAGGCGCCTCCTGCGAGGAGTTCAAGGCCGAGCTGAGGAGAGTGTGATTGTATGAGGCGACATGGGCCTCTCAGTTCCACATTTATCAACCAAAGCAACTGATGCCGGAACTGTTGAGTAGATGGTCGTCCAGAACCAACACTTTTCACCTGCATCACGGGGAGGTGGGAATCAGCCTGTGGGATGTCCACTGGATTTCCGGGGTCCCGATCTTGGGGGCCATGTATGACGAGTTCCTCCCCGTTGCCAGCGTGTGGGGAGATGATGAGAAAATGCCACGGCTGGCGTCAGCGCTGATGGTGCTTGTCCCTGGAGAGGACAAGGAAGCAGTGAGGGATGTCCACTTCAGAAGATGGTTCAAATGCTTCCTGAACTTCCCAGAAGATCGAGAGTTATCTCCAAGGCCTCGAACATGTCCAAGGGCAGCCCAGTGGGGCAAGAGGCACTCGTATTGGCGGGTTTTGGAGGACATCCAATGGTAGACTTCGGGTTTCAGCGTCAGCACCGAACAATAGCCAATAGTCAGGCTGGCGGCGTTCATCGCGTCTCTCATCTGTGGGTGGATCCTACCAGTGAGAGATACAAGCATGGGGGTACGGCCCAGCTCGTTCGTCATGGAATCGATGTTGGCCATGGGGCAGCGGATCAACCTGGGGATCCCGATGCTCGCCAAACTATACAGAATGATGTGGCGTATTAGCGAGGGCAAGAAGCCGCCAAGAATATGCGGGCCCTTCCACCTCCTGTATGGGTGGATCGCCGCGCATATCAGGGGGATTTACAAGTATCCAAACCCCATTTCGCCGTCGGGATCAGACTTTCGCCCCTCCATTCTGAACGCAGTTGGGAGCTTCCCATTCAAACTAGTCGTTCCGATGGTGCTGAATAGGGTGTGGAGGGCGGACGAGTTCAACTTTCATCCCTTCCCACTACCGACGGGGAGGCTTACTGATGATGGACGGGGAACGGAAGAACATCGAGCTTACCTCCTGGCCTTACGAGGTGGAGTTTTGGTGGCTCGGATAGATCGTGAGCCAATCTGTGAACCGTACACCCCGCATCGTTTTGCGAGGCAGTTACGTTGCCTCCAGCGGCTGACCCCGCAGGTATACTGGGAGGTACCTCACGAGGAGCACCCGTGTGTGATGAGGCAGCTGTGGCTCATGTTCACATGTGAGGATGGAAGGATGCCGATCGCATTGCCTCCGTCCACCGCCGCCTTCGGCTTAGTGAAGGAGTACGCCATCAGCTGGGAGGCCGCTTATCCCGGGGAGATGCTGAAGCAGCCAACGATCCGGGTTGGTGACGGTGGGCCTCCTTTATCTCGAGGTCGGGGTCGGATGGCAGCTAGGGCCGCCCGTGGCAGCGGGGCTGCCATGGCAGAGAGACCCGCACCGGCCGAGGGTATGGCAGCAGCGGCGGATCCGGTGGTTCCGGGAGAGCAGGGTCATCCGGAGGGGCGGCCACCGACGGGATTCCGTCGGATATCCACTCAGGCTCCGGGGAAGCGGCTGCGTCACATCGACATGGAAGAAGATGCCGTCTTTCCGGAAGCTTGGGACATTTGGGATTTCAACCGGCAATTCCTCAGCCCACCCGATATGTGGGCCCACCTGAATCGCCTCGGGATGAAACTGTCGGGCATAGGCCTAGTTCGGGCTGGATTCATGGTGTCTCCGGCGGAGGCAGAGCAATACTTGAACGAGCTGGAGGATTACGTCCACTCTAGCGGTGTTCCTCACCCAATGACAGATCGGGTGAGAGTACTGTTGAATCAGACGGTGCCCCCACAGTTATCGGCTGCCGATCTGAGGGAGCGCTTCCCCTTTCCAGAGGAATCAGGGGACTCTTCTCGGGAGGATGAGGCTGGAGGAAGGAGCCCGCTGGAGGAGGGAGAGGTCGGGGACCGAAGCTCAGAGTCCGACGACTTCGCGGAGGCTCTCGAGGTAGCATTCCGAACTTCTCTTCTTACGATCTGTTCTTGAATCCCTATGGACTTCTCACCAATGTTTGAGCCATGCAGGAGGAACTTGTTCGTAGGCCTCGTTCTCGCTCCTTGGCGGGTGACGATGCGGGACCATCAGAACCCGTGCCTATGGCTGCGTCCAGTTCTGCGTCTGGTGGGACCAGGGGGTCTGAGGTGGCTCCTCTGAAATCTCCAGACCTTCCAACAGTATACGGGGGGCCTCGTCTCGGAGTCCCATCAGTACCGGACCAGGAGCAGAACTCGGAAGTCGATCTTCGTAAGTCTCCTCCACGGGTCTCCTTGTTGCCACACGTGGGCCATGCCAACTAACGTTTATGTCTCTTTCTGTCGTATAGTTCTCCGACTGGCGTGGGCTGCTGCAGCTAGGCTGGTTGGGATGTCTGGCGGCGTCCCTCCCAGGGGCATGCCGGTGATGGTGACGATAGTCCCTTCACCTCCTCAAGCTGCGGCGCCCACCATCACTGGCGGGACCACCAGCAGGGCCATACCTGAAGTCATCGAGGTGGACTCTGAGGAAGAGGATCAACCGGTCAGTCCCAGTCCTGTCGTGCCTACGCCGGCGTCAGGTGTCGTACCGGACTCAACACCAGATGCAGATCCCACTGAGGAATTCCTGCAGGCATATCCTGCGTACGAGCCTGCTGACCGCGCGGATTGGGACGAAACAGCCTCTGATGAGGAAGACAGCAGCATAGTCCGCCGCCGGTCGTGGAAGCTGATCACGCGCTTTATCAGGGACACTCCCCAAGCGAAATGGCTGGACGAAATGGATAGGCTCCCCTCGAGGTTGCGTGAACTATGTGCCGGGGGAGTGGATGCCCAACGCCCTCACGCGCTCATCCGAGACCTCATGGCTGAGAAGCTCCGGGAGTATGATCGTGGGATGAGCGTGGGATGGCAGCGGAGGAAGGCGACCAGCAACAGGAAGCTCCAGGAGGCTGAAGGCGAGGTCCAACAGATGCAGATCCGGGCCAACGAGCTCTCAGCCACTCTTGATGTGCAGTCTGGGCTGTTCTCACGATTGAAGGCCCAGCTGGCAGAGGCTGAGGAGCATATGGGGTAGACCTCTGGAAGGATGGCTGCCGTCCGGGCCGAGGTAGAAAGGTCCAGGGCCAGGGTTGACGAATTACGCCCCGCCGCTGCTGAAGAGGAGCGGGAGTTGAATCAGCGGCAACAGGATTTGGACGCCGCAAGTCAACGGGTGGCGGAGCTGCAACGCTCCTTTGACGGGGTCAACCCGTCCATGGGGGAAGTTAACCCCCGAGTATTGTAACAAACCCGAAAGAAACTTTTATTAACACTTTTGTGCTTCAACTCTTTCTTTCTCCTTTGTTTTGAGTTCCGTGGCACGTACGATTTCCACTGTTGAATTGCCTTGTTACATCCCTACAATGTTTGCGGGACCTCTGACGACAATTCCTCAAGCCAGTCCAGATTTCCTAAAGATGTGGAAGGCTTGATTGGAGGAGGAGCTTCCAGGATAGCCGAATTACTGTTTCATCAACGTGCTCTTATGCACGACCGGGGCAACGCCAAGGGCGCTGAAATCGGTTCAAACAGATGAAAATGGGATGTGTGAATCACGATACCCAAAATCGGAACACTGTGGGGATGGCGTGACAATAAAGGACAACCGTTAACCGTGGCGGACAAACTGTATCCTTACTGCGTTAGCCTGAAATGGGGACAACAAATGAGCATCGAACGCTGACCATATTCGCAACGCGGGATTTTATCAATTTGTCGTCGATCAGTCCTTCGGGACATTGACTCGTAACGGTAGGAGAGCCCTTCGGCGTAGCATCCAGGCCGTCATTGGGGGTCCCTCCAAACATGACCAGTCTTCCGGAACGTTGGCCCAGGACGGTAGGTGAGCCGATGCGTCATGAGACCAGGCCATTAGGGGGTTCCTTCAGACATGAAGAGGACGAGGGTCCGAATAAGGGGCACGAAAAGCGTGGAACATGGAGTGGTGGTTTGTTCAAACAGAATCCAACACTTAGGGAGTTACACCACCGTGGTGGGAGTACTTCTGATAGGCGCATCGGTTTGATCATGGATCATTCCTTCGTTTAGACAGGGCCTCTTTGGTGAGGGCTGGAAATGGGGAGGAACAAGGTTTTGTGATTCTAGGGGCTGAACCCTAGGCGAAATGCCCGGGTGTCTCTATGTATCCCACGTGATGATGGGAATCAAGCCACACGTAGTTCTGGAAGCGCAGTTTAACGTCATGTGGGACGAGGAGCAGCCTGACCGTGTTGGTACACATCCAGCCAAAACAGCTAAGCCCACGTGAGATAAACTCGGTGTGAGAAACAACCAGTAGTGGTGGGAATTTCCCGACGCAGAGAGGGGATGGTTAGGGCAAAGGGACACTCGGTGACTACCGGGCCGATGACACTAACACGATCATTCAGCGCACCTAGATGCGCGAAGAGAAAGAGCCGAGTATGATGGAGTTCCACTTGAACATGAGGGAGTGGAAATGTGTGAATCATGACGCTCGAGATTCGGATCACGATGATGGTGGCGTGGCGATGGAGGATTACTGCTGACCATGTTCGCAACACAGCATCCTGTCGCGTTATCCTAAAATGGGGAAAAACAAATGAGGGTCGACCGTTGACCATGTTCGAAACACGGGACCATGTCACAAATGTTGTCAGATATCCATAGGGACGTTGGCCAGAAACGATTGAAGGGCCCTTAGGTCCAGCATTCATGGAGAGCCCTTAAGCTTAGTATCCACGTCGTCCGAGGGTCCTTTTGGATGTGGAATAGGATGAGGATCGAAATAGTGAGCTCATGAAGCTTGGTCATGGGATGAGGGGAATGTCCCTGTGAAAATCCCATGCTTCGGTCTTTTTGTCAAAACACATTTGAATACGGCAACGAAACGTATTAAAGAGAGGGAGCAGATTCTTTTCCCTTGGAGTGATCTTAGTTTATGGTCATAGAACTCGGACCATGGATTGGAAAAAGGGATCAGGGGACGCATGACATCAAAACCTGATGTGAATGAGGACATAGTCCTACTTACTATGCGTTCTCCGGGGAAATGCTCGAGTCGAGGGACCGAACACCAGGGTTAGGCTGGACCCGCGGGGAAGTACCCGGGCCTCCTACGTATCTCATAAGGATGAGAATCAAGCCATACGTAGTTCTGGACGTGACATGGTAGGATACCAGTGCCAGGGGAAAATGGGAGCGCGGACGTGGCCCTTGCACTAAAGAAGCGGAATTTGATGTATCTTGTTTGTTCTTTAAGGTGAATGGTTTTTTTTTGTGAAGAGACAGGCCTAGAATGGTAGGTCGTGATGTCGCCACAAGAATCAAGCCGTGATGGGCATTGAAAAATGGCATGGCATGTGACCAATACCCAACGTGATGTCCTCTGCAACGAGTTCACCACAATGCGGTGCAGTTTTTCGTCGTGCGCCCAGGACGATAATGTCACAGTTTAGGGTCATATGATAGAACCAAGCATGCATTTTATCGTCATGCAGCGCAGACGTAGCAGAGACGATGCTAGGCGGGAAATGTGCGCAGTGTTATAAAACACATTTGACGGAGACATGATCCCACATTAGATTGTACGCCATCCGGAGAGAGAAACCTTAGGCCGAGGGGCCTACACAGAGGTGAAACAGGGAGAGAGACTGGCTTCCTGAATGGGTTGTACCCGGAGACAGGGCGTCTGGGAGGTCCTACGTGTCCCATGAGGATAGGAATCAAGTTTTACGTGGTCCCGAATGGATCTTAGTTTATGGTCTTAGATCTTGGACCATGGGAGCCCCAAAGGGCGCCAGATTGCAGCTTTGTCCCCCTAGCATGCAAAAGGTGCACTGAGGGATAGCGCCAAAAGTGTCGAGATTCCACCTTGACATGATGGGGTGGAAAACGATGTGAATCATGCAACCAACATTCAAGGACTGAAGGGGCTGGCGTGATGAAAGAGGATTACTGCTGACCATGTTCGCAACACAGCATCCTGTCGCGTTAGCCTGAAATGAGGACTAACAAAACGAGCATCGACCGCTGACCATATTCGCAACGTGGGATTTTTTCGATTTGTTGTCCGAAACCCTGGAGGGCGTTGGCCCGTATCGGTAGGAGAGCCCTTGGGCATTGTATCCAGGCCGTTCTTGGGGGTCCCTCCGGGTGTGAAAGATGATGGAAGTCCGAATAGAGGGGAACACGAAGCTTGACAAGTGGAAGGAACTTGATCAAGTCGAATCTGACACTCTTGGTCCTAGACTAGAGTTCTCTTAATACATGGGCGAACCACTGCAGGGAGTCAAGGGACTCAACCTTGATGGCTATCGAGAGATGGCAGATTCCCAGTGGAAGGGGGCATGGTGACCAAAACCTTGTATCATACCTACACCCCCCCCCCCCCCCCCCCGTTGGAGAGGGATGGACCAAGTGGCCTAGGTGACCGGGAAATCAGGAGATCTCCTAGAGGTGGGGCTGGACCCGAAGCCTAGACATTCAGGTGGTCCTACGTATCCCATTAGGATGGGAATCAATCCATACGTAGTTCTGAAGGTTGCCTTTTAATGTCATGCAGGACAGGGAATAGGAGGACTGAACCTCAGAATGGGGGCGTGCGTGGTGCAGTTGTTGCAAACCCGACGCGAATGAGGACGTAGTCCTACACCGCGCCACGCAGCCCTGTGATCAGGTTCCTGGAGGCAGGATTAGAGAGGTAATTTTGCTGAACTCAAGCTGGGTCCGAAGACAAGGGGTCTTGAACGTAGTTCCAGATGAGAGTCTTAGTTTATGGTCTTAGAGCTCGGACCGTGGATGGTGACAACTCCCGAGTAAGCACAGATGTTAACCCAATCCCTAAGCCCACATGAGATAAACTCAGTGTGGGAATCAAGGGGGGTATCCTCATTACAGTACTTGGGGCGTCCATCAAAGGGGAGTCAGCAGAGAGTTTCTAAGGACACCTTTGATGTAGCTTGTTCCTCGAACGCGCAGACGTGCACGGGGGAAAAGTATAAGAGTCCCGAGACTCTACTTGGACATGATGAAGTGATGACGGGTGTGAATTGTGTACCCGGCATTTGGGCTTAATGGGTTGGCGTGACGATAGAGGAAAACTGTTATCCATGACGGAAACACAGCGTCTGTATCGCATTAGCCTGAGGTGGGAACAACAAACGAGCATCGACCGCTGACCATATTCGCAACGCGGGATTTTATCGATTTGTTTTCCGAAACCCTCGAGGGCGTTGGCCCGTATCGGTAGGAGAGCCCTTGGGCGTAGTATCCAGGCCGTTATCGGGGGTCCCTCCGGGTGTGAAAGATGGTGAAAAGCCCTGATGCGAGGATACGCAAAGCCTGGAAAGCGGGTAAGGACATATCCGAGTAAAGCTTGGCATTCCAGGTAATAAACCAGAGTGCTTTTAAGTACATTGGTGAACCGCCAAAACAAGGGATCGACGAAACAGCTCAGTATGGGGTGGGAGCATGGCGTGGTCATCACGAGACCGTCGTGAACGAGGACATGATCCCACACCACACCATATGGTCCCCTCATGGAGGAAAGATAGGCCAAGGGGCCAAAATGGGATGGGGATTCCCGAGAGATGGGGCTGGACCCGAAGCCTAGACGTTCAGGTGGTCCTACGTATCCCATTAATATGGGAATCAAGCCACACATAGTTCTTGAAATTCAGTTTAACGTCATACTGGACGAGGAGGGGAGTAATATACCCCCAAACAAGGGAGGTGTATGGAATGGTAAAGAAGCTGTCGTGAATAAAGACGTAGTCCTACGTCACACAATACGTTCCTATAAGATAGGTCCTGGGCCGCGGCCCGGAAAGGCCAAGGGGCCTGGGGCTGAGCCTCAGTCAGGAAGGCCTGACTGGTTTGTAGTTTAACGTCTTACATGAGGACGGGGGGTCCAGGGGCCCAAGGAGGCCAAAGGGCCTGAGGCTGGGCCTCGTAAGGGGAGTCGTACGACATGGTACATGATCCCGACGTGAATGAGGACGTCGTCCCACACCACACCATGCACTCCAGGTGAGGAATCCTAGTTCGTGGCCCGGAGAAGATGGGAAGTTATCAGTCAGAAATGCCTGACTAGTTTGTAGTTTAACGTCTTACATGAGGACGGGGGTCGGGGACCCGAGGAGGCCAAAGGGCCTGAGGTTGAGCCTCGTAAAGGGAGGGCGTACGACATAGTACATGATCCCGACGTGAATGAGGACGCAGCCCTACTTCACACCGTACACCCTTATGAGGAATCCTGGGCCGTGGCCCGGATCGCTAGCACCACCTGGGGGAAGTTTGTCACCTTGGGATGGGGCAGAGGGGATCACTGTTCTTGATGCGTGGGGCATCACGGGGTGGACCCGAAAATCCAGGACACTGTTGACCATGTTCGAAACACAGCGTTCCTATGGTGACCCGCATGGGGGCAACAAATGAGCGTCGACCGCTGAACAAATTCACAACGCGGGACTTGTATCGACTTGTTGCTTAAGAAATCCCTCGGGGGCGTTGGCCCGTATCGGTAGGAGAGCCCTTGGGCGTAGTATCCAGGCCGTTATCGGGGGGTCCCTCTGGGTGTGAAAAGGTGACAGGATCCCAGTCAAGGAGTGGGTGAAGCTCAGTTGCGTTCATCCACGAAAGGGGCAAACACCTCCAGGGGGAATGTGCAGCCGGGTCGAGGCTTGCTCGACGTGGGTCGGGGCAAAAGTGTGCACCCGGCCATGTCTTGACTCGAGGGGAAGATTTTGGATTTTGGGCTGAGCCAACAGACAAAATGTCCGGGCGTTCCTACGTATCTCAAAAGGATGAGAATCAATCCATACGTAGTTCTTGAAGGCCATGCATTTTAGCGTCATGCAGGACGAAGAGAAACACCTCCTTCGGGGATATGTATGGTATGACGTGAATGGGGACATAGTCCTACACCATGCCGTACAATCCCGCAAGAGGGTATGTCAGGGAAAGACCAAGGGGGGGGGCGAGGTCAAGACGCGGTGGAGACGGGGCCAGGGGCCCAAGGAGGCCAAGAGGCCTGAGGCTGGGCCTCGGTTAGGAAGACCTGACTGGCTTGCAATTTAACGTCTTGCAGTGAGGACAAAGAGGCAGTTTAAGGTCATGTGGGACCAAGTCGCAGTTTAGGGTCGTGCAGGACCCTCTTGCAGTTTAGAGTCATGAAGGACCCTCTAGCAGTTTAGAGTCATGCAGGACCCCCTCGCAGTTTAGGGTCGTGGAGGACCACTTTTTTTTCCCCTAGGAAAAGTATCGCTTGAGGAATTTGGCATTGGGGGGAGGAGTCACACGCTCTCCATCTGTGGTCACCAAGGAGTATGCTCCGTTGGGGTAAACCTTATGGATGATATAAGGCCCTTCCCATTTGGGTTCTAACTTGGGTGTTTTCCTACCGGGAATCATTGGCGCTCGAAGGGCCAATACCAGGTCACCCTGTAGAAAAGAGCGGAGACGAACCTTCTTGTCAAAGGCTCTCGCTATCTTGTCCTGATGCCTTTCCAGATTGTGCAGGGCACGAAGCCGGTTCTCATCCAGTGCCTCTAATTCAGCTAGACGGATCTCGGCTACCTCATCTGATGTCTGGTGATCATAAACTGCAGTGCGCAGCGATGGAAGCTGGATCTCAATGGGTAGGACGGCCTCAGCTCCATACACCAAGGAATATGGGGTCACCTGGGTAGAGTTGCGAGTCGTCGTCCGGTAAGCCCAAAGGGCATTGGGGAGCTTGTCCGGCCAACTCTTCTTGTTCTGACCAACCATCTTCTGCAGAATGTTAGAGAGGGTCTTGTTGAACGCCTCAATCTGTCCATTATCCTGTGCGTGGTAGCGGGAGGTATGGTTCGACCGGATGTCGTACTTAGCGTACAATTTCTTCAATTCAGCTGCTCAGAAGTTCGTGCCGTTATCGGTGAGGACAGTGTGAGGGAATCCAAACCGGTGGATAATGTTGGAGCTCACAAATTCAACGATGGAACGGGCCTTGACTTCTTTGAGCGGAACTGCTTCTGCCCATTTAGAGAATAAATCTGTAGCAGTCACGATGAACTTGCATTGGCGGGATATTGCCGGAGGATATGGTCCCACTACATAGAGTCCCCATACCGCAAATGGCCAAGAGTACTTGGTGGGGTGGAGGGGTTCTGGCGGCCGATGCAAGAAGTTGGCGTGTACTTGGCACGCGTGGAATCTCTTGGCATATCCAATACAATCGTGGATCATGGAGGGCCAGAAGTACCCTAACCTCCGGATTTGCTGGGACAGCTTCGGCCCAGCTTGATGGGCACCACAGGAACCGATGTGAAGCTCTTGCATAACTTGAGGTATCTCTACCCCTTGGATGCAACGGAGGAGGACACTATCGAAACTCCGTTTATAGAGGATCTGCTCAAGATTGGGGCCTCTCTGGAGGGTAAATTGCAGCGCGCGGCGTCGTATTCGCTCGCGTTCGGCCCGGTCGTCCGGGAGCTGACCATTTTGGAGATACTCGACAAAAGGTGTTCTCCAGTCGGGGGTGGTTTCAACCACTGCGTCTGATGAACCCGGGACTCCCGATATGGAGGGTTAGGCGGTGAGATGACTTACCCGCAGGCTATCGCGGTCCTCTTGGGTGACGAGAGCAATGACTCTCCGGTGGGCCACGTGTATGACCAAATCATCTTGCTCGGGTTCTGCGAGCGACGCGGCTAAGCCAGCCAGGGCGTCCGCTTGGCCGTTCTGCGACTGTGGGACATGGGTAACCTCTGGTCGAGAAGAGAACTGGGCCATTAGGAGGAGGGTGTACTCCAGCAACGGTGCAAGCTCTGGCTTCCTGACGACGTAGTCGCCATTAACCTGTTTGATTACCAGCTCGGAATCTCCCTTCACATGTAGATGGGGTACATGGATCTCAAGGGCCAACTCGAGGCCAGTGATGAGAGCTTGGTACTCTGCCTCGTTGTTCGTACAACCTTCTGACAACAGGAACGAGTACGGCAGAACGGCTTGCGCCGGGGTAATGAAAACAATACCCAGACCCACTCTGTTGAGCTTGGGGTCGTTGAGCCTTCTACCGGTGGGGCTCCGGGAGGCGCCGTCGAAATGCATTTTCCAACATGGGGCAGCATGATCGACTGAGAGGATTGTCTCGTCGGGGAAATCCAGGTCCAGGGATTGATCCGCGGAGGTTGGATGGGCAACTGAAAAGTCTGCCAACTCCTGTCCCTTAACGGCCTTCTGAGGCACAAACCTGATGTCAAACTGCTGGAGAATCACCGCCCACTGTGCTAGTCGGCCAGTCAGCATGGGGCGGTTCAAGATGTACTTCAACGGATCTACCCGAGAGATCAATTGTACCTCTTGGTGTTGCAGGTAGTGTCGCAACTTCTGCACGGCGAAGACGAGCGCAAGGCAGCACTTTTTGATAAGGGAATATCGGACCTCCGTATCTAGAAGCATGCGACTGAGATAGTAGAGACTATTCTCAGTGCCCTCGTTATTCTTCTGGGCGAGCAGCGCACCGAGGGATCTCTCCAGGGTTGTCACGTAAAGGACCAGCGGCTTTCCAGAGACGGGTGGCATCAAGACCGGAGGTTGGAGCAGATACTGCTTGATTTCCTCGAAGGCGATCCGACACTCCTCATCCCATTCGTAGGCAGCGCCTTTCTTCATGAGCCAGGAAAAGGGCTTACACTTGCTGGCCAGATTCGCAATGAATCAGTGTATATAGGCTATGTGGCCTTGCAGGCCTCGAAGCTCCCAAATGTTGCTCGGGGGAGGCATTTGGCTGATGGCCTTGATCTTCTCCGGGCCGATCTCGATACCTCGGTATCTGACAACGAAGCCCAGAAACTTCCCGGAGGTGACTCCGAAGGCACACTTCAGCGGGTTCATCTTCAGGTGACGGGAACGGAGGAAACCGAACACTTTCTCAAGGTCTTTGAGATGGTCCCGGCGCTGACATGATTTGACTACAAGGTCATCCACGTAGCATTACACCAATGTCCCGAGGATCGGTTTGAATATGCGATGCATGGCCCTCTGATAAGTGGCACCTGCATTTTTCAAACCGAATGGCATTACCCGGTAGAAAAAGGTACCCTGGGGAGCCCTGAAGGCAGTGGACTCCTCGTCTTCGGGGGCCATCTGGATCTGGTTATACCCGGAATACCCATCCATGAAAGAGAGGGATTGGAACCCGGCCGTGGCGTCAATCAAATGCTCCGTCACTGGGAGTGGGAAGTCATCCTTTGGGCAGTGGCGATTGAGATCGCGGAAGTCGATGCAGACTCTGATCTGCCCATTCTTCTTCCTGACCGGCACAATGTTGGCGAGCCATTTGGGGTACTGGACTTCCTTAATGAAGTTGGCTTTGATAAGATTGTCAACTTCGGCCTCAACCATAGCACCATGAGAAGGGTGCATTTTCCTGGGAGGCTGCTTGAACCCACGATGTTTTGCTCGGAGGCCCAGACGGTGGACGGCCACTTGGGGATCCAGCCCAGGCATCTCATCGTAACTCCAGGCAAACAAATCGTGGTGATGTTTGAGGAAGTCTACATACTGCTGCCGCTCCTCGAGGGACATGGCCGCTCTGATCAATGTGGGTCTTGGATCGGCCTCGCTACCAAGGTTCACCAGTACCAGTTCATCAACCGTGGTAGAGACGCCTTCTTCAAAGGCTGTGGGAGCATCCTCCAAGTCTTCCTCCCCAGCCGTGGGGGGACTTCCCGCGACTGAAGATACTTCTGGGCTCTCAAAACCCGAGGGGCAGCTGGTGCCGGCTTGGGCAGTAGCGGTCATCACATCAGGAGACTCACTTGTCGTTGAGACCATAGCAATGAATGCATTTGATCTGATCCCATCTGGCCTTCGTCCTAAGGGGCCACGTTTGATGACATCAAAGCAGTGGTGACGCGTCGTCCTGAGTCGGTTAATTCCAGCTCGGTGAAAGAGACATGTATGGCACACCGCCGTTGCCATCAGCCTGACGTCCCGGTACCGGACAGGGGTAGGAGGTTCCGGGATGACCCGAGCCTGGTTGATGTAGGATTACGAGGTGATTTTCCGCCGTCGCTTGGACACGGGAACATGCCTTCCTTGCGTACCCGAAACAACAAAACATTTCGCATATCGGGGGGCGTGGCCTCCAACCGGTGGATCGGGAGGATGTAGGCGTCATCCATGCTTTCCCAGGGATCACTTGTGATCGGGGCAGGCTCATCCTCGCTTACCAGGATTTGCTTGTCCTTGCTTTTGTAATAACCCGCATCCAGATAGCGGGCCTCACAAGAAGCGAAAGGGGACGCGTCTCCTTGGAGCACGCCTAATCGACCGTTAAGCGAGTACTTAAGGAACTGATGATACGACGAGGGGACCGCTGCATGCAGATGGAGCCATGGCCTACCCATCAATGTGTTGTAGGCGGTGTCCTGAGAAACAACCATGAACTCGGTGCTGGCAATTAAGCCACCGAAATGGGTCTTCAGGCGGATCTTGCCGACTGGGGTTTGCTCTGTCCTGTCGTACCCCTGGATCCTGAGGACATAGGGAGTCAAATCACCTTCGGACAGACCCAGCTTTTGCAGCGTCCGGGTCAGAATTAGATTGATTCCAGAACCCGTGTCAACGAGGCAGCGATGGACTTCCACACCGTTAAAGTGGCCAGTGATATACAGTGGGCGAATGTGCCCCTGTATAGGAGGGTCTTCATCTTCACCGGAGAACGAGATAACCGCCTGACATTCGGCGTTTTCAATCGTCTCGGTATGGAAGGCTTTCGCAGCTGCCACATCCGTCTCGAACTGGAGGGGGCTCCATAGGGCCTCGGCAAGTGCTTCGCGCATCTCGGATGACAGGCGCAGGGCCTCAATGATGGAAAGCCTCGCCGGAATGCCGGACAGGTGCTTTATGACATCATACTTGCGTGCCAAATGAGAACCTCTGCTTACAGGGGGTTTTTCGGAATTTGGAGGCATAGTGGGTCCTGCCGGCTGAACCAGCAAGTAACTAGTACTGGGTATATCTTGCTGCCTAGCAGTAGAAGCCTGAAGAGTAGTCGCCGGACTAATATCGGACAGCGGAGGCTGGCCTGTCGCCGGGCAAGACTGGCTGTGATACGAACGAGGCGGCTCTCCCTGATCCAGCAACACGACCGGCGGTGGAGGTAGAGCCGAGGGTGCCGGATGGGTCTGCGCGTGCTGAGATTTGCGCTGAGCCTGCTGCCTGGTCTCGGTAGCGTGTACGGCTTGGCCGCAAATGCCGGCTGACGTACCTCGATGACCGGCGCGGTTGCGATTCCGCCGACGTTGACGTCGACTTGCAACGTTGGGGAGGTCTGCCTAGGGTTCCCCCTCATCGGTGGTCATATAGGGCTTTACCAGCTCCACGGTGTTAACCGAAGCGTACCCTGGACTGTCGCTCGAAGAGTCATCCACTGCTGGGCGGATTCTGGGAGGAATGCTCATTTCGGGAGGCATAAAGTCAACGAGAGTGCGGGATGATGACGGCACTGGCGGTGCACGTTGCTGCTTCTTACGTCGTCGATGCTTGCCCTTTTGGGCAGAGGTCGACTGTGAAGACGATGCTGAGGCACCGGCTACTTCTTCTGAAGGTTCCGACTGCTTCAGGCGTGCCCCGATGTTACCCTGGGCACGGACGACGGTTTTTCGAGCCATCCAGTTGTCGTATTTCTGGGACCCGCGGCTAGGGACCTGCTGCCACTCACCCTCGCTGTCGCTTCCAATTTATGATCCCGCAAAGATTCCTGCCACTTGCGCTGGCGCTGGGCCCAACTTGACTATGTTGTGGTTGACCTGGTCCTGAAGCCAGTCTTTAAACACATAGCATCGCTTGTGGGTGTGCCCCAGGATTCGATGATAAGGGCAGTAGTTGGGGTGATCGGTGAGGTGCGCATCTGCCGGCCTCCTGCACTCAGGCAGACGCACAATCCCTTGCTCTAGAGCACTTCAGAAGTAGCCAGGGACCTGATTTTCGTCGAACGAATAGGTCTGGTACCTTATTTCCGGATAGGGGGCCATGGGGGCCTGGTCCTGACGAGGGACCGGAGGGGCCTACCGAGGAGGCGGCGCCTGGTTGTCTCGCCTAGGTGGCGGTTGCGAATTGCGCGGGGGAACCTGTCGGTTCTGAGGCGGTCGCTGCTGGGCAGGAGCCTATGCTTGAGGTGGAGGACCCCTGCGGGGTTGCGGGGGTGGTGCCACCGGTAGCAATTCCAGCTGCCTCGGGGCTTCTATTTGAGCCACCGCGACGGGTTCAGCCCTGGCGGCCCTCCTGGCTGGGATCATAGGGGGCAGCAAACGTGCCTGACTAGCCTGTTGCAGGGCCTCCTCGAGGCGTTGGGCCTTATCCGAGAAATCTCTGAACCCTCCAGGATAGTTCTGGGTAATCAAGGAGGGTACCAGCTCTGTCTTAACGTTCCCCACACACATCGTCAGTAATTTCTCCTGAGTCAGTGGCATATCGAGGGAATACGTAAGTCCTTTCCACCGGGCAATGAAGTCTACAACCCGCTCATCAGGCCTCTGTTTGCACATGAAGAGGTCCGCAATGCTGGTCTTTCGCGTGGTGGAGCTGAACTGGTATATGAACTGCTAGCGAAGATCCTCCCAACCGGTCACCAATCCGATAGGGAGCTGGTTGTACCAAACGAATGTCGGACCTTCCAATGTATGTATGAAACATCGGAGCTTGGCGGCTTCTTGCTGAGCCGGGGTCCCCAGCATGGGGCCACACCTGGAAGAGAAATGAGCCAAGTGCTGGGGTGGGTCCCCTGTCCCGTTAAAAGGCGAAAAAGTGGGGTTCCCAAAACCCGTAGGCGCGGGCATATCATCCACCCACGCGGGATAAGGCTTTCCATCTGGTGGTACCGCCACCTGCCGTGTTTCCAACACCTCGAGGCGGTCTGTGAGTGCCGCAATAAGGTCCTCCGGGTGGGGGTCCCTGTCTTGATGGGGATCCCTAACCACAAGCGCATTGCCAGGTTCTTCAACACGGTAGACGGCTTCGGCTGCTCCGCGGCAGTAACATGATCAGGGTTGCCCGCAGGCATCTCACCGGGGGGAAATTGTTCCTGCCCCTGTTGCCCCGGCCTGGGATTACCATAGTCGGGTCGCCGCTCCGCGGCGCGCTCAGCCAATAGTTCATCAACCAGCCTCTTCTGCTCATCAATCTGCTGGCGTAACGCGGCCTTCTCAGGATCCTTGTCTGTTTTCTGCACAGAGGCGGACGTGTCGGAGTGCATGACGATTCCGACGTGCTCTTTACCTTTGCCGGTGTTTCGACCAAGTGTCAGCGACTCGGTGGGTACGGGGAGGCCTAGAAGGTTCCTCTGCTGACGGGTGACTCTCCCTGATGGGTCGAGTAGTGGCGGTGCACCCTCTGGGGGGAAGTCTCCATCAAGGAGTTCCAGTTCGTCTTCCCTGTCCACAATGTCGGCCATGTGGACTGCGATTCCTCTCGAGGGAATGTCCTTGATGTCGCATAGCGAATCGGGTTGTCATCGAATAGGATCGAACAGAAGGGAAGCATAGTGTCCCCAACCACGGACTTGCACATGGGGGGTGGCTTCCATGACGATCTTGCGGAGTGCCTTGAATCTCTGAACGAATTTTCATTGGAGGGCACTCTGGTGACCGGGCGACTCGGGGTGCTGGACCACAATGAGCGCCACTGCATCAATCAGGCGGCACTGTTTTCTAATCTCCTCGAAGTGCTCTCGGCTCCTGGGGTATACTACCCGTTCACAATGGAGGCGGAAGTGCGTCGCCCAGAGGGTTCGACAAAAGAATCCCACTTCTTCAGGGGTAAGCGACTCGGGTATGCGGAAATTCAGCGCCGCCGTGGGCCAGAACTTCTCTGGGAAGTAATCTGCTGCAAGAATACTCCAGAAGCTCATGGGTTCGTCCTCGGGGTTCGGCTCTATGTTGCCCCACTCGTCAACCAGGGGCGGCTGAGGAACCGGAAGCGGTACCGAGGCGGACCTTTGGGATAATAAGCTCGGCGGGGGAGAATACGGCGAACGAGCTGACTGGCCGCTGAATTCGGGGCCATCCTCCGAAGAGTGAGGTGACCTAGCCACGATGTCACGATACGAATGGCTAACAGCCACTGCTTCGGGTACGGGAATCGCCGTTACCGGTGTCCGGTCATGTCATGGCTCTACCGTCGTTGACCCCCAAAACAGCTCCTCGTGATCCCGAGTAGAGGTAGAGGGCGCTTCGGGTGACAATGGCGGTGACTGCGCGGTCGAAACCTGCGAAGTTCTCAGAATCTCTTCCTCCTGGATGTACCTACGGAGAGAGACGAGAATCTGGTGGACCTCAAATTCTTGGAGAACGAGGCTGACGCGTCTGGTTCCTACCCCAGTCCTTGATACGGAGGAGCTGGGAGAAGGTTCCATCGCTGAATCGCATTCTGCTTCTGAATCGGAGAAGCGGGCAGGTTTGATCTCCACCTGGGCCTTCCCATGATTCTTCTTGTGGCGGTGACGACCCGCTCTTCTGCCCCTGGGTGGATCTTCGGGACAGGGTTGACCCCTATCAGGTAGCCTCAGGGTGGCGCTGGCACCGTGACGGAGAGGGCCCCCACTTGAGACAGCTGGGGTGCGAGGGGCACCAGGGAAATTGTCGAAGGGTACATGGGGAGGACCTCCATGAACAGTAACCACGTGGGCGGGGCCTCTGTTGGAACTGGATGGAGCATGGGGAAGGCCTCCATGGTCGATGCGAGTGGAGCGAGGCTGACCTTCACTCCTTGAGTTGCTGGGGCGAGGAGGACCTTCACCAGTCGCAGAGATGACGTAGGGGGGACCCCCACGTTGAAGAAGGTCCGGGTGGACGGTGCCTTCAGAAGGATGGACTTCATACCCTGTACAGCGGGCGCGGGAAATGTTTCCACGCTGAGCATCACTGCCACGGGGAAGGTCTTTCTGCAGAATGGGGGCAGCACGAGGCGTGCCTCCATGACGAACCTCGGAGCGGGGAAGGCCCACGCTCTATGGAGTAGTGGTACGGGGAGGGCCTCCGTACGGGGTGGCATCACCGCGGGTTAGCTCGCGGCGATCACTACTTGGGCCTGCAAACCGGAGAGTCAACCCAGCCTGCCCGTGGGGCGGTTGGGGTCTCGATCCTGGTTGCGCGAAGGGGTTCCCCTGATCAATGTACGTGGGGGATTCATAATGTACGTCGGCGGTGGCTCGGGCCACTGTAGCTGTCGACGTGGACACGCCTAGGAGAGCATCCTCAGCCTGGGCCCGGTGCTGACGTCGGGTCAGGCGGGCCGGTGCAGGTGGTACAGGGACGTAGTCTGCCTACTCTTCCTGCGGGGCTGGACGGCGGCGCTGACACGGCCGGACGGGAGCTCTCGCCTGGGGGCCCCGGGTCGGGGCCCTGAGCGGACTGAGCCAGACAGCGCCTGCCTCTTCAGCGTAAGGCGAAGAGTCGTCAGGGTGTTCCGGAGATAGGCTCCCGAAGTGGTTGAACGTCTGGGTGGGGAGCAGGGGCTCCCTGCGCGGCCTGTTAGGGCGGCGTTGATGGCGGGGCCTGGAGGCCTCCAGGTCCAGGCGGGCCATATCCCTGGTTGGGATGACCCCTTCTTCCTCATACCTGCGTATGAGGCTGTCGATCACCCTTCGTTGGATGATCTCTGATGGGGAAAGGGGACGTGGGCGTCCCGTATTCCGAGACGTGGCATCCATCGTGGCGGTATTGGCGCCATGTGGAGTGGTCGTCGTGGTGTTGCCCCTGCCCCTGCGCGGGCGAGGAGCGGATGGTGACCGCATCTCTGAAATAGCAACCTGGTTCCTTGGAAACGAAGGGATCAGCACATCAGTACTGAGAGGAAAAGGATCGACAACCAGTGCCCCAACGTTCTTCCATTCTCCATATCTGTGAGAAGGATCCACGCCAACACGCTGCAGAGCGGAATGCCCCACGTTCTACTACCCCGACTTCCGATGAGTTTCACGACAGGCCCGCTATTTTCTTGGCGGGACCAGGCAACGGATATCTGGATCCGGTGACACGTCAATCCACTGGTGTCTCGAACGCTACTAATCTCCATGCTGAGGAGAAGAATTTCACGTCGGGTTCACCATTTCTGTTTTCGACGCTTTCGCCGGGGCGCGCGCACATCTGTCCGTCAGGAGGGGACGCGCGGCTTTGTCGCCCCGCATTCCTGCTTTCCAAAGGCGGGCGGCATTCTCTCCTTATTCAGGGACATCTTCTCCTTGATCGAAACGGGATGATGGGATGTCGGTTCTTCCTCTTGTGGATTCCTCCTCAGAACTCGTCACCTAGTCCGGGTCTCCCTTATAGACTTAATACGTAGTTCGTGAAACTCTTCCCAGTGCCATGTTTCCATGGACACCGGTTAATTACACTGCTTCTGTCGGGACATTCCAAAGGGTCCAATCAGGGAAGCAACCTTCGGTCAGGGGAGTAGTCACGTTGAGGCATCAGTAGCATGTCTGGATGCTGGGGTACCTGGCATGTCTGTCTGTTATCCTTGATCACAAGGCTTCTCGAGGGCCTGGAAGCCCGGGGCATCCCACATCGAGCGCGGGGAACTATATGTCATGGACACATATCTGAGGTTTTCCTCAGCTTCCCGTGTTCAACACAGGGTATGTCGCGAGTTTAACGTCCAGCGGAGACGGATCAACCCAACCAGAGCATTAGCTGGGATAAATCGGATTGAAGGATCCTCCTTGAAGGGATATCGACACCGGGGCTAGCCCGTGGGTGACAGTGAAGTTGGGCATGAGCCTTGACGAGGCTTCCTACGTACCCCCGTGGCAGGGAATCAAAGTCCGTGTAGTTCGGGAGGGTGCCGGTAAACCGACGTGAAGCTGGACCTTGGTCCGACGAATGTCGTCAGCGTACCGATGTGAAGGTGGACCTTGGTCCGATGGGCATCGTCAGCGTACCGACGTGGAGATGGACCTTGGTCCAATAGGAATCATCAGCGTACCGACGTGAAAGTAGACTCGTGGGTCCACTAATGGTGGTCTTGAACCTTGGGAAGGTTTCCTACGTACCATGCCTTGACATGGATCAAAGACCTCGTAGTTCAAATGGGGTTGGGCTGTAATGGATTACCACTGGACCAAAATGTAGTTTAACGTCATGCTGGACGTAGGTAGAACAAGACGTGAATTGGGTGATGGGTGGGCTTGAACCTCGTGGAGGCTTCCTACGTACCATGCCTTGACATGGATCAAAGACCTCGTAGTTCAAAAGGGGTTTTGCCGGTGAACCGACGTGAAAGTGGAACTTGGTCCAATGGGTGGTGGGCTTGAACCTCATGGAGGTTTCCTACGTACCATGCCTTGACATGGATCAAAGACCTCGTAGTTCGGAAAATACAGTTTAACGTCATGCGGGACGATAGTGAACCCTGACGTGAATAAACGACGGGTGGGTGTGTCGGTGAACCGACGTGAAAGTAGACCTTGGTCCACTATTGGTGGGCTTGAACCTCGTGGAGGCTTCCTACGTACCATGTCTTGACACGGATCAAATTCACCGTAGTTCGTTAGGATGGATGGGTCACAATGGCTTACCACTAGACCGGGGTGCAGTTTAACGTCGTGCTGGACGGGGGTGAGACCCGACGTGAAATGACGGGTGGGCTTGAACCTCGTGGAGGCTTCCTACGTACCATGCCTTGACATGGATCAATGTCCTCGTAGTTCGCTTGGGGTTCGCCGGTAAACCGACGTGAAAGTAGACCTTGGTCCACTATCGGTGGGCTTGAACCTCGTAGAGGCTTCCTACGTACGATGCCTTGACACGGATCAAAGACCACGTAGTTCAGAAGGGGTTTTCGCCGGTGAACCGACGTGAAAGTAGACCTTGGTCCACTATTGGTGGGCTTGAACCTCATGGAGGCTTCCTACGTACCATGCCTTGACACGGATCAAAGTCCTCGTAGTTCATGTGGGGTTTTTTCAGGGTCGGTGCTCACTCTAAGCCCACGTGAGTCATGCTCGGTGTGGGAAACAAGAGGTTGCATGGACCTGACGATCACGTCGCGAAGGGTGTGTCCGTGAGAAGCGAAGAGGGGCTTACGCATTGAGCGGCCCATGGTGTTGGGACTTAATCCAGGATGGAGGCCCAGAGGGGGGGTTCCTCGTTCCCTATCACGTCCTCCACCGACCTTGGTAGTGGGGAATTACAGAGATGCACGGGTGCAATCATCCATACCAAATGTTAGGGGCTTACGCTCTGAGGCAGCCCTTCCCCTGCGAACATACACCACTCCGACAAGGAGGATCTCATTCCATGTGCGGAAGAGTTCCATTCCCGTGGAGATGAGTGGTGTAATGAATGTTCGAGCTGGGGGGGCCCTTCGTGAGGGAGACGAGGTTGGGTCACAGTTTAACGTCATGTGTTGAGGACGTGGTGCTTGGCAGGTTAACATCCTGCAGCTCGGACGAGGTGGGTTCACTCCACACCCCTAGGACTTACATAACTGGTACCCTCTGGTCCTTGGGGAAGGGAAGGTGTCGGTAAGGCCATGGAAAAGGGGGGTAGTGGGGCAAACCATTGAGGGGTCCACGTTAGCGTGACTATGCGAAGAAGCAATAGCCGTTAGCATGCCTATGCGAAGAAGCATTAGGCGAAGCAACGCTACGGGTGGTGATGTCCATGGGACTTTGAAATCACATCGTGAAAACCTGGAGGGTCGCACGGAAAGGGGGATCACTAAGCAGAGGGGTGTGCTTCGCGAAGTGGGGTGCCTTAGCCTTAGCATGGGGTGTAGGTGTGAATGGGAGGTGCTTCGCAAAGTGGAACAGTGTTCGCGGAGCACTGCCTTGCGAAGAAAGAGTGGTTCGCGAAGCAGGGTCCTGCGAAGCAGTGTACTTCACGAAGTGGAGCGATCCTGCCTTAGCATAAGGATTACTCGTATGGGTTGGGTGTTTCGCGAAGGACAAGTGCTCCGCGGCTGCTTGGGTTCCCTTGGGAATCCCCTTCCTTTGCGAACGCCCTTGGGCTTCGCGAAGGGCATCCCTCTCGGAAGAGGGGCTCAAAACGAAACAAATCAGAGTCGTCTCGCGAAGTAGAAATACCTCGCGGAGCTCATGATTCCCGGGGCAAAGCGTGCTTCGCGATTCGGGAGAGGGGAAGCCGAAAGGTCGGGTTTTCCGTCCTCGGGACTCAGGGGGAGTCGAGTATTTATAGGGAATGGGCGCCGCGAAGCAGGGCTCGCGCGCCGCCTTCGGGGCTTCGCGGCGGCACGCGAACGTCAAACGGGTTCGCGGAGTATCACCGCCTCGGGAGCTTTGCGGCGGCTCGCGAACGTCAAACGGGTTCGCGGAGGATCCCCGCCTCCGGAGCTTCGCGGCGGCTCGCGAACGTCAAACGGGTTCGCGGAGGATCCCCGCCTCCGGAGCTTCGCGGCGGCTCGCGATGGTTGGGGCGCTTCGCGGCTGGGCTTCGCGGCTGTGCTTCGCGAGGCAGCGCGTCGACTGTCTTTTTCGTTCCTTCCTTTCGGGCCACATTTTTGGCGCCAACAGATCTATTGGGGTTTCCACATGAGATAGATTATTTGAACCACATCGAGATCATTCAAGGAGATAAAAAATTTATTCCACATTATTAGATGGCTAATCCTAAAAATCATGGGTTTATTACTCTACAAGATGACCTATTGTCCAAGGGATTCATATACATGTAAACCTCCCCATAGATATATATAGTACAATTAACCAAGAAACGAATTGTTTAATTGTATTTGAATATTGATAATATTATGTTGAATTAAATTAATGTAAAAAATGGACACCATAATTTTCATATTAAAAACCGCATGCATCATTAGATGGGTACCCAAAAAATTAAAAATATTGCGTTGAAATATGGAAAACACAATATGGGGGGGTGATACACTCAGATGTACAATGTAATACTTTTTACAACATTTTTTTATCTATATGAGTTCTTAGGGATTTCATTCACCTTGAAAACATGATGACTATATATATGGCTCATATGAATATGTGTTTTATCCTTTATTTAAAAATAATATGAGTTTTATTTTTGGATAAAATAATAATTAATTCAACGAATAAAGAGGATCATGAATTCATTTGAAATATTATTAATCAAATTGACACTTATAACCAATAAAATCGATTAGATTGTATTAATTGGGATAAATAAATTATTAAAATTATTATTTTACTCATATATAAAACTAATTAACTTGATATCAAGAGGTTATAGATGAAATTAAAATTGTCTTGTTTTATAAATTATGAATTTTATAACAAATGATTTAATGGAGGAAGTGTTTTTTTATCCAAAAAATTTAAATTAATCAATATTTATAGTGTATTATAATTATACAATCAATAATATTTGTTAACATTCATCAAATGAACTTTATATTTAATTGTACAAGAATTAATATACATTTATGATTAAAGAACATTATTTTTATAAAAAATTTATTTAAAAAATAATTTTAAAAATAGTTTATTTCACCTTTATGAATGATATATATTATAAATACATACATTTATTAATCATATTTTCCAAATAAGAAAATGGGTCCACTGTCGTTTGTTATCTATAATAAATAATAAAATCACTCAAGTATTTATACCACAGTTAGGATTAAATATAATGTATCAGATGGAGGCGGGGTAAACTAAGTGTCAATAGAAAAAAATTCACCTCAAAAAGTCAAACCCATTATTTATAATTTTATATAAATTGTTAAATATCCTAAAATATATTTTTTGTCCACGTACTAAAACATTTACATGAATGTTACAATGTATCATTTAAAAAAATTAATTAATTCCTTATCTAACCCTCCAAAAATTATAATAGTGTCCCACTTATACTATTATATATACACAATTAGATATGTATATCTTGGTAATTCCAAAAAAACATTCCTAGATTACATCTATTCATTATTATGTTAATAAATCCACTTAATGATGTGATTAATATTTAATTACCATATAAATGGATACTAATTTAGATGCTTCTAGATCATATAAGTGATATTAATGAAATTATTTTTCATCTTAATTTATAGTAACATCTCTAAATTATTACATCAGCATCATATGAAGGATCTAATCATTACTCAAGAGTATGCATGGACTAAATATTCTATAGTATGTTGTGATCGGTTTTTATTTCCTATTAAATGATTTGAAATATAGATTGAGTTAGAGAATATAGATATTTATGGAAGAATTAAGATTTAATGATTTAAAATTATTATTAATATATTTTTACTCTGTCTAAATCTGAAAAAATCACTCAAGAATATGTATTGAATCCTATCTCTGAGAAGTGATCAAAGTAATTATTCATTATGTATTTATATGAATGATTATAAAATCATATGTAATGATTAAATATAATAATTATTTAATTAAAAAAATCATGTATAAAATGAATCCATTGTCACGATGGATGTATGGGAACCATCAAACCAAATGAATATAGTAAAATAGATTAGATTTCCAAAAAAATATTTTTTTATTGATAAATTCATTATTAATGGGTTGAAAGAAATTATAAATTAAGGATTAATATTGTGTAATGAATTATTATAGGTTGGATATATATATATATATATTACTTAAATATATTTTTTGTAATATTTTTTAACATGTATAATGAAATATGGGACATTTGGTAATGGTTTATGATAAAATATCTATTTTATTCGGGAATGAAAATGCAATATTTATTTTGAGAGGAACTATATATATAATATACTATAAACACAATATTTTATTCTCATTTTTTAATTATCTAAAATTTCAACTAATTTGACTATTTTCCAATATTTGGTTCATAATAATTTCATGATAAAAATTTAAAATAAAATCTGACCTTATTTGATATTTGGAAGATAAAAGTTTTCTTAATTTTCTATATTATTCAAAGGTTATTAATTGATGACTCTGCATGTAATAAAATTATTTTAAAAATTATTTTTCAAAACAATTTATTTAATTTATATTTCTTTAATATAAATCTATTTTAAAATTTTCAAAGATGTCAAAGTAGAATTCTTTTCAAATGAGGGATAAGAATGATCTATTTTAATGTACATTTTATGATTTTATCTTAGTTAAATAAATATAATTTTTAAATTGTTTCTTAATTTACATATTTCTAATTATATTTATATTCAAAACATGTTTTTAATATTCTCAGTAATTTTAGTAAGAATATTATCAAAAGAATCCAATATTTTCTTTAATTCTTTATAAATATTGGTTCGAATGATCATTTGAAGTTATTTTCCAATATTTAGACATATATAATATATTATTATATTTCAATGGGTATATTATAATATGATTCAAAACAATTTTCTTTATGACATATGATTATGATAATCATTCGATGATTACTATAATCCCATTTATTACCGATTTTTTAATTAGGTTATGGTGGTATAATGAATTTTATTATGATATGAACCACTTAATTTCTTTATATCGATGTTATTAAGTGACAATGATAAGATAAACACCTCAATAATTTTACCTAGGTAATGATATGAGGATATTATGACTGATTTATGATATTATGGTGCACATTTGTGTTGTATCCATTGTGTGAATGGTATGCCTGAAATTTAATAGCCTTATAATGAATTGGGAAAGTAGTGGTATCTCTTCAGGTAATATTGAATGGAATCAGTACTGAACCATGTTCAGTTTTAGAATCATTCAAATATTTTAATCCATGAAGTGATCCATGATAAAATAAATAATTTAATTGGTAGTAAATACAATCAACAATGACAGTTTTGGTAGGGATACCATAATTAGGAAATCAGTTTCTAATTTTCTTTGTGTTCAAAAAACATATTTCACATTCTTCACATGGATCATTATTTTTTATTTATGATTTCACACTCTTAATTATTATATATTTTGTTATGAGAAATAATTGTGCCATGATTCATGATTTACTAACATTGATAGGTTATGTATAAAATTCAGAATATACGGCCTTTTTTATAACACTTATTATTATTCCCTCTTATGATCACTGATTGAAATCTCCATGTATTACCATTATTGAAAATATGAGCCAAACTATCGAGAGATTATATTTTAAAATGTTTATTAGGTATTATTTTATGTATGTAATTTCAATGAAATATAACATGTCAAAAGAACAATATTGCAGATATTATAAATATTTTATGAATTATAATGATTATGTATCTATTTTCAAAAGGTATTATACCTTTATAGTCATCAAGATTAAATTATTATTTCAATGTAATGAATAATTATATAAAATTATATAATATTAATATATATAATACTAAGGTCACCTCAAATGATCAAAGAGTACTGATTATTTATATTTTTCAGTATAGTATTAGTGAAAACTTTTGAAAAAATTAGTATTTGTATATGCAGACGATAAAATACTAAATCCTCAGTGACATGAGTATTATCTGGATTTGATAAACAAATGCATCCCTATCTGGGTATTGGAATAATGATGCGGTTTTGGGATATGTTCTCTTATATATAATATCTCTAAAATGATATATTTTTGTATTTAGTCAATTTTAAAAACTACATCATTAGGGGTTAAAAGATAACACACATGGATAAACACCCTCAGAAGACATGATTGGTTTAATTAACAATTTCATTAAATTACAATATAATTTATTTCAATACATAATGAATATAGATGAGATAGATTGAATATATGATTTCAAATATTGAAAACTACATGTCATGATTTATATATTATATGAATTATTATTTATAATTGTTTGATTAATAACTATGATTAATGATTATCATGCTATAGTTTATGGTTCAAATAAATTAATAATCATAGGACATTAAAGCTGTTGTGGTAACAAGAAAATTAAAATATTGAATTATCTTAATTTATATTATTGATATGAATTCCTTTATATAATGAAAATTAACTATTGATATTCATTGATACCATATATATTGAGGCTTAGAATACTTGTATATTACTTCATTTTAGATGAGTATTCCATATATTTAAAAAAAAATATTCTTGATGCCCCTAATCATTTAGGGAATTTGGAAACATGGAAAACAGAATAGTTTATCCTCATGAATGACCTTCAACATCTCCCATATATAACTCAACCTTTAGTACATCTACATAAAACCAATCATAATAACCCGGGGAAAGGAAACATAAAAATGTTGTGAGCTCTGACACTCATTATGGATATACAAGAAATAAATGTAAGCATAAACATTATTATATGGGTTTGATAATGTGTATATAAGATTAAAAGATAAAAACATGCATAAAAAATATCATAAGAATGAGTTTTTGTATTACTATTTTTTGTTTATAAGACATGAATCATAAAGAAATAAAAATCATGATCCATAAAATTGTAATGGATTAATATGAAAAAGGATTTGTGGTATATAGATAATAATATTTATTTTTATATCAGGGAAACATACCAATACCTTTATAACTTTTTAGTCATGGGATATAACTTATGTACCTATATTAAGAATGGGACTAAAACATGTGGGTCATTGTTCTATTAATGCTGCGATACAACCATAGTGAACTTTTGTTTTCAGTCATGGGATTCAATCACTGTACCATTATTTTTTTGGTCTAGAGAAACAACCCATGTATCTTATTTTTTCATGCTTGGGATAAGACTCTTGTACCCAATTTCTTTTAGGATTGGGACACAATCGACAAATCTTCTTGTTTTTGGGTTTGAGGTACAACATGTGTATGATATTTAATTTCGGATAGGGATACAACCCATGTATGTTCTTGTTTTCAATAATGGGCTATAAACAATGTACCTTTTGAACTCATATAGTACATATCATTTCCAAATGCACTTATAGAGATATTGGTTCCACACATATCATAATAAAAACATTCATACATGAAAAAAAATATTTTAACACTTTCATAATTATCTTGACACATAATGAGATATAATTTTTATAATCATCAAATTATTACCTATGATTTGAAATTTTTATCATTAAAATTTCATCAATTAATTACATATGAAATGTAAATAAAACAACTCATACATTTCATAAATTTTATTACATAAAAATTGAATAATATCCAATAAAATTCATAAAATATCCAAAAGAGGACCATATAGGTGTAGTATCTTTATAAAATATGAAATATAATAAACTGGTTCCTAAGACTTATTCAATGTCTCCCATTTGTACCAAAATAACTATACCCATATTTGAGATATCTTATTTAATACCCTTTTTCATGACATAGGGAAAAGAAACATATAAAGGGGGAGCTGAAATGCTCAGAAAGGTAAAACAAGGGAGATAACAAACCAATCTTAATCATAAGACATAAAAATATAACAATTTAAAATCATATTCAAGATATGATAGATTGTGATATTATGACTTGGAATAAATGATAAAATTTCATAAAAATCAATAAATTTTATACAAAAAGTCATTATACAATACTTTAAATTTTCATACATATATGAATTGAAAATAATTTAATTTTAACAAGCATTATTTACAAGACCATCATAGCAGATAAAGTCCACTATTTAACCGAGTTCAATCCTCATTCCAACCCTATACTACTGAACATAGATCATTTCCCCTTAATTCTGTGTCAATCTCATGAGATATAAATTATTATGTAATGCACTATGGGGAGATATAGGTCATACCATCTCATAATGAAATAATTATTTTTGGCGGCACAAAAACATAAATCATTTATCATAGAAAACACCAATGAATAAAATGGGTTTATTATACATCATTCCCTAATAACATAATATATATTAAAGAAATTGATTTCATAAATACATGTTGGTAATAAAAAAATAATTCCACAATAATAATTTTAATAGTATATATGAAACAAAACCTTATTAATTAATTTAATCATAGATGGAAAATAATTCTGAGAAAAACATGAAATTAATTATTGATTTAAATATCCTTTATTCTTTAAGAACATTTTATTTTCAAAAAATTAAATGAGAATTTTAAATTAAAATAATTTAATTGAACAGAATATTGATATATTTTAGAGGATTATTAAGGTATATAAGTCATTATAAAAATATAAAAATCCTTTCAGATTTATATGATAAAGGAGAACATTATTTTCACACCTTTTTCAAACTGTCTAAAATTACCTCATACCGAAAATGAAAAAAGATTCATTTCAAACCATTTAAGAAAAATTCAACAATGGGTAAAAGAGATTTATAACAATTATATTGGAATAGAATGAGTATGTTGAAATACATATTTACAAAACATGTACATGTATGATAAATATACCCAAGTAAATACATATGAATAAACAATCTAAGATACTATGGAGATTGAATAATTATCCCTTACCTTAGGTTTTATATCCTTCATTTGTATAAGAACAACCTTTATAATGATTTAAATAAATTTATTTACTTGTTTTAGAATCATATCCATTTTAGTGATATCATATATGATTATATTATAATTAATTTGTTATCAATATTTCATTAATAATTTCAATTTGGGTATTAACAAATTTATTCGTTTATGCGTGTCTTTTTAAATAACATATTCAATCCGTATTATTTCAGAGTTATATCATCAAGAAATATTTAAACGTAATATATACCATATTTATGCGTTATGTTTATTTATATAGTCATTCTTTAAAAATCAACCAATAGAATGAATATCATCGCATCGTCAAGATCATAGGCCATACAAACACAGGAGTGATGATATCATGCCCACAATTGTTTCATTGTATTAAAGTTGATGGTGTTTAAAATTTTAGAATAAATATAATGATTTAAAACACATATATAGTTATTATTTTTATCCTCATACCCATCCATGTTTATTGGGGGTGAAAAACATATTACACCATGAAGTGGAGAAGGTAAGTCATGTGTATGCATGCATGGTGAATTCATTTTAGGTGGGAAGTAGTGAAGGTGGAATATTGTGGTTTTACAATAATAATAACATCTCATTATATATAATATAATGTATTAATTAAATTATAATGACAAAAATAATGAAGAGGAAGTATAGAAGAGTTATGTTTGAAAGAATCAGTAGAGAATATTTTTTCTTCTTCGACGTGGTCTCTCTAAATATCATCTCGATGAACTAGATTTGGACTTTGATGAAGACACAAACCACTATAATGTAACTAGGTATGATTAGATAGGAAATGAGTAGGTGATGGTGTTTCTTGAAGGCTCTATGTAAAGTGAATAGGTGATGGAGGATATTACCTTTATAATAAATCTTAGGGGAACTTCTGGAAACTCCATAATTTATAAATTATAATAAAATAATACCATACAAAAATCCTATAAAATGACCCAATTGCAAAGATTATTTAATATGAGACTATAATATCATCAACCAATAAATGTTTTATAGGTTTCGGTTTCAACTTAAACCATTGTATTTTTATTAATACTTTGTTATTCAATTTAATTTTATACACGGGTAAAAAATATTAAAATAACAAAAGGGTGAAATATTTAATTATTTGATGTCAATCAGACAATATATATATCATATAACATTTCATATGTTATTATAATTGTTATATATACATTTAAAAATGTATTATGATTTTATAAAAATTCAAGAAAACATTATTTTTATAATCAATCAATAGATTAAATTTTTAGATCATTCAATCAATTGAATTTTTAAAAATATAAATATAACATGTTTAATTAAAAAAATATTTTATTATATTTATAAGGGGTAATGGTTATATAGAAAAATAATTGGACATATTAATTATCCAAATTTATATTTATTTTAATATTTTATAAATATTTTTTTGTTATCTAAAATAATAAAATAATTACTTCATTAATTTTATGTAATTATTTAGTATATTTATTTTTTAATAATCAGTAAAAATAACTTAATATATCAAATAAATGTTACATAGCTTCCATAAAAATATTTTTAATTTATATTAACTTTAGTAAAATATAAATTAAAAATGTAATTATTTTTAGAACATGAAAGTGGCATCTTAAAATTCATATTTTATAAAATTATATAAATGTTATATTCACTTATATATGGCTCCAAATGGTCTATAAATTGACAAGTTGATAGTTTTGGTCGGGTTATACATGAAAAATAATATTTTTTTCAGGTTTTAGGTCTTTCATATGAAATTTTCATTGTAATATTAATTTTTAATTATTTCTCATCAGTTAAATAATTTACTCGTCAATAAAGCATTTGTCTTTTAATTAATTATTATTTCCCAAAAATTAGAAATATATGATAATGATAAATAAAATAAATTGAAATTTGAATTGAGTATTTGTAATAAAAGTTATCTTCCCTATAATCATATTTTAAAATTGGCTTTGTAATTAAAATTGGATTAAGGACTATTTTAATTTTCCTTAAATAAATAAAATTTTAAGTCATAATCTCATCCGAGTGGCTTTCAAAGGACACAATTTCGACTCGATGACGATTTATGTTGTCAAACAATCATCTAAATATATTAGTACAAGTTATAGGGAAATTTTATTATATTTAAATTTCCTATAACTACCAAATTTACCCTATCACCTATTAAAAATAATTTCTGAAATTACTATCCAGGATTCCCAAAACAAAGATAATTATTTTTACAAAATTTGGAACTAAGAATTTATAAAATTGAATCAATTTTTCGAAATTAAAAACATTGAATTTATTGTAATTAAATTATCATTACTATACTATTAGAAAGAGATAAAATATTTTAAAATGTAAAACACTATGATAGATTGAAATGTTTATACATCTTAATTCAATGTAAAATTAATTTCCAATGACATACGTTATATTGGATGATGAAATTATATTATATTTATACTTCAAAGACATTCAATATTATTATTCTACATTTTAAATTATTTGAATGAAAAAATATTACTTTATTTTAAATTTAATGTGTTTTTACAAATCATCAAAATGTAAATGATACCATAAAAATAATAAAAATTCATCAAAAAAATTTTTTATATACAAATTTGTATTAAATTCTTTTATTATATTAAAATTATTAATTTTTATGAATCATAATTGAAAAAGGGTTTTCTATTAAACGGTTATAAAATTACCCTTTTAGAATATATAGTTTTTATAAATAAAATAAGGTTTATTCATAGCTTATGAAAAAAATAACTATTCAATGAATATCAAAAATATAATTTTTATTATTTAAATTATATATTTCATTACATTCTTATGGCTATCTAATTCACTCATTTTAATAAATGAAATAACATAGTTTATTGGTTTCACTAATAATTGGTATCTAATGGATTCACAATTAAATTTTCATATTTATGTTATATTTATTGACACTAAATAAACTGTTAGTTCAATATTGTCATTTTATTCTAAGGGGTCTCAATTTTATTTAAACTCATGTTTAACTGAAATGTATGATTTTGAAATATTTAATAATTGTAAAGAAGATATATTATAAAAAAACTAGATTTTTAATTATACCCCCCTAAAATGAACTCCTCATTCAAAAGTCATCAAATTGAAAAAAACAGATGATGATACTTCTACCTAATAAAATTCTCAAGTTCCTTGGTAGATTCCAAAAATTGGTTGTTCCATTATAAAACCTAAACCAAACTAGTGGTCTTGTTTCATAGATATTTTTTATGATACAAAATTTCCATTTGTTTTTATTCATAATAGAGAACATTCTCCATCAGTATAACATCAAATTTTAGTATATGTGATGGATCAGTTATGTAATCTCTTATTAGTGTTAGATAGAGCAGATCATGAACATTGGAGAGATTTAGTGGATTCTTCAATTGGTATGATTCCTTTACAAAATGATCTATAATTTCAAGTGGATTGATATTCCTTGGTCATGGCTTTCCCTTCTTTCCAAATCCCATTACTCCCTTCCTAGGATAAATTTATAGAAACAACATGTCAGCCACTTCAAACACTCAGTATTCTCTTACTACCTGGTTAAATTTTTTGTAAACACTTAGTTGTTCTTATATATTTTCGAATAAATATGACCTATTCTACCATTTTATCAAAAACATCATTTCCTAATATCTTTTTTCCCAAAATTATTCCATCATGTTTGTGTTTTTCACTTTTTTCCAAAAAATGTTTTATAAGGATAAATCTGAATAGTGGTGTGAAATATATTATTGTAGAAAAATTCCAACAACGGTAGGTGTTGGTCAAAAATACATTTGAAATCCATATGGAGTTCTCTCAAAATGATTTAAAGGGTTATAATATTCCTTTTTGACTATCAATATTTTTGAGGATGATTAGTAGTGCTGGATCCTGACATTGTATCTCGTTCTTGCTGAAGACTTCTCTAGAAAATCATAATAATCTTTATATCCCAATGAGATATAATTGAAGTAATCACTACACAAAATATAGCTACTTCCATTACATATATATTGGATGTATTATCATGATTCAAATCCATTCTAATATAAGTTAACTGTGAAGAATTCGTACGTTGATCAATAATAACCTCTATTAAATTTTTCCCATCAATGTTATTGGGATGTTTGATTACAATGTCCATACTTTCGTTTTCCGATTTCCATTCTGGTATGATTATAAGCTATTACATCCCCTTTTACATATTCCTCTTGTCCTTAACTTTCAAAATAAATAAGTATCATGAGAAATATTTTGAAACATCTCATTTCATGGATCCCTCTAGTAATAATCATTCAAGTCCAAGTTCATAATTTTTCTCCAATGATGAATATATAATGAAAATCTATGAGCCTTATTTGGAAAATAATTCATTATTTCTAGTATGGGAGGAATAAAAACCTGATTCTTGAACTATATAATTCCATCATAATCAACGTTTATATGAAGAACATTTATCAACTTCATTTTTATCTATATCTATTATTTCTGCACCTCCTTGATTTTCAATAGTATAGATAGTTGAATATTCACTATAAAAATATTATATTACTCCCCTTCCATTACAATTTCATTATCCATCCTCGCAAATATATAAAAAATTGATCTTTGTGACCCTTATTATAGATAGTCTAGAATAGTTCTTTATACTCAAATCATTTTCTACATTGTTCTCTTCCCCAGGGAGGATATTTATTGATCATTTGTAATATTTTATCAACTCAACCCATCTTCTATGGTAGATATTCATCACATTTTGTGTGAAAATATACCTTAAACAGTTATATTAAGTTTAAATATCATACATTTCACTATAAATATTATTCATCCATATCATTAATGAAAATATTACAACTACTAACACCAAAATCATGATTTGGGAAATTTTTCATGAGAACAAATACCAATCCCATTTTTTTTAATCACTAAATATCATAATACCTCTTCACTATAAAAAATTATGAATAGAGGTGCACTAAAAAACCTTATTTTGATATATTTATAATTATTTACACATTCCTATATCAATAAAAGATTAACTCCTTTTTAGTTAACATTATGAGTGGATTAGGTCATAATAGAATTATTTCACAATATATCTACAATATCATTCCCAACCAAGAAAATATCGGAACTCAATTACAAGTATTTTTCTTACTGAACTTTTAATAACTAATATTTTATCTATATCAATTGATATTCAATATTTTTATATCAGGTGACCCAATAATTGAAATATTCAAAATCCAAAATTCAATCATTAAAAACTTTTCATAAAGAATGTTCAAGAATTAAATCTCAAAAAAAAACCACAATATGTTCATGATAATCATTAAAAAATATATTCATTTAATCCATTAATATTGCAGGGGAATTATTAAGAACAAAAAGAATCACTATAATTTCGTAGTGTATATACATTTTAATAAATTTCAAAATTATTATACCCTCATTGTTGACCATTAATTTATGATATTCAGAATTAATATCTATCCTGGAAAAGTATTGAACTCCACATAGTGGGTTGAATAAGTCATCAATTCAGGGAAGATGATATTTTTTATTTTTAGTGATATTGTAATATTCTTGGTAATCATTGATTATTCTCATTGATCCATGTTTATTCTAAAAAAATAGGACAAGTTCACTCCAATGTGATGCACTAGGGAATATGAATAATTTTTCATAATTATATTTGAGTTTATTTTTCAATTGACGCAACTAAATTGGGTACATTTTATAAGGTTTCTTTTAAATAGGAACAGAAACAAGTAAAAGTCCAATAGAAAACACAGCCTCATAATTAGGTTGATGGAATATAATTTTGAATGGAAATAAATCATCAAACACATGTAAAATAGGATTGATCGTAATTGCGAGTCTCTCCCAATCAATTTTAGATAGATAACCATCATTGACAATAATCAGTACCCATATAATGGATGAAATTTTCATTATAAGATCATACTCATCTTTTCATCAGTAAATGAGAGAATATTGATCTAGAATATGAAATATGGCATCCCCTACATGGAAAATTATATGAGTTCAATATATTGAATATAAATTAATTTTAAAAATCATTCAAATTCCACTAAATGAAGGATCACATGATTTTGTGGATTCACATCCCCACAATCATCAATATAATAATAATTAAAGACTATTGATGTGATCTCTGTACCATTTGGAGTTGTTACTTCAAACTGAATATATAATTATTGAGATAATATAGTAATACCTTTATAAAATTCATCATAAATAATAGACTGTTTGATCCAAAATCAAATAAATAATTTTGAACATTATACTTGATGATAGGTGTACATTTCACCACTACATTATCATACTCATCCTGATTAATAGTGATCACAACTGACATGCCTCTGTCTTTGGAATTAAGAGTTTTCTGACATCGATCATCATCTATAACCCTTGGATTAGGGATTTTATTGGCATAATTACCCAAATCCTTTGACTTATATCATTGATGTTTATGAGTTTCATTCTTTGTATCCATTTCTTTATTAAAATCAATATATATATATATATATATTCCCATGCTATTGGTATTAAAATACCTGATGAGATTCTCCCACACACATAAAAACATTTTCTAGTCCCTTTATGGCAATTTCTTCCTTGTTCCATTAAAAAATTATTAATTTTATAAAATTCATCTTATTTTCAATGTATAATTTATATTTTCCCTTGAGTTTTCATTTTTATCTTCTTTTTTTAACCCCAAGGACTAATGGTTACCCCAATTCTATATAAACATTAAGATCCCATCAAATGATTTACTGATATCTATTTATGTCTCTTACTGATAATTCAATTCAGAGAATTGATTTTAATCCAATAAGAATCGATTAATTTTACTCATAGATCGGATAATAATCATATATTCAAACCATGAATGTTGTATAAAATTATCTTCATAGGTACCAATAAGTTCATAATCCATTTTCAGATGCTCAAACAACTCTTTATCCATATTTTTTTAGGAATACGAGAAAGTAATTATTGAAAAATATTTTCACAAACACATTCCATTCCATGAATTCAATTTCATCTATTTGACTCATATTATTGATATGGTTCCCTAATTATTCTATTGAACCTTCCAAATGATACACTACTAAGATGAATTTATCATTTTATGAATATAGAATAACTAAAAATATATTCTTAGTGGTAACAATATATTGTTCAGCCACTAATGGATCAGAAGACCCATTGATATAATGATGATGCTTCCTCATAAAATACTCAACATAATGTTGTTCCCTACATTTCATGTTTAGATTTCCAGCATGATTCATCGATTGAGAGTGTAGTGTGAACATAACTAAATGATTTTACATTCCGGATTCCTTAACATTTGGTTTCATATGAGGATACTCATTTCATTTTCCATCACATTCATCAATAACATGGTTCCTCTATCTTCCACCCATTTAATTAAACGATGAAGAATAATATGAGAAACCCCAACCTTAATAGTAAAAACACATAATAAAGAAAGTAATTAAAAGTTTGGATATTTTGTTTTTTCCAATGATATCGATGATCTTTTCTAAAACACATGGATTGCAAAATATTCATTGACAGATAATTAGGGTGTTTCCAATGGTTTTCTCATCATAGTTTCCAAATGTTATTTATAACATTCCCCTGATACCAAATATAATTAACCATAATTTAAAAACATTAATATTACATTAAAATTGAAAAATATGCTTTCAAAATATAACATAGTGATGACATGACTATATATGTATAATGTAATTAGAAACTGGTAAACATAATCAATTGATTTATAAGGAATCATCATTCCCAACAATGTTTAATGGTATTTAATTGGGTGGTTTATAATATTTATGAATAATTATCATGTTATAATAATCATATTTATTTTTCATTTCGATTAGTGTACCCATACATGTAATTTGATGGTGTCAAACATATTACAACATAGTATGGTGATGGTACGTCGTACTTACACACGAATAGTGAATTCGTTTTTCATAGGATAAATAAACGGTGGAATATGGTTATTTCATAATAATAATAAAATCTCAGAATGTAATTGATTCCTGAGTAATTTTTTTATAATTTAACTACTCATAAATATGATGTACCGAAGAAATTATATTGAAATAATCGGTAAAGGAGATTACCTCTTCTTCGACGTGATCCCTCTAAATCTATTCATAGAGCACTAGTGTTATTCATTGAAGATTACCATAAGCTCTAGAATGTAACTAAGGTATTTTATATGGTAAATTGGTTGGTTATTCATGATATTTGAAGTTACAATGAAATAAATAGGTGACAGATGATATGCCCCTATATAATTGAGATCAGTGGCACTTTAGTAAACCATATAAATAATAATTTATAATAAATTCAAACACTAACAAAAAAACTCCAATTTTTTCCAATTTCTAATAGTATATGACATAAGGTAGTAATATTAAGAACCAATAATTTTTTTTAAATTCTATATCAATTTTAACCTTAATATTTTAATTTACACAATGTTATTCAATGTAATTTTTAACTAGGGTAAAAAATATTTAAATACTATATGTGTAAAAAAATTACTTATTTGATGTAAATTACACAATAAATAAATACATTAGAACATTTTAGAACATATATTAATAATTATATAATTTTAAAAATTATTTATCATTTTTGAATAATTTATTAAAACAATATTTTCATAAACAAACAATTGTTCCAATTTTGACAATATTTTATTCGTTGATTTTTTTTTAAAAATCAAGATTATTTGGTTAATTCGAAAAAAAAAACTTTTATTATATTACTAAAAGGACTACTTATTTTTGAAAAATAATTTTATTTATTATTTATATCATATTTTATTTATTTTATTATTTTAATAACATTTATTTGGTTTCTCTAACAATATAAATATTTAATTATAATTTTTGTTACTATTTAATATACTAATTTTTGAATAAATGTACAAAATAAAATTCTATGATAAATATAAATAAACTATATTTATTAATAATAATTTTATTCACATTTATATTCTTTATAATCCTACGTTACTAATGTTATATCTATTAAAAGATGATAGTGAAAACTTTAACATCATATTAAATAAAATAATATAATTGTCATAACCTCTTGTAAAAGGCTCTATATAGTCAATAAGTAAACCCAAGGATGGTTATATTCAAGATATACTCAATAAATTTTTGTTTCTTTTGATTATGGTGTTATAATTTTTATTATTATATTATTAAAAATCATTTTAATATTTATTATTATTTACATATTAAAATAATAATTTATCCATCAACAAATTATAATCATTTATGGTTTTTATTTATTTCTAAAAAACTAAAAAAAAATTATCCTGATAAATAGAACCATTTTATCTTTTGATTTAGATTTTATAATTAAAATTAATCTTCTATATAACCTTATTATAGAAAGGATACCGTTATTAAAATTTGAGTAATATATATTTAATTTTTCATTAAATAAAATACATTAAATGTCATAATATCATCCATATGGATTCTAAAGGATAAAAGTTTGACCCAAGGATGATTTAGGTAAAACAAATAGTCATCCAATGTTATTTGGGCAATTTTTAGGGTAATTTTTTAATTGTATTCATACCATTAGCTAACTTATTTACAGTTTTACTGTATTAATAAAAATTAACGAAGTTACAATTCATTAGGACCAAAAATAAAATAAATCTATTTACATAATTTTAACATACAGATTGAAAATAGAGAATCCATTTTAAAAAACTAAAAACACATAATTTTCACTTTTAAATTTTAACTTAATCATGTTTTCATAAAGAGATAAATATGTTTAAAAGATAAAAAATTGTGAAATATTAAAATATTTTTACATTTGAATGGAATATAAAATTTATTCTAATGTCTAAATTTATATTTAACATTAACTATAAGTTATATTTATAACTTAAAACTGATCAATATTATAATTTAACAATATCAATTATTTTGATGAAAATATATTCATTCAATTAAATTTCACGGTATATTTACTATTCATTATAATTTTAATGTTATCAGAACAATATTAAAATTTTATCCACTGTAAATTTTTATATCTCTCATGAAAAAAACCTATTTGTTTTTTCATTCAAATATTACTAATGAGTTAAAAAAATAATTTAAATTTGGTTTTCCCTTAATTGGTTGTAAAATAACCCTTTTAAAATACATAGGTTTTTTTACATAAAATAGTGTATATTCAGACCCTATAACAAAAATATTTGTTGGATGAATATAAAAAAAAATATTTATATAAAACATATATTTCATTAATCATACTTATTCATAGTAATTCACACAATTTAATAATTGAAAAAAAAAATATAAACGATTTATATTTTTTCATAAATAATTAATAGTTAATGGATTCATCATACATTTAAATTTTTTAGTTATAGTTATTAACACATATCTAATGTCTTGGTTAAAATGGTATTTTTATTCAATGGGCATCTTGGGGTTTATTTATACTCACTATTTCGTGTAATGAATGTTATTAATAATTTAAATTATTCAAAAAATATATTTCATAATATACATTTGGGTGTTAAATTTATAGGATTAATTATCACTTCATGAATGTATAACTTGTGAAATAAAGCATTTTTAAAAAGCATAAAAACCGGTGGATGTGAAATGGGTGTCTGAAGAATAATCAAGGAATCATAAAATCCAATAAATAAATAATATGGATGGAACCATTTAATTATGTCCTAGAAGTGAATTCATAAAATCAATATATGTTATCATAGATTGAAGATAACATAAAATGATATTTTGAAATCATTTCATGAGTTTAATTTCAATATTTTTTTGTAAAAGGATTTTGAAAACATGAACCCATCTGAAAAAAATCCAATAAATATTTATAAAATTTAATTCAAATCCATTTGATGGAAATTTCATAGAAAATTTATTTTAAGAACAATTACTTGAATATGATCTTTATTATTATGAAAATAAATCATTAAATAATTGATGGTAGATGAATATGTATATGTCATACAATGTAAAAATATCATTCCATTTTTCATTGTAAAAAAATTTGAAAAATGACTCATTCAAATGGTGACATGTTTATTCCGTTGAAAAATTGTAAAAGTAAAATATGATTAAATTTTTCATTAAAATATGTTAGGAGAATAATAGAATATTCATTGAATCGTTTTTAGAAAAAATAGTTTTCCAACTGAAGAGTGGGTAATTTAGTGATTTTGTAAAAATACATTATTAACAATATTATGTACCGAAGAGTAGAGAGAATGTAGCATTACATTAATATATCATGATTAACTATAGTTAAATAATTTTCATCAATGTTCTTGAGATATGGATAATATTATTTCATCAAAGTGAAATTAAACATATTCTTTCTTGAAAAGAAATGGGATTGTATCAATACACACTTATATATTCAAAAAATGTTATCATACTCTCCATGTAATAAATGTAAATTATATTCAAATTTAAATATCATTAAAATAATAAATTTCATTATATTAAATTCAATAAGGAAGTATATACTCCCTTAAAATTATTTTAGATACATAACAAAAGATGAGTCTCATAGATGGAAAATTGAGACACAAATATTTTACTGATTGGGTAACTTTTGAGAAATATACAACAATAAATAAAGGTCATATAATTTATATTTAAATAATTTTATGTTTAAGAAAAAGATTCATATAATAGATTCCTGGAAATAACATACAACTTAAAAATTAAATGGGTGGAAAACATAGTACGTCTCTCCTTGAAATATAAGTAGATATTAAATCCTCATACCTTGTTTCCTGACATTCATCGTACTCATTAAATCCCCCTTTATTATACATATTACATTATTAAAAAATAACTATATGCTTATATATAATACCATATATGTTTTTATTACTACCATATATTACCCTCTTGTTAACCATCCATTGTTAATGTTTCACGTTGGATAATATTCATAGTACCCATCACATGTGTCTTAATTTGTAATATCATTGGACCATATAATTATATGATGATTACAGAATGTAAACTATGAAATAAAAATAATTTAGATGAAAAATATTTTTATTATAATGATATATTAAAAATATATGAATGAAATGGAATGCACCATTCTTGGAGAAAGTAAGCCATACGTATGCATGCACATAGTTTCTATTTTTATTTTCCTATTGAAAAATGGAATAAAAATAAAAAATATTTATATCTGAATATTATATAATTAAATTATAATAAATATTTTATATATATCTTAAATGTTCACTAATACCATATTTAATACATTTAATTTAGTGTTTTAACAAATCACACAACCTGGAGGGGGTGATAATCAACACTTCCTTAAAAACTATTATCATTTTAAATGAAAAATAAAAAGTAATAAATATATATGTCTTTTCAAAAGGAATAAATAATCCTAGAGTCCTAGTAAATATAATATATAAAATATATAAATAGTTTTTCTATCATAATATCCCCCATGATAGGCGGTAATAAAAATAGAAAATCATTGTTTTGTGTGGTGGAATTTTATCATACACATTAAAAGAATGTTCCTAACCCTTTAGATGTAGTTTTCTGTATTTTTAGGAAAAAAACATAGCATAAAACATATACTAGTATAATTAAGATACTAATGTTGTTATAAAATGATTGAATAATGAGAGTGGTGGGGTGGAGAAGGAAAATAAATTATATGATCTTGATAGAAGGTGTTACCTATTAATTTTATTATATCTTTTAGATTACGAAATAATACAAACTTGGAAGATATTTTACCAAAATGTAAGATTTTGAGAGGAATAGATGTATTTTGGGAAGTGTATAGGGTGTATCATGGACATAAATAATTGGTTTGATATGTTTGGTGAATAGGGATAAGTGGCGGCCTTTTATAGGGAAGGGGGAATGGAACGCTTGTAATTATTTGAGGAGATAATTCCCACCAATATTTTCATGTTGAAAGTGGATCTAATAATGATCATATTTTAAGAAAATGGATCATAGGGTAAGAATATTGAGAACACCGAATTTTGGGACAACTGTATAAGTATTTTGCAAACCTAGTCTTAATGTTTTCCCCCTAATGAGTTGTTATTTGACCATTATCTATGTGATTAATTTTATTACCCTTTACTAATAATTTCAGAAAAAAATATTTTTGATCTTATTAGAAAATAAATTTTATATTGATTAAATGTTGCATGTTAATATTTCATAATTCAATTCCTAGAAACAAAAAATACTATGACTAATTCTAATCTCGAAGATGGGACAAATTAAGAGATTTTATATTAGAAAGATGTTGAAATGTTTTATAATGTTTTATATTGAATTTCAAATTGAAATAGATTATAATGACCTAAATTTTTTCAACATATATATAATTGACCTCATGTGACTATAAAATGTTCTATTATATAATTGATTGTTAATAATAATTAAAATGAAAAGGGGGTTTTTAACTTAAAAACATTAATTTTCAGTATTCATTAAAAGTGATGTTTCTCGGAAAAATAAAAAAAAACCTCCCCAAGATAATTTTAGAATTTTAAATTAAAAAATGATTATTTTATAAAATTAAATATCTTTATGTGTAGAAAATTATTTATAATACTTTTCATATATATACATGTAATGTTTTATTATTTTAGAAAATTTTATTTTAATTATATAAGGTCTTTACCAAAATTTTTATCTTTTTTTGTCAATATATTTTATTTATATAAATACATTATAAAAAATGCCTAAAAATTTGATATTACTGTTCAAATTTATATTTTTAATAGAATAGTTATAATTATTTCATTTTAATATTTATTGCTGTAAAAATATGTTTCAAAAATGAATTAGTGTTTTGTGTAATGAACTCTATGTTAGTGTTTTGTGTAACATACAACAATATTTTGTTACATGTGACATACATCAAGTCAATGTTCCATGTGAACAAAATTTTTATCATAGTTTTTCATGATATATATATTTATTTATTTATTGTGAAATTTGGAATGAAAAATATAAAATGTAATATTTCATAGAAAAAATATATTTCACAAAATCTCACGGTGTTATATTTTATCCAACACAAGAAAAATGTCTGCCTCAAAATCAGCCGTTGTTATATAATGATGAATACTTGAATGATTCCTTCATTGAAGCCCACATTGTAAAATTGAATACTAAAAATTCCTTTATAAAGGTAAAGTTAAAAATATATTGGGTACCAAAATTAACATAAAACTAGGTTTACACATAGGATAACATAGGTGGGACGTGAAAACATGGGAATATAAAAAAATATAACTATCACGTTCTTATAGAGTGTGTCATATAAGATGTTCAGGAGAAATTTCTCAATCAAAAATCCATAAATACTTTATGAACTAAGAGACCATCTGATTCATCGGAAATGGTGGTACTAGGATTATAATTTTTCTTTCAAAAAAAAATTTCCTCAAGATTATATATTTGCATTAAAGGATTTTATTTCAGGATTTCAGCACAACTGCAACATTTTTTTCTCTGGTCCACTTCACCTCTTTCTCAAAAAATGGTAGGTGTAATTTTCCATCCTAAAGAACTAACATATAATGAGACCATTGATATTCCATCCCATATATCATCAGTAATCATCAAAACCACATTTTTAGAACAAGTTATACAATATTATTATATATTCATTTAATAAGATAATACACTATTCCAGCAAACATAATCTAATGTATAACTTATTCATTGCATAAATTGTTCTCCATATAATCCTTTTTAAAGAAGAAAATAAAAAATATTAAAAATAAGGTAATGAAATCATCTTTACATTATTACCCCTTGAGTCCTCACATACAAAACTTGTGAATATATTTGTCATATATTCGCATGATTGTATGTTCATAATCTGAATAACCATGAGTCTTTATTGAAAACAAATATTTTTCCTGAAGGTAGTACACCATTTAATGATTAAATATGCACTTAACTAATATCATATTATTGTGGAATCATGGGATCTACTATTAAAATGTAGATAATAAACCTGATTTTATTTATTATAATTTAATTTAGCTAATTATAATCAATTTCAAGACACATGATAAGATCAAATAATTGAACAAAAATATTTTCATTCATATATTTTTAACAGATACCTTGTGAAATTTCCCATTAGAATGTTCTAAAATTACCATGGAACAATTTTTCCATTTTGATTTCATATGATCACCCATTTACTATATTCTGTAGAGGTTGTTGGCGCATATCACCATTAATAATCCTTCGATTTTATCACTTTTTGGAGAAATTAAAAAACTCAATGCAATTGAATAGATAAATTGTGGGAGGAGAATCATGAAGAGTTTTCTCATTATTCAAATAATTTGATAACTTTTTCCTATAACTTCATCATTAATCCAATTTATATATCTCCTTTCCAAACAACAATCATTTATATACCCCAATATGACAATTCACACCATCCTTTTTCCACACATTGAGCACAATGGAATGACCATCTTCTTATCTCCAATTTTTTATTTTTCTTTTATCTCGATATTTCTATACATGCTGAAACCATGAGAATGATACATAAATACAACTTCCATATCAACTTTGATTTCACAACACGCAATCTATTTATAGCTAAAATTGCCTTTTATGACTAATGCATATCCGTGACATGGCTTTAATCTGCTAAATAATATATCTAACATACATTATGTTTGGATAATAATTATAAATGTGGGCCTAACAATTCTTGTGAAATTATAATTATACTTTGTAATAGATTCATATTCCTTTTCTTTTAACACATGGAACATATTTTTCAGCATCATACTAAGAACATAATGAAATCACTTTTTGAATAGAAAGATATTGAACTAGTCCCTGTCCAGGGATTCATTTTTTTTCATGCTCCCACAAATTCTTGATTAGAGTATATCACTAGTCTGCTTAAAATTATAAAATAAAATTAATCACAATGAATATCTTAGGATCCAAACAATGGAGAACAATTAATTTATTTTCAGTTGTACTGATCTCTCATAAGAAAAAGTGGATCAAAATACCAAATAAAAAAATGTGTGTGTTTCCTCATGAAGTGCCCAGTATAACATTCTTCACTTTATTGGTCATGTATAATTTCATCATTATTCATATCTAGAGAAATATTTAGTATAATAGAAACTATATTTTCAATTATAGATCCGATATCTTTCAGATCATCATGAGAATAATTTTTGCATTATATATCATATTCATTATTAACACTCCTCGTTCATGTTCTTGAAATTTACTATAACAAAAACAAACATAGAGTAACAATACATTCCCATATAAAGGAGACACATAATCATGAAATGTAAATTATAATATGTAAAAATTATCAAACCATACATAATATAATAATACACATGTTAATAATATATTATTCATAGTAATATTATATTAAAATCATTCATTATGGTTTTGGAAGTGACAATGAATTTCCAATGAATATCCTTTTGGATTGTCAAACCAGGTGTGTAGCAAGTCCCATTATCGTTTATTGAATTACACAATGTTAGGACTAGAAAATATTGTTAGTATTTTTTATCAGAGGTACATCATATCAAGAGACACATCCAATTGTAGTATATAGACATTGATTTATTTGTTATAAAAAATTTATATGTTAGTTAACAACATTCTAGTACATTTTCTTATTCTATTTCATATCATGATATTTATCCCTAGATGTATTCCTAGACATATTCTATGAAAAACCCATACATATCTACAAAAGGGTTTCTAATTAAAGGTTCCATCGGTTAAGTAACCTTTGATTTAATATTAACTATAGAGACAATGTCATAAAATACATTGATATTCCATTATTTTAGATTAATATGTAGTATATTACAAAAAATAAATTCTGAAGGATTGAAGTAGTTTATTCTAGTAGGAATCATATAAAAAAATATTCTATTTCATTAAAATATCCTTGTCATATTCCATTAATATCTCCACATTTTTTAGATTTACCTAAGACCATTCTTTGTAAATTGTGTGAAGGATAAAAAAATTTGTCAACTCGAATTATCAATAAATGTGATCATTACATTAGGATATAATAACACAGATATCAAAGATCATAAACATTAGTTATGGGATAAACCATTGATGTTTTTAAGATAATAATCATAAAAAAATTACTATCATGAGCCACAAAATCACAATTTAGGAATAATAAATAGGATTGTGGAATACATATAAGAATACCAAACATTAGTTCATTAGTAAAAACAAATACATTTATTACTTCTTAGGCTAGGGATATGACCTATGTACCTGCTTTAGCCTTCGACTAGCTACATCTGCACATTATTTCTTATAGAATTTTGATACAACCCATGTATTGTATTATTTTCAGTATTGGGATACATATTTTAACCAATATTTTTTATTCTTTGGATACAACACATCTAAATTATTTTATTCGGCATCAACTACAAGTATTGTATCTTATTTCTTTTAGGCATCAGATACAAACAATATACATTATTATTTTATGGGGTGGGATACAACTAGTGTAACCTCATTCGTTTCGTCTTGGGACACAACCCATGTAAATTTTTTGTTTTGGGATTGGGATACAACCCATGTACCCTTTAGGATCATATAAAACTCATCCATTCGAAATTCATTAGAGATAGATATTATTCCAAATCATCTCAAAATAAAATTATTCATATATGGTTTACAAGATTATAAAACATTCACCATATCATTACCCATAAAAATATATTTGACTTATAAACCTAAAATCATATTCCATGAAATTAAATGGGTATAATTAACATTTAATCACAACATAACCTACATTAGGATATCAATTTCATAATATCTTCATGAATGTATATCACATGATAATAAGTTGGTTTTAAAAGAAATAATTTCATGGACGTGAAATGGGGGTCCTAATCCTCATTGCGTAAAAATATAAACCACACAATAAAATTTTGAATGGATGTTTTGGATTATTTTATATTGGGTAATTAGTAATATCAGAATATGTTATCATAGATGGAAACTGTAACACCCCAAGCTTCCACGGTACGTTTCACTTCGAATAATGCAATAACGTGTGTTGTACGCAACCTCGAGCTCTAACACACACCACAACGAATTAAACTAGCCATTGTGAATAGTAATACCTACTTTTTGAAATTTTATAAATTTTATTTTTCAAAATGGACTTCATTTTTGGATTTGGAATATCGAAATTAGCCTATGTTGAATTTTTAGTATTTTTCTGAGAACTTCTATTTTTTATGAATAGTGAAAAAATACTTAAAACAACTTTTTTAATCAAAATAATTTATAGTGATAAATTATACTATTTAGTTGTTTTAAAGTATAATTATAATATATTTTTACCATTTTATCCAATGGTGGTCATTAGAATTAATTTAACATTGAAATTGGACATAAACAATTCCCAATCTTTTGATATAAATTGTTTTTTAGAAACACGCCATTTTTTGTAACCGCGGGAATTAATTATAAAATTAATTAATTCAACTTATATGTTTTGAATTTTGTAAAATAGACATCATTTTTTAATTCGGAATATCAATTATAGCTTAGGGTGAAATTTTGGCTTTGTTCTGAAAAACTTCAATTTTTGATGAATAGTGAAACCACTAAGTGGTAGTTAAATAACTGATTTTTCATTTAAATGAAATATTACCACTTCTGTGATTTGATTTTCAAAAATCCGACATACATGGTTGTCATTAAGAAGTAAAATGTTGTTCAATGAGATTAAAATAAATTTTTGGTGAATAGTAACTTTTAAGTTCTTAATCGCGATTAGAGGTAATTAGTGTAGTTTAAGGTAAAAATGATGTTTTAATAATATGAGATGAGCTTGAAACTTGTACTACTCCTATTGGATGATTCATGGCCGACCACGAAAACCCATGGGTCAACTTGGGGACCCCATGGAGCCACTTTAGTTGGAAAATGACATTAATATATATTTATTTAATGTTAAAATTAAATTGACACAAACATGAGTTGTTTAACTAAAACAGTTTTTATGTGGGGTTACACAAGTCCAAATTTTGACTATAAATATTCATTAGAAATATAAAAATCTTTCCTACATCATAGTAGTTTTTTATAATTTTTAGACATTAAATAAATTAAATTATTTATAACATCATTATGATGCAGCGATTACCTCATTATTTAACGATTTTAATAAAATGAAAAGATAATGTAAACTCCAAGGCTTACACTTGTCCAAAGACTATTGTATGGGTATATTTCGAACACTTATCACCTTATCCACGAATTATATATGTTTGGGACATTTAGAATCCGAAAAGCATTGTATAATAATGTAACATTTCAATCATTCCAAAAGAGCCCCTCCTCTCCACTTATAAAAGGCCCCCACCTCTCCCACCTCATTTACACATTCAAGCCATTTGGCTCGGCCACACACTGCCCAAATACTCTCCCAACTTCCCCCTCTTACTCCTAGAAGCCTCACTTTGGGCAGAACTCTTCCCAACGAATCCTTTGGCTCAAATCAAAAAGAGTTACCCGATTTTGAGGTAATGTCTTCTCTAATGTTGTTTTGTTTTATATTTCTTCTCAAACCCCCTAAACTATTTTTATTCATTTCTTTTGTAACAAAACCAGTATCCTAAATATACTAGGATGTTGTTATAAGAAGGATTCGAGCTACACTTACACACACCTACATCTAATGGTTAAAGAACATACGGTTTCTCTGGATGGAGAATTTCTGCCTCACGAAACGATGATTGTTCAACACTCATATAACACCTTCAAAGGTGGCCATTAAGATGTCAATATATTTATATATGATATAGAATATGTTTATGTTTTACTTATTCTTCTGTATTTCTCATTTATGTCATACTTTATGATTTCCATTATGGGTAAAACGCGATAATTTCATTTTAGGAAGTGCGGACTACCGCCCCCTCAAAGTGATTTGAATCGTTAATTCCATATGTGGGATGTATAAAGGATGGAGTAAATGGTATTATAAACTATATTATACTGGAATTATATTATACATTTATATCATTATGATTTCATTCCATTAAATATGAAATAGAAATGAAAGTAGCTTTCATGCGTACGTACGGCTTACCGTCTCCATGAATTGTGCATTTCATTTCTTACCACTAAATGTTACGTAATATTATAAATGAATGTATATACTCGATATATATGATATATATGACATCTAAATAATGAATATAATTCTGAGATAATGGATATTCTACCACATAAACAACTTGTAATTATAAGAATTTTATTGTTGACTCAAGTACCAAAGATCGACAAAACGACCGTAATTAACTTAAATAATTACATAATGTTCATAACATTGTAATAAGTGATATAAAAAGGATAATGAAATTAAAAATGGTTCTTAATAAGGTATATAGTAACTCTAGTTTATTATTCAGGAGGTTAAAGAACGGTTGAGTCATGTCAGACACGACGTAAGGGAATTTCTTAACCCCACTTCCATTCTTTGGGTTAATCTCCTACATTCAAATTATGTCATGATATTATTATGTCATATTTTGTATTTTTACGTTCTTTATGTGTACCTATAGTGAATACACATAATATATCTATTTTATTTTAAAAATGATCTTTGTAAGGACTTCATCTCAATTTCCTTTCATTGAGGCATATTTGGTTTTATACACAAATTTCTTTTATACGATGTATAAACCACTTTGACTTTTATGTTTATTGAAAAGGAATCTTTTTATACGAAGCATTTTACTAAACGAAAAAAAGGGAAGGTTTTTCTTTCCGTACATATGCGGCGACAACGACTTCTCCACCGCCGTGACCATTATTTGAGTTTCGGCTTCCTCTACAAGCCATCTTTTTTTAATGAAAACTAAATACAAAGTTTTAACTTTCTTTTATTTTGGTATTGAAAATGGGTTTTAAAGTGTTTTTATTATATCAATTTGTTGTATTGATATCTTGTGATTGAAGTGTGGAAATGTTATGTTTCCTTTATGCATGTTTTATGTGATACGATTATGTTATGGTTTATGATAGCTTTAAAACTATTCATATGAGGAATGCATTGGACTTAATAAGTGACGGGTGGAGCCCGCTATAGCTCCTCGATGCATCGGTAGGTCTCATGAGACAAACTAGTGTCTTGGCACAAGGCCTTGACAAAATCTTATTTGTAGTCTTGGCACGAGGCCTTGGCTATGTGGTTATGATAGTCTGGCATTATGCATTCCAACATTATGAAAGTGGTTAGTGATTTGGCATGTGATTATTCAATTTGTAGAATATCCATGTGAATGAGTAAATGGAATTATTTCATTTTACTTTTTCCATATTATGTTGATGTTCAAGTTTAAAAGGCTTTTGTTTTAGTTATACATTGCCTTAAATTTTTATGTTTATTTATGAAAGCTTCCGCAATATTGTTATCCTTACTGAGCATCTGAGCTCACCCATTTCAATGTTTTAATATTTTCCATGATGTGAAAGAGTATTTTATGAATGACCTGCATGGATTGTGAGAAGAGGATATGAGTGTGGACTATGGAGACATTTTTATTGTAGTTTTTCACTTTATGATGTAATGTAACGTTTACTAATGTATCTACTGTTTCCAAGGCTACTAAACTAATCGGTCTTTCGAGACATGATCTTTTGTGATCATGACAATGTTACGAAGTAATGCACCGACTCTGGGTAGCTGGGGTCGGGGTGTTACAGTTGGTTTCAGAGGCAGTTTAGTACTAACCTTGGAAGCTAGATGTAGATAAACTCTGATTAGAGCACATAGCCCAAAGATAGACTTTGAGGATTAGTATAGAAGAACTTCCTAGAATTTTGATATTATAGAGATGTTATGAGTATTCCGAGAAATACATCCCTGTCTGGATACGAGCAGGTAGAGGCGGCTCTGGCACAGATGTACCTAGGGGAAAAACCCGAAAACACCGCTTTGAGATAGACTCGAACGGGAACTGGTGCACGACAACGGGCCTTGCTGCACTTTTGGTTACGACACTCCCGGGGGATATGCTTAGGATAATTCTCATTTTCATTACAAACCACTATGAAGGGTTATGAGTATATACTTCCTCAAAGGAAAAATTTCTTTTTATGATTATGGATTATATCCATAAATAGTTCAATTTATGTAAAGTATTTTACAAATATGGAATTATGTATTTTATTTCATAAACTAATCTAGTTTATGCCATTGTTTATAAATGGCGCCTAGTGGAAGGAATGGAAACCGTATCAATGCACGCACTCCGTGTAGGTATTTCCCTCCTGCTCAAGATAATTATGGTGGACCTAGTGATACAACTGGTGCTGATCAGCTTCTCACCGTACTGGGACAACTCACGCAGGTTATGAATAATAACCTTACTCGTATGGAGCACCCTGATCCGCAACGTGGATGATCAATGCTAGACCGTTTCATGAGGCAACAACCACCAACCTTCAATGGGAGTACAAATCCTATAGTAGCTGAGCAATGGATTCAATCCTTAGAAAAAATATTCCATGCCTTGGGGAGTAGTGAATGGGAGAAGGTTGTCATGGCAGTTTACCGCCTCACTGGAGATGCCGATCAGTGGTGGTCGCTGATTCAAAACACAATGGAAGATGATGACGTATCGAATATGGAATGGAGGGAGTTGAAAGAGCTTTTCATAGAAAAATACTTTCCTTGTGACCATCGAGCAGATATGGAAAGGCAATTTCTGAGTCTGAGGCAGAAGGAGGATGAGAATGTCGCAAAGTATGAGGCTAACATTACAAGGTTAGCGAGGCATGCTTCCGATTATATACGTAACCCAAGGAGTAATATTGATTGGTTCTTTGATGGTTTAAAACCATTTCTCCGTCAAGATTTAGTATCACAATCCTTCTCATCATACGAAGATATTGTCTCGTGTTCTATCAAGACAGAAAAGGAATTCTCTAAGTCTTATGACAAGAAAGTAAAGCAAGAGGAGAAGAGAACGGTGGAACAAGATACAGATAAAGGGAAAAAGGGAAAGAAGTATTTTCCATTATGTGATAATTGTGGGAAGAATCACCATGGTACGTGCCTAAAAAGAATGGGAGTTTGTTATAAATGTAGAGAAAAGGGTCACAAGGCTCGTGATTGCATGGGAAAGAAAGAGGTTGTCAAAGTTGAATGCTACAATTGTAGGGAAATGGGGCATTATTCAAATGAATGTCCTAAGCATCAAGAAAACATACCTTAGAAAAGGCCAAGGGATCAAGGCCAATCTTCTGCTGTGACTACAGTTGAAGCGGAATAATTAATTTATTGGTGCTTTTGGACTCAAGGATTATATTCTGGTTATAAGAATAATGTGATATATATATATGGATTGTACTGCAGTACTTTTTGATTTCAGTAAGGTTTAATATGATTATGTTAATCATATTTTTAGTATGTGACAACAAGAGAAACTTTTCTTTGTTTGGGGAATCTGATGTTACAATTGATTTTGGAATTGAGAGACCTTTTAGAGAAAGTCTGGACAGAGGTATTTTGGATAACTATAAAGGTTGGAGTGGATTAAGTTGATCCTTGGAAAGTATTGTTTAAGGTTAAAGCATTTCTGAAGATTATTTTTGGAATATTATAATACTATAGTTTTAGGAAAAGGACAACCTGCAGTGTGGGGAATAACCCGTCGCATCGGACAAAGCTGCAGGAATCGAACCCACAACCATAGTGCGACAAGCCTTTATTTCCTACCACTAGCCTACAAGAAGACCCTGGTTATTACAAAATAGTTTTACTAATCTAAATGGCATGGGTTAATATTTGGAACCATATACAATTTCGATAAAAATAATATTTTTGAGTTCTGTTACCATTTGGAGTAAAAGTTGGGTTTGTGGTAAAAATTTATTAATGAATGAAAGTATACATAACAAGTATGTATATTCCCTTACGTTCTTAGTAAATCTCCTAAATAAATTCCTCAACATTATAAAAGTTAACTTAAAACAAAAATGTTGTCGGTTAACTTTTCCAACTGGGGATTCAATGACCGTTTAACCAGTCACATGTTTGTGATTTTCTTGTAGTTAAACTTTCTCCTAATCCTGTTTTCTATAACTCTCCATCAGACCTTGATGGTTTGTTTCTCCTCCATATCGATATTTTCATAGAATCCTAGAATGGGCTATATCGAGTGACCTTTGTACTTATCTTGCTTTCTTTTAATGTTATATATTTATTAACCTTATTTCCGATGTGGGTTTTCCTCAAAGGTATTTTTTCTTTTAAACCTTTTATTTTCAAAGAAAATTTTCAAATTGCGAGAACACAATTTATTGATGGAGGGTAGAATGTAACACCCCAAGCTTCCACGGTACGTTTCACTTCGAATAATGCAATAGCGTATGTTGTACGCAACCTCGAGCTCTAACACACACCACAACGAATTAAACTAGTCGTTGTGAATAGTAATACATACTTTTTAAAATTTTATAAATTATATTTATCAAAATGGACTTCATTTTTGGATTCGGAATATCGAAATTAGCCTATGTTGAATTTTTAGTATTTTTCTGAGAACTTCTATTTTTTATGAATAGTGAAAAATACTTAAAAAAAACATTTTTAATAAAAATAATTTATAGTGATAAATTATACTATTGAGTTGTTTTAAAGTATACTTAGAATATATTTTTACCATTTTATCCAATGGTGGTCATTAGAAATAATTTATCATTGAAATTGGACATAAACAATTGCCAATCTTTTGATATAAATTGTTTCTTAGAAACACGCCATTTTTTTGTAACAGCGGGAATTAATTATAAAATTAATTAATGCAACTTATATTTTTGGAATTTTGAAAAATAGACATCATTTTTGAATTCGGAATATCAATTATAGCTTAGGGTGAAATTTTGGCTTTGTTATGAAAAACTTCAATTTTTGATGAATAGTGAAACCACTAAGTGGTAGTTAAATAACTGATTTTTCGTTTAAATGAAATATTACCTCTTCTAAGATTTGATTTTAAAAAATCAGACATACATGGTTGTCATTAAGAAGTAAATGTGTTTCAATGAGATTGAAATAAATTTTTGGTGAATAGTAACTTTTAAGTTCTTAATCACGATTAGAGGTAATTAGTGTAGTTTAAGGTAAAAATGATGTTTTAATAATATGAGATGAGATTGACACTTGTCCTACTCCTATTGGATAAGTCATGGCCGACCAATACATCCCATGGGTCAACTTGGGGACCCCGTGGAGCCACTTTAGTTGGAAAATGACATTAATATATATTTATTTAATGTTAAAATTAAATTGACACAAACAGGAGTTGTTTTACTAAAACAGTTTTTATATGGGGTTACACAAGTCCAAATTTTGACTATAAATATTCATTAGAAATATAAAACGATTTACTATATCATAGTATATTTTTTTAATTTTTAGACATTAAATAAATTAAATTATTTATAACATCATTATGATGCAGCGATGGCCTCATTATTTAATGATTTTAATAAAATGAAAAGATAATGTAAACATCAAGGCTTACACTTGTCCAAAGACTATTGGATGGGTATATTTCATACCCTTATCACCTTAGCCACGAATTATATAATTGTGGGACCTTTATAATCCGAAAAGCATTGTATATTAATGTAACATTTCAATCTTTCCAAAAGAGACCCTCCTCTCCACTTATAAAAGGCCCCCAACTCTCCCACCTCATTTACACTTTCAAGACATTTGGCTCGACCAACCTCTGCCCAAATACTCTCCCAACTTCGCCCTCTTACTCCTAGAAGCCTCACTTTGGGCAGAACGCTTCCCAAGGAAGCCTTTGGCTCAAATCAAAAATAGTTACCCGATTTTGAGGTAATGTCTTCTCTAATGTTGTTTTGCTTTATTTTTCTTCTCCAACCCCCTAAACGCTTTTTATTCATTTCTTTTGTAACAACACCAGTATCCTCAATATACTAGGATGTTGTTATAATAAGGATTAGAGATAAACTTACACACACCTACATATAATTGTTAAAGAACATACGGTTTCTGTGGATGGCGAATTTCTGCCTCACGAAACGATGATTGTTCAACACTCATATAACACCTTAAAAGGTGGCCATTAAGATGTCACTATATTTATATATGATATATAATATGTTTATGTTTTACTTATGCTTCTGTATTTCTCATTTATGGCATACTTTATGATTTCCATTATGGGTAAAACGTGATAATTTCATTTTAGGAAGTGCGGACTACCATCCCCTCAAAGTGATTTGAATCGTTAATGCCATATGTGGGATGTATAAAGGATGGAGTAAATGGTATTATACACTATATTATAATGGAATTATATTATACATTTATATCATTATGATTTCATTCCATTAAATATGAAATAGAAATGAAAGTAACGTTCATCCGTACGTACGGCTTACCGTCTCCATGAACGGTGCATTTCATTTCTTACCTATAAATGTTACGTAATATTATAAATGAATGTATATACTGGATATATATGATATATATGACATCTAAATCATTAATATAATTCTGGAGAAAATGGATATTCTACCACATAAACAACTTGTAATTATAACAATTTTATTGTTGACTCAAGTACCAATGATCGACAAAACGACCGTTATTAACTTAAATAATTACATAATGTTCATAACATTGTAATAAGTGATATAAAAAGGATAATGAAATTAAAAATGGTTCTTAATAAGGTATATATTAACTCTAGATTATTATTCAGGAGGTTAAAGAACGGTTGAGTCAAGTCAGACACGAGGTAAGGGAATTTCTTAACCCAACATCCATTCTTTGGGTTAATCTCCTACTTTCAAATTATGTCATGATATTATTATGTGTTATTTTGTATTTTTACGTTCTTTATGTGTACCTATAGTGAATACACATAATATATCTATTTTATTTTAAAAATGATCTTTGTAAGGACTTCGTCTCAATCTCCTTTCATTGAGGCATATTTGGTTTTATACACAAATTTCTTTTATACGGTGTATAAACCACTTTGACTTTTACGTTTATTAAAAAGGAATCTTTTTATAAGAAGAGTTTTACCAAAATGACAAAAAGGGAATGTTTTTTTTCTTTACATATGCGGCGACAACGACTTCTTGGCCGTCGTGACCATTATTTGCGTTTCGGCTTCCTCTACAAGCCATCTTTTTTTAATGAAAACTAAATACAAAGTTTTAACTTTCTTTTATTTTGGTATTGAAAATGGTTTTTAAATAGTTTTTATTATATCAATGTGTTGTATTGATATCTTGTGATTGAAGTGTGGAAATGTTCTGTTTCCTTTATACATGTTTTATGTGATACGATTATGTTATGGTTTATGATATGTTTAAAACTATTCATATGAGGAATGCATTGGACTTAATTAGTGACGGGTGGAGCCCGCTATAGCTCCTCGATGCATCGGTAGGTCTCATGAGACAAACTAGTGTCTTGGCACAAGGCCTTGACAAAATCTTATTTTTAGTCTTGGATCGAGGCCTTGGATATGTGGTTATGATAGTCTGGCATTATGCATTCCAACATAATGGAAGTGGTTACTGATTTTGCATGTTATTATTCGATTAGTAGAATATCCATGTGAATGAGTAAATGGCATTATTTCATTTTACTTTTGCCATATTATGTTGATGTCAAGTTTTAAAGGATTTTGTTTTAGTTATACAATGACTTAAATTTTTATGTTTATTTATGAAAGCTTCCACAATATTGTTATCCTTACTGAGCATCTGAGCTCACCCCTTTAAATGTTTTAATATTTTCCAGGATGTGAAGAAGTATTTTATGAATGACCTGTAGGGATTGTGAGAAGAGGATATGAGTGTGGACTATGGAGACATTGTTATTGTAGTTTTTCAATTTATGATGTAATGTAACGTTTACAAATGTATCTAGTGTTTCCAAGGCTACTAAATTAATAGATCTTTCGAGACTTGATCTTTTGTGATCATACCAATGTTACGAAGTAATGCACCGACTCTGGGTAGCTGGGGTCGGGGCATTACAGAAACTATCCTAGAAGGATATTTTGATTAAATTTTCTATTTTTAATATTCATTCCTCTAAAACATGGGTTTTTAAAAATTAAATCTTATTGTTAAGCTTTTTCCGTAAAACAAATAAAAGCATATTGAAATCTTATTGAAGTTTAGATCAGTGAAATTAAATTTTAAAAGAAATTTCAAAAAAAATTATCATTTTAATTAGCCATATCAATTCTAAAATAATTGATATAAGGTATATTTGTACCTGTTTTATAGGGTAAAAAGAACAATCCTTTTTATAGTAAAAATGATAGAAAAATTCCATGATCAGGTGGATGAAATACGAATCCTTTAAAAAAATTGATAAATGTTATAAAAAAGATGAAAATTCATTTTATATATTTTATGTTATTTGTAGAATATTCTTGGAATCTATTTTTCTTAACATAGATTTTGAATCGAAGAGAGGGTAAAGTTGGGCATTTGTAAAGATAGACTGAGAACTATATTATGTACCAAATAGTATAAATATGGTACTAATAATTAAATATATCATGAATAACTAGAGAATAATAAATTTCAATAATTTTCTCAGGTGATGTATAATAATATTTCATCAATAGAAGAATAAACATAAATAATCTCAAAATGTGATAATATTGGCTCAATACACACATATTACATGGTAACTGGGATCATAATATCTGTTTAAGAAAAATAAAATAATGTATTCATAAAATATCATGAAAATATTAAATTATATAATATCACAAGTAAAATTAATGTACCTACTTGTTGAAAAATTATTTAGGTGCATAAAAAAATAAGTCTCAATGAATGCACTGAGATACAAAAGTATTTTAACAATTTGTAACTTTCTAAACATAAACCCCATGAAATAATGGACATAAAAAGGATATTTTTGTACCCATTTTTTATTAGTATTATAATTAGAATAAAACTCTATGTAATATAGACGCCATATAAAATTAAGTAGTGGAAAACGAAGCATTTATCTTTCTATATTAAAAAGTTGGAAGATGTCTCTTTACCTTATTTCATGACTATCTTTGTACATGTTAAAACCATTTAAATAATAAATATAAATGTTTTATAAATATTTTATTGAACCATAATAATGTATCTAAAATATTTTATGGTGTTATTATGTATTTATATTATTGGCTTCTTAACCATTCTATTTAATGTTACAATTTTGATAACATTCAATTTTTTCTTCACATGTGACTTATTTTGTTATATCATTGGTCCTTGTACTTATATCATGATTATAAAATGTTTACAAATTTTATAAATATGATTTATATCCAATATATTTGTATTATAATATTCCATAGAAAATATATGTTTGAAATGGAATACATCGGTCATGGAGAGGGATAGTTTTACGTACATGTGAACGTTATTTTGGTTTTAACTGTAATATTGAATGAATAAATAAAAATTACATATATTTATATATTTATATAATATCCGTAATGTATTATTAGAATTCTATATAAATGATATAATTTTATTAATATCATCCATAATAAATTCCCTTCAGTTTCTGAATGAATCAACTCACTTTGAGGGGGTAGAGCCACGCTTCCTCAAACAAAATTTTCAATTTTACATAAAATAAAAACTAAATAAATATATTTGTAGAAAAATAAATGAAGAAAAATAAGCAAACAATAAATATTATAAATAATATATTTAAAAATAAGTTACAAAATAATTTCCACCACAAGAGGTGGTTAGGAAAATCGAACAATCATCATTTTGCGAGGTGGATGTTCCCAGTACACATAAACTGTGTGTTTATTACCCAATATATTGTGGTTTTTTTAATTGTATGATGACAAAATTTCATTAAAAATTATAATAATTTATTATATATTGGGATTTTTATTAATTAATGGAAAAAAATAATGGAGGGAGAGGATAAGGAAAATATAACAAGTGAGCTTGAGAGAATGCATTATCTATTAATCGGGTAACACCTTTTGGTTTGTCCCAAAAGTCATCCATGGAATAATTTCATACAAAATTGATGATTAAAGGGTTAAGGAAGTTATTTTGGGGTGTGTATAGGGAAAATATATTTTGAACCTATGTGGTTCGATAGGTATGAAGAATATTGATATGTGGTTCCCTATTATAGTGATGGTTGAGTGGTACTCTTGTAAATTTCTGAAGAGGGAATTCCCCCAACATTTTTCATGATTCATGTGTCTCCTCTCTATCGGTATCTACACGATGATTCACATGTCCATAAATAGTAGGATTTGGATATAATGGATGAAATGACATTTGTAGAGTGACCAGTGCGTGTTGAGGATCATGAGGAGAATGTTCTTTGTAAACAAACAATTTCCTTAGTTCGTGTATTGTGGATGAATGGTGGTCTTGAGGCTAGTACAACGGAATTGAAGAAACAGATGCACGCCGAGTACCCACCATCTATTTTTTGTTTTTTCCTATTATGTTTCGTACATGCTTTTAATGTAGTGGTTAACATTGAAATGTGTTGTTTTATATTTTCTGTGAATATGTGTGAAGAGTTATGACTTTGGAAAGGAGATGACCTGATCCCTAATAAAGACATATTAATGTGTATGTAGTTAAACCCTTAAGGAGGAGTCAGTGCCCCCAAAGAGGATTGTATCTTGAAATATATAAAGGGAATCCCTGATTCATATGACTGGACGGTATGACCTTTAATGGTTTGTGTGGTTACATGGGGGAGATGAGAAGTAGTGTATCTGTGGCTATTCATGGGATAGATGTGGAATATGTGTTCTTAAATATTAATATTGTTTTGTATTTTGTTAAACTATAGGTTGTTTTTCCTTTAAGAGGTATCATAGAGGTGGTTGTATAGATGCCACTATTTTCTTCTGGTTTATCCTTTAATTATTTTGGATATGAATATTTTGGGAGGTATATAATGTAATGTAATAGACCATCTATGTCCATTAATTTTCCAAAAACTCGATTCCACTGAACTGCTCCATCTTTATGATGGCACTGTCATGGTCACACTGTTGTAGTGGCACCGCTTACAGTGTCTCCACGAACTATTGATACCATCATTATGGTACACTGATATGGTCACACCATCATGGTATCACATAAAAATATTGGAAATGTCACAATCTCACACCAAAATGGTGGCACCACCATAGATGCACACTGAATTGGTGGCACTTATTTACAGTGTCTCACCATCACGATAGCATCATCATGGTGGCACCATCGTGGTCACACCGTCATGGTCGCACCTTTGCATTCTCTTTTTCATGGTAACAATCCGAAATGATAGAACCACATATAGTGGCTCACCGCTATGGTGTAACCAATAGGGTGACACTGTATCTTCCATTTTTTCCATTTCCTTTTTCTAGTTTCTTGAAATTTCTTATTTCTTCCCCCAAAAAGTATCTTTCGATGTAAAGGTGTTTAATACTTCTTTTATATCCATTAAAATACTATAGATGATATCTAAAATCCCCCAATTGTTGGTCGAACCTTGACTTACAAAAATGTGAGGATTTTTCCTTGGTGTCACACCCTTTTCCCATACATTCCAGTTCTGCCCCTGTTATGTGTTTTCCACTATTTAATGTAATCATTTAACTCATAGTAGTTATATCCACCTCTCCAAATATAATTATTAAATAATAATTTTTTCCATCTTGTGTAACCATATAAATGTTTGTTGAACCCACAATATTACATTAAATCCATTCAAGTTTTCATATTCTATAGATCCCTGATCATAAATATTATTACATGTAGATTATTCATTCTTCTTGGAAGGTCTCCATTCCTTAAGTTGTATTATTTGGAGTCCCACATCCTGAGGATAGTGGTGTGTATCTATTGGTTCCATTCCTTCTCACTCTTGGAGTCCTCTGAGTTCCTCACCTGCAAGTCGTGCATCCCCAGTTCATGGAACGTAGTGAAAAACTTCTATCATTGATCATCTTTGTATGGTTATTCCTTCATCTCTCTTTACTGTGTATCATGTATTGGGGTATGACAAATTTCTTTATAGGTATGGATAAATCAAAACCTTAACAAAGATAATAAAAAGAATTTTAAATAATTAAGGGGTGTGTTTAATGATGTTTTTGTACTCCTTTACCCTTACATATATGTTGTGAATTGTATGGGGTTATGTCCATTGAAAATCATGGTCATTGCTAGTCATTCCTTGCAAAAAATGAACCCTTGTCTCATTTGATTATTGAATGGTTGTAACATGGAAATTGGTAATTCACATAATTTCGATTGAGTAAATGGATGTCCTATGAACAAGAATACTTGGGTGAGCACCCCGGTTAACCAAAAGGAAAGATGAAACTTAGATAATGATGTGTTAGAATCTAGAAACTCACTTTCATTGTCTTGGTAACATGTGTGGTTATTATGCTTGATGCTTTTGAGGGAACGTGGATGGGGATGTGATCCCATATTATGGAGAAGTTGTGGGTTTGTTGGTCTGATGTCGTGTGGGGTTGTAGGTTGGGTCTTGGTTTCATTCTAGTACTATGAGGGATCTCAAAGATTCATATGTTATTGTGATATTATAAGAGACATTGGTGTGAAGGTTTAATTTGCTACATCGATAATTTCCCTTCACTGTCTTGGGGAAATTCCTGTGAGTTCCTTGGTTGTGGAGTTTTATTAAAATAAACCACTTATGTGTGATAAAAAGAATGGGTTAAATAGATTTTTTTTTTCTGGAATGAGTTTCACATTAGTTGTGGTTGGTGTTTTCTTATGAATAAATAATAACTATGGAGTTTTTCTGTGAACATGTGTTAGAACCCCTATGTTGGAATGAGTTCTTATTTACGAATAAGTATAATTTAGTTCATATGATTCTTATTCGTTCCCCACCCAAGTTGTGAACTTTTTTCCAAACACCCCCACATCATTAGGGATGGAGATTTTCTGACACTCCTACGAGTGGCTTGTTTTTAGCTCCTTTTTTCTCCCTTTATCTAGTGGCCCAATACACTTTGTGCAAGTTGTGATGGCCTGATGTCCATTATAGCCCATGATTCATCAGGTAGGTTATGTTGTAGATATTTGCCCAGGAATGGGTAGGAATAATTATTATTAAGTGTCTTTGGGATGAGGCTTTGGTGTATTTGGGCATGGTAGTAGTTGTTTGGGTCTATGTGTATTCTGGTGGGGTTACGTATGGTTGATGTGAATTAGGTGGTTACAGGTGGGATGTGTGGTTGTTGTATCTCAAGGGTGTACGAGCATGATATGGAAATGTGATTCTATTGAGAATGGCAGGGAAGGTATGATGTGTAAGATATTTTCAATAGACTGTGAGAAATTGGGGTGGGGTAACCAAACATCGATGTTTTATTACTATTAATTTACTTGAATTTTTTTTATTTTGGGAGCATGCCTTAAAGAGGTTGGGGTGTATAGTTTCACTTTTATGTACTTTGGTTATCTCTTTTTCTCCCAGGTAATTATAATTCATCCAAAATTTTTCATGAGAGATTTGGTTTTTCCCTATTGAATATCCCTGTATTCTCACCCTACGTATATAAAACATCTTTATGGTTTCTAGGAGGGATTGGAAGACCATTCTAGACCCTTTTAGCACTGATGCCCAAACCATTGACGTCATTGGTTTTCATTTCATTTGGGTTCATTCCTTTAGAGTTATCATTATTTTATGTATCACTTATTATTGTAAAATTTAAATGGGAATGGATTGGTTTGGCATTGCTTTTACATCCATTTTTTGTGTTGTATGGGATTTACTATCTAATATCTATATCTAACTAAATAAAAAGGGTAACACCTTTCATTTAACATGTAATACTATACCATTGGTGCTATATTTCACTCTATGTCCTCTTGAATGTGGGTCTCGGGGGTTAATATATCTCCTTCAACTAGAGGAAGGAATGGTTTGTCAATCTTCTTTCCCCTCCCTCATCTTGGTGAATGTGGGTTGAGAAACTTTATCTCACTAATGTAATAAATATGATGAAAATACCTTACCATGTATTTCATTTCAATTGAAATCATATTATCCCATTAAATGATGGTTTTAATAATGTCAATATCTTATCATAATACTGTAATCATATTTATTATATCATATTTTAATTATTTGAAATATTGTATTACCATTATTTCGATAATTTTTAATTATTTTTACAAATTTTTGGTGTTATTTAAATAGTGGTTGACTTTGATTTAAATTTTCAATTTTATTGTTATTACATATATCATAATTTAATAATATTAATAAGGTAAAAAAAATTTAATTTTCATATATATGAATTACATATTTATTGTCTATAATATATTATATTTTTACATATGAAATGATATGCACTGTTCATGGAGATGTAAGGTCGTACATACGCATGAACAATACTTTTATTTAGTTCTCATATTTAAACTAATGAAATGTAAATGACATATATGTATATTAAAATTAATGAATCTGGTTATTGTCTTATATGTCATAGTTTTTTTCGAATATCATTCCTTAATACGTTCCATGAATAGTGTGAACCAAACACATATATTTGAGGAGATGGTAGTCCACACTTCCCCAAATGTTGTTTTCATATTCATGAAAGATAGAAAGAATGATGGATTATATTTTATCAACATTATAGATGAATGAGGAAATAATGAATATCATATATATAGTATATAAATAATTTTTTAATCATAACTCCCATTAATGAAAGGTGGAAAAGAAAAATGAAATAAATCATTTTGTGAGGTGGTCATTCTCCAAAATCATATTTGTTTCGTTACCCACTTGATGAAAGTGTTTGTAAGTGATGATAAGTAATTTATAACATAAAAATCAGTATATAGAGGATAATTAGGTTATTATTTAAGAACATAATTTATAAATTATAACTGGTGTGTTATTAAATAAAATGAAAGTGATCGGTGAGGATGGTTACCTTTTATTATGGTAACTCCATTTAGTTTATACGAAGAGTCTTCCTTGGATTGATTTATTCCCTTGTTATGGCCTATAGTTTGATGTTATGGTTTATTGGAGATTATTTTTGTATACTTTTAGTTATCCAAAGGTCTTCATTTGTTTGAATAGGAGGGAAGGGATGTGCCTTTTTATAGTGGAGGTTGAGTGGAATTGTACTAAATATTTAAAAAAGAAATTCCACCCACAATTCTTCCATTCCATGTTTTAAAAAATAAAGGTCAAAATTAGATAAAAGGGATTATAAGGTCCAAATATTGGCATATAATTTATTTTTTCCAATATTATTTGTAATTTATTCTCTTATGATTAAGGTTTTGTCCATTAGTAAGGTAATTGTTCTCTAAAATGCGGTAACCAATTTTATTCACATTCAGTAATATTTTATTCCAATTACATTTCTAACCATAGTAGAGATTAGAATTTATGATGATTAATAATATGGAATATATTGTTTCATATTTAAACAAAATTGTATTTATAAATTAATTTAAATATAGTCTTTTCTATTACATGAAAAATCACAGTTTTAATGTAAAAATGTTCAAACATTTTCTATGTTTTCATCCATATTTCATGGTGAAAGTTAGTATAATAAAGTAAATTTTATTAATTGATTCATTAGATATATAACTAACCAATAAATCCATTAAAAATATAATTTAACATATAAAAAACTTACACGACATATCATTTGAGAATTATTATTTTTTCACTATTCATCAATGAAAAGTCAGCTCATAGAAAAAAATTAATAAATCCTCATAACCTTATTTCAAGGTTATTATTTAAAAATTTATTTGTATTTATATATATATATTTAATATAAAAACATAAAACATTTTTTAAAAGTTACTCCATTAATTGGCGATAAATGTTTCATTATAACAATATAGTTATTTAAACATAACATTGGTATTGTTATTATCTTAGGATTGTCAAATCTATTGTATGAATAATGAAATATATGATCGAACTTATACAATATATATTTGATTAACTACATTATGTAATAGTAATTAATTAATTTTATTTATATAAAAACAATGTCGTTTTTCCAATTTGTAATTATATTTATTTGTAATTATTATATGTATTTTTTTATATTTAAAAAAAAGATAAAATTTTCATCATAGTTAATATTATTCAAAAAAACTAATTTCATTTATATTTTATATATGTTATTTTAAATAATAATATTTTAAAAATATTTTTTTTCAAAAAACAATGTCATTCAGGTAAAGTATGCTACCAAATAAAGTCTTTAGTGCGTGTAAGACAACTACAATTAGTATTACATGCATTGTATGGTACATCATAGATTTATTTTTTCATTAGTCTAATTATAATATATTTTCATGGGATATTATTATACATTATGTTATTAGTGTAGTGTTTTGTGAATTCTATTTAATACAATGTTCTTGTATAATAATTTATAACCATTAAATTATCAACAATTTAATTAAATTATATACTAGAAATTTAAAATATTCAATGGTAATAAATTATTTTATATTTCCTATGTAGAAATCCCACATCATGTGAAGGATTTGTAAAACATTATTTATAAAATATTGAATTATAAGTACTATGTTCACATGGACTAATATATAAAAATGTCTCTAATAAGGTGAACATTAGTGGAATTTGTAGATACACACGTTAAGAAAACCCAATATTAGTTATAGGGAGTCACAAAGTTCATCGATCAGAGAAAATTTAACGATCAATGTAATATTGATATCCATAAATCCAAAAATATATGATTATTTAAAAGGAAATTAGTTAAATCGAAATCAAACTGTTAGGAAATGATTGTAGTTTCAAGATACTTTCAAAAATGATGATGAATAAATTAATTGACTATCAATATAAGGTAGTATACAAACATTGTAATATTTAATTTTATATGAATGATTCCATCATTTGGTTATGATTTGATAAAAACAAAATTTATCACATAATCCTTGTAATGGATATCCTAGAAAGAATTTTTTTTCCTTTATGAAGAATTAAAATTTTCCAGACCCGACCCTTGGGGCCCGTGTCGTAGCTACACCAAACTCACCTTCCATAGGCCAAGGGCTGGCGTTTAGATCCAAAGTCGTAATTCCCAAAAACTAGGAAGGCATTGCCTTTATAAAATGTAAAATCACAAAACAAGAGTACAAGAGGATTCCAAAACTAAGTCAAAGCTGCATACCAAGTGTACTGAAAGTAAAGGGTGCTAGAATACAAGGCCAATTGTATAGTATAAATACAACTGAAAGCAAGTAGAACTAAAAATGAAAAAACACTAAAAGGTGAAAGTAGATCCTAGATCGTCATCCGGGGTTCCTACCAAAAGGGTAGGTACATATGGCCTCCACAACACACCATGTACTTCAGAATCCACCATGTACTGATACATTTTAAGATCCTCCTGCAAGTACCATCCAGTCCAACTTCTCTCTGCCTCCATCAGCGATTTCCAGCGTCTACAACCAACACAACGATGTGCGGGCATATCCTGTGCTGGGGTGAGTAAAATGATACACCGTAGCGACCCCAAGACCCTCATGGTCTCACAAAATCCAATAATGATAATCCAAAAAGTATGAAATCAGTGGATAACCATTACATATTTATATGCCCATACATATACCTAAGTTATCAAGTAACCCATCTCAGTCATGAGGTAAACACAAATAGATAATGGATCATATCAAAACTGGATTTTGATTATTGAAACCAGGGCTACTGGAGAACTCCTCCTCTTCCATGTATAGTGGTCATGTCATGACTCTGAGGTGCTACTCACAAACCATAGACTGGTGAGGTACTCCTCCTGTCAAATACCGCAGGTCTCCTGCCGAACCAGGTGCTCCATCCGTTGTGGGTCTGCCGCCAAACCAGGCGCTCTCTCTAATATTTGTCAGAGGTACTCCTCCCCTCGAGTACCGTAGGTCTGCTGCAAAAGCAGCTACTCTATCTGCCATGGGTCTGCTGCCAAACTTGGCGCTCTGTCAACTGGGCTAGACAAATCACTCAGAGTTGAATCAGTCAAGCAGTTGTCAGGTCTACAGCTACTAGGTCTCTGCACTCTGTATGCTTGTCTTCGGGAGGATCCACTCCTAGAGCTACTTGCTGATACTCCATGTGTCTCTAATTCTCACGTGGAAGTATCTTTATGGACTGCCACATCATATGGGACTCAACGCAACATACATCGTGTCAATCAGACACCCGGTCTGTGTGTTATCAGCCTTTAAGTCTCGGGTGTCCAGTTAATTTCGTGTACGATCCAACCTGACTGTATCTCAACTATACCCCAAACTCCCGTGGGGTATTCTTAATGTGACGAATATGCTCCAAGAAAACTAGCACCACAGACGGTTCAACAAACGGACGTCCGGTTCCAAAGATATGGCCCAAGAAGGTAATGGGTCAGTAGTGGGCCCAGGTCCGGTCTGACCCGGTCGAACCGACTCTGCCCAACCCTGTCTGGCCTGACCCGGTATGGGTCAACCCAGTAAGACTCGCTGGTTCTAACCCAGATCAGCGGACCATAATGGCGGTTCGGCGCGATAGTCGCCATGTAGGCGGCTTGGTAACATGGCCCAGGAGACCAGGCTGGTTCGACCTGCGACACCGCGGGGGACGTCGCGGGTCCACTCGGGTGGCCAGTGGCTAGGAATCCAGCGGTCAAGGTGCTGGGCAGCGGCGCGGGGGCGCCGGGCAGCGGCGTGGTGGCACCGGGCAGTGGCGGTGGGGCACTGGGCAGCGCACCAGGGCGCTGTGGGGTACGGCGGTGCGCGGAGGCCGCGGGTAGCGTGACCATTAATCACCATCTTCGTCGTTTCTCTGCTTGTACCGTCTTCATTATCATCATTCAAGAACAAGAATAAGGGAGAGAATTGGGACATGTTCATGCGGCCCGATCCCTCCTCGTTACAGAAATAGCATTTGGAAACGAAATGCTCAATAAATGACGATGAAAGAAGGTTTAAAATAATATATAAATTAACTCAAAAAACCCCCCACCTTGCTTTTTCATTCGTTGTGGATGATGTCGCGGGAAGCGAGCATCGTTCCACTGACTTCAAAAATGAATTTGTCGAGGATGGTGTGTCGTCGGCATTCCTCGAGGGCGGCACCTTCTCCATTGACTTGGCCGAATATCGAAGGAGGAGTTTGTCATTCTTCAACGGTTCTTTGTTTGAAGGATGAATCTATCCTCCCTTAATCATTTCCAAAGTATTATGCCAACCACAAAAAATAATAATGGTGATCTCTATTAATCCTTCGGCACAACAACACATGGTTTTGTTTAATTAAATGACGTGACTCTTTTAATTAATGCTTAGGAATGGTTCAAATTCAAATCTAAGAGGAGGTGGAGAGTTTCAATTAGTAAGTGGATGTGTTAAATTAATAAATGGGAGTTAATGGGGGGGGGGGGTTTAAGGGGAAGATGAGGCATTTGAGCTCGTGTGGGCCCGACCACAAAATATCCTCCCACGGGAGGTTATGTGGGGGTGGGCCCAACCTCCAACTTCCTTTTGGAGGATTAAACCACCACCTTCATATGAAAATATGTTAACTCAAATTTTTATTTAATTTATTCTGAAAACCCCAAATATTAACACCCATTCTTGACAAAACACAAATGCGATAAAGGTCTCCTTATGAGAATATCGGCGTTGCGAATTTATCAGTGTCCTCATATTTAAATTATGATAACCGGTTCAAAATATTTAAAATTCTGAACTTACATTTACTGAACGTAACTGAAAAAAAGTTTGTAAAATTATTAACAGCCACCCTCAACCCACTACGGCCGAGGTTAGGCTCTTACTAGGTGAAACACTCCCCAAAAAACCCAATGGTACCCATGTATTTCCAATCCAGGTTGCCTTTTAAAATTTATGAATTTTATAATAAAATAATTGTCACATAATTATTTTCTTTGCGGCCAAAAACTAACTTTTCATTGGGTCATTTAATGTAACAACTGGGCCCCGCCCATCGGTTGCCCCGCAGACACGTGGTCCCCACCCTATGGCCCACCCACATGCCTGAATAGGTCATATGACTAATGATAGTTCCCATAGGCCAACACATGTCGTTTTCAGTGTGATTTTTCCTCACTCACACACACCTTGGGAAACTTCCTAGGATGTCATCCATCCTGATCACTACTCAAGGACAAGCATACTTAACTGTGGAGTTCTAATAAGACAGGCTCCTAAAAAGGAAGGTGCACGTTTTTGACATGGGTAGTAACATTTAGACTTTTTTAAGTCTCACTTTTATAGGGGCGTTATATTATGCACCCATTTAAAGGACAAATCCCTCGTTGTGGACCCCAATCTACAAACCTAGGCAGTGCGTAAGTACTTCTGGGTGGGAATTACCTCTGATAACATTTGTCACTACCCAACTCCCCGGGCCATGAACCTTGTCATCTGACCCCATGTGTCTCATGTAATACCTTGATTTCATTCCCACCATACCATAGGCTATTACTCACTAGGGTCGCTTATCAGACTAAAATATATACAAATTCTTTTACCTCGAATTAATATTCATTCGTAGTCAGAGTCGCGGGGATGTGGGGTCAACTCGTTGACGTCAGGAAAGATAAATGAAAGAATGGTGTGTCGTTGGCGTTCCTTGCATGTGGCTCTTTCTCCTTTGGCTTAGCCTAATATCAAAGGAGATGATCATCGTTCTTCGGCAGTTCTTCGTTGGAAAGAAGATGTTCTTCCTCAGAGATGTTCTTTGTCGAGAGAATAACACTTTTCTTTTTTTATTTCTCCAGGGCCTTCTTAACACAACGTGTGCTAACAAAAATAATAACAAAGGCTATTATTTTATTCACACAAGATTTTTTTTAAAATTTAAACACTTCATTAATTAATTGGATATTTCTATTAATTAATTGAAAAGTGTTGGAAACATTTATGGGAAGTAGGTGGTGAGGCACTACACAATAAATGAGAGGGGTGTCAAATTAATTATGGGGGTAGTAGTGGGGAGTTTAACGGATGTTGAAGGGTTAGTGATCGTGTGGGCCCCAACACAGTAAATCCTCACATGGGTGGATATGTGGGTGTGGGCCCCACCTATAACTCTCACTTGTAGAAAAACAACCTAATCTTAAACAATAAAATTTTTTACAATAATTTTATTTTATTTAAATCACCAAGCCCTCGTTGTGGACACAAAGACTCAAACACAGGTAGTGCCTAAGCACTTTTGGCTGGTTATTGACTCTAATACTAAATGTAGCAACTGGGCCCCGCCCACCAGTTTCACCACAGAAATGTGGTCCCCACCCTAGGGACCACCCACATGCCCGAACGGGTCATATGACTAATTAATGTCCCCACAGGCCAACAAATGTCCTTTTCGGTGTTCTTTATCCTAACTCACACACACCCTGGGAAACATCTCAGGAGGTAACCCATCCTGATCACTAATCCAAGCCAAGCAAGCTTACCAGTGGAGTTCTAATCAGATAGGCTCCTAAAAATGAAGGTGCACCTTGTTGACATGGGTAGTAACAATTATCCTTTTAAGACCCACTTTTCGAGGTTTGTTACAAAAATTTACTTTTTTCATGTTTTAAGATCTATTAAAAAAAATTACTTTGGTATATAACTTTTTCCCAAAAAATATGTGTTTAATAAATTTATATAAAATTGAAAAAGTGAAAATATTTTTTGATAAATAATATTTAATCAACATATTTTTTATCTTAAAACAATGATATTTAAACTAAGACATTATGTAAGACAATAATATGGATAAAAACCTTATCATGCTTTGGTCATGGGTCAATGCCCAACACCCTTTCAATAATTGATGTGTTGTGAAATAGCTTAATGTATTATATTTTTAATCATATTAATATAATTTAAAAAATATAATGAAAACCGTTGAAATATAATAATTTATTACACATTCAACTAATGCTTTAAATATAAAAATTATTTTTCAAATTCAAATAATCTAATTTTATTATTATTACAATTTATTTAATTATAAAAATAAAAATAAATTTTATAAATATATATGAACTCATATCCTTAGAAATTGTGGTCATTAATTTCTAAATAGATGTTCCACTAAAATAGATACTAAACAATTGAGTTGTATTTCCCTAAATTTTATAAAACATATATTTAATATTGGTAAAATCCAATAACATAAAACCTAAAACATGGTGTTTAATACATAGAACATATGGTCATATTTAATCTCATAATCCCATAACGGAGCCCATGACTCATAAGATAAAGAAGACAAATATTCTTCTAAAATTTTCATCAATACTTAGATATGTCATTATAATAAAATATATATTACTCTTAATAAAAATAGTTAAAATATAATGGTCAAGATGAACATTAAATAATTCAACAATTTTATTTCCACATAATTAATTCCATGGTCTAAGGAGTAAAATAAGTAAATAATTTGAAATATATCATCATATCCTTGATAACAGATTTAATGAAAATATGATTTATCCTTAGAATATTCATTATAAGTGTCAAACTATCCGTGTAGTGTGGCCAGTTTTGTTAAACCATGAAACTATTGAGTTAGGCCTAACAATTCTTTTCATAGTTATTACCTCATGGTAAATATTTTATAGAACCATTCCTAATTGTTATTTCCAAACATGAATGTATTTCTTTGAATATGTACATAATCTCTATATAACATTAATTCTAGGATTTACTTCTATACATATCTTCAAATTCTATATTAGGGTTATTTTCAATATTATATTTTTTCCTAAATCTAGTTCCCTTAGTATATACTGACATTACTTTGATACCTAATGTAGGTACCCAATCCCAGAAATATAAATGCATGCATATAATCTCATTACATTCGCATGATTATAAGGAAATACTACCCGAATGACATATTATTTTATTATTATTGGTAAACTAGATTTATACATGTGTTTTCTGTTAAAAATTAATACACTAATTATAAAATTATGTTTTTTCATTTATAGACAATAAATTTATTCCCAAATAGTATATCAATTTGTATCATTCACATTGTAGATATTTTGGTTCCATGGGATTGAAAACCAAACAAACTGTAATCTCAAATTCATATTAAGGGTAATGTTTAGAATAATTAATAATGAATAAATGAGAATAGTTAATATGGAATGTATATAACAAAATAGACATTAAATGTGGTCAAAAAATTTAATTCATAAACAATATGGAATGTTAATTACCTAAAAAACTTTTTTTGTTATGAGTAAACTAAAAGGTAGGGAATACAGATTATAACATGGGAAATGATTGTACAAACATTCCATGAAAATATATATATTTGGTATAATAACTATGAAATGATAAATAATATAAAACCATTTCATTTAATCAATAAACTGAAAATGAAGCCATATATTCTTTCAATGAAATTTTTTTTGATAATAATATAAAAATCTAAATGATGGTAATGCATAATTAATTGTTTCTATTTTTCCGATGTATGTAATACCTTTAATATTAGGACATTTAAGAATATTGTTTAGTATACTAGAATCATGTCCATTCACAAGACAGTTTAAATCTACTCTGATATGGAATTAAAATCACTATCTTTTTTACCAATTAGTTTCATCCAGCAAGAATACCATTACATTGAATTGTTATTTGTACTCCATCCACACCCCAAACAATCCTATCCAAATCATTCATAACATAGAAACAATCAATTTATTTTGGTAATAATGTGTCATACCAAAAATATGTATAGAATAAAGAATATGTATTTATCAATGATTCCCATGGTTTGAAAATAAAACTAAATGTAAACACTCTATAGGATATTGATCATAGTTTATGCAATAAAAATATCTTCGAGAAATGATATGGATAATTATGGGAAATTCAATTTTCAATGATCATAGGGAATTGAATATTTCAATAGGATTTGAAAGAGGAATCTAGGATGTGAATTTAAATAAAATAGTTGGAAAAACTAGTCAAAAAACATCCAAATCAAGAATATTAATGATATTAATGCAACATATTCATATCCAAGTATACTAACAGGTCATTGACAATGATGAATGTAAATACTATTAAAATACCTTTTAAAAACATTTTTGAATAAAATATACTTTAGATTATTTTTATTATAATCCTCTTCATTTAGAATCAGATTATGAATACTATTATATAAAAATAATTAATTTAGATATCAAAATCAACCTTCTTGTTAATTTATTTCATTTAAATCCATATTTGTTGAAAATGGTAAATAATTAATTTGTTTTTATGGTAAAATGGTTATAAATGTTCCTTTTGTAGAATAAAATAAGAATATTCACACACAAACATTTCTACAGACATAAAGGGTGAAAATTTATTTAATAAATTGTATTGGGAAAGGTTCAAACATTTTTTTAAATCATTATTTAAAATAAGGGTTTTAGGAAAAAAAGAGGATCTCCAAGAGAAGAGAAAATTAAAGTATAATATACTCAAAAATATTTAAAAAAAAAGTAATTTACCTAATTGTTTATAATTGGAACTATTAATTAATAAATTTAATTAATACCCATATGAGAAGAAAATTAAATGGTTTATTATATAGTGAACATATAATTTCCTATGATGTAAATTAAATTATTAAAATAAAGAACAAAATGCTTTGTGAGGTAAACAATTTAGAAGACACTAGATTTTATGTGGAAATAAAAAACTAAATATTGTATATATCACAAATGTAAATCCACCTAAAATAATTGGAAATAAAATCATATACTGAAAATATTTATTTAACTCATAACCTTATAATATTATAGAAAACTAGGAAGACAAGTGATCTAATGAAAAGAAATTAGGTCATAATTTATTTTTCAATTGGTAAAGATTAATTCAAATCCCCTTCAATGAATGAAATAAAATATATACTGAAAAAATAATTAATATTGACTTAATAATTATATAATATATGGAATTTTTTGTACATGACCCATTTATATGAATTTAGGTTCACAACAATAAATTATGTATCAAAGAATGGAAATTGATGTGAAGTGGCCTAATAGTTGGAAACTTTTGAGTCATAAACCACGTTATAATGATAACATTGAACGAAACATTAACCATCATTAAGTTAAATAAATTAAGGATATATTATATCAAAATGGGAAATATATATACCACACAAAATAATTAATTGGTGAATATGACATTTAACTTAAAGATGTAAAATGTGAGAAGGAAATCACTCATAATTTGATTATTATTAGGTTAACATATATTTTCCTCATGTAAAATGGTTTAAAGAGTTTCAATGACATATACCATAAAGATGATCTTATTTCTCATATCATATATTATCTTCAATAATATCTTATTACCAATTTGTTAATAATCATTCATTATTTTTACTAGTTTTTTGTGTCAATTTCCTAAATGTCTTGTATGTTATACGTTCTTATCTTTGTAAATATCACCAATATCATTATTTATTAGACTCAATAATATAAAATAATATGTAATTATTCATTATATTAATTATATAAGTATTTCTAAAAATTCATAATATTTTTAGACTGGAAATGAAATGCAATGTTCATAGCAATGGTAAGTCAAATGTAAGGATGAAAGCTACATCCAAATCATTGTAATATTTAAAATAATGAAATATATATGAAATTTAGGTAAATTATTATTCATGTAACTTATTTATGTTCAATATTTCATTTATATTTTTTGTTAAATTCACTCTTTAATACATTCCTTGTTTACCGTGAGTGAATCACGTCGATCCTCGATGGTTGTAGTCCACAATCAGAAAACAATGTTATCCCATTACCATAAAACGAAATGAATAATGGTATGTTTAATATACATATTATAGAATAATCCTTTCATAATAAATATCATAATTATCATATTGAAATAAAGTGTACATCATAATTCACAACCATGATTTGTGGTAAATGAAATAAACAACATCGTTTTTCTGGGTGGAAGTTCATTGTACCTTTAAATGTTATGAATGATACCCAATCAATGGAATTGTTTTTAATTGAAGTTTTAAACATTATAATAATAAAATATATTTATTTTGGGGATACATATGTTGTTAGATATGAAAAGAATAAAATTAGTTGAAGGGGTGGGGACAAAAAAATGAAATTGATCTTTGAATAATGCTACCTAAATTTTGTGTAACTCATATTGGTTTATTCCAAATAACATAAATGGATAGAATTATTAAAATTTATTTGATTTTAGGTTGAGTTTTGTGTTTTTTGGATCTTATTTGGAATGATTTAAATGGATACAAATGGATTTAGAGGTGCGAATTTATGGGAGGGTGTGTAAATTTTTATAGTGGAGGAGGAGTATGATTTCAATAAATTGTTGAAAATGGAAATCCAACCCCATTTTCCCCATTTTAGGTAGCTAAAATAATGAAAATATAATAACAAAGCGAGGATAGGTTTGAAATATGGACATTTAATTGTTTTTGGACATGTTTATAGCCATTTTAGATATGATGTTGAATGAATTGTCCCTTATGATGTATTTTTTCTATTACTCACATTCAATGTTAATTTAATTAAAAAAATATGTTAAAATTATTAACAATTAGAGGATATTATGATTCCATGTATTGATTAAATTTTTCCAAATTCCAATTCTTGATGTGGATGAAATTAATTTAAATATAATCACACTTTCTTGACAATAAAGTATGTTTTTAGAGTAAAAATTTACAAAATACTGTTATGTTTTTACATACAATATAAAACATAAATTAATTAAAATAAAAAAATTAATTGATGTGTAATTTATATAAATAATATATAAATTCAAAAAAATTAATTTATACTTTTAAATGATTTATATGTGAAATAATATTTCAATAAAAATTCAGTATTTTTTCATAATAAAAAAATGAAACCTCATAGTGAAAACCAAAAATTCACCCTATGAACAATTTTATGATCTGATTTCAAAAATAGAGGCAATACATAAAAAAAATTATTGATATAAAAAAATTGGATTTGAAATAATCTATCCATTAAAACACAAAAAAGTGTCTTTATAATAATATGGGTTTTTACGTGTGAAACTTTAGTTTTAGACATTTTATGTCGATGAAAAATATTGAATGAATAATATAAATATTTTATTGAATTCATAAAATATATTTTTAGTTAATATTAGTAACTAATAGTATTTATTTTAATTTTTAATGTTGAAAACATTTCCTTAACATCCTATTTCTTTATATTCATTTCTTGTTTATTAGCAGGATGTTATATATTTTTATAAACAAATTATTTTCAAAAGAAAGTTAATATAATTCATATTTGAAAATTTAATTGATATTTTATATCATATCATATTAAATAAAAATATTTTAGTAATATATCGTTGTTATGTAATAAATGTTCATTAATGTAATAAAAAATATCGAATGATGACTTTGTTCTTGGTAACAAAGACCAACTCATTATTGCATGAATTTCAGGATATGTGATTGATAAAATTTATTTAAAAAATAAAATACATTCTAATGTATCGAGATATTTTATTCTCTTAATTTCATGGTTTTTGGTTCATACATGATATCAAATACAATGTTATTATATTTGAGTTTTGGGTTATTACAATGAGTCCCATTGCATATGGATTTGGGGATTATGCACAAGGAAAACACTTATAGGATGTTTAATAGAGACAAAATTCCATATCAATAACTTTTAAGTATCCTATTTTTTAGAGGAATCAGACTTCTCAAAGTTCATTTTGATGCTCAATCCTTTGATTTATACAGTAAAATGATGAAACATGGGAGTGATTGGGCAGTAAATATTAGGATGTATGAGATATGGAGGGACCTACACTAATGTAGATGCTTGTTAGAGATAGGGTCTTGGGAAAGAATAATGTGTATCCTTTTAATAGCTAGAATCATTGTTCTCATAATGTGATTTAGGTAATGGCTTATCATGTCCACTGGACAAGATTATCATGTCCAATGTTTTATATCTAACATGTTCGAATCAACAACTCGAGATGTCTTGATTGTCTTCCTAGAATATCTTCATTATATTCCTAGAATGTATCAGGAAGTCTAGAAGAGTCATTGTATCATGGAATATGTTTCAAAATAAACTATCATGATCTAGTATACATGTCAAAATGACGTCACATGATCATGAACACAAGTTTGGATGATGTGTCATGATCATGGATGACATATCTATAGGGTGTCACATGACCTAGCTGACATTCCTGGAGGGTATCACTGGGCATGGATAACATTTATATAGGGAATTTAATGACTTCTTTGACATGTGATGAGGGTGTCTCAAGTATTGAATGACATTTTTATAGGACTCCTACAATCATGGGTGACATTAAAATATGATGTTGTGTGATTTGGGGGATATGTTTCGAGTACATCACATGATCAATCTGGAATGCTTGGAGGACATGACATGACATTGTTAGCATGACATTCTTTAACTGCATGAAATTATTTTCTTTTTCAAGGGACATAGTTGGATACAAATTTAATATTCATTGGGTGTTTCATGACGTGGGAGTGTTTCCAAAGTACAGTTGTATGATCTAGGTAGTTATTGAAATGAAAATACATTTTATTGTATCTAACTTCACATAAGAATTACATGTTTATTATACTTCTTTTATTTCTTATTGTATTGTATTATCCATGGACACATTATGATTGGTTCCCAGAAGAATGGTCCTTCATCTACATGTTTATTATTATCCAATCGATCAACTGTATTTCGGATAAATAATTGGAAGTGTTAAATATCCTTTAAAAGGTTATTCAAAATCTATATGAGTCTTTGAGAGATCATAATTCCTTGTTAAAGTATTTCACATAATCAATGAAAACAGGGGTGTGAATCTTAGTGAGACTAATGCAATATGTCAAGGGGCTCGACCAGATAAAATAGACCTGTCAAGGCCTCTTGAAAGATATCAATGTTTTTATGGGCTCATCATGAGACAAGTTTGGCATGTTGATGGGACATTGTGTGGTAAATAGAAATCAATTGGGATAACACATTCTCATTCACACAAATATTAAAATATCATCCATTATTGAGATAGTTATACAGTTTCCCAATTTATTTTCGTTCTTATTTTATTGAATTGGAGATATAATATCATTTCATGTCAATTATTGTGGAAAACCACTCCGTTTGTCTATGGTGCATCACGTTATTGTTTCGAATTCCAACTATATTTTTCAGGAATTTTCATTAAAAACATTACATAATCTTATGATGTTGAAGGGGTATCACATAAACTATTTGAAATGTATGAGTTTATCCACATAATAGAGGTGGCATGCCAACACAACCTCATGTTACAATTTAAACATATATCAAGGTGCATCGTGTGGTCATGTGGGTCTCATGATTATGTCACATAAATAAAAAGTAACATTATTTCACATGAGGATTCCACTTCTATATTAATTAATTTTATACGATATTTTGAATGAATGTCTAGAATATATTTATTGACAATTCTCTTCATCAGTGGAGCTCATCATGCAACATCCACATGATATTTAATGCTTGTTAGGATTCCCTCACATGAATAAAAGGTATTATTAATGGGGATTCATGTAGCCACTTTTCTGATTTAGTGAAGTCTATGGCCTATTCAAATGACTTCCAAAAGGTCATAAATTTGGGTTTCCTTTAAAAGGTTGTGTATTCATCATGATTTTGATTCCTTATCATAAATGTTTTATGGATAAATATGAATCATGCATCAATTACTCTATCTATTATAAATTTTATGCACATTTTTAAGGAATCTCAATATTCCCTCCCTCAAGAGTTTCTTTTGTAGGGAAAATGACATAGTTATGAGTAATGTAAATTCACTTCAGAGCATTTTGGGATTCCATGGACCAATGTAATGGTGGTGTTTGTTCACCCAAGTGAAATTTCATATTAAAAAAATCATTCTATAAATAGTGGAGTGAGAGGATGATCATATCGTCGGTGACCATGACATATAGAGCTTTGCCAATTGATCTCATCAGATTATTTCATCACAAGACCTCATTGTATAATACTTTTAAATAGACCTCTCTACATGAACCAATCAGATGGTCAATTTAGAAGAACTAACCACAGGATCAATCTGCACGATCTAATAATGTACTTATTACATGTGATAGTTATATCTCCAAACACGTTGGAATGAATCAAAAATAAAATCCTTGTAATTTAATCGAACCACTCTCGAGTTACCTGGTTGTATGGATATCTTGAAATTATCACATGATATTCTAATTTAGTAATGTGTTTGCTTCAATCATCATTAGGTTTGCATGACCATCATTGGGTCAGATAATTTTGAGCATTGGGATGATATCTTTTTCTGTGTTGTCAAGTCATCTCAATCATGTCTAAAAAAATATGGGGAAGTAACTTTTGTAATATCCACTTGTAGACACCCTTACTCCCTATAGGTTATCCTTACAATGTATGCTCATATACATTATCTACAAACATATATTGGGACTCCCAACTGAATTTTAGAATCCCAAAATTCCATCTAGAAAACATATCTCCTGCAGTTCATTTCATTACTAATTAGAAATGTACATGTAACTATATGATGAAATATATTATCAAAGAAATTAAAGTGAACCATTGTGAACATGATTCATAATTTAACATAAATCTATCAATAATGAATAATTATTCATACATAATTTGGTATGGGTGGTTTCTCAACTAGGACCTTCAATTTTGGTTAGTTTTATAATGGAATGGACTATTCCCTTTTGGGTATAGTATATCATCTATGAATTTTTCTTAGTGTTGAAACAAAATTGTAATTAGGAATCCATCGAAATCAGACAATCCTTTTCCTATATTACCATGGACTTGATGGTGGAATTGTATTATTTCTAGAGTTTAGATACAAACACATGCCAACTGGAACATCATGAAGTGGGTATCAGTACCTTGGATGTCAAGTACATTTTCAATTCACCCTTATTAAGAGATATGATTGATGAGTTCTCCCACATTTACCATGGGAAATAACATTTATAGGACCCCAAATATTTAATAAGAGTTTATCTGGATTGTCAAAAATAACATTGAGATGGGCCTTCTACCTATGGAAGATATATCAATCATGAAATGGTTGAGATACATCATCAATAATGCATATTCTGATCTAGAAGACAAAACTTCTATTATTTGTCGAACGTAATACTTTCATAGTGTCAAGTGAATGTATATTCCCCCATTCTAAGAATGTTCAGTCACCAATACAGTATGGGGTTACTCTTGATGATGAATAGATAGTTTAGTTTTCCATGTTATCTTCCATGTACGTATAAGGGAACATTCTCTTAATGAAATAAAATTGGGAAGTCAGAGTCTTTACTTTTGTGATGGAATCCTATATGGATTTATGGCATAACATTATATTTTTAATTCATGTGTTACTCAAATTACATCACATATTTCAAACCCATTATTTGTGAAGAACCCCAAATAGAATATACTGTCCATTTTAGGTATTATGGGATTTAATGGGGGATCATCTAGGATGATATGATACCTAAACAACCATCAGATCCCCAATATTTGTTCCAACCCCAACTATTTTTGAATTAATGGGTTATGCCCTATCATAATAAATGACAAGTAGATTGTGGACTTCATGAGTTTTAATTAAAATTATCCCTTAAAAACATACAGTAAATGTTCAACCTAAAGTGTTATGGATAATGATGGGGGATCCATTGTGATCAAGAATTCATGATTTCAATTCGTTTGGGAATCATTTATGTATGTATTTATGTGATAATTATCTATAAATAGAATACAAAACATATATTTTGTTTTATGATTCATTAGGTTCATAATAAATTTCCCCCCTACAACTATTCACATTAAGAATATACTGATTGTGGGCTGCCCATTCTTATTTATATTAACTATGTGGGAGACTAATTTCTTTATATACATCCATCCACATGATAAAAAGATTGAATTTTCCCATATGTATTCAAATATTTGGCTCTAGTAGTAAAAAATTAGAAATTATCCACAGTCTTACATGAGGCTAAAATATACATACAAATTTTAGATGATAGTATAATACTAAAAAAAATAGTTCATTTCAATGGTAAAAACATCCTAAGGAATACCTCATAAATATGTTACCCATTTCTATCAATATCAGTTCTTATTTATTAATAATAAATACTGTGGAAACATTGGGTGTTTAACCTATTTGTGTGGAAAAACTATTTTTATTATTTCCATCTACCTTTCAAAGATGGATGACCAAGAGAATATAGAACATCTATGTTTTGATTTGGGGCATAATATTCTAGGAGGAGTAACATTTAGAAGGATTATCTTGCATTATTTCGCATATATGTGTCTCTTACAATGACCATCATACGTTATTCATGGATTTCCACTAATAGATTTCCATAATGATTGAATATGGGAAGGATCAGATCTATTATTTGACATTTGTGTAGTGAATGGTTGTTTGTGTTTTGTATGACATCTTCATTGATGAACATGGTTATCCCATCATTTAAGAAGTTGTAAGGTAGATTACTCATCCAAATTCATATATATATATATATAGGATTGAAGATAAAATAATGATTTTTTTTTATTCCAATGATATTGTAGGATGATGAACAAGGATAGACACTCCATCCATACCCTTTATATTCATCTTGAGGTATTGTTTTTAGAAAAGAAATTGGTGAATATTGGACTGATAATTTGGGTTCCCAACGTCAACTAGCTTTGATGATGGAAGATAAGCCCACCCCTAAGGAATATTAATCAACACTTATATTTGTTCCATCTATTAGGATATTAGTGCAACACTTTATGATGAATTTTCCTAGGAGCAGTAAGGGAATGGAACCAATATGATCTATCAAATCCCACTCCCATGTAATAATAAAGTATGTGTTTTACATTTCCATTGCCTATATTGACCATTCTAGTTTGACATTAATTTGTTAAAAAATAATCATGTCATCAACCAGCCTACCTAGAGGAACATACATATATTCTTGATTATAAGGGAAAGTGATCAGATACTCTTGTAGAAATATCATTACTAGGAAAAGCCTATCAAGAAAGAGAGATGAATAATATGACACCCCAATTTGGACCAATGTGTTATGTAGATGTTTCTACAGTCATTCATTTTTATTTGTATTGGGAAAACTTAATATTTTAGAAAACTGATGATGAAATCAATTTCTATACTGATTTGAATTTTATGGAGATGTGCTTTGGTGGTGTTGAATGCTTCATCCAAAACAAGTCATGTAGTTGAATTTTTATTATCTTGTCCAACATTTCGTTCTATATTTCATCCCTTAATTTTAATCATAAATATATTATATATGAGAATAAATTTTTTGTACTACCTGGCACCTCATCACAATAGGGTATTTTATAATCAAATGAAGTTGTGTTTGGGGCGGAATAAGTTCCCATTGATTAAAAAAAGATATTTTAAACACATAAATCATATATTTTAGTTCCTGGATTATATAATACCCTCCATCATCAAAATTATAAATCCCTGTGTTCCATGTTATGTTTCATTTTCCCATATGTTTAGATGTTCTAACCCTTTCATCCATAAAAATTCAATCAAATGGGTCAACCAATATATTGGTCAGCTCCATACCATAATCATTGAAGACCATAAGAATAACTCCCTCACACAATAACTTATTCCCTGAATATTTTAATATTACCACGATTGGATTCAGACATGTTATGGCCACTATTTCACTTTATCATATGATGTCATGAGAAGTGTGGGGGGAGATTTGGACCAAAATTTTAGAGGCCCCATTTGATGGGAGAGAATACAATCTCGTGCATCTTCATTATATATTCACCACAATTGGTTATGATGGTTTTTATTACTACACTATTAAAATTGAGGTGAAGGAGGAGATCCATCATAGGGAGAAAAATAGCCCCCCTAAATTAAGTGTAGTAGAATATGAGTATTTTTATTAAGGAAAGTGATGTTGGGAAGAGGCCTTAAAAGAAGTTTCCCATCATGTAATTCCATAAAAATCTCATCTAGACATGAGACATTGTCTAAAGGTTGAAATAAACAATTTAATTTATTAAAGTATACATCTATTTTAAATGGTTATCTATATTTCATCAGGAACATCCAATATTTTTGAAAACATTCTTGAATGAACAATGGGTCCTTGACCAGGATGAAAATGTTAGGCTTGATTTTGTTTCCACATAAATGGTGTTTATGTGAGTTGTGGATGTGTAAAACAAATCATTTGGTTAATTATTCAAAAAAATTCCTACATAGTGAATAAATAAATTGATCTCAATTTCTCCTCAAAACAACAACTATGATGGGAATATAATTTCACGGCTCTATCGTTACATGTTTATACATGGTAGAGACTATGATATGAAGTGATTATTCAATTTTCATGATTTTAATTAATAAATTCTATAAACATTACATGAACTTATACTGGCATCTATCATTTACAATGTTCATAAAATTTCATTGATATGATTTTGTATCTATCATCATTGATACGAAACCATAGAATAATACCATGGATACAAAATTTCATAAATTTGAATTTCTATATCAAAATAGATGTTTCATAAGTAATTATCATGAATACCGACCAAAATAAGATTCCTCATTGATGTTTCTGCTTAATTTTCCTTGAGAAAATCTGATTTTCATTGTCAATTTTGGTAAAATATATGCCTTTGAGGTTGATTTCAAAACAATATTTTTAAGTTAGTGGATTTGGAAAAAAATATTATTTTATCTATGGACAAATGTGTATATCCTCTAGATCTATATCTGTGTATTTATATTTACATAAATGTTTTTCTGTTTAATATATGGTATATAATAGAGGGAATGGACACAACTTTTTACATGGAAACCAACATCACAGTTTTTGCCCTGAAATGTTTTATTCCTTTTCCATTTTATAAATTATCAATATTTCCTACAACAGAAAAAGTGAATGTCAAAAAATAATAGATTCCAAATTTTCCTATGGTTTCTTTTTCAGTAATTCAACATGGAAATAATTGTGTCACTTTTCGTACGATTTATTGAGGAATATTAATCTTGATCATTTTTATAGTTTTACGCCTTTTATCGTAGATATTATATTTTTTGTATTTTAGAATAATTTTGGTTGGAACTTATTATACTGGTACTAATTTTTTTGTGATGTAATGTTCTTTTTATAGTTTAACAACATGCGTAATGAAATTGTCCATGAATTTTAACATCATGACGTCGGGAAATCTACCATTCAGTTGATGTTCATGAATAAATGACCAAAATATAATGTTTTGGTTATATTATTGCTTCCAATAAGAAAAATATTGTATATTTTAATGTCATTATTCTATGACATTATTTTTGTGAATAAAGAATAGAAAATACATGTTGGGGATGGACCAAAACACATGAAGGTTATAATTTCTACAAATGTGTTTCCATGGTTGAGGATGATTGAATTTTCATTCCTATAACTATAATATCAATCTAGTTCATAGACAAATCCACTATTCATCACTATCATGTATAAAATTATGTGTATTCAATATTTTACATATTTTATGAAAGATTTTGTTGATGTATTAGTGGTTAATGAATTATTATGGATGTTGAGTCCACCTAGATCGTTGGAATATGTGTGGTGTAATTTATATTCCACAAGTTTGAATCTATGCAAATAGAATTTTAAAAACATAATACTGATGACCAAAAAAAATAATTTGTTTTTTCTACAACATTTCCATCAAGGCTCACAGGGATGATAGTACATATCTTGAAAGAAGTATATTTTGATATTTGTTATGTCTAAGGCCATATCCATGAGAAGATATGTCTAAAAGGAATGATCAGTTAAAAGGGGATCCCGATTATTTTCCAAGGACCAGGAATGATTTGGGAATTCATCAAATTCAGGATTATTATTTGATTTATGGCGAGAAGGACTATTTCAAAAGCATTATTGAACACTATTGTAGTTTATCAATTGTGTTGGGAGGATCTGGTAGAACACTATATGGTTTCAAGTCACATGGTTTCAGATATAAAAATATCCCAGAATGAAGTATCACATTCCTACATTGAGAAAGGGTACAATATGTGGTAACATACCATCATGGATGAAGAATATTATTGAATAATTTGGAAATAATGGTTGTAAATCATTGTCAAATGTTCTTGGGTCATGATGATATACTGACACAATCATGATATGGATGACCCAAAACACCCAAATGTGCAATGTTCCCCACAATGACATATTCTATCTCAATTATTTAAAATAACTATTATATGATTATGATGCATTTCGTTGAAAATCGGCATCCCATATGCTGTAACATTGGGAATACATTCATAGTCAAAAAAGTGTCCAATCAAGCTGGGGGTCATTTTTTAATGGCCTTTGATTGTTTTTGGTGACCCAATGAATTCAAATTGTGACATATGGTTTATAAATATACATTATATTCATGATTTCTATAATTAATGAAAAATATATCTCTATTCCTAGTGAATAAATAATCAAAACTGTTTAAAAGTGAAAATTCATTAGTCTGACTTTTTCAGAGACTAGGGTTCCAAAAAGTAGGGATAGACTTTTACTAGGGCCACAAAAAGGACCCTTTGAGATTTATTTATTGTTTATTTATTATATAACATTTTTCAAAACACTATAGATTATTATTTTAGTTAGTGGATCCATTTTTTTTCATGGGTTCCCATTTGATGGTTTTAATCCTACCATTTTTTTGACTCGTTAAATAGTAGATTATGGTCATGTGATTTGGACCATCGAATGATAAATTTTAGATTCATGTCACATTAAACAATTTTTATTCTATTTAGCATCATGATTATTGATGACATGGTATGTAGGGAATGTTAAACAATAACCAAATTAAGATACACTTGGTCAAGAGTACTCTAGGATCCTTCCCAGGGAGAGATGTATTTCATTAATCCCAACTGAAGGTTTTATGGACATGAGTAATTGTATGCAACAATCATATTTGGGAATGAAGAGAACACTATCAGGTTCTTTGTTCTTCAATAATGAGGTCTTGATCACAAGGATAAAAAACCACTTCTTTCATGACCATTATGTCTTCATTTGTTCATTCCAATTTCATTATGCATCACTACCCTAGTCAAGCTTATCTGTAACATCTCCCTTCCAAGGGTATTGAATGGTTAACATCAAACTGATGTTTTCAACACATAATGTGTGATTTATGGGATGAGGTGTTTAAAAATTGATTGCCGAGACCCAATATCTAGTTGGTGGGGGTTTGGATCTTCAAGATATTTGATATGGAATTATGATGGTTGATGAAATACACATTTTGAAATCACAGATTTTGGAAAATATAATTTATAGTATTGAGGAATTGTGACCAGGGCATTTTCCTTATAGTTTAAAGTCATGAAGTGATGTAATTTTATTTTCCTTTCATTTTTTCTTATAGTATGTCCATAAATATGAAATCCACGTTATGTCATACATATGTAGCATTTTAATCTATTGGTGATATTTATCATTTATGATATTTTATTGACCATTCAGAATCCTTAAGCTCACATGATCAATTATTGGGGTGAGAAACAAGAAGAAACTGGGTAATAAAATAAAACACTCAATAGTACCTCTCACATATCTAATTGGATAGGTCAATAAAAAATGTAGTACAATGTAATTTTTTTCATTTTATATGTTGATAATGAATCCAATATTATTGGTTTAGCTGTCTCTACATATCATATAATGACTAGAATCAATCCACTTATAGTTTGGAATGAGAATAACCCAACAAAGGTCTGACTTGTATGAAGAGAGGGGATTATTATGTTGTGTCATGACCTGTGATTAGTGATTTGGGTGTCATTATGTATCATATGATTATATTAGTCAATAAAAAAAGTTCATTAATGGTATAGAAGATAAAAATATATGACGCATATTTGTAGGGGAATTGTTCCATTTAATATTACAGTTGTATGTAGCATTAGAGATCTAAGCATAGCTATGCATCTAATTTTGAAAAGAATAAAGATAGACGTAGTCCCTGAATGAGAGAATATCGACATAGGCATATCCCATATGTATAGGGGGATTCATCCTTTTTAATGTAGTAGTTGGACTAAGGATAGATATTTTGGTTTCACTACATTTCATGTGATGATAGGAATGGAGCCACACATGGTTCTAAAACATAATACAATCAATGTATTTCTAATACATATATAAAAAAAGAATTGTTACCATTGATTATGGTAGTTCGAACAAGTATTATATATCCTATAACACTATGTATCATGTGATGTTATGAATAAGGATACACATGATTCTTTAATGGATTTTTGATGGGATACCAACACAAATGACAACAGACGGCTATGATGAGGTCCATAGAAATGTGTATTTTTACATCATAAATGGTTAATTAAAAATGAATTTTAACATCATTCAAACAGGAATCATGTAAAATCATTTGCAGTCTTACATCTAAGGCCATGATATATGTATCACTAACTGACATGTGTGGATTAGTTGGTGAAGACATTTCCAAAATTACTATGTCAATGTTTTCTATGATTGATGTGATAAATTAGTTGTGGGAATGTTTTATATCACCAAAATTAAGTGATTAAATTAAATTATTAAGGCACATTATATAATTTTCTTGTATGAACATGATACATGATCATGGTTTCTTTATGTATCACATTGGACTGGGAATAATCCATTATTTTCCTGGATACTGCTCTAGTTTTATGTCATATAGAAAGGATGTTATACAAACAGTTTCACATAATGACATAAGAGTGATGGTTACATAAAATGAATATATATATTGGATAAAAAATTAAATTTTGATCAATGTGGTATAATATATCATTTAATATAAGGAATCAAGCCATAAAGAGTTTATGAAAAACCATTCAGTTGTATGTTTTTTGTTAAAGATATCAGTCGCATAATATAACATCCATTAATTAGGATGATGGTTAACTTACATGAAACATAACGCTTGAAAATTATCTCAAATTACGATGAATTGTGTGATTGAATAACATATTATTTCCAAACCATGGATATAGGACTTGAGAATCCTAATGTATCATGTAATATAATGAATCAAGAAACATGTATTACATTAACAGAGAGATTCATTTTGAAAATATGACTCTCACTCAGTGAGGAGGAAATGTCATTTCTCTTTTTCATATATCATGATCATGTATAGTGAATATTTAGTTAGATGATAATTCTATGGTAGTATATTATTATGCAGTAAATATATATTTGATACAATTATACATCATTTGATTAATATATCATTATTATAATTCAACGTCATGTGTTTAGGATGCCTGCTGTATAATTTATTATCATGTGGTCATGATTTATTTTTTATACATTAGCATTACATGGTTTGTTATTCTTCTATATTATTTAACATAACGAAATTTAGACCTCTATAGTATAGTATAATATCATTTTATCATGTTTTGGAGGCTTTGGCAAATTCTATGTAATGTAATTATCAAAAAATCACAAATCACGTGTGGTGTGAAATTTTCATAATCCAATGTCGATAATGAGGAAGCTCCATTATGACTGATCTTATGTATGATATAAGGAAATTATAATTTTATTAAATGGTTTTTAGGATTCCATCTTTGTATCATTTGGGTAATGGGAGTCAATACCATTTCTTATTGATGGAATGAAAGGATTCAATCCTTTTTATTTAATCCTCAAGTGGTAGAATTCTTATGGACATTAAGGTTTTGAAGTGTACACATGATTTTTTCATCATGCTATTACAATTTAACCAAAAGTTGTTTTGAATCATAATCATATGTGATATTTATAGAGATATATATAATTAATTAGAGACACTAGATATTATATATCAACTCCTCCAACGATACCAGCAAACTATTAATATGTATTTTCATGTGTACCAGTACTCATGGTGTGATTGTAGGACCATTAATCAATGAGGAGCTTCCCCAGCTAGGCCATGTTATTCTTATTCACATTCCTCTGGAGTATATTTTACAAATTCATATTAATTAATCTATTATCCATTTTCCATTTTATGATAGTTGGATTAATTTTTGAACATGATTTTGTACTCCTACTTCAATTTTGTTAACTCAGTTGAAATGTTATTAGTGTCATTTTCCATAAATATCATGGGAGGGACTCTGAATATTATGACAATATTGATATACAAAAATATAAATATTTTAGTCTTCTTGAATACATTAAGGGATATTTTTCATATCCCATTTAGAATTTAAGTCTCTACTAGAGAGGATGTACATAAAATACTTCAATGGGGATGGGTTATGGTCCCACAACATATATTCCCCATACAAAAAATAGTTGGGAATATTAAGATATATATATTGAAATTGTGGGGGGTTGATTGATGAGTATTGAATCAATCTATAATTAATAGAATTTCATAGTGAACTCCAAATAGTCATGTATCGTCATTTTCTTGTAGTATCCAAGCAATATAATTTAGTGGGGGAGTCTGGTATCAGATTAATGGCCACTGTATGAGATTATATGGGCTCCTTTCATTATAGTTTAAATATTTATTTATTTGATACATGTATGTAGGATTACATCAAATCCTTATTTTATGATTATTTTTGTCACATTTGGATCATCCTAGAGGGTAATGTTTGATAGTCAGTTCTAGGCATATTACCATTCATCTAATGTTTTGGTATAGTACCATTTTATTGATAACCCATTTTTGGATCTCCCTATCCATGGGTGGAGATTGGTTCATCATGATCTATTATGGTATTTATTTCATTTATTTCATTTATTTTTTCCATTTCATAGATGATGACAGAGGGGACCATAATTTGGTGTGTTGAATAGTAGACCAAAATAACACCCCAATTATTTTAAAATAAATTTAAAATAGAATGAATGAAACATATAGTCTCTATGAAACAACTTTTTTTAATAACGTAGAAAAAAACATAATCTTACTGCATCAATTATTTAAATTTTGAAAAAATGAAATATATTGTAGCATTCAGGAAGATATCTAGAGTCTCAAAGGGTGATCTCAACTTTTTGGGAATAATAACATTACCCTTATGAATCGTAATGTACCATTATGAAAAGTAATGACATCCTTATGAATAGGAATTAGACCCTTATGAATATAAACCTTACCCATGAATGTATAAATATAATTTATGGGCTTTGGAATGATATAGAATTAATAATTATGTGTTGATATTGTTCTTCAGAATAATTAATATTGAATTACAATTTAATAACATAATTATTTATTTAAAATATAATTAATTATTATAAAATATGTTCGGATATAAATTATTTAAATTTATATGATGTAATAATAATTTAATGAGACATTAGAAATTTTATATTGTGTAATAAAATCATTTTTAAATTTTAATAGTATATTTTCGAGTAAATGATGATTATAATTAAAAATAAAAATATCATATTTTAAAATATTATTTGATAAAATGGATTTTTGTTTTGGATTTAACACATGGAATAATTTGAATATTTAATTTGTTTTTGTTTCAATAATACATGAATTTTTAGTGAATATTAAAATATGATAATTAATGATAAATAATAAAAACATGATTTATTAAGTCATAAATGATGTATTGATGATGTAAGTACACATCGTTAGAACAAACATGAATTTATTTTAGTTTTTGATCACAAATATTAACATAATTTCTCATCTTGATAAAAATAATATAATAAATAATATGATAATAAAAAATCACCCCTAAAATACACTATATATATCACCCCTCACTCCCTCTTCTCATCAGTAATCTATAGAAATCTATTATTCAAATTTATTCCAAAATAGTAGTACCTAGTCCCTCCCCACACCTAGGGGATCATAGCCTTTCCAAGACACAAAACCCCTTTCCTCAAGAATGATTTCAAGGTGGATTACTCAAGCTGAAAAATCCTCTAACTTTTTTCATTTTAATTTCTTTTATGTTCCTTATTTTATTATTATATCGTCACCCAATATGTCCAAATTTTCAGGATAAATCCCTTATCAGATATTTACATAAATAATATAATGTTAATGGAAGAATAATCCTCATTATATTTACTATCTCACTCTCTTTTAATTTAAAAACAATATCATTGTTCGAAATGTAATGATTTACATCCTTCATTGGCAAGGAAGTTTGATTCTTAAATTTTTTATTAAATGATGTTAATTAATTTATTTTAATAGTTAAAAAAGTTTTTTAAATGAATATAACATATTTTTTTTGTTTTGGATGTTTCTTATTTACATAATATGAATGCATAATTAAAAAATAGTCTGTTATGACCAATAACCACAATAATAATGTAAATGACTATCACAAAATGTATTATCTAATTATTCATCATCATCATAAATAACCAAATGACATATATTAATATTTAAAATATAGTATACTAATTAAAAAACATGAAATTATCATTATGCATACTATTTCAATTATAAATGAACTTCATTACTTGTAATCAAGCGAACTGACCATGAAAATGTGGAAATGATCAATCTGTAACGACAGCATTCAATCAGATAACATATCAATAAGGTCATTAATTAACATATTAAAACTATAATAAATATAATATATGTATATATGATTTTTAATTAATTAATTAGTTGATTTAATTTGAGTATCTAGGACTTTAAGGTCAAATGGTGAACATGTTCAGATATAAGGTAAGGGGTTTCTCATCTCACTATTATTTCCAATGGATTTCTATTATTTACCACTTATTTCGTTTTTGTGGTGTATTTATAAAAATAATTGATATATACTATACTTAATATAATTATATTTATTTAATTAAATGATTAATTTATTTATTGTTAATAGTTTAACATATGATTCAAATGATTACAACTTTGCCAGGGTTTTGTCATCTCCCTTCCATTTTGTGAAATATTCCTTATTCACCACTATATCATTTATATGGTGAATGGATACTTCCCATTGATATAACATATAATGAATAAAATTATTTACATGGTATTAAATGTATCATTTTATGATGATTATGTTTAGGGAATATGTTTCGATTGATTACAAACAAGTAAGGGATTCCACCTGAATAATCGTTTTTTCATCGGGATATTATTTCCATATAATTTCCACAAATGAAAGTTTTATTTATTTCTATGTAACTAATAATAATTAGGATTATATGTTCAAAACTAATATATTTAGACCACTTAATCATTAATTTATGGGAATTTTATTTTTTAAAATGGTCCCCTTGGTAATTTTTCCTGATAAACAGGCCTGATATAAGGAATGTTCATGAATTCTAATCCATTTTCAATTTCACTGTATAATATTTTTTAGGAAAAATTATTTTTAATAGAATAAATCATTTTATAATGAATTACAATCATGGTTAATATATTTATTTATTAAAACAATCATTTTAGTATGCTTTAAAATCTTTTTAATATTTACTATAAACTACACAAAAATGATACATTTCTTACGATTCATAAAGAAAATTTACATGATTTCACTGTAATGGGAAACTATTTATTCCTCACATATAACTATCATGTCCTTTAATTTTATTTTCAAGGATATATATGTTTAAATTATAATTTTATGACAAATATAAATGAATTTCCAAAAAAAATTCCAATGTAAAAATGGAATATTCTCATCTTACATTAACATCTATGAAATATAAGACGTGATCCCCACATATTAATTATAATGTGAATGTGTAAAACCATTTGATATATCATTTCAAGAGAGTAATTTTTCTCATGAAATTCTATGGAGTTATTATTTTAATTTTTAAAGTGGTATACGACACTTCAGAATGTTTAAAGAATGTTTCCCCATTGAACGTTTCAATGGTCTCAATTTAAATTATCATAATCTATACAAACATCATTTGTTTAATCATGTAATTAATTGAGGTTTATCTCTTATGATATCATCCACAATATGTTTCTGAAGGGTTGATGATCATTTTTATTTTGTATGTTTCAAATTGATACCATTCATGTGTTATAGTTAATGTATTTTCATGATGTATGCTACTTTTTCTATTCAGTTGTTTATGTTGTCTATGTATCTCCATATTCATATGATGAATGTATGGGATATACTAAGTGATGGGTGGGGCCTGCTATTCCTCCTCAATGCATTATTAGGAATCATGATACATACTAGTTTGGGGTATTACCCGTTTATTTACGAGCTTCAAAAAGGACTTGACAGAATGGTTACGATGTACCACATTATGCATTCCATCATTTTGAAAATAGTAATTTATAATCTATGTGATTATTTTACTAGTCGAATAATCATGGTTATATTTTGTATTATGGTATTATTTATTTAGATCATATTCCATCCACATTATACTCATGTTAATTTGTTTTAAAGGAATGTTTTTTAGATAATCACCATGTATAATATTTATGTTAATGATATATTATGTTGTATTGGTTAACCTTTCTATGAATCTGAGATCACCTCATATTTATCTTTTATTTTATCACAAGATGTGAGTAAGTATATTATGAATTAATTTCAGGGATAATCCTTGAGTTGTAGATATTTCTAGGGGAATTTATATATTGTATTTCATTTAATGTTTTACTGTATAATTTTTGTATGAAAATTGTTTTCTAAAACTACTAAACTATATTGTCATTTAGGATTTGATTCACTATAATCATTCCAATGTAGTAAACTAATGACCATAATCTATGATTTTTTCAGTGGGGATTTATATTTGGTATTAGAGGATACATAGTAAAAAAACATGAAAACTTCAAATAGAAAACAGAGATATACAAATAAATTCCTAAGGTAGACTTTGAGTATATCAATACAAGAACATCCTAAAATTTTGGGTAAGGAAGAGATTTTGTGGATATTCCATGAAATATGTAATGACCACAACATTTATGAATAAAATTACATTTATTTAAATTAAATGACTTTTGGATATAGAAATCACAAGCAGACTTTTTGTTTTATAGGTTATAAATTTTTGTTAAGTATATTTACCAACATGACCTATATAAATATATATTTTTAACAAATCCTTTTCAAAAATAAAAAGGGAGCAATTTCCTCAACTAGTAGTATGATACCCTATGATGATCATTTATCATATCATTTGAGGGAGGTATCATCTCAAGGATTTTCCACTGACCAATAGCAAGATGATGTCCTACAACATAAACATGAGCTAAACCGTTTACGGGAGAAGTTCAAGCTTAAATAGATCAAGAACCAAACCATGTTAACCGAACGACCCCATGAAATACCCACCATCGCACACCATAAATATTGATAATAAGCTGGTGTAATAATGGGATATGTAACAATACTTTATAATCATTATTATGTGAATTATTTTTGTATAGAATTGTGAATATACATTCATTATATTATTGTTAATTTGTAAATGAATTTTAAAGAACAAATATATTTTTTGGTTCATATTAAAACTAAATTGTAGAATATATTTTGATGAATTAATGTAATTTTGAAAAAAAAATATAGGTAATTTTTTTAGATTACATTTATTTTATATTAATGGAAATACAATTATTATGAAGCCAAATGTAACTTTTCTAAGGGATGAAAACTATTTTTTTTCAAAACCCATCAATTTTCAATATAGGTCGGTTTTTATTTCAAAAATTATTCTTCAAAAATTATTAAAATTAAATATTTATTTGTATAATATATTTGGAATTATGATGTTGAAATTTTCCAATGTTGATTTTTACATAATTATCTTTAGACAGGTGAATTGTTTTTCAAAAATCATTATTATATAAATATATAATTTGTCTTACGACATTATAAGGAACCAAAAGTGATGTAATAAAATATTTTAAATGTTTTATTATGAATTTTTTTATTTAAAATTTTATAATTTAAAATTTGTTTTATTTATTTTATAATGACTTAGTGAATCCTCCAGGACATATAATTTTTTTTAATATTTTAAAATCAATCATGGAATGTGTGGCACACCTCCATAATAGAAAGGGAAGTATTTTTAAGATAATCTAACCATATAATTTTAAAATAAATTTATTCTAATCCATTTTTTCAAAATCATGGGAAAACCAATATTAGGGTTTAGGGTTATGAATATTTTAGGATATAATGTCAATAACGAAAATAATAATGAATTCCCTTTCCACCCTGCATAAACACATTCAAACATGCATTTTACTTTACTCAATATCTATGAAACTTGACCACCCTCTACCCTCTACTCCCTATAGTCACACCAAGGTTCCCCCACTCTATGAATAATCATACCCTTGGCCTTTGGTATCACACATCCGAGTAAGAGATTCTCAACTTCCTCTCATTCCTTTTGAATTCAAACACCTTCCTAAAGAGTAGTTATTTTAATTTCATTTTAATTTATTTAAAGTAATTTATAATCATTTACTTACATTTCAATTGATGTTATTTCAATGAGTGATAATTTTTCCTCGCCCATTTTTACCCATGCCAAACTGATTACTATATCAAAATTCATTAATGGATAACCCACTATTATTTTTCATCAAGAACCACTTTTATATCATGCATTTTAATTTAGGTTTTAGTGATATTGGATATTTTATCCATACCAGAATACTATCGATTTGATTTAAATATTATATTATCTTTAATTAAATCCCATTAATACTAAATGTGATCATTTAAACACAACTGTTACTATGGTGAATTTTTGTATGTGATTTCTCTCATCTTATTTACATTGAGGAATTTATTTTATATTATCCATCTTAATTATAGTTTAACTGTTGTAATATTATATCCAATGATCCCCATAATATCCATACCATGTAAAAATTATGAAATTCACCTTTACCTCTAATCAAAAGTATTTATGATTTTCCTTATAACGTCGATATGCTACCAAAACTACATTGTAATTTTCCATAAAAATCATCATGTAGTGGATTCCATACCAATTCTTCTATCAAGGTTATTCACCATTATTCTCACATACTATTTGAGTGGTGAATTACAAGTATTATTTTAATATTCCTTGATCATGGATTAAATGATGATGCTGAATGAATCCCTATTATATGATCTATATGGAACACATAAGCATGAGATTGAAATGATTATGAAGGGTGAACTCTAATAGTTCCCCAAAGCATTGGGTAATGTTTAGTGTCCTGGTATATTAGTTTTGGACTTAGGTTTACCTGATACATTATAGGACTTTTATTCTGACTTATTGGGATATGGGTTAACCTGATTTCTTTATGTTAATGATGGAGGGTTTTAAGATGTTTCCAAATTTTTATGTTATGATAATCATGCTACATCATGCCATTATGTTTGTGTTTCTCTTATTCTCAATTGATATAAATATTTCCATATTAATCTTATATTATTTAGGTTGTGCCTATTTTAATACCTTCCTAAGACTTATAACTAACCCTTTTCTTTTGTATTTACTTAGGTTATCACATCCAGTTCTATGTATGTTGGAATGTTGTGGTCATGTAAAATATGTATTCAATTAAGATGTGTACTTCATGTTTTATGTTCTTATGTAATGCTCCTAATCCCCAAATACACATGTCATGTAGATTATATGAGTTTTAATAATTAAACAATTGTGTAATAAATAAATTTTAAATATTGAATGAAGGTCAAGGTTGTTATAGTTTGTATTATAGGATATCATTCATTATTTTTGGGATTTGGTTTGGAAAACTCTAGCGAAATTCGTTGGTATAAGAAAAAGTAAGGATAAAAATATATAAATTTTTATTAGTTCAGAGTATGAAGTTTATCAAGAAAATACATCTTTATCTAGATAAAAAAATTTAGAGGGGGCTCTATAATAGATCTTTCTATGGTTAAACCCCAAAAACGTCACTTTAATGATTATTTGTATGGGAACTTGTGCACGATAATGGGAATTTCTGCAATCGGGGTTCAACACTACATGGGGTTTTGATTTTGTAAATTTATATGAATATTATGAACTATTATTATGGGAAAAATAATTTCACATAAGAATATATGTTAGTAAGTAGATCATGTATAACCAAATTATAATGTCTGAAACTAATTAGTTACTGAGGAATATATAATTTATAAATTATAAATTTAATGTAATCAGATTCCCCTTTATGTGTGAAATATTTTATGAGTAATAATAATTGGGTCTATATTAGATAATGTAGAACCAGAATACAAATTTGGAATATTTGGTTATAATCCATAGTTCAACACATTATATTATATCGAGATAGTTAAGTAAAATAATCCAAACACACCAAAACTCATGGAAGTAAAGATTTTGGTGAAAATTGAAAAATGTGAAACTATAGAATCTCATTCATATAACTAATCCCCTATCAAAATTTTTTCATTGAACTTACTGAAGAATGTCATCATAACTTGTTTGTTGTAATTTGATGCAATTCAGGGACTGGATAGTCATTCCCAATTTAGAGCCATCTTTGAATTCTATGAGATGGAAATCACTATATATATAATGAATCGACCACCAATTCAATACAATTGAAAGATGGACGATGAATATTCTTTAACACCATCATCTCCTGAAATGATATTACTTCACTATGGGAACACATATCCTTTATATATTATTGAGTTTATGGAAAGAAAAATCCTTGAAGACATTCTCATTATAGGTGAATTCACTATGTTTTTATTGAGAAAATTGAAGGACTTCCTCAAAGAAGATATTTTGAATTCTATATTGATCTTATACTTGGGGAATTTGAAATATCCAAGTCTCATTTAGAATTTCAATTTTGAAAAAAACCACATGAGAATCTAGATAAATTGTCTATACAACCATGTGATTCACTATGGGGTGATTATGTTATCTTCATCATGAAGAAGGATGGATAAAATCTCATTTTCATTGATTATTGTGAGAACAAAGAAAATAGAAAAAAATAACATGTATCCTTTTCCACCAATTGATAACTTGTTCAATCCAACACGTGGAGCATAATAATTATCCAAGGTGGATATGTGGAAGGGATATTACCATGTCATGGTGAATATAGAGGATACACTAAAGCCAACTTTCTATACAAGGTACAATCACTTTGAATTCATATTGATTCCTTTTGGAATCACTAAAACTCACAAAATCATCGTGGAAATGTTGAATATATTCTATAAATATTACTATAATACAATTGTGGGTTTTTATAGATGAAATTATGATATACCCCAAAACCAAGGAGGGGAATTAAGATCATTTAATCACTATATTAGAGACATTTGGAAAGGATATGTTCTATGAAAAGTAATACAAGTGTGTGTTCTGATTGAAGGAAGATTTTTTTTGAGAATGTCAACAAATGTAATTTGATTTCTATGGATACTTACAAAAACAATTAATAAGGGGATGACAGCAGAAAAAATATATGAAGGATATCCCTAGATTCTCGGGGTTAGTTGGATTTCATTGTTGATTTGTGATAAATTCCTCTTGATTTTCGACCCCTAATACCGAGATAAATCATAATGAGTTTAGTTTTTTTTGGAATGATGTAGGTGATGAAATAATCATGGACTTGAATAAGCCTGTAATCACTACCCTTGTTTTCACCCTACCCACAATTTGGGAGAATTTCGTTATCTTCATTGATGATTTGAAGATGGGCCTCAGATGTGTGATGATGAAGAATGAAAAAGTCATTACCTATGCCTCAAGTTCAATAAAAATTCATGATAAAAATTATCACAATCATGATATCATGTTATTAGTTGTGATCATTACATTTAAAATCTAGTGTAATTATCTATCTAGGTAGAAGTATGAAATATATAAAGATCACAATAGACACAAATATGTATTCACACAAAACAAGGAGAATATACACCAAAGAATATTGTCAAATCGCATCATGTATTATGATCGCTCAATCCCTAACCATTCCAAGAAAGAGAACAAGGTGGCAGATTCTCTAAGTAGAAAGGACCTAACAATTTAATAATTGATGAGAATTAAAAAGGTTATAATATTCTGAAATTTTAGGAATAAAGACTTGAGAATAATAATTTCAAGAACATCATCAATCCTCTCATAAATTATTCCCCAAACGTCTTTGTAGGAATGTATAAGGGAGGCTAAAAGATGTGTGGTAATTTCGGGGAATTTTGAAACTATCAAAGAATGGAAAACTCACAGTGTTCATTTTTTGTGATGATGGAATAACGATATTTGGGTCATGAATATCTTTTTAATCAAATATATAGAATAATAAAGAACTTTTGGATGATGCAAATTGTTAAAATGCCTCAATTCACCCAGTAAACATGATGATGTATGGAGATCTCTATGAGAAATATTTGTTTGAAAACACAAAATGAGATATCTCTAAATACACATCAATGTTTTTGGAATTTCAGTAAGTGATATTTTATAGGCATAAGTCTAAGTGGATGATGCAATCATTACCCAAACCCACATGGAAATTAGAAAAAATATGGATATTATCATTAGACATCCAACAACATCCAAATTAAATAATGCTATATGGGTTGTTTGGATCATAGTAATATTATTACACACTTCATTGATATTCCATTTTCCATTTTAAGAAGAAAAAAGGCACTGATATACATCAGATAATTATAAGCCTTATTGGGGTAAAAATATTGATTTAGTCTGATTGTGATCCAAAATTCACTTATATGTTCCAGAAGAGTCTCCAATACACACTAAAAAATAAGTCGAACATCCTCATGTACTTTCACACTAATATTTAGTTCCAATATTAGGGAATATATAGATACATTAGGACATGTTGATACAATTATAAATAGACTTTAGAGGAATATTGGACAAACAACTTCCTTGGGTGAAATTCCCATTACAAAAAATAGTTTCTACTAATCCATCAAATTGCTCTTTATTAATTCCTTAATGGGAAGTGGTTAAGAACACCATAATGTTGGGATGATGATGGGGAACAAAAATATTCTTGGTCGTGAAATGGTTGATGAAATGTAAGAGAATATTAAGACCAAACATGAGCACATCAAATCTACATCGAGTCAACAAATGAGATATGCTAATAATAATTGATCAGACGTAGAGTTTTATAATGGGGACATGGTATTCCTCAACATATATCTTTAGAATAGAGTTATGATATTTGGTATGAAGGGAAGTCATAGTACAAATTACACCATCCCTTTTTAGATCCTTGATCGAATCAGATAAGTGGCATCTCAACTTGAACTTCTACAAAAACAGTCTCATGTAAATGATGTTTTCCATGTATCACTCTAAAGGATGTACATATCAGCCCCATAGCAGGGTCTCAATCCAGATTTGGTACCATTGTAGAATTAAATATACTATAAATAGAAATCGGTGAATATCATATATTATAGTGAAATGGTTATAAAAAATAAGACAATTCCCCTCGTCAATGTGTGGTTGACAAACCACATGTTTGAAGATGAAATGTGTGAATTGGAGGAAGTTGTGAGGAAGAGTTACCATCATCTATTTTAGTGTGGGAAAAATAAAATTTGGGTGTCAAATTTATTAATGGGGAGGGTTTGAAAACCTAAACATTTATTAATAAAATTATCTTTGTTTTAATTAAATGAATTATGGATATAGAAACATGTGCACTCCTTCTGATTTATTGAATTTCAATTACAATTATTTGTCTTTTATATTTATATTATATCGATTGAACAATTCTCACATGACTAGTATAAATATAGGGTTTTATAAAATCCTATTTAAAAAGGAAAAAGGATGTGATGGTTTCAACCTGTAAGATCATACCCTGAGAAGACCATTTTTCAGAGAAATTATTTTTGGAATTTTCCCCAGACAAATTCAAAGACATGATCTAAAAACTAAAGCAATAGGAAAAAATACTTATGGGAGATGTTCAAGATCATTGAGATCACCACCCATACCATGTTTACCAAATGGTCTAATGAAATCCCCACTATCATAGACCATACTCTTAGGGTGTATTATGGTGTAATAGTAGGATATGTAACAAGACCCTATCCTTATGACTATTTTCATTATTTTTGTATTGAATGAAGTATATATTTTAATTAGATATTTATTACTTTGTAAATTATTTTCTAAATAAAAACTGTTATTTTTGGTTAATATTTGAAAAAAATTACAGAATTTTTTTTTTTGAATCATTGTATTATAGAAATAAATATTATTTTAATAAAATATTATATTTAAATAAAAATGATTAAATATTAATTATCATATTGTTTTTTAAAAGTAAAAATTATTTTTTATTATGGTTAGAAAACTAATTTTTCCAAAACCCCTGATTGATAATAAATGTAATTTTTTATTTTATAAGTTCAAGTTCAAAAAATTAAAAAATTATTTAGATAAATGAGAATTATTTTTGGAATCAAGATGCCCATATTATCCAATGATGAATTCTTCAGGATTTTCAATGATAATTGAATTTTCATGTAAAAATTAAATATCGTAAAAATATATAATGTGTTTTATGACATAATAATTCTTCAATAGTGATGTAAGGAATGACTATAAAAGGTATATTCATTAAGGTATCTTTCTTAGCTTTAAAATAATACAATTTTTGTTTTATTTGATTTATTTAATAATTGCATTGTAAATTCTCCATGATGTATAAAATAATTATGATTTTGAAATCATTTTTTTGACAGTGTGGCTCACCTCTAGATATGAAATAGAAATATTTTACTATCATCGTGAAATATAAATTTAAAACAATATATACCACTACAAATTTCAATTAACCATTTGAAAAAACATGGTACGGTTTTTCATTTTGAATGTTATAGTCATTAGTGTCTTAAAAATAATAATAAACAATTCCCACACATTGCCTATATAAATCCACTAAAGCACCCATTTCACTTCACTCAAGCTCTTTAAATCTAGAAAACCATGTTACCCCTACTCTCTAGAGCCCTCCCATGGCACCCCAATTTACTAAGAATCCTACCACAATCCATTGGGATCACACATCCAAGTAAGGGATTCTCACCTTCCACTCCATGCCTTTGAATTCATGCACCTTCTATGAGAGTAGTTATTTTTTTGAATTTATTTTTTTGAAATTAATTTGTAATCCTTACATTAATATCTAATTGAGGTTATTTAAAATATATATCATTTATCCTACCCCATTTTTACATTTACGTAAGACATTAATTTTTCGAAATTCTATAATGGATTTCCCTCTCTACTTTTTCTTCAAGAACCTCTTTTATGCATTTCCTTCTAATTTCCATTTTATTGATTTGGTAAAATTTTTTATAGACCTTATTATATTTCATTTGATGTATACAATATGGTTTATTTATTTAACTCACCTTAAAAAACCACTATGATATTTTAATCCAACCTATTATGATCCTAGAACTCCATAATATATTAATCTCTTGTCATTTCTATAGAAGATTTTATTATTATATTATTCATCTACAATTTATTCAACAGGTTTTGATAATAATATACATAATAACATTACTCTCCATCCCATGTATAAATTATTAGATAACCCATTCTCTCTCATCATCTAAATTTATGAATTTCTATATGAAATCATTATGCTTCCTAAATTGCACTCTTATTTTCCTTGAGAAAATCATCATGTGTTGAATACGATACCAATTGCACTATCACGGGTGTTCACCATTATGCACACATAAATTTCAAATGGATAATTGCATATATAAAATTCGCATTCCTTGATCTTGGAGTAAATTAGAATGTTAAATGAATCCATATTATATAATCTATGTGGAACAATTAAGCATGACATTGAAATAATTATGAAGGGTGTGCCCTATTATCACTCCAATGCAATGGGTAATGTTTGATATCGTGATATATCATGTTAGAAAAGTGTTTTACATTATTCCTTATAAGAATTTTTTCTACCATGCTGAGATAGTTGTTTACCTGATTCCTTTATTATAATGATTATGTGTTTTATGTTTTTGCCACATTTCCCTATTATATAAGCATACAGTATCATGACTTTAGGTCCGTGTTTCTATTATGCTCCATTTATTTGCATATATGATAACATGTATTTTATACTTCATGTTATTAATTATTTACCCCATTACTGGGCTTTATTGATCACTTTTTTATAATCAATGTTATCAGGTAATCCATGGAAATGTTAAGTATAAAGGAATTATGGGGTTATGTAAATTATGTTTTCAATGAAGATGTATATTTCATGTTTTAAATTTATTTGTAGTTTTATTAAGCACAAAAATCATAAGACATATCAATCTTATGAGTTATATTATATTCATATTTATAAAATAAACAATATTTTAATATTATATAATGATGCATGTTGATATAAAATACATCTATTTCTATATATTACAAGTGGGCATGGTTCATGGAACAAATGTACATAGGAGTAAAAATATGACTAGGTGTTTCTTGCGTGACTCAGTGTATCGTGGTCTATGACAATAGTCTTTACATCACACCTCGTTCGGCACATCTGGGGTATATGATTAGGATAATTCAATTTTATTTTCAAGCCATTTTGAAGAATTTATTCCCCCAAAATTACCAATGTATATGGTTCTCGAATTTGGGATACATAAATATTTTTTATCTGCTACATAATTAATAGTGTTATAGAATGTTGATTATTTTATGAGATAATATAGTATGTGTAACTGATTATAAATGGAACCTATCAGAACAAATTATTGAGTCAATAAGGTTTTCCTTATGTCTTTTCCATTCCTTCTTGTTTTGAAAATCACAAACACCTTATCTTTAAGAAAATTGATTTTATAAGGAAATTTTCTTTTATAAGGAAAATTTCTTTTATAAGGAAAATTGCTTTTATAAGAAAAATTGCTTATATAAGGAAAATCGATTTTATAATAAAATTTATCCTTATAATTTTTTTCATCTAGATTTTTCTTAAGTATGAGATTCGGATTCATTTCTATTTTCTCGGAATTACTTGAACCTTTGTTATGATGTATTCTGCTTTAGGATCCGAATTCTGGATAAGAACTGTGCTAAAGTTTCACTCCGAAATCCCGAATGAGAACTGTGATAAAGTTTCATTCCGAATTCCGGATACAGTTTTAATCCAAATTCATGATACGAATTCTTATGAAGTTCGATAACGAATTCTCATTATGAATTCTGATGACGAATTCTCATTATGAATTCTGATGATGAATTCTCATTAAGAATTCTAATGATGAATTCTAATTACTAATTCTGATGACGAATTCTCATTACGAATTCTAATGATGAATTCTCATTACTAATTCTGATAATGAATTCGCATTCCAAATTCTCATTCCTAATTCAAATATTAAACAGAATTTGTTCATCTTTGTTTTATACACTCCAAATTTATTTAGACTCTGAAAATTATCTTTGGTTTAGACTCCGAACTTTCATCTTATATACATTGTTATAATCTGTCTACTCTTTATTATTTTTTTTACACTCCGAACCTTCACTCCGAATTTTTCATTCCGAACTTTTGAGTTATATTTTAAAACGATGTCGTACATCCTGTTACACTTGTTTTGTTATAAAACGATGTCGTCTATTTTGTTATAAACTAACTGTTGTCTAAGTGACACGTGTACAGGTCCCTCCGATGTTTAAGGAAAATATGACCATTTGAGAAGGAGCCGACCTTACCTATAAATAGGAGCTCATTTGAAAGAGCTCGGTGCTGAAGTGCTGAAAGGCTGACAGATCTTCGACTCATGTGATTACATGCTTGAAGTGATTTCTAGAGAGAGAGACTCTTATTAACTCTCAATGCTTCGTGCGAATCCGAATGTTGGTGATTACATTCGAGGGCTTCCGGGGATAGGAAGACAGAGGTTCCGACTACCTTAAAGTTCGAGGGCTTCCTTGCTGAGGAAGACAGAGGTTGCCAACTACCTTGAAGTTGAGGGCTTGCGGGGATAGCAAGACAGAGAGTCTGATCTTCATATCGAGGGCTTACCCTAGTGTGGGTAAGACAGACATGCATGAAAGTATAAATCAAGGGACCTTTATCCAAGGTTGTTGGATACCCTTCTCTTTGGGTTAAAAGACTTATATCTTGTTACTTTTAGTTCTACTACTTGTTTATATTCCGCTGCATATTGTATTGTAAGGAATGTATAAATTTCATATACTTCTTTATTTTTACTCTTGTTCATTTAGATTCTATAAGCTTTAAGGTAGAATCTCATATTGTAATCATTCATTGCGTTTCAATTTCCGGAACAATATTTCCGGAACCTACTTTCGGGATCTCTTTCCATGTTTGCATTTGGTATTAGAGGTTTTGTTAATTTTCTTAAGTTTAACTTTGTTAAACTTATCACTTTCCTTTTCTTAAGGAAAACATAGTTATTAGTAACTAACTTTAACGATTCCAAAGGAATTTTTAATGTTTATAATTCACCCCCCCTCTTGTAAATTGAACATCTACATCTTTATTTCGATCCTACTATTGGTATCAGAGCAGGATTTTGAAATACTTATACTTACGAATAAGTTTTTCTTTCTCACTTTATCATTCCGAACTTTCCCATTCTGGAACATTCCCATTCCGAACTTTCACATTCCGAACATTCTTGTTACTATCTTGTGCTACTAACAAGTTTTTGTGTCCTAGGTTTCTAGTATGGCAGGAATTAATGTTGGTTCAATTTATAATCTGAATCCTACAAGACCACCAATATTTGATGGTAATGATTATGAATACAGGAGAGATCGTATGAAGACTTTTGTTATCAATACTGGAGTAGACAACATTGTTTTGATTACTGGATATTATAAAATTCCGAACAAGGAAGTCATAAATTTTACTAACCAGGAAAATCAATAATATCAACTCAATTATAAGGTACGCAATACTTTACTGTGTTAGGTGACTAGAAATATATATAGCCAAATTTCTTCTTGTGAAGTATCTAACTGTATCTGGAAGAAGTTAGAGGTTACACACTTTGGAACGTCTAAGGTGGTTGAGACTATAAGAGCTATGATTAGAGGTGAATATCATGGATTCAATTTTCCTTATGGTGAACCAATATGAAATGTTCAACAGAGATTTATGACTATCTTCAACAGCCTACAGTCCATGGGAGAGAATGGTCTAGATGATGAATCTCTTGTGGATAAGATAATTGATATTATGCCTAATGAGTGGGAGTCCAAGAGAATAGCTATAGATGAAAACAGGAAGGTCACTCAAATTTCTATTGATGAGCTATGTGGAACTATTCTACAACATGAAACCAGAATGAAGATAGATGTTGACAACATCAAGAAGAAGAATGGAAATGGTACTGTTGCTTTTATAGCAACTTTAAATCAGATGAAAGCTAAGACTCCTGAGAGAGTAACGAGATCCAAGTCTTAGAAAGTTATTTTCCAATCCGAATCTAGTGAGAGTGAAGTCTCAAAAAATGAATTAGCTAATCTTGCTCGATGAATGAATAAGATAGATGGACAGAGAAATTTCCAATATAAGTATAAGAAAAAGGAAAGGAAAGATAAGAAATATGGAGAAGTTACTTGCTATGAATGCAAAAGAGCTGGACATATAAGACCATATTTCCCTATTCTCAAAAAGAAAGAATGGAAAGAAAGGCATTCAGATAGGAACAGAAAGAAGTATTATAAATCCAATGCTAAGAAAGTTCTTAAATCTAATGACACCTGGAGTGCCAGTGGTGGTGACTCTTCAGATGAGTCTTCTGATTATGAATCTTCAGGACAGAGGAATCTTGGTCTTATAGCTAGATTACCTATTGATAATCATTGTTTTATGGCTAAGGTATGAAATGCTGAATAATTAACCAATGTTTATTTAAATTCTAATGATAGTAAGTATTGCAACTCTTTTGATGAAGAATCTTCTTCTGATGAAGAAAATACTTTACCTAATTATGAAGAAGTCTCTAGGTTTGTTGAACTTCTTGAGATTGAGAATTCCAAACTCAATAAAAAACATGATAAAGCATACTCTAGGAATTCTATTCTTACAAAAGAGATATCAGATATTTTTAAAGATCTTGATAAGAAAAATGCTGATTTTGAAAGTATTTCAAAAAATATTGAGGAAGTAAGTTCTGAGAAGAACGAACATTCTAAAGAATTAGAAAAAGTAATTTCTAAGAAAAATGTTTTCGAACCTAACTGTAGATAAAAAAATAATGATTTTGAGGTTAAAAACATGGATGTCAAACTCATGTCCAAAATTTTTTCCTTAAAGAAGTGTTTATCAAACTTTACCCATGGTAAGGAAAATTTTTATAAGGTGTATTCCCAAATACGACCTTTAAGAAATAAATCCGGATTTGGTTATACCCATGCAAAACCAATTTTTAGTAACAATTATTTAGTTCCTAAAAGTGCCCCATTTTGTACTAAATGTCAATGTGGTGGTCACTGGGCAAAGAGTTGTTCCTTAAACAAAACCCAATCCTAAGGTTTTCACAAATCTTATTTCTCTACGAAGATGTGGGTACCTAAAATTTTATTATTAGGGAATCTTGGATCCAAACAAGTTTGGATTCGGAAATTCTAATTCTCTTCTTGATTTCATGAAAATAAAGAGAGTACCAGCAACAATACATTGTACATGGATAGTGGCTGTGCCTGGCACATGACTGGTAAAAAAAGCTATTTTGAAAAGATTATCAAAACGAAAGGAGGAAAGGTAACTTTCGGAGACAATTATAAGGGAGATATTGTTGGTATTTGTAATATTGTTCTTCTTGGTAAAACATTGATTTAAAATGTTCTTTTTGTTAATGGTCTTAAGCACAACCTCATTAGCATAAGTCTGTTATGTGATGAAGGTTACCTTGTGAATTTTTGGAATGATAAGTGTTTAGTTCACAATTCCAAGGAAGATTTTATTCTCTCAGCCAATAGGCAAGAGAATGTCTACACTTTGAACATAAAAGACCTCAGGAGTCAAGATTTACCTTGCCTAAGTGCAATGGAAGATCATTCCTGGTTATGGCATATAAGACTAGGTCACTGTAACCTTAGAAACTTATGTAAACTCTCTAAGATGAAACTAGTTAAGGATCTACCAGAGCTTAGGATTTATTCTTCTAAAGTTTGTGATCCTTGTCAATATGGAAAGAAACATAAATCTAGTTTTAAGTCAATCGGTGAAGTCTCAACAACCGATGCATTACAGTTAGTGCACATGGATCTTTTTGGTCCAACACAAAATGAAAGTATTTGAGGCAAATACTATGTGTTTGTTCTAGTTGATGATTACACTAGATTTACTTGGGTCTAATTTCTAGCAAAGAAATCTGAAGATTTTTCTTATTTCAAAAGTTTTAGAGCTGAAGTTAAAAATGAGAAAACCCATCCATTGAAAAATATTCATAGTGAACATGGAGGAGAATTTCAAAATTCAGATTTTGAAACATTTTGTGGTAAGAAAGGTATTACTGACAATTTTTCAGCACCTAGAACTCCTCAACAGAATGGTGTAGTTGAAAGAAGAAATATAATTCTTCAAGAAATAACCAGAACCATGTTGAGTGAATATTCTATAGCTACACATTTGTGGGATGAAGCTGTATGTACTGCTTGCTATACTATAAATCGAGTTTTGATTAGACCTTTTCAAAATAAAAAACTTTATGAGTTATGGAATGGTAGAAAACCAAGACTATCTTACTTCAAGGTTTTTGGTTGCAAAGTATTCATTTTGAATACTAAATATAACATACATAAATTCGCACCAAAATCTGATGAAGGGATTTTCATTGGCTATTCCACAACCTCTAAGGCTTATAGAGTTTTTAATAAAAATACTTGCACTGTTGAGGAAACAGTAGATGTAAAATTTGATGAGTCAGATCCTTTTGTTTTCAAACCATCCCAGCCTAAATCTTCAGATGTGTTTTCGTAAACTGATTATCAACCTTTGATAGAAGAACCTTCTAACAAGGATAATGTTCTAGAAGATACTTCTGAAACATTTACCCCAGATGATTTTCTACCCTATGTTGATGAACATGATTTACAAAACCCAAATCAGGTATTTCTTAAGAATCATCCCAGTGACAGTATCATTGGTGATGTAAATCAACCTGTAAGGACTAGAAGTTCCTTAAGAAATGATGTAGAACATCTAGCATTTCTTTCATAATTAGAACCAAAAAGCACTGATGAAGCTCTAGGTGATTATGATTGGATCAAAACAATGCAAGATAAACTAAATGAATTCGAAAGGAATAAAGTCTGGACCTTGGTTGAAATACCTAAGGAAACTTCTGTTATTGGAGTAAAACGGGTCTTCAGAAATGAATGTGATGAAAATGGAGTCATTATTATAAATAAAGCTAGAATTTTTTCTAAAGGCTATAATCAACAAGAGGGAATAAACTATGAAGAAACATATGCTCCAGTAGCTAGACTTGAATCTATATGTATTCTACTTGCCTTTGCAGCATTCTTTAATTTAAAACTTTTCCAAATGGATGTAAAATGTGCTTTTTTTTAATGGTTATGTTCAAGAGGAAGTTTTTGTTGAACAACCTCCTGGCATTGAAGATAAAAAACATCCTGATCATGTTTTTAGACTTACCAAAGCTTTGTATGGCCTTAAGCAAGCCCCACGAGCATGGTATGATAGACTCACTGGATTTTTGCTTCAAAATAACTATGTTAAGGGAAATGCAGATCCAACCCTTTTTATAAAGAAAGATAAGAAAAATGTTTTGATTGTTCAAATTTATGTTGATGACATTATATTTGATTCAACTCAGCAATCTTTGACTGACTGTTTTGCTAGTCTAATGAAATCTGAGTTTGAAATGAGTATGATGGGTGAGTTAACATTTTTCCTTGGATTTAAAATTTCTCAAAAACCAGAAGGAACCTACATATCTCAATATAAGTATAGTAAAGATCTTCTTAAAATGTATGGTTATGACAAAACTAAGAGTATAAGCACTCTCATTGGTACCTCAAACTCTTTAGATCTTGATGAAGTTGGAAAACCAGTAGGTCAAACATCTTTTAGAGGTATGATAGGAAGTATACTATACATAACAGCTATGTCACGACCCGCCCTCGGGGTCCGTGCCGTGACTACCCCAAGCCCGCCTTCCATAGGCCAGGGGCTGGCGACTAGCACCAAGGCGTAAATCCCGGTAAAAAGGGAAGGCATTGCCTTTGTAAAGTAAACAAACACCACAGAGTAAGCAAGCGGAAAGTAAACACTAAGCAAAAGCAGAGTACAACTGAAAGTGCGGAAAAGTAAATGGGCCAGTATACAAACCCAAACTAAAAGTAAAGTACAACTCGAAAGGGAAAACAGCAACTGAAAAGTAAAAGCCGCAACACCGAGCTATCCACTGGAAATCCCAACTGAAGGGTGGGTACAGATAGCTCCACTGCTCCACGGGTCCCTCCGTCCGCTCCGAGCACGTCCCGCACAGTGGTCCACCTCCAAGTACCGTCCTGCTCTGCAAGCCTCAGCTAAGATCAACATTGTCCGTCGTCTGCAACCAACACAACGTAGTGCGGGCAAAGCCCGTGCAGGGGTGAGTATAAGCTACTCAGTAGGGACCCCGAGACCCCTGAAGGTCTCTCAAAATCCACAAAGGATAAACCACGAAGAAAGGTACAATCACGAAGTAACAACCGACACTGCTTAGGTATATGCCCATACATATACCTAAGTCATCAATTTCAAATACGCTCCAACCTCCGAGCCCAAGTACAACTCAGTCCACACAGGAAAGTAAACGTATTTCACACAGGAAAGCAAAAAGTAATCCACATAGGATAGCACAACACAATCCACACAGGAAAGCAACAGGATTCAGCTCACACGGGTATACTTCTTCAAAGGACGATAAATATGATCTCTGATCCATCAAAGTCGTCGGACCCACGAAAGATCGAATGGTAACTAACCCCCGCAAAAGACCCACACAGGATCGGGCCCACATAGGACCTATAGGCGCTGGTTCACACAGGACCGTTGAGCGCAAGGACCCACACAGGATCAGACCCACACAGGATCGGGCCCACACAGGACCTGTATCACTGATCCACGTAGGATCCCTGAGTGTTGTAGTTGTCTTCATCGAATCCACACAGGATCTCTGTACTGTGGTCGTCGCAGTCACAGTAGTTGTAGCAGTGGTAGCAGTCACAGTAACAGTCGCAGCCAGTACTAGGGTTCCCGCACACAGCAAGCTCGTTCGGAGGGTCCGCTCCACGAGCCGAGAGACTGATACATCAACTGTCACAAAGTCCAGAGTTGATGTATACAAAAGTTACGTATCGTCAACAGGAACTCAACGCAACAGAAGGCACGTCGATCGGACGCCCTGTCTGAGAGTTATTGGCATTTTCGTCCCCGAGGCCCGGTTGGTTTTTAAGGAAAAACCAACCCGACCATACTCCACCTGCATCCAAACCTCGAGCGGAGTATGCCAAAAGATCTGTCTCACTAAGGGGAACACAACAAAGCTGGCGGCGCGTCAATCGGACGTCCGTAGCTCAAGATATGAGTGTTTCCGCTCTGAAGGCCCGGTTGGTTTCGTGAACGAACCAACCCGGCCGAACTCAAATTGTTCCGAAACCTTGAGTGCGATATACCGAAACGACCGTCTCGATCCAAGGATCGCGTTTCCGCAGACGGTTCGTCATTCGGAGGTCCGTGGCTCAAGTTATGGCCAAAAGACCGAAACCGTCTCGAAAATGGGGGGTCCGGGTCCGGGCCGACCCGGCCCGACCCCCCCTGGTCTGACCCGAACCGAGTCGACCCACCCGGATCCGAACCGAACCGGGTCGACCGACCCGGTCCGCTGGACCCGGCCCGGCCGGTGGCGGCGCGGCCCGGCCAGCGGCGGCGCGGCCAGGTGCCGCGCATGTGCCGCACGCGGGGGGTAAAACCCCCCCTTTTTTCGGATCTCGGCCGGCCTAAGGTCGGCTGTTTCTTTTCTCAAGCAGGACCCACGGGTCCCGCCTCCTATCCAAACCGGCGGCCGCTGCGGCCGGCCGCCTTCTTCTTCTCCGCCGTGGCCATCGCCGCGGCTCTTCCGAACTCCGGTGGCCGGTGAGGCCGGGCGCCCCTGGCTGCTCCGCCGCGGCCGTAGGGCCACGACCCTTCTCGATCTCCGGCGCCGACGGCCCAGCCGGCCACCGGTCGCCTCCTCGTTCCGTCGCGGCCCGTCTCCGGCTGCGGCCTCTTTCGTAAACAACGACGCGGTGCGTCGGCATCGCATTTCTTTATCGCTGCTCGCTCCGGCCATAAATTCTATTGTTCCTGCGCGGTGCGACGACACCGCGCTATCTCCGCTAAATCAACAAAAAATATTTGAAGGGGGAGGAGAATCGTCCGTGTTCGTGTGGTCCGGTCTCCTCCCGTTATAACGATAACAGTTGGTCAATCGTGTAAACACAACAATGAACGTTTCAAAAATTTTTAATAAAATTTGGAACTATGCCCAACGGATTATTCTTTCATGCTCGAGGGAATGAAAACACGAAATTTAAAAAGGACAAACCCCTACCTTGGTTCTGGAACGAAGTTCGATGATCGATAACAATTCGCGGAAGTCGAGCGTCGCGGTGGTCGGCGTCACGGAAGAAGAACGTCGATGTCGCGGTTATGTCGTTACGGAAGACGGTTCCCGAGAACGTGGAGTTCTTCGTCGAAGTTCGAAGGTTCTTCGTGTTCTTCGTCAGAGTTGAAGAAGAAGAAGAATAAGGAGAAGCTCCAAAATTCCTCTCAAGGTGGTAAAAGAATTATCCCAGAATAAAATAAGCTTTAAGCTTATATTATTACACAACTTTACCACATGAATTTCAAAGGTTTGAATTTGAACAACTCACCTCAATTAATACTTAAAGTTGTCAAACATTAATTAAAAGGAGAGTTAAAGGGAGATGGAAGGTTGGGATTCGTGTGGGCCCCACCACACTTAATCCTCCCAAGGGAGGTTAAGTGGATGTGGGTCCCACTCCCAACTCCCTTTGGAAGGGTTTATAAAAAACAACATCAAGTTAAAATAAAATTTTGTATTTCACAAATTTTATTTAACTTAATCTAAAAACCCAAAAACTAACTTTCAACCCGTAACAAACGCAACTTCCGAAAAGGTCTCCTTAAGCGAATATCGGCGCTGCGAGTTCATCAGTGCCCTCGGATTTCAATTCCTTGCACCGGATCAAAAGTTAGGAATTCCCGCTCGTTCGTTCACTGAACGTACCCGAGCCAAACTTCAGAAATTGATTCCGGGCACTCCGGGCCTCAGAATCAGGTGCCGTCAGAAACCGCGCTCTTGTAAAATTCCAAAGAAAATTAAGAAAAAATTTCCCTTGAATTTTACGGGTCTTTACATTACTCCCACCTCAGGGATTTACGTCCCCGTAAAGATACATCAAAAACTAGGGAAACAAATGAGGGTACTGAGCACGCATCTGAGCCTCCCGCTCCAATGTGCTCTCCTGGAGATTCCCGTGCTGCCATCTGATGCGCACAAGAGGAATCGATCGCCCACGCAGGACCCGCTCCTGTCGATCCTCTATCTCCACCGGGACCTCCGTAAAAGTTTCCCCATCGTCAACGTCAAGCTCCCCATGGTCAATGATGTGTGTCGGGTCGTGCATGTATCTTCTCAGCTGAGTCACGTGGAAGACGTCGTGCACCCGGTGCAACTGAGGGGTTAGAGCCAGGCGATAAGCCACCTTGCCAATCCTGCTGAGAACCTGGAAGGGTCCGATGAAGCGCGGATATAACTTTCTGCCTCGGCCAAATCTCCGAATACCACGTCGAGGTGAGACCCGTAAGAAGACGTGGTCGCCATCCTCGAACTCTAGTGGCCTCCGCCTCCTGTCTGCGTATGACTTCTGCCGGCTATGAGCTGTCCTTATCCGCTCCTGGATGACCTGGACATTCTATGTCGTGGCCTGGACCATCTCCGGTCCCACTAGTGCCGACTCCCCAGGGTCTGTCCAGCACAAAGGAGATCTACAAGGTCGGCCGTACAATGCCTCGTACGGTGACATCCCGATGGTGGAGTGGTAGATGTTATTGTACGCGAACTCCACCAAGGGTAGGTGGTCCTCCCAGCTATGACCAAAGTCGAGGAAACATGCGCGGAGCATGTCCTCGAGAGTGTGAATGGTCCTCTCCGTCTGACCATCCGTATGAGGGTGAAAGGCTGTGCTCAGTCGGAGCTGTGTCCTGAACGCCTCCTGTAACCCCTTCCAAAGCCGGGAAGTAAAGCGAGCATCTCGATCGGAGACGATAGATGATGGAACACCGTGGAGCCGCACAATCTCCTGAATGTAGAGACGTCCCAAGCTCTCCACTCAGCCCTGCTCTCTGATGGGTAAGAAGTGTGCCGACTTGGTGAGTCGGTCAACAATCACCCAGATGGAGTCGTGACCTTTGGAAGTGCGTGGAAGTCCAGTCACGAAGTCCATAGATATGCCGTCCCACTTCCACTCCGGAACCTCCAAGGGATGTACCAAGCCTGCTGGTAACTGATTCTCTGCCTTCACCTGCTGACAGGTGAGGCATCAAGAAATGAACTCTGCTACTTCCATCTTCATGCCCGGCCACCAGTGATGTCGTCTGAGGTCCTGGTAAATCTTCGCCACTCCATGATGTACCGCCAAAGGAGAAGTGTGAAACTCTCTCATCACTTCCTCTCGCAAAGCGACTGGTACCATTGTACGTCCTCTGAAAAGGATGTTGTGCTCTGCTCCAAGGGAGAAACCATCAGGTGCCTGTCCCGAGGATATCTCTGCATGTCGTGTCTCACAGTCAGCGTCCCCATGCTATGCCTCCCTGACTCGCTGCAGTAGTGGAGGAGTGACTGTGAGAGACTGAAAGAAGGCTACTCCATCTCTATCCACGAAGGATATCTGCAAAGAGGCTAGTTGCTCCGTCGCCTCCTCAAGTAGCTGAATGCCCGTCCTCCTGCTAAGGGCATCGGCTACTACGTTCCCCTTCCCAGGAGTATAGACTATCTCAAAGTCATAGTCCTGGAGGAACTTGAGCCATCGCCGTTGTCTCAGGTTCAGGTCCTTCTACGAGAAGATATACCTGAGACTCTGATGATCGGAAAAGACTGTAAAGCGCTCGCCCATCAGTTAGTGCCGCCATGACTTCAGATCGAAGACCACTGCTGCTAAATCCAGGTCATGGGTAGCGTTGTTCTGCTCATGCGGCCTCAACTGATGTGATCCATAGGCGATCACTGCCCGCTCCTGCATCAGAACACATCCGAGTCCGGTCCCTGATGCATCGCAGTAGACTACGTACCCTACTCCCTCATCGGGCAACCTCAAGATAGGTGCGCTAGTCAATCTCTGTCTCAGCTCCTGGAAGCTCTGCTGACATCTGTCTGACCATACGAAGGGTTTCCCCTTCTTCTTCAAAGCAGTGAGTGATGCCGCAACTCTAGAGAAGTCTGGCACGAATCTCCGATAGTATCCAGCTAGTCCCAAGAAACTCCGAACCTCAGTCACGCTCCTGGGTGGCTCCCATGCTAACACAGCCTGAATCTTCACGGGATCCACTACAACTCCCGCCTCAGAGATAACGTGTCCCAAGAAGTGGACCTCACGTATCCAGAACTGGAACTTCGATATTTTACCATAAAGCTGGTGTTCTCAGTGTGTGTCTAATATAACTCGCAAGTGATAGGCGTGCTCCTCCTCTGTCGTAGAGTAAATCAGAATGTCGTCGATGAAGACCACGACAAACCGATCGAGGTATTACTGAAAGATCCTATTCATGAGAGCCATGAACACTGCTGGAGCATTGGTTACACCGAAATGCAAAAACGAGAACTCATAGTGGCCATACCGACATCTGAAGGCTGTCTTCTACACATCCTCGTCTCTGACTCTGAGCTGATGATAGCCTGACCTGAGGTCTATCTTCGAGAACCACCGTGCTCCCTTGAGATGATCAAAGAGGTCATCAATCATAGGTATCGGATACTTTTTCCTCACTGTCACCTGGTTCAGGTGACGATAGTCAACACAAAGTCACAAGCTCCCGTACGCCTTCTTGGCGAACAATATCGGGGAAGCCCAGGGTGAAACACTGGGTCGGATGAACCCCTTGCCCTGCAAGTCCTCCAACTGTACCCGTATCTCTCGAAGCTCGGCGGGGGCCATCCAATATGCTGGAGTGGATATCGGGGCTGTCCCGGGGTACAAGTCAATATAAAAGTCTACCTCTCTACGAGGAGGTAGCCCTTGAACATCGTGGGGAAAAATGTCCGCAAACTGATCCACCACTGCAGGAAAAACATAACTCCGCAAGTCCACTGCTACAAGGATGAGGCTAGCCATCTGATGAGTGATGGGCTATCCTCTCCTCCGCGGAAGTCCATCCTGTGCTGCTAAGGCTCCCTTCTCGCCAGTGAAGGTGAACCTACTCCCGTCGGTGCGTACACATCGCACCTTGCGCCTAAAACAGTCAATCTGCGCATGGACCGTAGATAGCCAATCCATGCCCAAGATGACATCGTAAGGCCTCGACGCTGCTACAAGAAGATCCCAGCCGAAGCTCTCGCCTCCTAGAGTAATCTCACACTGCCGGCACCAGTGCGTAATCGTCGAGTCTGCTCCCGTAGGAGTCTCTAGCCGTAAGGATCGAGCCAACGGCTCTGTCGGAATCTCCGAGATCCGAACAAGGGCAGCTGCTACGAAAGAGTGACTCGCTCCTGTGTCTATAAGAACTGCAGCAAGGGTGGAATAGACAAAGATAGTACCTCGAATCATCTCGGGTGCTCCGTGGTCGTAGGCCTCTGCTGCCTGGAGATGTGCCTGTCTCTGTCCGCCAGCTCCCTGTGGTCGGGGTGGACCTCCTGGTGGTGGTGGTGGCAGAGCCTCAAAGCGTCTCCCACCACCGGCTGCTCGTCCAGCTCCTTTGCCTCGTTCGGATCCTCCCTGCGGACCACCACGGTCGACCCTCTGCCTCTGCCTCGGTGGTCCCTCAACCGACGGATGATCCTCGGCACGGCGGGTCGGGTAGTCACGAGCCATGTGGCCCTGCCCGCCGCACGAGTAGCATTGTCTGCCTCTCGAAAGACTGGCTCCTCGCTGTGTGCCCCGCACTGCTGAGCCAGTGCCCTGAGGTCGTCTGCCCGAAGGTCTGGTCTGCCTGGACCCCTGAGTCATCCTTCGACTGCCTGCTGCAGATGACTCTGCCACGTGCCGCCCTGCGGTGGGTCGCTGCGCTAGTGTAGACTCAGCAAGGAAGCTCTCGATCAAAAGAGCCCGCTCCAGTACTCCTGTCTGAGTCTGTATGCTGAGGGAGATCAGCGATGCCCTGATCTCGTGTCTCAAACCCTGTTCGAAGGTTCGGGCCCGAAAGAATGGGTCTCGTACCATGTCGGTCGAGTAGCGCGAGAGATCGGTAAATCTCGCCGAGTACTGAGCGACCGTCATGCTGCCCTGCCGCAGCTGAAGAATCTCCTTGATGCGCACCGCACGAAGGGTGGCTGGGACAAACTCCGAGCGGAAGAGGCTCTCAAAGTCCGTCCAAAGTAGAGATGACTCTTCGTGCACCTGGAGCATCAGGCTCCACCATCGTCCTGCGGCTGCGTGTAGTAGGCTCGCATCGAGGATCACCATGAGGACTGCTGGTGTCCTCACTAGGGTAAACACACGAACCACTGCCTCCAGCCAGTCCTCGGCTGCATGGGGATCCGTCTCTCCGTGAAACCTGGGCGGTCGCTGGCGCTGAAACCCATGCAGTGCGATGAGGCGACGTGCATCGTCAGCGGCTGGTGCTGGAAGTATCGGGGGCTCGGCGGGTAGTGCTACCGCCGGTGCCACTGCTGACAAAGGGCCCTGCACCGAGGCCTCGTCACTCGGTGGGCTGTCGTCACGCTCGACTCTCGGAACCCTAGCTGGTTGCCGTCGTGGGGCCATCCTGAAAAAGAAACAGGTGCGCCACGGTCAGAACAGTATACCTGGTGAGCTGATATAAGTAATCATAAAGAAAACTTTGAAACACAAATGCAATCAATATTTCTGTGCATTATGTCGGAAATCAGAAGTCAGGGTCCTGGTGTACGGATACGTCGGCCGCCGCACCAACACTGGACTCCCTGGACTGATAACCACACTCAATACGCTAAACATTATTTCTTCACATAGAAAAGATCAGAGTTCACGGTAGAACCGAACTCCTCTGATACCAATTTGTCCTGACCCGCCCTCAGGGTCTGTGCCGTGACTACCCCAAGCCCGCCTTCCATAGGCCATGGGCTGGCGACTAGCACCAAGGCGTAAATCCTGGTAAAAAGGGAAGGCATTGCCTTTGTAAAGTAAACAAACACCACAGAGTAAGCAACCGGAAAGTAAACACTATGCAAAAGCAGAGTAAAACTGAAAGTGCGGAAAAGTAAATGGGCCAGTATACAAACTCAAACTGAAAGTAAAGTACAACTCGAAAGGGAAAACAACAACTGAAAAGTAAAAGCGGCTACACCGAGCTGTCCACCGGAAATCCCACCTGAAGGGTGGGTACAGATAGCTCCACTGCTCCACGGGTCCCGTCGTCCGCTCCGAGCACGTCCCGCCCAGTGGTCCACCTCCAGGTACTGTCCTGCTCTGCAAGCCTCAGCTAAGATCAACGATGTCCGTCGTCTGCAACCAACACAACGTAGTGCGGGCAAAGCCCATGCAGGGGTGAGTATAAGCTACTCAGTAGGGACCCCGAGACCCCTGAAGGTCTCTCAAAATCCACAAAGGATAAACCACGAAGAAAGGTACAATCACGAAGTAACAACCGACACTGCTTAGGTATATGCCCATACATATACCTAAGTCATCAATTTCAAATACGCTCCAACCTCCGAGCCCAAGTACAACTCAGTCCACACAGGAAAGTAAACGTATTCCACACAGGAAAGCAAAACGTAATCCACACAGGATAGCACAACACAATCCACACAAGAAAGCAACAGGATTCAACTCACACGGGTATACTTCTTCAAAGGACGATAAAGATGATCTCTGATCCATCTAAGTCGTCGGACCCACGAAGGATCGAAAGGTAACTAACCCCCACAAAAGACCCACACAGGATCGGGCCCACATAGGACCTGTAGGCGCTGGTTCACACAGGACCGCTGAGCGCAAGGACTCAAACAGGATCGGGCCCACACAAGATCGGGCCCACACACGACCTGTAGCACTGATCCACGTAGGATCGCTGAGTGTTGTAGTCGCCGTCGTCGAATCCACACAGGATCTCTGTACTGTCGTCGTCGCAGTCACAGTAGCAGTAGCAGTGGTAGCAGTCACAGTAATAGTCGCAGCCAGCACTAGGGTTCCCGCACACAGCAAGCTCGTTCGGAGGGTCCGCTCCACGAGCTGAGAGACTGATACATCAACTGTCACAAAGTCCAGAGTTGATGTATCCAAAAGTTCCGTATCGTCAACAGGAATTCAACGCAACAGACGACGCGTCGATCGGACGCCCGGTCTGAGAGTTATTGGCATTTTCGTCCCCGGGGCCCGGTTGGTTTTTAAGGCAAAACCAACCCGACCGTCCTCCACCTGCGTCCAAACCTCGAGCGGAGTATGCCAAAAGCTCCGTCTCACTAAGGGGAACACAACAAAGCTGACGGCACGTCAATCGGACGCCCGTAGCTCAAGATATGAGCGTTTCCGCTCCGAAGGCCCGGTTGGTTTCGTGAACGAACCAACCTGGGCGAACTCAAAGTGTTCCAAAACCTTGAGTGCGATATACCGAAACAACCGTCTCGATCAAAGGAACGTGTTTCCGTAGACGGTTCGTCATTCAGAGGTCCGTGGATCATGTTATGGCCAAAAGACCGAAACCATCTCGAAAATGGGGGGTCCGGGTCCGGGCCGACCCGGCCCGACCCCCCCTGGTCTGACCCGAACCGGGTCGACCCGACCCCGAATCGAACCGAACTGGGTCGACTCGACCCGGATCCGAACCGAATCGGGTCGGACCGACCCGGTCCGCTGGACCCGGCCCGGCCGGTGGCGGCGCGGCGGCGCGGCCCGGCCAGCGGCGGCGCGGCCAGGTGTCGCGCATGTGCCGCACACGGGGGGTAAAAACCCCCCTTTTTCGGATCTCGGCCGGCCTAAGGCCGGCCGTTTCTTTTCTCACGCGGGACCCGCGGGTCCCGCCTCCTATTAAAACCGGCGGCCGGCGCGGCCGGCCGCCTTCTTCTTCTCTGCCGCGGCCATCGCCACGGCTCTTCCGAACTTCGGCGGCCGGCGAGGCCGGCCACCCTGGCTGCTCTGCCGCGGCCGTAGGGCCGCGGCCCTTCTCGATCTCCGGCACCGGTGGCCCGGCCGGCCACCGGTCACTCCTCGTTCCCCCGCGGCCCGTCTCTGACCGCGGCCTCTTTCGTAAACAACGACGCGGTGCGTCGGCACCGCATTTCTTTATCGCTGCTCGCTCCGGCCATAAATTCTTTTGTTCCTGCGCGGTGCGACGACACCGCGCTGTCTCCGCTAAATCAACACGAAATATTAGAAGGGGGAGGAGAATCGGCCGTGTTCGTGAGGTCCAGTCTCCTCCCGTTATAATGAAAACAGTTGGTCAATCGTGTAAACACCACAATGAACTTTTCACAAATTTTTAATAAAATTTGGAACTATGCCCAACAGATTATTCTTTCATGCTCGAGGGAATGAAAACACGTAATTTAAAAAGGACAAACCCCTACCTTGGTTCTGGAACGAAGTTCGATGATCGATAACGATTCGCAGAAGTCGAGCGTCGCGGTGGTCGGCGTCACGGAAGAAGAACGTCGATGTCGCGGTTATGTCGTCACGGAAGACGGTTCCTGAGAACGTGGAGTTCTTCGTCGAAGTTCGAAGGTTCTTCGTGTTCTTCGTCAGAGTTGAAGAAGAAGAAGAATAAGGAGAAGCTCCAAAATTCCTCTCAAGGTGGTAAAAGAATTATCCCAGAATAAAATAAGCTTTAATCTTATATTATTTCACAACTTTACCACATGAATTTCAATGGTTTGAATTTGAACAACTCACCTCAATTAATACTTAAAGTTGTTAAACATTAATTAAAAGGAGAGTTAAAGGGAGATGGAAGGTTGGGTTTCGTGTGGGCCCCACCACACTTAATCCTCCCAAGGGAGGTAAAGTGGATGTGGGTCCCACTCCCAACTCCCTTTGGAAGGATTTATAAAAAACAACATCAAGTTAAAATAAAATTTTGCATTTCACAAATTTTATTTAACTTAATCTAAAAACCCAAAAACTAAATTTCAACCCGTAAAAAACGCAACTTCTGAAAAGGTCTCCTTAATTGAATATCGGCGCTGCGAGTTCATCGGTGCCCTCGGATTTCAATTCTGAGCACCGGATCAAAAGTTAGGAATTCCCGCTCATTCGTTCACTGAACGTACCCGAGCCAAACTTCAGAAATTGATTCCGAGCACTCCGGGCCTCGGAATCAGGTGCCGTTAGAAACCGCACTCTTGTGAAATTCCAAAGAAAATTAAGAAAATATTTCCCTTTAATTTTACGGGTCTTTACAAGCTAGTAGACCAGACATAATGTTTTCAGTATGCTTATGTGCAAGATATCAATCCAATCCTAAGGAATCTCACTTAAAGGCAGTAAAAAGAATTTTTCGCTACCTTAATGGAACCATGGATCTAGGATTATTTTATACTTATGGAAATGATTTTGTTCTAAAAGGTTTTTCTGATGCTGACTTTGGTGGATGTAGAATGGATAGAAAAAGTACATCTGGAAGTTGTCATTTCTTAGGAGATTCATTATAGTCTTGGTCCTGCAAGAAGCAAAATTTTGTAGCACTTTCCACTACTGAATCTGAATATGTAGCAGCTGGAAGTTGTTGTGCTCAAGTGTTGTGGATGCAACACACACTCACAGACTATGGCTTGAGTTTTACTAAAACTCAAATTTTGTGTGATAACACAAGTGCCATTGCCCTTAGTAAAAACCCTACACATCACTCCCGTGAAAAAACCCAGATATTAGGCATCACTTTCTTAGGGATCACACACTTAAAGGAGATATTATTCTTTAGTTTATTGGAACACAAGATCAACTTGCTAATATTTTCACAAAATCTTTGCCTTCTGATAGATTTGAATATATTAAACAGAAGTTAATAATGATAACCATAAGGTAATCCTCCTTAATTAACATTCTGTTTTAAAAGTCTCCTTACAGCAATAAATTTCTTTTCATAGGGGGAGTACATCTGATTGTTAGATTAACAAAGTTTTTCAAAATTTGTTTTCAAACTTTTCGGAACAATAATTCCGGAATGGAATTTCTGGAACTAAAATATTCCAGAATAGACATTTTCATATATAATACTTCTGGAATGAATGTTTTTGTATTGAAAATTTCCGGAATGAAAATTTCGTACTGGTATTTTCATAACGGGATTTTCGTACCGAATTATTCATAATAAGTTTTTCATTTTCATTATTTTTAATAAAATTTCCATACTAACTTTTCCGTATTAAGTTTGTATTTCGTACTGAGTTTTTCATACTGAGTTTATTTTTCGTTGTAATGTTTTTTTAAGTAATTTTACCAAATACAAATAATCTTCCTAAGCCAGTCTGAAAGGTATGATCTCCTTACCCAATTTTTCATAGTCATATTTTACTTTCTGGCATTTTCTTATTTTTTGTTTACGGATTATAGTTTTCTTAATTCTATATTTTAATAAAAAACCTCAAAAGATCGGATTCAAGAGAATTGGTTTTCGACCGTCAGATCTAATCTCAGCTTTTCGCAACTGTTCGATCAACCGTGGAAGTTGAACCGTCATTTCATTGCATATATAAAGGGGACCCAAATAGTTGTCCCACATCGGTTTTCAAGCTCTCGCATCCCGAAGCTCTACCTCTCAGTTTTAATGCCGTTTCGAACTTCAGTTGTCTATGTTCTGAACTTCTCAAAGGTCTTCAGATCCGAATGTCTGTGGAAGTAGCTTCACAAGACATGTCTTCCTCCAAACCGATTTCGAAGTGGTTTGTATACAGAGAGAGGCTTGTCCATCTGGATTTCATTAACAAGTATGATTCTCTTATTTCCAAGAATATCAAGCTTAATGGTTGGGAAGATGTTGGGATATCAAAACCCGGGAATCAAGATGAAGTGTAGTCGGATTAGCTTATCGAATTCTATGAGACAGTTTCTTTTCTTCAGGAAGATGGATGGGACAAGTTGTCTTTTAAGTCTTATGTCAAGACTTATAAACATTCTTATTCCAAGTCAGCCACCTTGGTAGGGCTGAATAATGATGTTGAAGCTGAGATTATTTCTCATGTGTTGCTGGATTCTAAGGGTAGCTTCGACAAGGAAAAAGCTTTAGAAACTCTCGGACTGGCTGATGAAAAGGCAATGAAGATTGCTAGTTTATCTTCAAATTTCCGGATTCTAGAGCTATGGGTATAGAGCCTTATCGTACCGAGGAAATGTGACAAAGATATCTTGAAGAAGAGTGATATCTACATCCTATATTTTCTGATAAATCTGAGGAAGTTTAACTTGATGAAGCACATTCTTATCACTCTTTAGAATTTGAAGAAAGGAAATCTGAGAGCTCATATTATTATGTATCCATCAATCCTCTCCAAGATGATAGTTCGATGCCTTGAGTCTTTCAAGGAGGCTTGAAAATCTAAGCCAAGAGTTTGAAAGATTATGCTGGTGAGAGATGGTACTCTTAAGAGAATGGATGTAGACTTTGACAAGGAGTCTGGATAGCTTATTGATCTACCTGCTCAAGAAGAAACAGTTCCGATGGTTACTGATCCGGAATCCTCTAAGCTAGTAAGGAAGAGAAAGTTTAAAGAAGTGGAAGTAGAATCAGAGAATCCCAAGTCTAAGGAAGTTCATTCCGCACCTCCAAAACCAAAGAAGAAGAAAGCTTACCCAGATGAGTTAGTTGCTAAATGGAGGGAGATGAAAGAGAAAAGAGTGCAAGGGGAGCCTCAGTTCAGCTTGCACCCTGCAGAGGCTAAGGCCTTGAAGGAGAAAACAGCAGATGAACTAGAAAAACAAGAAAAAGAAAAGAAGCTCAAGAAGATGATGTCTGAGGCTGAGGTAGCTCAGGCTTTGTTGAAGTTCAATGAGATGGTTTCTTCCAATATTCCTGTTCCGAGATCTTTTTCTCTAGAATATCTTCCTGAGATTCCAGGAAGCAATTTCGTTGCTCCGAATGAAGCTGTTGCTAAGACTTCTGAGAAAGTAGATCATGTTGAGCAAGTGGAAGAAGAAGAAGATGTTGCTGAAGGAAGTGGTGAAACTGGAGATGTGTTGAAACAAGTAGATGATTATAAAGGGACACCTTCAGAACACTTATCACTCCAAACTTCAGAAGCTGAATCTTGGAAGCTAGTTACTCCAGCAATGGAAGAAGAGAAAGGTGAAGAAGAATTAGCTTATCATGGAGAGGAAGAACAACATCTACAAGATATTTCTCAGATGAAAAAAATATAGGTTCATGCTCAGAAATTTCCTGACGAGGAAGATATTGTTGTCCATGTTTCTGATAGTGAGAAGAGAACTCTGGAGCAGGATTGTATTCCGAAAAAATACAAGGGAAAGCAAATTCTTGCTGATACTCCGAGCTCAGAAGTGAGGAAGAGGAAGGAAGTTGGTAGTTCTTCAAAAAGAAAGCTCAACCTTATTGAAGAAGAAAATTCTCCTAGCAGAGTCTCAGATTCGGATTCATCTTCGGTGGGGCATGATTTTGTTGTTCAATCTTTAAAGAAGCCGGTAGGTTCTATTCCAAAAATCTCTAGTATAGATTCAAGATGCCAGATTCTCCAACATGCTTTGAATCAGAAAACAGACTCCGTATCTATGGTTATGGACAAGTGCGTCGAGATTGTGGCTCAGTTTAAAATGTTCTTTATTGGCTATGAAGCTCATAGAAAATCTTGCAAGAGGATGACAAACCTGTCGAGGAAGACTGTTGAAGAGATGAGGCTTTTTGATGAATTCCAAGACAATGTCAAGGATTTCTTTCAGACAGAGTACATGAAGATAAATGAGTTGACTTCTTCCTTTGAAGAGAAGCTGAAAGATGAAAAGAACTTCCGGATTCAAGAAGTCAGAGATCTGAATGGGAAGCTAAATTCTGTCTCTCAAAACTGGAAGTTTGAAAGGGGTCATCAGATTGAGTTTGAAGTAATGATGAAGGCTCAGGAAGAAAAGATAAAAGCTTAGGAAGAAAAGCTTCAAGCTCAGGAAGAAAATATTGAAGCTCAATCTGCACGAATAGTGGTCCTAGAGAAGCAAGCTGAAGAAGATCATAAAGACTTGAGGAAGATCAACACTATACTAAAGAGTCTTATGGAGAAGGAGAAGTATGCCAAATAGACAGATCTGATCTTTTGTTTTAATTTTTTTTGTTGCCGAGATTTCAAACTTAATGAAATTTGGGCCTGTTGTTCCTTTTGTTGTTGTTACTAATGTTTCAGGTACTTTGTTATTTTTTTTCATTCCCTCGATTTCTTTTTGAAAATCACAAAGGGGGAGAAGGAAAATATCCTTAAGAAAAAGAAGAACTCCAATGAGAGTTTATCTAATGGGGAGAAGGAAAATATCCTTAAAGGAAAAAGAACTCTAATAAGAGTCTATCTAAGGGGGAGTTTTTCATTAAAGAATACTTTCTTTTTTGTAATGAAATGTCACTCCAGAAATCTATAATACGATCCTTACTATTTCAAATCCTAAGGGGGAGTTATTCGTATTCATCAATTTCCGTAAAGCCAAGGGAGATAAGCCTTAATGTTTTTCTTCTTCTTAGAATTTCTTTTTCATAAGGATGTTTTTGCTTTCCAAAAAGGGGGAGATTGTTGAGTCAATAAGGTTTTCCTTATGACATTTCCATTCCTTCTTGTTTTGAAAATCACAAACACCTTATCTTTAAGAAAATTGCTTTTATTAGGAAAATTGATTTTATAAGGAAAATTGTATTTATAAGGAAAATTTCTTTTAGAAGAAAAATTTCTTATATAAGGAAAATCGCTTTTATAAGAAAAACTATCCTTATCATTTTTTATCTAGATTTTTCTTAAGTATGAGATTCAGATTCATTTCTATTTTCTCGGAATTAGTTGAAAATTTGATATGAAGTATTCTATTTTAGGATCCAAATACAGGAAAAGAACTGTGCTAAAGTTTCACACCGAAATCTCGAATGAGAACTGTGATAATGTTTTATTACGAATTCCGGATACAGTTTTAATCCAGATTCTGGATACGAATTCTTATGAAGTTCGATAATGAATTCTCATTACGAATTCTGATGACGAATTCTCATTACGAATTCCAATGATGAATTCTCATTTCTAATTCTGATGACGAATTCTCATTACGAATACGAATGATGAATTCTCATTACTAATTCTGATAACGAATATCGCATTCTGAATTCTCATTCCAAATTCACCTATTAAACAGAATATGTTCATCTTTGTTTTATACACTCCAAATTTATTTAGACACCGAAAATTATCTTTGGTTTAGACTCCGAACTTTCATCTTACTTACGTTGTAATAATTTGTCTGCTCTTTATGATTTTTCTTACACTCCGAACCTTCACTTCGAATTTTTCATTCTGAACTTTTGAGTTAGATTTTAAAACAATGTCGTACATCCGGTTACACCTATTTTGTTATAAAACGTTGTCATCTATTTTGTAATAAACTAACCATTGTCAATGTGACACGTGTACATGTCCCGCCAATGTTTAAGGAAAATATGACCATTGGAGAAGCAGCCGACCTTACCTATAAATAGGTGCTCATTTGAAAGAGCTCGGTGCTGAACTGCTGAATGGCTGACAGATCATCGACTCATGTGATTACATTCTTGAAGTGATTTCTATAGAGAGAGACTCTTATTAACACTCAAAGCTTCGTGCGACTCCGAATATTGGTGATTAAATTCGAGGGATTCCGGGGATAGGAAGAAAGAGGTGCCGACTACCTTAAAGTTCAAGGGCTTCCTTGCTAAGGAAGACAGAGGTTGCCAACTACCTTGAAGTTGAGGGCTTGCAGGGATATCAAGACAGAGACTCTGATCTTCGTATCAAGGGCTTACCCTGATCTGGGTAAGACAGACTTGCTTGAAAGTATAAATCAAGGGACCTTTATCCAAGGTTTTTGGATACCCTTCTCTTTGGGTTAAAAGACTTATATCTTGTTACTTTAGTTCTACTAATTGTTTATATTCCAATACATATTGTATTGTAAGGAATGTATAACATTCTTATACTTCCTTATTTGTACTCTGGTTCATTTAGATTCTATACAATTTAAGGTAGAATCTCATATTGTAATCATTCATTAAGTTTCAATTTCCGGGACCATATTTCTGGAACCTACTTTCGGGATCTCTTTCCAAGTTTCCATTTGGTATTAGAGGTGTTGTGAATTTTCTTAAGTTTAACTTTGTTAAACTTATCCCTTTCCTTTGCTTAAGGAAAATATAGTTATTTGTAACTGACTTTAATGGTTCCAAATGAATTTTTAAAGTTTACAATTCACCCCCCCCCTCTTGTAAATTGAGCATCTACATCATTATTTCGATCCTACACAAATGAGTACTCTACTAATGAACATGATACAAGGAGTGAGAAGGGTCATTTATATCATGGTCATAAGCCTTCATTTATAAGAGATATAGTCCCGCAAGTATCCTCATCATATGAGGAAATAGAAACATGTATTAAATAAACGTTTATATAAATCATTCATTCTAATGGATTGAAGGTAAATAAGAGAAGAAGAGAATTTTTAAGGGAAAATATGGATAAATGGAAGAAGTTAAAGAAAAGGTTTCTCACATGGGATAACTATGGAAAGAATCATCATAGTAAATGATTAAGGCAAACTTGAGTATATTATATGTACGGAGAATAATGACACCTTGTTTGTTAATACGAGGGTAATAAATAGGTTTCTAATGTAAAATGATACAACTACAAGGAGATAGGATACTATGTAAATCAATGTCCAGAATGTTAATGAAATATACCCAAAATAATTTAATGGGACAATGTGCATGTTATGATACTACTACAGATGTTGTGGAAAGGTTGATATTCTGAGAAGAGAATCATTTCATTAAAATATTTTTTCAATAATCTAATAGTTATAATAATTATGGAATATATAAATATTTTACTATAATTCAATTAATTAGGGTATTAATACTATATGTTTAATAGTACCATGCATATATATTCAATGGAAAGTTATTTTTATAAATAGATGATTTAGGGAAATACAAACCTAAATACATTATTGATTTTGAAATAATGATGAAGAAATTTTGATTTGGATAAGTACAAAATTCTTTGGAACAGATTAATAACATGTTGACACGTGGCATATTCTATCATTGAAGGATTTTACAACACTTTTTGATATAAAGAATAAATCCATTAGCAAGTGTATGTGTAAATTCATGATTTTATTATGATTTTATAGTAATTTGAGTTATTAATATATTTCAAGATGACAAATGATGAAGTTATTGACATATTTGAAATGTAAAAATCATGATTTTCTTAATCTCGATTAATGTAAAATAAGCTATCTAATATATTGACTAGAATGGATAAAATAGTTATGAAGAAAATGATTTTTTCAAAACACCCTATGTACAAGGATCTTGAAAAGAATGATGTGAGAATTATCATGTATGATTGTTATAATATTCCAAGAGAAAGGAAAATTGAGTCCCGAGTATATTGATCCTTTTGCAATTATGATGAGAATTTGGTTTGTGACTTAACATTTGGAAAATTCACCTATCCTTTATAAAAAACAATGTCTTCCACGTCACTTTTTTTGGAAGCACAAACCAGACCCAACACTTATACTCAATATTGAAGGAATGGAATTAGAACCTAACTTATTTTTCTATGAATAGCCTATCTAGATCATGCACACTACGTTACAGGTGTTGATGAATTGGAAAACTCAGATAGTAATGATACATTTGAAAATTATAAAATTAAAGAGGTAATTAGGGATCCTTAGGAACGTATCATGAGGAAAAAATTATACTTTTAAATGGAAGAATTCTAGAATTTCAAGGATTTAATTTTTGTAAGGGGGAATGAATGTAACACGACCGGTTTTTAAAAATATATTTAATATAGAATTCATGGAATACAGAGTCTCATGGAAAATACACATTATAGTAATCCTTCTAATAAACAATATTTTCCCCCTTCTATGATAGGAATTTTGCATAATGGACAAACATAATTGAGTGCAGTAAGATATTTATATTATCATAGGGTCAACTTTTTTTTTGGAGAATAGTAACATGACAGTTTTGAATAGTAATATACCCTTAGGAATAGTAATCATACCCTTATGAATAGAAATATGACAATTATCAATACTAAAATATCACATAAATGTATAAATATAATTTTATCATCATGCAAATGAAATATATTAAATAAATAAGTGTTCATATATTTCTTATTAATAATAAATATTTAATTACCATATTATAATTAATAAATTTACTTAAAAGGAAATTGAATTTCAAAAAATCTATTCCCAAATCAATATTTTATTGTCCGATTAGTTTAGGAAAATTTAATGAGACCTTACTTAATTATTTGTTTGTTATAAAAACATTTTTAATTTTAATGACTATATTTTTTGATTAATTGAATATTGTATAATGAAATTAAACATCACATATTTAGGCATTTATTTTGATAAAATTGAGTCACTCTTTTTATTCAACATGTGAAAATATATTTATCGATAATTTTTTGGATTAAAAAAACCCTGATTTTTTTAGTGAATAGTAGAGTAGGAATATTAATGATAAATGCTAAATAAATGATTTATTGAGTCTTAAGTACTTTATGGCTGATGTAATCACTCATAGTTCTATTTCATATTAAATTATTTATTTTTTGGTCACAATAATTAAAATTATTATTTGTCTAGATCGAAACAATAAATTATTGAATAAGATATATAAAAATCTCCCCTCTCCTCCACTATAAATACTACTCCTCAATCCCTCTTATATTAACTCCAATTAACATTTATGTTTCTCAATGTTATTCCAAAATAATATTTCCTAGTAACTCTTTATGTCCAAGTTCTATTTTTATTCAAAATTACTAAAACCCCTTCCCTTATAAATGTTCTCAAATATTACTCATGAATTAAAATTCTCTTCTTTTTTATTTTTAATTTATATTATATACCTTATTTAAAAAATATCTTTTCACCTACTCTATTAAAATTATCATGATAAATATATTCTCATGTTTATACTATAAATATATCATGTTAATTTATGAACTATCATCAATCTCCTTACTCTCCCTCTATTTTGTTTAAAATAAGAATTCATCGTCCGAGAATAGCGAATTTACATCCGTCGCGGATGAAGAAGTTTATGTATTCAATTTCTCATTAAAAAATGTTCATTAAAACATTTTAATTTTTAAATTAAAATTTAAAATTAATATTAATTTTTTTATATTTAGGTTGATAAATTTTTATTTAATACCATGTGATAATAAAAAATCTGTACGTTTAGATGAATTACCTCAATAATAATCTAAATGATAATCACAGACTGTATTATCTAATTATTCTTACTTATAATATATAAGACAATAAAATATATAATCATTTACAAATATGGATTCCCATAAAAAAATTAATTTTCAATTCTGTAAAATTATTTCAATTTTAAATTAACTCTATTACATATAATCAATTGAACTGATCATGAGATCAAGTAAATGAACACTCCAAAACAATGAAATTCAATAATACAACTTATCAATAATAAATTAAGGAAATTAATAAAACTATAGTGAATAAAATATCTGTATATACTGTTAGGAAATAATTTATTAAAGTATTTAATTTGATTATCCCAGACATTAAGGTAAATTGCATAACAAGTTCAGCCATATGGTAAGGGGTTTTCCATCTCACTTCTATTTTCTTGATATTTCAATTATTCATCACTTATTTATTATATTTATTTTATGTACACTAACATTTGATATATTATATATTTAATCTATTTATCTTCATGGTATTAAATGAGTAATTTGATGATTGATAATTTTGGGACATAGAATTAACTTGATTACACTATAGTAAGGGTTTTCACCACTCACTTTCAATTTGATGAGATATTTTATATTCACCCCTATTTCTTTTTTATGGTGTATGAATATATCTCATTTATGTACCATATCATAAAAAATATTATTTTCATTGTATTTAATGTATCGTTTTATAACTTTTAATCATGGGGAAAATATTTTATTGATTAACAACTAGTAACGGATTCCACCGAAACAATCATGCATCCATCGACATATTGATTTAATATCCTTCCCCATTGTATTTTTTAATTTTAAAAGGTATCGAACTTCGAAATTCTATTTATATATTCCAAAAAAATATCATCAGATAATTTCATCTTTATATTATGGAAATCAAATGTTTTAAAATGGTTCCATTCTCAAATTATTTCAGATAAACAAGCTTGATACAATCAAACTTATTGAATTCATTTCTATTATAAAGATCATTATATTATATTTTTTAAGACATATTTGTTTTCCTAAATTAAGAAATATTATTATGAAAAACCATCTTGGTTGTTTTTTGGATTTAGGATTAAAGACATGGCTTTCTACTTTAAAATATCTTAAATATTTTCCTTAAACTAGGGGAAAATGTTTTATTTCTAAGGATCTTAAAAATAATTTTTACATTATTTCACATTAATGAGATGTTTTTTATTCATGAAATATAATTTCAAATTTCAATATAGTTTATTTTCAAGGATATAGATGTTAACAATCTGATTTTATGACAAATGTTAATTATTTTCCAAAATAAATCCACTTTCTATAGTAAAAAAGAATTTTTCTAATATTACCTTCACTTATGTGAGATTTATTACATGATCACCACTTATTCTGTGTCAGTGGTGTATTTAATTCCTTTTGATATTTTATAGCAAGAGTATCCTCATTCTAATGATATTCTATAGGATTCTTATTTGAATGTTTCAAGTGGTATGGGACACTTGGGAATGATTAAAGAATGCTTCCCCATGATTTTTTTAGTTGTCTCAGTTAATGTGCCATCACATATGACAAAATAATTTTATGAATGTTATACTAAAATTAGGTTTTTCTCTTATGATATCATCTTACATATGTTATTTATGGGTTTATGATCACTTTGACTCTGGGTGTGCTAATTTTATATCATTCATGGGTTATAGTTAATGTATTCAAAGTTCATATTCTATTTTTTCAATAAAATTATTCATGTTCTCTGTGTATCTACCATTTCATATGAGGAATTTATTGGACATAATAAGGGACTTGTGGGGACCACATTATCCCCTTTATGCATTGGTAAGTCTCATGAGAGAAAATGGTTTTGGTTATTACCAATTTCTTTATAGTCTTATCATGAGACCTTAATAATGTGGCTATGATGTCCAAAATTATGAATTCCTTCCTTATAAAAATATTAATTCATATACCATGTGATTATTTTTTTATTAAAATATTCATGGTTATGTTTTTATTATGTAATTATTTATTTACATTCTATTTTGTCTATGTTATACTAAAATTTAATTATTTTAAAGGAATGTATTTTTAGTTAATCACCTTGCCAAACGTTTTTGTGCATGATATCCTCTACTGCATTGATTTCCCTTATTGAAAATCTAATCTCATTCATTCCTTATGATATATATTTCCACCAGATATGAGGAAGTATATTATCAATGAATTGTAGGTATAACCTATATATTGTGAATGTATCCATTGGAATGTATATAATGTACTTCATTTAATGTTTTAATTTTGATCATATGTATGTATCTTGTTTTCTTAAACTACTAACTTATTCAGTCCTAAGGATTTGATTCTTTGTAATCATGCCAATCTAAAAAAATAATGCATTGAATCCTGGCATATGAGGTCGTTACATCCAAAGGAGGGGTTTCTAATTATTGTGTAGATTAGTATAATAGGTATATTAGGTAGATGAACCGGGTTCATGTGTAGATTTCGAGGGAAAATATATTATGACTGGTGTAGGACATGCTCTCCTTCCAAAATTTTTAGGATAATCAGTCATTCAGGACACTTCAAAATAGTCAAGCGATATGAATGGGATTGAAGAACTGCTTGAGGGCCTTTGGAGACATACATGTCTCTTTTATTTCTACATGAGTTTCTTATCAACTGTATTGGATGATTATATTACTTTGCTTATGATGAAACTAATATACTAGTTTTGAAAATGACCATACTATCATGTTTTTTCCATATACTATAATCATGTTCAATATAGTTCCATGATCTGGTATAGAGAACTCATACACACAGGAATATACATCATCAGGGAAGTAAGCTAAAAATCAAATTATAATAACATAACCATACATGATCCCTTTATATGGAAAGAGATCAATTTTGGTTGGTGGTTCTAGTTTATTAATCATTTCAAGAAAGAATCCTTGAAGAGACAGAGATTGTGTAGGACCATAATATGACTTCACCCCATCTATCTCTGCATAAATACGATGTTCATGTACACCTCTATGGGAATATTCTATTTCACCTCTGATTCTGACAGATCTATTATAGGTCATTGATGATATTCCATTAGGGTTTCATAAGTCACATGTTCTATAGGATTATACAATATTACCTATCCAAAATTGGTAATGATTTAGAGGACACATTTGTAGATTAATAAATATTGTATTGTGTCACCCAACCTTTTATATAATTTTATTCAGTCAAGACGATGAATGAAGTTGATCTCATTGGAATTAGAAGGCTATAATAGATTAATTATGATATTTTAAATGGTTTCAGGGAAATAACAATGGAACATTCCCTATTAGATGGTCAATTTTTATTAAATCGTTCCTTGAATCTTATGAAACCATAATCACATCTCTCTTCTTGATGAGGGAGAAATTTATTTCTTTTGACTGCACAATTGGAGATTTTCTGATATTTTTAACCAACCATGTTTTTTGAATGGGAAAGCATTTTTTTCACGTCATAGTGAGAGTATTTGAAATATAGAGCATTTCCCTCTGTGTGGAGGGTATGATATGAGATTTACCTCCTGTTAGCTAAAAGTAATCTTCTCGACAATATGTATTTTCAATTAAATCATAGAATCTTCCATGATATATCATCAGGATGAGAGATGTATATGTAACACCCTGATATTTAATGAAAAATATATTTTTATTTTGTATTATGTTATATGTAATATCAAAGGAATCTTTCACTGCACACAACAGTAGCTTGGCTTGTGTTGCACGAAATCATGACCTTCGTCGATAGCTTGTGTAGTACGCAATACCGAGTCTCACTAAACCACAAAATATTATTATAATATTATAAACTATCCATTATGAATAGTATTAACTGAATTATTATTTTTATAACATTATTATCCATCTTACATATTTTCTAGAACATAGTATGAGAACAAAATAATTTTTTCTTGTAAAATAAGTATTTTTCAAAAAAATTAGTTTTGTTGCCTTTTGATGGCGCACCAACATTAAATCTACTTATTGACAAATTTATAAGTTCAATTTGACAAAATAAAATTCTTCTCTGTAATAAGGATATATAAATTTACTTTGGAAAAATTTTTCTTATTATTCGAATAACTTTCAAATTTTAATGAATAATACAAACATGATATGTTTTAATTAAAAACAACTTTTTTCAACCCAATAATTTATATGGTTAAATTATAATATTGAATGATTTGAAATTATAAATAGAATATATTTTTACCATTTAATATAATTTATGTCATTACAATTAATTTTACATTGAATTCATAGGTAAAAACATTTCAATCTTTGGCAATGTTTTAACTTTTAAAACCCGTTTGCATAACAACAGGATTAATTTTAAATTTATTACTGAAAATTCTGTGTATAAAATTTTGAAAAATTGATTTCATATTTGGATTCATTGGGTCAAAATTATGTTAATCGGTTAGTTTTATTTTATTGATATTATGAATAGTAACTAGTGTAATTTTTATTTACTACGGTTAAAGATAAATCTGGTTATTAAGGGTTAAAATAAGATTATAAAATTACCCTAACACTTTCCAAAATCCTACTGGATGAATAAAAGTCGACGCGCATCACCTAAGGGTATAACTAGATTCATTTAATAGACTTTTAACAATGAAATAATATAATTATTATTAAAACCAAAGAATGTGACAACATGTCACTCTCTTGAATATTATTAGTGTAATAATTTTAATTTAGTGATAAACATCATAAAAATTCGTATATAAATAGTCCCTAGAAATATAATAAAATTATCTACATCATATGAATTATTTTATAATTTTAGGGATTAAATAATTATCATTAATTATGACACAATAGTGATGTTCAAATTGTTTTATTTATTAAAATATCAAACAAATGATTTTAAAAGTATTAAAATAAATATTATATTAACTATTTAATGTTCTCCACTAAAATTATAGATAAAAATGACATGGTATGAATATATTAAATATTTTATTTCGAACATATATTCTGTATATATAATATTTAAGCTCAAATAAATGAATAGTGTCAAAATGGGCACTATTGTTAATTTTTAGAAATTACATATTATAAAATTGTTTAAAAATCAAAAAAAATATTTAAAAATTGTAAATTAAAATTTATATGGTCGAAAATGTAATAATGTATAAAATTATGGACAATTCACAACATATAAGTAACTATTTATAATGATTTAAAATTTAGTATATTATTACCACAAAGAAAATTAAATAGATAATATAAGGATAACTCATGTTGATAATGTTTAAAATAAATCTCAACTTCTCTAAATTTTATTGTCTGATGATATTACAACCCTATCTCATCTATTCTTTGGATTTGAGTCATTTCTGGAGGTTTTTAAGTGGGGTTGGAATTTCTTACAAATTAATATTTCTTATAATTCTAAAGGTTCCCTTATCCTCCCTTATAAATGGGAACCTCCCACCTCTCCTTCTCACACCACTTTGAGCCTCCAAAATCGGCCAAACCCTGAAAATTGATCTTCTCCACTTCCCTAGAACCATCATAGAGGTCTTGGTTATCTTCAAAGTCCAATCTTAGTGCCCTAAGAGGAGGTTTCAAAGAGGCGTGTCAAAGAAGAGGTAATATCCGTTACCGATTCATTCAAATTTATTTCTTCTTCTACTTCTTCATCATTAGTTGTTTCATTATGAAGTAACAACATTAGTATCACTTATATAATGATATGTTATTATAAATTTTAAACAATCTTATCTCATCTTCTATCCATCCTACGGAAAACAAAATCATCACACCTGCGTACGTACAGAATACTGTATCCACGCCGTGGTGTAATCTATTTTCCACCACCACCATACTTGGATGGATATAATTGTGTAAAAAAATAACTATATATGATTATTGTAAAGTGATATTGATTCTAAAATAGTATACATACACTTCAATACAATTTCACAATCATGGTAATGATATCATCGCTCGTGCGTACGTACGGATAACCATCTCCACGATGTGATGCAACTCGTTCTACATGATCTTCATTGAATAATGATTATATAAATGAAATGAATGAGTAAATTTCATGAACCCCCCCCCCCCCCACCAAAGATGCCCCTCCTGAGCTTCTAATGGTGAAAGGGAGATAATGACCCCCGAGTCCCGCCTCCAGTAGGACCCGGGATGGCGACTAGAACCAAGGGTATGAGTTTTCACAAATATGAGAGGCATTACCCTTTCATTATTATATGATCGGGAAATAGGAAAAGTCAACCACCAAAAAAAGAAAGAACAAGTGTATTGAAATAAACCCAAACCATGCCCACATGCATGTTTAAAAAATTTAATAACAAGGTGCAACTACAAGAAAGATCAATGTATAATACCAAAAGAAACAAGTGTACAACAACAGAAACAAATCCAAGTGTCCGACTAGTAGGGTCCTGCCTGGCCCGTGTAGTCCTCCTAGAAACATGAAAGTAATAGTAGGGTGAGCATACAAGTATACTAAGTAGGGAAACCTAAAGCTCTCGTGCACAAGTGGGGAGACATCCTAATGTCCTGTTAGATCAACTGAAGTAACCTAGAAAGGAATTCTATCCACCCAACCTCACTAGCCACACTCACCAAAAACACAATCACAATAGTTAGTAGTATATAAGAACAAGAGTATTGGGTACCCCACACCATTTCCCTTTAGTTAGATGCTCTTCCTAACAACGAACATCCTGACGCTTCCACAATCTCCCCTCCCGCACACACCTAGGCCTCACAACGACGTATCCTGCCCGCACACACCTGGGCCTCACAACCACGTATACCTTCCGAACACACATGAGCCTCACAACCACGTATCCCACCAGCACACACCTGGGCCTCATCCCGAAGATTCATGGGAAATAGTAGAACCTTCTCGAAGAGTCTTGGGCTAAAACCACCCCAATAGAAACCTAACCGAAGAGTCTTAGGTGTAAGGTCGCATCAAGCCATCACAGCCTAGGGGAGAAAGAGCAAGGAGGAGCTAGTATCTAAGGGAAAACACACTCTCCATTTAAATGGGAGTGTTCGACACTATGATATCAACATGGGTGGGGTGCGATAAAACACAAAAGATACATATATATATATATACCAAACACACAGCCAAACCTATGGATTCTAAACGGAGAAACTGAGCATGTGCATCGACACTACTACTACGAAGCATGCTTACAACAGCTGACCCCAACCCATTTAGGTTTTCACGATTCAGCAGATTTAGTTTATTTATTTCATTAACTACTGGGAAACTATCCACAACCAACCACATTGATCATTCGTAAAACATATCCCAGCCATCCACAAATCATTATAGGAAAACACATGCAACAGAACCAAGTCCACTCTTATCAGCCAACCAACCCATTGATTATTAATCTCGTTCCATTACCATGACCCACTATTCATTAACTCTTCCACATTTTAATTATTATTCACAGCCCACTGTTCGTTCACATTCAAGCCCATACCTGCAGCCCCGCTTCCGAACATAATAACCACAATCGCACCATAAATTATTATCCCTTCAATACCACTTATCGCAGCCCCGCTGCCTGTGACCAACATAAAATTCACACCAACCCACATCCAATTCAACCTCAACCCCACTGCTCAACTGATATACAACAACCAACATAACACCCTCATCACATTCCACGTATCCAATCCAACACCCACATGTTCATTATTCCGTTTTGATTAACCGGGGTGATCACACAAGGGTTCTAGATTTTAAACAGCCAACTTTACATGATTAACCAATTTCCACATTACACAATGTTCCATTCTCAGAAATGGTCTAGAAGATAGGGAATCATTTAATTGCGCAAGAAAAGGCCCCCAATGAACGTGATTTTCAGTGGGCATAAGCATATTCAATTCACAACATATCATAGGATAAACAAGGATAAACATAACAACTTCCCCATCCCCGTTCTTTAAACATTTATTAGCTTTATTTAATGGTACAACTGATTCACATGAAAACAAGAGGATTCCCACCCCACAAGATGTGAAAATTTGATAGACGAAGGTAAGATCCCTACCTCCATAGGTTCTGATCACAACGCTCCCCTGGATCTACCTTAGAAGATGTCTGTCAACGTCCTTCACTTCTGTCGGGTCCTGACAAAAACTCCTCAGTTGGAAGTCGGAAAGGAAAGGCCGAAGGAATGAAAAATTATCCAAGATTGGAAGCTATGCCTCGTCGTTATGATCCCGTGGCCATTGACGGATCGTAAATCAGAGCTCGTACGAAGAAGTCATAGAAGAAAGAGCTATCGAGTCACTTTGGGAGAGCTCCGCTCAGAGGAATAGGGGGGAGAGGTGTGAGTTGAAAAGCAGGAGGGGACCCCTCCTTTTATATGCGAGAAAAGAAAAATTACACGGTGTGTACTTTATGGTACACGGCATGTACTCGGTTATTTCACACGGTCTCCACACGGCATCCAACACAGCTCCACGGCTGTTGACCGGTCAACACATGGTTTGAGGGTAACACATACGTAGGTAAGGACTACACAGCGTATATAACTGGACACATGGCGTGCACCCATTTATTGAACATGGAAAGGACACTTCTCCAACATGGCACATGGCCGTTGACTGGTAACGCGTACGCGGGTAAGGACTACACGACGTGTAGAACTGGACACACAACGTGCACCCATTATTTCACACAGCAAGGAAATGTCCTTCAACACGGGGTATACCTGCCAAGAGGTTACACGACATGTACATACACTACACAGCGTGTAGTTTCAAAATTCTGGAAAGTGTAGGAAAAGTCTATTTTACCCTCCAAAACACTTAGTGACTTTCTTCTTGACAATGGAATGGGCCGGAGAGGTTCAGGCCATTACATCAGATACCACTTAAAAAATTCTCGTCCCCGAGAATTCAAAAAACAACCCAGAAGAACCCAAGAAGATACCTCTTAGGGTTTAATTATAACAGGAACCCAACCAAGAACACTAATCATATGTGTTAGAAATTCCTTCTCCTATGTCGAGATATTATCTGATTTAGGAGGCACTGACTCGCCTGCACAGGTTTAATCGAATCCTCATTAATGAATCTCGATTAATAATTGGGTCTTCCCACATTCATAAATTATGATTTTCCAACTTAGACTCCCCCTAACACCGTAAAACCCACACATTGCCTGAACACATGGTTTGGGGAAAAATCCTTCTTCTATTTTGAGATATTATCCGCTTTAGGCGGCACTATCTCGCCCGCACAGGTTCAATAACATCCTCATTAATGCGTCTCGATTAAGAGTCAGGTCTTTCCCTTTCCACACACATTCGGACATGCTACACACTTCCATAGAACAAGGAATCAAAAGGCCTCACAACCGACAAGCCAAGCATTCCATATATCAATGGCACAGAGTACAACCTCAAAAAAATGCTCAGATGAACAAGGGAAAACACAAGTCAAAACAAATACGGGTACTGAGCATGCATTGGGTCTCCCGCTCCCAAGTACTCTCCTTGAGGCCTCCATGCCTCCACAAAACACGATCTAACATAATTCTTCATCCATGGAGCACCTTCACTTTACGATCCTCGATTCTGACTGGACATTCCTCGAAGGTCGCGTCGTCTCCCATATCTAACTCTCCCCAGTCGATAACGTGACAGTCTTCATGTAAGTATCAACGTAGATGGGAGACGTGGAAGACGTCATGAACCTTCTCTAACTGAGATGGCAGGGCTAGCTGATATGCCACCTCACCGACTCACATGAGCACCTCAAAAGGTCTGATGATCCTAGGTGAGAGCTTCCTCCCTTTCCCAAACCTCTACTGCCCCCGTCGAGGGGAAACCATCAAGAACACATGATCTCCCTCCTCGGACTCCAAGGGCCTCCTCCGATGATCAGCATAAGACTTCTGTCAGTCCTGAGCCACATTCATCCTCTCACATACAAGCTGCACCTTCTCTTTGGTGCTCTGTATTACATCTGGCCAAAGAGAACCTGTCTCACCAACCTCTGCCTAGAAAATGGGTGAACGACATGGATTTCCAAACAAATCCTCAAATGGTGCCATGCCAATAGTAGAGTGGAAGCTGTCGTTGTAGGAAAACTCTACTAAATGCACGTTTCGTACCCATGATCCTCCGAAATCTAGAACGCATGCTCACAGAATGTCCTCCAACATCTGGATAGTTCTTTCTATCTGCCCGTCAGTCTGTGGGTGGAAAGCAGTGCTAAGGCGTAGCTGGGTGCCGAAAGCATGTTGTAACCCCCTCCAGACTCGTGAGGTAAACCGAGTATCCCGATCTGAGACGATAGCCTTCAATACCCAATGCAAACACACCACCTCATCTACGTACCTTTGTGCTAAGGTACTCACCGGGACTGACTCCTTAATTTCTACGAAGTGTGCTGATTTCGTCAGCCGATCCACCACTACCCAGATAGCATCATAACCACCCTGAGCTCTAGGTTGTCCTGTGAAGAAGCCCATTGAGATGGCATCCCACTTTAACTCGGGGAAATCTAAAAGATGGAACAACCCACTGGGAACACGGTCTTCAGCCTTCACTTGCTGACACACTATGCATTTAGCCACAAACTCCTCCACTACCCGTTTCACCCCAGGCCACCAAAACTGTTCCCTCATGCCTCGGTACACTTTTAAAACTCATGGATGTACAAACAAGTATCCCGCCCGCACACAACTGGGCCTCACAAACATGTATCCCTCCTGAACACACCTGGACCTCATCCCGAAGATTCTTAGGAAACAGTAGAACCTTCCTGAAGAGTCTTGGGCTAAAAACACCCCAATCGAAACCTACCTGAAGAGTCTTATGTGTAAGGTTGCATCAATCCATCACATCCATGGGGAGAAGGAGCATGAATGAGCTAGTAACTAAGGGAAAATAACCTCTCCCATGAAATTGGAGTGTTCAGAACAATGTGCTCAACATGGGTGGGGTGCGATAAAACACAAAAGATACAAATATATATATAACAAACACACAGCCCAACATATGGCTTCTAAACAGAGAAACTGAGCACGTGCCTCGGCACTACTACTACGAAGCATGTAAACAACAACTAACCCCAACCCCATTTAGGTTTTCACATTTCATTAGAATTAGTTTATTTAGTTCCTTAGCTACTGGGCAGTTATCCACAACCAAACACATCGATCGTTCGTAAAACATATCCCTACCATCCACAAATCAAGTTAGGAAAACTCAATCAACACAACCAAGTCCCTTCTTATCATCCAAACAAACCATTGATTATTAATCTCATTCCATTACCATGACCAAACATTAATTAACTCTTACAATTTTTATTTATTATTCACATCCCACTATTCGTTCACATTCAAGCCCATCCATGCAGCCCTGCTACCAAACATCCTAACAAAAACTGCATCGTATATCATTATCCCTATAATACCACTTATCGCAGCCCCGCTTCCCGTCACCAACATAACATTCACACCAACCCACAACCAAGTAAACCACATTCCCGCGGCTCACCCGATCCACAACAACCCACATAACACCCCCATCACATGCCACGTATCCAAGGCAACACCCATATGTTCATTTTTTTCATTTTGTTTAACTGGGGTGATCACACATGGGTTCTAGATTTTAAACATCCTACTTTAAGTGATTAAACAATTTCTACAATCAACAAAGTTCCATTCACAGAAACAGTCTAGAAGAGAGGGAAACATTTAATTGCACAAGTAAAGGCCCCCAATGACCGTGATTTTCAGTAGGCATAATCCTATTCAATTCACAACATATCATAAAATAAACAATGATAAACATAACAACTTCCCCATCCCCGTTATTTAACCGGTTACTATCATTATTTAATGGTTGAACTGATTCTCATGAAAAAAAGAGGATGACCACCCCGCATGATGCACAAATTAGAGAGATGAAGGTAATATCCCTACCACAACAGGTTCTGATCACAACGCCCCCCGGATCAACCTTAGAAGACGTCCGTCGGTGTCCGTAACTTCTTCCGTGTCCCAACACAACCTCCTCCGGTGGAAGTCGGAATGTAAAGGCCAAATGAAAGACAATGGATCCAAGCTCGGATGTTCCGCCTTGACGTTACGATCCTGTGGCCACTGATGGATCATAAATCGTAGCTCGGACGAAGAAGTTATGGTAGAAAGAGCCTTAGAGTCTCTTGGAAGAGCTCTGCTTAGAGGAATGGGGAGGAGAGGAGTGAGTTGAAAAGGAGGAGGGGATTCCTCCTTTTATAGGATAGAAAAGAAAAAGTACATGGCGTGTACTTTATGGTACACGGCGTGTACTCGGTTATTTCACACGGTCTCCATGCGTCTTCCAACATAGATACGCGGTCGTTGACTGGTCAACACACGGTTTGAGGGTAACGCATATGCGGGGAAGGAATACATGGCATGTAGAACTGGACACACAGTGTGCACCCATTTATTGCACACGGCAAGGACACAGATTCAACATGGCATAGAACCGTTGACTGGTAACACGTACATAGGGAAGGACTACACGACGTGTAGAATTGGACACACGGCGTGCGCCCATTATTTCACACATCAAGGACACGGCCTTAAACACAGGTTATACCAGGAAAGGGGGTACAAGGAGTGTACTTACACTACACGGCGTGTAGTTTCAAAATTTTGGAAAGTGTGGGAAAAGTCCATTTTACCCTCCAGAACACTTCGTGACCTTCTTTTTGAAAAAGGAATGGGCCAGAGAGGTCCGGGCCATTACAGTAAATATGATATATATATTACACTAATACCATTATGGAAGTGATGTATCTATAACCTAAATATATGAATAATAATTTATTTGACAAAACATGCATAAGAACATAAAGCAATAAACACACGAATTACAAGTAGCAATGAAATATTACAAATAAGAAGCAAAGAATATGACCATATATGATACCATAACAATGAGTATGATTATGGAATAAGTCAATGGAATTATTTAAACCATTATACTAGAGGTTTGGACACGTACAAAGCATATCAGACAAAAGGTAAGGGGAAATCTCACAATCTCATTTTTATCCGAGATTTTTTATACATTGGTATTTACTGGGGTGTATATTATCATCCACATCCATGTTTCCTCAATATGTAATAATAATTCTATCCTCATACAATTAATAAAATCCAATTATACCCATTTGTGAGTTTTTATTAAAATATATGAATGTAATATTTTTTCATTTTTAGTAAAATGTACTTTATGAATTATCCAGCCAAAGAATGAGAAGAATGTTTTTTTAACTTCTATAGCATGAATGGATTTTTATGATTTCATAGAAAATTATTTCCATGATTCTTACTTTAATTTTTTTCACATTTATTTTTAATCAACTTCATTTAGTTTGAAATTTAATGACATGTTATGAAAGGAAAATTGTTTTTGAAGTAGAAAGGATATTTTCCTCAAGAATGGAGTTCAAGTGTTTATCTAAATTATTTTCCATCTATGATAATATAGGGTTATATTTATATACCTATTTTTACATTGATTTGACAATGTTAGGATGAAATTATTTTTATGATGTCTTTTTATCAATTATGTTATGATTACAAGATGTTTAAGAATCCCATTTTTATTACATGGGTTATGCTATGTTGAATGATTTATGATTTTTTGGAACAGATAAGAATGGTTTAATTATGAGATGGATGAGACCTATATCTCCCATCATATCATTGGGTAAAGATTTATATCTCATGAGATAGACATGGCTTGAATGTAAAGTTAATCATTTTCAGTAATACAGTACTGGAAAGAGGAGTGAACTCGGTTCAATAATGGACTTTGTCCGCTATGATGGTCTTGGCAATGAGCCTTGACTAATATTAAATTATTTTCTATGATTATTTGTGTATGCCAAAAAGATTCATGTTTTAATTTATTATTATTTGGGATTACATTTTACCACTATGATATATTCCATGTTATGTTATTATGGTCTCTTTTGTGGGTTAAGATATTCAAAATGGTATGTTCTTATGAATATGATATGACTGATATTTCTTTTGTTTAACCTTACTAAGCATTTGAGCTCACCCTTTTGTATGTTTTCTTTTCCCCAGGTCTGGATGATGGGTATTAAGTAGAATATGTCAAAAAGGGACTACAAATATGATGAAATAAATGGGAGACAATGTATATGATTTCGGAACCAGTTGTTTATGTTTCCCTATTTCTAAAGACACTATACATATACGGTCCTTTCATGGTTTTGTTATATGTTGTAATAAGTATTCTTAAATTTTGATGTAAAAAAAATGCATGTAAAGTATGGGTCATTATAGTTGGTATCAGAGGAAAGGTATAGTCAACCTTTGGAAACAAGGATGTGAAAGCCTTTATAAGAACCCCAAGGATATGTCTACGAATAGAACACAATCTTAGTAATGGCCACGAACAACCTATGATAAGACCTTAAGTGTGAAATTTTATTATTTATTATGTGGTTTTCCTTTTATAATTAATGTTTCTCACACGATTATTCATGGTTTTAGTCAATGTATGGAACCTGAAGAAACCATGTTAATGCGGAATGCGACGGGAAATGCAATGATTCTCCCCCTGAGCCACCAAACGTTGTGGGAGCTGGAATGTAAAATCTTGTAGCCATGATCACACAAATTTCTCATGATATGAACCATTCATGACATCCAAACGAGCAAAGGAAGGATCAACATTCTATTGAATCCTTCAGGAGGCGGCATCCACCATCATTCAACAGGACTTCTGATCCATTAGTGGCTGAAAAATGGATTAGTACCACTGAAAAGTTATTTTCAGTTCATCAATGTTCTAAACATGATAAATTTATCTTAGCAGTATATCCTTTGGGAGGTGATGTTGATCAATGGGGGAATCTTTTCAATAATATGAGGCAAAGAGATGAAATTGAGTCCATGGAATGGCACGCGGTCGAGAACTTATTTTTCAATAATTAATTCCCTCTTATTCATCGAACAGACATAGAGAAAGAGTTTCTTGAACTGAAAAAAATAATGATGAATCATTTGATACCTACGAAGCAAATTTTAAAAGACTTGCAAGGTAAGCTTCCAGAATTATTATCCAACATGAGAGTAAAATCGATCGATTCTTTAGTGGCACAAAACCAATTTTTCGATGGGAGTTTTCCATAAGGGACATTAATAGCTACGAGGAAATTGTTCGATGTGATCTCAAGGTTGAGATGGAAATTGGAGTAACCCATCATTCATATGGGTTTGATAAAAAGATGAAAATGAAATTTAATGGAAAATCTAATAAGTACACTAAAAACAAGATGAGTTTTCCATTATTCTCATATTGTGGAAAGAAACATGTTTGGAATTGTCTTAAAGGGACAAGAAAATGCATTAAATGTGGAATAGAAGGTCACCGGGCAGTTGAATGTCGAAATAATGGGAAGAAGATGTCTAATGATGGAAACAAAGAAAGGGATACATAGAAGGAACCTCCTATACTTCAATGTTTTAAGTCCAAGGAGATGGAACATTATGCCAATCAATGCCAAAATCCAAGGGTTGTTGATGATGATGGATGTCAAAAAAACTCTTAAGGCCAAAGAAAATGGAATGTCACATGCAATTACTATCGGCAATGTGGATTATGTTAATGAAGTGGTGAAAGGTACACTTACCATACACTCTATATTAGAAAATGTATTGTTTGATTCTGGATCCACCCACTCTTTTATTTCTGAATAATTTTCTATCATTATCGCCATATTACCTTAACAATTAGATTTTGAGTTAGCTGTGACAACTCTTAATGGCACAAAGGTTTCATCAAAAGTTTATAATTCTTCTCTAATTGTATTTTGTGGGAAAGTTCTTCCTGAAAATCTTGTGATCATTCATATAGTGTAATTTGATGTGATTCTTGGCATGGATTGGCTTTCTTTATATGGAGCTCACATCAATTTCCAAAGAAGGGAAATAAAATTTAATATTCCCGATCAATCTACAATCATCTATCGAGGCACGGATGAATATAACCTTCCATTGGAAGTTTCATCCATATTATGGCTCTTGATTCCAAAAAATGAAGTTTATTTATCTCAAATGGTTGGAGAGAAACTCATGAATAAGAATACACCCATTGTACAGGAGTTTGATGATGTCTTTTCGGAGGAATTGCCAGGTCATCCACCAAATCGTGATGTTGAGTTTTCAATAGAACTCATACCGGATGAAATGTCCATTTCAAAGACACCTTATATAATGGACCTAATTAATTTGCAGGAATTGAAGAAGCAACTCCAACAAAACCTTGATAAAGGATTCATACACCCTAGTTCATCACCTTGGGGAGAACGTGTTCTATTTGTTAAGAAGTAATATGGATCAATGAGACTCTGCATTGATTATCGAGAACATAACAAGATCACTATCAAGAACAAATATCCTCTCCCATGCATTGATGACTTATTTGACCAACTACGGAGAGCTTAATACTTTTCTAAGATTTATATTTGGTCAGGGTATCATCAATTACGTGTCAAAAATGAGGATATACCACAGAAGGATTTCCGTACAAGGTATGGACACTATGAATTTATAGTGATGCCATTTGGTCTTACTAATGCCCCTTATAACTTCATGGATCTAATTAATAGAGTATTTAGAGACTATCTTGATCTGTTTTTGGTAGACATTATAGAATATATTCATGTATATTCAAATACAAATGAAGAACATGAAGAACACTTGAGAATTGTATTGAAGACCCTGCAAAAGGAGAAGCTTTATGGAAAATTTACCAAGTGTAAATTTTGGCTTCAAAAAGTTGCATTTTTTGGTCACATAATCTCAAAAGTGGGGATATCTGTGGAACCAACAAAGACAGAGGTTATCGAAAGGTGGTCAAGACCAACAACAGTAACTAAGATCCATTGTTTTTTTGGTTTGGATGGATATTATCGACGTTTTTTGAATGATTTTTCACGATTATCTAATCCACTCCCCATATTGACTTGAAAAGGTGTTAAGTTCGTGTGGAAAGAGGAGTGTGAAGAGAATTTCAAGGAGTTGAAAAGAAGTTTATCCAGTGCACCTGTGCTCACACTACCTTGTAGTGGAGAAAGATTGTTGATCAACAGTGATGCATCCAAGAAGTGATTGGGGTGTGTTCTCATGAAAACCGATATGGTGATAGCTTATGCCTCACGATAGTTGAAAATCCATGAGCAAAATTACCCAACTCATGATTTGGATTTAGATGTGGTACACATTTCATTAAATATTTGCAGGCATTATCTTTTTGGTGAATGGTGTGATATTTATACTGATCATAAAATTTTAAAGTATATTTTCACACAAACGGAGATAAATATGCACCAAAGAAGATGGTTGGAGGTGATTAAGGATTACGACTACTTAATTAATTACCACTCTGGGAATGTATACAAGGTAGAAGACACATTAAGTGGACAAGACCATGCTAGCGTATCCATGATGACGATCTCAAAAGATCCAATATTTATGGATTTACAAAGGATGGATCTTGGAATTATAATGGAAGGGGAAAAATAATATCTTTCTCAAATTAATGTTCAACCATTTAGCCAGGTGAATATTAAAGAGGCACAAAAAGAAGATGTAGAGTTACTAAAGAAAGTGAGAAATGTTTCTAAATTCAACCTTGATTGTGATGGGATAATAAGGTTTAGGAATCAGGTTTGTGTTCCTCCCATCCCAGAATTAAAGAAGGAGATACTAGATGAGGCTCATAGTTCTTCATTCTCTATTCATCCTAGAAGAACAAAGATTTATAGGGACATGAAAGAGTAATTCTGGTGGGATTTCTTGAAAAGAGATGTTGATGAATATGTCTCTTGATGCTTGGTTTGTCCACAAGTTAAAGCTGAGAGGCAGATGTCTAAGGGGATGTTACAACCATTACCCATACCAGAATGGAAATGGGAAAACATCACCATAGACTTTGTCACTAGGCTTCTTAAAACATCCAAAGGCAATAATGCTATCTGGGTCATAGTCGATCGTCTTACGAAGTCGGCACACTTCATTGCTTTTAGAGAAGATTTCTATCTGGATCAGCGTGCCAAGATATATGTAAAGGATGTGGTATGATTTCATGGAGTACCACTTTCTATTATATATGATCGGGATCTGAGGTTTACGTCGATGTTCTGGAAAAGTCTTCAGCATACTCTAGATAAATAGTTGAGTTTCAGCGCTGCTTATCATCCTCAAAAAGACAGTCAGTCTAAGAGAACAATTCAAACTCTAGAAGACATGTTGGGAGATTTATATGTGGATTTCAAAGGTGGTTGGGATCAACTCCTACCATTGGTGGAATTTTCTTTTAATAATACATTTCACTCCGGTATTCAGATAGCTACTTATGATGCTCTGTATGGAAAGAAATATCGAACCCCAACTTTCTGAGATGAAGTTCAGGAAAGAAAGATATTAGGACCTAATCAGGTTGAGGAGATGGCAGAAAAGGTCCGATCTATTCAACAACACATAAGAGCAGCACAGATTCGACAAAAACGTTATGTCGAAAACCGAAGAAAAGACCTAGAGATTGAAGTGGGTGATTATGTGTTCTTACAAATATCCCCTTGGAAGAGAATAATGAGATTTGGAAAGAAGGGAAAGTTGATCACTAGGTATATCAGTCCTTTCAAAATACTAGATCGTGTTGTGAAGGTAGCTTAGTGATTTGAACTTCCACTGAATCTATCTGAATTTCATGATGTGTTCCATGTATCTCTCCTGAGAAATTACATACCTAATCCTTCACATGTAATACGCTCAAAAGTTGTACCGCTGGAGAAAGATATTTCTTATAAAAAACAGCCGATAGAGATTCTGGATAGTATTGAAAAAATTCTACGGAACAAGACCACTCAGTTGGTAAATGTTTTATGGAGGAACCACAAATTAGAAGAAGCTAAATGGGAGCTTGAGGATATGATGAGGGAGAGGTATCCTTATATTTTTGTTACGAAGCGATGAATTTTGAGGAAGAAATTCATTTTAAGTGGGGTAGAATGTAACACCCTGATATTTTATGAGAAATATATTTTTTATTCATTTTGTTATACGCATCATAAATGAAATCTTTCACTGCAAACAATAGTATCTTGGCTTGCGTTACACTCAATCGTGACCTTCCTCGATAGCGTGTGTAGTACACAATACCGAGTTTCACTAAAAAACAATATATTATTATAATATTATAAAATAGATTATATGAATAGTATTATCTAAAAATTGAATTTTAAAAAAATTGTATTCATATTACTTATTTTCTAGGACATGGTATGAGAACAAAGTAAATTTTTTTGGTAAAATAAGTATTTTTCAAAATATGCAGTTTTGCGGCCTTTTGATGGCGCATCAACATTAAATCTAGTTTTGGAAAATTTTATAAGTTCAATTTGACAAAATAAAATTCTTCTTTGGAATTAGGATAAAAAAATTTACTTTCGATAAAATTTTCATATTATTCTGATAACTTTCATATTTTATTGATTAGTAAAAACACGATATATTTTAATTAAAAATAGTTTTTTTCATTGCAATAATTTATATGGTTAAATTATAATATTGAATGGTTTGAAAGTATAAATATAATATATTTTTACCATTTAATATAATGTATTTCATTAGCATTAATTTTACATTGAATTCAAAGGTAAAACATTTCAATCATTGTCAATGTTTTAACATTTAAAACCCATTTGTTTAGCAAAGGGATTAATTTTAAATTAATTACTAAAACTTATGTGTTTTTAATTTTGAAAAATTGATTTCATATTTGGATTCAGTGGGTCCAAATTATGTTAATAGGTTACTTTTATTTTTTTGATATTATGAATAGTAACTAGGGTAATTTTTATTTACTACAGTGAAAGATAAATCTGGTAATTAAGGGTAAACATAAGATTATAAAATTACCCTAACATTGGAAAAAATCCTATTGGATAAATAAAATTCGACCCATATCACCTAAGGGTCAGACTAGATTCATTTCATAGTCTTTTGACAATGAAATAATATAATTATTATTAAAACCAAAGAATGTGATAACATGTCATTCTCTTAAATCTTATAAGTGTAATAATTTTAATATAGTGATAAACATCATAAAACATTGAATATAAATAGTCCCTATAAATCTAAAAATTAAATCTACATTATATGAATTTATTTATAATTTTTTGGGATAAAATAGTTATCATTAATTATGACACAATAGTGATGTTGAAAATTTTTTTTTTGATTGAAATATCAAATAATCGATTTTAAAAATACTAAAATAAAAATTATATGAACTATTTAATGTTATCCACTAATTTTCTAGATACAAAAGAAATTTTATGAATCTATTAAATATTTTCGTTAGAACATATCTTTTGTATATATTTTATTTAAACTCTAATAAATGAATAGTGTCAAAATTGACACTATAGTCAATTTATAGAAATATCATATTATAAAATTGTTTAAAAATCACAAAAAATATTTAAAAATTTTAAATTAAAATTTATACGGTAAAAAATGTAATAAAGTATACAATTATGGACAATTAACAACATATATGTAAATATATATAATGATTTAATATTTAGAATATTATTACCACAAATAAAATTAAATAGATTATATAAGGATAAATCATGTTGATAATGATTAAAATAAATACCCAAGTTGTCTAAATTTTAATGGATGATGATATTAAAACACTTTCTCATCCAAGCTTTGAAATGGAGTTATTTTTGGAGGTTTCTAAGTGGGGTTGGAATTTATTATAAATTAATATTGCTTATAATTCCAAAGGTGCCCCTATCCTCCCATATAAAAGGTCACCTCCTCCCTCTCCTCCTCAAACCACATTGAGCCTTCATGCTCGGCCAACACCAACCAATTTCACTTTTTCACTTCTATATAATCATCTTAGAGGTATTGGTGTTCTTCAAGACTAATCTTAGTGCCCTGAGACGAGGTTTCAAATAAGCGTGTCAAAGAGGAGGTAATATCTGTTACTGATTCTTTCAAATTTATTTATTCTTATACTTATTCTTCTTTAGATGTTTCATTGTGAAGTAGTAACATCAGTATTACTTATATACTTAAATGTTATTATAAATATGAAAAAACCATATCTCATCTTCTATCCATCCTATGGAAAACGCAATCACCGCACGTGCATACGTACGGAATATCGTCTCCACGTCGTGGTGTAATCTGTAATCCACCACCACCTTACATGGATTGATATAATTGTGTGGAAAAATAACTATATATGATAATTGTAAATTGGTATTGATTCTGAAATAGTATACATACACTTCAATACAATTTCACGATCATGGGGAAGATATAATCGCTCGTGCGTACGTACAACCTACCATCTCCAAGATGTGATGCGACTCGTTCTACATGATCTTCATTGAATAATGAATATATAAGGTATTTAATGAGTAAATATGGTATATATATTACAATAATACCATTATGGTATTAAGGTATCTATAACCTAAAAATAATAAGAAGAATTTATTCGACAAAACACGAATAAGAACATAAATCAATAAACACCCGAATAACAAGTAATAATGAAATATTACAAAAAAGAAGCTAAAAATATGACCACATATGATATCATAACAATGAGTATGATTCTTAAATAAGTCAATGACATTATTTAAATCATTATATAGGAGGTTTGGACACATACAAAGCATATCAGACCTCAGGTAAGGGAAAATCTCACAATCTCATTTTTTATCCGAGATTATTTATACTTTGGTATTTACTAGGGTGTATTTTATCATCCACATACATGCTTCCTCAATATGTAATATTATTTCTATCCTCCTAAAATTTTTGACATCCAATTATATCCATTGGTGAGTTTTTAGTAAAAGTTAAGAAATGAATCTTTTCCCATTTTTAGTACGTAGTACTTTTTTACTTTTCCTGCCAAAGTACGAGAAGAATGTTTTTTTAACTTATATGGAATGAATGTATTTTTATGATTTCATAGAACAGTATTTCCATGATGCTTCCTTTAAAATTTTTCAAGTATATTTCTAATAAACTTCATTTAGCTTTAAATTTTATCATATGTTAAGAACGGAAAAATAATTTTCAAGTAGAAAGGATATATTCCTCAAGAATGGAGTTCAAGTGTTTTATTAAAATTATTTTCCATCTACGATAATATAGGGTTCTATTTATATACATATTTTTACATTGATTTGATTATGATATTATGGAATTATTTTTAGGATGCCCTTTTATGGATTATTTTATGGTGACATGATGTTTAAGTATCCCATTTTTATTACATGGATTATGCTGTATTGTAGGATTTATGATTTTTTGGCACACATAAGAATGGTTTAATTATAATATGGGTGAGACCTATATCTTCCTCTAATGAATTGGGTAATGATTTATATATCATTATATAGACATGGCTGGAATGAAAAGTTAATCCGGTTTAGTAATACAGGACTAGAACGAGGAGTGATCTTGGTTCAGTAATATACTTGGTCTACTATGATGGTCTTGGAAACGAGCCTTGACTAATATGAAATGATTTTCTATGATTATGTGTGTGTTCCACAATGTTTCTTATTTTATGTTATGATTACTTGGGATTACTTTTCAACACTATGATTTATCGCATGTTATGATATTATGATCTCTTTATTAGGTTAAGATATTCCAAATGATATGTTATTTTGAATATGATATGACTGCTATTTCTTTTATTTACCCTTACTGAGAATTTGAGCTCCCCCTTATTTATGTTTTATTTTCCCTAGGTCTGGATGAAGGGTATTAAGTAGAATATGTCAAAAGGGACTCTAGATATGATGAAACAAATGGTAGACAACATTGATGATTTATGAACCAGTTTTTTATGTTTCCCATTTCCTAAATACACTATACTTATACCGTCCTTTCATGGTTTTTTTATTTGTGGTAAGAAGTATGCTTCTATTTTGAAGTAATAACAATGCATGTAAATTGTGGGTTATTATAGTATATATCTCATCTGATATATTTTCATCATACTATTATATGAATTGATACTATGTGAGGGGATGTTGAGTAAATATATTAAACAATTCCATTTTTCTATGATTTCGGACACCCTATCATATTTTTATTTCTTTATTTTTTCATGTTTGAAATTCAATTTTCCTTCAACATACAAATGACGAAAAATTATAAATAACTATGAAGGTATTTACACACAACAATAGATCTTTTTGTAATGAATATGTACCAAATAAATGGGTCCCCTATCCGATTTTTTACAAATCACTTAATATTGGACACCTCCTACTCATCTCAAGGACCCATAATTACAAATTGTCAAGAGGTGAAGTGCATGAGATGATGTACTATATCTCCCGCACTATCAAGGGTAGAGAGGGTGGGATTGATGGAATTTCATGGTGTTAATGTGGAATCCACCCATTTTGGATATCTTCTCTTCTTCGGGATGCACATGTGCACGTATCCCATACATGAATTCCATTAAAATATTCAGGGATTCAATGACATTGGGAAGTCTTGTGTGTAGTGTTTTATATTACACATATCAACTAAAAGGGGTTTGGAAGAGATTTTGGTGGTGGAACCATTTTCAAATCCAACAAATTCATAGTACGATACATGACATAACGATTTCCCTATATTGGGAGAGGTTGTCTCCATAATGGTGGGTAGGCATGCTCATCTTAGACATTCCCATTTATGTAGTACATATTCGTAGATATTGACATATTCTGACACTAATATGCTTATATTTCCTAAATATCATCTCTTTTCTAAGGTATGGGAGATTAAATAATCATCTTGGCTAGAAAATGATTCCTAGTTACAATGTTTCCACTCTGTAACTCCATATTTATTTGTATGATATTTAGTATCTTAGTCCCATATTGGGTGATCATCTCTAGTATGGAAGGAATATTGACTATTTAGGGTGATGTGTGTTATATAACCACGTAAATTTCGTTATCTTTAATATTCTTTCACCTTATAGGTGGAATCGTAATTATTCGAGGTGACAGGGTTTGGATTCTCTACTTGTTCTATGGATGTACAGACTCAATTGCGACATCCGAATCAATCTGCACTCAAGGAATGTTTTAAATATTTAATCCCTCTGAATGTGTTTCTTGATACATATTATCTATTTTTTGTAATGATGAAATTAAAATAGGTTTATCATGAAATGATGGTTTTTCTTTTTTTTAATCTCAATGAAATATGGTGATTCTATACTGAAACAATTTTTTTAACTCTCGACATATTAGAAAACTTTGGATTATTAAATCTAAAGGAGTTGGATTATTTTTCCATATGTTCCTCCATTTTAAGACTATGAATATTGACAACAAGGGATTTTTTTGTTATGTTTTCTAAATGAGTACTAAATAGAAATGGTTCATATTATTGTTGGGGGAATGGATGGGATGTAGACAAAATTTATTTACCTCCCATCCTAGAGAAGATATATTCCCTATGTTGTGATGATGTAGATGATGAAACTTCTTCCAGCCTTCTAGGAGGAAAACTATTCGGGGTATCCATTAGTGATATTAGACAACCATGATTTAACTATCACTGACTGAGGGAGGATTGAATCTGTGATATATTTTTCTTTTATGGAATTCCTTACATAATACACAATAATATCATCTTATTAATGACTTTATTTTCAACTAAAATATAATGAACACATAACCATACAAATATATAAATTTACATGGTTCACTAATCAACATGAGAATATATTCTTGGTTATGGTTTTGAAATTATCCACTACCTTATAATCAACTTGAAAACTGTATTTTTGTCTGAAATACAATGATTAGGATTGGACCATACACTTGTCTAACATTTTGATCAATAGAACATCTCATGTTCTTCATATACCATTAAATAGTGTAATATAATTTTTGTTGTAATATACATTTTATAGATCTTCTTGATATTCATTCAAAAATACTATCACAGGAAAAAAATTGTCAGTTTCATTCATAGAAGATATTTAGAACATGATGGACTTCATTATGTTACTCAAAAATATTTCCCATACAGATTACCTAGTCTAATTTATCAATACAAAAATTATACAATATTAAAATTTCTAATAAAATCAGGAACTTCTTTTTCATATGTTTGGAAATCCCAAATTTCAGTTTCCCAGTCTGATTAATTATCCCAGTATAGTGTCAACCTGAAAAAAATATTCTAATTCTTCTTATTTGGTAAACATCACTATGAAAATGTAATATGGAAACATTTTCTTCTTATAATTATTTATCTTCTCCCTATCATTTTGTTACTAATTCAAGTCAAAAAATACGTGATTTATAGTCCTCATATTTGTAGTATCACACAAATTGTTTATATGGGACTCTAAAATGGTATTCCCAATTCACTAAATTTCCTGAGTCAACATCATGACTTCAATATAAGATCATATATTAACACATTCAATTCCCTTTGAAATATTGTTTATTCATTCACACACTCAATTAACCTTAAAATATGGATCTTTCATTTTATTATTCAACCTTCTATAAAATTTATATATTCCATTAATTTATTCCATTAATTTTTATAAAAAAATCCTATCAAAATTTAAATTTTCATTCATATTTTCACGTTACCACTCTCCATTACAATGTTCTTTTTGATTTCCTGACCAACTTGAGAATCCAATAAAAACTGTATACATTTAATAATGTTTCCCAACATGCATTAAAATATTAATATACAAATTCTAATTTCCACAAAATGAAAAAGATAAAAGTTTCTAAAATATGTTTCATTGTATTAATTTTGATAAATCTAAAGCATATGTATTTCCATTTTAATTCATCATACCAACTGATTAATAAAAAGTAAAATAACTTCTTGTAACATCAATCAACTTTTCTCTCATCGTTTGATAATTATTTCAAAAATTATTAAAACAAAAATATTCATATTCTTATGATTTTTTATTTTGAATATTCTTATGATGTCATAAGGAAGGAAAATAATGAATAATAGATTTTTTAGAAACTCTACTTATCAGCGGTAGACTATGTTTTATGGACTAGTATCATCATTAATCATTAGTCTTCTGAAAATGATACTCACAACTATCCTTATATCAAAAAATATGATTATGGTGATCTCATACTATTGAAGTTATGACAAGAATTTTTTAGCTTCAAAAAAAAAAATTCTGCACCTTTTAATTGATTATTGAATCATGACATCTTCATGACATTAATAATAATTATGATCAGTTTCAATATTTTCTGAAATACCGTGGAACATATTGTAACATCCCCTTCTTCTTGTAACATGTTTCATTAAAATTACCTAAATATGATTATCCTAAATACTTATAGAAGAATTTATTTTATTCTAATAAAACGATTAATAGGATTATCATCTGTTATTATCTTCCTTTTTATTGATCTAGAATCACATGTGTGGAAACTTACTTTTGATTTAGAGAAATAAAAAATAGAAAATCATTTTGAGACTTCAGATCAGAGCAAGGTAGACTCCGAAAATGAAATTCATTATGAGTTTCTTTTCATTCCGGAACCTACATGAGTTTGATATAACATTTATTTTAGAAAACATATTCCCATTTTAATTTATATATTTATGATTGGTGAGTTATATTTTCAGAATACAAAAATAATTTTTATTTTTAAGAAAATAAATTGATTTGATTTTTCAAAGTGGGATATTTCATTGAAAATAAAATACAATACCAGAAAAAAATTATTTTCCTTCTCATCACGTTCTTAAAAATATTTTCCAATTTTTTAACTGATATTGATAAATAATTTAACTTTGTAACCTAAAACTATGTATTATATATCAACAATTATAATCCTATGTGGTCTAACTAATTATTCAAAACTAGAATCATTGAAAGTTGAAACATGTATTCCAAAAGAAGTGAATATTAAAATAATCATCAGTCTTCTTCCTCAGCATTCTTCCTTATCCTTTCATCCAAATATTCTCATGATATGAATTTATCATTAGTTATTACTCGAATTTCTTCCATAAAATTCTTCCTCATATTATATCTTCATACTTTCTCCCTCATCACGTCTCCACATGTTCAAATTCATTATATTACAAAAAAAATAGTTTCCTACAATGACTTTACAAATAGTTATAAACGTTCACACACTTAAATAATGGATTCACATCATCCCCACAACTTCCCATTTATGATTGCTTTCATAAGGATCGTTTCGTGAAGAAATTACCTCCCTTGGAAGAATTATCCAATGATACGATGATAGAGGGATTAAAAAAATACCATAACCTTAATGATATTATGGTTGGATTCCCATGTTAAACCTACATTTAGAAAAATTCCATGTTGGAATTGTTTTGTTGAATAAGAAAAAAAATATATTTCAATTATGGAACATACTCCAACATCTATTCATTCTAGTTTACATGACCATTCCTTCTGTTATACCTAGTGTCAATATGTTATGATCAAAACATTTTTATCGGAATCCATTTATTGTTGATTTCATGTTTGTTATCACATCCCGTGTGAAAGGGTAAAATTTCCTAAATAAGTATGTTTTCCAACTCTGTGTTCATCCATATATGTTGGTTATCATCTTTAGTGGGATAATTATAAACAGCATCAACCATGCTCTGATTCACTGATTGTTTTTCTTTATATTCCAAATAACCCCACTTTTCTATTGAAAAAAACTCTACTATATGTGGATCTTCTATAATCAACATTTCCTTCCCAATTAGTATCAAAATACTCGAACATTTTAATAATTTTTGAGCTATCAATCCTTATTCTGAAATTTGTCATGCCTTTGATATATCTGTGAATTATTTTTCAAACAAGTAAATATGATTATTTAGTAGCAATAAAAATATCAACATATTATAATAATAGTATCAACAAAGTTTTTCATTAGGTAGATAAATATAGAATAATTCAATTAATCTTCTAAAAATCATTCTAGTCAACATAATTACCTTATCCATCATTAGTCATATTGGTTCCCACTAAAATTGGACTTGAAACTAGTTTTTAATTTTCCATTATGAATATCTTATCATGTTTATTATCATATAATTGTTGAGAAATAAAAATGTTATTCTACTTTTATAAAATTTATATCCTAAAAAATTATTTCACATCGAACATTTTTGAAATCTCAAATAATGTTTTCATCCATTCTGAAAATATTTAAATAGTCATTTCATCAATAACAAAAGTGATTATTTCATCAAAATAATCAATTACGGTGACGTAAAATTAATGAATTTCATTAATATAAGGATTAATGTCAACTCTTCCATTCTTAAAACTAATCTTTCTCATCACAGTATCAAATTTTGAATACCTTACTATCAGATCATGGTTTATACCATACATGGAATTCGATTGTATACTGAATTAAATTTCGCCTTTCCTGATATCTAATCAACATGCATTTTCAATGTAAAAATCATCATCAAGTTCCTTATTTAAAAATGTGTACATCACATCCATTTAAATAATATTGTAACTACATTGTCTAGAATTAGAAATAAATATTCTTATTTTTTTAATCATTTAACTATAGATAAAGTCACATAAAAGTAAATACATTCAAATTATTAGAAAACTTTTCACATTAATATTTCATTGTTCTTCATCACTTCATTTTTTTTTGGAATATTCCATGAACCCCATATTTTAACAATAACATTTTTATTATTTGGATTGGGTATGAGTCCCTATATATCATTAATTTATATATGATCTAGATCCTCATTTATATCATAAACCCATTAACGATACTCTAAAGATACATTCTCATCTATTAGTTCTACTTTTTAATAGAATAATGTTTGTGTTACATTTTTTTAATTTATTCTTGTATGATCCTTGGGATGTTGAACACCAATAATGCTATAAGATTCCATTAGTTTGTTCATTCTAGGATTTATTATTTTAGTTTCATCATAATCACTTTAATTAGATGATTCTAATTAATAAAATATAGTAAGATTACGAATGTTTAAATCTTTATTAGAATGGTTAAAAAATTAATATTCCTGCTCAACTTATTTATATGAATTAAAATATTTATCATATTTGGGGTTTTAAATTAATTCAAATAAAATGTTTAAACTAATCTTCAATTTTCATCAAGGATTATTTTTTATATCTTTCAATCTATAGAAAATTTAAGATAGAATCCATTTGGACCACATTTAAAAAAAAATTCCAAGGCTTCCAAATTTTAATCATTATAATGAATGGACACACCAAAACACCTAATTATTTCAAAAATGGTGTGGTGTCCTAAACCATTTCATATGGAGTCATATCTAAACATGTCCTATAGACTGAAATGTTTTGAATATTAATAGTAAAACTCATGGATTAACTCCAATAGTAATGAGGGAGACCATGTTCATGTATCATATTCATATTTATTTCAATAAGACTTCTATTATTTTTTTTAAGAATTCACATTTTATTGGGGAGTTTATGGACACATAACTCTTGTATAATTCCATGATTCTCAAGAAAACATTAAATTTTTTAATTTCTATCCTCATCAATATTGTTTGTTAATATATTCTCTACTAAATACTCAAATTCATTATAAAAAATAATTCAACACCAATATCAATTGGATAACAAGTCAGACATGTCCTGGACACTTTCTTTTTATTAGCAATATCATGTTTTCCTGACACATGTGAAATATAATATTATGCCACATCTAATTTCTACCACCATAACCAAGTTGTAATAGTTTTGTGTCTCTTCAACATGGAACATGTTTTCTTCTGTATATTGGCCTCTTGTAACTATCTTTCCATCATCCACAAATTTATTCACAAACTCATATTCTGTGAAAATTTTATAATTTTTAATAATAAAAAATATTTTTAAAAACTCAACATGTTGTGTTATTCCCATAATTATATAATTATTTCTCATATTTAATCATTTGTTTCCCAATGATGGCTTATCCAACACCTTTGATACTAAGAGATTCATCATTATGAAATGTTACTATTTATTGTTTAAATTAATTCAAATTCCTGAATTTTTTTATATCTTATGTAATGTGAGAAAAATAGAAATTATCTAGAATCCATTATCTACACCATTCATAGCACTCAATATGATATCAATAGAAATATTTTTAAAAAAAAAATTTATTTCTTCACCTTCGAGTGTTAAAAATTGTTAAAAAAACATTTCATAGTCCTGTATGAAAACTAGAAATATACTAGAAATATTTCTAGGGTGTCTGCATCATTCATAAATAGTTTCATGGGGTTTCAACCCATTATCATCATTTACTTCAGCATTCTTAGGATTCATAAGGACAATAATCATAAACATCATCTTTTTATAGGATTTACACCCCCTCAATAATTTCTTTCAATAAAATATTTAATAATATTACGGATGTTTTCAAACCAACACATATTTTATATATGTACGAATCCTCCATTATACTAGTAGTATCCATAGAAGGAGTATTTTCTTATTAATATTTCAGATTTATCATTTTTGTGATTATATTTTCTAAAAACATTATTAATATCATTTTGTTTACCACCAAACATTTTGTGTTCCAAAGAAAATTTATTCATGAGCTCATAATTCTATTCAATTTTCATGGGATCAGAAGTAATAAAATTTTTTATAATTCATGTTTTTTAGAAACACCATATTTATCAACCTTGTTAATTATCACCACATACAAAACATTAATAGATTAATTATTATTGTAATAGAATTCAACATTGTTAATAGAATTTAAAGGTAAAATTTATTGAAACTTTTCAGTAGTTTCCATACAGGAATGTTGACCTTCTTCATAGGTAGTGATTTTTAGGTATTCAAACCTTTTCCAAATTAATAATGTTTTCATTCTCCATGTTCAAACTCGTAACATTTTTCCTTCCTTATAACTTCTTAATCCTCATTACTATTATTTTTCTTTTTCCAATGTTTTATTCTTAAAATTAATCTAATCTAGATAAATAAATTTATTATCATGAAAACATTCATTATTTTATTATAAATGCTTTATTTGTCAACATTTTGTTTTTTATCATTACATATAATATTTATCATACATTCATTAAACTATTATTTTAAGTGAAATTCATGTTTATTTTGTTATTCTTCATCAGATCTACAACTTCTAAAGTCCCCATTGTTAAATGTTGCAATAAATATATTCTCACTAGCTTGAATAATAGACCTGGAAGACTAATATTTACAATCAAATTCTTTATCATCATTATATATGAATTATCATTATATATTTGGTGAATTTTATGTATTCTCATTTGGAAAAATTATTAACCTAATACACTTATTTCATACATAACATTCTTGACCTTTTTTCTCTTCATCCTAATAATCATCTTTATTTCTACGAGGAAAATTACCAAAAAATTTACCAATGGCTCCAGATTCAAAAAAACATCATGGAATGATATTGATAATATTTATAAAGATTTTCATGATCTATATCTTCTAGAGGAGTAACATGTGTCTCCATATTTTCAAAATTTAATTATTTACTTTTTAACCGACTTCAAAAATATTTTTCAACTTATCCTTCTTACCATTGGTAGTTGAAACTCTTCTCACTATTAAAAACTAACATTTAAAATGTGATGAATGTGAATAATTTTTATCTAATAAATCTTTATAAATATTATTTTTATCGAATAGTTTAAGATGAATCTTTTAACAAATATTGTAAATACATATGTTGTAGCCGTAAGAACATCATACCTAAGAGACATTTTGTAGTGTGTCATTCGGTATTTATAGATATGATTGTTCATTCCATCGATGAATCGAATCCCCTTAATATTCATATAATTTAAATTCTCCATCAGAAAATTTATTTAAAACATCTCCAAATAATAAACAAAGAGAGACCAATTCTAATACAAACAGAGATTACCCAACCAAGATTCATGTGTCACATAGAGGGGGAGTCAAAGTATGAGTGATGACTTTTCCATTAATGTTCCTTACATAAGAAATTATTGTCACCTCCTATTCAATATTTCATTCTTTACCGAAAACAAGTCAAACACATAACCACTTGAACAAAAAAATTTACAAGGTTCCCTACTCAACATGAGAATCTAGTCCATGGTATTGTTACGACATAATACAATAGAAAAAAATATATTTGAAAACATAACATTGGAAAAGATTATAATTACTATGTTATGGAAACACACTCATTTAATACTATGTTAAAAAAATTCTTCATGTTCATCATGTAAAAAAATGATGTAATATAATTTTTTTATATGTCATGGGACGGTGATTATTTATAAAATTTATGAACTATTATCTATTAAAAACATTATTTACATTCTTACCTCAAAAATAGTAAGAACATCTTGAACATTGTAATTACACACAATACATTTTCCAATTTCAATTCCCATGACTGATTTCCAAATATTGAAATAATACTCTATTATAATATAGCAAAACCAATCATAAACTTCTTCTTCCTTAGTCAAAATTACCGATATGAATTTATTGTCTGATTATCTAGTTTAATATAGTAAATGGATGAATAATATCATGTTATTAATATTATTATTCTGTCCATTAAGTATGAGTCACCAACAGTTATAATTTTAAGTCATAATAGGCTGACTTATTGATTTCCTAACTAACCGAAAGAACAAATAAATCACTGATAGAAAAATAAAGTCACTTATATCCATACTCACTAATAGCATTAATAATCGATAGAAAAATAGATTCACCAATAGAAAAAATGACTCACTGAGTGAGAAAATGACTCTTTCATAATAGGATTTAATTCCAAATCTAATGAGTCACTAAAAGTCAAACTGTCTGAATGACATCCCAAATCATCTACTAACACATGAACCTACCAAAAACATGACTCACTTATAGAACGAGTCATTGGTGCACTAACCTATCAACAGAAGGAGTCACCAATATTGTGACCTACAAATAAAATGACTCACACACAGATTGTTGAAAATGTATTTACACTAGTTGTTCAAAAAATTTATCTAATAGTCAAATTGGGATATTTAATGCAACAAATTTACATGTATAACTGGAAAAACATAGTTATAAATTAATGGTTCTTATATTTAATATATATTTTCTTAAAATTTCCACTTATTCATCCCGTAATCACAGAAACATTTTGGTTTAATTTGGTGATATTTTGAAGTGATAAAATAGGGTGCACTGTTTGGGAGCACATTTTTCCAAATGGTTCACAAAAAACCATGCGCCCATGTATATTCCATAAAATGGAAGTGCTAGATGACTTATTTTATTCTCCGAATTTATCCAAACACTCCCCTTTCTTCCTTCATTCAACCATTTCAGTTATGGAATCCTCATGAGCAATTTAAACACACATAGGTTTTCTATTTTGAAGAGGGATTTGGTAGAGTAAATTCACACAATCTCAAATAAGTGTTTCTCCAAATTACATCATCCAATTTTAATGAAGTTTCATCCAATTTACATAATTTACCATATTAAAATAGTATAGGGTTTGAAAACTATGTTGTAACATTTGATTTTCTTGGTCAAAGCTACTTATTTTAGGCTTGATCTACATTCCTTATTGTGTGGTTGTGGTGCGATTGAATGTTCTCACAAAGGATTCATAGTTTTAACAATTTGGTAGGTCATTCCATGTGAATGAAATATTTTTTACATAGCTTTCTGTGTTTATAATATTTTAATGTTTGTCAAATTTAATGATTGGGGAGAAAATATATTTTAGTAATATTTTTAAAGAAAATGATGTATAATGACAATTTTATTAGAAATTTAGGTTTTTCATTGAAATATTTTATTGGATCATCTAAGTCATACCTCTAGATACATAGTTGATTTTATTTAAATGAATTATGGATTAAAATCAGGTTATTGATTTTTATCTCCTTTGGTTGTTGCTGTGAAATTTTTTTGTTGGTGTTTGTGAAGGATATAAACATTAATGCCATGTTTTTGTGAAAATTGAGGTTTTTAAAAGATAAAACATATTTCTTCATATAGGTATATCCTATAATTGATTTTTTTTTCATTGAAATTTATTGGGACTGGATTTATGTTTGGGTGTCTTATAAGTGTGCACAATATGTTCGAAGTGGGGTTTTCAAGGTGTTTTGGGAGCAAAACAATGAAAGATTTCGGGATGTTGATTTATTGAAAATCAAAATGTTTTGTTGTGTCTTTTATGTCGTATAAAGTTTGTATAGACACTGTATTGTTTGTATGAGAATGTTAGTGGTTTATTTATATTCAATGTGATTCATGTAGAATGGAGAAATTGATTGAGCACACAAGGGGGGGTCCTAGGTATATATGTAGACCGATATGTACTAGTACGCTAGTGATACAGATGGGTTTTTTCATTGTTTCACATAGAATTTTGGATAATGAAAACGCCCCATAAAATGATTAATTATTTATTTTTCCAAACACTTTTAAGGGATAAGTGATAAACCTCACATATTATAAGTTTCAGCACTAAATGACACAATAGATTTGTTGAAAAATAGTTTCAGTTGATTGGAACTACTCTCCCTAAAAAATGTCTAGGGGATAGAATTTACCGGAAGTCAGGTTATTCCTTTACGGTTTATTCAAATAGATGAGCCATGTTGTCCCATGCTATTTTGTCTTCCTCCTTGTTGATCTTCCCCATGTTGTGTCCTCTAAGAAAAATGCGGTCCTGCTTAGAAATCCACTCATTTTGCTATAACATAACAATATGGATGAGGTTTAAGGAATACTAGGTTATGTTTACGTTCCCTTATTGTGTATCTTTAATGGGAAACGATTTCAACAAATATATTTTTACCGATGTATGAGGTACTTAGGACCCAAATTTATATAGTGCCTAGGGGTGTTCCCTGTTTTGGTGATCAATGGATTGGTGGTATTTAACTTTTTATTAGGGTTTGTTTTTATGTACATTATAGTATGTATAATTTATTATTCAAATGTTTTTACCTTCTGAAAAATTTATTTTGAAAACACTATTTATAATTGAATGATGCATTCCATGGAATTTATCACCGATTTTCATTACATATTAAAATTGCATGATATTTCACCTTGTATTGAATTCTATTTGGAATCATTGGGTGGTATCATATTTTTCTTAGGATCACACCCTGCATGCACCATTTGGGTGCCAGTAGACTTGATTATTTTTGACACAGGTAAAGGAAATGCCTCAAGTGACAGCGATTTGAGTTGTTAGTCCGCTCATATGGTGCAGTGTTGTGGAGATGGCAAATGGGTGATGACCCCTCCTGCATGGAGAATTTGTGGCTGTTTATTTCTATTGTTTTATTTTTTGACCTGTGGTAATTTATATAATTCCATTTATTCAGAACTGGTTTCAGTTATGTCTTGTTTGGCATGACAATTTCAGATTCATATTCTTGATTATTTTTAATGTTTTATGTTTGGATACTTGGGTAAATCATTCACAAGCCAAATTTATTGATACCAAAAAACCTCTTTTCTTCCATGGGGATTGGGAAAGACCTTTGGGCCTTTTCATGGGATGGATTTGGTGTTGGTTTTAGTGGAGAAAAAATTCAATGTTTGACCAAATGGTATCAGATGAGGCCAATGTGTTTGGGTTATATTACTATTTTTAGATGTATCAGAATAGATAGGAGATATAAATTTTGGGGTTCGAGGATTTTGTTTCTTTTCGGGTTCCTAGATTTCACCTCTTATGGAATACCATGGGAATCCAGAGGAAGTTGGAATTATCTGATTGATTTCACTTCTAGTTCAGATGTGTGGGCTACAGACCACACATGGACTTCAGGCTGGTTGGAGTAGTAGTTTATTTTATTACTATAATGGGTTTAGATAATTTATATTTAATATATTTGATTAAAGATTTCAAAAAAAATTATATTGACTTTTTTTGTGATTGTTTCATTTTGTATCAACTTGCCTCCCTGTAATGCTCCCACACACCCATGAGAGAAATCCATAGAGAGTAATCCTACACCAATTGATCAGAGGATAGTAAAGGTTATGGTTTGGAATTTCTATGCTATATAACATGGATTGAATACTAATCCTGTTTTTATTAGTGAATATGAGGTTGTTCCTAGAATTACATGGACCAGTAGTTCTTTAATAACACGCCTCAAACATTGAGAGGTAATATAGAACTGCAGGAAAGAGAGGAATGGATCGAAATGATCGAGAAAAAGTTAGTGTTCCTAAATACACCTGAGGATCTTTGGGTAAATTGCACTTATTTTCTATGTTGGGGTCCTAGCCGCAGGTGGTGGGAATCGATACATCAAACATCGAATAGTGAGCTGATAAACTGGGTAGATTTCAAGTCCATGTTCAATGATCATTACTACCTTGAAGAGTTGGATTATTCTAGATCCAAAGAGTTCATGGAACTCTTTTAAAGGAATCATTATGTGATGGAATACGCCGACTGATTCTCAGAGTGGGTTCGGTTTTCCCCTAAAATCAAATCGATTCAATATGTGAAGGCCCAAAGGTTTTAGAAAGGCTTGCGATAAGATATATACTCCCAGGTTTTTTGTTCATGTTTTGGATATAAGATATGGTCGTTGATCGGGAATGTATGGTGGAGCTTGGAAATATATACAGGGCTGGTAACTCTAGGTTAGTATTATAGGTGGGAAGTGAAATCTCTTCAGAGATGAGAAGGATGCAGGATGAACATGTGAAGAATGTTGGAGGTAGTTCAGGCCACTCTTCCATGCAGTTTTCATTTGTGGCATCTGATGTGAGATCGGTCATGTGCCACCCATGTGGGAGTTTGGGGAACATCCAAAAATATTTCCAACTTACTCTAAATACTTGGTACCAATGACGAGGTATTGGTCACTTATATCTCTTTTGCGGGGTGGAATGTCCACATCAGAGTGGGGTTGGGTCAGTGGATTTATGTGGAGTGCCAGCACAGTCAGATTCATCGAAGAAGAGGGGATCTCGATTTAGTGGACTTGGTTATAGGTTTGTGTCACATTATGGGCATATCTCGTTCAGTTTATAAACACAGACTTGAGGTCACCTTAAGGTAGAGACTGTACATATCCATGTAGTGGATCTAGCGATAGCAGGATCAGAGGTGGGACCATTGATAGTGTGTGGTACCATTTTTATCGCATAATCTATAGATGCTACTCATTTTGATATGGGTACCTCTATTTAATTAATTTCTACCTGTTTTGTGGACATGCTGAATTTTCCAAATGAGTTTTTTTCTTTTAATATGGAGTTAGTGATGTCGTTGGGAATGATGGAGCAGGGTCTCAGGTGCCTGTCGTGTGCGCTTTCCATGACCGGGATTGAGATGGAGTAGGACCTCTTGGTCATAGATATGGAATTTTTTGACATAATACCTGGAATGGATTGGATAGTACACTTCTAGGCATGCATCGATTACTATAGACGGTGATGGAGTTTCATGGAACCTAATTGGAGTCATCAATTTTTTCTGTGGTGAATGGGATCTCCAGTTGGGTTGTGCAGGACTTCCACTCCAAGATATAGAATGTCATATATTCTAGTTAATGTCTCTCGAACTAGAATATTATGGTCTTGACACTGAAGGTTCACTACCTCTTGTATTGAATGAGTGTATGGTGGTATTTATGGATGATTTGTAATGTTTTTCCAGGAAGTGGTATGTGGATTTATCGATTGATCTGGAATTAGGAACACTACTGATATCTCTCCTATCATAGCATATGGGACTCAAGGAGTAGTGGGAATTAATGATATAGATGGACTACTTAGAATCCAATGTAATCATTCACTCAAGCACCTCCCCTTGATCATCTCTTGGGTTGTTCATGAAAAAGGCTGATAGATTCTTCTGGTTATATATTGACTACAAGAATCTAAATAAGGTAACAATTTTGAAAAAATATCATTCTCCTATAATATATGATTTGTGGAATTATTTTAAGGGAGATAAGTGGTTATAAACATTTTACATGGGATTGGAATACCATTAACTCAGGGTGAAGGTGGAAGATATCTCGAAGATATCCTTTTGAAGTAGGAACGACCACTTTAAGTATTTTTCATGCCCATTGGATTGACCAATACCCCAATGGTGTGTATGGAACATGTGAACAGGGTGTTGCACCAATAAATAGATTCATACATTTTGGTGTTCATGGATGAAATTATATTATAATCTAGCTCTGAGGAGTAGCATGAACATCACTTATGGATTGTTTTGGTCACCATGAGGGATCAACGCCTCTATAAAAAATTTTAAATGAACACATTATAGATCAGGGTGTTCAAATTAATAGGTAATGTTATCATAGTTCATGGGGATTCAGTGGACCCAGAGAAGATCAATGTATGTATGTCATGGGAGAAATAGAAGAATGTGTTAATGATATGGAGTTTCCGTGGCCTGGATGGTTATTACAGGTGATTCATTCAGGTTTTCTCTTGGATTGCATCATCGATTAGTGCACTCATCTATAAAGGGGTGAAGCTTTAATGGGTCTAAGAAGTTTCATGAATCATTATCGGAATTGAAGAGGTGGTTGAAGACCACCCCAATTATGATTTTTCTCGATGATAGAAAGTGTTATGTGGTGTATTGTGTTGTTTCATGTATGGGTTTTCAGAATGTGCTTATGGAGGAGGATAATTTGATGGTTTATGTCTCTCGCCAACTCTGACCACATGTAAAGAATTACGTGACCCAAAAAATGGAGTCTGTTGTGGTGATTCATTTTATTAAGACCTAGCATAACTACCTCATTGTGGATAAATTTTTGGTTTACACTGATCACCAAGGCATCCTATATATCTTCTCGTAGAAGGACTTCAACTTGGGACATCATTGTTGGATCGAGTACATTTAGCTGTTATCCTTTTACATTGTATATACCCTGTGAAAGGGTAACATGGAGGTAGACACCTTGACCAGAGGAGTCCTACTATAGGTTATCAGGAAGTCTTGCGATTAGTGGAATTTGATGGCACTCTTTTCTGAGATGTATGTGGAGACCAAGGTGAAAAATGGGGGTGCGTTCATGGAGAGAATTTAGTTGACTCCTTCTTTGGAAGAACAAATTCAGTAAGAATAACCTTGTGATAATCTTGGTCAATGGTCGAGGTAGTTTCTTCATGGTGGGGAGATTTCTTCTGGTTTGTCAATATCCCCCAGGTTTATCCTGTTATTCAAGGGCCGTTTAGTAGTGACATCATCTTTGTGGAGTATGGTGATCCAGGATTTCCACCAGTATTAATGGAATGTCCATGCGTGTTCCACCGTGATTTAATATGATGTGCAACAATAGTTTTGGTGTCCTCATATTTGATGAGACATAGAATAATTTTTTCAGGATGCTACACATGTCATTTGGTGAATGTGGAACATGAATGGCCCTCTGGTTTTCTCCAAGCACCACCCATTCCTACCTTGAAGTGGGACAAGGATGCTATGGAATTATTTTTTGGCATTCCTTATAAACCTAAGAGTATGAATTATATATGGTTGGTTATTGATCATCTGACCAAATCAGCCTAGTTCATTTCGATCTGATATATAAATAAAGTAGATGAATTGGGTCATTTTTATCTTTAAGAGGTGTTAAGGCTCCATAGTGTGCCAATAACAGTTGTATCAGATAGAGAAAATTTTTTCACATCTGGGTTTTGGTAAGGACTTCAGATGTCTTTGGGGTTTAGATTAAGATGTTCAATACATACCATCTTCAAACGGATGGTTAGATAGAGAGGGAGAATCAGATTTTTGGGGACATGTTCTATTCATGTGTATTTGACTTTGGAGGTATAGGGGATATCCATTTGGGATTGGTTGAGTTTTCATATAATAAAAATTACCAATCATTAATTTTAATGGCTTGTTTTGAGGCACTGTATGGTCAGCCTTGTCGGTCCCCTCTATGTTGGGCTGAGGTAGTTGAGACCTCACTTGTGAGGCCGAGTCTGGGGAGGTGATATCTAAGAAGGTCAAGTTCATTAGGCTTCACATATTGATATCTCAAAGTCTTTATAAATCTTATGCTGACATTAGGTGTCAAGACCTACCATTTTTTCTGGTTGATATGGAATTCAGGAACGTGGCCCCTCGTTTAGGCCATCATCGATTGTGGATGCAAGGGAAGCTGATGCTGTGATATGTCAGCCCTTTAGAGACCACCGAGCATATTGCAATGGTAGGTTATAGGATTTCCATATCTTCTTAGTTAAAATACATCGATTAAGGCTTCTCTTTATCCCAGATGAATAAATAAAACCCAAATCCTTCCAATGTGATGAGTTGGGATGAACAAGATATAGAACCATACTTGTTAGTTTTTGAACCATACTTCTCTTTCTCCCATTCTTGTTTCCAAATCAATCCTCTAGTCAACTTTCTCTCAAGGAATGTTTTCATGGTCGAGAGAATTGTTGTATACAATTTTATCATAAAAGCTACATATAATTCCTATATTTTAATCATAACATACAAAAATATGTCTCCCTATTATTTCACTAATCATGTAAGCATTTGGAAATTTTTGGTGTGCAGAAAGTAGGGAGCATGGTTTATGTTGACGATTTGAAAAAACCTGCACCCAAAGTGTGCGGCCATGTCCATGTCATTAAAAAACTGTTAAATGACTACTTTTCTATCCTGGGATTTTTCCAAAATCTCCCCATTCTTATCAAATTCATCTATTTCATCCATGGAATCCTTCCATGAATTTCAAGACCTCCATGGAACTATATTTTGATGGGGGGTTTGATGGGGGAACTTCACACAATATCATGTAAGTGTTTCACCCTCTTAGTTCCTCCCAATTTCATGAGGTTTCATCCAATTTACATGAAGTAGAAAATTAACAGAGTGTTAGGTATTGATACTAGGATTTAACTTCGGGTTTTATTTCTCCCATAATTTGATTTTAGGATCAATATTTTTTTTTATTCAGGTGCGACGATGGTGCGATGAAAATTTCGCACAAAAGATTCAATTTTTTAGTCATTTTGGTAGTTGATTCAATGTGCATGCAATCATTGTGACATAGAATTATGTTTTAATAAAAATTTTATGTGCATAAACTTTGATTATTTGTTCAAAAATTGTTTATAGTGGTATTTGTAATGAAAATGAAGATTAACATCTATTTTTATGTGAAATTGGGGAATTTTCATTGAAATATTTTATTAGTTTATTTAGGGATGCCATATGTCTACATGGAGTATTTTATTGAAATTTATTATTGATTAAAATCATGTTTTGAATTTTTGTCTCTTTTTTCTATTTCTGAGAAAAATTTCTTAATGGTGTTTGTGAAGCATAATAACATTATGTGCCATGTTTTTCTAAAAATATATGTTTAAAAAAGATATCATTCCATGGATCATATCAGGAATCCCTATAATTGATATTATAATTTAATTGAAAGGTATTAAGATTCCATTTTTGTATTTGTTTCTAATAAGTGTGATCATGGAGTGAAAATTTTGGATTTCAAGGCGTTTTGGGTGCAACAAAGTGGAGATTTTAGAAGTTGTTTTTTAGAAGAAAAAAAGGATGTGTTGTGTGTTTTAGGTTTTATAAAGTGTGTATAAATATTTTATTGTTTATATGAGACCTCTAGTGGTGTTTTTATAATAAATGGGATGTATGTAAAATTCTTAAATTGTTTATGCACAATGATGGATCCCAGGTACCTAGGTGGGAGGATATTTACTAGTACGCTAGTGATCTGGATGGGTTTTGTACCTGATTTACATAGCATTTTGGATAATGAAATTTCTATATTGGATATATACATGATTTTTGGTGACCAGTAGGATTAGTGTATGTCCGCTACTAGTGTAACATACATGGGATAGAATTGTGAAATGGATATTTTACAATGAGGTATGTGGTACATAGGGCCCGAGATAATCTACGTCCTAGGGGGGTTCCAAGTTTAGGTGCTGTTTAGATATGTGGTATTTACTACTGAATTAGGGGTTCTATGGATATAAGTTAAATTAAATAACATATATTTTTTAATTTTTTTTTACATTCTTAATGTTTTATTTTGAGAACGTTTTACAATTGAATGATTTATTTTATTGAATTTATCACCGCTCTTCAATAAATATTAAAACTGTGTGCTTTCTCACCTTGTATTGCATACAATTGGTAATAATTGGGAGGCATCCTGTTGGAATTATAAACACAACCTAATTACACCCCATGGGTGTAGGTAGACCTGATTATGTCTTAAACTGGAAATGGTAGAGCCTTGGGTGAAGGCGGTTTGATTTGTTAGTCCCCTCTTTTGGTGTGGTGCGGTGGAGACAACTAATGGGTGATGACCCCTCGTCATGTGGAGTCTTTGTGGCTGTTTTTTTGATATTTTTATTCATGTGTTGAAATGTTGTAATTTATCTAAACACGTGTATTTAGATCTTGTTTCTATAAAATCTTATTTCGAATGAAAATTTCAGATTCATATTTTTGATTTTTTTTAATGTTTTATGCTTTCATACTCAGGTAAATCGTTATAAAACCAAATTTCTTCATACCCAAAACTTGTGCAATCCCATGGGAATAGGGAATTCCCTTTGGGCCTTTTCATGGGATGGATTTGGTGCTAGTATTCATGGAAACCATGTTGTGTTTATCGAAATTACTATTTACAGACATTACTATCTTGTTTGTTAGAGGATCAAGGTAAATAAAATTTCCCAATCATGTCTAATTTCGGACCTAAAAAATACAAAAAGGGAATCATTCAAGAAAAAATTACAAAAATAACACACATAAAATAATACATATAAATATAACCCACTACAAAAATCAAGATAAACACCCCTTCTAGATGACTAAAAACAAGTATGAAATTAATTTTCAACAATGTTCCAATTAACCTTGCAGAAAACAAAATCTATAGAGGAAAAACATTAGAGAATATCTCATTTTTTGGAAATAATACCACATAGCTTCTATGAAGTTTTGTTTTGGTGTATTTTTCTAGAAGTGGACTCAAGCATCACTTATATCACATTCAAGGAGAAAAAAATCATTAAGCACAACACTCATAAAAATCGGAACCTTATATCATTATTTATGCTCTATTTTATTCCATTTTATTTTTTTTATGCAGAGTGTGTACTTGTAGTATAAAAACACCATATATCCTATGATAAGATGGATGATACCAGATATACTCACACAACCATTCTCTTACACCATATTTCTCCCATGATAAATTGTTTATGAGGTCTATGTGTGAGTTGGTTGTAATCTATTTCCCACAAATAAATATTGTAGAGGACAAGCTTGACCTAGAGAGAACTGTATGCTATTATAAAACTAAATCATATGTGTGGATCACTGTTTATTTATTTAAACTACTTGGTGGCAGGTGATCACAAAGTGGAGACGATCTGGTCTTTCCATGAGAGTGAATCTATTATTTTATTCTGATTTTTTAATTCATGTTTCCTTTACATTATTTTAACTAATATTTCATAAAAAAAACTTTTTATTTTATAGTGAATATTGGATATTATTTATAACTAATTTTGAAGGTTAAATTAGATTCAGAAGTTTTATCAATCATTTTAATTGTTACTACTGACAATTATTCAATCATTTGAGAAATTAATTGAATATTGAAACTATTAATAATTTAATACAATGATTTACTTAACGAGTTTGATTTTATGGTGGGGGATTTTTTAACAATGTTTTTTAACAAAATTTTTTTATTGGAACTCAATTCAACACCCTCTTCAGTGACATACTCTTGCAGAAAAATATTTTTCTAAATTTCATATTTTTAACATCTATTCACACCACATCTAACATAACTTCTTTTGAAAGAAAATGTCATCGATGATAAATTTTATTTCAATTCCATAATGGCTTCAAGAAATGATAATGATTCATAGCCTCTAAATTTAACAACTAATGGGATCTAAAAACCCTATATAATCATATATCCCTTTATTTGTGGTATCAATTATTGTTATTAAAAAACACAGATGTGTCCTTTTATCAGAAAAATAAGATAACTATTTTAGTAAAAATTAATGTATGGATATACACCTATTGAAAAATAATATGAAAGTTAAACTATGTACATAATGACTTCATTTTAATTTTATCTGAAAGCCATGGACTATCCTCACTACAAATTATGTGTCACTAAATATATTCATGTTTCAACCTGATAAATTTGTTATGAAATATAGAAACCACTTGAGTATATAAAAATTAAACAACCTATATCAACAATTATTTAAATTTATATATATAATTGAAATTCATTTTATTTCTATACACTCTAATGAATTTATTTTTATAATATTATAATATTATAATATAAATTTAATAATAACGAAATATTAGGGTGATTTTCTTATACTTGAAACTCCATTTATGAATACCCTTTCAGATTTATCGTCCCAATGGTCACATAATGTGGTAGTAACATAATAAAAAACTCTACATAGAACACATTTACAGATGAAAAAATATCATCTTATATGAATATCACAATTTTTTAGAAAAATGAGATGAAAAAAAGAAAATTTTTTCATTTAAAAGAAAACCAATAATTTTCAATAAAATCATATAAAATCACCCATGAGTTATATAAATTTTTTTATCATATGCATGTATAATTGAAAATTCATAAGAATGAACAAATTATTTTAATGTGAATAAATTGAGTATCAAAAATGAAATATTAAAATTAATTTTTAAGAATGAATAATGATATTTCACAACAAACCAAAATGCCTAGTGTCAGTGAAAATAATAAATTAGATGAGTAATTAAAACTAAATATTTAAGGATTCGACATGTATATAATACGTAGACTCGGAAAAATAATCTGAATAAAGTGAATATTGTTTCCAAACATGACTGACATAAACTAATGCAATGCCCAATGTATATTTTGAAACATTATATTTTTTTATTAATTTTATTTATTATATGATTATAAAAAATTATGTATGATTCCATTAGATGAATTATTTTTTCGACTAATAATGAATTCAATTTCATAGATAAAAATCTAATAAAAATTTTAAAATGATCAATATGAAAATGATATGTGTGATATAACATTTAAATTTATAGATTATCCTAATTGGAAACAATTTCACTTCAATTCTAAATGAATCAATATATTGAAAATAATTTCATAGAACGTGATGAATTGATAGAATATATTTTCTGATTCCAATGTAAAATAATTATATAATATAGTTGAGTTTTATGAATGAAATTCACATCCACAGGAAAAAATTTTTTCTAGAGGAATGTATGAAAATAAAAATATAATAAAATTTCATGAAATTGGAAATGTAATATACGATATAAGTTCAATAAATATATTTTTTTGTTTGAAAAATAATTCACTTTTCTTCTAATTTTTGGATGATATAAATTCATATAAATAAAATTTATATTCAAAAATCACATAAGAATAAATTTAATTCAGCCACATCAAATCAAATAATGAAATATTTATTATCATAATAAGTTTATACGAAACATTTATAGAAGAAAATTCCCATGGTGGATTATTTTATATAGAGAGAGAAATCTCAATAAATATGTGATGTAATTACTATGATTCTTACCCACTAGAAATTCTAAATGGTGGACATTACACATTTAGTGACAAATCATGGATAAGGATATGTTTATATTTACATTCTATTTAAATAATTCAGTTATCATTATTTATTATTTATTTTTTAATTTCCATAAAATAAATTTTAATTGTAATTTTCAATTATCTGATAGTAGTTTTATAGATTCCTTTGCACTGTACGAATTTTAAGGAGAATTCTTCCTGTGGTAAACATAAAATTTCCACCACTAGATTCAATATGTATATGATATATATCTAATATAACTTTCATAAAAACATCACAAAATATATAATGTGTCATATAGTGAAAATTGGATTTTAAAGAGACTCTAAGTTCATTATATCACACACATTCCATTTTTAAGATAAACTATAAGCAAGATTTACTAGATATTCCAGCATTTCATTGTCAAAAGGATATTTTGTGAGATCCTTGAAAATATTATATGAATCAAAGAAAATAATTAAAATATGAATAACAAGTATCAATTTAAATGTTTATTTATTTTTTCATAATAATATTTTCATTCCAATTCATGTCACACGTGTGGGGGGAAATATTACAGTTTTGTAATAATTAGTTTTTATAGCAGACCAATGTCTGCTTATTTATTGGAATATAAAAAAGAGACAACTATGAAATTTATTATATTTACGAAAGTAAAAGACAATATTAATGGTTGATGAATCCTATCCATGTTTTTGATCATATGAAGAGTTTGAAAATAATTATTTAGATTAAACTTTTAATTTTTTTGAGTTATAATATTTTTTTAACCAATAACTTCTAAACTATATAGTGTAGTTGGTCGATGAAATTAAAATCTATGATATATTTCATGAAATATATTAAAATAATTGAATTCTCTTTATTACATTTTCTTAATGTGGATGAATGATGATATTTATTTAACCACATCTATGGAAGAACATTCCTTGAGAAAACTCCAATAAATAAATGAAGTAAATACTTCCCAAAATAATTTTTATAAAATTATTGGGTTAAAATTTTACATTCACAACATTAATGACATCCATATAATGATTGATTATAAATTGGAAGATGTTATTTAAATTAGGTCATATTCCTCAAATAAATCCTACTAAATTTTCGAATAGGGAATTTTTTTTTAAAGAATCATTTCACATCTTGTGTGTTAAAATTATTCAAAACATAAAAATAAAAATATTTTTGTTTCAGAACACATATTAAATTAACCATTTATGTTCCATCAACATTCTATGATGGTAATGTTTGAGAACATACACCGTATTGTCAATTTTGAATGGCATTGGATATATCTAATTATATTCTCAATGAATTTTTCGTAGTTATTTTCCTGAAGGTACTAAAATTATATTGTATATATTTATATGAATTAGCAAAAAGTAATTATATCTTAAATAAATAACTGTATTGGTGACTATATTAATGATAAATATTGGGTACATGTTATTCTAAAAGAAATAATATAAAAAATTAAATATTACGTTTGTATAAGTTTTGAATGAACAAATGATCATCCCATTATTGGTATTATGAGAGATGTTTGAAGAAATTAATATGAGGAAACAATCATAGTATTAATAATGGATAAAATCATTTAAAATGGGTATAAAATTATATTAATTTTTTATTATAGTGATCATATTTCCCAATAACATTAATATTTTGTTGGAATATTATTATTGTGTTATTTATGAATACTAAATTTTTTTCAAAATCAATGTTTTGATGATTAAATATTTAAAATTCATGATTTTGGTTTTACTAAATGATTGTATGGAGGGAAACAATATCTTTTAACATGGAATGATTTATTTATATAGATAGTGATTTAAATATATGAAAATCAAAGTGTACATCGTTTTTATGATATTTTATCAATGATATTTTAGATGAATAAATATATGTTGTTGATGTTATATTTGATTAACCAATAAATAATTTCTTCAAAATCATAATAGTTAAAGAATAATAAATTTGAAATGACTATAATGGTTGTCCTATTTTTCTAGGATATTGTATTATATCATAAATGAATGTAATCATTTTATGAAAAAATATATTCAAAGGATAATCATATGTTTTCTTCCTTGATCACAATTCTGAAATATTTTTTCAAAATATTACCATGGTAATGCTAATGTTGGAAGAAGATGGAAAACTAGTGGAATTGATATTTTCCCTTGCATGATTGGTACCCTTTATTACCATAATTAAAACTATTTGAAATTTTTGTTAAATAGTTAAATTTTTGTTCTTTATAAATTAAACACTATTAAATTATACGGTATGGATCTTCATATGTTTACTAGATATCCCAATTTATAAATGTAGAATATATGGATTTGACCAATGGGATATCATTTAAATTTAAATTTTACCCAAAAATAAAATTCCTATAATTAAAAGATGAATGAAAATTTACTAATGGTTCTAGTAAGATCCATATAAAATATGCATACATTTTATTTGAAAATAATGAATTTTTAATATCTCCCTTAGAACATACTAAAAAGAATTGTTTATTGTTTATTTAAACAATAATTTTCATGTGGAGAAAACCTCACAAATTTATCTATTTCTAGGAATATATTTAAAGAAACTGTGAGAATACATGTGTGTGATATTTGTCTCTATAAATTTTATTATAAACTCACCCCCTAGGAATGTACAATGTATGAATCATTTTAGGGGATATTAAATTCAAACAAGTGACACATGACTTGATTTTTATAGCATTTCGCTTTAACAAGTAGATTACAAAAGAGTTCTCTAAATTTATATGGGATTATATTGTTAGATAATTAGTTATTTCTAGAATACAACCATATCATTGACATGATTTAAATTTATTTATTAATACGTAAATATATACAAAGACACACATTTAATCTATAAATTTATAATCCCAAATAGGTATTTAATAATGGATAACAAATATAACTTTGAATTTCTTCCTAGTAGTATTTTGGAATATGTTAACAAATTATGTTTTCATTTCGATGAGTGAACTTGTATTTTATGGTTAAATAATTTTTATATGGGAATGTTTTATACTATAAATTACATATTTAATGTATTATATAAAATTATAAATTCATTCAATGTTTTAAACATTTTTTTCTCTTGTTGTTGGATTTATTAATCAGAGTGAGTTTAGGTGACCGACATTTGATTTAATAAAATATCTAAAAATAAATAATTTTTAATGGGTATTATACAACAATATTTTTTATTTATTAACAATTATTATTCATTGTGGTTATATGTCTTTTTGAGGAATATATTTCATAGTTTTGTATACAATTATATATATATAAATTATTATTCTATTATAAATATCCATTAATAAAAATTAATGACGGTTTACCCCTTGAATAATTGTTACATTATATGATAATAATATTTAATCAGAGGAAAAAATTCATTTATGTTTTATTTCATTATTTAAGTTTTATTTTTTTAGTAAAAATGATATTATTTGTTTCAAATTTTACAAAAAGGGTGATTGTGTCATGATTTTAAAATTATAAAATCTGGGATATTGTTGATACTCTAATATCCATAATTATTTGGGTGTCATTATATTAAATATTATAAAAATAGTTAATTTTTTATTTATTAATTTTTTTTATATAATTAATTATTACAATTATTTTTATTTAAGTATTCTTTTAAACTATTTTTTTTATTTTGAATTAGTTTTTGGTTTGTTTATTTATTTATTTAATTAGTTTTAGTGAATATATTTTCATTTCATTGTATAAGAATGATTTATTTATATATATGGATTTGTTATAATTAATTTATTATAAAAAACCATATATGTAATTAAACCTATGAAATCAATGATTAGCCTCACTTATTTACATCAAGAAAATAGTTTGTCTTAGGTAATGAAAACGTATTGTTAAATTTTAATTTATTATTATAGGAGTAATGGTTTGATAAAGTGATTAATATAAAAAACATTACTGAATATTACATAACATTTATGCTTTTTTGAAAATTTCATACACTATTAATAATAATTGATGTTACTATGAGTTTTCATTTTCAGATGTTATGCGTGCATTATTCTGGCACAATATTCAGATTACCCAACAAAATATTACATATTTAATAATATCACATATTTATTCTAATTTTTGTTAGGCTATTATTGTTTTATTATAACAAAATTCTATTATTGAAAACCTAAATCAAGTATCCTAGTGAATGTGTGTAATATGATGTTACCTATTATGGTATTTCATGACCCTTTTCAAAATCATATTATATCAGGTGTTTTTTATGGGAATTCAGGGATAAATGGAAATAGATTCATTACCATTGTATTGGAAATGGTTTCATAAAAAAATGTGGTTTCATCCAGAACTATTTACAACTAATGTGAGACACTATAAGGGGAAAATGGTTTGTATAAATCATGTTAGTATCACCTTCAAAAAATCAAACCCAATATTGGTAGGGTTTTTATAGTTGCTGACTATTTTAAAACCCCATTTTCACTCCTAGAATGTTTTTTGAACTCTATGAGAAAGTGTATGTATATAGGGAATGATATTCGTCTCACAGTGCGGTTCTACCCATTAATCTATGAATTCGTGTTTTAATTACTCCATCAAATTTTGAGAAACATTAACCCCATATATATGGTGCATAATCTAACCAATCATCCCTCAATCAAATAACATGGTTTCAAAAGATCCAAATAAGTTACATTTTATCCTCAAACACCATTTTTTGGTTAATAAATGTGTCATTGATCTTATTCTATTTCCTATAGATACGTGCATCAACAATCATGCGGTTTCATTCAATTTCCCTCTAACATAGAGTGCGATGATTCATTATTTTTTGATGGGTCCACACTCGTTTATCTCAATTTAAAATTCTTCTTGATGGATGTTGATTCTTGATTGTGTTTATTGCTCTCTTACCCCTTTTTCACTATTAGAAGTACCACTATGGGTGATGTCTTTGACTAGATGATAAATTTTACATTGATCCATATTTTTTTCTTATAATTATTATCTTAATTTACATGATTCAATTAAAATGGGGTTTTAATTTATTTAAATATAATGATTTTAGAGTATTTGATGTTTGATATAAATTTGAATCAAATTTGTGAAATACCATAATTTTAAATGAATAGAAATGTCTATAATAATTTTTAAAAATTTATCATGTATTCCATAACATATTATATGAATTTCAATATATTGAACCATTATGAAAATAGAATTAGTTAAAAATATTTTAAATGAAATGAATTGATAAAATAATATTTTATAGTTTTGAAAAGAGAAAGGCATATAGGTAACAAAAAACTTTTCAATTGTTTCAATTTAAATGTAACTATAAAATTTCCTTTTTTTGATTGATTTATTTTTCTAGTCTCTTATTTTGTTAGGTTATTATTTGTAAATACGGCATGATGTCTTAGACCATAAATCCCTATCATTTTATTAAGTATTAATACCTTTACTAATTAAACTCTCAAATTACTCCCCATGTAGGGCTCGCTGGTGGGGAGTAGAAATCCCATGATGGGTTCATGTTGGTCGGAGTGGATACTCAAGAGGGGGGTGAATTGAGTTCCTATAAAAAATTTTGTTAAAAATATTTATATTAAAACCCCCCTATTTTAAAAACAAGTTAAACCGTAGTGAATTTATAATGATTGTAAGAGTTCAATTTATTTCTAAAAAGATTGATTATGTCTCAGTTAATTTAATCATAAGATTAAATTAAATTTTGAAACTAACTTACTAGTCCACAATAAATATAAACACTTGCAAATTTATCAATCAAATTAACATTAAAAAAATTTTATTTCAAATTAATTAATAGCGGAATATGAAATATATAGTATAATTTAAACATAAACAGAGATGCACAGACGATGTAACCATGAGGTTCAGTCTCAAGCCGAGACATAGTCCTCTCAAAAAATTTATATAAATTAGATCAACACCCTGGATCGGGGTAAACAACAGTGAAATGACTGTCCAGGTACTAGTACCTCTACTACAGTTATACGTGGGAACAAAAACAATAGCACACAGGCTATCCAAGTCAAACTTGACCTCGTCCACTATCCACAGTGGGATACAAGAGTGTTATAGAAATATTGAGAAAGGATTTATAAATCCTCCAACTCGGCTTAGGCGACAGTTTGTGTATAAAATATACAGAGTACAAACACTGCTCGAAATGTAAATAAAAGAATCACAAAGAGAGTATATATGAGTTTTCTAAATCTCTAGTGATTTTATGTGCATCTCTGGACTCTTTTGATTTATCATAAATGCTTCTGATTCCTTCACTTCTTTTTTTTTAAAAAAAATAAGGTCGTTTTCTTCTATTTTAGTTTGATCATCTTGAGTGCATGAAGATCTCATTGTAGTTCTTCAATCCTTGACTAAGGTAAAACTTATGTTCTCCTCTAGAAATAAAAATGGTTTCGTTTATGTCTAGTACAATTTGAGTGTGAGTGTAGCAGTTATTTTCTATGTGAGTGAACCACTTTCCAATGCAATTTAGACCTTGATTTTTAACACATTCACGTGCCTCCTTCTTTGCTGTCAGTCTGGCCTTTTTCCTACCTTTTATAGCTTTCAGCTCCAGTAAAAGGAAATGATAACCTTATCATGGGTACTATGTACAGTTCCCTAACATGCCAACAACTATCATTAAAAAAATTAAATGCATTAAAAACATCAAATATGACTGTTGGTTAAAAAATAAATAATAATGATAAAAGTAGAGTTTAGATATCATTGACCGTAAGTCTATAAGTAGCTTATGTTGATAGATATATAACGGTGGACTTTTTATAGTATTGAGATACTATTGGAAGCTCTTTGATCTTGTACCGGAATTTCCTTGTTTCGGTATCTATTACTCTCTGTATCAATATCTCTATATACCATTGACTCCTTCTATCAGTATCTCTTGGTCTATCGGTAGCTTTCTTTTCTATCAGTAGCTTCCTTATCTACCAGTAGATTTTTTTCTATCAATAACTTTATTGTCTCAGTGACTATATCCGAAACCACAATTATTAGTAGACGTTGTGTCGGTAGCCTTGTTCTATCAGTAGACTTGTTCTATCGGTAGCTTGTGCATACTTGTAGCTCCGTTCTGTACCAGTAAAGTGTACATCGGTAGACTTATGCATACCAGTAGACTTATTACACCAGTAGCATAGCTTCTATCGATAGCTGTCTATATCGGTGGACTTATCAGTGGCCATTTCTTATCGGTGACACATTATATCTGTAGACTAAGTACCGGTAGAGATATTTTTCTATATCAATAGATATAGGCATATCGAGGACTCAACACTTGTCTGTTTTATGCAAAACATATCCGATTGAGTTAGAATTATTTAAAAAGTCATATAATCATAGATAAAAATTGATTAAACTATTTCAAAGAGTATTTGAATATAATTATCAACATGATCATAGATTTAATGATTAAATATATAGATACACATTATTTCGGATTATCAAAGTACGTGAAACCATAACTGGGATTATCAAAATAGTTGAGGTAAAAAATCTCCCCCTTTTGATAATCAAAACTTATGATATTATAGGCTCAAGATAATTAGTAATTTTTTCAGAGGATATAGAATTAAATTCAATTGTAGCAGAGAAAACAATATATTATAAAACATATGTACTGAAGGTAAAATGCAAAACAAATGTACCATAGGGAAATGAATTAAACTCATTAAATATAGTATGTATCCCCCTTTCTCAGAAAAGTTATTATTCCCAGATATGTTTCCATAGATAATATTTCTCCCCTTTTGTGATAAACAAAACGTGGAAAACAACAAACCGAGAATAAACAAAAATGGAAAATAAAATAAAACCATTCGTAATTCATGTTGAAAAAAGTCACAAGGAAATAAAAACAAAATACAAGGGATTATTATCAAATATCTTAGCCACCTAGTCAAAACACGTCTATAATGTGAGATTTTCCCTTGGTATCAGAAGATGATTCAGGATGTGTGGATGAAGGTGTAGGCTTAGGAACACTTGAAATGATCACAAGAGGCTGAGCCACTGAAACTATTCCTGGCCTGTACCGAGTAGCTCTTTGAGTGATCATAAGTGTAAGGCTTCTGATAGCTTGGGATAGATTCATCTGAATAGGAGATGTAGTAGAGGAAGAATCAGGTAAATATGGAGGTATAATCACTGGCCTAGCATTGACATGCAAGAAAGGAAACATGATATTTATGAAATCCATAATTATTCCTCCTCCTCTTTCCAAGGCAGAAATGAAATCATCTTTATTTTCCATGAATTTTTCCATGGCTGTAGTCAGATCCCTAAGCTTGCTTACTTGCTCTCTGAATGCTTGATTGACATGAGGTAGATCCATGTTTTCTAACATAATATTGAAATGATTATTGAGCTGATTTTTGGTGTAAAAAATTTGGAAATAATAATCCACCTTGTTATTAAATTCTTTATGAGAAGCATAAGATTCTCTCATATAGTCATGAACAATATTCACTATCTATATAGTGGTATCTCTGGTAGAAGTGACCACTTTGGTCAAATCATATGAGTCCACAAAGCCACTGGTTGATGCTGAACCAAGGCCCTCCTTCATCAATGCTCGAATCTGATTCAGTTATATTGAAGGTCTAGAGGCAAGAGAACCAAATGAAAAGGTTACTATCTCCTTGATGTTATTGGTCATCGCACTAATAATATTTTTTACTTGGGAATCCTGGGTAGTAACATGTTCTTTCATGGAGGATTTAAATCCCACAAATATTGATACCATTTGGCTCACAACACTTTCGACATAAGCTATGCTTTTATCTTTTTGGGATCTAGAACCCATATAAGATTCTAAAGAGATAACAGATTTCGTTAGAACATCAACATCCTCTTCCAGTATAGATATTTAAGTATGGAAATCTATAACTTCATCTACTATTTCTTCCACAAAGGTAGATACATTACAGCCAAGAGATAGTTCAAAAGACTTTTCCGAATTTCTCATCTCTTCAATAAAGTAGTTCTTCAATTCAGCAACAGAAGTAATAAAAGACTCCTTCAGCTCATTTTTTAACGATTCAATATCAGCCATAGTGATCATATCAGCAGGTGAAACCACAATAGTTTCTCATTTAAGTACTATATTGGTCATTGAGTCATTCATAATTGATTGAATGGATGACACTAGTGAGGCTTCCATTTTCCTTATTTCTTCCACAAAACTGATTTTGATACCAGACTTTAGCTTATCCAGAACATGAATTCTGACCACATCTTCAGGTAACAACTCATTCTTAATATCATAAATGATTTTTTTGCCTATTGCGGGGTTCCTCATTATCAAGAACCTGGATAATCCAATCTACAAACCACAAATCCTGGGACTCTGGCCCAATCCTCAATTTCAACTTCCACTGAAACAGTGACAAACTTGATTGGATATTCCCCATCATGTGGTTCATTCTCCTTTATAGCCACACCATACTTAGAATGTCTTTTATCCTCAGAAGAATCTTCTATAATCAAATCCATCTCTGAAATAGCAGGAGGCTCCTCTAGATTAGGCACAAGTCCTTCCATCTCACCCACTACTTCGTTAACATGAACAAATGAGCTTCTAATCAATGAACTCAGACTTAAACAGACAGAATCAGAAGCTTCAGATACATTTTATCTTTCTTCTTAATTCTCAGGGGATAGTTGGTCTTCCTCAATAGCAGGTGTTTCTTCATCTAATAATGATTCCTTTTATGAAGATATAATTTCAGCAACAGTACCAGGGGAAAGTCTAGATCCCTTCCATTAGCCACAGAAGTCTCCTCTTCATCAGGTCCTTGACCTGGATCCCTTACATCCTTAGGCCTTGAAGTATGATCCACAGGATTGAACTTATCATATATATTCTTTTCATCATTAACCCACTTACTGCACCATGGATTCCGGTTTATTTTCATGTATTTGCAAACTGTTCTTGTGATACAAAAATTTTTCTTTACAACCACTGTTTCATCCTGAGACTCAGCTATCCCTTTTACTTTGATCATCACTGATATCATCTTGAAAAATAATAAATCATTTGTTTTTTTACTTTGGTCTAATCATATACTTCATTTGAATCATCAGTAGCCTGTACAGATTTAGTTTCACACCATGTTTTAAATGATGTTGTAAATAGATATCCAGATATCATAAATTCTCAAAGTACCATCTTCCTGGAATTAAAATATGTTGAACAAACTTGAACATCAATCTGTTCTATCCATCCATTTCATCAGCCACCACCTGTCTCTGCTTGCCACTACAAGTGAGTTCTTCTAAGGAAATCTCATAATCAAATATATCACTTATAGGTGGTAATGATCTCGAGAGATATCTAGGAACACCTTCGTACGGAACCTTCAGTCATTCATCCCACTAAACAGATGAAAAAGATATCTCTTTCCATTCACAAGGGAAATCATTCGGTGCTCATCTTCTAATTTCTAAATGCTTACAAACTCATCAAACTGTTTCACCCGCTACAGATATTTGGGGTTATTGTTGTTAGAAGAGAAATATTCCCACTTTTGATCTTCCATCACCTCTAGAACTAATGATTTACTGGACATTAACCATTCCACGCATAGCTCTTTTTATCACAATAACTCTATTCTGTTAATGAGGGTTCACTGGTCTACTTCCCGAATTTGTTCTACCAGCACTACCACTTGCTTATAGCTCAGCCTTCTTCTTCTTCGCATTCGTCTCATCAATATCATCTCTGATAGTAGGGAGTTTGGTTTTTTCCATCTCTGGTTTGAGGAACATAGGGTTTTCGAGAATTTCGTGAGCTAAGGATTAAGGGTAAATGAATGGTTTGGTGGATTGGAAGGTAATTGGGACATTGTTTTATCATTTAGGAATCACAAAATAAATTATTAAAATAAGTATAAATGATTCAGATTTTGGAGGCAGACAGAAATTTAAAACAGTGCACAATCGGTAGGATAAATAGGTGAGAATTTCTAATAGTGAGGTTTATCTATTAGTGAGGTCCATTAGTGAGGTATCACATCGGTGAGGGTTATCGATGAGGTTTCACATCGGTGAGGTACATCAGTGAGGTATCACATTGGTGAGGTTTCTACCGATCAAGGTTAATCATTCCTAACTCATGTCTAATGCAACTTTACCTATCCAAACTTAAAGGTTTGGTGAAAATGTCAGGTAATTGATGTTCAATACCTATAAATTCAAGATTAATATCACATTTTTGGTTGTGATATCTCAATAAATGGTGCCTTAAATCAACGTGTTTGGCCCTAGAGTGAGACACAAGATATTTTGAAATTTTATTTGTTCTACTGTTATCATCGTTAATAGAAACATGATTAAAATCATATCCATATTCTAAAAGTATGTGTTTCATCCACATAAATTGTGGATAGAAAATACCAGCAGCTATATACTCTACTTCAGCAGTAGGCAAAGCTATAGAATTCTACTTCTCACTACACCATGATAGTAAGGATTTTCCCAATAAATGACATGTTCCAAATGTGCCTTTTCATTCTATCTTGCAACCAGCAAAATCAACTTCTGAATAACTCATTAATTCAAGAGATAGTCCTTTTGGATAAAACAAACCCAAATTTGCAGTATGTTTAAGATACTTAAAATTTCATTTAATAGCAAGTAAATGAGATTATTTTGGATTAGCATGAAATCTTGCACACATACACACATTAAATATAATATCAGGTTGACTGGCAGTAAAGCAATGTAAGCTTCCAATCATACCACGGTAGTTGGTTTGATCTACTGGTTTCCTAGTTTCATCTGCATCCAATTTATAGAAACTACTCATAGGAGTATAAATTTTCTTTAATACTATCCAATAATAAACATTTTAAACGATCCTTTGTATATTTAAATTGACTCAATATAACACCATTATCATTTTGAAAAACATGAAATACTTGAAAATATTTTAGTTCTCCAATTAAATTCATTTCAAATTCATTTTTCATACTTTTGGAAAGTCTGTACATAATGAATTTATAGAATATCCAAAAATAATATAATAAACATAGATTTTTAGTATCAAAACATATTTAGAAATTCTATTTAAAAAAGAGTTGGATCAGTAATCCCTTTATTAAAAATTTTTGAACTAAGTAAATTGCTAAGTCTATCATACCAGGATCGTGGAGCTTGTTTCAAACCATATAATGCTTTTTTTAGCTTGAAAACTTGATTTGGAAAATGAGGATTATTAAATCCAGGTGGTTGTTCAACAAAAACATCTTCAGTTATAAATTCCTATAGAAAAGAACCTTTAACATCCATTTGATATAACATGAAATTCAAATTAGCAATATAGGCAAGTAAGATCCTAATGGATTCTAATCTAGCTATAAGTGAAAAGGCTTCCTCAGATTCTAGACCTTCTTCTTGACTATATCCTTGTGCAACTAGCCTTACTTTGTTTCTAACTATTTTTACTGACTCATCAAATTTGTTTCTAAAAACCCATGTAGTGCATATTGTTAAAGTGTCCTTAGGTCTATCAATTAATTCCCAGACTTTGATTCATTCAAATTGGATTAATTCATCTGGCATTGACATTAACCATAACACATAATTAATTTCATCATTGAAATTTTTAAGTTATATTTGTGAAATAAAGGCTTTATGTTCAACCAGGTTTCTTAGAGAAGCTCTAATTTGTGTCCCTCTATCAATATTACCAACAACAGCATCCAATGGATGATTCGTTAGAATCCTAGTTGATCGAGTAATGGTAGGAATAGAAATTTCAGGATCTTCTCTACATTTGGGTTCTATAGAACCTGATTCTAGAATATGTCTAGGACAAGTTGTTCTTAAAAAAGGTTCTTTAGTTTTATAATTAAGGTCCAAAATAGTCAAATCATCTTCACGATCTTCAAGGGAAGACATTGTTTCATGTGGTTCAGTTTCGTCAAACATGATGTGAACAGATTCTTCCACACATTTGGTTCTTTTATTAAAGACCCTATAGGCTTTCCTAGTTAAAGAATAAGCAAAAAAAAATTACTTCATCACTTTTAGAGGAAAACATTTCAAGAGTATCCTTTTTATTGATAATAAAAATATTGTAGCCAAAAACTCTGAAGTAATTAACCTTAGGATTCCTATTATTCCACAACTCATAAGGGGTCTTCTTACGAACAGGTCTAGTCAAGAATCCATTAATAATATAACAATCTGTATGAAACACTTCATTCAAAAAATAAATTGGCAGGTCATACTCATTAAACATAGTTCTTGCAATCTCTTGAAGGGTTCTATTACTTCTATCTACTACACCATTCTGTTGAGGTGTTCTATGGGAAGAGGAATAGTTACTATAGCCATTGTGTGAGCAATAAGATACGAACTCATGATTTTCAAACTCATGACCATTATAAATTCTTAGGTTCTTAATCATAAGTCCACTAAGGTTCTCTACAGACATGAAGTATTTAATAATGTAAGAAAAAGCTCCACTTTTGTGAGCTAAGAAGTATACCCAAGTATATCTAGAAAAGTCATCTACTAAGACATAGACATAGTGCTTCCCATTTAAACTAAAAACTCTAGAAGGTCCAAACAATTCCATGTGAACAAACTCGAGAGGTTGAGAAGTTGAAACTTCTTTATTTGATTTAAATGAAACTTTATGTTGCTTTCCCTTTTGACAAGGATTAAAAACTTTGTCTGATTGGAATTCAAGTTTGGGTAGGTCTCTAACTCAGTTCTTCCTATTCAGTTTTCTATTTTAATTAATTTCAAACTGTCCTAATCTTCTGTTCCAATGCCACGATTCTTTATGAAAATCATTTAAGCAGGTAAAATTCTGTTTAGCTAAAGAATTCAAATCAACTCCATATACATCTTCATTTCTCAAAGAAGAGAATAATAGAACATTTTTTGAATTAAAAATATTACAAGCATAATTTTCAAATTTAAAATTAAAACCAACATCACACATATGAGAAATACTCAACAGATTATACTTAAGTCCATCAACAAATAAAACATTCTAAATTAAAACTGAATCAGTGTTAGCAATCTGGCCTAGGCGAATTATTTTTCCTTTAGAGTTAATAGCAAAGGATTCAGGGCCTCCATCAAATTTGATTAAGCTCTTGAATCATGAGTAATATAAAGTCATATTACTTGAACATCCACGGTCCAAGTACCATACCTTCTTGTGAGAACTCATCAAGCAAGTCTCCTACAAAACAAGTTTAAATAGAAAATGATTTTGTTACTCAGATCTTCTTGGGTCAAGAAAGGTTAGCAATCAAAGCTTTAGGTAACCATATTTTTCTTATGGGTCTCAAATAACATACACAATCAATAGAATTTGAAATATAAACTTTATTTGGTCTAAAACAATATGAATAACTAGTTTAAGTAGACCAATTTCTAGAATTATAACTAGCAGCATTCTGTTGAGATTTGGAAATGAATCTAGTTTTAATAAACTATCTTTTTCCAGGCTGATAGCCTATTCCAGTAGTATACTTTGGTTCCACTTGTTTTACTAGAATTTTTTATAGATTGTTCTATCCATTTGGGAATTTTTCTATGTCCTACTTTAATTTCTCATTGGAAAATTTAGCTCAATATTTTTCCTTAATATGTTGATCATTCTTTTCCTTTTCAATATCAAGGGTAAATTTAACATTTACAGTGAGAGAATGTTGTTTATTCAATAATTTATACTTTTCCTTCAATTCATTATATGTATCTTCTACCATATTGCAGTATTCAACCAATTCTTCACAAGAAAAATTTTCAGATTCAGAATCAGAATCTGAATCAACTCCAGAATAGTATGAATTTAAAATAGGAGGGTCCAGTGTTACCAATGAAGTGATTGCCATAGAACAGATGTTATCATGATCCTATTCAGAGTCAGAAACTTCAGATTCACTTGTTATGTCTTCTGAAGCACTCTATATAGCTTTCATAGCATTCTTGTACATATTTTCCTTATAGACATATTTCTTTTTGAACTTCAATTTCGGATAGTCAGCTTTAATGCGACCTTTTCTTATGCATTCATAGAAGATAACTTCATCACTCTTATCAAATTTCATCCAATACTTTTTACAATGTCCTTTGTTTTCATATTTTCCTTTTTAATTTTAATTTCTGAATAATTTCTTCTTCCTGTAGAACATCTTGAATTTTATTTGCTATTTGAGCCATATCAGCATCACTGTCAGAATCTGAACATTCACTTGATGACCATTCTTTAGGTATGTGAACTTTCTCCTTGTCCTTTCTCCTTGACGCAGTAGAATTAAATTCCACTGACTTCCTTTTAGGTTCATCATATTCTCCCTTATTCACCTTGCATTCTTCCTCATACATCATAAGCTTACCAATTAATTCTTTGACAGGAAAAGCACCAATGTCACTTGAATTACTTATTGAAACAGATGTGCCTTTGCATCGGTCTTGAAGACATCTCAATATTCTCATAATTTATTCCTTTGCTGGAACAACCTTTCCAAGGGAGCTCAGAGTGTTGACAATCTCATTGAACCTGAGATACAATTCAGAGATAGGTTCATCATTATTCATTTTAAAATTATCATATTTAATAGTATAAGTGTTCAATATCATTTCATTAACATTGGTTGTTCCTTCATGGGAAATAGACAAAGTGTCCCAAATTTCATATGCCGTTTTTAAAGCAGATATTCTATTAAACTCATTATCTCCTAGAGCAGAATACAGGGAATTCATAGATTTAAAATTATTATTGTTTGTTGTATTAGTAGGTTTATACCATGTACTTCTTTCAGTTTCTGTAATCTTATATTGAGACTCTATAGTAGTCTCGATATCAAATCCCATACATTCTAAGTTAATTTTAATCTTATGCTTCCACTGAGCATAATTAGTACTATTAATGAAAGGTGGAATTTTAGTAGCAGCACCTTCTAATCTATTATCCATAGACAGATTTTAGAATATATATTTAAAGAGATAAAATTTAAAACTAACAGAAATTTACGATCTCTAAATATGCAACTAAAATCAAAGTTGAAAAAGAGAGTATTTTTAAAACTTTGATAAACAAGATAGAACCATCTGATACCAAATTTTTCTCATAGTGGATATTCATGTGGGGGGTCAATTGAGTTCTAATAAAAATTTCTATTAAAAAAAATTCTATTAAAAAATACCTCTATTTAAAAAACAAGGTAAACTGTAGTGAATTTATACAGATTGTAAGATTTCAATTAGTTTCTTAAATATTGATTAGATCTCAGTTAATTTAACCTAAATATTAAATTAACTTTTGAAACTAACTTACTAGTTCACAATAAATATAAACACTTGATAATTTTACTATAAAAGTAACTTTAAAACAAATTGTATTTCAATGTAATTAGAAGCAAAATATGAAATATAAAGTATACTTTAAACATATACAATGATGCATAGTAGACGTAACCAAGTGGTTCAGTCTCAAGTTGAGACATAGTCCTCTCAAAAAATTTATATAAATTGGATCCACACCCTAGATCAGGGTAAACAAGAGTGAAAAGACTCTCTAGGTACTAAGACATCTACCATAGATATATGTGGAAACAAAAACAATAAAACATAGGCTATCGAGGTCACACATGACCTCTACCACTATCCACAATGGGATAAAAGGGATTTATAGAAAGTTTGAGTAAGGATTTATAAATCCTCTAGCATAGCATAGGATATAATGTGTGTATAAAATATATAGAGTAGACACACTGCAAAAAATGTAAATAAAAGAATCACTAAGAGAGTATATATGAGTTTTAGAAAGCTACAGTTATTTGAAGTGCAGCTCTGGACACTTCTAACTTATCAGAAATGCTTTTGAGCCCTTCTCTGGTTTTTTTCTGAAAAACAGAGGGTCGTTTTCTTCATGTTTAGATTGATTATATTGAATGAATGAAGAGCTTGTTGTAGTTATTCTCTCCTTGACTATGTTGATTCTTGGGTTCTCCTCATCAATGAAAAATTTCTTCGTCTATGTCCAGTGATCTTCAAGTACGAGTGTAGATGTTCTTATCTATGTGAATGCACCATATTCCAATGATATTCAGCCCTTTATTTTTCACACATTAAAGTGCCTCTTTCATTGCTGTCTTCCTCGCCTTTTTCATTCCTTTTATATCTTTCTGCTCCGGTAAAAGGAAATGATTACATTTTCATGGGTACTAGGTACAGTTCCATGAAATGCCAACATATATAATTAGATAACATTAAATGTATTAAAAACATCAAATATGACCATTTCATAACAAATAAATAATATTGAAAAAAGTAGAGTTTATGAATCATTTACTTGAAGTCTATAAGTAGCTTATGTTGATAGATATGTAACTGTGGACATTGTATGGAAGTGAGCTCCTATTGGTAGCTCTTTGATCTTGTACCGGTAACTACTTGTATTGGTAGTTGTTACATTGTGTATCAGTAGTTCTATATACCACTGAATCCTTCTATCGGTGGCTCTTGGTCTATTGGTAACTTGCTTGTCTATAAGTAGCTTTCCTTTCTATCAGTAGATTCTTGTCTTTCAGTAGCTTGCCTGTCTCAATGACTGTATCGGAAACCAAACTTATCGGTAGACATTGTGTCTGTAGCATTGTTCTATTGGAAGACTTGTTCTATCTATAGACTTGTTCTATCGGTAGCTTGTGCATACCGGTAGCTCCATTCTGTACTAGTGAAGTGTACATCGGTAGACATATGCATACCAGTAGACTTGTTCTATAGGTACCATAGCTTCTATCGGTAGTTGTCTATATCGTTGTACTTATCAGCAGCCTGTGCTTATTGGTGACTATGTATATCGGTAGACTATGTACCAGTAGATCTGTTTGTCTATATCAGTAGTTATAGGCATATTGGTGACTCAACACTTGTCTGTTTTATGCAATACATATCTGATTGAGTTATAATTATTTCAAAATTCATATAAAAATAGATAAACATTTATTAACATATTTTAAAGAGTATTTTGTAGGATCGAAATATAGTATGAGATGCTCAATATACAAGAGGGGGGTGAATTGTATACTTTAAAAATTCCTTTGGAACCTTTAAAGTTAGTTAAGAATAACTATGTTTTCCTTAAGTAAAGGAAAAGGCTAAGTTTAACAAAGATAAACTAGGCAAATTCACAACACCTCTAACACCGAACTAAACTTGGAAAGTGATTCCAAAAGTAGGTTCCGGAAATATGGTTCCGGAATTTGAAACATAACAAAAGTTTACAATATGAGATTCTACCTTAAAGAGTATAGAATCTAAATGAATCAGAGTAAGTAAGGAAGTATATGAAAGTAATACTTTCCTTAAGATACAAATTGCAGCGGAATATAAACAAGTAGTTAAACTACAAGTAATAATATAATAGTCTTTTAACCCAAAGAGAAGGGTATCCAAAAACCTTGGATAAAGGTCCCTTGATTTATACTTTCAAGCAAGTCTGTCTTACCCACACCAGGGTAAGCCCTCGATACGAAGATCGGAGTCTCTGTCTTGCTATCCCCGCAAGCCCTCTACTTCAAGGTAGTTGGCAAACTCTGTCCTCCTCAACAAGGAAGCCCTCGAACTTTAAGGTAGTCAGCACCTCTGTCTTCCTATCCCCGGAAGCCCTCGAATGTAATTACCAACATTCGGAGTCGCACGAAGCTTTGAGAGTTAATAAGAGCCTCTCTCTCTAGAAAACACTTCAACAGCATGTATGCACAAAACCAAGTTGTTCATCTGTCATCAGTTCCGAGCTCTTTCAAATGAGCTCCTATTTATAGGTAAGGTCGGCTCCTTCTCCAACGGTCACATTTTCCTTAAAGAACGGAGGGACCTGTACACGTGTCACTTAGACAACGGTTAGTTTTTAACAAAACACACGACATCGTTTTATAACAAAACAAGTGTAGAATGTACGACATCGTTTTAAACTCTAACATAAAAGTTTGGAATAGAAACTTCGGAGTGAAGGTTCGGAGTGTAATAAACAATAGTAAAGAGTAGACAAATTTTAGAAGTGTAAGTAATATAAAAGTTCGGAGTCTAAAAAAGATATTTTTCGGAGTCTGAATTAATTCAGAGTGTATAAAACAAAGATAATCAGATTCTGTTTAATTGGTGAATTCGGAATGAGAATTCGGAATAGGAATTCGTCATCAGAAATCGTAATGAGAATTCTTCATCAGAATTCGTAATGGGAATTCAGAATGAGATTTCTTCATTAGAATTCGTTATGAGAATTTGTCATCAGAATTCGTAATGAGAATTCTTCATCAGAATTCGTAATGGGAATTCGGAATGAGATTTCTTCATTAGAATCAGTAATGAGAATTTGTCATCAGAATTCGTAATGGGAATTCTTCATCAGAATTCGTAATGAGAATTCTTCATCAGAATTCGTATCCTGAATCTGGAATAGAACTTAGTCAGAGTTCATATCCGGAATTCGGAATGAAACTTCTTTATAGTTCTTATCCAGAATCCAAATCCTAAAACAGAACGCTTTATATCAAAGTTTCAATGATTCCGAGAAAGTGAATCCGAATCTCATACTTCAGAAAAATATGGATGAAAATATGATAAGGATAATTTTTCTTATAAAAGCGATTTTCCTTAAGAAAGCAATTTTCCTTATAAAAGCAATTTTCCTTATAAAAGCAATTTTCTTAAAGATAAGGTGTTTGTGATTTTCAAAACAAGAAGGAATGGAAAATTCATAAGGAAAACCGTATTGACTCAACATATTTTAATATAATTATCAACTTGATCATATATTGAAATAATTAATATATAGATACACATTATTTGAGATTATCAAAGTATGTGAAAGTATAATTGGGATTATCAAAACTGGTGAGGTCAATAGTTCCCCTTTTGGGGTGTATTTTTTTCTCACATGACTATACCTGAGAACATTCTAGAGATGTGGTAGGATCGTATTACAATATAAACAATATGACCTATGCGAATTTTTACATTCTAATTTTCTGTAATTTTTGACATGACTATTGATACCATTGATTATTTAATAGTTTTGTTTATTATAACTATTAAATATATGGGTTTTATTTGAGAAATTTATTTAATCTAGTTTTGATATATCATCAGTAATTCATTACCATGAATTCATATTTTATTTTAAAATATTTCAATGAAATATCATTCATTTTGTATAAATTTAAATCAACATTTGTTTTATAGTTACAAAAATGATTGTGGGACACATCGAGATAACCTAATATAATTTATATATGTCAACCTACCTTTTCATTTTAGTTTTTGATGGAAGTATTATTATAGGTCTCAGATATGGGAATGTTCCACTTGGATGTGGTGACTTTTCATTGATCGTTGGAATCATATAATAATGATGGTGGCTGGTGCAGTTGTTATCAACCTAGTGCATTATATTTTTCAAGAGTCTAATATGTTTAATGTTTTAGTCTCTCTAGAGATATTTATTTATCTATCAAGATATTATTTTATCTAATTTTTCCATTAATTCCCATATTAGATTGTTCAAAAAAATTCCATCTAATATACATCTTCTACTATTTTGTGGTAAATTTTCCCCCCATGATGTTGTATTATTCTTGGTTCCAGTCTCTATCTAATTGTTATGGGGATCTCCCACCATCCTATCCTATATTTAGCTTAGGTATTATGATGATCGATAGGAAAGCATTATTCATGGAATAGTGTTATCAATGGGAGTATAAGAACCACTCCTTTATGTTATTGTGTGTTTTGGTATGTCTTCATAGGACATTAGGGATGTTTCATGTGCCTTCATAGCCACATATCATAGTAATAACCATTAAATAATCATGTATATTTTGGAAAGGTTGGTATAAAAAATTATTTCATCTGATTATAATATTTCCCCTTCCATTGATTTTTTTTAAATATTATTCCTATTTTAATTCGATGATATTTATATTCTTATATCATTTTCCTTGTAAAATTGAGGATGTATTTAATTTCATATATAGATTTTTGTGGAATCATTATTTTAATAAGATGATTAAATAGGTCCCCAGAGGATGATACTGGTGAACCATGCCATGATAATCCTATATTAGACTAGAATCATTGGGATATGGTGGTATAGATTGTACAAAATATAGGTTAAGTTATTAAACTCATTTGAGATTCATTTCTAGTAATAGAACTTATAGTGGTTGAATATCATGATCATATTTAATATCTTTATATCTAGAATTCAACTACATTATTTGTATCAAATGATATTGATGAGGCTCGTTATTGTTTTAGAAATGTAGATATTTATTGAAATTTAATAAATTCATAAATATAATTATGTGAAATGTGATACCATTTTTCACGATGTTCCTATAAGAAGATGGTTAGTATCAATATTTTTGAAAAAGAATCTTGAGGGTTCATAATATAATGAAATTTGAGTTATTTCACCAGACTTTTATATCTAGATGCTATGGATTTATAGATATCCATAAACATTTTAATCCTCTTGCATGATGAAATTATTGGGACTGAACACAAAAACTATTTTCTAAGAATATTCAGTTTTCTCATGAGGTGGAAAATAATAATAGGATGATGGAATATAGATTTGATACGGTTCATGAAAAGAATAAATAACATAGTATTTCCTTCTAAAGTTGGCTTATTTTTTCAATTATATTTATAATAGGTTGTATGATTATACTGACCAATATAGAATGTTAGGTTTTAATGGAGTTACATTTTATACACATTATATTTTAATGAGCCCAAGTATACAAAAAAGAGGCATCATAATGAATCTCGTGGTGGTTCTAGATAGAATTTGTGTTCCACCCCCACCCCTACCCCCACTACAGTTCCTGGAGGAGGCACATTAGCATACATTCAGTGTGAAAAAATTTTATAATCTATACGTGTTTTTATTAAGGTGAAAAATATATGCAGTACTTGTGGTCGCAGAATACAATTAATGTTGTTTTCCCATTTTTTTCATAATACATGAAATAGCATGTAATAATCCTCTCCAAAATGTTATATGTTTCAATCAGATTCTAGAATAATAAGGGCTTTATCTATAAGAATCAAAAAAACAAGCTTCTTCATGAAGTGTAAGAGTCTCCAGAGGAAGCTGATATATGAACTAGGACTATGAGAGTTAACGTCACTATGGATTCATCATTTTTGGTTGAATTATTTGATATAGATTTAACTCACTAATTTTCATCAATTTTTATTGTAAACATGTTAATTCATCATGTGGAGATTTTACCTAATGTGATGAATATGATTATGCACCTCAAATTGAAAAAAGAATAGGGTCTCCAATGTCTTTATTGGGGTTTAGTATTGTCATAGATTTATCATACATATAAAATTATTCTAATTGATATCAAAAATCATAATGTTATTGTCGATACGGTTTTTTGGATTTCAAATAATACATAAATTGATAGTTATCTTTTATGGGTATCCTTTTCTCCACCTAATGGGTTGTGGGGAATATTTCAAGATGAATGGGACCCAATGTATCGTTTTCCATATCATCATTTCACGAGTTTTGTAGGGTAAATTAGTGTTAATATTTAGATGTGTTGAGTCAATAAGGTTTTCATTATGACTTTTCCAATCCTTCTTGTTTTGAAAATAACAGACACCTTATCTTTAAGAAAATCGCTTTTATAAGGAAAATCACTTTTATAAGGAAAATTGCTTTTATAAAGAAAAACTTCTTTTATAAGGAAAATCGCTTTTGAAAGAAAAATTATCTTTATCATATTTTCATCCATATTTTTCTTAAGTATAAGTGTAATGGCCCAGACCCCTCCGGTTCATTCCTTTATTGAAATTGAACCGGTCAACACAACATGCGTTATAATGATATTTTTTTTAATAATAATTGGTGTCAATTTAATAAATTTTAATTGGGGTTTTGTTATAATTGTTATAGTAAATAATTGTAATAATAATGTTGGCTTAAATTTTGAAAGATCCGTTAATAAAGATTTAATGAGATTCAAATTTTGAATTCATTGCAATGAGATTTGAGATATAAGGATAAATAAGAGATGTTATTATTTATGATAATTGTGTTTAAAAAATAAAATAAGAATAATAATGATAAAGATTTAAAATAGGTGTGGGTCATGTGGGTTTTGATGGGAGGTGATCTTGCATGTTTTTTTAGGGAGATTTAATCATTATTATTGAAAATAATTATGATAAAAAGAATGGAACTGATGGTGTAAAATCAAGGGAGGCGCCACTTTGTTGTGGAGGAATGAGATTGAAGATAGAAGATGAAAAATATATTAATAATGATATAAAATAAAAGATAAGATTAAATACAAGGTGGGGGAGTTTTGGGCATGGAATGAGGAAGAGAGAGGTGCCACTTTTTGTGGAAGAAGGTAAGAATATTGGAGAGAGAAACATGATTAAAGGAAATAAAATTTATTGAAAAATAAATACAAGAGAGAGGTGCCAAGTGTAATCCATCTAAAAAATGACTTTGTGCGTGAATCTCAAGGAGATTGGAGAGAGAATGTGAGAATTTAAGAATTAAATTAAATAATATAATATAATAATGTAATTATTAATTTTGGATGGGAAAACTAAATTTTGACTGTATCTTCTTCATGCGACCTCGGTTTCATGAACCGTCAGCGGTAGTGTGACCCTGACTATGAGACGGAAATTATGAGTCCAATATTGGATGTCTTTTTCGGGTTTTCAGATTGGGTACCTGAAACGCTCATGAATTAATTGAACATGAGGTTTTCCTTTATTATAATAATAAAAATATTTGTATTATATATTTATTATGTTAATGAGGAGCATGTGGGTGAGGCACTATACATTGACCTCCCCATGTATATTATAATAATAAATCATATGGACTAAATGAGATAATAAATTAAAGTAAATAAATGGGGAGAATAAAGGGGGTGTATGATGAGGTTAAAGGAGGCGTAAGGGGGTTTTTTTCTTCCCCTTAAATGAATAATATTCATAATAATATTATTATCATAATAGAATAAAAATAAAGGTGATTGATTGGTGGTGGAGATATTTGGGCGTGAAAGCAAAAGGGGACCCAATTTTTGAGCGTATAAAATTCAAGGAAAATAAATAAATAATAATATTATAAAATTTTATTATTATTTTTGGGTTTTATAATCTTAATTCGACCGTAACTTCTTCATATGGTGTCAGAATGAAGAACCGTCAGCGGTAGTGTAATCCTGTAATTAAAATGGTCATATTAAGACCAGTGATGGATACCTTTTTATGTGTTATGTCTCGGGTCAACGAAACACACATATTAATAAAATTAACGTTTTTTTAAAACGCGTGGAAACCGCGTGACGTGTCGTGTGTTGACTAGTCAAAACACGTAACAGGTGTACAGTCACAATGTGTATTCTTCAATACACGCTGCATACTGTTTTACCTATTCATAGGCTATATAAGAAAGGGTCGCGGATTATTTCTAGACCAATCACTTCTTCTTCGCACGACGACACTCTTGGATGATCAAGAAGTCTTCCCCCTCTAACTTCTTTGTTCGAGCTCCGAATTACAATCCGTCAGCGGCCACAGGATCGTAGGGACGAGACGAAGATTCTAAGCCTGGACTTGTCACCATTCCTTCCGGCCTTCCTTCTCCAGCTTCCATCCTAGGAGGCGTCTGTCAGGTTTGGCGAAGGCGGAGGACACCGAAGGACGTCGTCGGAAGCGACGTGATCGGGACCTTTTGAGTTAGGGGTTTACCTTCGTCTCTCTATTTGGTGCAACATGCGAGGTGGGATATTTTTCTTTTGTTCCATGGGATGCAGTTGAACTTCAAATAAAGATAATAACCGGATAAAGAAGGGTTTGGGGTGTTGTGCTGTTTCTATTGCCTTCCAGTTTCTTTATCTTCTGATTGTGTTTTTGGATTGAAAGGCCTTTGCCTACTGAAAATCAAGGCCGTTTGTGGCCTTTGCGTGCGCAATTGATATCTGAATTGTTTGAGGTTGGTTTTGTTAAAACATGGAAAATGGATAAGAACGTAAATACTGGCTGATTAAATGAGAATGAAAACCTTGTGTGATCACCCCGGTTGAACAAAATTGGAATAATGAACATGTTGGTGGTTTGGTTGTTTTGTGGGAAATGTTTTTTTTTTCTGGAATGGGGTTGTGATGTGATGTTGGGCAGTGGGGCTGCGACGTTTGGGTGGTGATCTTATTGGAATGGTTGATGGTGGAAACGTGGAGGTGTGAAATGTTTTGTAAACGATGGGGTTGAAATGGGAAGTGGTTGGTTGTGGAAAATGCCTTTATTTATGAATAGTGTTTTGATTATGAAAAGTGTTTTGAAGTAAAAGGTGTTTTCAAATGCGGAAATGTTTTGTGTGTGGAAAGGGTTTTATGTGTGGAACTTTGAAATAAATGAATGATGGAATGTTGTATGGTTGTGATAATCTTTTGTAAATGAAATGGCATGTGGTTGCTTGCGTTTTACCTAACCTTGGTTGTGGATGGCAGGGATATGTTTGTGAAAGGTTTTGTCTGGATGATAGTTGCCCAGTAGTAATAATTTGTTAAACCATTGCCTGAAACATGAAAACCTAAATGGGGTTGGGGGATGATGGTTTGGTTGTTGATGCATGCTTCGTGGTAGCAGTGACGAGGCACATGCTCAGTTTCTCTTTTTAAGAAGCCATAGGTTGGGCAGTTTCTTTGGTATATGTATATATATAATTGTATCGTTGTGTTTTGTCGCACCACACCCATGTCAAGCACCTAGTGCCGAACACTCCCATTTTATGGGAGAGGGTGTTCCCCCTTAGTTACTAGCACCTTCCCGCTCCTTCTTCCATAGGCTATGATGGCTTGAGGTGACCTTACACCCAAGACTCTTCGGGTAGGTCTCGGAGGCTATGATGGCATGAGGTGACCTTTAGCCCAAGACTCTTAGAGCATGCTTACCGTTCCCAAGAACCTTCGGGATGAGGCCCAGGTGTCTGTGGGTGGGTTAGTGGTTGTGGCCCAGGTGTGTGCGGGCGAGATGCGTGGTTGTGAGGCCCAGGTGTGTGCGGGCGGGATGCGTGGTTTGGCCCAGGTGTGTGCGGGCGGGAAGAGTGTGGTAGCATCAGGAAGTTTGCCGTTAGGAAGAGAAGCATCTAATTAAGTGGGAAATGGTGCGGGGTACCCAATATTTTTGTTCTATATATATACTAAACTTGTTTGTGTTACTTGGTGAGTGTGACCAGTGAGGCTGGGTGGATAGTTTTTCCTTGTTAGTTTCTGGTTCTTCTGTTTTCTCACGGGACCTTAGGGTGTCTCCCCACTTGTGCACGAGAGCTTTAGGTTTCCCTACTAAGTATACTTGTATGCTCACCCTACGTTTACTTTCAGGTCTCCAGGAGGACTACCAGGGTTGTGCGGGACCCTACTAGTCGGGCAGTTGGAGTTGTTGCAGTTGTTGTTCACTTGTTTTCTTTGGCATTGTACTTTTGAGCTTCCTTGTACTTGTACCTAGTTATAAAAATTGTTTAAACATGCATGTGGGCTTGGTTTGGGTTTATTTATATACACATGTTCTTTTCCATTTTTGGTGGTTGACTTTTCCTATTTCCCGATCCAAAATAATAAAAAGGGTAATGCCTCCCATATTTGTGAAAACTCATACCCTTGGTGCTAGTCGCCAACACGGGGCCTACTGGAGGCGGGACTCGGGGGGTCTTTATCGTCCTTTCACCATTGCTAGATCAGGAGGGGCATCTTTGGTGGGAGGGGGTCGTGACAGAATGGTATCAGAGATGATGGTTGAGAGATAGGATGTAGTCTGGATTTAGGCACAGTGAGGATTGCATGGGATGGTAGGGAAATAGTGTTCGTTAATCTTGGTGCGTGACAGAGGCTAGGGAAGACCGGCTAGGACACGAGATTTTACGGCCCCCCCGTGATCCAATGCAAGGACTCTGAGCCTACCAAACGACCAAGTGAGACTATATTGATTGCAGGGTAGAGACCCTAGGGAAGGTACATGGATCATCATGTTTGTGTTTTACTTGATGTGGGTGTTCTGGGAAAGAAATTGAAATAAAATGATAATTAAAACTTTGAGTTTTTCCTTACTACTTGGGCTTAGGCGATCCTTGATTACCGTACAGCTATGGCACCTGGACGTCGTCCCCGGGTGGCTCAGATGGCTGAGGCCGAGCAGATCCAGGCGGTCGATCGACTGAGGATCGATCGAGAGGAGGAAGACAGCCAGTGGCAGAAGACCCTCCGTTCTTTCCAGCGTCAAACTCTCAAGAAGTACGAGGGAAGTACTTCGGACCTGGAGACGGAGGGGAGGCTTGAAGAGCTAGGGATCGCTATTACCTTGATCTGTGATCCGAAGGAGTACTGGGTCCCCCTAGCGGTCAGTCAGCTGAGAGGCGCGGCGCGCCAAGGGTGGATTCTCTACCTCGGGGAGAGGAAGGAGGCAGAGATTCCATGGGCTGACTTCGAAAAGGAGTTCCGAGAGGAATTCCTTTCTTCTTTGATCAAGGCGGAAAAGCGTCAGGAGTTGCTCTCCCTTCAGCAGGGGAGTATGACTGTTCGAGAGTTGGGGATTAAGTTCAAGAATCTCCTACGCTTTGCTCCGGAACTCTTTCCGGATGATGAGTCTCGGGCGAGACGTTTGGAAGAGGCGCTTCGTCCTTCGCTCCAGTATGTTGTGACCCCCTTCACCCTTCCGACATAATTTTCCATATAGAAGAAGGCGGAAGTTGTAGAAAGGATGCACTCGCGGGGAGGTGCACCACGTGAGGGGATCCAGCCTAGTTCGTCGAAGGGGAAGGCAGTCAGCAGCAGGTCTCCTGCGACGGGACCTTCCAGTTTCAGGCCAGTAGGGAGCAGGCCCCAGCAGTTCCAGTTCAGTTCTTCAGGTCCTCGTCCCTTTTTCACGAGCCCAGGACCAAAGTGTTTTTCTTGTAGAGGTTTCGGGCACGTTCAGAGTCGGTGCCCGACCAATGCTCAGTACGGTGGAGATGGACAGGTTCAACGCCCTCCTCAGCAGCACCAGTCCCCGACAAGACCCTTCCAGCAGCAACATGCTCCAGTCCCTTTGAGGGGAGATGGAGCAGGTGGTGGCCAGCCACAAGGAGTTCCTCAAGGATCCCAATCGGGACATGGTCGAGGAGGCGGACGTCAACAGAGAGGTAGAGGAGCTCAGCGAGGATAGTTTCATGCATCAGAGGCAGCATCTCTAGAAGGACCAGGGATCGATAGAGATGTGTTTGGGTTTTCTTGAATGATCTCCTTTATGTTATATTGGGAGCATTACAATCCATTGATGGAACTCTTTTGCTCAATCTCTAGGCCTGGACTTTGTTTTTGTGAGTTTTTAATGCTATGTTGTTTCCCGCTTTTCTTTAAATGTACTTGAAGAGCCCTATCATGTGGGGAGGGGAAGACCTAATCCCTAATTGAGACGCATTAATGTGGATGCGATTTAACCCGTGCAGGCGAGTCAGTGCCGCCTAAAGCGGATAATATCTCAACATGGGAGAAGGAATTCCTCAAGCCATGTGTCCGGGCAGTGTGTGGGTTGTACGTTGTTGGGTGCAGTGTAAGTTGAAAAAAAAACCTAATATATGGAAGTGGGAAGGCCCAGTCCTTAATCGAGACGCATTAATGCAGATGCGATTAAACCCGTGCAGGCGAGTCAGTGCCCCCTAAAGCGGATAATATCTCGACATAGGAGAGGGAATTCCTAACTCACATAATCAGGGTTGTCGGTTGTTTCTTTTTATGACTAGAGCCCTAATAGGTATCTTGTGGAGTGGTTGTTTGGATCCATTCTTTTTCTTGGTTGGTTTTTAATTCTCGAGGACGAGAATGATTTAATAGGTATCTGATGTAATGGCCCAGACCCCTCTGGTTCATTCCTTTATTGAAATCGACCCGGTCAACACAACGTGCGTTATAATGATATTTTTTTTAATAATAATTGGTAACAATTTAATAAATTTTAATTGGGGTTTTGTTATAATTGTTTTACTAAATAATTGTAATAATAATGTTGGCTTAAATTTTTAAAGATCCGTTAATAAAGATTTAATGAGATTTAAATTTTGAATTCATTGCAATGAGATTTGAGATATAAGGATAAATAAGAGATGTTATTATTTATGATAATTGTGTTTAAAATATAAAATAATAATAATAATGATAAAGATTTAAAATAAGTGTGTCATGTGGGTTTTGATGGGAGGTGATCTTGCATGTTTTTTTCGGGAGATTTAATCATTATTATTGAAAATAATTATGATAAAAAGAATGGAACTAATGGTGTAAAATCAAGGGAGGCGCCACTTTGTTGGGGAGGAATGAGATTGAAGAGAGAAGATGAAAAATATATTAATAATGATATAAAATAAAAGATAAGATTAAATACAAGGTGGGGCGTTTTGGGCATGGAATGAGGAAGAGAGAGGTGCCACTTTTTGTGGAAGAAGGTAAGAAGATTGGAGAGTGAAACATGATTAAAGGAAATAAAATTTATTGAAAAATAAATATAGGAGAGAGGCGCCAAGTGTAATCCACCTAAACAAATGACTTTGTGCGTGAATCTCGTGGAGATTGGAGAGATAATGTGAGAATTTAAGAATTATATTAAATAATATAATATAATAATGTTATTATTAATTTTGGATGGGAAAACTGAATTTTGACGGTATCTTCCTCATGCGACCTCGGTTTCATGAACCGTCAGCGTCAGTGTGACCCTGACTACGAGACGGAAATTATGAGTCCAATATTGGATGTCTTTTTCGGGTTTTCAGATTGGGTACCCGAAACACTCATGAATTAATTGAACATGAGGTTTTCCTTTATTATAATAATAAAAATATTTGTATTATATATTTATTATGTTAATGAGGAGCATGTGGGTGAGGCGCTATACATTGACCTCCCCGTGTATATTATAATAATAAATCATATGGATTAAATGAGATAATAAATTAAAGTAAATAAATGGGGAGAATAAAGGGGTGTATGATGGGGTTAAATGAGGCGTAAGGGGTTTTTTTTTCTTCCCCTTAAATGAATAATATTCATAATAATATTATTATCATAATAGAATAAAAATAAAGGTGATTGATTGGTGGTGGAGATATTTGTGCGTGAAAGCAAAATGGGACGCAATTTTTGAGCATATAAAATTCAAGGAAAATAAATAAATAATAATATTATAAAATTTTATTATTATTTTTGGGTTCTATAATGTTAATTCGACCGTAACTTCTTCATATGGTGTCGGAATGACGAACCGTCAGCGGCAGTGTAATCCTGTAATTAAGACGGTCATTTTAAGACCAGTGATGGATACCTTTTTATGAGTTATGTCTCGGGTCAACGAAACACACATATTAATAAAATTAACGTTTTTTTAACGCGTGGAAACCGCGTGACGTGTCGTGTGTTGGCCAGTCAAAACACGTAACATGTGTACAGTCACACCATGTATTCATCAATACACGCTGCATACTGTTTTACCTATTCGTAGGATATATAAGAAAGGGTCGCGGATTATTTCTAGACCAATCGCTTCTTCATCGCACGACGACACTCTTGGATGATCAAGAAGTCGTCCTCCTCTAACTTCTTTGTCCGAGCTCCTAATTACGATCCGTCAGTGGCCACAGGATCATAGCAACGAGACGAAGCTTCTAAGCCTGGACATGTCACCTTTCCTTCCGACCATCCTTCTCTATCTTCCATCCTAGGAGGCGTTTGTCGGGTTTGGCGAAGGCGGAGGACACCGAAGGACGTCGTCAGAAGCGACGTGATCGGGACCTTTTGAGGTAGGGGTTTACCTTCGTCTCTCTATTTGGTGCAACATGCGGGGTGGTATATTTTTCTTTTGTTCCATGGGATGCAGTTGAACTTTAAATAAAGATAATAACTGGATAAAGAAGGGTTTGGGGTTTTGTGCTGTTTCTATTGCCTTCCAGTTTCTTTATCTTCTGATTGTGATTTTGGATTGAAAGGCCTTTGCCTACTGAAAATCAAGGCCTTTGGTGGCCTTTGCGTGCGCAATTGATATCTAATTTGTTTGTGGTTGGTTTTGTTAAAACATGGAAAATGGATAAGCACGTAAAGACAGTCTGATTAAATGAGAATGAAAACCTTGTGTGATCACCCCGGTTGAACAAAATTGGAATAATGAACATTTTGGTGGTTTGGTTGTTTTGTGGGAAATGATTTTTTTTCTGGAATGGTGTTGTGATGTGATGCTGGGCAGCGGGGCTGCGACGTTTGGGTGGTGATCTTATTGGAATGGTTGATGGTGGAAACGTGGAGGTGTGAAATGTTTTGTAAACGATGGGGTTGAAATGGGGAGTGGTTGGTTGTGGAAAATGCCTTTATTTATGAAAAGTGTTTTGATTATGAAAAGTGTTTTTATGTAAAAGGTGTTTTCAAATGCAGAAATTTTTTGTGTGTGGAAAGGGTTTTATGTGTGTAACTTTGAAATAAATGAATGATGGAATGTTGTATGGTTGTGATAATCTTTTGTAAATGAAATGGCATGTGGTTGCTTGCATTTTACCTAACCTTGGTTGTGGATGGCAGGGATATGTTTGTGAAAGGTTTTGTCTGGATGATAGTTGCCCAGTAGTAATAATTTTTTAAACCATTGCATGAAACATAAAAACCTAAATGGGGTTGGGGGATGATTGTTTGGTTGTTGATGCATGCTTCGTGGTAGCAGTGTCGAGGCACATGCTCAGTTCCTCTTTTTAAGAATCCATAGGTTGGGATATGTGTTTGGTATATGTATATATATAATTGTATCTTTGTGTTTTGTCGCACCACACCCATGTCAAGCACCTAGTGCCGAACACTCCCATTTTATGGGAGAGGGTGTTCCCTCTTAGTTACTAGCTCCTTCCTGCTCCTTCTTCTATAGGCTATGATGGCTTGAGGTGACCTTACACCCAAGACTCTTCGGGTAGGTCTCCGAGGCTGTGATGGCTTGAGTCAAACATTATCCCAAGACTCTTCGGGCATGCTTACCGTTCCCATGAACCTTCGGGATGAGGCCCAGGTGTCCGAGGGCGGGTTAGTGGTTGTGGCCCAGGTGTGTGCGGGCGAGATGCGTGGTTGTGAGGACCAGGTGTGTGCGGGCAGGATGCGTGGTTTGGCCCAGGTGTGTGCGGGCGGGAAGAGTGTGGTAGCGTCAGGACGTTTGCCATTAGGAAGAGAAACATCTAATTAGGTGGGAAATGGTGCGGGGTACCCAATACTTTTGTTCTATATATATACTAAACATGTTTGTGTTACTTGGTGAGTGTGACCAGTGAGGATGGGTGGATAGTTTTTCCTTGTTAGATTCTGGTTCTTCTGTTTTCTCACGGGACCTTAGGGATTCTCCCCACTTGTGCCCGAGAGATTTAGGTTTCCCTACTGAGTATACTTGTATTCTCACCCTACGTTTACTTTCAGGTTTCCAGGAGGACTACCAGGGCCGTGCGGGACCCTACTAGTCGGGCAGTTGGAGTTGTTGCAGTTGTTGTTCTCTTGTTTTCATTGGCATTGTACTTTTGAGCTTCCTTGTACTTGTACCTTGTTATAAAAATTGTTTAAACATGCATGTGGGCTTGGTTTGGGTTTATTTATATACACTTGTTCTTTTCCCTTTTTGGTGGTTGACTTGTCCTATTTCCCGATCCAAAATAATGAAAAGGGTAATGCCTCCCATATTTGGGAAAACTCATACCCTTGGTGCTACTCGCCAACCCGGGGCCTACTGGAGCCGGGACTCGGGGGTCATTATCTTCATTTCACCATTGCCAGATCAGGAGGGGCATCTTTGGTGGGAGGGGGTTGTGACAATAAGATTCAGATTCATTTCTATATTCTCAGAATTGTTTGAAACTTTGATATGAAGTATTCTGTTTTAGGATATGAATTCTAGATATGAACTGTAATAAAAGTTTCACTCCGAAATCCAGAATGAGAACTGTGATAAAGTTTCATTCTGAATTCTGGATATGAACTCTGATTAAGTTCTACTCCAGATTTAGGATACAAATCCTTATGAAGTTTGATAACTAATTCTCATTACGAATTCTGATGAAGCAATCTCACTACGAATTCTGATGATGAATTCTCACTACGAATTCTGATGATGAATTCTCACTAGGAATTCCGATGACTAATTCTCATTATGAATTCTGATGAGGAATTATCATTACAAATTATGATGAGGAATTTTCACTACGAATTCTGATGAGGAATTCCCATTACGAATTCTGATGAGGAATTCTCACTACGAACTCTGATGACGAATTCTCATTCCGAATTCTCACTCCGAATTCAACTATTAAACAGAATCTGATCATCTTTGTTTTATACACTCTGAATTTATTTAGACTCCGAAAATTATTTTTGGTTAGACTCCGAACATTCACTCCGAGTCTTATCTCCGAACATTTTAGTTAAGACTTGAAACGATGTTGTACATTTTGTTACACTTGTTTTGTTATAAAATGATGTCATTCATTCGGTTATAAACTAACCGTTGGTTAAGTTACACGTGTACATGTCCATCCGATTTTTAAGAAAATTATAACCGTTGGAAAGGAGGCCGACCTTGCCTATAAATAGGAGCTCATCTGAAAGAGCACACAACGGCTAGATGGCTGAAATGATGACTGATTTTCGACTCATGTGATTACACGCTTGAAGTGATTTCTAGAGAGAGAGGATCTTATTAACTCTCAAAGCTTCATACGACTCCTAATGTTGGTGATTACATTCGAGGACTTCCGGGGATAGGAAGACAGAGGTTTCCAACACCTTGATGTTTAGGGCTTCCATGCTGAGGAAGACAGAGGTTGCCAACTACCTTGAAGTTGAGGGCTTGCAAGGATAGCAAGACAGAGACTCTGATCTTCGTATCGAGGGCTTACCCTAGTGTGGGTAAGACAGACATTCTTGAAAGTATAAATCAAGGGACCTTTATCCAAGGGTGTTGGATACACTTCTCTTTGGGTTAAAATACTTATATCTTATTACTTGTTGTTCTACTACTTGTTTGATTCCACTACATTTTTTATTATAAAGAAAGTATAACTTTCTTATACATCCTTACTTGTACTTTGTTTTATTTAGATTCTATATGCTTTAAGGTAGAATCTCATATTGTAATCTTTTTTTAAGTTTCAATTTCCGGAACCATATTTCCGGAACCTACTTTCGGAATCTCTTTCCAAGTTTTTCATTTGGTATTAGAGGTGTTGTGAATTTGCTTAGTTTATCTCTGTTAAACATATCCCTTTCCTTTTCTTAAGGAAAAAATAATTAATCATAACTAACCTTAAAAGTTACAAAGGAATTTTTAATGTATACAATTCACCCCCCTCTTGTATATTGAGCATCTACATCATTATTTCGATCCTACAATTGGTATCAGAGGTGGTCTTTGAAATACTTTTACTCACGTATAAGTTTTTCTTTCTCACTTTTTCATTCTGAATTTTTTCATTCTGAACTTTGTCATTCCGAACATTCTTATTCCCAATTTTGTCATTCCGAAATTTTTGATTACGAACTTTTTCTACTAACAAGTTTGTGTGCCAAAGGTTATTTTAAGTATGGCAGGAGTAAATGTTGGTTTAATTGATAATATAAATCCTACAAGACCACCAATATTTGATGGAAATGATTATGAGTACTGGAGAGATCGAATGAAAACTTTTGTTATCAATACTGGAGTGGACAACTTTGTTATTTTTACTGGAGATTATAAAATTACTGACAAGGAAGTTAAAACTTTTACTAACCAGGAAAAGAAAGAGTATCAACTCAACTATAAGCTACGCAATACTCTATTGTGTTAAATGACTTGAAATATATATAGCCAAATTTTGTCTTGTGAAGCAGCTAATTGTATGTGGAAGAAGTTAGAGGTTACACACTTTGGGACTTCTAATGTGATTGAGACCAGGATATCTATGCTTAGAGCTGAATACCATGGCTTAAATTTTCCATATGGTGAACCTTTATGTAAAGATCAACTGATATTTATGACTATCGTCAACAGTTTACAGTCTATGGGAGAAAAGGGGTTAGATGATGAAGCACATGTGGATAAGATAATTGATATCATGCCTAATGAGTGGGAATCCAAAATAACTGCTATAGATGAGAACATGAAGGTCACTCAAATTTCTCTTGATGAGTTATTTGGAACTCTTCTCCAACATGAAACCAGAATGAAGAGAGATGCTGAAAACATCAAAAAGAAAAATTGAAATGGTACTGTTTCTTTTACAACAACATCAAATCATATGAAAGATAAGACTCATGAGAGAGTAACCAGATCCAAGTCTAAGAAATTGGTAGTTCAATCAGATTCTAGTAAGAGTGAAATATCAGAAAATGAGTTAGCAAATCTTGCTCGAAGGATGAACAAGATAGCTGGTCAGAAAAATTTCCAATCCAAGTATAAGAAAAAGGAAAGGAAAGATAGAAAAGATGGAGAAGTTATTTGTTATGAATGTAAGAGAGCTGGACATATTAGACCAGATTTCCCTTTGCTCAAAAATAATGAAAGGAAAGAAAGAAATTCAGATAGTAACAGAAAGAAGTATTATAAAGCCAAAGATAAAAATGTTTTGAATGCTAATGACACCTAGAGTGCCAGTGGTGGTGACTCTTCAGATGAATCTTCTGATTATGAATCTTCAGGATAGAAGAATCTTGGTCTTATATCCATATTACCTATTGATAATCATCGTTTTATGGCTAAGGTACGAAATGCTGAATCATTGACCAATGTTTCTTTAAATTCTAATGATAGTAAGTATTATAACTCTTCTGATGAAGAATCCTCTTCTGATGAAGAAAATACATTACCTACTTATGAAGAAGTCTCTAGGTTTGCTGAACGTCTTGAAATTTAGAATTCTAAACTCAATAAGAAACATGATAAGGCAACCTCTAGGAATTATATTCTTACAAAAGATATATCATATTTTTCTAAAGATCTTGATAAGAAAAATGATGATTTTGAATGTATTTCAAAAAATCTTGAGGAAGTAAATTCTGAGAAGAACAAACTTTCTAAAGAGTTAGAATAAGTAATTTCTAAGAAAAATGTTTTCGAGCCTAGCTCTAGTTCTAAAACTAATGATTTTGAGGATAAAAACTTGGTTATAAAACTCAAGTATGAAATTTTTTCCTTAAAGAAGTGTTTATCAAACTTTACCCATGGTAAGGAAAATTTTGATAAAATGTATTCCCAGATACGACCTTTAAGAAATAAATCTGAATTTGGTTATACCCATGCAAAACCAATTTTTAGTAACAATTATTTTGTTCCTCAAAGTGCCCCATTTTGTACTAAGTGTCAATGTGTTGGTCACTAGGAAAAGAATTGTTCCTTAAACAAAACCCAATCTTTAGGATTCCACAAAGCTTTCTTTTCCAAGAAGATGTGGGTACCTAAAATTTTTTTATATAGTAATCTCAGATCCAAACAAGTTTGGATTCTGGAAGTCTAATTTTCTTCTAGATTTCAGTAAAATAAAGAGATTACCAGCCACAATACATGGAACATGGATAGTGGATGTTACCGGCACATGACTGTTAACAAAAGCTGTTTTGAAAAGATTATCAAAACGAAAGCAAATATTATTCTTCAGTTTATCGGAATGCATGATCAACTTACTGATATTTTCACAAAATCTTTTCCTTCTGATAGATTTGAATACATTAAACATAAGTTAGGAATGATAACTGTAAGGTAATATTTATTAATTAAATTTCTATTGAAAAAGTCTTCTTACAGTAAAAACTATCTTTTATAGGGGGAGTACATTTGATTGTGAAAGTAATAAAATTTTTCAAACATAGTTTTTCAAACTTTTCAGAACTAAATTTCCAGAATGGAATTTCTAGAACTAAAATTTCCAGAATGGATATGTTCGTATAGAAGACTTCTGGATTCAAAAAACTTCGTATTGAACACTTTCAGAATGGGAAATTTTGTACTGTTGTTTCCATAATGATATTTTCGTACCGAACCCTTCATAATGAGTTTTTCGTTTTCAAATTTTCTATTAAAATTTTTGTACTATGTTTTCCGTACTGAGTTTGTTTTTCGTAGTAAGTTTTGAGAATTATGTCTTTTCGTAATATAGATTTTTCGTAGCCATTTTTATATTACCTGTTACGAATAATCCTCCTATGCCAATCAGAAAGGTATGATTTCCTTACTCAAGTTTTCGTATTCATACTTTACTTGCTAGCTTTTTCTAATATTTTTTTTCGGTTTATAATTTTCTTAAATCATTGTTTTTAATAAAACCTCAAAAGATTGGATTCAAGTATTAATGAGAATTGGTTTTCGACCGTCATATCTGATCTCAGCTTGTCACAACCATTCGATCAACCGTGGAAGTTGAACTGTTTTCTTGTTGTCTATATAAAGGATCCCCAAATGGTTGTCCCACATCGGTTTTCAAGCTCCAGCATCCCGAAGCTCTGCCTCTCCATTTTAAAGCCGTTCTGAACTTCAGATTTATCCATTATGAACTTCTCAGAGGTCTTCAGATCCGAATGTCTGTGGAAGTATCTTCTCAAGACATGTCTTCCTCTAAGCCAATTTCAATGTGGTTAGTATATAGAGAAAGGCTGGTTCATCCTGATTTCTTCAACAAGTATGACTCTCTTAAATCCAAGAATACTAAGATTAATGGATGGGATGATGTTGGTGTGTCGAAACCTGGAAATAAAGATGAAGTTTATTTAGATTTTCTTATATAGATTTATGAGACACTTTCCTTTCTTAAGGAAGATGGAAGAGAAAAGTTGTCTTTTATGTCTTATGGTAAGACTTATAAGCTTTCATATGCCAAGGTAGCTAGCTTGGTAGGGCTGAATTTTTATGGAGAAGCTGAATTTATATCTCATCTGTGGCCAGATTAAAAGGGTAGCTTCTATAAGGAAAATGCATTAGAAACTCTCAGACTGGAAGATGACAAGGTTCTGAAGATTGCTAATTTATCTATGAATTTTCGAATTCTATAATTATGGGTACAAGGCTTTTTCGTACAGAGAAAGGGTGATAAAGATATTTTGAAGAAGAGTGAGATCTATATCCTAGATTTTATGAAAATTCTGAGGAAGTTTAACCTGATGAAGTACATTCTCATTACTCATGTGAATGTTAAGAAAGGGAATCTAAGAGCTCAGATCATAATGTATCCAGCAATCATCTCAAAGATGATAGTCTAGTGACTTGAGTCTTTCAAGGAGGCTTCAAAGTCTATTCCAAGGGTTTGCAAGATTATGTTGGTGAGCGATGGAACTCTCAAAAGGATGGATGTATCCCTTGAAATGAAGACTTGTCAGTTTATTGATTTACCTGCTCAAGAAAGAAGCAGTTTCGAATGTTGCTAATCTGGAATCCTCTAAGCCAGTAAGGAAGAGAAATTTGAATGATGTTGAAGTGCAAGCAGAGAACCCCAAGTCTAAGGAAGTTCATTCCGCACCTCCAAAACAAAAGAAGAAGAAAGCTTATCCAGATTAGGTAGTTTCTAAATGGAGGGAGATAAAAAAAAGAGTGCAAAGGGAACCTCAATTTGTCTTGGATCTTGCAGAGGATAAGGCCTTGAAGGAAAGGAGTGCGGATGAGCTAGAAAAAAAATTCAATGAAAATAAGCTTAAGAAGAAGTTTCTTGAAGCAGAGGTAGCTCAGGAAATATTGAAGATCAATGAGATGGTTTCAGCAAATATTCCTATTCCGAGATCTTTTTCCTTGGACTCTCTTCCTGAGACTCCAGGAAAAAATTTCGTCACTCTAGAAGAAGATATTGCTAAGACTGCTGAGGAAGTAGAGCAGATTGAGAAAGGGGAAGAAGAAGAAGTTGTTGATGAAGGATGTGGTGAAACCGGAGATGTTTTAAAGCAATTAGATGATTATAAGGGGACTCCTTCGGAAAATCTATCACTCTGAACTTTAGAAGCTGAATCTTCGAAGTTAGTCACTCCTGGAAAAGATGAGAAGCACGGAGAAGAAGAAGTAGCTTATCATGCATAAGAAGAACAAATTCTACATGATGTTTCTCAAATGGAGAACGTATAGGATATAGCTCAAAAAGTTGCTGATGATGAAGACAATATTATTCAAGTGAATGATAGTGAATAAAGAACTCCGGAACAAGATTCTATTCCGAAAAGAGACAAGGGAAAGCAAATTCATGCTGATACTCTGAGCTCAGTAGTGGTGAAGAGAAAGGATGTTGGTAGTCTTCAAAGAGAAAGCTTGACCTAGTTGAAGAAGAAAACTCTCCAAGCAGAGTCTCGGATTCGGAGTCATCTTCATTAGGGCATGACTTTGTTGTTCAGTCTTTAAAGAAATTAGTAGGTTCTATTCTGACCTTCTCAAGCATTGATTCAAGATGTCATATGTTCCAACATGCTTTGAATCAGAAATCAGACTCTGTATCTATGGTTATGGATAAGTGTGTTGAGATAGAAGCTCAATTAAAATCTTTCTTTGTCTGCTATGACGCCCACAATAGATCTTGCAAGAGGATGACCAGTTGGTCAAGGAAGACTGTAGAAGAAATGAGGCTCTTTGATGAATTTCAAGATAATGTGAAGGATGCTTTTGAGACTGAGGACAGGAATATAAATGAGCTAACTTCTTCCTTTGAAGAGAAATTGACAAATGAAAATAATTTCTGGATTCAAGAAGTCAGAGATCTGAATGGGAAGCTAATTTTTGTCTCTCAAAATTGGAATTAAGAAAGGGATCATCAGATTTAGTTTGAGAAAAAATGGATTAAATCCAAATATGATAGTTTAATAAATATTCAAATGAATTAGTAGAGTTCATAACATAGTGTTTCCCTAAGGTGGGACATATGGCATGTCGGTATCAGATTACCAATTAGAGCTGTCTGATGGAGAGTTGTTAACTAGATGTTAATGAATTTATTAGCATTAAATTAATAAACCTACCCCTGCCCCTTTCCACATGTGATAATTCAAGGGTGGGTGGTGTTCTCCCATCATTAAAGGCCACCTAAGTAGCAACCTAGGGAGATAGTAGGTTCCTTCAGAATCTAATATTGACCACGAGTGCTCCTAAATTATGAGATAGTGACCTTAAATGGTGGATATTCTCTAAATTCTTATTAGTTTCACAACATGGTTGTGGGATTATGTTTTTAGTTTATAATCCACAATATTTTCATTTTTTAAATGGATTATAACCCTTTTTATGTCTACTATAGATCTCTTATGGGACATTCCAAGAGTGTTTTCTAAAAAACTGATATTTGAGTTAATTGTTGGGAATTCATTTTCATATTTTCTGACCACAAAACATGAAATTTATATGAACAGGTCAGGTGTTAATACCATTAGCGGAATAATATCAAGGATGAATATACGCCATGTACTAGGAGTACATGACATATAAAACTCCATGATAGTATGGTAAGAGACATGGGAAGTCAACACATGTTAATGTATGTGGTTGTGTGGTAGTACATGGATAATGTAAATGGTCACGAGGTACTGACATGGGAATTTGATGAAGAAGTCATATATAGGCCCTATATTCTTTGAAAAATCAGGTCACAGGGGTAAAATCTATGTAAGATCACAAATATATCCAATACATGTTATTGAGAACATGTATTAGGCATCGGTGTGGCGAGACATTACATCTATGTAATGTACACACTTTGTAAGCTCACATCACCATCCTAGATTTGTGGTGGACGATAATGGAAGATGTCTAGGTAGAATCAAATTTTACTTTGACCACAATACATGTCATGTATTTTTTCCTGTATATTGTTTACATGGGTATCTCTATCATTAGGAACCAGATTTATGGTGTGGGTATCCGATTATTATTAATTTTAGATGTAGACAACATTTTCAACCATTCTAGTGGTATTTTCATTATGATGTTGTTTGACTCCTAAAGGATGTTTCTCCAAAGATACATTATCAAGAAATATCATCATCATGGATCATTGTAAACATATCAATGTTTTTAATATTCCCTATCTTGCCCATATGTTTTTCCTGTATATTATTTAGGGTGATAATTATGTTCTCTCCCACAACTAGTGTATGGGTCCTCAATCTGTGGTTGTGTTATAGTTTGAGGAGTGCTGATCATAATGTTTCATTCATTAACGATTTTACGATATGGGATATCATGTTATTTTATTATAGATATTCTAAGACTAGTTTTTTCTTCATTAATAGGGAAAATGATTCCCTTACCTCTTATAATGGTAGATATGGGACTCCTATGATGATAGTGAGGGTCTTATACCAACAGAGTGGCCCTATAGTGGTCGATACTCCCCTCTATTTTCAGTATGTGGTTCTATCATATGATTCATATAGATATATATAGAACCCCTATATACAAGGGTGTTCTTCCTCTATCTATATAGTTGTAATCCCTTGTCCTCAATAATCTGTGGGAAGCTGGTCCTCAATGGGACGTGGAGATCAATCAACAATGGTGAATAGCTGAAAAGAGTGGGATCATACACATCATACTCTTGATATCTTCTAGGGTATAGGTTCTCCATTGACGTAGTGAGGATATGGCATATCAATATAGGTTATTATGAGGTTTCACGGGACATTACGTTGTTTTTAATCCCTTATATGAAGTACAACATTGAGGATCAGGTCTATCATTTTCTCTTCCAATAGATTATACAGGGATATTGGTTTGGATTTAGTTCTCCCTCGTCATACTGTGTTGAAGAATGGGTTGGGTATTCCCATATGAGTTCTTAAAAGTTTGTGAAGGGTAATAGACTGTGAAGAAATGACCTATTGTTCTAGGAACTATATTTTGACCAATAGATCAATAAGAAAACCAAAATTTTTTATTATGGTAAATGTAAATTGAGATATTCTATCTTCTTTATTTTGGTTTCATTAGACATATGTGGTTTTATTTATGTTAAAATGTATCAATGTGTTTTGTTTGAGTAGATGAATGATTTTTTTAGTAATTTCACCCCTTTATTTTGGGGTTTTTTGGGAACCTATTGAGTATGTTTTACTTGCCATTACATGGGAAAATATTTCACCTATTATGTATTATGTAGAATAATGGCCTGGTAGTAGTGATATCGATGGTCTAAAATTTGAAGGAGGATATAATCTATTCATGGTAAGCATGTATGGTGTATAGATATTATTTTTATTCTAGGATCTCATTAGTAAATCTAAATTTTCTATTTTTAGATAGGTTATGGCTCATTTTTATATGTTTGTAATTTTTTTACTTTGAAAATAAATAATTGTATTACGATTTATTCCAAGAAGTTTTTACATTCATGTTTTATACTATTGATTTTTCATCACATGTATTACATAGTAAATTTTCATGTAATTGTTAAGTTAATATATATTGGTTCACAAGATAAGAACTAAAAAATCAATCATGGCTTCATGATAGTAGTTTCCACCCCCAGTCTATTTGAGGTGGTCTTGGGTTTTTGACAGCATTCCAATACATCAAAATGGTTTCCCCTGGTGGGTTTACAAATTACAAAACACATGTTCTTCAATTTTTATAGAAGATATAAAACTAATTGTATTTCTAATTAATTAGTTCTATAGTAATTTTATATTTGTTTAAAATTATTTCATCTAATTATATGTATGAATAATTATATGTTTATGGTAAGTCTAGTTGAAGGTTCATTACACAGAATAAACATTAAATTACATTAATACTATATTATATATTACATAATCTAATACAATATATTGACTTTTTTATTTAATTTATTCTATATAATGTTGAGTATAGGAATAGAAAAATTGAAAATAAAATCATCAAACAAATTAATGGTATTTAATTGAATTTTCACTGATTGGGACCAAAGATGTTCTACTCATTTTGAATGGTATATGATAATTTTTTATGTCATGATAAGATCTTCATTTCAAATATTATTGACCTAAATTATTGTTTTTTTCATATTTATACATCAGTAACTATAATACTTATTTATTTTCTTGAATTATAAATTATTAAATATTTCCATTTATTTATTATATAATTTTTATTAATGATTTTGAATTTCATATTGAATATTCTTGTTGGATCCATTATTTCAATGGGTTTATAATTATATGGACAATTATATTGAGATAAATTGTGTGTAACATGTAATATAAGTTTTAATATAGTTGTTTAATGTTCTAGTTATTTATTTTTCTTATGAAGATGATGTTGAAATAAAATGATATATTATTTCTAATTTAATGACTTTTTGGAAATCATAAAATGCATTATGTATACAAAAATTTATATTTATTGTATTTTATTCCATTTATTCTTAATATAAATCATATAATTTAATATATAGAGATGTGTAATTTAATTACATTTACTATTATTTTTTGGTAGTTGTAATGTAAAAAAATAGTTTAAAGGGGTTTTTAAATTTATATTTATAGTTTTAATGGGAGGGTAATGGAAAATAGTCTTTGTGTTCATGTTTTTGTGTGGAATGTGATTGACAGGGAATTAGTTCTAAGGAAAAATGTAATATTTGGGATAGATGTTATTTCTTGAAATATGTTCTAATTTGATTTATGTTGTGAATATTCTATTAGTTTAATAGTATTTTTTAATATAAATTTATATAAATGGGTTCAAGATGACATATATGATTGAAAATGATTTTTTATTAATAAATTCTATTAAATAAAAATAGTTTTTATATTATTATATTTACTAAAAATGTATATATAAGTTCATTTATGGATGGTAAACATTTATATTAAGGATCTAGTTGTTTAATTTATTTTTTAATTTCTTATTTCTAGTTGATTTTATGTTTTTTTGATGGTATATAATAGTTTGTGTCTCACAAAAATTAAAAAATTCATCATTCATGTTTCAGAAACATGTATTTTGATTACAATGGCCTATTGTATTTTTATTAATTTATTTTGGTAATTAGTTGAAAAAATTAAATGATCTATAAATAAAATTTTATGAAAACATTAAAGTTTATTAATTGAATGAGTTGTGGAATTTTGAAAATACATTGAAATTTTTTTTAATGAATAATAATAATCTCTTATATATTTATTTTATTCTTATAAAATATTGGGAATGTTTTTATTAAAAATTTAATAAATATGAAATCTCAAAGAAATGGCCACTTATGTTTTGGTTTTTTATGTGTACACAATATAAAACCATTCATATATATGTCACTAATAAATATTGTTTTTGTCAATTATGCTTTTTATATAACATGGATGTTCATATCTAAAATATATATATTTTTCTTAGTAAATAATTTATTTCAAAATAGTGAAATTAAAGGAATAATCTACATCACTAATAACAATTTGATTAAAATAAGAAAAAATACACAAGGGAATTGGTGTAAGACGATAGAGAAGTCTTCTAGATAGAATCTTAGATATATTCCACCCACATTGAACTATTTATAACTTCATGAAATACAAATATCATATATTAAAATGAAAATTTGGATAAACCGTAAATATTTAATGAAGTCAAATATAGATAAGAGTCTAGTTAAAATGTAAACTATTTTATTATATAACATTATATAATAATTTATCTCCATTATGTAAATCACAGGGTATGTTGAAGTGTATATATTTTTAAATTTAATTTTAATCACCATAAATTGGTCAAAATTCTTTTATTTAATTACATTTCTCACAAACCATGAGAATTTATTTTCAACCTAATCATTTGATGTATTAAACCAATTTCCCTAAATTACCTCAAATAGAGAAATAAATATACTAGAATTAATATAATTATTATATTAAATTTTCAAAATTGAAAGATATCAATAAAAATTACATAGTAAACTATTAAATAATCATAATTAATTTCTTCAAAATTGTGAATCCTTCACTATAACTACCCATCATATTTTGGATTAAAAGTTGTATTTTAATTAAATTCAGTTTCTAATAACATCTCAATGAACATAAAAAATAGATGTGAATATAGGATCACAATAAGATATAATATAAATATGATATCCATGAAATTTTATTATCTATAATACAATTTAAATAAATATGATCCTAATATGTATTATATAGAATATTGAGATATGTAAAAAAAATTATAAAATAATAATCAGTTACCATATCACATTATTACATCATTATGTATATAGTATTAAAACCATGCAATTATTAGGTATAATCAATGGTTTCTATTCAATAACTTGAAAATGGTGATTCAAACATTTCATTGGTTGTAATTCAGATATAACCTACTGATAATAAATCATTAAATTATATTTTATAAAATGTATGTATTCAATTTATTCCCACAAAAAATGACCCTGAAAGCCATAATACATCATTTTACATTATTAGATGAAAAATGATATATTCAAATATAATTATAAATAAATAATTCCATCATCTATTGGGAATCACATGACACAAATATACATGATCCAAATATCTAAATACTTTATTAATCAATCTTTAATTCAAGAAACATTCATTTCCTAACCAATTCTATATTTTCCTATAAATCATGATCCTCTGGTTGAGCGTGCATTTTTTTTCATAATGGTGATATTTCCATCAAAACCTAATTCAATATAGAGTAATATATATTATCTATAATTTCTATATAAATATTCATCCTATAATTGAAAAAATGGTCAGGTTTAATTTATAACATGGGTAGTAATTCAATATAATTATTATAGATATCATCAATAACTATGTTTTATTTTTTTATTGTAATGAATTAGGTTATGATAATCCTTTATTACTTATATCGATCATTTATGTCTCATGTTTAACACTTTTTTATTGAATGTATACATCAAACATTAATGATATCTATATTTTTCTCATTTTCAAATATATAAATGTTTTCTCAAGATTTTTAATGAAAACCCCACAACATATTGTTAAATATTAAGAACATGATAATTTTGATTATTATATTCAACTGAAATGAATCATATATAATTCCATGATCATTATTTATCAGAACAAATCAATGTTCCCCCAATAGAATCATTATGGAAGATTACTAGCTCACCAACTATAGATATTAGGGATGAAACTAGGTAAATCACTAATCTTCTCATAAATTTAGGGAATAATTCACCAAATTCATTCATTAATATGGTTATAACTCCCATTATAGTTATCATAGTTAGTGGTATAGAAATCTAAAAAATTTCTTCAACAAACCATTGGTTTTGTCAAGTCAATCCATGAAAACTATGAATCTCTATTACATTTTTTGGTATTATGCCCTAATTAATCACAATTTTTTTATCTGGATCAAATTCTGTTTCATCATTATTTCTAATATATCGATGGAAATAAATCTACATCCTCCCAATTTCACATTTACAACATTTTCCAAATTACTTATTTTCAGTATTTCTTTCAAAAAAAACTAATAGGATCTTTTTCTTATCCTTATAAAATTTTCAATATATCAACATATCATTAATAGAAAAAACCTTAAATTTATCCAATAAATACTAGAAAACTATATAATTAATGTATCTAAATATATATAGTTTAATTGATAAACGATGGGGACTAACAACAAACTGAGAATGCCAATACCTATTAAGATACAATGTCTTTCAAATATCATCATACTTAACCTCATTTTTTTCAAAGACCCTGGATCAATCATCAAATAATAGATAGAACCATATTGTTGATAAAATATTCCTTTGATATGAGTAATGATATAATTTTTCTTACGAATGATGTAATTAAAATATCAATATGAAATAAAAATACTACTGGAACAATACATCATTTTTTAAATATAAATTGGGGAACCCAATAGTAATTTTTATGATTAATAGAGAATTTATATATATACTTTTGTAATTTATTTTTTAATTTATAAATTTTATGTTATAAATTCTATATTTTGGTACTGATATTATCTTATCAATGTTAACTATGTCAATAATTTCATTAATCATAAATTATGGTATAATAATATAAAATTCATCCAAAAATTCATCCAAATGTCAATTCTCTTTATGAATATATAAAATTTTGATTATTTATTTCATATAAACATTATTTTAATCATAAAATTAGATTCTATATATAATTATTTACTCATATAATTTATATGTTATAAATGGTTGCAATTCAATCATGTTTACAAACTAAAAACCATTCTGGTGGTAATTTCATTATAACTTCTATTTTTCTATTAATGATAAATATAAATCCAACTATAAATATCATTAGACTAAACTCTAAAATGGGATACAAAATATTGTACATAGGTAAAAAATTTAGATTTTAAAATGATGATTCAAATAATTTTTCCTCATGAAACTACATCTTGGTTTTTAAAAAAATGCATTCATTTCTTATTGTAAAATTTTAAAAAATAAGATAATTTCTCATAAATGTAGTAATACATAGTCCCATAGTAAAAGAAGAAACTTAATAAATATGAATTATATTGTAATATAACATACACCACTAAATTGGATTCTCCATAATATTACAAGGTAGTCAAATATGTTTTAACCTTGATATTCTTCTTGATATATTTATGAAATCAATCTATTATTATTAACATCTTATAGTTACACACATAATTAAACTTCTCATTATAATTACAAAATCATATTGTTGGATTTTAATTATTTTCATAATCATGAATTTATTTTTTTTAAGTAGTGATATACATTACACAACATTCAAAATAGAAAAAATCATAGACTTTATAATACATTATCCATGGATATTTTTCCAAAACATATCTAAACATTGAAAACCCATTTTATTATCATCATATGTCATTTTTGGATGTATCCTCGTGACTTTCCATCAATATCTATTATTCGTTTTATTTTCATGTAATACATGATCATTGGAATACTCCATTTCTACCCTCTTAGCAATCAATGAAAATTAAGACAACACATGAATTCATGGGAATCACATGGTGTTTGAATTTTATTATTGAATCCTTCATTAAACAATTTAATTTTACTATGTTTCTATTAGATAAACATTAATGAATACCATGAAATTTTTTTGGTCATTGCGTCATATGGGTATATTTAATCTTCCTCCAAACCTACTTATAAGAATTTTTTTCTTTATTCTATTTAATATTTTTTAAAATAATTATCAATGTAAATAATAAATATTTATTCCCATTTTTAGCCACATATATCTTCAACTTCATAGTTATCTTTTATAGTTTCCAACACATTATCTTATTCACCATCAAAATGGAATGTAGAAATTGTTACCATTTAATGGTGAAAATTGCTTATTGTATAAAATAAATTCACTAATATTTTCAACCATCATTCATCTATTATATAATAAATTGATCCATATAATGATGTAGGGTTATATTTCTTGAAATTCTCCATAATGGATATTTACCAATATGGAGGACGTGGTTAATCTATTAAATGGATACCAACACCTTTTATATGATATGATAACTATGAAATCATATAATCAAAGTTCTATATTCCAATTAAAACAACCCAATATTTATGATATCGAAGGATAATGTCTTTATGGGTCATTAATACATTAGTTTTCCTTTTTATCTAAGAACAACCATTCAGAATAGAAATTTTATTCATGTAGCCACATGGTAATATAAAATATATATATCATGATTAAAATAAATTTCATTTTCTTAAGGTTACATTCTCATATTATCATATCCTCTGAAATTATCTAATATTTTTGTTTTATACCAACTATAAGGACCCACTCTTTAAATATTACATAACCCTAAATTTATAAATATCAATTATTTTATACATTGTAAAAGGCCAATTATTTTTAATAGTTTTAGGTAATTTTTTTCTTACTTTTATATTATATACCCAAACTTATAATGTGAACACTTATATATATTAGAAATTTTCTCGTCGAATAATAATTTCATAATGAAACTTTGTTTAGGACATGTCTTCATAATTACCAACAAGACATCACTAATTTTCCTAATAAAGCCAACAACCGAAAATAACTATTTGAAAAATTTAAATGATATAGAAAATTATGCTGGGAGATAAGGGAAGAATAAAAAAATCATATGAGTTCATTTAAATAAATGATATAATGTAATAGTGTTTACATTAAAAAATAAACAATATACAAGAATGTTCTTTAATATATAAATGAATCCATATGTACTAGAAAATTATGTTAGAAAACAAATTATATGAAAAAATGAATGAAAAAAAATTCTTCTATATAGTAATTTTTGGAAAACAATAGTACCGATGAAATTAAGTTTCTTAAAAATATTATTTTTATAATTATAGATAATATTCTTTCCTAAAATTGTTTTCATTATCATGTAAAAAAAATATTTCCATGAAATAACATTATAATTAATAGTAATGTAATATAAGTTTCCTAAGAAGTCATATTTATTGAAACCATACATAAATCCATATAAGAGCCCTTGTACATGTAAAAATATTATCTGTTAATCCCATTATAATTCTTTAGAGAACATGTGTGTCACCATATGCATTAGAGAGATATATAAGGATCACACATCAGAATGAAAAATATAAAAAGACCATAAATTACATTACTGACATATAAAATTTCATTTAAATCATAAAAACCATGTAATTATTCATTTGAACACGTGTGAACTGCAATTTAGAATATATATATTTTCATTTGTATTTATACCCAAATTTCAAAACTAAAATATCTTGATCATAGGGAGGGAAAAATTTTCACTGAAATAAATATAAAATATTATAATTTAATAATAATATCAAAACAACATGTTGGCTTTGGGAAAATATGTTGATTTCATATATGTTAAAACATAATAATATTTTTTAATTTATTAAAATAATGTCAAAAACTTCTACTTGAAATATGTAAAAATTTTCATTTTAGGATTTTTTTGGTAAGTTAAAATGAGACAAAAAATGATCTTTATTATTTATTAATGACAATATCAATACATCTATAAAATTGTTTTCTGAATATGTACATGGAATAAAATGACTTCTTAAATAAATCATTAAAATATTAAAATGATTGTTTAATTTAAATATGTCTTTACCTCAACATTGATATCTCATTTACATTTTTTATAATCCTAAAAAATAAACATGTTTTATTTATTTACAATCAATTTTTTTTAATTTATATTATTCCTTTGAATTCACTTATATACATGTTATAGTTAATCAAATAATCTAATATGCTCACATCAGATATTTCTAAAACATTTAGATTGAAATTTAGAAATGGAATGATTATGATATATATGATCAACTAGATATTGATTATATAATTATTATAATACTAATAAATTTATACTTAAAATATTTTTATATTGTTTATTTTTTTATAACCTACCATGATTGATGGTTATGATAAAAGAATTTATTCACTATATTGAGACGGTAGTTCGTAGATACTTATTAGAAATGATTTCGTTTTTCAATAAAGATGTGAGAATAATATAAGATATATTATATTTCTATAACTATTATTATATCAAAAATAATGTATTATTTATGTAAATTCATTACACATATAACCCTCATAATTCAGTGATGAAAAATAAAATACACTACTTTGTGTTGTGTTAGTCCACACAAACACATGAGCAATGATTGTACTTTTAGTAGGATGGAAAGGATTAAAGTAGAATATTTATTCACAATTAATGAATTATATATATATATATATTCCTTGTTATAGATTTTTATCTATTTTTTTGTCTATCAATATGAGTTTTTAATAAAAATTTCTATTATATTCTCTATATTGGTTATAATCTTCACTTATGGACAAGTGAAGTATTAATAATCCCTTTAGTGGTTCTATAGTTGACAATGGTTTAGATCAAAATCAAGATATTGTTTTTGTATATATTTTATAGTAATTTAATAATATAAAAACATATAGATGTGTTTTGAATTATAAATATTATTATATAAGAAGAAACCCCTTAGTATATATCCATACCAATTATACAGAATAGATCCTCACATTTAATCCAAATTTCACAGTTAATTATAAAATTAGTCAATCTAGGACCTATAAAAAATGTGATTTAATTTTAGGATTATGTTACAATAGACATTAGTGGGTTTATAAGACATTGGATGTTTGAGTATGGGATTGGATGGGTATTCTATATAAGTGAGTGAGAGAAGGAACTGGGATATTTTTAGTAGAATAATATAATTTAATGGCTTACTCAATACAAATGGAAAAATATAATGAACTAACTAGGATAAAATAGAAGATCCACCCATGTTGGCACGTCATTCAGTTGTGGAGCAACAAGATAGTTGAAACACATAGAATATCACGATAAATAAGATATACCAATAGATTAAATGGTATAAAATAAATAAATACTACCAATATCTATAATAATAAAGGGAATAATTCTAAAACATTATAGTTTGAAATGTAAAAGAAAAAATAATCCCCATGGGACCTACCATCAGCTCAAAACCTTCTCAAAATAATGGTAGTTTCTAGAATAGAAGGTGACGTGAAACTAGACTCCCTTCCCTTTACCCAAACCTTATAATACAAAATCTATAGTTATCCAGATGAAAAATTATGGTGTAACTACGCATACGCCAATTCCACTATATAGTCCCACAATCCTGGTTGGCAACATGAACACAATCACATCTTACCAAATGCAAAAGGCGTAGTGCTAGCAATGAGATCCTAGGGTGTGTTGATTGGAGGACTATGCCTCCTTATCAGTGTGTAAAAAATAAGATATAAAAAATCATTAAGGGAATATGTAAATGAATCAGACAATATATAACATCTAAATACATACCTACATACATATATATAATAATTCCTGAATGAATATCATATATAAGGATGATAATATCATGTGTCTATGGAGCAAGAAATGTTCAAAAAATTTACAATTTAATATATATCTCAAAATATAAAAATAGAGAATATTATTCCATCTAAAATTATGAGACTCAACTCGGATTTTTAGTCATATGATCATAAAAAGAATTCCAAATCTTATTGTACGATTCATTACCTTTTTCCTACAAAGATTCGTGAAACCTCTTTGGTACCTATGTTATCCTACCTAGTGTGTTATATTTAATCCATGTCGGGAACCACCATGGATTCCTATATGCATATAGGGAGTGAGTATATAAAATTGTTCATACATTAATTAATAGAATATTTACTGTTTCAATTGAACGTTAATAACCCACAATGGTCCAATGTCACATTGACCATGCACCTTAAAATCCTATACATGGAATTCCTCATTTGAATCCTAGAATTTCTTAAGGTGTGATATAATATCATTACCATTTGATTCCATCCATGTTTGTCTACTAAGGGACCCCAATTATCACTCATGGTGTATATAGATCCAACCCACTATGTTCATCGTTGGAATTTTACATAGATTCCTAATATCAGTCTGAAGAATCAAAGTTATCCCCCATGATTATATATATGAAAGTCCACTATGGAGTCCAAGTGTCACTAATGCATAGGTAATGTAGTTTATAAATGATTCAAGAAATCAAACTTTCATATTAATTCATGTGTTATAACATTTATACAATAAAACATTCAATAAATATCATTTGAATACTTCAAATGTCATTAACATTATTATTTTAATTAACCCTCACCTGAGTAGGTGGATCAAAGAAATGGATATGCTTTGGAGAAATTGCGTTTTTAATTAAATTACATTAGAAATATCAGTATCATAAGAAAATTTTTATTATGAAGTTAATTATGGATCCATATCCTAGGGAAATGGTGCTTAATTCTCTTATATTATTTAATTCAAATTCAAATTACAACTCACCATTTGAAATACTATAGAAAGGGGTAACAATGATGTTTATTGGAAATTAACTCATTTCCCACCCTTGGAGGTCTATTTATGATAACTTCACACATAATGGGTGGTTCCAATTCATTGCCCATAAGATTTAATCATTTTTTAATGAGTCAAATTAATTAAATTGATCATACATAACCATTTAAAAAAAGGAATAAGTGTTGTTTCAATGGAATCAATTAAAAATTTAGGAGTGTGACACAAATAAATATACATAAACAAAACAAAATTAATGGAAAACTATGAGAACATATATTGTAGGTCCAGAGTGGTTTTCACATTCTGTAGATGCCCCTAATTCGATATATATTCGAAGAAAAATTTAGAACAGTGTAAAAAGATAAAAATATGACTCGTTAGCATACCTATATATTGTGAAAATCATACCAAGAAAAATGAGGAAAAATGGATCACATACCGGTTTGGATCAAACAATAAAAAAGAATTTAGATTCTGATCTCAAATGAAAATTATCTCCCAATTCATAAAATGGGCTTCGACGGAGATCTCTCATTCTCAACATTTTCCAATGATGAAAATTGATATAGATTTCATGTTATATTGTATTTTTAATGGAATTTTGGTAATTTTATCCCAAAAACATGGGTCATAGAATTTCGCCACATGATTGGCCAAACAATGCACCCATAATCTTCAATCAACTATACTAAGGGGGAACCCACATGGTCATTACAGATGGTTTGTCTAACCTTGCACAAACCATGAATATCATCTCTATCAAAAACCTAAAGTTATTATTATTGATAGTGAACATCTATCATTATGTTTTCCACAAATTGTGTGGTATATATCACTACATTTTCAATCCTTGCATGATTACTAGTAACAATGTGACATGTCCCACATAGTTTCTACTAACTATGTGGCATGTACTGATTTTTCAAAATGACGAGATCTGAGTTCTAAACAAGCCTTAAACAACCCTAATACATCCATGACATCAAATTTAATTCAAATGTGGATATAAACATGACATTTAATATAATATAATGATATTTTTACCTCATATGAAGAATCATGTTCTTTTAAACATACCCCCTTAAAACAATTTGTCCCCAAATTTCCCTTCCATGGGTGATAAAGCATCATATGTGAACAAATATAGTCATTGTGGTCATACACAATACTCATGATCCAAGGACATAATATATGATGACCTTAATTCCATAGAAACCATACTTGATGATTCCAATTGCCTCAAATAACATTCATTATACCATCCACAATATGAAAATAATGATCATAGAAGGATGCATATACTTGAATCTCAATAACATATGGTTAAAAAGAGTGATAATGATTTGAATTATAATCGCATATTTGAGACACATGGATTAAATTTTTCATTGCCTAATTCCTTTGAGGTAACATCAATCAATAGGCTTCCAGATTGACTTTATATAAAATCTCAAAATGTCTGATATATCGCAGGGAATGATTACATTTTCTCCATATCATTTAGTGTACTGACCATAGCGAGAAATGTAAAAATAAGTTATCCCAAATATATAACTGCATATTTAAAAATTTTAAATGTATTATATTCCTTACATGATGTTCATCATTCATAGTTATACCAAATTTGTTAATATATAGGTTATTGATGATGATCAACAGTTGATTTGTGTTGAGACTGTGCAGTATTCACCGTATTTGAAAAAAATTGAACCTTCTATGTAGTCTCCTATAATAGATGAGGTCCAAGTATAACTACCTTTCCTCCCACTAATGAGTACATCTGATTAAAACCAACTCTTAAACTAGCCTCATATGGATCCATATGAATGTTATCCTAAAATATATTTTTCTAGATTCTAAAAAAAGAGGGAATGTGACTCCCCTATTATCCCCAATAATCCACGATTCATGCCCGAAACATATCCAAAATAACCAATATCTTGTGTTCTGACTAACCATTTGTCTCGTGGTGGTACATGATACTCAGAAGCACTTTTATACCAAATTCACTCTACATACCATTCCATAACATCGATGTAAACTATGCATATGTATCATAATCAATTGCATGGGGGGTCCACATGATGTTTTTCAATGTCAGAGATATACTGAATCCAAATCTCACCAGCATAAAAAGACTCCATGATATGTAGGAAATGATAAATCATTTTATCCTATAAATAAAAATATAATTCACTTTATTTACTCACGAAAACATTAGAAACTCCACAATTAAATACATGACAACTTCATACCCTTTACACTTTTGAAATAGAAGCTTCTACAAAATTTTGTTGGTCACTAGTGTTCCGCATTCACCTTCTAACTGGTGAAACACCTCACGAAAAAACAAAAAACATATATTTTCATAATATAACTCCAATACTAGTGACATATATCATGATATACTTAGTGATTTCAGGGTTCAATGAAAAATATAAAACTAGGTAATCCAAGATCAAATTCCCTTGTATGTCCACTAGAACCCTAACATGATCATGGATATGTTTGATACCATCATCACCTACTCCATGAGAGGAGTTGTGTCATTACCTTTTACACTCTCCTAGAGAATATTTCACCTAAAATATAATATCTTCAACATACACACCTTATCTATTAGTGTGATATTCAATAAGTTTAAGATAAGACTACCACTAACATTTCTTCCCCTCCAAGTTTGTCTCATATTGATTTGGGAATGACCATGGAAAACCAATGTTAATCCTATTGTCTCAATGATTGAGAATAATAAGTTATCATTTGGAGAGAATATAATTTATTCATCATATATATGTTTTTTTAATGTTTCTAACAATGTGATTTTTTTTGTTTTAGATAATATATGGAAACAAAATGAACTGGATAAAGAAAGAATGTAATGGAAAAGGAAATGATGAGTAAATAAAAGGTATGATGAATAAAATATATGATATTTTTATTATTCCAAATCAGTTATCAATGATATATTATAAAAATGAAACTTCACTAACTCTCAGACTCACTAAAAAATATAAGCATAAAGTTATCACATAGTTTAACTAGTGGAGGCCATGAAAGAGAGAATAATAAATTTCTTATATAATGATAATGTGAGAAGAAACACCCATGAGGATGTTATGGATGAATGATAAAATGTTTTTTCTATGGAGAATAACTTAAAAAATAATGTAATTTATTTGGGAAAATGAAATGTTTGGTCAATTAAATAGGGAAATAAATATGGTATTCCTAAGGAATTATTAACAGTATATTGTTATAAATGGGAAAACTTAATTAATTTCTTATGAATAAAATAAAATAAATACAATTATCATGGTTTCATGAGTAATGTTATAATACTGATAATGAATAGATTAAATATGATATATGAAATTAATGAGGTATTTAGTAAAATTAATGATTTATAGATGAAGTGTAAGGAATATTTTTATTGTGTATCTGGTTTCAATAATAATGTTGTAAAAGTCTCAAGGATATTATTATTATATAAAATAAATATATTTATAATTATTTTTTTGGAGTACATCAACCTTTTGTATTTGATGGTATGTGATGACTTATACTGGCATCGAAGAGAAGTTTTTCTCTAAAATGTACATATTTTTAAAAACCAATGATTAGAGGTAAGATAACCCTTAATATATAAATAATTTTGATACAACCAGCAAATGTGATTTTTCATTCCAACTTACAACCAGCAAAATCAACTTCTGAATAACTCATTAAGTCAAGAGATAGTCCTTTTGGATAAAACAAACCCAAATTTGCAGTATGTTTAAGATACATAGAATGTCTTTTAATATCATGTAAATGAAATTATTTTGGATTAGCATGAAATCTTTCACATATACACACATTAAATATAATATCAGGTTGACTGGAAGTAAAGTAAAGTAAGCTTCCAATCATACCATGGTAGTTGGTTTGATCTACTGGTTTCCTAGTTTCATCTACATCCATTTTATAGAAACTACTCATAGGGGTATAAATTTCCTTAACACTATCCATACCAAAATGTTTTAAACGATCCTTTGTATATTTAAATTGACTCAAAATAACACCATTATTATTTTGAAAAACATGAAGTCCTTGAAAATATTTTAGTTCTCTAATTAAAGTCATTTAAAATTATTTTTTCATACTTTTGGGAAACTCCGTACATAATGAATTTATAGAAGATCCAAAAATAAAATCATCAAAATATATTTTTACTATCAAAACATATTTAGAAATTCTATTAAAAAAGATTTGGATCAGTAATCCCTTTATTAAAAAATTTTTAACTAAGAAAATTGATAAGTCGATCATACCAGGATCTTGGAGCTTGTTTCAAACCATATAAAGCTTTGGATAGCTTGAAAACTCGATTTTGAATATGAGGATTAGTAAATCCAGGTTGTTGTTCAACAAAAACATCTTGAATTACAAAATTATTTAGAATATATCCTTTAACATCCATTTTATATTACATGAAATTCAGATGAGCAATATAGGAAAGTAAGATCCTAATGGCTTCAAATCTAGATACAGGTGCAAAGGTCTCCTCATAGTCTAGACCTTCTTCTTGACTATATCCTTATGGAAGTAGCCTAACATTGGTTCTAACTATTTTTCCGACTCATCAACATTGTTTCTAAAAAACCATGTAGTGCCTATTGTCAAAGTGTCCTTAGGTCTATCAATTAATTCCTAGACACTGTTTATTTCAAATTGGTTAAATTCATCTGGAATAGCCATTACTCAAAACACATAATTGATTTCATCATTGACATTTTTAGGTTCTAGTTGTGAATGAAAAAATTTATGTTCAACCTGGTTTCTTAGAGAAGCTCTAGTCTGTGTCCCTCTATAAAGATTACCAACAACAACATTCAAAGGATGATTCTTTATAATCAAAGTTGATCGAGTAATGGTAGGAATAAAAATTTCAGGATCTTCTCTACATTCGGGTTCTATAGATCTAGACTCTAAAATATGTCCAGAATTAGATGTTCTTACAGCAGGTTCATTAGTTTTATCATTAAGGTCCAAAACAGTCAAATCTTTATCATGATTTTCAATAGAAGACATAGGTTCATGTGGTTTAGTTTCATCAAAAATAATGTGAATAGATTCTTCCACACATTTGGTTCTTATATTAAAGACTCTATAGGCTTTTCTAGTTAAATAATAACCAAGAAAAAATTCCTTCATCACTTTAGAGGCAAACTTGTCAAGAGTATCGTTTTTATTGAGAATAAAAACATTGCAGCCAAAAACTCTGAAGTAATTAAACATAGGATTCCTATTATTCCACAACTCATAAGGGGTCTTATTACGAAAAAGTATAGTCAATACTCCATTAATAATATAACAAGCTGTATGAATAGCTTCATCCGAAAAATAAATTGGCAGGTCATACTCATTAGACATAGTTCAGGCAATATCTTGAAGGGTTCTATTACGTCTCTCTACTACACCATTCTTTTGAAGTGTTCTAGGGGAAGATAAATTGTGACTATAGCCATTTTGTGAGCAATAAGATTGAAACTCATGATTTTCAAACTCACAACCATGATAACATCTCATGTTCTTAATCATTATTCCACTATGGTTTTGTACAGACTTGGAGTATTTAATAATGTAAGAACAATCTCCACTTTTTTGAGCTAATAAGTATACCCATATATATCTAGAAAATTCATCTACTAAGACATAGACATAGTGCTTCCCATTTAAACTACAAGCTCTAGAACGTCCAAACAATTCCATGTGAACCAACTCAAGAGGTTGAGAAGTTGAAACTTCATTCTTTGATTTAAAAGAAACATTATTTTTCTTTCCCTTTTGACAAGATTAAAAACATTGTCTAATAGGAATTCAAGTTTGGGCAGGTCTCTAACTAAGTTCTTCCTAGTTAGTTTTCTACGTGAATGAATTTCAATGTGTCATAATCTTCTTTTCCAATACAAAGATTCATTATGAAAAGCATTTAAGCAGGTAAAATTTTGTTTAGCTAAAGAATTCAAATCAACACCATATACATTTTCATTTCTCAAAGCATAAAAAATTAGAACAATTTTTTAATTAAAAACATTACAAGGATCATTTTCAAATTTGAAATTAAAACCATCATCACACAACTAAGAAATACTCAGCAGATTATACTTAAGTACATCAATAAATAAAACATTGGAAATGAAAACTGAATCAGTGTTACCAATCTGGCCTAGGTCGATTATTTTTCCTTTAGTGTTATCAGCAAAGGGTACATGGCCTCCATCAACATTGATTAAGATCTTGAATCATGAGTAACATCCAGTCATTTGCCTTGATCATCCACGGTCCAAGTACCATACCTTATTGTGAGAACTCATCAAGCAAGTCTCCTACAAACCAGGTTTAAATACAAATTGATTTTGGTACTCAGATCTTATTGGGTCTAGACAGGTTAGAAATCAAAGATTTAGGTAACCAGATTTGTCTTATGGGTCTCAAATTACATACAGAATCAATATAATTTGATATATAAACATTATTTGGTCTATAACCATGTGAATAACTAGTTGAAGAATACAAATTTCTAGAATTAGAACTAGCCTCATTCTGTCCAGATTTGGAAATGAATCTATTTTTAGTAAACTGTCTATGTCTAGGTTGATATCCTATTCCAGTAGTATACTTTGGTTCCACCTGTCTTCCTAGCATTTTAGTTAGATTGTTCTTTCCATTTGTGAATATTTCTAAGTCCTTCTTTAATTGCTCATTGGACAATTTTAGCTCAATATTTTCCTTAATAAATTGATCATTCTATTCCTTTACAATATCAAGGGTAAATTTAACATTTGTAGTGGGAGCATGTTGTTTCTTTAATGATTTATACTTTTCAATCAATTCATTACACGTCTCTTCTATCATATTACATTATTCAAACAATTCTTCACTAGACAAATTTTCATATTCTGAATCAGAATCAGAATCAACTCTAGAATAGTATGAATTTAAAATAAGATGGTCTAGTGTTACCACTGATGTGATTGTCATAGAACACATGTTGTCACGATTCTATTCAGAGTCAGAAACTTCATATTCACTTGTGATGTCTTCTGAAGCACTCCAGGTAGCTTTCATAGAATTCGTGTACTTATTGTCCTTTTAGACATATTTCTTTTTGAACATCAATTTCAGACAGTCATCTTTAATGTGACATTTTCTCGTGCATTCACATTAGATAACATCATCACTCTTATCAGATTTCATCCAATACTTTTTACAATGACCTTTTTTGTCATATTTTCCTCTGTAATTTTATTTTTTGAAGAATTTATTCTTCCTGTAAAACTTCTTGAATTTTATTTTCAATTTGATCCATATCAGCATCACTGTCAGAATCTGAACATTCAATTGATGACCATTTTGTAGGTATGTGAACTTTCTCCTTGTCCTTTCTCCTTGAGGTAGTAGACTTAAATTCCACTGACTTCCTTTTAAGTGCATCATATTCTTCTTTATTCACCTTGCGTTCTTCCTCATACATCATAATATTACCAATTAATTCTTTGACAGGCAGAGCACCAATGTCACTTGATTTACTTGTTGAAACAGATGTGCCTCTCCATCGGTCTGGAAGACATCTCAATATTCTCATAATTTATTCCTTTGCTGGAAAATCCTTTCCAAGGGATCTCATAGTGTTGAAAATCTCATTGAACCTGAGATACAAGTCAGTGATAGGTTCATCAGTCTTCATTTTAAAATTATCATATTTAATAGTATAAGTGTTCAATCTCATTTCATTAACATTGGTTGTTCCTTCATGGGAAATTACCAAAGTGTCCCAAATTTCATATGCAGTTTTGAAAGCAGATATTCTATTAAACTCTTCATCTCCTAGAGCACAATACATGGCATTGATAGATTTACAATTATTTTTGTAAGTTGTATTAGTACGTTTATACCATGTACTTCTTTCAGTTCATGTAATCTTATATTGAGACTCTATAGCAGTCCAGATATCAAATCCCATACATTCTATGTATATTTTCATCTTAATATTCCACTGAGCATAATTTGTACTATTAATGAAAGGTGGAACTTTTATAGTAGGACCTTCTAATCTATTTTCCATAGATAGAGTTTAGAATATATATTTAAAGAGATAAAATTTTGAACTAAAAGAAATTTAAGATCATTAAATATGCAACTAAAATCACAGTTGAAAAACAGAGTATTTTGAAAACATTGATAAACATGATAGAACCTTTTGATACCAAATTTTGGTCATAGTGTATACTCAAGTGGGGGGTGAATTGAGATGTAATAAAAATTTATATTAAAAATATTTCTATGAAAAAATACCCCTATTTAAAAGAACAAGTTAAACTGTAGTGAATATATACAGATTGTAATAGTTCAATTCGTTTCTCAAATATTGATTAGATCTCCGTTAATTTAATCAGAATATTAAATTAACATTTGAAACTAACTTACTAGTTCACAATAAATATAAACACTTTCTAATTTAACTGTCAAAGTAACTTTAAAACAAATTGTATTTCAATGTAATTAGCAGCAAAATATGAAATATAACGTATACATCAAACATAAAAAAAGATGCACAGTAGATGTAACCAAGTGGTTCAGTCTCAAGACGAGACTTAGTCCTCTCAAACAATTTATATAAATTGGATCCACGCCCTGGATCGGGGTAAACAAGAGTGCAAATACTCTCTAGGTACTAATACATCTACCACAGTTATATGTGGAAACAAAAACAATAAAACATAGGCTATCGAGGTCACACTTGACCTCTTCCACTATCCACAGTGGGATATAAGGGAGTTAGAGAAAGTTTGAGTAAGGATTTATAAATCCTCCAGCTTAGCTTAGGATACAATGTGAGTACAAAATATACAATGTATACACACTGCGCGAAATGTAAATAAATGAATCACTAAGAGAGTATATATGAGTTTTAGAGATCTCTAGTGATTTGAAGTGTAGCTCTGGACTCTTTTGACTTATCAGATATTCTTTTGAGTCCTTCTATGGATTTTTTCTGAAAAACAGAGGGTCATTTTCTTCATGTTTAGTTTGATCATCTTGAGTGCATGAAGAGCTTGTTGTAGATATTCACTCCTTGACTAAGGTGATGCTTGTTTTATCATCTTGAATGAAAAATTGCTTCGTCTATGTCCAGTGCTCTTCAAGTATGAGTGTAGCTATTCTTTTATGTGTGAATGCTCCACTTTCTAATGCTATTCAGCCCTTTCTTTTTAACACATTAAAGTGCCTCTGTCGTTGCTGTCTGCCTGGCCTTTTTCATTCCTTTTATAGCTTTCTGCTCCTGTAAAAGGAATTGATTACCTCTTCATGGGTACTAGGTATGGTTCCATGACATCCCAACATCTATCATTAAATAACATTAAATGAATTAAAAACATCAAATATGACCATTGCTTTACAAATAAATAATATTGACAAAATTAGAGTTTATGAATCATTGACTGGAAGTCTTTAAGTAGCTTATGCTGATAGATATGTAACCATGGACATTGTATAGCAGTTAGATCCTATTGGAAGCTCTTTGATCTTTTACCAGTAACTCCTTGTATCGGTAGTTGTTATACTGTGTATCATTAGTTCTATATACTAGTGACTCCATCTATCGGTAGCTCTTGGTCTATTGGTAACTTGCTTGTCTATAGGTAGCTTTCTTGTCTATCAGTAGCTTCTTGTCTATCAGTAGCTTTCTTGTCTCAGAGACTGTATCGGAAACCACACTTATCGGTAGACTTTGTGTCTGTAGCATTGTTCTATTGGAATACTTGTTCTATTTGGAGACGTGTTCTATCAGTCTTTTAAAGACCCGTAAAATTCAAGGGAAATTTTTTCTTAAATTTCTTTAGAATTTTACAAGAGCGCGGTTTCAGACGGCACCTGATTCCGAGGCCCGGAGTGCCCGGAATTAATTTCCGAAGTTTGGCTCGGGTACGTTCAGTGAACGAACGAGCGGGAATTCCTAACTTTTGATCCGGTGCTCGGAATTGAAATCTGAGGGCACCGATGAACTCGCAGCGCCGATATTCGCTTAAAGAGACCTTTTCGGGAGTTGCGTTTGTTGCGAGTTGAAAGTTAGTTTTGGGGTTTTTCAGTTAAGTTAAATAAAAGTGTGTAAGACAAATTTTATTTTTAACTTATTAAAAACCTACCAAAGGAGGTTGGAAGTGGGACCCACACCCACTTAACCTCCCTTGGGAGGATTAAGTGTGGTGGGGCCCACACGAACCCCTTTTTCTTTTCAAATTCCCTAACCCCCTCTAAACCCCCTCTTAATTATGTAACTCTTCCTTATTTTAATAACTTGAGTTACTTAATTAATTTAAGGGAGTTAAACCCCCCTTTTTGAATTTCAAAACTTTGAAATTCTTTTGAGTTATGTGTTAATAAAATAAGATGTAATCTTATTTGATTAAGGGTTGTTTTTTTTCCCTTGAGAGCTTTTTGAGAGCTCCTCTTCATCTTCAAGCTCTGACGAAGAACGAAGAACGCTCAAACTCCGACGAAGAACGACGCCTCTCTTCTTCGTCCTCGGTGTCAACAAGAGGGAACGCCGCTTCCTTCTCAGACCTTCTTCGTCGGCAAACGAAGATCCGCCAACGACGTGTCTCTTCGGGCATAACTCTTCATCAACGGATTTGATGAACGACGACCGCAACACCCGACCTCCGCGACGCCGTCTTCCGCGGAGTGTAACCGAATCTTCGAATCTTAAACCCAAGGTAGGGGTTGTTGATTCAATATTTTATTTATTCCGTTTCTTGATCCTGGTTTTCGCATGTCAAACTTGAGACTTTTAAATGTTTTAAGTTGTGTTATTATGTTTAACGAGAGGGGGGCCGGACCGCACGAACACGGCCGAACCCCCCTCCATCGTTCTTGTTTAATTATTTTGCGGAGGAAAGCAAGTGGCGTGGTGCCGTCGCACCACGCGGATGAACGTGCGAATATCTTACGCGATGCCGTCACACGCACCTTGGAAGTAACAACAAGAACACGACGCCGTCGCGCCGCGTTGATTAATATCAAAGCACGGCGAAGGGACGCGGTGCCGTCGCACCGCGCCGGATGACGAACGCCGCGGCCGGTTCCGGGCCGCGGCGGGACGAGAAGACCGCGGCCGGTTCCGGGCCGCGGCGGGACGAGAAGACCGCGGCCGGTTCCGGGCCGCGGCGGGACGAGGAGACCGCGGCCGGTTCCGGGCCGCGGCGGAAGGAAAGACCGGCGGCCGGGCCGCCGGCGTCGGAAGTCGAGGGCGGGACCGGAATTTCCGGTCCCGTTGGTAATTACCGGCCGGCCAGCTGGCCGGCCGGATGTTTTAAAAACCGGGGAATTTAATTCCCCGGCCAACCCCTTGAAAACCCCCCTCTTTAAGAGGGGGGGTTCTTTGAAGGGAAGGGGCAACCGGCCCCTCCCTTTGGTTCGGCGCCAGCAGGCCCCCCTCACGTGAGGGGGGGGGCGGTTCTTTAAGGAGGGGGGGGGGCAACAGCCCCCCCGGTTTGTGACCAAGCGGCCCCCACGTGCGGGGGCCGTCTCTTCAAAATCGGCGCGGCAAAGCCGCGCCGCTTCAAAACAGCGGGGGCAATCAAGCCCCCCGCGTGACCACCACGTGCGGCGCCAGGCGCCGCCGCCGCGGCCCGCCGCCGCCGCCGCCGCGGCCCGCCGCCGCCCAGGGGGGGTCGGGTCGGGTCGGCCCGGACCCGGACCCCCCCGTTTCGAACCAGTTTCGGTTTTTGGCTCATAACTTGAGCCTCGGACCTCCGAATGACGAACCGTCTGCGGCAACGCGATCCTTGGATCGAGACGGTCGTTTCGGTATATCACACTCAAGGTTTCGGTTTACTTTGAGTTCGGCCGGGTTGGTTCGTTCACGAAACCAACCGGGCCTTCGGAGCGGAAACGCTCATATCTTGAGTTACGGACGTCCGATTGACGCGCCGTCAGTCGCGTTGTGTTCCTCTTAGTGAGACGGATCTTTTGGCATACTCCGCCCGAGGTTTGGACGCAGGTGGAGTACGGTCGGGTTGGTTTTTCCTTAAAAACCAACCGGGCCCCGGAGACGAAAATGCCTATAACTCTCAGACCGGGCGTCCGATCGACGCGCCGTCTGTTGCGTTGAGTTCCTGTTGACTATACGGAACTTTTGGATACATCAACTCTGGTCTTTGTGACAGTTGATGTATCAGCCTCTCGGCTCGTGGAGCGGACCCTCCGTACGAGCTTGCTGTGTTCGGGAACCCTAGTGCTGGCTGCGACTGTTCTACTGCTACGACTGCTACTGTGACTGCGACGACGACAGTACAGAGATCCTGTGTGGATTTGACGACGACAGTACAGAGATCCTGTGTGGATTGGACGACGACAGTACAGAGATCCTGTGTGGATTGGACGACGACAGTACAGAGATCCTGTGTGGATTCGACGACGACGACTACAGCACTCAGCGATCCTACGTGGATCAGTGCTACAGGTTCTGTGTGAGCCCGATCCTGTGTGGGTCCTTGCGCTCAGCGGTTCTGTGTGAGCCAGCGCCTACAGGTTCTGTGTGAGCCCGATCCTGTGTGGGTCTTCTGCGGGGGTTAGTTACCTATCGATCCTTCGTGGGTCCGACGACTTAGATGGATCAGTGATCATCTTTATCGTCCTTGAAGAAGTATACCTGTGTGAGCTGAATCCTGTTGTTTTCCTGTGTGGATTGTGTTGTGCAATCCTGTGTGGATTATATTTTGCTTCCCTTTGTGGATTACGTATACTTTCCTGCGTGGACTGAGTTGTACTTGGGCTCGGAGGTTGGAGCGTATCTGAATTGATGACTTAGGTATATGTATGGGCATATACCTAAGTAGTGTCGGTTGTTACTTCGTGATTGTACTTTTCTTTGTGGTTTATCCTTTGTGGATTTGAGAGACCTTCAGGGGTCTCGGGGTCCCTACTGAGTAGCTTATACTCACCCATGCACGGGCTTCGCCCGCACTACGTTGTGTTGGTTGCAGACGACGGACAGCGTTGACTTAGCTGAGGCTTGTAGAGCGGGACGGTACCCGGAGGTGGACCACTGGGCGGGACGTGCACGGAGCGGACGGCGGGACCCGTGGAGCAGAGGAGCTATCTGTACCCACCCTTCAGGTGGGATTTCCGGTGGACAGCTCGGAGTAGCGGCTTTTACTTTACAGTTGCTGTTTTTCCCTTTTCGAGTTGTACTTTACTTTCAGTTTGGGTTTGTATTCTGGCCCATTTACTTTTCCGCACTTTCAGTTGTACTCTGCTTGTTTAGTGTTTACTTTCCGCTTTCTTACTCTGTGGAGTTGGTTACTTTTCAAAGGCAATGCCTTCCCTTTTTACTGGGATTTACGCCTTGGTGCTAGTCGCCAGCCCCTGGCCTATGGAAGGCGGGCTTGGGGTAGTCACGGCACGGACCCCGAGGGCGGGTCGTGACAAATTGGTATCAGAGGAGTTCGGTTCTACCGCGAACTCTGATATTTTCTATGTGAAGCAATAATGTTTAGCGTATTGAGTGTGGTTATCAGTCCAGGGAGTCCAGTGTTGGTGCGGCGGCCGTCGTATCCGTACACCAGGACCCTGACTTCTGATTTCCGACTTAATGCACGAAAACATTGATTGCGTGTGTGTTTCAAGTTTTCTTTGTGATTACTTGTGTCAGCTCACTGGGTATACTGATCTGCTTTATGAAAGTCTCAAGTTTTCCTTGTGATTACTTGTGCCAGCTCACCAGGTATACTGTTCTGACTGTGGTGCTCTTGTTCTCCTTTTCAGGATGGCCCCGCGACGGCAGCCAGCTAGGGTTCCGAGAGTCGAGCGAGACGACAGCCCACTGAGCGACGAGGCCTCGGTGCAGGGCCCTTTGCCAGTAGTGGCACCGGCGGTAGCTTTACCCGCCGATCCCCCGATGCTTCCAGCAGCAGCCGCTGACGATGCACGTCGCCTCAGCGCACTGCATGAGTTTCAGCACCAGCGACCGCCCAGGTTTCGCGGGGAGACGGATCCCCAGGCAGCAGAGGACTGGCTGGAGGCAGTGGTTCGAGTGTTTAGGCTAGTGAGGACACCAGCAGACCTCATGGTAATCCTCGCTGCGAGCCTACTACACGCAGCAGCAGGACGATGGTGGAGCTTGATGCTCCAGGTGCACGATGAGGCATCCTTGCTCTGGACGGACTTCGAGAGCCTCTTCCGCTCTGAGTTCGTCCCGGCCACCCTCCGAGCGGTGCGCATCCAGGAGCTTCTACAGCTGCGGCAGGGCAGCATGACGGTCGCCCAGTACTCGGCGAGATTTACCGATCTCTCGCGCTACTCGACCGACATGGTACGGGACCCATTCTTCCGGGCCCGGACCTTCGAGCAGGGTTTGAGACACGAGATCAGGGCATCGCTGATCTCCCTCAGCATACCGACTCAGACAGGAGTACTGGAGCGGGCCCTTCTGATCGAGAGCTTCCTTGCTGAGTCTACACCAGCACAGAGACCCACCGCAGGGCGGCACGTGGCTGAGTCATCTGCAGCAGGTAGTCGACGGATGACTCAGGGGTCCAGACAGACCAGACCTCAGGGCACTGGCTCAGCAGTGCAGGGCACACAACGCGGAGCCAGTCTTTCGAGAGGAAGACAGTGCTATGCATGCGGCGGGCAAGGCCACATGGCTCGTGACTGCCCGACCCGCCATGCGGAGGAGCAGCAGACGGTTGAGGAACCACCTAGGCAGAGGGAGAGGTTCGACCGTGGCGGTCTGCAAGGAGAAGGCGGACGAGGCAGAGGAGCTGGACGAGCAGCTGGTGGTGGCCGACGCTTTGAGGCTCTACCACCACCACCACCAGGAGGTCCACCCCGACCGCAGGGGAGAGCTCAGCTTCAGGCAGCCGAGGCCTTCGATCATGGAGCTCTGGGAGCCGATGGACAGGAGCAGAACTAGTGGATACATCCTTTGTACTTCTGGTTCCTTGTTGCTTTTGTGTAGCGTCTTGTATTACGAGCTGTAATAATAAAAGACGCATACCTTGTGATGTTTTCGTTCCTGTCCTCTATCGTAATGTTACTAAGAGGTTCCAGTTTTGGCTGTTGACTTGACCCTCACTTGTGAGACATCTACTGGAGGAGACCCAGTTACCACACACTGATGCCGACAGTGTGACTCAACCCTTGGAGGCGAGAGTAACGGTTGAATCTCTTAGTAGTAGCGTCGAGGCCTTACGACGTCATCCTTAGTATGGATTAGTATCATCCATGTTAGGATTGACTGTTTTAGGCAAAGAATGTGGTTCATCCAGGGGATGAGACCAGGTTTCTCTTTTCGGCAAAGAAGAAATCTCGCAGCTCTTGTGGGACCAGAGATGGTCCGGGCAACGTCAGAGGAAGTCCAGGTCATCCAGGAGCGGATGAGGATAGCACAGAGCCGGCAGAAGTCATATGCTGACAGGAGGCGGAGGCCACTAGAGTTCGAGGATGGCGACCACGTCTTCTTGCGGGTCTCACCTCGACGTAGTATTCGGAGATTTGACCGAGGCGGCAAGTTATCTCCGCGCTTTATCAGACCCTTCCAGATTCTCAGCAGGATTGGCGGGGTGGCTTATCGCCTGGCTCTACCACCTCAGTTGCACCGGGTGCACGACGTCTTCCACGTATCTCTGCTGAGGAGATACGTGCACGACCCAACGCACATCCTTGACCATGGGGAGCTTGACGTTGACAATGGGGAGACTTTTACGGAGGTTCCGGTGGAGATAGAGGATCGACAAGAGCGGGTCCTACATGGACGATCGATTCCTCTTGTGCGCAGCAGATGGCGGCACGGGAATCTCCAGGAGAGCACAGGGGAGCGGGAGGCTCAGATGCGTGCTCAGTATCCTCTTTTGTTTCCCTAGTTTTTGATGTAGCTTTACGGGGACGTAAATCCCTGAGGTGGGAGTAATGTAAAGACCCGTAAAATTCAAGGGAAATTTTTTCTTAAATTTCTTTAGAATTTTACAAGAGCGCGGTTTCAGACGGCACCTGATTCCGAGGCCCGGAGTGCCCGGAATTAATTTCCGAAGTTTGGCTCGGGTACGTTCAGTGAACGAACGAGCGGGAATTCCTAACTTTTGATCCGGTGCTCGGAATTGAAATCCGAGGGCACCGATGAACTCGTAGCGCCGATATTCGCTTAAAGAGACCTTTTCGGGAGTTGCGTTTGTTGCGAGTTGAAAGTTAGTTTTGGGGTTTTTCAGTTAAGTTAAATAAAATTGTGTAAGACAAATTTTATTTTTAACTTATTAAAAACCTACCAAAGGAGGTTGGAAGTGGGACCCACACCCACTTAACCTCCCTTGGGAGGATTAAGTGTGGTGGGGCCCACACGAACCCCTTTTTCTTTTCAAATTCCCTAACCCCTCTAAACCCCCTCTTAATTATGTAACTCTTCCTTATTTTAATAACTTGAGTTACTTAATTAATTTAAGGGAGTTAAACCCCCCTTTTTGAATTTCAAAACTTTGAAATTCTTTTGAGTTATGTGTTAATAAAATAAGATGTAATCTTATTTGATTAAGGGTTGTTTTTTTTCCCTTGAGAGCTTTTTGAGAGCTCCTCTTCATCTTCAAGCTCTGACGAAGAACGAAGAACGCTCAAACACCGACGAAGAACGACGCCTCTCTTCTTCGTCCTCGGTGTCAACAAGAGGGAACGCCGCTTCCTTCTCAGACCTTCTTCGTCGGCAAACGAAGATCCGCCAACGACGTGTCTCTTCGGGCATAACTCTTCGTCAACGGATTTGACGAACGACGACCGCGACACCCGACCTCCGCGACGCCGTCTTCCGCGGAGTGTAACCGAATCTTCGAATCTTAAAGCCAAGGTAGGGGTTGTTGATTCAATATTTTATTTATTCCGTTTCTTGATCCTGGTTTTCGCATGTCAAACTTGAGACTTTTAAATGTTTTAAGTTGTGTTATTATGTTTAACGAGAGGGGGGCCGGACCGCACAAACACGGCCGAACCCCCCTCCATCGTTCTTGTTTAATTATTTTGCGGAGGAAAGCAAGTGGCGTGGTGCCGTCGCACCACGCGGATGAACGTGCGAATATCTTACGCGATGCCGTCACACGCACCTTGGAAGTAACAACAAGAACACGACGCCGTCGCGCCGCGTTGATTAATATCAAAGCACGGCGAAGGGACGCGGTGCCGTCGCACCGCGCCGGATGACGAACGCCGCGGCCGGTTCCGGGCCGCGGCGGGACGAGAAGACCGCGGCCGGTTCCGGGCCGCGGCGGGACGAGAAGACCGCGGCCGGTTCCGGGCCGCGGCGGGACGAGAAGACCGCGGCCGGTTCCGGGCCGCGGCGGGACGAGGAGACCGCGGCCGGTTCCGGGCCGCGGCGGAAGGAAAGACCGGCGGCCGGGCCGCCGGCGTCGGAAGTCGAGGGCGGGACCGGAATTTCCGGTCCCGTTGGTAAAAACCGGCCGGCCAGCTGGCCGGCCGGATGTTTTAAAAACCGGGGAATTTAATTCCCCGGCCAACCCCTTGAAAACCCCCCTCTTTAAGAGGGGGGGTTCTTTGAAGGGAAGGGGAAACCGGCCCCTCCCTTTGGTTCGGCGCCAGCAGGCCCCCCCCCACGTGAGGGGGGGGCGGTTCTTTAAGGAGGGGGGGGCAACAGCCCCCCCGGTTTGTGACCAAGCGGCCCCCACGTGCGGGGGCCGTCTCTTCAAAATCGGCGCGGCAAAGCCGCGCCGCTTCAAAACAGCGGGGGAAATCAAGCCCCCCGCGTGACCACCACGTGCGGCGCCAGGCGCCGCCGCCGTGGCCCGCCGCCCAGGGGGGGTCGGGTCGGGTCGGCCCGGACCCGGACCCCCCCGTTTCGAACCAGTTTCGGTTTTTGGCTCATAACTTGAGCCTCGGACCTCCGAATGACGAACCGTCTGCGGCAACGCGATCCTTGGATCGAGACGGTCGTTTCGGTATATCGCACTCAAGGTTTCGGTTTACTTTGAGTTCGGCCGGGTTGGTTCGTTCACGAAACCAACCGGGCCTTCGGAGCGGAAACGCTCATATCTTGAGTTACGGACGTCTGATTGACGCGCCGTCAGTCGCGTTGTGTTCCTCTTAGTGAGACGGATCTTTTGGAATACTCCGCCCGAGGTTTGGACGCAGGTGGAGTACGGTCGGGTTGGTTTTGCCTTAAAAACCAACCGGGCCCCGGAGACGAAAATGCCAATAACTCTCAGACCGGGCGTCCGATCGACGCGCCGTCTGTTGCGTTGAGTTCCTGTTGACGATACGGAACTTTTGGATACATCAACTCTGGTCTTTGTGACAGTTGATGTATCAGCCTCTCGGCTCGTGGAGCGGACCCTCCGTACGAGCTTGCTGTGTGCGGGAACCCTAGTGCTGGCTGCGACTGTTCTACTGCTACGACTACTACTGTGACTGCGACGACGACAGTACAGAGATCCTGTGTGGATTTGACGACGACAGTACAGAGATCCTGTGTGGATTGGACGACGACAGTACAGAGATCCTGTGTGGATTGGACGACGACAGTACAGAGATCCTGTGTGGATTCGACGACGACGACTACAGCACTCAGCGATCCTACGTGGATCAGTGCTACAGGTTCTGTGTGAGCCCGATCCTGTGTGGGTCCTTGCGCTCAGCGGTTCTGTGTGAGCCAGCGCCTACAGGTTCTGTGTGAGCCCGATCCTGTGTGGGTCTTCTGCGGGGGTTAGTTACCTATCGATCCTTCGTGGGTCCGACGACTTAGATGGATCAGTGATCATCTTTATCGTCCTTGAAGAAGTATACCTGTGTGAGCTGAATCCTGTTGTTTTCCTGTGTGGATTGTGTTGTGCAATCCTGTGTGGATTATATTTTGCTTCCCTTTGTGGATTACGTATACTTTCCTGCGTGGACTGAGTTGTACTTGGGCTCGGAGGTTGGAGCGTATCTGAATTGATGACTTAGGTATATGTATGGGCATATACCTAAGTAGTGTCGGTTGTTACTTCGTGATTGTACTTTTCTTTGTGGTTTATCCTTTGTGGATTTGAGAGACCTTCAGGGGTCTCGGGGTCCCTACTGAGTAGCTTATACTCACCCCTGCACGGGCTTCGCCCGCACTACGTTGTGTTGGTTGCAGACGACGGACAACGTTGACTTAGCTGAGGCTTGTAGAGCGGGACGGTACCCGGAGGTGGACCACTGGGCGGGACGTGCACGGAGCGGACGGCGGGACCCGTGGAGCAGAGGAGCTATCTGTACCCACCCTTCAGGTGGGATTTCCGGTGGACAACTCGGAGTAGCGGATTTTACTTTACAGTTGCTGTTTTTCCCTTTTCGAGTTGTACTTTACTTTCAGTTTGGGTTTGTATTCTGGCCCATTTACTTTTCCGCACTTTCAGTTGTACTCTGCTTGTTTAGTGTTTACTTTCCGCTTGCTTACTCTGTGGAGTTGGTTACTTTTCAAAGGCAATGCCTTCCCTTTTTACTGGGATTTACGCCTTGGTGCTAGTCGCCAGCCCCTGGCCTATGGAAGGCGGGCTTGGGGTAGTCACAGCACGGACCCCGAGGGCGGGTCGTGACAAGTCTCTTGTGAATACCGGTAGCTTCATTCTATTCTAGTGAAGTGTACATCGGTAGACTTATGCATACAGGTAGACTTGTTCTATTGGTAGCATAGCTTCTATTGGTAGTTTTCTATATCGATGGACTTATGAGTGGCATGTTCTTATTGGTGACTATGTCTATCGGTAGACTATGTACCAGTAGAGCTGTTTGTCTATGTCAGTAGCTATAAGAATATCAGGGACTCAACACTTGTCTGTTTTATGCAAAACATATCCGATTGAGTTATAATTATTTAAAAATTCATATAAACATAGATAAATATTTATTAACATATTTCAAATAGTATTCTAATATAATTATCAACTTGATAATAGATTGAAATAAGTAATATATAGATACAAATTATTTGGGATTATCAAAGTACGTGAAAGCATAATTGGGATTATCAAAACAGGTGAGGTCAACAGTTCCCCGTTTGCGGTGTATTTTTTTCTAACATGACTATACCTGAGAACATTCTTGAGATGTGGTAGGATCCAATTACAATATAAAAAATATTACTTATGGGAATTTTTACATTCTAATTTTCTATAATCTTTGACATGATTATTAATACCATTGATTATTTAATAGTTTTGTTTATTATAACTATTAAATATATGGGTTTTATTTGAGAAATTTATTTAGTCTATTTTTGATATATCATCAATAATTTTTTACCATGAATTCATATTTTATTTTAAAATATGTGAATGAAATATCATTCCTTTTGTTTAAATTTAAATCAACATTTGTTTTATAGTTCAAAAATGATAGTGGGACACATAGAGAGAACCTAATATAATTTATATCTGTCAAACTACCTGTTCATTTTAGTTTTTGATGGAAGTATTATTATAGGTCTCAGATATGGGAATGTTCCACTTCGATGTGGTGACTCTTCATTGATCGTTGGAATCATATAATAAGGATGGTGGCTGGTGCAGTTGTTATCAACCTAGTGCTTCATATTTCTCAATAGTCTAATATGTTTAATGTTTTAGTCTCTCTTGAGATATTTATTTATCAATAGAGGTATTATTTTATCTAATCATATCCGTTAATTCCCCTATTATATTGTTCAAAAAATTTCCATCTATTATACATATTCTACTATTTTTGTAGTCAATTTTCCCCCTTTGATCTTGTATTATTCTTAGTTCCAGTCTCTATCTAATTGTTATAGGGATCTCCCACCATCCTATCCTATATTTAGCTTACTTATTATGATGATCGAGTGGAATGCATTATTCATGGAATAATTTTATCAATGGGAGTATAAGAATCACTCCTTTATGTTATTGTGTGTTTTGGGATGTCTTCATTTGACATTAGGGATGTTTCAAGTGCCTTCCTAGCCACATATCATAGTAACAACCATTAAATAATCATGGATATTTTGGAAGAGTTGGTATAAAAAATGATTTCATCTGATTATAATATTTCCCCTACCGTTGATATTATTTTTTAAAAATATTAATCTTTTTTTATATACGATGTAATTTATATTCTTATTTAATTTTCCATGTACAATTGAGGATGTATTTAATTTCATATATTGATTTTTGTGGAATCATTATTTTAATAAGATGATTGAATAGGTTCCCGGAGGATGATACCAGGGAACCATAGCATGATAATCCTATATTTGACAGAATAATGGGGATATGGTGGTATAGATTGTACAAAATCTAGGTTAAGTTATTAAACTCATTTGAGTTTCATTTGTAGTAATAGAAATTATAGTCGTTGAATATCATGATCATATTTAATAGTTTTATATCTAGAATTCAACTACATTATTTGTATCAAATGATATTGATGAGGCTGATTATTGTTTTAGAAATGTAGATATTTATTACAATTTAATAAATTCATAAATATAATTATGTGAAATGTGATACCATTTTTCATGGTGTTCCTAAAAGAAGATGGTTAGTATCAATATTTGAGAAAATGAATCTTGAGGGCTCATAATATAATGAAATTTGAGTTATTTTCACCAGACTATTCTATATAGATGCTATGGATTTATGGAAATCCATAAACATTCTAAACCTCTTGCATAATAAAATGATTGGGACTCAACACACAAACAATTTTCTGAGCATATTCAGTTTTAACCTGAGGTGGAAAATAATAATAGGATGATGGAATATAGATTTGATACTGTTCTTGAATCGAATAATGAACACATGATTTCCTTCTAAAGATGGATTATTTTTTCAATTATATTTATAATAGGTTGTTTGATTATATTGGCCAATATGGAATGTTAGGTTTTAATGGAGTTATATTTTATACAATTTATATTTTAATGAGCCCAGGTACACAAAAAAGAGGCATCATAATGAATCTAATGGTGGTTATAGATAGAATTTTTGTTCCACCCCCACCCCCCACCCCCACTACAGTTCTTGGAGGAGGCACAGTAGCATACATTCAGTGTGAAAAAAATTTATATTCTATACGTCTTTTAATTATGTTGAAAAATATATGCAGTACTTGTGGTCACAGAATACAATTAAAGTTGTTTTCCCATTTTTTTTATACTCCATGAAAAAGCATGTAATAATCCTCTCCAAAATGTTATATGTTTCAATCAGATTCCAGATTAATAAGGGGTTTTATCTATAAGAATCAAAAAAAGAAGCTTCTTCATGCAGTATAAGAGTCTCCAGAGGAAGCTGATATAGGAACTAGGACTATGATAGTTAACATCACTATGGATTCATCATTTTTTGATGAATTATTTGATATATGTTTAACTCACTCATTTTTATCAATTTCTATTGTAAACATGTTAATTCATCATATGAAGATTTTACCTAATGTTATGAATATGATTATGCACCTTAAATTGAAGAAATAATAGGGTCCCCAATGTATTTCTTGGGTTTTATAATTATCCTAGATTGATCATACATAGAACATTCTTCAAATTGATATAAAAAATCTTAATTTTATTGTCGATACGGTTTTTTGGATTTCAAATTATACATAAATTGATAGTTATCTTCTATGGGTATCCTTTTCTGCACCCAATGCGTTGTGGGGAATATTTCAAGATGAATGGGACCCAAAGTAGTGTTTTCGATATCATCATTTCAAGAGTTTTGTAAGTTAAATTAGGGTTTACTAGTTAGATTTAGAGATAATATTTTAGTTAAGATGTCTCTCCATTCATCATCATGTTTCCCAACAATTTTTCCCTAATTAATTAGGTTTGCGAATAGTAAAAGAGTAATAGTTCGCTATCAATTATTACCATGTTATCATCCAGTATCTATTTTATATTATAATATTTAACCATTAGTGTTGAAATAGTTAAAGTTTTTATTCGATGATGTATTTGTGAAAGGGTTTTTTCGTAATTATGTATCATTATGTGTTTCTTATTATATTTGACAATAAATATGAAAAAACATATTTCCTCTATGTTGAATAAAAAAATAAATCAAGATAAGGTAATGAAAATGTATATATTATAACATATGGATGATTTTATTGATCATTTGAATGTGTAATGGTGTTTGTCAAACATTTGTTTTTGATATGGTTTTTAGAAATTACGAAGAAAATAATTTGGAATAATTGAGCAATATTCTGTAGTAGTTTTATACATTATGAGTATCATCTCATCTATTGGGTCTAACAAAATCTCCAACAGTCTTTATGGTTTTTTTGAATTAGATTTTCCATCGGTACATAGGCATGCCTATAGTTGTATTTAAGGATATAATCATTGGTTTCCTTGTGATTGATAAGGAAAATTTACGCCACCTAATATTAGTACTATAGAAATTTTATTATCAATAACATTATAGAAAACCTTCTAAATGAGATTTCTTGATGTGGGAAGTGAACTAATCAGGAAACACGATGTCAAAACACGAAATCTCAACTGTTTCTATGATGTTTAATGCTATAATGACATGATAGAACCCATTTGATTCATTAAATATAAAAATATAAAACATACTGGAAGCATATTACAATAGGATAGTAAAATAATACTTCAATATTGATTTTCTAATGACCTCCCTCACTAAGAAGGGAATAGTGTTATTTTAGAATGAAAATTTTTATAGTTCATTTGTGGAGATGATATTTCATTTTTCTTCATCATAATTGCTATGCCATCAAAAGGATTGAAATGGATATGTGGTATTATATGGTGCTTCTAGTTTGGTTTTGGGTTGTGATCTTATATTGGTTGATCACATTTTATCCAATGGATCACAAAATCATAGTCCACATGAGAGTAATTATTTAACCAATGATATAAAACTCTAAACTGTGTTTCATTCTCAAAAGTGAGGGTGGCACTAACAATTTTTGAGAAATGTTTACCATTTATTTCAACAATTAAAAAAATTATATATTCTCTTATAAATATTTTATCTTCTACTAGATACATTCGGAGGCGTACCTACATTATTTATATTTCAAGAATATCTACACCTCAGGGAAGGAAAATGTTGTTTTATCAAATTTGAGTAGGATCATTACAAAAAATTCCTTGAAATAATTATCTAAATTGTGGAACATGGTGCCACATTTTTTAAAATTACATTTTGGATTCCTAGAGGAAGGGAATGGAGTTTTCGTGAAAAAATATTAGTTGATCACATCCCATTTTGATATGATTCTTTAGGATAAATATTTTGATGAAAAATTATGTATCATTAGGGAATATATTTATGGTGGGGAGAACATCGATAAATGGATGTTCCCTTATGATTGAATCTTTTTTTATAATCCAATTTTTGTTTTATTGGCCATAAAGATGGTTTTAATGGGCGATCTTCATAACTCTCAGTGGGATATGAACCTACGACGATAATTTTAGTAGTCAGGTATGATTCGTTAAACCTCTAACATTGTTTCTTGTTGCAATACATGTTAGAATGTCAAATCCAAGCATTAGAGACAGAAGTGATTTCATCAGATTCATCCAATGAATCCAAGGAAATGTGGAGAGATGTTTATATTCTCTTTCTAATGTTTCTAAAAAATCCATGGAAAATTAATGTGATATGGTTTATGATCAACCTATAAATAAAATCGTCTATCTTCGTACACATTTGTAACAAAATAAATTTGGGTGAGCTCGAACATATCTATGTGAATGATACTATAAAAAAACATGGTGTCACTTATTCTATGATCTCTGATAGGGATCCCTATTATATATATATTACGGATATAACTCTATGGGGAACTTGGAACTCATGTATGTTTGAGCATGGAGTATCATCTCTATAAATATAGCCATACAGATTGAGATCTACAAAATTTTATTACATGTTATGTGATTTCAATATCAATTTTGGTGGAGCATGGGAGTCCTATTTGGTAACTGTTGAATATTCTTGTATAAATGATTCCGGGATAATGTTTTGATGAATCGTATTGATTTATTATGTGGTCAGTCTTGTAAATTTCTATTGATATTGTCAGAGATTGGTGATTCTAATTATGTTGTTCAATGTTTGTCTAATATAAGATGAAATATTATCAGTTTGTTAATCAAATTATTATTATGAGATATATCTGATAAAAATAATATAAATATCATTTTTGGATATTTGTAGATTTTTCAGTTGGTGTCTATGTGTTTTCAGAGTTTCACAACATTTGGGTCATCGGTATATTCGAAAATAGGGGAAGCTTGCGACTTAATTTTAATGACCTTTTGAGTTTTTTGAAACATTAGGGAATATTCTATTATGTTTAGTCCTCACACAAAATTTTATATTGATACATAATATTTTCCTAGTATCGCATCATTGGACGTATCTTTAGAATTCATATTATGTCTTCAGTTTAGAGGATAATGATGTTGACTGAAATGTTTTACAATTTATGAATCATTTATGGATTATTTATTCTAGGAAAATTATTCTTCATGGAAGTATGATACCTTTTGTTAGCGTGCAATAGAATAATAGTCGTTATTTACACAATACCTGGGATAATGTAGAATTTTTTATAGATTAGGGGACTCATATCTTTGAAATGAATCCTTATGAATAAGATTTCTTGGGATAAAAAGTGTTTATATTGGGGATATTGTAAAATGATTTTACTTTTATTAGTTGTTTATGGAATGTTTTCTCAATATCTTTAACACTGGTTCTTTATTAATACATTCTGGGAGAAAATATAAAATAAGATGAAGGGGTTATGCATGGTTGTAACACAGGTAGGGAAAATGGTGTAGGATGGCCCAAAAAACCATCTTCCATGGTGTCATCCACTGGAAAGTTAACATAGTTATTCAAAACCACATATATATCCACTCTATAACATGAAAACTTAGACTATAAAGGTTTTCATTTATTTAAAATTGTATGACAAGACTTGTTCTCTCATTATATAAATTTTTCACAATATCATCATGTGAACATGATTAAGTGAAATATTTTCCAAATTGTGTGTCCCATAAATGGAAGACCAATTCAAGAATATTCAATTCCCTCAAAACTATTATAAAAATATAAAACACCATGTTTAATATTTAAAATCCCCCCATTCAACCCTGACATGAATTCCATGGCATTAAAGGCTCCTAATAGGTGATTTTTGATCCAATACCCCATTTTCTGGGTATATCAAAGTGTTGTTGATCTCATTCGATCTCCTGTAAGAAAGTGGATATCCACATATGTGTTTTTCTCTAATATATTTTTTTATATTCCTTAGATAATATTGGTTAAATATTTTTTGATTGATCTAAAAAACCTTATGAAGGATCTAAAACATTTTTCGAAATGTCCTTGATCTGGATGTCACTAAACCAGTGCTCCAAGAAGAGTTGTAACATAATCTCAAGCACTCATCCCTATACACCAAAAGTTTCCAACTATCGGTGAGGGTCCAATAAGTCACATGGAGAGACAATACACTATCAGTACCATCCACATAAGAACACAATATAAATATTAGAAAAAATATGAATTACCAATAAACATGCATAACCATGCATTTTCCAAAAAGGGGTTCGAACCATAAATCAATTACGATAATGTCATGTCAAACTAGTAGTGAAATTGAATGAATCCCAATAGTAATAAAATCAACTGATCTCCAAATATGCCATGACTATTTGTCTGGATCCTTCCATATGAATATCCCAATCCCAAAAAAAAACTTCTTCATGTAGGGCATTTTCCCTGGTCTTGACAAGTGACCAAGAAATCTGCCCGGGTACCCATTGGCGGCCCGAGTAGGGTGTGAGTAAAAAACATAGTCGGTCACCACCAACGATGTATATAAAAAATATAGTCTAAAAGATAGTGTAAGTAGGTAAAAAATAAATGATTTGTAAACAAATAATTTATGGGTGACATGAGTTAATATGGTTCATTTAATTCCTGAATAATATTTATTCCAAATCCATTTCTTATAATATATTCATCGTATTTTCCATTTTAATTACAAGTTCCATGGGTTAGGCAAAAATATCGTCTACTCAAGGGTCTATGGAAATGAATAAAAATTCATAATGGAATTAAACTCAAGTCCCTATCTCATTAGGGACCCACATATCACATCAACACAATATCCTCACCACGAATCCTCAGTCTGGGTGGAATGAAGCCATTAGGGGAAGAGTGCTATGTACCCATCCTTAACCTGTGAATTTAGGGGGTCGTGTTTAGAGTCTTAATATAACTCGCCTCATTGGGGTTGAACCTCAAGTCAATACCTCGCTATACCAATCCATGTGCACATTCTTATTTATCAAATCAACACAACCATACAAATCTCAACCAAGCATATCCAATTCCATTGGATATCACAATACATAACAAAACAAATCATATTCAATGTTATTGGAATTCACAATACATAACACAACACATAATATTTAATTCCAATGGTTATCATAATACATAACATAACCTGGTAATTAATGCAATGTCATAACCCATTAATAAATTTGACATTTAAAATTCATATCAATTTATCATAATTCCCATTCTTCTACCTTAACACATTAGGGTTATTCAATAACACCTTATATAGATTCACCGATGACCATTCATGAAACCATTTAGTCTATAACATAGTTCTCAAGGATTTACCCACATATACATTTCATGTATAATTATCATACCACATAACACAACCCCTTCCTTACATTAAATAATTTTGTTTTACAACATAATTTTCATGTATTAAACCATTCCACAATGACATCCCCATTTCCCATTTCATAGGATTATCTTACTAGGAATAATCATGTGTAATGATAATCCTTTAACATTTCAATTTATCTCACTTAACCCATTTTTAATCCAACCAACACCCACCTAGGACACCACCTAACCAAGGTGTAATATTTTGACTACCATTCATATCCATAATGGTTAATATCATTTTCACCCTGGGCTATATGTTCTCCCACAATGACCCTATATTTACTTAGCAAACCTCTAAGAATGTTAACGTGGTCACACCCCATGGGAGGCCCTAATATACATGATATCATCCTCTATGCTTCCCACATGGATCCTGAGGGTTGTTTTTGGTTTTATTGACACACTAAACATCCCATCACAATAACAAGACAATGAACTCTTCACAATAGGGTAATAATCAAAAAAATACATTCCCAAATCTCTGTAAAACTCACGGGAGATAATTCTTCGACCACCTTCATTTAATATGATTATGAACACACTCTTACACATAGCCATAGATCCATATTCAAACACCCATTAAAGCCCCAAACTGTCATTCACAAGAAAACAAAATTTTTTAGAGCTGTAGAAGAACACGAGAGAACCAAGAAGACCTAATATGAAAAAGAGAGGGTAAGAGACTATTAGAGATACCCAGAGCATAGATCGATAAACAAAAATATCTAAAATTTCCAAAAATAGATTGTAAAACTCCTCATGGAAGCTATGGTTATCCATTTTAATCACCACAGTGGAGATGGGAGGAATTTATGGAAATACAATGTAGGGTTTTAAAATCACAGGGGTGGAATTTTTATAAATTGCTCAATGTTTCAAGTCTGCAGAGTTTACTTGCACTGTAACACCACAACCCCAGCTACCCAGAGTCGGTGCATTACTTCGTAACATTGGCATGATCAAAAAAGTTCAAGTCTCGAAAGACCGATTAGTTTAGTAGCCTTGGAAACACTACATATATTCATAAATGTTACATTACAACATAAGGTGAAAAACTTCAATAACAAAGTCTTCATAGTCCGCACTCATATCCTCTTCTAACTATCCCTGCTGGTCATTCCTAAAATACTTCTTCACATCCTGGAAAATATTAAAACATTTAAAGGGGTGAGATCAGTTGCTCAGTAAGGATAATAATAATGCGGAAGCTTTCATAAATAAACATCAACATTTAAGGCAATGTATAACTAAAACAAAAGCCTTTTAAACATGAACTTCAACATAATATGGAAAACGTAAAATGAGATAATGCCATTTAATTATACAAATTGATATTCTACTGGTCGAATAATCACATGCAATATCAATAACAACTTTCATAATGATGGAATGCATAATTCCATACATTCTGAAACATTTTGTCAAGGCCTCGGCCAAGACGTCTAAAATGATTCAGGCCTCGGCCAAAACCATAAATCAAATTGGAAAAAGGCCTCGGCCAATTCCACGTCTAGTTGTCTCATGAGACCTACCGATGCATCGAGGAGCTATAGCGGGCTCCACCCGTCACTTATTAAGTCCAATGCATCCCTCATATGAATAGGTTTAAACATATCATAACCATAACATAATCGTATCACACAAAACATGCATAAAGGAAACATAAAATTTCCACATTTCAATCAAAAGATGTCAATAAAACACATTGATATAATAAAAACGATTTCAAAACCATTTTCAATACCAAAATTAAAGAAAAGTATAACATGATATTTATTTTTCATTAAAAAAAGGTATGGCTTCTAGAGGAAGCCGAAACTCAAATAGTGGTCACGGCGGCAGGGAAGTCGTTGTCGCCGCATATGTACGACAAAAACATTCCCTTCTGTCGTTTAGTAAATGCTTCGTATAAAAAAGATTCATTTTGAATAAACGTAAAAGTCAAAGGGGTTTTTACACTGTATAAAAGAAATTTGTGTATAAAACCAAATATGCCTCAATGAAAGGAGATTGAGACGAAGTCCTTACAAAGATCATTTTTAAAATAAAATAGAAATATTATGTGTATTCACTATAGGTACACATAAAGAAAGTAAAAACACAAAATAAGACATAATAATATCATGACATAATTTGAAAGTAGGAGATTAACCCAAAGAATAGAAATTGGGTTAAGAAATTCCCTTACCTTGCGTCCTGTCCTGACTCGACCGTTCTTTAACCTCCTGGATAATAAACTAGAGTTAATTTCTATTTACTTAAGAACTTTTTTAATATTCATTATTCCTTTTATATCACTTATTACCATGTTATAAACATTATGTAATTATTAACGTTAATAACGGTCGTTTTGTCGATCTTTGGTACTTGAGTCAAAAATAAACTTCTTATAATTAGATGTTGTTCATGTGGTGAAATATCCATTATATCCAGAATTATATTAATGATGTAGATATCATATATATCATATATATACAGTATATACATTCATTTATAATATTACGTAACATTTAGAGGTATGAAATGAAATACACCGTTCATGGAGAAGGTAAACCGTACGTATGCATGGACGCTACTTTCATTTCTATTTCGTATTTAATGGAATGAAATCATAATTATAAAAATGTATAATATAATTCCAGTATAATATCATATATAATATCATTTACTCCATCCTTTATACATCCCACATGTGGCATTAACGATTCACATCACTTTGAGGGGGCGGTAGTCCACACTTCCTAAAATGAAATTATCGCGTTTACCCATAATGGAAATCATAATGTATGCCATAAATGAGAAATAAAGAAGAATAAGTAAAACATAAACATATTATATATCATATAAAAATATAGTGAGATCTTAATGGCCACCTTTGATGGTGTTATATGATTGTTGAACAATCATCGTTTCATGAGGAAGAAATTTTCCATCCACAAAAACTGTATGTTCTTTAACCATTAGATGTAGGTTTGTGTAATTGTAGATCGAATCCTTATTATAAAAACATCCTAGTATATTGAGGATACTGTTTTTGTTACAAGAGAAATGAATAAAAAGAGTTTATGGGGTTGGATAAGAAAAATTAAACAAAACAACATTAGAGAAGACATTACCTCAAAATCGGGTAACTCTTTTTGATTTGAGCCAAAGGCTTCCTTGGGAAGTGTTTTGCCCAAAATAAGGCTTCTAAGAGTAATAGGGGGAAGTTGGGAGAGTATTTGGGAAGAGGTTGTTCGAGCCAAATGGCTTGAAAGTGTGAATGAGGTGGTAGAGGTGGGGGCCTTTTATAAGAGGAGAGGAGGGGCACTCTTGGAAAGTAAGGAAATTTTACATTATTATACAATGATTTTAGGATTCTAAAGGTCCCATACTTATATAATTCGTGGATAAGGTGATAAGGGTTTTAAATCTAACCATCCAATAGTATTTGGACAAGTCTAAGCCTTGGAATGTACATTATCTTTTCATTTTATTAAAATCGTTAAATAATGAGGTCATCGCTGCATCATAATGATGTCATAAATAATTTAATTTATTAAATGTCTAAAAATTATAAAAAAAATAATATGATGTAAGAAATATTTTTAGATTTCCAATGAATATTTATAGTCAAAAATATAACTTGTATAACCCCATGTAAAAATTGTCTTTTTAAAACATTTCATGTTTGTGTCATTTTTTTACTTTAACATTAAATAAAAGGTATTTATGTCATTTTCCAACTAAAGTGGCTCCATGGGGTCCCCAAGTTGACCCATGGATTGTCTTGGTCGGTCATGGCACATCCAATGAGGGTAGGACATGTGTCAAGCTCATCTCATATTATTAAATCATTATTTTTTCCTTAAACTACACTAATTACCTCTAATCGCGATTAAGAACATAAAAGTTACTATTCACAAAAAATTATTTTAATCTCATTGAACCACATTTTACTTCTTAATGACAACTATGTATGTCGGATTTTTGGAAATCAAATCACAGAAGTGGTAATATTTCATTTAAACGAAAAATCAGTTATTTAACTACCACTTAGTGGTTTCACTATTCATCAAAAATTGAAGTTTTTCAGAACAATGCCAAAATTTCACCCTTAGCTATAATTGATTTTCTGAATTCAAAAATTATCTCTATTTTAAAAAATTCCAAACATATAAGTTGCATTAATTAATTTTATAATTAATTCCCGCTGTCACAACAAATAGGGTGTTTTTAAGAAACAATTTATATCAACAGATTGGCAATTGTTTATGTCCAATTTCAATGTGAAATTACATCTAATGAACACCATTGGATAAAATGGTAAAAATATATTCTAATTATACTTTAAAACCACTAAATAGTATAACTTATCACTATATATTATTTTGATTAAAAAAGTGTTTTTAACTATTTTTTACTATTCATAAAAATTTGGATGTTCTAAGAAAATTACCAAAAATTCAACATAGGCTAATTTCAATATTAGGAATACAAAAATGAAGTCCATTTTGAAATATAAAATTTCTATAAATTTAAAAAGTGGTTATTACTATTCATAATGGCTACTTTGATTAGTTAGGGTGTGTTATAACTCGACGTTGCGTACAATGCAAGCTATTGCATTATTGAATGAGAAGCGTATCATGAAAGCTCGGGGTGTTACATTCTCCCCTACTTCAATAAATTGCGTCCTCGCAATTTGAAATTTTTCTTTAAAAATAAAAGGTTGAAAATAGAAAATACCTTTGTGGAAAACCCACATCGGAAATAAGATTAATAAAATTTAGCCTTAATAAGAGGGAAAGGGAAATGAAAAGTCACCACCCAATTATGATCTCGATTAGGAGAACATTGGTGGAAATTAGAGATATATAATTGGAGGAAAAACGTAAATATTTGAAGGGAGTGATTGAGGTCATCAATCACAATCAACTGTCAAATTGAGGGCCTCAAATCCTTTAATCTATGTTGATTTAAAATATCATCAGTTCAACAAGACATAAGGTATTAGGATAACACATTTTTTTGTTTTAATATCCATTTACTAAAGTTTAAGAATTAATTTATTCATTGAATAAGAGATAGGTATATATATATTTATGCTTGACAATTAGATTTTCAACCTTCAACCCATCTTTCACTCAAAAAGATAATAGAACTCAAAAATATTATACTTATCCTAATTGTATAAGGTTCCAAATGTTAACACATACCATTCAGATTAGTAAAATTATTTTTTAATAACTATGGACTTCCTGTAGGCTAGTTGTAGGAAATAAAGGCCTGTTGCACTATGATTGTGGGTTCGATTCCTGCAGCTTTGTCCGACGCGACGGGTTATGCCCCACCCTACAGGTTGTCCTTTTCCTAAAACTATAGTACTATAATATTCCAAAAATAATCTTCATAAATTTTTTTAACCATAAACAATACTATCCAAAGATAAACTTAATCCACTACAACCTTTATAGTTATCCAAACTACCTCTGCCAGACGTTCTCTAAAAGGTCTCTTAATTCCAAAATCAATTTATCAGATTTCCCAAACAAATTAAAGTTTCTCTTTTTGTCACATACTAAAAATATGATTACCTTCATCATATTAAAACTTTACTGAACTCAACAAGTACTGAAGTACAATCCTTATATATATATATATATCACATTATTCTAATAACCATAATATAATCCATGAGTCCAAAAGAACCAATACATTAATTATTCAGCTTCAACTGTAGTAACAACATAATATTTTCCTTGATCCCTTGGCCGTTTCTGAGGTAAGTTTCCCTGACTCATAGGACATTCATTTGCATAATGCCCCATTTCCCTACAATTGTAGCATTCAACATTGATAACCTCTTTCTTTCCCTTGCAATCACACACCTGGTGACCTTTTTCTCCACATTTATAACAAACTCCCATTCCTTTCAGGCAAGTACCAGGGTGATTCTTCCCACAATTATCACATAATGGAAAATCCTTCTTTCCCTTTTTCCCTTTATCTGTCTCTTGTTCCACCATTCTCTTCTTCTCTTTCTTTACTTTGTTGTCATAAGACTTAGATAATTCCTTTTCTGTCTTTATAGCACATGAGACAATATCTTCGTATGTTGAGAACGATTGTGATACTAAAGCTCGATGGAGAAATGGTTTTAACCCATCAAAGAAACGATCAATCATACCTCTTGGGTTACGTATATAATCTGTAGCATTCCTCGCTAACCTTGTAAAGTTAGCCTCATACTTTGCAACATTCTCATCCTCCTTCTGCCTGAGACTCAGAAATTGCCTTTCCGTATCTGCTCTATGGTCATGAGGAAAGTATTTTTCTAAGAAAAGATCTTTGAACTCCCTCCATTCCATATTCGATATTTCATCATCATCCTTTGTGTTTTGAATCAATGACCACCATTGATCAGCATCTCCAGTGTGGCGGTAAACTGCCATGATAACTTTCTCCCTTTCGCTACTCCCCAAGGCGTGGAATATTTTCTCTAAGGTGTTTATCCATTACTCAGCTACTAACGGATTTGTACCCCCATTAAATGTTGGTGGTTGTTTCCTCATGATGAGGTCTAACATTGATCCTCCATGTTGTGGATCAGGGTGATCCATACGAGTAAGGTTATTATTCATAACCTGAGTGAGTTGTCCCAGTATGGTAATAAGTTGATCAGCACCAGTTTTGTCTCAAGATCCACAATAATTATCTTGAGCAGGAGGGAAATCCATACACCGAGTGCGTGCATTGATACGGTTTCCATTCCTTCCACTAGGCGCCATTTCTAAACAATGTCATAAACTAGATTACTTTATGAAATAAAATACATAATTCCATATTTGTAAAACACTTTACATAAATTGAACTATTTATGGATATAATCCATAATCATAAAAAGAAATTTTTTCTTTGAGTAAGTATATACTCATAACCCTTCATAGTTGTTTGTAAAGAAAATGAGAATTATCCTATGCATATCCCCCGGGAGTGTCGTAACCAAGAGTGCAGCAAGGCCCGTTGTCCTGCACCAGTTCCCGTTCGAGTCTAGCTCAAAGCGGTGTTTTCGGGTTTTACCCCTAGGTACATCTGTGCCAGAGCCGCCTCTACCTGCTCGTATCCAGACAGGGATGTATTTCTTGGAAAACTCACAAAATCTCTATAATACCAAAATTCTAGGAAGTTCTTCTATACTAATCCTTAAAGTCTATCTTTGGGCTATGTGCTCTAATCAGAGTTTATCTAAATCTAGCTTCCAAGGTTAGTACTAAACTGCCTCTGATACCAACTGTAACACCCCGACCCCAGCTACCCAGAGTCGGCGCATTACTTCGTAACATTGGCATGATCACAAAAGATCAATTCTCGAAAGACCGATTAGTTTAGTAGCCTTGGAAACACTAGATACATTCATAAATGTTACATTACAACATAAGGTGAAAAACTACAATGACAAAGTCTTCATAGTCCACACTCATATCCTCTTCTGACTATCCCTGCAGGTCATTCCTAAAATACTTCTTCACATCCTGGAAAATATTAAAACATTGAAAGGGGTGAGCTCAGATGCTCAGTAAGGATAACAATAATGCGGAAGCTTTCATAAATAAACATCAACATTTAAGGGAATGTATAACTAAAACAAAAGCCTTTTAAACATGAACTTCAACATAATATGGCAAAAGTAAAATGAGATAATTCCATTTACTTATACACATGGATATTCTACTGGTCGAATAATCACATGCAATATCAATAACATCTTTCATAATGATGGAATGCATAATGCCAGACATTCTGAAACATTTTGTCAAGGCCTCGGCCAAGACGTCTAAAATGATTAAGGCCTCGACCAAAACCATAAATCAAATTTGGAAAGGGCCTCAACCAATTCCACATCTAGTTGTCTCATGAGACCTACCGATGCATCGAGGAGCTATAGCAGGCTCCATCCGTCACTTATTAAGTCCAATGCATCCCTCGTATGAATAGGTTTAAACATATCAAAACCATAACATAATCGTATCACATAAAACATGCATAAAGGAAACATAAAATTTCCACATTTCAATCACATGATGTCAATACAACACATTTATATAATAAAAATTCTTTCAAAACCATTTTCAATACCAAAATAAAAAAAATTATAACATGGTATTAATTTACAATTAAAAAAAAGGTATGGCTTGTAGAGGAATCCGAAACTCAAATGGTGGTCACGGCGGCGGGGAAGTCGTTGTCGCCACATACATACAACAAAACCATTCCCTTTTGTCATTTAGTAAATTCTTCGTATAAAAAAGATTCATTTTGAATAAACATAAAAGTCAAAGGGGTTTATACACCGTATAAAAGAAATTTGTGTATAAAACCAAATATTCCTCAATGAAAGAAGATTGAGACGAAGTCCTTAGAAATATCATTTTTAAAATAAAATAGATATATTATGTGTATTCACTATAGGTACACATAAAGAATGTAAAAACACAAAATAAGAAATAACAATATCATGACATAATTTGAAAGTATGAGATTAACCCAAAGAATAAAAATTGGGTTAAGAAGTTACCTTACCTTGCGACCTGTCCTGACTCGACCGTTCTTTAACCTCCTGAATAATAAACTAGAGTTAATTTATATTTACTTAAGACCCTTTTTCATCTTCATTATTCCTTTTATATCACTTATTACCATGTTATGAACATTATGTAATTATTTAAGTTAATAACGGTCGTTTTGTCGATCTTTGGTACTTGAGTCAAAAATAAACTTCTTATAATTACAAGTTGTTCATGTGGTGAAATATCCATTATATCCAGAATTATATTAATTATTTACATATCATATATATCATATATATACAGTATATACATTCATTTATAAAATTACGTAACATTTAGAGGTAAGAAATGAAATGCACCGTTCATGGAGACGGTAAGCCGTACATACGCATGAACGCTACTTTCATTTTTATTTCGTATTTAATGGAATGAAATCAAAATTATATAAATGTATAATATAATTCCAGTATAATATCATATATAATATCATTTACTCCATCCTTTATACATCTCACATGTGGCATTAACGATTCACATCACTTTGAGGGGGCAGTAGTCTGCACTTCCTAAAATGAAATTATCGCATTTACCCATAATGGAAATCATAAAGTATGCCATAAATGGGAAATACAGAAGCATAAGTAAAACATAAACATATTATATATCATATATAAATATAGTGACATCTTAATGGCCACATTTGAAGGTGTTATATGAGTGTTGAACAATCATCGTTTCGTGAGGCAGAAATTCGCCGTCCACAGAAACCGTATGTTATTTAACGATTAGATGTAGGTGTGTGTAATTGTAGCTCAAATCCTTCTTATAAAAACATCCTAGTATATTGAGGATACTGGTTTTGTTACAAAATAAATGAATAAAAAGAGTTTTGGGGGTTGGAGATGAAAAATAAAACAAAACAACATTAGAGAAGACATTACCTCAAAATCGGGTAACTCTTTTTGATTTGACCCAAAGGCTTCCGTGGGAAAAGTTCTGCCAAAAATGAGGATTATAGAAGTAATAGGGGGAAGTTGGGAGAGTATTTGGGCAGAGGTCAGCCAGGAAAAATGGCTTGAAAGTGTTAATGAGGTGGTAGAGGTGGGGGCCTTTTATAAGAGGAGAGGAGGGGCACTCTTGGAAAGTATGGAAGTTTTACATTATTATACAATGATTTTCGAATTATAAAGGTCCCACACTTATAAAATTCGTGGCTAAGGTGATAAGGGTTCGAAATCTACCCATCAAATAGTTATTGGACAAGTTTAATCCTTGTATTGTACATTATCTTTTCATTTTATTAAAATCGTTAAATAATGAGGTCATCGCTGCATCATAATGATGTCATAAATAATTTAATTTATTTAATGTCTAAAAATTATAAAAAAATACTATTATGTAGGAAATATTATTATCATTCCAATTACTATTTATAGTCAAAAATATAACTTGTATAACCCCATGTAAAAATTGTCTTAGTAAAACATTTCATGTTTGTGTCATTTTTTTACTCTAACATTAAATAAAAGGTATTTATGTCATTTTCCAACTAAAGTGGCTCCAGGGGGTCCCCAAGTTGACCCATGGATTGTCTTGGTCGGCCATGGAACATACAATGCTGGTAGGACATGTGTCAATCTCATATCATATTATTAAAACATTATTTTTACCTTAAACTACACTAATTACCTCTAATCGCGATTAAGAACTTAAAAGTTACTATTCACAAAAAATTATTTTAATCTCATTGAACCACATTTTACTTCTTAATGACAACCATGTATGCCGGATTTTTGAAAATCAAATCAAAGAAGTGGTAATATTTCATTTAAACGAAAAATCAGTTATTTAACTACCACTTAGTGGTTTCACTATTCATCAAAAATTGATGTTTTTCAGAACAATGCCAAAATTTCACCCTAAGATATAATTGATATTCCAAATTCAAAAATGATCTCTATTTTAAAAAATTCCAAACATATAAGTTTCATTATTTAATTTTATAATTAATTCCCGCTGTCACAACAAATAGCGTGTTTTTAAGAAACAATTTATATCAAAAGATTGGCAATTGTTTATGTCCAATTTCAAAGTGAAATTAATTCTAATGAACACCATTGGATAAAATGGTAAAAATATATTCCAATTATACTTTAAAACCAATAAATAGTATAACTTATCACTATAAATTATTTTTATTAAAAAAGTTGTTTTAAGTATTTTTCACTATTCATAACAATTTGGATGTTCTCAGAAAATTACAAAAAATTCAACATAGGCTAATTTCAATATTAGGAATACAAAAATGAAGTCCATTTTGAAATATATAATTCCTATAAATTTAAAAGGTGGTTATTACTATTCATAACATCTACTTTGATTAGTTTCGGTGTGTTATAACTCGAAGTTGCGTACAATGCAAACTATTGCATTATTGAATGAGAAGCATATCATGAAAGCTCGGGGTGTTACATGCATGGTTTACAAATGGTTTGCAAACTATGAGGAAGCTAGTACCTACAAATCTTCCCTTCTCACAGTTTCCTGGGGATTCCACACAGTTTTCATAGCAATGCACCAATCGTTCATAATCCTTTATCCTTGTCGGCATGGTTACCTAGGATGCTCTACATGGTTTGTACTAACCATGTAAAAACCATGCTATATGCACTAAAATTACTTTTTCATCCACTTTAGTGTCTCGAAACCATTAAATCCCTGGAAGACATCACACGAATTTTGGGAAACACTTATTTTTCCAAAAATGAAGAGGCCAAACCAAACATAAACCAAACATACCGAAAAAACATTAAGGATCATACAACGTCCCCACCATATAACAGCTCTTCCTTGAGCTCTTTTCCAAAAATTAATGAACTTATGTAACAAGGGATCACACCACATGGACTTCATATCCAAACTCAATTCCTTTGTTTTTGGTTGCACATCACAAGGCCACCAAACATGAACCAATCACAGAGACTTCTCTTAAAATATTTCTCACCACAACCCACGACATAAACAAAAAGAGTCCTCAAGGATATATCCACATCAACCATTCCAACAACAAGAGTTTGAGGGAATAAACATAGGTGAAAACACCTAACTCACAACACATGGTAACGTTTCACACAGTATCACATCATCATGATGAACCAGTCAACACCTCATCCGACTTATCCACTACACAACTCAGGACCCAAATAAATTGGCATCATTTTCCCTTTTCCCACAACTCTAACATTGATCAAACCCGATATCAAAAAAAGGAGAACCCAATATCCTTCCTACCACATTTCATAAAATCTTTCTTCCATAATTGTACAACCTAATTCTACCCAAAACACTTGGGTACTCGACCAACTAACTCATACATGGCTCGCTATCAGTGATAGAATACTCAAACTGTGACTACTCGAGTCCCTCCAACCTAAATCTATGATCACACCATCAGATAACCATTTATCTGGTATGGTTTTCTACACCATTTTAAGTTACATGAATCCTCTCATATCGATGAACGACCACCATAATTCAACTCAACTATCCCATCATCTATCCTATTCCAACACACCATGCCAAAAAATCCATTAGGGAATTACCCCACATTAGCATCATGTCACACCATCACAACTATTGGGAAGATATCCCTACACTATCTGTTTAAGGATTATGATCATATTGACCGAACATAGATACAAATTAATTTTAAAAGCCTCCTTCTGCTATAACATTAACTTGATGGTGTGTCACTCTCACCTCCCACAATAATTTTTACCATCTCATTCTGGACGAAAATTGACTGGAATGACCCAGAACACCAACATTCCACAGAAGTCATTTCATGAATTTAATAATAATTTCATCATCACAACGTCTCTTGCTTCCAAACTGTCATAGGTCATCACCCTTAGCATAACACCCCATCACATGACCACAGTTCAGTCTACTCCACAACAATCCAAAACCACACAAGGAAAATTAACTTGGGTCCAACCCCAATATTCATTGGTGTTATTGTACCACAATGGTTCATGCATCAACCTATCACCATATCAAACCAAACCCTTCTACAATATCAGCACATACATAAAAAGCATCACATGGAACCATCTTGAGATCTATGCAAACACATGTCTCTTTATTCACCACAATCAGGGCCCACATGACTCTATGAGGAACCTGAGATGGACCTCACAGGTTTCTCATTTGAACCTTAGCGCCACTACATCAACATGATCTTCTCTTATCTGTACTTAAGACTATCATATCACTCCCCTCCATAAGAGTTTCATTATTATTGATATCCAATAGGTATTAGAACCACCACATCTTAATCTTAACACTAGATAACCCTCAAACATAGATATGGTCGTCCGGATATTCCAATAATAAGGAAACAAACATCACCCAATTCTCGTTTTCATCTTTCGTGAACAAAAACCATGGTGTTTGTCCTCATTTTTCCCATCCCACGGACTCCACCCGAAGCCATCGAGGGCGTATATCTCATCCATGGGATTCACGCATATCGTTTCCTTAAGAGTAAACTCCATGATATACCTCATCTATCCAAACACCTTCATGTCTCTTTGCATGAGCCATATATTCTCAATAAACCTGGGACGATGTCAAGTTGTTGGGCGTGCTCATTAATTGAAGATGTATGCTAAGAATTAGTTAAAGATCACCGCCACTATGTTATCCACTTTTGATTTCAAGCCATGGGACATTATAGTCTGCCACAGATATCAGGATTCCCTGAACAATGTGTCACATAAACACATAACCATCACCACTCAGGTGGAATTGCGAACTTGGATCAACCATCGCTACACAATCAAACCATTCATACAAGAAACTTCAACCACATAAACTCCCTCCCCATAGTGTCACCATTGATCCAATCATATAAACACACCTTTCCCAACATTGAATTTTTTTCATGAAAACAACTCTCTGATGTCCATTAATCTTCATCCAAATAGGTGAGTTGGAAATTCTTATGATACAACCCTTTGAAACAAACCTTATATCCTATCATGAGAACTCGGGTAGCCATACAGAAGAACTAGTTAAAACTATACCATTTAATAAAACATGGTGGTACTCAATAAGAATTAACCACACCTCAGAAGCATCTATCATGCATTATATTTTGAGGTACCTAGACCCACTAGGCTAAACTCCCACATGGTAACCATTTATTTTTCATAACTATCAGTGTACAATGATAAATCAAGTTACACAACCATCCCACATTATTCACACATAGAAAACTAGGTAAAATCCAAACCATACAACACCTTGTGTTACAATATAAAATTCCAAAACATCTACATGAGCGACACACACCAAGAAGCACTAGAGGACCTGTCTAACCTCCCTTATAGTTCATCATGATGGCCGAATGGTACTAACTCCCTATACTAGAGTCACAACATGGATAATCCACTGGTCCTCCCTCCAAACGTTGCTTATCATGACTTGTACCAAGCAATTCTCATGAATGGAACTCTCACTCCAAATCTGATACACACTATACCGAGTAAACCAATATACATCTACTCTAGGTTCCCTACGAGAGGTGTACACATTCATCGGCATTACAATAAAAACATACTCTTTGGTATTCAAGACCAAAATTACGAGGTCTCTACTCACAAGTTCACTAAGACCCAAGAACCATTCATAGGGTCTAGAATGTACCTCTTATAATCACAATAATTGATATTTTTCTCAATCGCATTAACAAACAATGCACCAAAACCCAAAAGGCCACAACCTTCAAAGGGTTCCCTAAAAACACCACCCATTCCACTTAATTACAAAAAAGACCTCTCAAAACAAATCCAATTTATCAAACTAGGGAACTCTCACTACCCAACATATGTATACAAGTGTAAAAACGACAACTCCATGGATGCCCGCCTTCAAAATAAACCATTATTAATTTTTTAACATATAATTCACTCAATGATGTGAATAATAGCCAAAATTATTTAACAATAGGTGGAAATGGTTCCACGCTATAAAACATTAACAACCAATTATTCATACTCTATTCCAACAGTCATCATCAAAATTATGAAACCACCCTCCACCATACCTAAAATTGGTCATTTTCAACATGGGATAACAAATTTAATTAATCACATGTCTTTCGTCAACACCCCATAAACCCATTCTTCTTTTACAACATGGAATATTCTTCTTAGACACAATTCCCATTCCACAAAATGTTACAATCATTATTTTAACTCCTTTACACTATTCATTAGGCAAAATTAATTAACAATTTTACCATTATTTGGAAATATTAATTCCTTATTAACCTATCCAACCATTATAAAATATCAGAACCCAAAATTTTATCCTAGTATCAACCTTTGTTTATACATGATATTCCATTACTATTTATTTGATTTCTATTTATTCAACCACGTTAAATACCATTATTAAGAATAATTTTCTTTATATTATTCACGGAAGTAAAATTAATTCTACTCTCTACACCCCACACACCCATCCCTTGTGTGTGCCTATAACGTTGCATAAACCCTATATCCCTAGGTGCCTAAAATGATGCATGAATTCAGAACCCAATTTCATTAGGGCAATGGGATAAATATCCCAAATCAGTCAATCCACACAACATGTGCATCACCCAACAGTGAAATATCATCCAATTGTAACAACACATGTTATGAATAACAATTTCCGCCAAGGGTGACTTTTGTTTTCCCTCATACATGGGTTAGCTACTCCATAGCACGAGCTCTATACCAAGGCCCAACCCTTCCTAATCTATTGTCTACCATAACCAAATAGTATTAAAGAGATAATAACTCTTATGATACCACTTGGAACTTCCCCTACCTAGATTCCACTAAATCGGTGCTCTGTTCTACGTTGGTAAATGACCTCAAACACGCTTCCCAAAATGCCATAGGTTAACAACAAGTGTCAAGGGAACAATAAGTCATGTGGGGAGACTATACCATATGTATCAGATCAATCTAGATAAGAACATAATATAATTAGGGGAAAAATTATGAATATCCAATAAACATTTATAAACAAGAATTTCCCAAAAAGGGTTATCAACCACAAATCAAATACAATAATTTTATGACATAATAGTAGTGGAAAGTGAAATAAAACCAATAGTAATACAGACAACTGAAATACAAATGGGTCCCAACTATAAGTCTAGATCCTTCTCCATTAACTTCTAGATTACAACTCACTTCTTCATATAGGTTCTTTTTACATGTCCTAACTTGCATCCAAGTGATCCTCTCATGTACCCAATGAGTGCCTGAGAATGGAGGGAGTAAAAAAATCAGTTGGCCACCACCAACAATGTCTACAAATATCCAGTCTAACAGATTGTGCAAGCAGGTAAAAAATAAATTGTAATTAAACAAGTGTATCTTAGGTTGAATTAGTTAAAAAGTTTCATTTATATCCTGATTTGTATTTATCCAAATTCCATTTCTTATTCCATCTTAATCACATTAGCCATTTTAATCACATCTTCCTTGGGTTAGGTATAAATATCATCTATACAAGGGTCTATGAAAACAAATAAAAAATTTTAGGGGAAAAAATAAAGACACTATAACACTAGGAACCCAAAAATCACATCAAAAAATTATCCTCACCACGAAGCCTATGTCTGGGTGGAATGAAACTCTTAGTGGAATTTAGCATTGTCCCCCACCATAAGTCATATATTTGGGGGTGGAGTTTATATTCTCAGTCCAACTCAACCAATGGGTGTAGAACCTCATGTAAATAATCAATTATACAAAGGCATTTCTTCTTGAGAATTTATCAATTGCCCACAACAATAAATAACGCAACCAAAAATACTAAATTCCATTAGATATCACAATACATAACACAACTAGGAATATTCAATGCCATTGGAATTCACATTACATAAAATAATGAAGATTACTGAATTCCATTGGATATCACAATACATATAACCACATAATAATTAATACATTTTCATTACACATTATTACATTCACAATTTATAGTTCATATTCATTTATCCAAATAACCATTCATGTGCCTTAACACAATATGTGTATTCAAAAACCCCTTTTCCAAATTCACCATGGGCCATTCATCAACCCATTTAGTCCATTTACCATTTCACAAGTATTTACCCAAATATGCATTTCATGTAAAATTCTCATACTACATAACACAATCTATTCATTATATTAAATCATTTAGGTGTGCCAACAAATTCTCATTTATTAACACATTCCACACATTCATCCCATATTCCCATTTCTCATTATTATCACACTTTTAATAATCATGTGTAATGCTAATCCCTTAATTATTCCATTTATTTCATTCAAACCCTTTTATGCCAACCAACACCCACATTGTTTACTTCCCAACCAAGACGTATTTCTAGGATTCCCATTCACATCCTCCATGTTCAATATCACTTTCACCCTAGGATCCATTTTCTCACATTGTGGACCTACATTTACTTAGGTAAACTCTATTTCAGAAAATAAGGGAACACCACTTGGGTGGAAATAACATTAGTCATATCATGTTCCATGCATCCCGTGGGGATCATGAGGGATCCATTTTTTTGTTTGGAGACACAAAATATCACATTACATTAATGGTATGATGTACTCTTTACAAGAGGGTAAGAATCAAAACACTACATGCACAAATCTATATGAAACTCGGGGGATAAACATCTAGGCCACAAAACTAAAATCTAAAAACGAATGTACTCATAATTGTCTCCATAGTTCTAGATTAAAACAACTCTTTAAGACCCAACATAGGTTCCACTATAAAATAATTGGGTTTAGAGCTTCAGAAGAATATAAGAGAAACCACAAGTCCTAGTCCGAAAAAGACATGGGAGGAGAGTATTAGATTTTATCGGATCATTTATTCACAAACAATGATGCCTAGAGAATCCATGAATCGAAGGGGAAACACCTCTCGAATGCTTGGGTGATCCATGTTTTTCCCTAGTTTTGAGAGGGGAGGAATCGAGAAAACTATCGATTTGGAATTTAAAATTCCTGGGTGATTTTTTTTTTAATTTTCACAAATTTTCTGGGATACACGGTTTCATATGGATTCCTAAATATTTTTTTAACTATGCATCAACCTTGTCTAATATCCTATCCATGGATGAATAGTTCCCTTGGAAACTTTGCACGATTTTCCCTAACCATGTGCAAACAATGAAAGAAGCCTCATAATTCCTTTTTCTTCCTCTTTAGTGTCAAGAACCCCCGAAACACACTGAAACCTTCACATGAACATTAGAAATCACTTATTTAGCTCCAAATGAAAGGAGAAAACCAAACATACCTTCAAAATATATGGGATCCTGCATTTTGTGAGGATCATGATTCCTGTTTGAGTTTCTTTATAACATAATCCACATAAATTGATGGTCATCACAGAGTGGGTAATTTCATTGACCATGTGTTAAAAGGTGGATATATATTTATTTTTATATTATTTAAAAGAAATTTTTTATTTTTGATTAAAAATTATATTTTTATTCATTAGGATACCAAATTTAAAATTATTGGATGTTGTATTTGAAAATGAATAAATATTTTGAAAACCCCAATATTATTTAAATTGAAATATAGAGTGTATTTTCTTGACATTTATTGATTGATTTTGTATTTTTATTAGAAATATTTATATGATGATGAAACTTAAGAAAATTTGATTATTTTAAAAAAACTATTTAAAATCGAATGAAATGATAAATGCCATAGTTTTTTGTTGAAATGAGAATATTGTGTTGAACACTAAATATAATGCTTTTTTTAAAATAAATATGAAATGTATGAATTTAGAATGATTAATTTACAGATTTTTTTAAACACATTTCACCCTATATAGATAGTGGTATTTATAGAATCATTATCTGATGCTACCTCCCATGTAATGGATTGATGAAGAAAGATATTTTTAAAAAAACTTTAGCATGACTACACTCGATGTGTATCCCAGTTGCAGTGAAGACTACACATGTTGGGTACTATAGTTCAGTTTTATTTGTATGTGTACATCCAACAAGAGACGAGAACATTATTGAGAGGTGTTAGGTCATATTACCTAAAAAAAATACTTAACATGGGTATTAGTGCTTCGTTCCTTGATATGCTTTTAATATGATTATGAACGTAATTTATTTTTTATATTTTTATCAATTAAACATATTTTATATAATTGTTTTTATAAAAAATTGTTATTTAATCAAGTTATGATATATATTATATATTCCTTAAATAAGAATGCATGTTATGGATTAAAATATATGAATTAAATACCATTTATTATTTATCAAAATTAATTTAATAATTTGTATAATTCATATTAAATGGATTTTGGAAAATGTGGAGATACCATATATGGTTTTATATGTGACACCATATCATAACCTTCAAGAATTTGTATATTTTCTTATACTAGGTATGAGAAAAAGGGTAATGTCTCATGGAGGTGGTTGATATTATTTATCCTTGTAATAATGTTGTGATGATGGTGATATATGGAGTTATATTCCACTAGTTTTAAAGATATTTATCTGGTTGATGTTGTGGTCTCCTTTGAAATGTTTAATTATCTATCTGGGTATTGTTTTTTCCTGGTTATTTCTATTGTATCTCCATTTATAATGATTAGAATATTTAGTTGTATTATTTTTATTCTACTATTTTTTAGGGAAATTCATTCCGTTTTTGATCATATACCATTCTAAATTATACTTTCCAACCCATGGGGGTTGGGAATATAATTTTTCATATATTAGATCCATCTAGGGTATTAAGGTACTGGGATATCTGGGATGGTTTGTGACATCACAATTACCTTTTTAAAATAGTAAAATTCAAATTCTTCACACCAGAAATCATTAATTTATTTTTCAATCATGGAATACTAAATATATACAATATTTAAATATTATAATTAAATATATAAAAATTACATAGAAAATTTTCATATATCCCTAAAAATTATTCAATTATTCATTCATCATATACTATTAAAAAAATAAAGAGTGATCTCAAATAGTTATTAAGGGAATGAACACAATAGATGCTATCATTATTATATACAAAATATAAATATAGAATAAGAAATAAAAAAAATTTATATAATTGATAACATGATGATCAAATTATATCATTAAAAATATTAACAAAATAGTCATATACATAATAATTACAAACATATTATTAGATTGAATGAATAATTTAAATTATGGTGACGTTTTCCTCCACACCCCCATGGAATGACACCAGAAACCATAAAGTTTGTCTCTTGTTAAAAATGTATCTTGTACCATCAAATTTTTTTTTTCAGAAACATTTTCACGGAATGGGATGAAATGAAAGTAGAAATAACCATAATTTTTTTCATCATGAGAGAAAACGATTCATCGAGGGGATATCTATAAATAGCCACCAAAAGAAACATATATATGTCTAATGTGTCTTATGAATTATTTCTATATTGAATCATTAATATGATGAATAATACATATGTCATATCAAAAAATATCCACACAAAATAAAGAAAAAAAATAAAAATATTTTAGTTGTAAACAAATAATCATTCCTAAGAAGCATTTTTCAGTCCCCAATATCTATGACAGTGGGTTTTTTATTCCACACTGATATATTTAATTAAATATAACATACTTTTTCCAGTATGTTTACGATACTTAAAAGTTATTTTAATAGCAATTAAATGAGATTATATTGGAATAGCATGAAATCTTGCACACATACACACATTAAATATAATATCAGGTCGTTTGGTAGTAAAGTAATGTAAGCTTCCAATCATACCATGGTAGTTGGTTTGATCTACTGGTTTCCCAGTTTCATCTGCATCCAATTTATAGAAACTACTCAGAGGAGTATAAATTTCCTTAATACTTTCCAAACCAAAACCTTTTAAACGATACTTTCTATATTTAAATTGACTCAATATAACACCATTATCATTTTGAAAAACATGAAATCCTTGAAAATATTTTAGTTCTCCAATTAAAGTCATTTCAAATTCATTTTTCATACTTTTTGGAAATTCCATAGATAATGAATTTATAAAACATCCAAAAAAATATCATCAACATTGATTTCTACTATCAAAACATATTTAGAAATTCTATTAAAAAAAGAGTTGGATCAGCAATCCCTTTATTAAAATTTTTTTAACTAAGAAAATTTCTATGTCTATCATACCAGGATCTTGGAGCTTGTTTCAAACCATATAACACTTTTGATAGCTTCAAAACTCGATTTGGAAAATGAGGATTAGTAAATACAGGTGGTTGTTCAATAAAAACATCTTCAATTATAAAATCATTAAGAAAATAACCTTTAACATCAATTTGATATAACTTGAAATTCAGATTAGGAGTATAGGAAAGTAAGATCCTAATGTCTTCTAATCTAGCTATAGGTGCTAAGGTTTCCTCATAGTCTAGACCTTCTTCTTGACTGTATCCTTTGGAACTAGCCTAACTTTGTTTTAACTATTTTTCATGACTCATCAACTTTGATTTTAAAAACCCATGTAGTGCTGATTGTCAAAGTGTCCTTAAGTCTGTCAATTAATTCACAAAATTTGTTTCTTTCAAATTGGTTTAATTATTCTGGCCTATCCATTACCAAAAACACATAATTGATTTCATAATTGAAATTTTTAGGTTCTAGTTTTGAATGAAAGGCTTGATGTTCAACCTGGTTTCTTAATGAAGCTCTAATCTATGTCCCTCTATCAAGATTACCAACAACAGAATACAAAGGATGATTCTTTAGAATCCTAGTTGGTCGAGTAATGGTAGGAATAGAAATTTCTGGATCTTCTCTACATTCGGGTTCTATAGAGCCATATTCTAGAATAAGTCCAGAACTGGATGTTCTTACAACAGGTTCTTTAGTTTTTTCATTAAGGTCCAAAACTATCAAATCTTCTTCAAGATTTTCAAGAGAAGACATAGGTTAATGTTTTCCAGTTTCATCAAACTTGATGTGAATAGATTCTTCCACACATTTGGTTCTTTTATTAAAGACTATATATGCTTTTCTAATTAATTATTAACCAAGAAAAATTCTTTCATCACTTTTAGAGGCAAACATTTCTAGAGTATCCTTTTTATTGAAAATAAAAACATTGCTGCCACAAAATCTGAAGTAATTAAACTTAGGATTCCTATTATTCCACAACTCATTAGGGGTCTTCTTACGAACATGTCTAGTCAGAACTCCATTAATAATATAACAAACTGTATGAACAGCTTCATCGCAAAAATAAATTGGTAGGTCATACTCATTAAATATAGTTCTTGCAATCTCTTGAAGGTTTCTATTACTTCTCTCAACTACACCATTATGTTGAGGTGTTCTAGGGGAAGAGAAATTGTGAATCTATCCATTGTGTGAGCAATAAGATTAAAACTCGTGATTTTCAAACTCTCGACCATGATAACTTCTCAGTTTCTTAATCATATGTCCACTAAGGTTCTCTACAGACTTGGAGTATTTAATAATGTATGATCAAGCTCCAATTTTGTGAGATAAGAAGTATACCCAAGTATATTTAGAAAAGTTATCTACTAAGACATAGACATAGTGATTCCTATTTAACAAAAAACCATATAAGGTCCAAACAAGTCCATGTGAACCAACTCAAGAGGTTGATAAGTTGAAACTTCTTTCTTTGATTTAACAGAAACATTATGTTTCTTTCGCTTTTGAAAAGGATTACAAACGTTGTCTGACGTGAATTCAAGTTTGGGTAGGTCTCTAACTATGTTCTTCCTAGTGAGTTTTCTAAGTGAATGAATGTCAAAGTGTCATAATCTTCTATTCCAATGCCAAGATCCTATATGAAAAGTATTTAAGCAGGTAAAATTTTGATTAGATAAAGAATTCAAATCAACACCATATACCTTTTCATTTCTCAAAGATTAAAATATTAGAACATTTTTTGAATTAAAAACAATACAAGGATCATTTTAAAATTTAAAATTAAAACCCTCATCACACAACTGAGAAATACTCAACAGATTATACTTAAGTCCATCAACAAATAAAACATTGGAAATTAAAACTGAATTAGTGTTACCAATCTGGCCTTGGTGGATTATTTTTCCTTTAGAGTTATCACCAAAGGATACATGGCCTCCATCAACTTTTCTTAAGCTCTTGAATCATGATTAATATCTATTCAAATGCCTTGAACATCCGCAGTCCAAGTTCCATACCTTCTTGTGAGATTTAAATTTTAAAATTTTTAATATTCTCAAAATAGTAATTAACATTCATTATTTAACCGGTGAATTATTATTCACACCCATCTTATATGTAGTCATGTTTCATCAGGGCCATAATAAATGTTTTTTGAAAATAAATGAAATTTAAAAATGTTCAAATACAATGAATTGTTTCTATATAAATTCATATACCTTGATTCATCCAATTACTATTAAACTATTATTCATTATTTCTTCAACTCTATAAATTTTATATAGAGATACATTCATCAAATTCGCATATTGGTTACTCTCAATAAATTGGGATCTTTTAAATATAATAAATGATCTCAACTCTTATTTTGTGCCACATCATATTATTTATATCCATTTTCCAACCTCATATTATTTTCTTCACAAAAAACACAGTAATCATCATAGTGAATTCATCAATAAAATTACTAAATATTGTTCTCTTATAAATATATATAGATTATTTCCCACATTAATTAAAATTTATATATTTCCTAATGCTATTAATATTATATATCTTCCCTTGGCTGAATTCCATGAAATATGTTTCCCTGATGTCATGTCTTAAAAATATTTATATTTAAAATTTTGGAATTTTATAATATCTAAAAAATACATTAATAAATTAGTTACTTTTTTTTGTTAGTAATGGTAAGCAAAAAATATCTGTTGTTTTTTATTCACTACACTAATAAAATAAGATTCAATTTTATTTCCATAATATACAAAACTATTATTCATTCCCCCTATATTTTTTCAATTTTACCTAAATTTATTTTCTTTAGTATTAATGTATTCAACAAAAATAAATAAATATTGTTAATTATACATTTAATAAATTAATACATAAAATATTTTTGATTACTCTAGTAGTAAGAAAATTTTTCTCAGTCATAATTTCATGAGTACTTATCATATATGTACATAAAACCATAATTTTATAGAATAATTGATCTCAAAATTCTTCTATCTGCCTTCATGTTCCAATGAATTCATAAACTAAGTTGTAATTTTTTTAAATATCAAGAACCTGATATTTTTATATAATATTCATTTAAATGAAAACAAAAAATAAATGACTTATTTCACTTTATTCTATTCAAAAAATTATGTTGTTATAGTTAATATATTAAATATTTCATATATTCAAATATCCTAGGACTATACTAGTCTTCAAATTCTCATATTTTACATAGAAATTAAATTATATTATAGTTTTTAACATTTCTTTATTGGATAATCTATTTTTAATCATTAATTATTTTTAGTATGAATGCATAACTCAGTTTTAGTTATTTTCTCTCATTTATATATGGAAATTTATTTATTAAATAAGAAAATTATACTTTAGGACTGTATCCATCACTACATCAGTATTAATTTATAAATTATTATATACTATAATAAGATAAGCTCATTTTCTATAAATCTATTTTTTCTATTTGAAAATATTTATTTTTAAGTGGAATTCCAATTGAGAAAATATGTTTATCCCTTATTACCTTTCATTACCTTGTTTATTAAATTATATGTTCTATATTTTTTGACCAAAAAATATATTTATTTATTAATTAAAAAATTATTTTTTTTCAAACTATTTTGAATAATTGAAATATTTTTTTATAAATATTATGAATTCATTTCTAGGATATCAAACGCTGATACTTATTAATATTTATATTATACTCTTAAACATTATAATAATAATTTATATCCATTATTGAGTTGCTTTTGGAATTAGAAAAATATGATTTTTTCACTTTTAGATCAGTTCTGTTTGAATTAGAATATTCATCATTGTGGTTAAATTTCATTTATTACATAGTAAAATTATAATTATGATGACTCTGCATTCCAATAACTGTGTATTTATTATTTTATTTTTACATCAATTTATTTTAGAACCTCTTCATAGTTAATTACAATTTTAATTTCAATTAATAGTTTTGTATTTCAAGGATGATATAATTCCATTATTTCAATGAATATATGATATTTGTCTCATGAATAATCTTCTTAATAACTTCTCAGTTGTTCTACATGTTTTTTTAAAAAATCAATCATTATTTTTTCCAATGATAATATTATAATATAGCTTACCTATATTTGAAGAACATTCATTATCATGTTTTATTAATAAAATTCTTTTCATGAAAAGTTAAATATGTACATGTTGTAATGTTGTATTATCCCCTTTTCAAACTTTTTACATGTTTTACTCATGTAAATGTTTTCACCATTCTTCTATTTTTTATGATCACCATATATTTTCATTCTATAATTAAATTCTATATTTTTAATAGAACAATAATTAATTGGAGATAACTATAACTTATCTTTATATTTTCATTGAGATTTTGTCTTTTCATTGACATAATATACATGATATTTCCAAATACATTATAAATGTTATTTGAAAATTAAAATTAATAACGAGTTCAGTTATTTTTTTTATTTGGGTATTGAACCATTATTTCATGAAAAATATTTTCAATCGTTATGAATTATATTATTCTAAAATTATGGATTTGTTATCCTATAATATTTAAGATATTTAATATGAATATCAAATAGAAATTTTATAATCATTAATTTCGTTAAATATATAAGTAATTGTAAAAAAAACATTCTATTATGTTATAAATGTACATCATATCTCTAAATATTTTATTTTATTTCACAAAATTAATTTACTCTTAATAAAATTTCATCAATAATTTCATCATTTTCGGTACTCACATAATCATATGAATCTATATTTATTCCAAATTTTTTGTTTTTCAATAAACCATTCCACCAAAATGTAATCCTAATATTCTATTAAATAAATTTTATTCTATTTCATTTTATTATAATTAAAAAATCATTTATTGTCTCTAACATATTGTTAATTTGTTTTCAATTATATTAATATTTTTATTATTTTATTTATTATATGGCATGTGAATATCTATTCCAATATTATAAAACCTATCATGATTGTTTAGTTCTATAAGATCAATGTTTGAGATCACGGATAATGAGTGTGGTGTAATTAGTGATAAGATAATATTTTATAAAAAGTTTCATATCTTATTAAGAAAATGATCTTATCCGATAAAAACATGTTAGAGTCTCGATACACAAAATATAAATATCAACATCACATTTCAAATATAAGAAATAAAATTATAGTGTAACACATAATGTTTATAAGGTTGTGTAAAACTAAATTCCCCAATACATTTTTTGTATACCCACAAACATGTCTTATTTTAAAAACATAGATTCCGAATACAAAGGCATAAGTAAAAGATAGTTTTACCCCTAGTAATATTCTTTTCAAAAAATTCCACTTCCCCCAACCAATAATCCCCTCTTTTAATGTTTGTTCTACCCCCCAACTATCATAGATATATCTAATAATTCAATATATGTCATACCCCCATAACATAACCTCTTTAGAAACAAAGTATGTCTCTTTGTTACAATATTCTAATGCTACATTTTTTATCCTTTATAGAAAAATATTCTCATCCTCTATAATCCATCGAGATCATTTTCTCAGATGTACAATCATCAAAGCCTTTATAAAAAATATACATAGTGTGATTGTACTTAATCATTCTGATGTAATTTTTAAGATTTATATTCACTCAATCTATATTTAAAAGATAATTTTTATGAAAAAAAACCATATAAAATATTCGTGTGTTAAGCCTCAATCTAATAACTGTAGTCTGATGGTCTCTATTTGGTGGGTCTCCATCTAATTCTTCTCAATGCACTAGAAACTGGCATTCATTTTACTCATTATCTATATCTAATTTAATAATTTTTTTGAACATAATCTTATGTAAAGTAATCTGGGGGAACTCCATCTATTGGAACTTTTTCGAGTGGATAATATTTAACATAAAATAATATATATTATTATATTCATTTATTAAAAAATACATCATCTATGTTTTCCATATTGAAGAAATATAAATATTACAATTTTACATTCCCCTTATTATATATAATCTCCTAAAGTTTATTTTTGGACAATTTAATATCACATTGTCAATCCCTGAAACATCATGACAAATGAATCTCACCTATTTAGATATTGTTGCAATTATTCTCGAATATTATGGAAAATTCATGAGTACCCATGATGTTTCTTGGGAGTTTTATTTTTCTCCAAACATATAAAAAATTTTTTTACTAAACATTTGAAAATTTCATTATCTTTTTCATTATTTATAACATTAAATTACCATATTCAACATCATTTTATGTGATTCTTAAAAATTTTGTGAAATGATTCTCAAACTCATAATCCAATTAAATGTAATCCACTAACATAATAATGAAAATATCATATGGTTTTATAATCTAATAATTAATCATAACATCACCACATTTTCTTATCTAAATTAAATCATTTTAGAAATGACTTCATTACTAGTTATCTTTTATCCGCAACTATGTTTTGGTATTCCTACATGATCCAATAACCATATAAATTATTATCTAGTGACATCCTAAATCTTTGTTTGATGTTTCTCTATTAGTTATATCATTATATGAAACCACTTTTTATTGGTAGTTAGTCAAATAACACTAAATATTATCCAAGAAATTATATACACTTTTCTAATTTGAGTTACATCAGATTTAACTATGTTATGTCTTGATATAGTTAACATTCATTTTATATTTTTATTGTATCTTCAATAGTATATTTACATCAAAATGCTTAAACAATCCCCCAATTTACCTAAATCATTGTTTGATGTTTCTCTATTAGTTATATCATTATATGAAACAACTTTATATTGGTAGTTACTCAAATACCACTAAATATTATCCAAGACATTATATATACTTTTCTAATTTGAGTTACATCAGATTTAACTATGTTATGTCTTGGTATAGTTAACATTCATTTTATATTTTTTTTACTAAACATTTAAAAATTTCATTATCTTTTTCATGATCTATATCATTAAATTACTATATTCAACATCAATTTATGTGATTCTTAAAAATGATGTGAAATGATTCTCAAACTCAGAATCCAATTTAATGTAATCCACTAACATAATAAAGAAAATATCATATGGTTTTATAATCTGATAATTAATCATAACATCACCAAATTTTCTTATCTAAATTAAATCATTTTAGTAATGACTTTATTACTAGTTCTCTGTTATCCGCAACTATGTTTTGGTATGCCTACATAATCCAGTAACCTTAGAAATTATTATCTAGTAACATCCTAGATCATTGTTTGATGTTTCTATATTAGTTATATCATTATATAAAAACACTTTTTATTGGTAGTTAGTAAAATACCACTAAATATTATCCAAGACATTATATACACTTTTCTAATTTGAGTTACATCAGATTTAACTATGTTATGTCTCGGTATAGTAAACATTCATTTAATATTTTTATTATATCTTCAATAGTATATTTCCATCAAAAATGATAAAACAATCCCCCAATTTACCTATATTATCATTGTACATAAATACAATGCAACTCAATCATTATATGGAATAAAAGAAATTTGTATATATTTATATATCCACTTCTTAGAAAAATAAAAACAAAAATATTTATCTTTTAATAACTTCTACCATTTTTTCTTTTCACTCATATTTGATTTGAATTTGTACCTTTGAGTTATTTCTCATTATACTTCTTTTAGATCTTAAAAAATATTTTACAGACACATAAATACATTGTTCTGAAAAATCATCATTAGATAATGTTTTTCTCAATTTATTGGTATTTATAGTGAATTTTTTTACCTAATTTACATGATGAATTTTTTTATAAATAGTCTATTTGATATCCTAAAGCTTGAACATTCTTTATAAACCAACATCTCACACATTGTAAACACCCAAAAAATGTATGTATGGTTTCTTTATCCATCTAGAATCTGATGATTCTTCATAATTTTAATGATAAATTATTTCATCTAGAAATATCAAACATAAATTATGTACTACATATTATACTATTATCACATTTAACATATGTTTATTAAAATGTTTAATGACAATGAAAAAATCATTATTTTATAAATAATGATGAATGGATGAGCATCATTTGAATTTTATGGTTCATACATATAATCATCCCCATGGAAAGATTTTAAAGAATCCATATTCTAAAACCTTATGAAAAATTCATAACTAAATTTCTTAAGACAAGTCATCAAAGAACAATCATATTTAATTTACACTTCAAAAAAATATTAATATATTGAATGTGATGAAAAAAAACACATGGATCTAAAATCTCCACCATTTTTTGTGTAATTACCAACACAAAATAGAAATGTATTTATGATCAATATGTGTACTCAAAATTTAATGTCTATATGATGTTTTAATTTTATATAGAACTGTACAATACATATCCTTATTATCTATACTCAAATTCAATGAGGACTTCTTATCTATTATTTTTACATCTCATAAAAGTACACCAATTTCTAGGAGAAAAATAACAATAACTTTAGTTATTGAATAGTAGTTATTTTAGTAAAATCCCATTATTGTACTTTGGAAACCCCTATGAAGAAAAAAATTGTTAATGAACAGGGTGGGAAATGTAATCCATAACAGTTCATTCTTGTAATATTTCATCAATAAAAACATAACAACATTATTATAGAGGGATATGAGATAAATTCTTAATTTTAATCTTGAACTTGTGTGAAAAAACATATAAAATATATTATTAAAATAAAAATCCTCCAATATATCAACATTTTTAATATTTTAACATAATTTTAATTTTTATATGATATTAATATCTAATCATCAGATTTTCACCCCAAAAGTGTAGAAAACCAGTTCTTTTCATAGTGGGAAAAGATCAATGGGATATATTTTTTTATTAGGAAACATCTAAAATAGTCAACCATCTACCTTAATATATATTCTTTAATTCATTTCATGATAGAATAAATAATAAATTATATTTCGAATAATGTGGAACCTTTGGGTTTCTTAGAATTATTTTAGACATATAATATTATTTTAGTCATAAATTCATCTAATTATTATATTTTTCATTAAATTGGATTTTATCATTCTATTTAGTCTTCATAATTTTTGTAACAATGTTATTCTTATATTTAGAAACATCATATAAAGATTTCATCTTCTCATTAGTCTTTTTTTCTTCATTGTATCTTAATGTTTCTATCATCATTATCATTAATTCTACCTCTTTTGGTATGATTTAGAAACACTATTTTCTACCATGCTCATCTCATCCAAATCTCTTAATATTTATTTGTATTTTAAAATTTCTATCTATTGATAAATTTTTATAAATTTCATTACTATCTATAAAAACCTATTCATTACAATTCCAATGAAAATATTTTTCATTTGATAAAAAAAATCAATCTATTACCATTTCATCTAGAAAAATATATATAATTCCATCTATTACCTTATCAAATTTCTCAATTTTATCATCTTTTGTAACCTACTCCACTTTCCTAAAATTATTTTCATTCCCAATATGCTTTCATAGAAATAATTTACTTTTATGAACTCAATAGATACCCATCAACTCAGAATTATTTCATGGAAATGATATGTTATTCAATCATGAATATTGGTTTTCCAAAAAAACATTTAATCCTAATGCATCCTCTTAATGTTGGTCTTTAAAACTGATAAAAGTAATTAACTGAAAATTCTAGATTTTTCTTTAAACACTATGGGTAATATTATTTAGGGAAATTATTTCATCATTATTTCCACTATTTCACAGTGGATTCTGATTATCAAAACACATGACATTAAAACTTGAATTATTAGTATTATAATATTTATATTATGATTAAATAAGAAAAAAATATTATTCTTCTTTGAACCCCAATTATCACAACATTTCAATTCATAAATTTTAACATCAAATATATCGGTAGAGTCAAATTTTATCTTTTTTTATTAAATCTTGGTTGTATAAAACCTTTATTTTGTTTAAAACATTCATTCGACATTTTTATCCAATATTTCATTATCAAAAATTATATTGTTTTCTAATTCTTCTATCTTCAATATTTTATTCCCACCTTCATTAACAATAGTTTATTATTCCATAGGATGATTCTCATATCCTTAATAATATTATTTATAAGAAGTAAGTATTGTATTAATATCACCTGCACTCATTTTCAAACCATTAATTTTGTTGAGGATTATCACCTTTTTCTTTGTTTCTCTAAACATTCTCAAAGGTAATTTCATTATATTAGTAACATATCTTCTTTATCGCCTCCGTGATTTTGGTATTTTTGTTTGTTTTTTAAAGCAATTTTAATTTTAAAATGAACTTATATATTTTCTCTCTTTACCATCATCATCTTCACATCATGAACCATTTCCTTGTCTAACAAGTAAAATCGTGTTGGCAGTATCATCATATAATTTGGTGTTTGATGAGTTAATGTGCCTTATTCTGGTAAATTCATTTATTATTTCATATAAAGAAAAGTTTTAGTTAAATTTTTATTATGTTTTTGAGACTGATTATTATCTTCTTATATATAAAAAACTCAATGATTATTTTTGAGGAATATTTTAAAAAAATAATTTTTTCATCATAATTCTAAAATTTATAAAAATTTCTATATATCCCTTTCAATTTACCTTGATAGATATTTTTTAATGAAGATTAATATTTATGTTTAAATTTTATTCTTATTTCTCCCATACTGAATAAAACTATTCTTCTTTATCTTCATTATCACTGAGTTTCCCTATTAACGAAAAATAAAACCCCAAATCATTCACATCATTTTTCTTAGAAACATAAATTTTCCTAATGTAATATTTCAAATGAAAATTATGAAGTTCATTAAATGATATATATTCTTCATTATCAAATAGTGATACAAATACATTGAATCAATCTTGAAATAATTGTATCAAATTCCTAACAATAGTAATATGATCAATATTCTCACCCTATGCACTGATATTCTCGACAATATCATTATATCATTAAAATTATCTATCAATATTTTTTCATCATCGATATTAAAATATAAATTTCTAATTATCCAAATTTCTAAAATATATTACTTTAAATTCTTGTTTCCTTTATAATTACATCTCAATTTTTCCCACAGCTTCGTTTCCATTGAAAAACACATATTCATTATCTAGTAATTTTATATAATCCCCATTGAAATTGAAATATATTATTTTTAATCATCATGAGTACATTTCATATCATTTGATTTAATAAAATTTTCTTTAATGGGTGAAATCCAACTATATGTGCATCTCAAACTTCATGCCTAAGAAATATTAGATAGGGTAACATCCAATTCTTCAAATTGTGATAGTAACATCAATAAAAATAAGAAATACTATTATAGTTCAATAAATTGAAATTATTCATTATAATGGTTTTATATTTCAATTTATTCATATAATATAATACCAATATTTGTTCTATTAGATCTTTATATAAGATCATTGAGGGAGGGATGGGTAAATTAGTGATCACATTTTACATTAATTTAATGTTTTATAAAATCATAATGAATATGAACCTCTTAAAATATATTATGTGAACTGCCCACTAAAATATAAATAATAAAATAAAACAATCATATAAATTAAATATAATTATAGGAAAAATCTTATATCTAAAATGGCCAATACAAGGACCTACTCCCAACCATGTTGGTTATTCCCACTAACTAAAATTATTTTACAAAAATTTGATCATAATATAAAAGGCAGAACTAGTAACTATATCTAAACCCCATTTTTCACCATCTATATAATCATATATTTACCCCCAAATAATAATCACCTCTACCAATGTTGGTTATAACACCAACTATCAAAACTATATCCACCGAAGATTCATCTTGTTGTATTGACATACCAAATATCATTTTTAGGAAATGGTTATACCCCTCAATTAAAATATTTATTTCATTTTAATTTTCCGATCCACTAGTGAATTATCTTCAATTTTAAAAAAATAAATTCATATCAATTTCTACAGTGTATAATATTTAATATCAGTAATAACCCAGTTATGATTTTGTTTGAATCAATTTTTTTTCCAATTCTTTTCTATATATGGATATTCACAATATATGTTTTCCAAAACCCTATTATTTATGTATTAATAAAAAATGTTCATCTAAATAGACTATTTTGGCTAAAATATGCTAGATGGTGTCTATATAAAGGGTCTCTATCCTTTTCGTCTCAATAAACATTGGTCAGGCTTTTCATATTCCTTAGATCTCCAACTGAGGTCATCATCTAATGAGACACAGTGTAATGTGACAATTCTTGAATGATATCGATGTAGTGATACTACGTATGGTAGAACATTATCCATTGGATATTCATTGTGTGGATCAATTTCAACCAATAATCAAACATGTATGTAAACTCGTCTTTTCAAAAACACATTAGAATATCTGAATTTTATACATCTTAACAATTGTAAATCTATTCATACATTAACATTTTTAAATAGGTAATCCCACAATTTAATTTGCTAACTAAATTTCAAATTCTTATTCACTAATATTCAAAAACAAAAAATATTTCTTATTTTTATATCATTAATGTGCTTCTCATCACTTCTGGATTACTCTCTAATAGTCTTGATGTTTGTTAAGGTCTTTATATTTCTTCAAAATAACATAATAATGGTGTTATGAATCAGTTTCAATAATTTTTATCCTTATAATGATGTCACATATTTTATAAATATACTAAAAATATCATATTTAAGGAATTATAATGATATTAATACCATCATCAAAAAAATTCTAATGGAATTTATTCTAAATAATTTATAAGAGAACATTATTTTCTTTTTTCTATTCAACAAATTACATTTTATAGATTTTTTTTTCTTTTTCCCTATGACATCATAAATAAGTCTTTATCTACCTTCTCTTAAACATTTTATACCCACAAGATTTGATATGATCAAAAAATTCATCCAATAAAATCATGATGATTTTATTTTTATACACCAAATTGATGGTCATATAAATCCTCATTCTGATTATAGTTCCCCAAATCCCACAGAACATTATCTTAAACTTTATACTAATTTTTCTTGATGAAGTTCATTCTATATTTATCTTTCAATGTTTGTGTTAAATAATCATCTATTATATCTATTGAAGGTATACTTGATGATAAATAAACCATTTCATCTTCATTGAAATTTTCATCCACTTATATTTTTGTATTTTCCTTCATTTAAGAGAATTTTAATGTTACCTCAATATAGTTTCCGTTTTACACTTCCATTATATGTTAATTTTATATTTTTTATTATCACACAGACTGATCAGAACATATAAAAATTATTTTTGTGGTCATTATAAACAATTAATCTAAAACCATTCATTATAATGATACATCAATATGGTCCAATCCTTATACAACCTATTATTCAATCGTCATATCAAAATTCTTTATCTAATAAGATATTGTAGACCATTATATTTTACAAAATATATATTGTATATTTTTTCCTTTTAACTACTTCCTTTTTTAATTATTTTATACACTTTAAATACATGGAAGAATATAACAATAAATTATTCCCTCATGAACATTGTATAATATCATTTTTGGATATGATAGATTTTTTCAATGAATTTTTCCATCTGATACACATTATAAATATGTATATGAATTCTAGATCTTATTTTTATAAGATCGTTTTATTTTTATTTATTAATATCTCACACAATTTATAACATTTATATTTTTTATGGTTTCATCATTGTGTTTGTATCTTATGTTTCTCAATCATTTTTCTTTTAAAAATCGACTATTATAAAAATACAAATCATCTTTTTTTACATTAGATTGTATACTTATAACATTGTAAAAAATTCTATATTTATTTCATATATCCTGATAAAAAATAATGTCATCAACATTTATGAATTATTTTTCTTCCTATGTTTCCATTATAGAATGTTTTCAAGCTCCTATATAAATGATTTTTATACAATTTCTTTAAAAACATCAAAATGAATCATTTCTACGTGTGGTAATCAATAAAATTTACTTTGGAAAATTTACTAGTGAATTTCCACTCCATAAAAAATGATATATTTTTTAAAACTGCAATGAGAAAACACTTTTCTCAAATAGATAGAATTAACAAAGATAGGATAAAGTGACAAAAGATTGTGAAATGTCAATTTCTTCCATCCATGATTAAGCATACGTTCAATAATTTTTATTCATCAATAACTGATTAAATCAAGAAATAATATCATTATATTTATCTATGAATGGATTATGTAATGGGGAACATGTTCTCTTTAATAAAATTTATATTTTTGTGTAACATATCTGCAATGGAAAATATTTAATTGTCAAATTTACAAATTTTTAAGTGCTATTTTTTGAGATTAATGTTTGTTAAAATTTTAACACATTTAGAAAATTAATTTTATAAAATTTTATATTTTTTTGAAATTATCATATCAATATTATATTTTAATGATTTAGGGTATTTATCTTAAAATGTTTATTTTCCAATGATTATTAAAAAATATTGTTTTTTATTCAATAATATTATAATATTTTAAAAATTTAAAAGTAATATTTTATATTATATTTAAATTAAAATTAATTATGTTATATTATTAATGATGAAATTATTTTCAATGGAAAAAACATAAAAGATGAATTTGGAATAAAACACTTTTAAATTTTAAAATATCATTTTTTATGAAAAGTTGTTTTCTATTGAAATTTTTTACATTAATTTTAAATTAAAATTTTCCTAATTAATGTTTTTAATTTAAAAACCTTATTAAATATTCAAAAGTCATACTTTTATATTTTAGAAATTGGTATCATTTATTTTTGTAAAAGATGAATAATAGACGTTGTAATTTTTATTACAAAATTAAATGGTAAATCCGGTAAGTATAGTTAATAATAATATGATATAATTTTTAAAATTAAAATAAAATGTGTCCCTATTTTTTTAGATGAGTAATTTTCAAAAAAAGTCATAATTTGGTGGAATTTATGACCCTTTTTACCACATGGTTGAAATTAACCCCTTATCATATTTTATTTAATGAAAGGTTAACATTTTCACATTCTAATTTTTAATAAGTATTAAATTTTTTGGTATATGGTCATCAAGAATTTATTTTTTCCATAAATATTATTTTTAAATTTATATAATATTAATATTCATTAAGTTAATTTATATATAATATTTAGGGTTGAAATAAACATTATTAAGGATTGCACAATAATTATTTAATAGTTCTTAAATAATGGATAATTTAATAATATAAGTTTAATTAAAATTATAATAATTGTTAAATTACCAATATATTATACAAGAATTAATTTTATAAGTAATTTTTGAAAGAAAAGTTCTATGTTCCAATTTATGAAATTTTATTTTTATTCAGATGTGGTTACGAACTATATAGTATTTAATTTAATTAACTGTCAAACATGCCACACTACTATTTCTAATTAGTATAATACTTCTAATATGATGTAATTTTGTATATTTTCTCACAATAAGTAGTATACGGGAATCTAAAATACTAATTTATGTCATATTAATTTTATACAATTTTTATTAAAGAAATTATTATCTTAAATTCTTACAATATTCAAATAAAATGTTTATTATATTAATGAAATAATAAATTAAATGATATTAAAAATTCAAAAATAAATACAATTTTATATATTCTAGGTGATTCAAGAATATTATCAAAAAATATGAGAAATATTTTAAGTATAAAAAATATTTTTTAGAAGATATATTGTTATCTTAATGTTCATAATGTCGATGTAATGAATAATGTAAAATTTAAAAATAATGATATTTTATGTAATTAATATTTTATTTAATTATTTAAAAACAATTAAATCATTAAAAAATCACTATAAGGATTACATATATTAAGAAATATTACCTCATTTTCATGTATAGGCCATTTGGATGTTTTTGGTCCATAATGACCTTATTATGATATAATATTTTTAGAAATCCTGAATGATTTCATCACACTAATTATAAAATGGAAACTCTTCCCTTTATGTATTCAAAACACATTGAGTCATGTATCCTCACTAAACCTAGTATCCCTATGATGAGGTACAATGTAAGGTCGTTTATGATAAGGTGAACATTTATAAAAACTCTTTCAATATTATTTTTTATTCTACATCCTCTTCTTGATTTGTTTCCATTAAAATTTAATAACTCTAGTATCATATTTATTATGAGTGGATATTGTAATTATAGGAAAACCATATTCCACATTTTATCTATCATATCAAAAATGAATGAATCATGCATGTGTACAACCATTTTACAAACTCTATGTAATAACAAAATTTGTTTTTCATCACCACTTTACATAAATGGTTATAATACCATTAAATATACATATATCTCTCTATATGTGTGATAGGTACTACCTAATTTAAGATCATTATTATTAATATATCATCAACTTGCTTATTTTTTTACCCATTAATTTAAAGATATTTTTTATAATGTACATGTACATCCTACAATCTCTAAAAAGAAATGGGATTCATTTTCTTTATTTAATATTGAATAATGGTTCCAAAACATGATTTAATTATTAATTATGACATTTATAACAATAATATTATTTTGATTATTAGGGATCTAAATCCTATGGAACCTAATTGGGATATTCATACAAACATTTGCTTGATAAAAATTGAAAATTAATTACAGAAAAATTATAAATGATTAAACAATACTAATGAATAGCTTGTAATATGTTATAAAAGGAGCATATTTGATACCAATAATATAAAAAAATATTTTATAAAAAATTAAAAATATATTCAAAACTAGTATACGTTATTTTTTATCATATTTTAATAAATTCAAAATTGAGTTAAGGACTTCTTGTCTCCTGTGTAATTTTCTGTGTCATATATCTAATTCACCACTATCGACTTTTGTGTGGAGAATTTTATTATAATGAAATCATTTTATGATATATATTATGAATATTATTGAGATTTTTTTATGCATATTTTTTTTTCATGGGGATTGTAGTAAACTGATACCCATACATTACAATTTTTTTCCACATTCATAATATTATTCGATATTTTCTACGTTTAACAGTCCACTAGGGAATATTTCTCTTCCTTGTATATGTATTCTTTAAAATTTTTCAAATATATTTTTAATACTATACAAATATCATTAAATTTAAATTTTGGACATGATTTACTAACTATAAAATGAATTTAAATGAATCATTATGTCAAATTCAAAGAAAATATAGTTTTATTTTTACTAAAAAATTATATGGAATATTTGTTTTAAATTACCCTTATCGTTATCTATGTGGCTTTTTGCGATCCACGATGGCATATTACGACCTTGGGGACTCGGTTATTCTAGATTTTATCAACATTATGGCCTTCTTAATGCCCAAATCCATCCCATTGGATAGTGTTTCATCTGGTGTCATGGTGATGGTCCAGCGGCAGAGATTTATCCTTGGTGACTGTGGGTTGCAACCTTGCCACTTTTGATTGCGTCAGATGGTCCATTGTGGTCCCTGTGGGGTTTATAGATGGTGGAGATGAGACTTTATTGTTCATCAATGGGACCTTTCTGGATATCCCTATAGCTATAGTGTCTGAAGATTTGGTGATTTTTCTTATTCTTCCTTTATTTCCATCGTTGTTTGATTTCGGAATTGATTGCTGATGTTCATGTGTCAGATTAGGGTCTGCTATTTTTGACATAGAATTTCTTCTCTAGGATATGGTATTCAGCGGGGTCTGGCACGATTGGTGTTGTGTACCTCTTCCTTTATGAGGTTTTTCTATTTGTGTGTGATTTTTCTATGTTTTGGATGATTTTGTGACTTTAGACCGTGTGCTTTCTGCTATGACCATGTTGAGTTATATTGGAATCATTACGATGAAGTTGTTATTTGCATTTTCTAGAACTTTATGATGCAATTTCATTGGTTATTTGTGCTAAAATGCTTGGAGTGGTTGACAAAAAGATGTTCATTTCACGGGAGGAATTTGGTGAAGATTCTTATTGGTTTTCCGTTGAATTTTGAGTGTGTTTGTAACTGAAACAATACATGGGTCTGTTTCAGATGTGGTCTAGAGAAGGGAGATTTCACCTTGCATACAATTTGGATTCGGATGCTTGAGAGGGTATGACCCTGCCATTGGTACCAGGACCATGCAACTCGGCATAGGACAGCTAGCCGAGTGGTCATGAAATGATGAAGGCTTTTCATCTCATTGTATTCACTGGAAAGGGGCAGATCATGTAGTTTTGACATGGGTTTTATATAATATTTGGATATTTCGGTTTCTCACTTTTTCTTCATGACTGTTTTCATAAAAAAATTACTTTTCAGCAATTAAGAGTATGTTGTATTGAATATTCAATTCCCAAAATTAAAGGTTATCATAAAATAAAATTATTTTCCAAATGTTTTATGATCATTTCGTTTTAAAACGTTATAATCAAAATTAATTGGATATTTTCCACAAGAATTTTTTTAAATATCATTTCATTATTCAACATAAAAAAATTATTTGAAATGGTATGGAAATATATGTTTAAATGATATCATCCATTGAATTATTACCATACTTCTGATTATTTGATATCATTATTCTATTACCATTGATATGGTTATTGGTTATGTATTATAAAATATTCACATATGGTTATTACATTTAATATTAATTTTATATCTCTATAAATAATGTTATATCGTTGTTTTTAGTCATCTAAGACATTTGATGATAGGGAATATCATTTATGAATAAAATATATTACTCAGCATATAACGAATGCTTTTGATATTCATGTATTTGTGGGGACTGTATATAGAAATTCACATCAATGCATCAGTAGTATCATGAGATGAATTTTTAGGAAAAATTAAATGGTTTTTTAAGTACAAATGTTAAACATTATTTTTAACTATCTTAAAAGTAATGGTATCATGTTTTTAGGAAACATTACCACAAATAGATTATGATTTACAACATTTGAAATACATTTATTTTTATTTCCTGTGATTATTCGATTATTTGTAATGTCTATGGTTATGAATAAATCTCAAGTTATATCTTATATCAAATAATTCATTAATCATTTATTTCTACCATATTATTTTCATGTAATATATTTAGGTGAATTTGTTTCAGTTATTTACCTTTCCATAGTTTTAAGACTTATATAATCATATAATTCGTTGTATGCTTACCTTTTCTTAGAATCATAGCTCACCCATCTATTTTGTTATATATTCCTCAAGATATGAAGATGAAATGCTTGAATGAGTTCAAGGATGTTGGTCACATTCCTCTATTATGTTATATTTATATTTAACAATATGATATCTATACCATATATGTATATAGTTCTTTAATAAAACCAATCCAATCAATATTTGGTAAGTTGGTTGCTTATACATAGTTCAAACATAACAATCTAACCAATGACATACGAAAAGAATTTTTTATGCCTTGTTAATTGGTATTATATAATTTTTAGGATAATCCTATGGAAATATATTTTGGAAATCATAGATTATGGGATACAACCATATGAATGAATTTGAGGATAATTAAAAGTATAGGATGACAATATATTGATTTGGGAACGACCATCGAAAACCAATGTTAAACCTATTGTCTCAATGATTGAGAATAATAAGTTATGATTTGGAGAGAATATAATTTATTCATCATATATAAGTGTTTTTAATGTTTCTCACACTGTGATTTTTGTTTGTTTTAGATAATAGATGGAACCAAAATGAACTGGATAAAGATATAATGTAATGGAAAAGGAACTGATGAGTAAATAAAAGGGATTATTTATTAAATATATGATATTTTTATTATTCCAAATCTGTTATCAATGATATGTGATAAAAATACAACTTCACTAACTCTCAGACTCGCCCAAAAATATAAGGATAGAGTTATCACATAGTTTATATAGTGGAGGCCATGAAAGAGAGAATAATAAATTTCATATATATTGATAATGTGAGAAGAAACAACCATGTGTATATCATGGATGAATGATAAAATGTTTTTTCTGTGTAAAATAAGGTAAAAAATAAGGAAATTTATTAGGGAAAATGAAATGTTTGGTCAATTAAATAGGGAAATAATAATGTTATCCCTAAGGAATAATTAACAGTATATTGTTATAAATGGGACAAGTTAATTAATTTCTTATGAATTAAATCAGATAAATATAATTAGCATGGTTTCATGTGTATTGGTTATAATACTGATATTGAGGAGATTATATATGATATATGAAATGAATGAGGTATTTAGTAAAATTAATGATTTAAAGATGAAGTGTAAGGAATATTTTTATTGTGTATCTGGATTCAATAATAATGTTGTAAAAGTCTCAATGATATTATTATTATATAAAATCACTATATTTATAATGATTTTTTTAGATTACATCATCTACATATATTTGGTGGTATGTGATGACTTATACTGGCAACGAAAAGACGTTTTTCTCTAAAATGTACATATTTTTAAAAACCAATGATTGGAGGAAAGATAACCCTTAATATATAAATAATTTTGATACAACAATTAAAATTTGATTTTTATGGGATACTATTGGTGACCAAGAACATTGTTAGTGATTTTATGGTTTATTTTATTTTTACTCAGTTTACTTCATGTTTGGATTTAGGAAAATAAATAATAGATTTTTTATTTGAAAATTTATTATTTAAATTAAGGATTCACGGTGGAATATTTATTAATATATTCAGTATCTGACTAAATGAAAAAAAAATTTGTATAAACTAATGATATAATTGAATTTTGGAATTTAGTGACATTTTTGGTCTTTGAATTTTGACAAAAAAATTTTGGGTGAGCCTTAATGTTATCTACTTTGGAAATCAATTAAGATTAAAATTAAAAAATATATTTTTAGTTTAAAGAATGAGGTGTTCTAATAATTTTTCATTTGAAAATATTTAGTGCATTAGAGAATGAATTTTCTGTCATTGAATTAAATTTCTTCACGAATAAAATATCAACATGAATATACATCACTTTGTGTACAAAATGATGTTGAGATCAATAAAAGTAGAGAGACAGGATTATATTATGCTTATTATATGGTTTGATATCATGAATATTTTTTTATTAACAATTTAACATAATAGAAAATGTGTCCCTGAACTCTAAGAAATTTTTTTCGGTAGAAACAATTTACATTACACACTTGAAATAAATAGCTTTTAACACAACATAAGCCAAAAGTATTATGATTGTATAACAACTTAAGATATTGTTCAATATAACTCTACATCAGACGATGATAGTTATATTTCAATTCCATTTCCATATTTTAACATACAACAATTATTATCATATTCTGAATCCCAGTTTTTTTTTGACATTCTCTAATAACTTTTCCACTTTTTAAGACATTATTTTATGAATTCATTCTAGGATTCACTTTTCCCGTGAATTAATATTTAAATACCATCGCTTTATTTTTTGAAATAACCTTCAAAAAATCTAAGATTTAATTTCATAATGGTGGGGAGAATTTTTTAAATGGATAATTTTTAGTGTATAAAATATAATTAATTTTTTGTTGTGTATAAAACACTAACCATAGATCCATTATATTCAATTAAAAATATTATTTCAACATGACCATTATAAAATATTCCATAATATATTTTTTGTGAAAATGATTAAATATATTATAAAATATATATAATGTTAATAATTATTAATAATTGGGAAATAGAAAAAAAATATTTTTTCAAGACAAAATATTTTAAAAAAATATATTTAATAAATAAGAGAGTTTTATTTAATTCTATGTAAAAGAACTATAATTAATTTTTTAAACATTTAGAAAATTTATCTATAAAATGAAATTAATATTTTAAATCATTGTATCAAAATTATATTAGGTTGATTTTTATGATGTTTTGGAAAATATTTCTTTTTCAAGTGAATAATGAAAATTATGAATTTTATTGAAAAATGTTATCTATTTAAAAAGAAAAATATTTCTATTTTATTTTTGTTCCAAATTAAATTTCATCAAACTATTTTCTCATAAAACAACTTATTTTCATTTGAATCCATTAAATTCATTAAATTCATATAAAACTATTTCTACATTAATAAGATGATTTTTATGAAAAACTATTTTTTGTACCATTTTATTAGAGTAATTATATATTTAGTAATGAAAATTATTTGTTTTAAATTTTGAAAAAATATTAAATATTTTTAATAATTATATAAAAATTTATAAAATGGGTTGCTTTGATTTTATGAAAATGTTTCATTTATTCATTGTAATTTTGGTTACCACATTTAAGGGTAAATAAAGTAATTAAGGGTAAAAATAATATGATAAGGGTTAAAATATTAAACAATCTATTGTAATAAATTTATTTTAATATTATTTTTCTACCAAAATTATCCATAAATATAATTTATGATCTATTAGATCCACGTGCTTCAAATTATGTCCTTTATAGTATTTTATTTTAAGACATCCCAAACTTGTAACACTATTGTTTTTAATAAGTACAACATTTTAAATATATTGTAATTTGTAATATGTGTACAACCATAAATAATATTTTCAATATAAAATATGTATCATCATCATCATCATCACGTATTTTAAATTTTTATGGATGACATAATTTCATTGAATTCGTACAAAACAATGATGCACTAATTATTTATTTAATGAAAAATGAGTAAAATGATCTTATTTAAAATAATAAGAAAGTAGATATTGTACAAATAGATAACAATTTTTTTATATTTAATTTCTTGATAAATTATTTAATTTTTTATATATATGACCATTTTCCCTTAAAAAGTTGTACTAACCCTTATATTATTTTATTTATCAAAATTTTACCATTTCAGACTCTTGTTAACACTAAATACAATATTTATAACATGGAATCACCCATAACATTTGTTACACAATAAATATTATTTAGGCACATGAAATATTCATCCTCTTTATACTAATTCATTTTTAAATTTTTCTTATGGTATTATTATTACATTATATTCTTAGTCAATGTTTATGCAGTAATTATACAAATAATGGAAAAATTAAATAAACGTCATTAAAAAAATTAAAAAATATATAATTTGAGATATTTAATGAACCTAATGAATTTTTTAGATGAGTAATATATATTAGGAATTTAATAATTGTATTTTAATCATATATTTATTGTTATTTTAATAATCTAAATGTCATAGTAATGAATATTATATAATTTGAAAATAATGTTATTTTATGTAGTTCAGATTTTATGGAATTATTTTAAAATAAAAAAAATTTAAATAATAAAAAAGGGGTTAATTTATTACCTAAAATTTATGCTAATATTAATTTATATTCCATTTTTAAGTATTTGGATCTATAATAGTATAATTTTATTTCAATATTTCTGAGAAATTCTGAAAGTTCCCCTCACATCATTTTTAATAGTTAACATCCTCCCTCAATTTTTCATGACACACTGATCAATAATTATTGACCAAAACCTATATATGTATCTAAAAAAAATTATATAAATATTTTGGAGGATATATTATCATCAAAATATCTACACTAGTGTCCATAACAGGATATCAAAGGGAAAAAATATAAGAGAGTTTTTATTTACATTTATTATTCTACATCATCTTCATTTTTTTATTCCAATTAAAATTACTAAACATTTTATCCAATATATTATTGTATTTTATTATGATAATTGTACATCCATATTCAACTATTTATCCATCCTATAAAAAACATAAAACACTAAGTGTGTGTATGTATGACTTACAGTCACCACACCATTGTGCAATTTGTATTTCATGTAAAAGTTACATGGATGTTTAGACTGATGGAAATGATAAATATATATTATATATATTACATAGATTTATTTTATTATAATTAATATATCATCCAATTATTTATTGTTTTACCAGTGGAATTATTTTTTCACACTTGCATATGTATTTCAAACCATCTCCATGATGTGAGGTGTTTCATTTTTCATATTAAACATCCAAGATTTATTATAAAAGTGTATTTAATGATTTAATATGATATTTATAAATTTAACATCAATATTAGGATTATGTATCTATATACTAGGAAACCTATTCTTGAAATTCATTAAAAAAATGGCATGAGAAAACATGGAAATTTACAACTAAAATAATAAAAATGATTATATATTATTAATAAATGGAAATTAAGATGTTTTAAAAGGTTTGTAAAAGAAATTATATTATCTATTAGTTTTCTTTATAAAATAATAACATTTCTAAAACCATTATATTTTATGATTGAACTTTTCTAAATGATTTTGAATGATACAAACTAGTTTCTCATCTCAACATTATTTCTCTGAGCCATATGATGAGTCCACCACTTTTCACTTTTCTAATGGGTGTATTATACTTATGAATTAATTTTATGATCAATATTATGAATTTCATTGAGATCTATATATGCATCATAATTTATTTATTTCTAGAGGATTATTATTCAAATGATTTCCAAGCTATATGTGTTTATATCACAATATCATTATTATTCATGATTGTTTATGTTTATGTCTCGAATAAGGAATATATGTCTTTTATATTAATGTTTTCAAAAAAAGGTTTAACTTTTTTTTTGTGATTATCCAATTATTTTTAAATTCATTTTTACCCGTGTTTTTTGTAATTGTTTTTTTGTAAATTAATATTAATGAAATTTTCAATATAATTCTTTTTTATATTTTATGAAAAATGTATGTGGAATATTTGTTTTAACATGATCAATATTAATAAAATATCTATCCATAATATCCACTAAAATTTTAAAATAAAATTTTATATGTTTTAGAGGTTATTTTATAGAAATTTTATTTTCAAAATTTATAAAAAAAATTATAATATCATTTTAAAAATTAGAATGATAATTTCATTAAGAATGTTTTAAAAGATCATTTTATAATTCAATGGTAACAACTATTTTTTCACTCAAATGGGTATATATAATGAATCATCTATTGAATAATTTTATTTTATGTGGTCATTGAATTGTTATATGTTTGTATCATGGATGTTTTTCTTAGTTAAGCCATATAATATATTAATATAAGATTATTATTGTGAATGTTATTAGAGTAAGGGGAAATTATGTTAAATCTATATTTTGTACTCATTATATATATCTTTTTTATTGTATATTGTTTCTGAATTATATGTATTGTTTCATATATTTGGAATTCATTATATATTCATGAATGGATGGGAAAAACATATAGGGAATCATGTCGATGCATCAGTAGTCTCATGAGTTAAATAAGTTATCCAAATTAAAATGATTTTTAACCATACTGATTAAAATGTATTAATATGATGCCCTTATAGTAATAGAATTGTGTGACTAGGAAACATGAAACCTAACAAATATGCATTTCCATCATTATGAATTCTGTTATTGATATTCCATGTGGTAATTCCATAATTATAATTTAAATGGGTTCTCTTAATTGTCATGTGCATATTTACAGATAAATCTTTTAAAATCATTTATTTCTACCATATTATGGTCATGTTATTTATTAAATAGATTTTTTTCTATTATTTACCTTTTAATATTATTTATGTATTATTTAATAATTTCTTCACTTGTATGTTTACCATAATTGTGCATCTGATATCACCCTTTTCTTACATTTCATTTCCACCAGGATATGAAGATGAAATATTTGAATGTGTTTATGGTTGAAAATAAAAATAAACTATTATGTTTAAATATAATTTAGAAATTTATAAATTGTAACATGGATGTTTCTATTTTTTAAAGACTAATAAAATGATAGTTCTATTGTAATGTGACCAAGTGTACACAGTGAAAATGTAATAATGTAACCAATGACTTCATTTAACTAGGGTTAGGTTATTTATAACTAAATATAAAAATATTTTAATCAATTATTTTAAATTAATTGATAACAAATTTAAAGTCATTTTTTCATTCATGGTGTGCTCTCTTTATGTATTTCTATTGTAATTTATCTTCCACCACTTTTTTAATCATATACCATTGCTTTCTATTACTAATTAAAGTGGTAATGAATTTTGAATTTCAATTTCTACGAATAAATTTGGTATCTGATTCATCAATCCAATCCCATTAAGGTGAACATAATTTCTATTTCAACTGAATCATTTCAAAAATTAACAATGTACTGTAATCAACAATATTTTACAAAATTAACTATAGTTATATTTATCTCTATTTAATTCCTCTCTAATCATTAGAATAAATAATATTATACCATGAAAAAATTATTAAATAATTTGTTATATTTTGTTGTGTGAAATTATATTTTATTCAGTATTATAATATTTTATTATCAAATATTTTTTTTTCAATTCAGACATTTTTTATTCTAGAATCGGATTAATCTATATAAATGAATTAGTTTTTCAATATAACATGTTTATTTACAATGAAATCATTATTACACCATTTTTTAGAGATGTGGTATTTTTAGTTTCATATCTACTATTAATATAATATTCAATGATATATAAAATTTTATTTGTAATAAAAACATATATTAATGAATTCATTGAGAGTGTTTATTTTTTAATTTAAATAATTTACTATTTTTTGTTTATATTCATAACACCCTGAAAATTTTACACATATTTATAATATTTATTGTTCCACTATAGTGTTTAAAATTCATTAAACATTCATCTTATGAAACATACATATCAAATTTTGGATTTAATTTTTTTTTCATCATTAAATTTTCATTATTACCTTTATACCCAATAATTGTTTATGACTATTTGGGTGAGGCTTCTTTATGGAAAACCCCAGTTCTTATATATTTTATATTTTCTTATATCCTAATAATTTTTTTCAATTTCACTAATATACATATTGAAATTAAATTTGGTTTTTAGTATATTTAATTTTTATATTTAATTTTATATTATAACTATATCATGAATGTTATAACATTATCTTTCAATTTTATCTTTTTTTTCTTTAGTCAAAATTTAATGACACTGTTCTGAAACTAAAACATTGTTATTATTAACAATAAAATTCATCATTTAATTTTATTATTTTATTTCGGTTCCTTTATTATTTAAATTTTCATTTATCATATATAATTTAAAATTATACTCCTAATGATATTTCATTTCAATATTATGTTATTATATTTTCTGTCATAAGGATAATGGTTCAATTTAATTTAAATGGTGCATTCAATATATTGAAAATAATTCTTATTTCCTTATATTGGAGTGTCTTTATCGCATGATTCCTTATTTTTTAATATTCATTTTTCTTAAGTACTTCTAATATTAATTATATTTATTCATATACAAGTAATTATTTTTTAATTTCCCTATGGATATTATTTATGAAGTCATAAATGAAAAAATTATCTTGGTTTCATCTTATATTTCATTCAACAATTTTAAATATAAATATATTTTTAATAATTTGAATAAATTTTCATGTTGTATAAAATTATTTATAATTTTTAAACATTCAGGATTATAAATTGTAAATTTTTATGTTGATAATTATAAAAATTGAAATAAGAAACATTAATTGGTAAATATAACATCTACACATCCATATAAACTCAACCATTAATTTATTAAAATATCTATATATATTAGAATTATAAATTCACACATTCTATGATTCCACATTATAACACTCCTTGATATGATTCTAGAAATAAATACATATCATAGAAGATTATTTTAAATAAATAAATTCCTATACATTACAATTTAATAAATACATTTCATAAAGGATGTATTTAATAATATATATTAATATATACATTTTGACTTTAAAATTTATAGAATATGAAAAAAACAATTTGTAAATAAATTTATTTTCTCGCCTAATAGACCATTTTCCCATTGAAAATAAGTTCGAAAATTTCATAATAATATATCAACGTCATCCCCAAATTCAATACACAAGAAATATAATTAATAATATCCAATGTGTTAATTTTTTCATACCCTATAAAAATGTAAAAATATTAATTACTGATCTAAAATGATTATTTTTGGAAACAGGTAACTGATTCTCTCAAAATATAAGCATCATATGAATAATAAATAACTAATAAATGACATAATTAATTTCATAATATAAAAAAATTGAGAACCTGATATATCAATGATAAAAAATAAAAAAGTAGACCTAAATACTTTTTAATGTCATTATGGTGTAATGCATAATGTCAACCCTTAAAAAAGTTTAGGCATTGTGCCAAGACAATATCACATTATTAGACGAGGTGTACACAAACAACAAACATTTTTTTTATCTTGAAAATTATTGATGCATAGATGGAATAAATAATTATGGGCCCCACACATCATCGGTTTATTTATAGACAATTTGAAATAATTGTCAAAAAGACTCTCATATAATTACATAATAATTTTTTGGGATGAATAAGAACATGTATATTTATATAATCAAGAATTCAGAATATCAATACATGATATACCTATGTTATAAGTCATTAATCATTAATAATTAAAATATATTTCCCGACGTTATTAAAAAATAATACATGATCATCATCCATTATAATAAAAAAGATGTGCGATGGTCAAGAAATGCAGAGTAATCATTCTAATAATCATTCGTATTGGAATTACATTATTCAAAAATTCTATTACTTTTCGCAACATAAATAAAATTTAAAACATTATCATAACCCATTCCGAGGAATAAGATGGATGGTTGAAGAATAACACAATCCATGATATCTTAAATAAACATAAAACGGTTTATATAGTATGAATTTAAATTTGAAAATTTTTATTATATGATATAAAATAATAAATTTTTATAATATAAGGAATATATATTATATAAGTTCAATATAATGACCATAACTCAATGAATAAAAGTTGAGTTACCAAAAAACCATCATTTGGTGGAAAAAATAAATCATTAGAAAAATAACCAAGGGAAAATGATTTTTCTAGTGATTAACATTAAATAAATTGAAAAAATATTTAGTAAATTCATATATTATATATAAATAAAATATTTTTTAATGGAAACACGGTGATAAAAATTTATTTTATCATAAGTATCCATAGTTGAGGGGAATATTATTATCACAGGATTGGAACATTAATAAAAACACCATCAAATAGATGTCAATTAATTAAATATAAAATTCTATGATTAAATTATAATGGATTATATTATATCTCGTATAGTAAATATATATATTTATTCGATTAAATTTTCTGAATATTTAAAAAAATTCTTATATTTGGGTAATTTTTTATAAAAACCCCTACCACAGTCTATATTCATTAAAAATTTACCAAAAAGATAAATTATAAAATTGTGTTCATTTAATACATACACAATTATCATATTCAAAATTAAAAAAAAAATATAACATCATTTTTAATCTTTCTAAAAATTTATATTATTTACTTATTAACAAATTTTATTTACTAGTTGTGAGTAATATGTATCCCATTAAAAAAATTTCAAACTCGATATTTATGTTAAATATTTCAAAAAATTTATCTACAAATAATATTTATTGGTATTTGTTTAAATTTTCATTGATATTATATTATTATATAGTATTTTTAATAATTATTTGTTATTATAATGGTTTTTGAAATTGAAGAAGAGAAAGTTTAGGTTCTTTTTAATGAATGAAGGGTGATTTCTTGAATAATGAATAACATATTAACATAAAATTTCCATAACCCAAAGAAATTAACCTTTATATCATAATATGATGGTAAATATTTTCTCATTTTATTTCATGATATAAATTCATATTTTTTTAATTTAATGATTACATAGATATAAACAAAAACCAACCAAGATTAATGGATGAATAATCACCAAACAAGAATAATAATGATATTATATATTTATGTAATTTTTTTATTTTATAATTATAATGAATAAGATATATAGAATAATTTATATAAATACACTAAAAAGATTAAAGGGAACACATTAATCTAAATTCACTACTTTTAAATTAGTAAATTAATGATTCTTAATTATTGATCATATAATTAAAATATAGTCCAAATTTTAATTCAAACCCCATAATTATAAAATAATAATAGCTTTTATCCATTAATTCCATATTCATTTTCATCCATGTATGTTTCTTATAAATATGAAAACTAAAATAAATTATAATTTGGATGTTGTATTCCACATGTAATTATGGTTAAGAATTTAATTTTCATTAAAAAAAATAGAGTAAAAAAGATTAATTATTTCTAATATTAAAAATTATATAATTATAATAATTATATTCTAAATTACATTTTCAACAAATTATTTTTATAAGGTGAATGAAAAATAATATGTTGTGCCATGGATGTGGTAGTCCCCCCAACACAAAATATACTGTTTGATTTTCCTTAATAGAAAATGTAAAATAATGTTTAATGCAAATTACAATAGAAAATTAATATTTTTTAATTTTAAAAAATTTATTCCCTCACAAAAGTGTTTTTATAATATAATTTTTATATAAAAATATAAAATATTGAATATAAGAAAATATATTTTATCATGGTTAGAAATTTGATATTTCTATAGAGGATCCCTTGAAAATAGATGTCATTTGCTAATATATTTTTACGATAAGGTCAAGGGATATAAATATTATTAAATGGGATTTAGTTAATATATTGATTTAGAATAAAACATAATTTTTGTTGGTTCCTTGAAGGATTGGTGAGAGGACTCATTTATAATTTTTCATATTAGAAATTTTTATATATTGAAACTAAATTTAAAAGGGGACATTTTAAACTTCTCATAAGGATCCAAAATTTATAAAAAGGTAGTTTTGAATATATTAGATCATTAAAGTCCTCATAAAATATATTATATAATTTGTTTTATTAGTTTTCAATCTCGTTACCCCATAAATTATTACCTTTACAATTTTAGTTTTTATCATTATAACTAATTTTTACCAGACATATAATAATATTTATTTCTGAAAATAATTTGATAATTATTAAATAATTTAAAAAAACTATATATAAATTTTTAATACATGTAATTCAATTTAAAAAAGTTATAAAAATTTAATTTGATATATTAATATATAGTGTAATTATTTTTTTGATAAAATATAAATTCTTTTATAAAATATAAAATATGGACGTTTAAATATAAAATTTCGTTCAATAACAATAAAATTAAATAAAAAAATTATTTCAAAAACAAATATTCTTTAATTAATACTTATATAATAATAATCTCATAAAATTAATGTTATTTTTAAAAATGATATATTGCACTATATACCTTAAAATAATTTTCCATGATATATCAGAAAAAATATCATATTATTATATTATTATTGATATCCAAATAAAGATTTTTATTTTCATTATATAATTTTATACGATTTTTTATTTTGATATTTAATGAAAATCTATATATACATTGGATAATTTTAAATATAGTTAAATAGTTTTCAAATGTTATCTTTTTATATTTCGTATTTTATTTCACTCACTAATTAATTAATTGGATATATATTTTTTATACTATTAATATTTTTTATTATTATATTATAAAAAATACAGTGTTTATTTAAATTAAACAAAAAAACCTAGAAAAAATACTTTATTTTGAGGAATCAACTATTTTTTGTAGTAGTTTTAGTAATACAATTAATTATCATTAATATTGAAAATAATAATTTTTTAATTTAAATAAATATTTTTGAATGTGGTTAATTTTATTCTATCCAAAAAATTCAATGGAGGGGATTTAATTACTTTGTAATCATTAAATATTTTTATTAAATTTTATCGTGGGTTCATTTTATTTCAGTTTTCTATGTGGAAGAAGTTTTTAGATAAATTTTCATATTTAGTGTTAATAATATATTAATATCTAAAAGTGATACATTATTATCGAAGAATTAAATTTCATCCTATAAATTTAAATTATTACTCATTGACTATTTTATTGTTGGTTATTTTTTACTTATTTTACATTTGGGGTATAATAATAAATATGAAATATAGCATACCCTCTTAGAATATATCACGTTAATTTTCATTCATCAAAATACGTTATATTTTAAAAATATTATTTATTAGAGTTTGTATACTACATAATTATTTATTCTCTATAACTTAAATTTTATAAAACCATTTAAATATCAAAGTCAATAATAGTAGTTGAACAATTGTATTCCTAGAAAAAATTACACCATATTTATCCCCCAATTGGGGACAACCAATAGTTTATATGGTCACATAGTGGTCACTATATATCATAATCCATAAAATTTGTTAAACATTATAAAAAATATCATGTATCCATTATCAATCTTAATTATACCAATATTTACTAACTTACTTATTCAAAATAAAGATGTTTGTTATTATCTTAACATTAATTGTATATTAAACGTAAGAGTTATTAGTACCTCATTATTTAGTTCTTTAATTATTACCACCAAAAAATTAACATGATATAAAATAAATTATAATGATTATTGAGAGCTATTAATATAATAATTTAAACCATTAATAGAAAAATTTCATGAATGTTTTATATATGATTCAAAATTTCTAAATATACTAAAACCAAAAAGGTAAATATCACATTAATAATTTAATTAGCTATGAGTATTAATAACCAAATTGTATTTTGATATAAACTAAAAAAGAATTGGTAATACTAGGAAATACATATTTTTCATCATAACATGCATGTATTGAAATTAATAATCATTTATGTATTCTATCTAATTCGGTTATAAGACATAGTTCTTTCAAAAAACATACAATTCAAATCTTCAACTTCTTGATCTTATCTCAAAAAGAAACTAAAATTAAAATTCTTATTATAATATATAATATATTAATATAAAAACAACAATCAAAATATATCATTCCATATTATTATTTAAAAATATGATAATTTCATATTAACCTATACCTTTATTTGTTCAATAATTGGATATCTATGTTCATTATTAAATAAGGTTCGCAAACATAATTTTTAATCATTGTTCCTAAAAAATTCACGATACCTAAAAAAGTTAATGATATTAAACAATCCATAACCATTGGTATTATATAACCATGTGTGAGGTTATTCCTCATTTTCCTTCACTAGGCGATGGTTGATTTAATACCCAGTCTTCCTAATAACTGGTTATTACGCATAGGTATATCTATTCGACAACTGAAATGACCTATCGTAATCTATATATCAATTTTTTTCTAATAAGGAAAATATAATCTATAATATTTAAAAACCATTGATGTTATCTAATTTATATACATATTCTGAGCATTTACAATATAGTTTTCTAACCTTCATACCAAAATAAAATTGGCATTGTTTAAATGTAATTAAATATATTAATATCTTATATGGTTTTATATTATGATTAACCACAATATCAAAAGCCTTAAATTATCCTAAATATTCATCATAATGTAAAAATTTATAGAAAACCAACTCTAATACCATCTATGATTCATAAAACCCATAATACATGATCTAATTCTATAATAATTCTCTTCACATATTATAGTCATTACCAGGGTGTAAATTTAAATGAATATTTATACAATAACTACATAAATTAAATGAAAATAATTATTAAATATATTCCCAAGGCGTTATTTTTTTTGAGAATTAGATAATTGGTAAAAATAATATAATATAACAAATTGAACTTCATTCTGAGCAAGTGTATGCATGGTGGGCCAGGTTCGGGCCAGGTTCGGGCTAGAGATTTGGGTTTTTGGTGGATTTTTGGTCAGATGGATATTATTTGAAGGCTATTTAGTGTGTGAGTTTTTGGACCTTTTGGTGTTTTGGGGTTTCATAGTGTTCATCTGTACTAATTTGGCGGTTCTTTTGTACTACATGTTTGGTGTGTTTTACTACACATATATTTTCTAAAATAAATTTTTATGAACACACTTTCTTGAGTCTTGAACATTCCGGTTATATCTATAATTAATCTATAAAATGTTCTAAATATCAGACATAAATTATCCACACAAAATATCCTATTATGAATATCATCTCTAACAATTATTTGTATAAACCATGGAAATGGAATCATAATATGTGGTGATATGAAATAATAAATAAGGAAAAAATGTTAACAAAAATGTTAAAATATATGAATAGTGTACATAAAATATTCGGATGAAATAATTAAAATACTACCATTATCAACTGAAATTGGAAGAATTTTTTAATTATTAAAATAATCAACAAATAATATTAATAATTACTCATCCCACACAATTGAAAATGAAAACTTTTTGTTGTCAAAAATATTAACATCTAGTCATTTTTCATTAATATTATCCTTTTACCTGAATAAGTATAAACTAAAAAACTAAATTTTATGTCTCGTGATTCCTTTCATTATATCAATGTTATATACAAATTATGTGTCCAACAATTCAATTGATTAAGTAAAAACGAATCACCATAACTGTGAAAAAATGAATTCATGTATTTCCCTATAGAACAACTTGATAAATAAATACATTCACACGGACACACACACACACATATATAAATATATATTGATGAAAACAATATTAATAAATGTTTCAATATTGTTAGCTATAAATAATCATCATTATTTCTAATACATTTCCTCATCTTTTTAAACGAGATTACAAGATCATAACCCATCCGGATAAAGACCGAGGACCACGAAACAAAACATAGTCAAAATGAAATAATAATCTATTTAGATTAACCATATATAGTACACAAATAATATTCTCTATTTAAATTTATTAGATAACATTTCCATAACACATATAATGAAAAAATATTGATAGTTGTGAAAGAACATAACCACAGTAGTTAGAACTATATTTAAAAATAGTTATTAGGAAGGAATATATATCCTAGAAACATTGGGTGAATACTACATAATACAATAAAAAAGGAATAGTATAAATATATTATATGTAATTTTGTTATAAAATTATCATTACTTAATTAAAAAATGTTGAGTTTCCATTAATATTTACTCTTGGAGAAAAAGTTGAATCAATAGCCACATGTATAAGGGAACTTAATTTTCCTGGTAAATCAAATTAATATAAAAAATAATTTTAGAATAATCATGTAATTTCAAATAATTAGAAATATGTTCAATGTAATTAGTGATCATAACATATATTATGACATAAAGCATCTGATTTGAGACTATGAAAACTCATGCGTATTAATTAACAGATTAATCAATCACTTTAGAAATAATGGGCTACTAATTGAAAATAAAATACCATAATTAGAATATAATTCATGATATTACATCCCGTGTGGGAATTTTACCCAACTTTGAAAAGAAATTATGTTCATATTAACAAACATTTCTCAAATAGATTTTTTTTATAAATAACCATTACCCTAATAATAATTTATTCTATAGTTTCAAAAACTATCATGAATAACCGAACCATGTTAATAAAATTAATTCCCAATAACCTTACTGATTACTATTTACATTTGTTCTCATAATTTATAACCATTCTATACATCTATATTAATATCTTATACACATTTTTAAAAAATATTTTTAAGTACCAAAAATTGATTTAAACTAGTATGAAACAAAAATTGTATGTCTTCATACATGTCAAAAGTGTATTCTTAAAAATATACTCACAGATACTATAAAAAATTTTACATGTTATTTTAAAAATCTATTATTTCCATTCATTGATTTTTAAGTTATATTTCATGTAGTTAAAAGATGTTATGAGAATGATTCGGTAATTAATAATGAATGAAGGAAACTTATTTAACAATTGACATAAAAATTCATATGATAGTAATTAAACAAAATAAATTATTATTTACATATATATATATATAAATAAACATTTTAAATATATTTTCATAATAATTAATAATATGAATAAAAATTATTTTTCAATTTCGTCATTAAACAACAAATATAAGAATCATGAATAATTTGTAGATATTTAAAAGATATTTTATTTGTAATATCCTTATAAAAAAAATAAAATGTAACTTTTAGAGTGTTATTTTGGATTTAGTAATAATTAATAATAATAAAGTCGGAATGCGCCCGTAAGGGGCTCTCATTCTAGGTTTTCACTCTCTCGTCGTGACCGGATCCTCCGTTGTGGATCTAGGGTTTTCTTGCGCTCGGTGGGTTGGAGGTAGATCTCTACTGCTGTTGTGACGCTTCGCGGTCCTCGTTCTGGCAGTGAGATGTTCTCGGGCGTTAGTGGTGGCTGGTTCTATTCCACGGGTGTAAGACCAGTCTTGGTGACGGCATACTCTACGGAGTGCCCATGGATCAGATCTCGGCCGCTGTCTGTTGTCTGGTGGGGTTTTACTCGCGTTTCAGGTCAGTGCTCATGCATTAGTGGCTCTTCTACCACCTCCCAGGTGAGTTCGCTGGGATTTCCCTATGGTTGACGTGGTTGGTTTGTCTGGTTGTGGCGGGTTCTCTCATTCCATGGGTGTTCTCTTTGTTTTTGTGTTTTGTGTTGTGTTTTGTTGCTGGATATGGTGGTTTTGAGCCGAGGGCTTCTACCTGGCTGATACTAGTGATGAGGGTTTCTGCCTCGTTGAAATAGGTGAAGGGTTCCACCATTGGTGATGCTGTTTCTCGTCACCGTCGCGGGTGATTGCGTGATGATGGGCGTCGGTGAAGCTCATCGTAGTTCTTGTGTTGAGATGTTGTCTGATTGGTGTGATCCGTTTTTTTCTGACGACGTCGATGGATGAGATGGTCGAGCTCTCTCGCCGGCGACATGATGGTTTTTTTGGTGAGGTTTTCTAGGGTTGACCACGATGGTCGCCGGTGATGACGACGACGGGAGCCAGTGCATCTCACCGGTGTTCCGGTGAATGTGTGGAACGTGATGGTGGTTTGATTTGCGTGAAGGTTGTAGGATTGACGTGTGGTGCGCGGCACGAGGTATGTCAGTGTTGTCGCGGCATTTGATGACAGGCTTGATATGATCATGGGCACGTGATCATGATTCTGGTTTGAAGATCGAGGCGGCTGGCTGTGACCTGATTTTGAAATTTGAATTGTGATTTTCGTCCGGATGCGGAGAAGTGTATGGGTACCAGAAAACCCTTAAACCGGCTTCAGAAAATGGAGAACAAAATGATTTCCAGCAGTAATAATTAATAATAGAATATAATTTATATATAGCATTTAACTAGAACTAATTTATCATTTTCCTCTTAGTTAACACAATTTAAATTAGTATGATAATAATTTTTTGATCATATAAATAAAAAAATATAAAATTTGTTTTGGAATATTTTTATTTTCTAAAATTATAATATTTTTTATCTCTTAATACCATCATTATTATCATGCATATATGATGGTGATAAAAATAAAACCAATATCAGTCCTTCCATAGTGGCAGTTGTCCATACTTCACGGTTGCCAATTTCATTTTCCATAAAATGGGTGATAGGTGTAACATTTTATAATATTAACGAATAATAAAATTATAAAAATATCACAACTATATAATTAAATTACATTTAACAATATTTTTTATGTCTTTTAATTAAATCAAAACCATTTTCTTCATTTCAGTGAAAACTTAATCAATTCACAAACTACCTTGTTGTTTTAACAGAAAAATGAAAAATGAATAATAAACATCACCATAGAATAATAAGAATAATTATATAAACAATAATTATATCATTAAAATTATAGTAATTATTTATAATTGGAATATAAAAAAGGAATGAAGTTATTAAAAAACTGATTACCCCCAATGAGAACATTGTGATTTACTTCGACGATCTATTGAAGACGGTTGATATAGTTTTATAAATTATCTCCAATATTAATATAAAATAAATTTCAAATATATATATGAAAAAATAATAATTTTTTTAGGGTTAATCTTAATTTTATGGGTTTACATGATGGGGTGATTTGAGGCCCCTTTTATATGTTTTGATAATGGAATTTTTGTTAATATTTCAACGTAACATTTACATATTTAATAAAATGTCTGGTTTTGTTATATTAGTGTTACATGTATAAAATGGTAGAAAATATATTAAATAATGTTATGATAATAATATATTAAGATATCTTGGAATTTCAATTTCATTATATAATAAGATACCACTATTGTGAAATTTTAATATCAATTTTGATAAATCATTTATATTGATATATAATAAATCCATTGATCTACAGTAGCCCTTACTATATCAATAATTCTAACGGTCATCAAAAACATGTTGAGATATAAATTAGTACTTCTTAAAATATTTTCATTATCCTTAAATATCTTGTTTTAAATGAATAATGAATCCTTTTTTTGAAGGAACAATAATTAATGATTATAATTTAATTAATCATATTATGAAATATAATATATCAATCAATGAAAACAGAGGGACAAAATAGATTACATAGAACATCCAAAATGGGAAGTATACAATGATTATTTAAAATATAGAACATCATGGATAAAAATTATAAAACCAGTAATTTTTATAACAATGTCTCAACAAATGCATACCATGTCATAGAACTATATTAATAATTTATTGATCTCTCACCACTAAAAAGGGTCACAACCTCTTCTTCTATATCTAGTAACTAAATTATGGATGGTCTTAAAAATATTCCAAATATATAATTATTATCTAGATAAATATTATTTAAATAATAAATACTAAATTTTAACTCTATATTTTATTCTCCAATGAAATATATCATATATCTTTTATATTCAAAAGACACAATTTAAATATAAAGATGATTGACTTATTTTCCATCCATCATTGAATATTTTTTACAGTAGTGTATATTTGATCAAAGATATATGATATTAATTATTTAAATCTCTTTTTCAAATAGTTGACTAAAGATATACCTTTTCTAAAAAAATAATTATTTGAAAACAACCAATACTTCTATTAAGAACTCTATATCCATTATAAATTCCAATTAATAAAGCTGATATCCATTGTCATCAACCTCAATTCAAGTAACACTAATGATATGGAAGTATTTGTATCAGTTGTTTTCCAACTATATATATACAAAAATATATACCTTTTATCTTTAATTTTCCTACACAAATTCCAAAAACTAGTAAACTATCATTATTAAAAATATAATGGTAAAAAATTCCATAAAAAATCAAGATAATTCATTGTATAAAATCCATCATAAATATTATAATTATAAAATTTATATTTTTAAAATAGTTTTTTTCTTTGAAACATTAATATATAACTATTGTAATTTTCATTTAATCTATATATACTTACCTATATTAAATCCCTCCTAAAAAATTAAATGAAATTATTAATATATTAATTTTATTAAAACTTGGAATCTATTATATAATATAACATTTTAATATTCCACATATATAAGTGTTATAATAATAATATCAATTTTCATTAATATTAACTCAGTAGTTCAATTAGTAATACAATCTTTTAAAAAATGAAGTACCAAATTCACAATTATTTATCCCTATCATTTAATGTATATTATAATTTTTTTTCAATAAGTCACTTATAAAAACCTCTCAGTTTCGTATATAACATATGTGACCCTAAAATAAGTATATATCAATTGTAAAACTACCGTTTTATATCATCATAGTTATTTTGATAGTTAACAATAATGGTTATTTAGGCATGTCAACTCCTATGTCCCTTCAACACATACAAGATCATTTATGTTGTAAAACCAATAAAGAGTTTCACCATTATTATAATGGAATGATAAATCCAATGAGTTACATAACTAATTATATATCACAAAACATAGATATTAGTAATATTTATCAGTAAATTGTACACATAAAAAATCGAGTTTTATTGTCCATATTGAATGATAAAAAATGTAGAAAACATCCTATTAAAAATTTATCCCTAATTAAACCAAATATTATCATCTTTCTATAAATATAGTTTATTATACTATAATTCAAAGAATGGGGAGATAAAATATACTATTGGGTTATCTTAGACTCTCAACAAGGTCAAATATAATATATATCTACCACGATGGACAATAATAAATTAATTAAGATCATAAGTAAGAATAATAAGAACATGGTAATTTTCAAGAGTATATATAGTATATGATTACGAAATACATATATCATACCAAAGAAAAAATTGATTATAAAAATATAATAATCCAATATTAAAATTGATATAAAATAAAAATAATTCGTAAGAATGGTGAATAAAAATATATTTATCATAACCTATATAAAAAACTTATAATGAAACATTTATAATCATTAATAATTAGTTCTAATGTCATGGCTCACTTCCATGCCCATCATGAAAGTGCAGAATTTTTTTTATAACATAGTTTAATAATAAAAACTACATTTCCATATAACTTGAATCTAATGAGATACATCATTTACCAAAAGAATTGGATTTATATATACATAAAATATAAACCATTACATTATAAAAACATAACGTATGTTTTGTACATGAATATAAAATTAATCATACAACCATAAATTAAAAATCAAACTTCAGAAAGATATATGTTTCATGTAAATTCTATTATATACATAATATATATATAAGAATAAGGTATACTATTTCAATTAGCAAGAAAAAATAAGTTAGGTGAACATTTAAATTATAATGAAATTATATTTTTGAAATAACTATAAAACATTGTTAAAACAATTTATTTAAAAAATATATATACTTTTCATTTTCCCCAATGCTTCATTAGGACCTACTGATTATCAACATATTTTTATAATATTATAAAGGATATAAATATATTTCAATCATTACTATGTTATGAAAATGTTAAATTGATAGTCAGACAATTATTTATAGAATATTGAAAAATATTGTAACAATGTAGGAATCATTATAAATACAGTTAAGATATTACATTCAAACCAATGTAATTAAAAATGATATTAAAATATAAAACATTATAATATTAGATATGTTTATAAAATATTTTTCTGAAAAAAACTGGTCAAAATACACATGGATTAATAAGATTATAACAAAAATTATTATATTAATAATTCTCCTAGAAAATAATTTAATTATAATTGTAATTAAATGAATAGAAATTTTAATAATACATGATAAATAAAAAAATACTAATATAAAATAAAAAATTATAGTTATAGTGATATGTCTAATATAAATTTCATAAATAATATATATATAAATATATAAACATGGTATTATTGTTAAATTTAATATATACTATTAAATTTAGTCATAACTCCTAAAAAGGTATATTCATATAATTTATAAAAATAAAAAAAAATTGTAAAACATTATTTCATTAATTTTTTAAAAAAATTAAAAAAATTAATATTCTTTTTATCATTCAATAAGTATATATTAGTTTTAAGATTATATTCAGTTTCAAATTATAGTATTTTTTGTTTTTATATACAAGTTTTAGAAGGGTGATGTATTTTTTATGTTAATTTCATCAATACCAATTTACTCAAGATATATTAATCATTGTGTTTATGTTATATATTAATTATCTATTCCACTTTATGGATTATACGTGTGTGTTTTATGATAATGGATTTCAATATATGATTTTTCATATTATTTTACAAATAAAAATATGATACATTATAATGGACACCTTTTAAAATATTAAATCATAATCATAAAATAAATTTCTTCTTATATCATATATTATTATTATTATGAATATAAAAATATCCCTAAATAATGTGAAAAGGTTTTTAGAGCATCTATCATGGTTTTTTTAAAACCCAAAATAAGAAGTTTCTTAACTAATGTTTCAGTATGAGTATAGAGTTATATAGTAACCATTTAACAAAAAAATAATCATACTGATGATAATATTTAATAAATAATGTGTATAAGTAATTTCAGAAATATTAGATTTGTAAAGGATATTTCACACAATGTTGACAAAAAAGAAACATGAACTGATTAATTGGTCCCTAGGAAGAATGATATGCTTAGTAATTAAATAATAAACCCTCCTTTTGGGGATATGATACTAAAAAAATTAATTATTAATTTGGTATTGTGACTATTTTTTATGATTCTTTTTATAATTAATTCTCATGATGAGGTTGTGAGGTGTAAAGGATGCAATATTTTATATGTGACTGTTGAAAGACATTTCCACAAATATTAATTTCCTAATGTCTATGTTATTTAATATTCATGTGATTTAGATACAATATAAAAACATATAGAGGTATAATTAGATTAATTTTTAGACATCTCCCCCTAAAATAACCCATTAAAATATTTTTAAATTTAATATGTTAACACACTTTTTATGATGAACAAATAACCTTTTTAATATGAGACTCCTCCAAGTAAAATATTTAATATTATTTCCCACTTTTATGGGAAAAATTGGGAAACCAGAAAGTCAACAGCACATCAACCACAGAAGTAGAAAAGAGTTCTATACGAGTGTAGCATGAAAATATTTGATGCGACTACCCTGAATAATTTTTGGGACAGGTTGTTTACCTTTTTTCCTAGCTCGTCACTAATGATCACTTTGAAATTAGAGGATAACATGTCCAAAACATGTATGAAATCCTCCACTATAATATTCCTTTCATTGAAGCCTCTGGTCAAAATTATTTATTGTTTTACGATCCAACCAGCCTGCTCCATGCTTACACCGACTTGAACCGGTCTTCCATTCATCATTTCCACGACCTCCATGGATTCCAATTATGAAATTATTATTATTAAAACAAAATTATTAAGGTTATTAAATTTTATTTTAATAATATAATTTTTTGTGAAAAATTAACTTTTTTCAATAAAAAAATTTAAAACAAATATTATTTAACACATATTTCAAAAATCATATTCATCATTTCGCAAATACTAATTTATTTCAAATTAAATTTTGATAAAACATTTCAATAAATTTTATAATATAGTTATTAATAATTATCATATATTAAGTCAAACATTTATCATTAACTATTATTTAAAACCTATTTATTTCTTATAATTCACAAAATATGTATTCCATGTTATTAACATAATTTCATTATAATTATAATTTTATTAAATATATTTTATTAATATAATTCATCATTAGTAATTAAATGTATTGAAAATTATTAAATAAAATTTAATCAAATTTATAAAAAATACAAAAATAATTTCTATTTTTATGAAGAAATTAAATTTTTCTTCTTAATTTGAAATCTAACATATAGTTTATAATTAATAGAGATGGTTGGTCGTACTTATGCATGACTGGTTGTATAATTCCCTTAATAATTAAATGGAGAAGAAGAAGATGCCAAATTTTTTAATATTACAAAATATTATTATAATAATAATATATATATATAGTTATTCTATCGTTATCCCCATATAAATAATGATGTGATGAAAAACATATAACACCATTACACTGAAAGGAAAATCCATACATACGCACACGTAGGGATTTCTTTTTTAAAAGAATGGATAAATGTTTGAATACTTTTAATCAATAATAATTATATTAAAATATATTCATTTATTTGATACTATATTTATTAATTTATAATCTAATAAACACCTAAGGAGGAAGTAGAAGGTGAAATAATTTTAAAATCCTCAGAAAAAATGATTGCCTCTTCCTTGGTGAACGACCTTTTGATATCCTCCCACGGACACTTGGGATCAACGTTTTGGAATATCAAAACCTCTAGAACATGTCTAGGGATTTTGGGTAGAGATGTTTTTTAAATTAGAGAAAAAAGGATTAAATTAATGGGATTAAGTGATGTATGATGGCCCATTTATAATTGAGGTGAGGGGTATCTTTTGAATTTACAAAAATATTAATTTACAGAAAATTAAGTATTAATCCAATTACCCCTGAAATTACATGTACTCAAATATAATATATGATAAGGTTATAATCTCATAAAAAAGTTATGGACATTATTGGGTAATATATTAATCCATATCATTTTTATTTACCCTTGTTTATCATATTTTAATTTTATATATGGTAATACCTTTCTCGATATTAATAGGTTATAATTTTGAAACATGTGATGTAAATTAAAAAATTAATGAACTACTAAAAAAATTTTCAATGACATTATAATAAATTTGTATTATTAATTATTTGTATGATATAAAATTAATATAATAAATTATGATTTTATGATAATATCATTCGTGTCGATTTGAAATTATTAATTACCTGGACATTTAAAAATATTAAGTTGAAAAGTTAACTATTTGAAAAATAATTATATCCCACGTCGACCAAGGAAGCCTATAAAAATTGTTGATCACATCAATTTTCTCAAATTAATTTTTTTTAATATTTTATTAACATTTATTTTATATTTATATTAATAAATAATTACAACATAAATTTTTTATTATTATTTGATATATATATATATATAATTTTACTAAAAAATAAAAGTAAAATACCATGATGTATAGAAATATTTTAGAAATCTGAAAAATATTTTAATTCAAATATATCATTTCCTTATCCCAATAGTAAAAATAATATAGCACTTAATACATGAATTTGAAATCTTTTATTTTTTTAAATTATATGTTATTAATATAATAATATCATCTAGGATTATCTAAAATTCGTAAATATATTTTCATCATTAAATTATTATTATTAAGATAAATATTTTTATTTACATTCATATATAACATACCTTTTTCCTCATGTGGACACATAATATATTTTAATGAAAAATAATGTGACATTTTGTGACTTTCATTAAGTTACATTATAAAATTCATTTTCATTAATAAGTGCATATTGTACAATTTAATCATAATCCTTAGATTTTCAGTTTTGAATTATCTTGACTCTAAAATAGCTTGAAATGAGATACAGACATATTATATTCTATATAATATTTATGTTAAACTAAAATACACAATTTAACTTTTAATATGGTAATAAATTTTTATAAGGTTGCTATTCTTATTAGCTAAAACATAAAAGATACATATTCAATAAATTTTATAATTTTTAATATATATTTTGTATAAAATTTTAGAAAATTTAAAACATAAATTTTATAGAACGATATTTAAAATATCAGTATCAAAAATCCAAGGAAAAATGTTTTTTAGTGAAAATTATCCTTTAAAAATTATAATTTTTTTCTAATAAATTATTGAATAAATTTATTTTAAAACCCAAAATTAGATAAAAATTAAATAATTAAATGTAAAAATAATCCAAGGCATAATTTTAACTTTTAAGGACTTAAATTTTAAATATTTTTATAAAATTATTAATTTCACTTAAAAATAAATATTTTTTGAACATTATGTATACAATTTAATATAATATTACATGATCAAATTAATTTTTTTAAGATACATTTTTCATATCTTATAAAAATTAATCTCCATCCATAAATTACAAAAATTCAATTTTTGTAAAACATATCTTTAAAAAATTTATTTTACAATAATAATACGTCATTATTTTCAATGAAGATAATAATACAAATATATTGAGTTTGAAATTTATATTTTATTAAAAAAAATTATTAATTTTATTCCTACAAATTTAATGTCGATGTTATAATAGTCAATTTATACTAATAGTGTCTCATATTTTGTTTAAATTCATTTTTGTGAGACACACAAACTATTGAAGAATTTAAATTAATTAAAGATAAATATTTATTAAAAATGTCAGGGTGTTAAAGAAATATATATATTTGATGGGTAGACTATAAAAAAACTTTTTACCCATGATTTAATATTTATCAAATGTATTGAAATGAATCTTTTTCTGTTTTCATAATGACATACTTTCTAACTTTTCCAAAAAATGTATGAGAGGTATTTTATTTTAATTATAAGTAATGAATAGATTTTTCTATTTGTATGACCTCATAGTGACTTGAATTTTCCCTTAAACCACTAAAATTTTATATTCATATAAAATTTTTTATTTTAAAATTTATCTACATCTTCTAAAAATAAATCATTTTCTAGAACAAGGGTCATTTTCGTAAAAAACTATTTCAAGTCATAATTCAAAATAATTTATTATATAATATAATTTTTTTTGATTTCACATTTTCTATTCTAGGGATAGTTTTCAAGGATTTATAACTATTCACTATAAGGTTGTTTTATTTTTATGATTAAATTATAAAATATAGTAATTAACTGTATATATACATTTTAATTTAAATTCACAATTGTTGGAATCATTGATTTTGTAAGCACACATGGTTATAATTCACATGAAAATATTACTATTATTGGTCATAGGAATCAATAATAATGGTTGCCTTTGGAAAAATAATAAAATAATGAGTAAAATTATTGGAAAAGCCTTCTCTCAACCACGATAACCCCCTACCCTCTCCCTCGCTTCTCTTTAATCTTTTAATGCCTTTTTCAATGTCTATATTCTACAAAAATATCACCCCAATATCCTCCTCCACATATATCAGCCCTTGGTCTCATTAAAAGACAATAACCTCTCCCCTAATGAATCTCTCTAGGAAGATTACATCAATAGTTAATTTCGTCTTTTCATTTCTTTAATTTCAACTTCCTTTCATTTATTTTTATTTCCAAACATCCATTCATCTTAATTTTATGATCATTATAGTAAAATACATATACTAGATTTTTTTTTGATATTGTAATAATTCTACATCATCTATCCATTCCCCTTCATTTATACTAGAAGTGAAAACACCATCCGAGTAAAGGACCCTGGGAAACCCTAAGAGGGGACGGGTGAATCAGGGTGAAAACTTTTTCTTTTAATGTAATAGATCTTATTCCCATGTTGTTAGGAAATTTTTGAACCATTTTGATGAATATGATTAGAAGGAAAACATTCACATGCACAGATAAGACACATCACTTTTTACTTGGTTCACCACTAAGGGCTACGTCCATGGAGCATACGCCGACAAGTTGTCGGTCGTACCAAATTCCACTAATCTTCACTAGTTGTGGATTACAAAGGTTTGGGAACAATCAATCTGTCCCAGGATCACTGTATAACGACCCATACATCCCATACATTGTCATTACTTCAAAATTTAAGCACACTTATTACAACATATAACAAAACCAGGAAAGGACTGTATAGGTATAGTGTCTTTTGAAACTGGGAAACATAAACAACTGGTTCATAAAGTGTCTACACTGTATCCCATTTATTTCATCATATCTATAGTCCCATTTGTAATATCTTACTTAATAACCTTCTTCCTAACCTGGGGAAAGAAGACTTACAAAAGGGTGAGCAAAAATGCTCAGTAATGGTAAACAAAAAAATATCAATCACATCATATTCATAAGAACATAACTTTTAAAAATCTTAACCTGCAAAAGAGATCATAATTTCATAACATAGGATAAATCATAATAGTGAAATATATCTCAATAATCATAACATAAAACATGAAACTTTGTGTAATACACACATAATCATAAAGAATCATTTCTTATTAGTCAAGACTCATGGCCAAGACTATCTTAGTAGACAAAGTCCATTTCTGAACCGAGTTCACTCCTCGTTTCAGTCCTGTTTCACTGAAACGGTTTAACCTACCATTCCAGCCATCTCTATATCATGATATATAAAATCATTACCCAATTCATTGGAGGAAGATATAGGTCCCACCCATCTCATAATGATACCATTCTTATATGTGCCACAAAATCATAAATCATACATCAATGCATAACTCATGTAATAAAAATGGGATTCTTAAACAACATGACATCATAAAAAAATTCATATAAGATAAAAGAATTCATAAAAATAATTCCATCACAACATAATAAAATCAATGTAATAATAGGGATAGAAACAGAACCCTTTATTATCATAGATGGAAAATAATTTTGATAAAACACTTGAACACCATTCTTGAGGAAAATATCTTTTCTACTTCAAAAACACTTTTCCTTTCTTAACATGTCATACAATTATAAACTAAAAGAAGTTGATTAAAAATAAAAATGAAAACTTGTAAAGGAATCTTCATGGAAATAATGTTTTAAAAATCCATTCATGCTGTATAAGTTAAAAAAACATTCTTCTCGTACTTTTGACGGAAAAGTCAAAAAGTACCTCGTACGAAAAACGACAAAATATTCCTTTCATATCATTTACTAAAAACTAAACTAAGGGTAAAAATGGATATAAACAATTGTAGGTGGATGGAAACAATATTACATATTGAGGAAACATCGATGTGGATGATAAAATACACCCCAGTAAATTCCAATGTATAAACAATCTCGAATAAAAATGAGATTGTGATATTTCTCTTACCTTAGGTCCAATTTTCTTCATAAGTGTCTGATCCTCCTGTATAATGATTTAAATAATGTTATTGACTTATTCCAGAATCATAATTATTTTTATGATATCATATATGGTCATATTCTTAGCTTATTATTAGTAATATTTCATTGCTACTTGTTATTCGGGTGTTTATTACTTTTTGGTCTTATGCGTGTTTTGTCGAATAAATTCCCATTATTCTTTTAAGGTTTTAGATACCTCATTTATATAATGGTATTAGTGTAATATATATCATATTCATTCATTCAATTCATTTATATAATCATTATGCAATGAAGATCATGTAGAACGGGTCGCATTACATCGTGGAGACGGTATTCCGTACGTATGCACGAACAATGATATTGTTCCCATGATCGTGGAATTTTAATGGAGTGTATATATACTATTTCAGAATCAATATAACTTTAAAATAATCACATATAGTCATTATTTAAACCATTAAACCCATCCAAGTAAGGTGGTGATGGAAAATAGATTACACCACGGTGTGGAGACGGTATTCCGTACGTACGCACGCGCGGTGATTTCTTTTTCCGTAGGATGGATAGATGGTGAAATAGTGTTGTTGCATACATATAATAACATATCAGTATATTAGTGATACTTATGTTATTACTTCATAATGAAACAACAAAAGAAGAAGAAGAGGAAGAAGAAATAAAGATGAAAGAATCAGTAACGGACATTACCTCTTCATTGAAGCGCTTCTTTGAGACCTGCTTTTAGGGCACTAAAATTGGTCTTTGAAGAAGAGAAAGACCTATAGTATGTCTCTAGGGAAGTGGAGAGAAGAAATTGGCAGGGGTTGGCCGAGCATGAAGGCTCAAAGTGGTGTGAGGAAGAGAGGGAGGAGGTGCCCTTTTATAAAGGAGGAGAGGGGCACCTTTGGAATAACTAAAAAAATTATTTTATTATAAAGTCAAATTCGGTTTTTAAAAGCTCCAAATTGATATATTTAGAAGATAAGGTGGGTATGGGTTGAAATCCTCTCATCGAATATAATTTAGACATGTTTAGGTATCAATGTTAACCTTATCATTTAGATTTAACTTTAAGTTAGATAATTTTTCTTTTACCGTGTCTTCTTGTTTTCTTACCCTCTAAGGTTAATAAACTTACTATATCAAGACAAAAGAACCCCATGTTGTTTATTATTAATATATATAACCTTATCTAAGTCATTTGGAAGAACCTTAGATTTTTAGGAATAAAATAACAATTAATAATATAATATTTGATTTAAAAAACTATGTTATTTAAATTTTGAAACTATTTAGTAATTGATTTTTGTGAAAATCATAACAGAATGATTAGTTCAAACCAAGTTAATTGAATAAATAATAACATGTAATATTAACCTATAATTTTTTTTAATTCATAAAAAGTCTAAAATTACATTTATTTGGATATTTATAACATCAATTATGTAGATATTTCATTAATAAGATAATTACTGCATCATCGTTGTGTCATAAATAAATTAAAATATTTAATGTCTAAAAATTAAAAATAAAATACCATTATGTAGGAAATTATTTTAGATTTCTAATGAATATTTATAGTCTAATTTATCTTATGTATAACCCCATATTAAAAATGATTTACTTATTAAACTTTGATTTTAACTATTTTAACCCTTCTTTAAATAATTTAATAAAAAATGTCCTAATCTAATCCAAGTGGACCTAAATGGTCATATTTTATTCCTAAGGTTGTTTTTGGTCGAATTACACTTATCCAATATAATTAGGACATGTTTTAAGGTAATAATAATAACACTTTTACCCTCAATTACCTTATTTACTTTTAACAGTGGTAAAAAAAAGTAAAAAGTTACTATTCACCAAAAATTATTTTCATCTCATTGAACCAAATTTTGGTCCTTGATATTAACTGTGTCTCTCAAATTTTCGAAATTCCACTCACTAAAGCGGTAAAATTAGGATTTATGAAAAATTCCGTTTTTTTAACTACCACTTAGAGGTTTCACTATTCATCAAAAATTGAAATTTTTCAGAAAAGTATCAAAATTTCACCCTAGGCTAATTTTGATATTCCAAATCCAAAAATGAAGTCCAGTTTGAAAAATAAATTTTATAAATTTTCAAAACGTGGTTACTACTATTCATAATGGCTAGTTTTAATAATAGTTTGATAGCATATCGTTGTTTAGTGAAACTCTGTATTGCATACGACGCAACCTATTGAGGAAGGCCGCAGTTGCATGTAAAGAAAGCCAAGATAGTGTTGTGAGTAGTGAAAGATTCCTTTGATAAAAAAAATTCTCATAAAAGTCTCGGGCATTACATTCTACCACCCTTAAAATGAATTTTGCCCTCGAAATTCGTCACTTTGTAACAAAAAGATGAGGATACCTCTCTCTCATCATATCCTCAAGCTCCCATGTAGCTTATTATAATTTGTGGTTCCTCGATAAAACATTAACCAATCGAGTGGTCTTGTTTCATTGAACTTCTTCGCTATGATCCAGAATCTCTATCAGTTGTTCTTTATAAGAATGATTTTGCTCCAGCGGTACACATTTTGAGCTGAGTACATGTGAAGGATCAGGTATGTACTTTGTCTGGAGAGATAAATGGAACACATCGTGAACATGATAGAGATTCGGTGGAAGCACCAACCGGTAATATACCTTTCCAACACGATCCAGTATTTCGAAAGGACTGATATATCTAGGGCTCAACTTCCCCTTCTTTCCAAATCTCATGACCCTCTTCCACAGAGATATTCGTAAGAACACTTTATCACCCACTTCAAACTCTTGGTCTTTTCTTCTGTTGTCGGCATAAATTTTCTGTCCACTCTGAGCTGCTCTTATGTGTTGTTGAATAGATTGGACATTTTCTGCTATCTCATCAACAAGATCAGGTCCTAATAGCTTTCTTTCCCCAACTTCATCCCAACAAGTTGGAGTCCTGTATTTCTATACATAGAGAGCTTCATAATGAGTAATATGAATACTAGAGTTAAAGATATTATTATAAGAAAATTCCACCTAAGGTAGGTGTTGATCCCAACCACATTTGAAATCTATAGACCAAGATCTCAACATATCTTCTAGTGTTTGAATTGTTCTCTCAGACTTACCATCTGTCTGAAGATGATAAGCAGTGATGAAACTCAACTTTGTATCTAGAGTATGCTGAAGACTTCGCCAGAACTTCGAGGTAAATCTCAGATCCCGATCATATATAATAGAATGTGGTACTCCATGCAATCTTACCACTTCCTTTACATATATCCTGGCAAGCTGATCCAGAGAGAAATCCTCTCTAATAGAAATGAAGTGTGCAGAATTTGTGTGACGATCAACTATTACCCATATAGCATTATTTCCATTGGATGTTTTAGGAAGTCCTGTGACAAAGTCCATAGTGATGTTTTCCCATTTCCATTCGGGTATGGGTAATGGTTGTAAAATCCCCTTAGACTTCTATCTCCCAGCTTTAACTTGCTGACAAACCAAGCATCGAGAGACATATTCAGCAACATCTCTTTTCATTCCATCCCACCATAAGTACTCTTTCAGGTCCCTATACATCTTGTGCATCCAGAATGAATAGAAAATGAAGAACTATGAGCCTCACCCAGAAGCTCCTTCTTTAATTCGAGGATGGGAGGTACACAAACCCGATTCCTAAACATTATTATCCCATCACAATCATGGTCGAATTCAGGAATAATTCTCACCTTGTTTTGTAACACTACATCTTATTTCTGCACCTCTTTAATCTTCACATTTATAGATAGTTGAACATTCATTTGAGAATGATACGATATTTCCCCTTCCATTATAATTTCTTGATCCATCCTTTTCAAATCCATAAATATTGGATCTTTTGTGAGCCTCATCATGGATAAACTGGCATGGTCTTGTCGACTTAATGAATCTTCCACCTTGTTTGCTTTCCCAGGGTGGTAATGAATTGAGCAGTCATAATCCTTAATCAGCTCCAACCATCTTCTTTGGCGTATATTCAGCTACTTTTATGTGAAAATATACATTAACATTTTATGATCAGTATAAATGTCACACCTTTCTCCATAAATATAATGCCTCCAAATATTTAATGCAAAGATTACCGCAGCTAACTCTAAATCATGTGTTGGGTAATTTTGCTCATGGATTTTCAACCTTCATGAGGCATAAGCTATCACCATACCATTTTTCATAATAACACACCACATCCCCTTCTTGGATGCATCACTATAGATCACAAACCTTTCTCCACTACAAGGTAGTGTGAGAACAGGTGCACTGGATAACCTTCTTTTTAACACCTTGAAATTCTCTTCACATTCTTCCGTCCAAACAAACATAACTCCTTTCCGAGTCAACTTGGTTAGTGGATTAGATAATCGTGAAAAATCATTCACAAAACGTTGATAATATCATGCCAAACCAAGAAAACTTCGGATCTCAATTACTGTTGTTGGTCTTGACCATCTTTCGATAACCTCTGTTTTTGCTGGATCCACAGATATCCCCTCTTTTGAGATTATGTGACCCAAAAATGAATCTTTTTGAATCCAAAATTCACACATGGTAAATTTGGAATAAAGATTCTCCTTTCTCAGGGTCTTCAATACAATTATCAAGTGATATTCATGTTCTTTCATTCTCTATAAATATACCCGAATATCGTTTATAAAGACTACCACAAACTGATCAAGATAGTCTCTAAAGACTCTCTTCATCAGATCCATGAAGATATCAGGGGAATTAGTAAGACCAAATGGCATCACTATAAATTCATAGGGTCCATAACTTGTACGGAAAGCTGTCTTTGGTATATCCTCCCTTTTGACCCTTAATTGATGATACCCTGAATGAAGATCAATCTTGGAAAATTATTGAGCTTCACATAGTTGGTCAAATAAGTCATCAATGCGCAGGAGAGGATATTTGTTCTTGATAGTGATCTTGTTAAGTTCTCGATAATAAATGCAGAGTCTCATTGATCCATCTTTCTTCTTAACATACAGAATAGGTTCTCCCCAAGGTGATGCACTAGGGCGTATGAATCCATTATAAATATTCTCTTGGAGTTGCTTCTTCAATTCCGGCAACTCAATTAGGGTCATTCTATAAGGTGTCTTTGAAATAGGCAAAGAACCTGATGCGAGTTCTATTGAAAACTCAACATCGCGATTTGGTGGAAGACCTGGAAATTCCTCCGGAAATTCATCATTAATCTCCCGTACAATGGGAATATTATTAATCATGAGTTTCTCACCAACCATTTGAGATAAATAACCCACATTTAGTGGAATCAAGACCCATAAGATGGAAGAAATTTCCACTATAAGGTTATGTTCATCCTCGAATCGATAGACGATCATAGATTGATCTGGAATATGAAATGTGACTTCCTTTCTTTGGCAATTGATATGATCTCCATATATAGAAACCCAATACATTCCAAGAATCACATCAAATTCCACTATAGGAAGGATCACAAGATTTGCAGGAAGCACTTTCCCACAAACATCAATCGGGGAAGAATTATAAACTTTTGATGCGACTATTGTGCCATTAGGTGTTTTCATAGCTAACTCAACATCTAATTGTTGAGGTAATACGGTGATACCATTAGAAAAATATTTAGAAATAAAAGAGTGCATGGATCCATAATCAAATAAAACATTTTCTACTTTAGAGTGGATGGTATGTTTACCTTTCACCACATCGTTATCGTACTCCACATCGCTTATAGAAATTGTGTTTGACTTTCCTTTGTCTTTTGCCTTAAGATTTTGTTGATGTCGATCGTCATCAACAACCCTTGGATTATGGAATTTATTGGCATAATTCCCCATCTCCTTGCAGTTGATACATTGAAGTGTAGTAGGTTCATTCTTGTGTGTCCCTTCCTTTGTTTGCATCACTAGACATCTTCTTCCCATCATTGCGGCATTCAAATGCCCGATGACCTTCCTTTCCACATTTGAAAAATTTACTTGTCCCTTCAAGACAAATCCCTCCATGTTTCTTTTCACACTTTGAGCATAAGGGAAAGCTCATCTTCTTTTCAGTGTGATCTTTAGATTTTCCTTTGAATTCCATTTTCCTCTTCTTAACAAACCTATATGACTGATGGGTTACTCAAATCTCCATCTCAACTTTGAGAGCACATCGAACGATTTCCTCATAGCTATTGATGACCCTTATGGCTAAGGCCCTTCGAAGACTTGGTTTTAAGCCACTAAAGAATCGATCGATCTTACTCTCAGGTTGGATAATAATACCAGAAGCGTACATTGAATGTCTTGTAAAATTTGCTTTATAGGTACCAAAAGATTCATCATTATTTTGCATTAGTTCAAGAAACTCTTTCTACATCTTTGTTCAGAGAATACAAGGGAAGTAGTTACTGAAAAATAAGTTCTTGAACTCGTACCATTCCATGGACTCTATTTCATCTCTTTGCCTCGTATTCTTGATAAGATTCCACCATTGATCAGCATCAATTTCCAAACAATACACTTCTAATATGACTTTATCATGTTCAAAACATTGAAGAACTGAAAATATCGTTTCAGTAGTACTAATCCATTATTCAGCAACTAATGGATCAGTAGACCTGCTGAATGAAGGTGGACGCTGCCTCATGAAGGATTCAAGAGAATGTTGCTCCTTCCTTTTCTCATTTAGAAATCCAGCATGATTCATAGCTTAAGAAAGTTGTGTGTACATGGATACAAGATTTTTCATTACAGCTCCCATAACGTTTGGTTGCTCAGGGGGACAATCATTGCATTGCCTGTCACATTCTGCATCTACACGGTTCCTTCGGGTTCCATCCATTGACTACAACCAAGAAGAATAGTGTGAGAAACACTAATTATAATAGGAAAACCACATAATTAAAAATAACATTTCAAACTTCAGGTCTTATCCTTGGTTATTCATGGCCATTTCTAAAACACTAAGATTGTGTTCTATTCTTAGACTTATCCTTAGGGTTCTTACTAAGGCTTTCACATTATAGCTTCCAAAAGTTGACTATAACATTCCTCTAATACCAACTATAATGACCCATACATTAAATTCATTGTTATTAATTCAAAATTGAAGCACACTTATTACAACATATAACAAAACTAGGGAAGGACCGTATAGGTATAGTGTCTTTAAAAACTGGGAAACATAAACAACTGGTTTATAAAGCGTCTACATTGTCTACCATTTATTTCATCATGTCCATAGTCCCTTTTGGCATATCTTACATAATAACCTTCTTCCTGTCCTGGGGAATGAAAACATACAAAAGGGTGAGCTCAAATGCTCATTAAGGGTAAACAAAAGAAATATCAATCACATCATATTCATAAGAACATTTCTTTTGGAAAACATAACCTGCAAAAGAGATCATAATTTCATAACATGGGATAAATCATAGTAGTGAATTGTAATCCCAATAATCATAACATAAAACATGAAACTTTGTGGAATACACACATAATCATAGAGAATCATTTCTTATTAGTCAATACTCATTTCCAAGACTATCTTAGTGGACAATGTCCATTATTGAACTGAGTTCACTCCCGTTTTAGTCCTATATCACTGAACCGGTTTAACCTGCCGTTCCAGCCATGTCTATATCATGTGATATAAATTCTTTACCCAATGCATAGGAGGGAGATATAGGTCCCACCCATCTTATAATGATACCATTCTTATGGGTGCCACAAAATCATAAATCATACATTATTGCATAACTCATGTAATAAAAATGGGATTCTTAAACAACATGAAATCATAAAACAATTCATATAAGATAAAAGAATTCATAAAAATAATTCCATCACAACATAATCAAATCAAAGTAATAATAGGTATAGGAACAGAAACCTTTATTATCATAGATGGAAAATAATTTTGATAAAACACTTGAACTCCATTCTTGAGGAAAATATCCTTTTTACTTCAAAAACACTTTTCCTTTCTTAACAGGTCATACATTTCTAAACTAAAAGAAGTTGATTAAAAATAAAAATGAAAACCTGTAAAGGAAGCTTCATGGAAATAATGTTTTAAAAATCCATTCATGCCGTATAAGTTAAAAAACATTCTTCTCGTACTTTTGTCGGAAATGTCAAAAAATACCTCGTACGAAAAACGCTTAAAGATTCCTTTCATATATTTTACTAAAAACTCACCGAAGGGTAAAATTGTATTTAAACAATTGTAGGTGTATTGAAACCATATTAAATATTTAGGAAACATGGATGTGGATGATAAAATACCCCCCCAGTAAATTCCTAAGTGTAAACAATCTCTGATAAAAATGAGATTGTGATATTTCCCTTACCTTAGGTCCAATTTGCTTTGTAAGTGTCCGAAACTCCTGTATAATGATTTAAATAATGTTATTGACTTATTCCAGAATCATACTTATATTTATGATATCATATATGGTCATATTCTTAGCTTATTATTAGTAATATTTCATTGCTACTTGTTATTCGGGTGTTTATTACTTTTTGTTCTTATGCGTGTTTTGTCGAATAAATTCTTATTATTCTTTTTATGTTACAGATACCTCATTTAAAGAATTTTATGAGTGTAATATATATCATATTAATTCATTCAATTAACTTATATAATTATTATTCAATGAAGATCATGTAGAATGAGTCGCATCACATCGTGGAGACGGTATTCCGTACGTACGCATGAGCGATGATATCATTCCCATGATCGTGGAATTGTATTGGAGTGTATATATACTATTTCAGAATCAATATCACTTTACAATAATCATATATAGTCATTATTTACACCATTATACCCATCCAAGTAAGGTGGTGGTGGAAAATAGATTACACCACGACGTGGAGACGGTATTCCGTACGTCTGCACACGTGGTGATTTCGTTTTCCGTAGGATGGATAGATGGTGAAATAGAGTAGTTTCATAATTATAATAACATATTAGTATATTAGTGACACTGATTTTATTACTTCATAATGATAAAACTAATGAATAATATGTGGAAGAAGAAATAAAGATGAAAGAATCGGTAACGGACATTACCTCTTCTTTGAAATGCTTCTTTGAGACCTACTTTTAGGGCACTAAAATTGGTCATTGAAGAACACCAGGACCTATAGTATGTCTCTAGGGAAGTGGAGATATGACATTTTCAGGGTTTGGCCGAGCATGAAGGATCAAAGTGGTGTGAGGAAGAGAGGGAGGAGGTTCCATTTTATAAGGGAGGAGAGGGGCAACTTTGGAATAACTAAAAATATTATTTTATTATAATGTAAAATTATGATTTTATTAGCTTCAAGTTGATATATATAGAATATATGGTAGGTATGGGTCTAAATCCTCTCATACAATAGAATTTAGAAAAGTTTAGGTATCAATTTTAACCTTATCATTTAGATTTAACTTTATGTTAGATAATTTAACTTTTACCGGGTCTTCTTGTTTTCTTACACTATAAGGTTAATAAACTAACTATATCAAGCCAAACGAACCCCAAGTTGTTTATTATTAATATATATAACCTTATCTAAGTCATTTGGACGAACGTTAGATTTTTAAGAATGAAATAAAAATTAATAATATATAATTTTTTTAAAAACAATTTTATGTCAATTTTGACACTATTTAGTAATTTATTTTTGTGAAAATCATAACAGAATTATTTGTTCGAAAAAACATAAATAAATCATTAATAACATGTCATATTAAACTAGAAAATTATTTTAATTCATAAAAATTCTCAAATTACATTTATTCGGATATTTATAACATCTATTATGTAAATATTTCATTAATAAGATAATTACTACATCAAGGTTGTGTCACAAATAAATTATATTATATAATGTCTAAAAAGTAAAAATAAAAAACCATTATGTATGAAATTATTCTAGCTTTATAATGAATATTTATAGTAGAATTTATCTTTTGTATAACCCCATATTAAAAATTATTTACGTATTAAACTTTGATTTTATATATTTTAACCCTTCTTTAAATAAATTAATAATAAATGTCCTAATATAATCCAAGTGGGCCTATATTGTCATATTTTATTCCTAAGGTTGTTTTTGGTCGAATTAAACTTATCCAATAGAATTAGGACATGTGTTAGGGTAATAATAATAACACTTTTACCCTTGATTACACTATTTAATTTTAACTGTGGTAAAAAAGTAAAAAGTTATTATTCACCAAAAATTATTTTCATCTCATTGAACCACATTTTAGTCCTTGATATTAACCGTGTCTCTCGGATTTTCGAAATTCCACTCACAGAAGTGGTAAAATTATGTTTTATGAAATATTCAGTTTTTTAACTACCACTTAGTGGTTTCACTATTCATCAAAAATTTAATGTTTTCAGAAAAATACCAAAAATTTACCCTAGGCTAATTTTGATATTACAAATCCAAAAATAAATTCCATTTTGAAAAATAAAATTTATAAAATTTCAAAAATTTGTTATTAATATTCATAACGTCTAGTTTTAATAATATTTTAATAGCATATCCTTGTTTAGTGAAACTCGGTATTGCGTATGACGCAAGCTATTGAGGAAGGCCGCGGTTGCGTGTGAAGCAAGCCAAGCTATTGTTGTGTGTAGTGAATGATTTCTTTGATAAAAACAAAATATATCTCATAAAATTCTCGGGCGTTACACACTGCCTTTACAAAGGTTCAGGGATAGCTCACTACTTCCCTCGGGTCACTCCTATTGACTCCCCTGGGCTCACTGCCCTTGGTTAAGTCACACACAGTTTATAGACGTGAAGGTCTCTTCATCATTGGATAAGAATGCATCCTCTATTGTATGTATATGATCTGTTGACGTCCAACTCTAACCAGAAGACGAATCTCACTTTGCGCTCATGGTACCGGGTGATCCTACATCTTTCGTGCAGCTTCTAAACGATATATGTACTTTAACAACCCTGGATCGCTTCACCAAGCCCGATGTGCATGTTTCAAGAATGGAGTGCAAGTCACTTTCATGGTACAAACTCGGCTCGTAGGTGACTCCAAACCACTTGCGCGACACTGCCTCTTTGAACTCCAAACTTGCGTGACCCAACACCTCTAATTCCCACACCACTTTGGATGCACAGCCAACAATCGGTGCACAGCCTCAACTTGCATGACCCAAAAACCACTTGTGAGACTCAACCACTTGATTGACGAGAGCTCGAAAAATCTCTAAGTCATTAACTTCATTACAAATGAGGAGGGGGTCCTCTATTTATAGGCAAACTGGACCCCCTGCGCGGTGGCGTGCAAGTCTTTCCGCATCGCGCAGGTTCCGGCATGCATCCCATCATCCCTAGCCTCTGACGCACTACTCACTTGCGCGACCAACCAAATACTTGTGCGACCTTATTTCCATTGACATATTTTGATGTTATAATCTTGAAAAACAACAGACGCGCAATTTTCCAATCCTTATAAGAATCGGCGCGCAAGTCTTTTCACGGCGCCCAGGTCACTTGCTCGACAAGCCCAAAACATTCGCGACCCGTATCCCTTTTCCATTTTCCCATATTCTGATATTGAAAAACATATGGCGTACAAGTTCCTCTCCTCCAAGTACATGGCGCACATGTCTCTCAATACATGCGTGACCCTTGAACTGTATGTTCTCTTTGCTAGTACACATTCTGAACATCCACTGAGGATTGACAATAAAGACAAACCATAATCCAAAACATGCATAGAATAACATGGTTCCAACAATAAGATGTGTTAATTTAACACATTCAAGGATGACAGGTTTTTAATTTATATCACTATCTTCAATAATGGTCATGAAACAATTTTTATTATTAAAACACACAATAATATTATTATAATAACTTATTTATTCTTTTGCAATCATTTTTAACACATGATATTAATTTTTAAATGAAAATTAGTTTTTTATTATCAAAAAACAACCAATTTTCACAATAAATTTTCACTAAATAATTATATAATGATTAATATTAACTTCCAATAAGCAAAAATGTTTCTAACCATGTATATAAGGCCCCCACATTAAACCTTACTTAATCATGAGTTATCACAAGATTACACATTGAGGATCTTTTCAGGTTTAGAGTTTTATAGAATTAGATCATAAAACATGCATTACATTCCACATTTAAAAAAAGTGGTTACATAAAAGATAGTATTCATTTTTCCCATCAACGGAAACATATTTAAAATAAAACATGGATTCTTTCTTGACACTTCCTTGACACTATCATCATATCATGTACCTTTCCCTTGACCTGTGAAAAACATTTCAAAAACATGGGATGAGCATAAAAAGCTCAGTAAGGGTTATAAAAAGTATGGAAAGGAAACATGAGTACATATATACATAATAATGAAATCATACATTACCCATAAAACATAATAACTTTAATATACCTCATAATATCATGAATAATTCATAGAAATCATAAGACATAAAGGAAACTTGAGGCATTCATAACATTCTTACGTAGGGTGTAACCCTCTTGGTTACGTTTCGAATACCCATCACAGTATTTTCCCTATATCTCTTCGGAGAAACCTTAACGTTTAATAGCTTCGCGTTACCCAATGCATTGGAGAGCTATATCGAGCTCACCCGCCCTTCGTTTATCACGGAACCACCTATCTTCATAACAATGTCCAAGAACCATAACCTAATCATATCACATAAAACATGCATAATGGAAACATAACATTTCCACTTTTCAATCACATGATATCAATACAACACATTGATATAAACCCATTATGAAAACCATTTTCAATACCGAAATAATATAAAATTAAAACATGGTATATTTTTTTTTAAAAAAAACGGTATGGCTTGTAGAGGAAGCCGATACTCAAATAATGGTCACGGCGACGGAGAAGTCGTTGTCGCCGCATACATACGAAAAAAACATTCCCTTTTTTCATTTATTAAAACTCTTCATATAATAAGATTCCTTTTGGATAAACGTAAAATTCAAAGGAGCTTATACACTGTATAAAAGAAATTTGTGTATAAAACATAATTATGCCTCAATGAAAGTAGATTAAGACAAAGTCCCATACCTCGTATCCGAATTGACTTGATCGTTCTTTAATCACCTAAATAATGAATTTGATTTAATTTATACTTGTTAAAGAACATTTTTCAAGTTCATTATTTATTTTATATCGCTTATTTACATGTCATGAACACTGTGAAATTATTTAAGTTAATAACAGGTCGTTTTAATGATCATTAGTACTTGAGTCAAAAATAAACCCTTAATAATTAAAAGATTTTCATGTATAAATTATATCCAGAATTTTATTCATGATGTAGATATCATATATATCATATATATCTAGTAAATTCATGAATTTATAATATTACATAACAATTAGAGGTAAGAAATGAATTGCACCGTTCATAGAGACGGTAAGCCGTATGTACGCATGAATGCTACTTACATTTCTATTTCATATTTAATGTAATTAAAAAATAATTATACATAATAGTATTTTAATTCCAGTATGGTATCATATGTAATATCATTAAATATATCCTTTATACGTACCATATATGGTATTAACGAATCAAATCACTTTGAGGGGGCGGTAGTCCGCACCTCCTAAAATTAAGATACCGCGTATACCCATAATGGAAGCCATAAAGGATTGCCATAAATGAAAAATACAGAATCTTAAGGAAAACATAAATATATTATATATCATATATAAATATAGTGATATCTTAATGGCCACCATTGAACGTGTTAGAAGAATATTGAACAATCATCATTTCATGAGGCAGAAATTCACCATCCACGGAAATAGTATGTTATTTAAACATTAGATGTAGGTGTTTGTAAGTGTATCTAGAATCCATCTTATAAAAACATATTAGTATATATAAGATACTGGATTTTTTACAAAAGAAATGAATAAAAAGAGTTTAGGGGGTTGGAGAAGCAAAATAAAACAAAAGGACTCAAGGGAAGACATTACCTTAAAATTGGGTAACTCCCTTTTGTTTGAGGTCAAAATCTTCTTTGGGAAGACTTCTGCCCAAAGTTATGCTTCAAAGAGTAATAGAGGGATGTGGAGAGTCAAAATGGGCAGGGGTTTTCCGAGCCAAAGGCTTTGGAAGTGTGGGTTAAGAGGTAGAGTTGGGGGAATTTTATAAGAGGATAGGAGGGGCACTCTTGGAAAGTAAAGAAATGTTACATTATTTTAAAATGAGTTTCGAATTTAAAAGGTCCTACATTGATATAATTAGAGGATAAGGTGATAATGGTTCTAAATCCACCATCCAATAGTTTTTGGACATGTGTAGGTCATCGATTTTACATTATCTTTTCATTTTATTTAAATCCTTTATTAATGAGGTAATCGATGCATCATCATGATGTCATAAATAATTTAATTTATTTAATTTCTAAAAATTAAAAAAAAATACTATGATGTATGAAATCTTTTTAGATTTCCGATTACTATTTATAGTAAAAAATCTGACTTGTATAACCCCATGTAAATTTTTTTTAGTAAAATAACTCATGTTTGTGACATTTTTACTTTAACATTAAATTAAAAGATATTAATGTCATTTTCCATACAATGTGGCTCCATGGGGTCCCCAAGTTGACCCATGGATTTTCATGGTTGGCCATGACACATCCAATAATGGTAGGACATGTGTCTTGGTCATTTTATATTATTAAAACATTATTCTTACCTTAAATTAAACTAATCACCTCTAATCGCGATTAATAAACATAAAAGTTACTATTCAACAAAAAATTATTTTAATCCCATTGAACAAAATTTTACTTCTTAATTACAACCATTTATGTCAGATTTTTGAAATTCAAAACACAGAGGTGGTAAAATTTCATTTAATCAAAAATTCAGTTTTTTATGTACCACATACTGGTTTCACTATTAATCAAAAATTGATGTTTTTCAGAAAAATACCAAAACTTCACCCTAAGCTATAATTGAAATTATGAATTCAAAAATGATGGCTATTTTAAAAAATTCAAAACATATAAGTTACATTAATTAATTTAATAATTATTTCCCGCTTTCAGAGCAAATAGCATGTTTTTATGAAATAATAAGTATCAAAAGATTGACACTAGTTTAAGTCAAATTTCAATGTGAAATTAAATCCAAATACCACTATCGGATTAAAGAGTAAAAATATATTTTATGTAAACTTTAAAACCAACTAAAAAGACAATCTATCCATATAATTAAATTAGATGAAAAACCAGTTTTGATGTAAAATGCAGTCTTTTTCACTATTCATTAAAAATGATCATTGTCAGAAAAATACCAAAAAATTACCCAATGAAAATTTCATGTCCCAATCATAAATAATAAATTTATTTTGAAAAATAGAGCTTATAAAATTTTCAATATATATATTTAAAAAAATTTTTCCATCAAAAGGCAGTAAAACAATCTTTTAAAAATATTAGTGTATTCCATGCTTAAGAATGGATTTATTCTCATTTTAAGCCTCTAAAACACTATCTAATTCATTAATAGACATAGATAAAAATATCTATTATTAATTAATTACTTGGGATGTTACATCCTTTCCCCCTTTAAAAAATTGCTTCCCCGCAATTTATATACTTATTGAATAAGTGGGGTTATTTATCCCTTATTGCATTTTCAGATTCCCATGTTGCCTCTTCAACCATGTGGTTTTCCCACAAAAATTTTACCTGATGAATCACCTTATTCGGTAACATTTTCTCCCAATGGTCATGAATCTGTACTGGTTGTTCCTCATAAGATAGTTTCTCTTCCAGCTGAACTACCTCTGGACTCAAAACATGTGATGGATCTGGAATATACTTCCTTAACATCAAAACATGAAAAACATTGTGTACCCGAGATAAAATCGGAGGTAAACCCACTCGGTAAGCAACTGATCCAACTCTCTCCAGAATTTGATATGGTCCAATGAACCTTGGACTCAACTTTCCTTTCATACCAAATCACAGGACACTTTTCCATGGTGAGACTTTTAGAAAAACATGATCACCTACCTCGAAAGATAGATCCTTCCTCCTATTGTCCGCATAACTCTTCTGCCTACTCTGAGCTGTTCTCATGTGTTTCTATATCAACTGAACTTTTTCTGCCAACTCTTCTACCAATTCTGGTCCCATCATCTTCCTTTCACCCACATCATCCCAAAAAGTTGGAGTTCGACACCGCTTCCCATATAATGCATCAAACGGTGCCATCTGTATACTGGAATGAAAACTGTTATTATATGAAAATTCATCCAAAGAAAGATGTTGGTCCAAACTTCCCTGATAATCTATAGAACAAGCACGTAGCATATCTTCCAAAGTCTGAATTGTTCTTTCGGATTTCCCATCTGATTGAGGATGAAATGTTGTAGAAAAATTTAATTCAGTACCCAACGACTTTTGAAGGCCTTTCGAAAAGTTAGAAGTAAACCTGGGATCACGATCAGATACAATGGAGAGAGGAACTCCATGTAACCTGACTATATCTTTAAGATACAAACGGGAAAGTTGATCTAGGTAAAAAGTATCTCGTATAGCAAGGAAATGATAAAATTTAGTCAAGTGATCAACAATAACCTAGATTGCATTATTTCCTCGACATGTCTTTGGTAATCCCACAATAAAGTCCATGGATATATTCTCCCATTTCCACTCTGAACTGCTAAAGGCTGAAGTATCCCTTTCGTTAACTGCCGCTCTGCTTTAACCTATTGACAAGTTAAACACTTGACAGTAAAATCAGCAATATATCTTTTCATTCCATCCCACCAGTAATACTCCCGCAGATCTCTGTAAATCTTAGTACTGCCAAGATAAACTGAAAACGGAGAATTATGAGCTTCACATAACAACTGTCTCTTCAACTTTGAATCACAAGGCACACCCAATATCTTCCCAAATCTCAAAACACAATCATTATCAATGTTGAATTCAGGCAACTTACCTTTAGGAACTAGTTCTACCCTTTCCTGCAACTAACTGTCTTGCTTCTGTGCTTGCTTGATTCTGTCTGATAGAGAAGATTTAACTGATACCTGAAACAAAATAGAAGAACATCCTGCACCAATAACTTCTATTCCAAATTTCATCAAATCATTAACCAAAGGATCACGTTCCAAATGCAACATTGTTAATGAAGCATTACTTTTTTGACTCAAAGCATCGACCACTTTATTTTCTTTTCCCGGATAGTAATAAATTGTACAATCATAATCCTTGATTAATTCTAGCCATATCCTCTGTCTCATGTTCAATTCTTTATGAGTGAATATATACTTTAATATTTTTTGATCGGTATATATTTCACACTTTACTCCATACAAATGATGCCTCCAAATTTTTAAATCGAAAACAACAGCAGCTAATTATAAATAAAGTGTAGGGTAATTTTTCTCATGACTTTTCAACTGTCGTGAAGCATAAGAAATTACCTAATCATTCTTCATTAATATGAAACCAATTCCTTTCAATGGAGAATCACTGTAGATAACAAACTCACCATTCCTGGAAGTTAGTGCCAAAACTGGATCATTCACCAATCTTATTTTCAATTCCTGAAAACAATCATCACATTCTTTTGTCTAGATAATCATAACACCCTTCCGAGTTAGCTTAGTCATTGGACTAGAAAACCGTGAAAAATTTCTAACAAACATTCTGTAATATCCTGCCAAACCTAGGAAGCTACGAATCTCAGTTACATTTGTGGGTCTTGGACATTCTTCAACAACCTTTGTTTTTGACTGATCAATAGTTATCTTATCTTTAGAAACAATGTGACCAAGGAATGAAATTTGTTGTAACCAAAACTCACACTTGCCTAATTTCCAATACAATTTCATTTCTTTTATGGTTTTCAAAATAACCCTTAAATGACATTCATGCTCCTCTTTATGTTTAGAAAACACCAAATTATCAGTAATGAAAACCACCACAAACATATCCAAGAACTCATGGAAAATTATATTCATTATGTCCATGAATACAGCAGGTGCATTGGTTAGCCCAAAAGGCATTACTACAAATTCACAATGGCCGTATCTTGTACGAAACACAGTCTTCGGGACATCTTCTTCCTTTACCTTCAACTGATGGTACCCCGATCTCAGGTCAATCTTTAAAAAATACTGAGCTCCCTAGAGCTGATCAAACAAATCATCGATATGAGGAAAAGGATATTTATTCTTAAAAATGATGTTATCCAAGGCTCTATAATCAATGAAAAGTCTCATTGAACCATCTTTCTTTTTAACAAATAAAACAGGAGCACCCCATGGTGATGTGCTAGGTCTAATGAAACATTTCTCTAATAAATCTTGTAATTTCTCCTTCAACTCTAAATGTTCAATTTGAGCCATTCGATAAGGGGGTTTTGAAATTGGCTTAGCATCAGGAACTAAGTCAACAATAAATTCAACTTCCCGATCTGGTATTATTCCAGGAAACTCATCTGGAAAAACATCAGGATACTTTTTTACGACGAGCACATCATTAATCTGAAGAGTTCCTTTGTTTTCAGCAATTTCTGCAACGTAACATTCATTTCCATCTTTTACAAGTATATCGGATTATTGATATGTTATCAACAGTAAGGGTTCATTCTTGTACACAAACTGAATGTCTTTCTGAAAAGAAACTTTTGTAGGTCTACAGTCAATCTTAGTATGGTAAATAGAGAGCCAATCCATACCCAGGATAACATCAAACTCTACTAGAGGTAAAACAATATGGTTCATATGTAGGTTCTTTCCACAGATAAGGATAGGAAGATTATTATAAATTCTTTTTGCCTCAACATTTCCCCCAGGTATTTTTACCACAAGTTCAGGAGTCATTTCTTGAGATGGTATCCCCATTTTACTAGAAAAGTTTTCAGAGATGAAAGAATTTTTAGACCCCGAATCAAACAACACACTGGCAAAATCTGAAAAAACAAACAAAGTACCTGATGCATCTTCATTGGATGGCATGACATCTACTGAAGTGGTTTCAAAGGATTTTCCACCCCTTTCTGCTTGCAGTCTAACTTCTTCCCATCACTCGAGCTCTTTGTCGGACACTCGTTTTCATAGTGACCCATCTCATTACACTTAAAAAATTTCACTAACTGTAAATCAAATTTGGACTTACGAACACCTTGATCTTTTTCAGTGCAATCACGAGCCTTATGTCCCATCTTACCACATCGGTAGCACTTTCCAGAATTCAGAAGACATTCCCCAGCATGCCTTTTACCAGATTTATCACAAACTTGAAACTTAGTTTTCTTACCATCAGGCTTTTTTATATAATTCTTTCCTTTCTCCTGCCACCTCGGTCTCTTCTTCTATTAGTTGTTATAGAACACTTGATCATCGGAAAACTCCATTTCCACCTTCATAGTACATCGAACAAGATTTTCATAACTTTTTAACTCATGAGAAGCTAAAGCCCTTCGATATTTTGGATTTAATCCTGAGTAAAAATGATTGATTTTACTATCAAGGTCTCGGATAAAATATGGAGCATATCTTTCCAATTGAGTGAACCTCTCTTCATAGGAATCCACTGAGTCTTCCTCTTTCCTCAATTCTAAGAATGGATTTTCCATCCTATGTCGAACAGCCTTAGGAAAATACTTCTCAAGAAACATACCTTTAAATTCATCCCAGTCGAGAGCATCAATCTCATCAGCATCCCTGACATTTTTATCAATTGACCACGACTGATTTGCCTCACCCTCCAAATGGTATATAGCAAGATTAACCTTTTTATTTTTTGAACACCCCATGACATAGAAAATCTTCTCCAGTTCTTTAATCCATCCTTCAGCTAACACAGAGTCAGATGATAATCTTAATGATGGGGGATGTTGCCTCATGAAATGTTCCACCACTGACATGTTCCTCTGTGGTTGATCTGGCTGATCTCGTGCATGGATACCGCCACAATTTATTGCTTGAGTCAACTGTGTCATTACTGCAACAAACTGTTCTGTTCCAATTCTAACCATCTTAGGATGCTGATTCGGAAGGTTATTTCCTTTTGTATGCCTTCCTAGAACTACTTCCTTGTTTCCTCTGCGGAAAACCATTCTGAACAAACATGTCTTAGATGAAGCAACATGGTAATCTTCAAATGCTATATCATTTCAATTTGACCATAAAAAGTTATTTTTGGTTAATCATTTAACAAAATTCTAACTCCTAAAGTTATCCAAACCGACCTCTGATACCAACTATAAGGCCCCAGCCTTAAACCTTACTTAATCTTGAGTTATTAAAAGATTACACATTGAGGATCTTTTCAGGTTTAGAGTTTTATAGAATTAGATCATAAAACATGCATTACATTCCACATTTAAACAAAGTGGTTACATAAAAGATAATATTCATTTTTCACATCAACAGAAACATATTTAAAATAAAATATGGATTCTTTCTTGACACTTCCTTGACACTATCATCGTATCATTTACCTTTCCCTTGACATGTGAAAAACATTTCAAAAACATTGGATGAGCATAAAAAAGCTCAGTAAGGGTTATAGAAAGTATGGAAAGGAAACATGAGTACATATATACATAATAATGAAATCATACATTACCATAAAACATAAGTACTTTATCATACCTCATAATATCGTGAATAAATCCTAGAAAACATAAGACATAAAGGTAACTTGAGGCATTCATAACATTCTTGCGTAGGGAGTAACCCTCTTGGTTACGTTTGGAATACCCATCAGAGTATATTCCCTAAATCTCTTCGGAGAATCCTTAACGTTTAACCCCTTCGCATTACCCAATGCATTGGAGAGCTATATCGGGATCACCAGCCCTTGGTTTATCACAGAACCACCCGTCTTCATAACAGTTTCCAAGAACCGTAAGATAATCGTATCACATAAAACATGCATAAAGGAAACATAACATTTCCACTTTTCAATCACAAGATATCAATACAACGCATTGATATAAAAACATTATGAAAACCATTTTCAATACCGAAATAAATGAAAAGTAAAATATGGTATTTATTTTTCTTTAAAATAAATGGTATGCCTTGTAGAGAAAGCCGAAACTCAAATAATGGTCACGGCGGCATAGAAGTCATTGTCGCCGCATAAGTACGACAAAAACATTCCCTTTTGTCGTTTAGTAAAACTCTTCGTATAAAAAGATTTTTTTTGGATAAATGTAAAAGTCAAAGGAGCTTATACATAGTATAAAAGAAAGTTCTGTATAAAACATAATTATGCCTCAATGAAAGGAGATTGAGACGAAGTCCCATACCTCGTATCCAACGTGACTTGATCGTTCTTTAATTTCATGAATAAAAAACATGAGTTAATTTCTACTTGTTTAAGAACCTTTTTAAAATTCATTATTCCTTTTATATCACTTATTGCCATGTCATGAACACTATGTAATTATTTAAGTTAATAACGGTTGTTTTAATGATCATTGGTACTTGAGTAAAAAATAAACCATTTATAATTACAAGTTGTTCATGTATCAATTATATCCAGAATTTTATTCATGATGTAGATATCATATATATCATATATATTTAGTACATGCATGCATTTATAATATTACATAACATTTAGAGGTAAGAAATGAATTCATCGTTCATGGAGACGGTAAGCCATACGTACGCATGAACGCTACGTCCATTTCTATTTCAAATTTAATGGAATTAAAACATAATGATACATAATATTATTTTAATTCCAGTATGGTATCATATATAATATCATTAAATATATCCTTTATATGTACCCCATATGGTATTAACGAATCAAATCACATTGAGGGGGCGGTAGTCCGCACTTCCTAAAATGAAGATATCACGTATACCCATAATGGAATCTATAAAGGTTTTCCATAAATGAAAAATACAGAAGCTTAAGGAAACAATTATCATATTATATATCATATATAAATATATTGACATCTTAATGGCCACCTTTGAAGGTGTTAGAAGAATATTGAACAATCATCGTTTCGTGAGGCATAAATTCATCATCAATGGAAACAATATGTTCATTAACCATTAGATGTAGGTGTGTGTAAGTGTAGCTCGAATGATTCTTATAAAAACATCCTAGTATATTTAATATACTGTAGTTGTTACAAAATAAATGAATAAAAAGAGTTTAGGGGGTCGGAGAAGCAAAATAAAACAAAATGACTCAAGTGAAGACATTTCCTTAAAATCGGGTAACTGCCTTTGGTTTGAGCTCAAAGGCTTCCTTGGGAAGACTTCTGCCCAAAGCAAGGCTTCAAGGAGTAAGAGAGGGATGTGGAGAGACAAAATAAAAAGGAGTTGGCCGAGCCAAAGGCTTTGGAAGTGTGGGTAAAGAGGTAGAGTTGGGGGCCTTTTAGAAGAGGAGAGGAGGGGCACTCTTGGAACGTAAAGAAATGTTACATTATTTTAAAATGAGTTATGGTTTTAAAAGGTCCCAAATTGATATTATTCGAGGATAAGGTGATAAGGGTTCGAAATACACCCATCCAATAGGTTTTGGAAATGTGTACATCATAGATTTTACATTATCTTTTCATTTTATTTAAATCCTTTATTAATGAGGTAATCGATGCATCATCATGATGTCATAAATAATTTAATTTATTTAAGGTCTGAAAATTATAAAAATATACCATGATATAGGAAATATTTTTAGATTTCCAGTTATTATTTATAGTGAAACATCTGACTTGTATATCCCCATGTAAAAATTGTTTTAGTAAAATAACTCATGTTTGTGACATTTTTACTTTAACATTAAATTAAAAGATATTAATGTCATTTTCCTTTCAAAGTGGCTACATTGGGTCCCTAGTTTGACCCATGTATTGTCGTGGTCGTCCATGACACATCCAATAAGGGTCGGACATGTGTCTAGGTAATTTTATATTATTAAAACATTATTCTTACCTTAAATTATACTAATTACCTCTAATCGCGATTAATAAACTTAAATGTTACTATTCACCAGAAAATTATTTTAATCCCATTAAACCAAATTTTACTTCTTAATGACAACCATTTATGTTGTATTTTTGAAATTCAAAACACAGAGGTGGTAAATTTTCATTTACACGAAAAATCAGTTTTTGAAGTACTACTTAGTGGTTTCACTATTCATCAAAAATTGAAGTTTTTCAAAAAAAATACGAAAACTTCAACCTAAGCTATATTTGATATTCCGAATTCAAAAATGATGTCTATTTTAAAAAATTCAAAACATATAAGTTAGATTAATTAATTTAATAATTAATTCTTGTTGTCAGAGCAAATAGCATGTTTTTGTGAAATAATAAGTATCAAAAGATTGACACTAGTTTAAATCCAATTTCAAAGTGAAATAAATTCCAACGACCACCATTGGGTTAAATGGTGAAAATATATTCTATGTACACATTAAAACCAATTAAAAAGATAATCTAACCATATAGTTTAATTACATGAAAAAGCAGTTTTGATGTAAAATGCAGTATTTTTCACTATTCATTAAAAAATGATGTTTGTCAGAAAAATACCAAAAAATTATCCAATGTAAATTTCAATGTCCCAATCATAAATAATAAGTTTATTTTGACAAATATATCTTATTAAATTTTCAAAGGATATATTTAAAAATTGTTTTCTATCAAAAGGCAGTAAAATAATATTTTAAAAATATTAGTGTATTCCATGCTTAAGATTGGATTTATTATCATTTTAAGCCTCTAAAAAAATATCTAATTCATTAATAGTCATAGATAAAAATTTCTATTATTCATTACTTGGGATGTTACAATGTAATATTCTATTTTTTAACTAAGAACATTCAATTTCTATTCTGGAAATCCATTCTAATTTTACATGATTAAAAATACATGAGTATAAGTAAACTAATCATGAAACCCATGGGAGAAAACATTCCCAAACAATGAAAATGAATCTCTTAACCCATAAAAATGTCATTAATGTTCATAATAAGGTTATAATTAATATATTACATATAGTAGTGGTTTTGGAATCACTAATTTATATATAAAATTTTGATTAATCAGTTCATTATGATCATGTGTGGACCACCTTCATACATAAGGTAAGGGTTTTCCACCCAAACCGCAATTTTCATTCGGGTAACTATTATTATTTATGTTCCTCAATTAATTGTATTTAAATTCATACATACTCCAAATTTTTTCTATTTGAATGTTCTATATATGTCTACCAACATGAATCATACCTTCATTTATGGGGACTTATATCATTTAAAAGGATATGTTAAAGAATTCATCCCGATATACAAGATCGACTAAACGTAATTTATCAAATTCATAAATGTTTTCAACTAAAATATATAATATATTTTAAAATTCATTATCTTTATAAAATAGGTAATTTTATTTATGAAATTATTATCTTAACTCATTTAAATTTTTATATAAAAACTTTTCCAAAATAAATCTTCTTTCAAATGAAAATGTGTTTTTATCTCAATAATTACTCAATAGTTTTATAAGAGCATCTTAATAAATTTCAACTCTACTATTTATTATATTGTATTACAGGTATTAATATTTATGATATAATCTACCATATTTAATTTATTTTTTTTATGATTAATTTGACTATGGATGTGTTATCATAAAACCATTCAATAATTTACTATGAATGGTTAGTGTTTATGCCTATTGTTTTGTGAAAGTTATTTACATACCTTGTGTCCGTTTTAATAGGAATATATATTGTTTATGTTTATCCACATTAATATAAGGAATTAGTTAGACTTATTATGTGATGTGAAGGGCCCTCTATATCTAATCGATGCATCGGTAGGTCTCAAAAAGAAAAAAGATATGTACGTGGATGGGGACTTTCCCATTTTTAGATATGGTTTTGACTGAGGCCTTAATGATTTTTAGATTTCATTTTCGAGGCCTTCATGGTGTGTTTTATAATGTTTGGAATATATTTTTACCTCATTGTGAAGCTATAAATGAAAATTTCATGTGTTTTTTAAACTAAAATAATACCCATGATGATGATTTATTATAGAAATATTTACTAAGAATATATTCATGAAATAATGTGATTAATATTGTGATTTTTAAAGGAAAATATTATAAATTATTCACCAAGACTAAAGTTAGTGTTTATGTTATCCTATCCTCTAATGTTTTCCTTAACTGATAATATTAGCTCACCAAATATTATGTTTTATTTTTCCCTCGAATATGATGAGGTATATTATGAATGAACCCAGTGGATATGCATAGAGTTATGTATTTTCCCAATTAAACTTTATGTTGTATTTCATTTCACATAGTAATTAGGTTCTTTTGTATGTTTCTCATTACCAACTCTACTAAAAAACTCAATCCTATAGGATTCATATTCATTATTTATATTCCAATGAAATATAATAAGGCACTGGCTCCGGGGCACTGGCATTGGGTCCATACAGTTGGTATTAGAGAAAGATTAATAGAAAAAATCGAAACAAGAATTAGAATATACAGATTATGCAACCAAACCCAATGATAAATTTTATGGATAAACATAAAATAATGTCATGGGTTTTTGGTTAGCAACACTATAAGAACTCGGGTATTGGAATGGGTATAAATTTTTACAATATTTGAATTCATGTAATTTCTATTATTTGGAAATGTATTTTTGACTTGTTTTGAGTAAACTGGAGATACTGGAAAATATCTAAAAAATTTGAGGCTACATGTCGTGTACCTTCGGTACATGGTGTGTATCCTTGCTCATATGTGAAGGCCATACAGGGTGTGTGACCGTGTCTGTTGGGTGGAGATAAATAACCAAGTATATTGTGTGTACAATTCATACACACCATTTATAATTTTCCTTGTATCGAAGATATATATGGTGTGTAGTTATGTTGGCGAGTTAGAGGGGAAAACCAAGGAAACCCCACATATGGCCTTGTCCACTCCATGTATTCATGTCCGTAGGCCCTCGGTGAAATACCATCGTCTTAGGAACATTAAAATGATACACACAGTGTGTACTCATACACACCCACAAACACACAAACGTGTATTTATGTTTTTTCACTAAAATGGGGAGTAGCGTCGTTTTGAAGAAGATTCCCAAACCCTCAATGGGTTTGAGCGAGGAGAGCTGGTCAGAGATTCTTTTCCTTTCGCTTGATTGTCTGATGTCTGTTTCGATCTTCATCCGATCCATTGGAAACCCAACAGTAAGGCCTTGATTCCTCATTATCCATTTTTTTATTCCTCCTCTCGACCAAGTTATCGGGGGTTGAGTGTTATTGACCATATTTTATATATACCATGTTTTATCCCAAATATCATGTTGATATAGGGGGAGGATCAACCTATGATTACTAGGCTGGTAGTGCATACTTTATTTTCTGTTTTTGTGGTCATTCTAGGGTTGATCCCTTTTGGAACGACAAATGGTATTGAATGAAGCTCGTATTTTCTTAATATTGAATTGACTGTATTCTTTGTGGGATAATGTTGGGTATTCCTTTATCATGTTATTCTTGAGAAAGGCCATAGTAGAGGTCATTGCTCAATTGGGGCATTTTGTCTGGGGTTCCAAAATGATAAAAATTTATTAGTTTTATTGAAATGCTGAGTTTGTATGGTTTAATAAATTATTAAGATTTTTAGAGGCTTTCAAGACCTCAGTGTTGGTATGGGACAACCCATTGCATCTGAAATTTAGATGTTTAATTGATTTTCATGTTTACAATATTTATGGTTCTTACATATATGTGATGTATGATATTGCATAATCTGGAACTATCAGGATGTGTTGGGTGTGTCCTAGAAATTGATGGTTAATGATGATCATTGGTTGGGGTTGGACCTCGTTATACTGGGTGGTTTGAAAATGGGATGCATCATCATGGACGTCAGCGTGAGGTAGTGTGATAATCAGGTTGGGCATGGCCTGGGATAAATGGATAGTGAGGCCAACTGACTTCAGCGACATGGTCACATGGATGCAGGGTGTCTGTGATGTTTTATCTTGGGAACTTATTTAGGTGATTACCACTCACCAAAAACAATGACTAATGTGTACACATGTAGAATTCGTGATGAGGTGGTTTTGACCACTCATTAGGTAGAGTCCCCTGATAGATGTGGTTAGATCAAATTGGTTTAAGGTATCCTTCTATAAGAAGACTCATTGAATGTTAGGAGACATCTGAGGATAGCATTGAGGTTATCTGGTTGGGGGTAGATGCTCATCGTTATTTGGGGGAAGACATTACATTCCCAATGGTTTCTGATTTTGGGTTATACATTGTTAACCCTCTTGTTGCTAATTTATGGCAGACATCATTGTCCCTCCAGTTCCTATTTGACGGCAAGAATCACTACTCCTCGAGTTGTTCTGTCCTGGGAAGGTGTGGTATTTCATGTAGGCTCACTATTGTTTGGGAATTCCATTGGGACATTGGTACATGAGACATAAGGTGTCACAGGGAACATGGTTCCATCTTACATTACAGGGATTCTGGAATTGGTGGAAGCATGTGAAACTCCATTGTGGCTATTGAGCACCAGTGGAATTTATTTTTATTTTTGTGAAATACTATTTATTTATTTCCATATAAATTCATGCCATTACAAAAAATTATATTATGTACTTATAATTGTGTGGTATTATACTGAGATTTGTCCCACACCTCACATGGGCCCTTAGGGTCGCATCTATACATTATTAAATTGCATGTAAGAAAGTGTTAGCCTGAGGATAATGACATTAGTGATGTTTGTCATAGATACTGGTATGGACCTTGAGGTCATGCAGAGCTAGAGTTTACTATGTTTAGCTACCATGTTTCTGTATCAACACGATTACATTAATATTTCAAAATTGATGGATATCCATTTGTGCCATTTATATAGATGGACATGTATGAAATGAAAATTATGCATTATTGTTGTTTTGTAGTTATTGAATTTAATTGAGGCCATGCGGTTCTCTTTACATTCTAATGATTTTGTTTTTTAATTTTCTTTTGATATTTATCGGTTATGGATTGTGGTTCCGCTCTCCAAATCTGGTTTGAGTCAACTGAGTCTTTTAATTCTACCGCATGCTATATATTATTACATATACTATTACCATATTATACTTTGAGAGGGTATAGCCTCCAAAATACTCCTATCAATCCTTCACTGCTAGTCGACATCCTTTAGAATTTGCGTAGTTCTGCCTAAGGTAGAGAAACCCAACACGTTTATCATCGTTCGATTGAATGTTCGGGTATGGGATGTTACAATGTGGTATAAAAGGTGTTTGTTCTTTACTAGGATTTAGTATCATCTATTTAATGACTACTTAAGATATCAAGACTAATTATTTTTCATTTCTGATGGTGTAAAATTTGGGATAAGGTTGACTAGAGATAGGTTGTTGTTAGAACTCCATTTCAAACTCCTGCTTTGGTGCATACATCCACATATATGAGGGACATATTATGTTATCATGGGTAGGAATTGCGTTTTTTTTCTTATATTACAGTTTCTACGGTTTCCAACATGGTGGCTAACTTGATTAGGGCTATTATTGGTTGGGATATGAAACCCTTAACCCAGTGAAGAAATGGAATAATTGGACCTTGTACCAGTATGGCAAGGCGTGGTTGTTTGAATTTTGATTGGCATATTGGTAGGGTATTTCCATTTCATATCTACGCATATTCTTATCAAAGTGATAATACCATGTGAATAATATCAATTTCTATTCATTATATGCTTTGAAATGTTAATAGGTGAAATTATTGATAGAATTTCTTGTTTTACGCTATGTGATATGGCATGCTGTAGATATTTTTAGAATTGCATGTGGCATGTTATTTATGTATGGAAATTATACAAGAATCTGGGTTTCGTGACTGGGGTGATGTCGAGCACTTGGATTGGGCATCTCAGTCATTAGTTTATGGAAAAATTCGTTGTTAGGAAGATCATGGCCTAAGGAACATTTGATACTTGTCTCTTATAATGGTGCGTAACGAGGCCATTAGTCCAGGATGTCATGGGCATGGGTTCTGATGGGGGGAGAGTAAGGGTAGTTATTATAAACTACCTATTTACAACTTTCCTTGTCTGTGTCATATATATATATTGTTATATATGTTGGTTGTCTATCCATTTATGATGTTCAATAGGTTCCTCCAAGGCTTTTTGATGGAACATCTGGTGGGTGATGGTACAGTTCTGTAGGAGCACAGTCATGTTCATGAAGCGAAGGGACAGGAGGGGCATGATCCATAGGTATATGCATAGTGGAATTATCAGGTTTACGATCTTGTGTAGGCGTTGCAGCTGCTAGGTTTTGTAGTGTTCAAACTTTGGCTCGACAAGCATATCTGGTCTAGTCAAGTACGCGTATTTTAGGGTATTGATAGGGGTGTGAACCGTACATATCCATTTATGGAATATCAAATGTGGGAGTTCTAGTCATAGAACCCACCACATTATAGGGTGGGGGTGGTTGAAAGCTGATTTAGAACTGGATTGAGATTGTGATGATGATCATCGAGTAGTTAAAGATTCCTCTAGGGTGGAGGGTCATCCTAGTGACATACATGCTAATGGAATTAGCAATGCATTAGTGGGATGTTCATGTTTAGGCTCACAAGCATGAAGAATTATTTGGAAGGTCTTAGAGGACATTTTTTTATAACTGTATTCTCTAGATACTGATGGAAGAGAGAGCTCAAGAGTTCTTGTGCCTTCAGTAGTGTGGAATGTCCATCATAGACAATGCAGCTACCTTCACTGAGTTTCCTCACATTTCACCATATATGGTATGTGATGGAACCTTGAAGGTGAGGAGTTTTGAGGATGGATTATGGAACTCCATTAATGTACATGTAACCATCTTCAGGTTGACCTAGTTCTTGGAGGTGGTGAATAAAGCCCTCATAGCTGGAGGAAAATTGATAGAAAAATACAGTTGAGACGATATGTGGCATTAGGTGATGGTTTACATAACATAAAACGTGGTCTAGATGAGTTCCAATAGGTCACTTATGCTAGTGAATCTGCTAGAACACCTCATGGAATTTCATCAGTGGTTTTCATTCAGTTTGGGAATCCATGGAATGTTCATGATCAGTGAGAAATTCCCCAAAAAGAGTGTTGGGTATGTTGTGAGGTTATAAATCTTATGTGATTTATTAGAAATCATTCTCAGATAGCTGGAAGGTAGGGACCAGGAAAGACTGTGGCATCAGCCGTCAAATCAGTATTAGTACCATGATAGGGTAGTCTAGGATTAACTACGTGTGGAGGACCTGATGGAGATAGTAGGACCCAACTAAGGGCTCAATGACCAGTTACTGGTGTAGAACCACAGAGAGGACATGTTTCACGAAGCCGCATGTAAAGCCAGGTTCATTCCATCTAGCTTCTGGAGGCTGAGCAGATTGTTGTGCTGAGTACGATTAGAGGTACGCCGCAGGAATGACCAAGATTACTTTTTTTCATTCTTGAATTGTTTTTGAGACATATCTCCTTTGATAGAATGAGGTCCACGGGGTATTTGTGGATAGAAAATATGATGTTCAGTGGGATTGACACCATTTTGAGTGTGTGGTATAATTATATATGTGTGTGTGTGTGTGATGAGTAGCATCAAAATCATCAAGGATGCTAGTAATTTGATGGGATATAAACATCAGGGAATCAAAGATATAGGTTACATGATGTGAATGGAACTAGGTTTTATTTTGGGAATCCATGGGATTCAAGGAGGCATACACCGATGTGGTGTGTGTTACGTTTGGGTGTCAGAAATGACCATGGAGCATCGATGAGGTGGAGGGGTGACGATACTTCATGGGAGGACCATGGGTCTAAAAAATAGGTCATTTGATCTTTTATTTTTTTTATTTTTTTTTCGAGTTAATACCATGTTAGGAAATTCCTAAGGTGGGAAGACCCTTTAGTAATTTATCCTAAAACTTTGGGATCATGGTAGTTCGGGTTTCTTTGACCTGAATCAGCTTGTTCAGTGCCATCTCCAAGTTTCTCTTGATATATCTGGGATGATCTATTTTAAGGTGGGGATATTATAAGAACCCATGTTCTTTGAATAGGTTAAAATTACAAACAAAAATATGATTTTTTAAAAAATTTGATGGTTGGATATGTATTTTCAACTCGCCTTCAGTAAATTAAAAAAACTGGGCAGTTTCTAGAAAATTACAGATTAGATGTCGTGTACCATTAGTACATGCCATGTACCCTTGCCCATGTGTGAATGATTTACATGGTGGGAGAGCATTTTGGTCATGTACATGATGTGTACACTTTTGTACACCGTATGTATTCTAAGTAGTGTATGTGGGATATACATGGTGTGTGGGTATGCCAGCGAGTTAGAGGGGAAATCGAAGGACACAGCATGTACAGCCTCATACACATTGTGTAGTCATGTTGGTAGGTCCTTGGAAAAATTCCATCCGTCCTAGGAATAATTAAATGATACAAATGGAATGTACTCATATATACACACAATGATTTTATGATTTTTTCTCGTAAATAGTAAGTATCCCCATTTTGAGGAAGAAACCCAAACCCTCAATGGGTTTGAGCAATGAGAGAAGGTCGTAGCTTATTTATCACCCATTTCTTCGACTGATGTCCATTTGGAACACCATCTAATACATTAGAACCCCAATATTATTTAGTTGATTCCTCTTGAGCCATTTACTTTGATTCCTATTCTATAATATGTTATCAGGTGATGAGTTTGTTTTACTGTTTTGTAGATATACTTTATTTTAGGCTGAATTTGAGGCTGATACTACAGGAAGTTCATCATAGGAGAACGAGGTAGGTGGTGAATACCTTATTTTGTGTTTTTGTGGTCATTTGAGGGTATTGGACTTCTAGCATGATGTCTGATATTGAGTGATACCCATATTTTCTTAATACTAAATTGATCATTTAATTTTTCGGATGTCTTGGGGTATTCCCTTATCATGTTATGCTAGATCATGGTCTAGTTATAGGTTGTTTTTCATTTGGGGCATCTTCATTGGGGGTTCCAATATGTTAATAATTAAATAATTTGATTAAACTGTTGAGTTTATACAATTTATTGAATGATTATGATAGTTAGAGGCGTTCAAAACGAATCTGCTGGTATGGGATAGAACATTGGCAGTGCAATTCAACTTTTTAATTGATTTTCTTGTTTACAGTATTCATATTACTTATGTATATGTGATGTGTGATGTTGTATATGCTAGAACCCTTGAGTTATGTTGGCCATTGACTGGGTATTATTGAGTGATGTTGATTACAGGTTGGGCTTGGCCCAAGTTAAATTGGGTGGTTTGACCATAGAGTTGGTTGTAATTATCCTTGGCTGGAGGTAGTTTGATTGTCACGTTGGGCATTTCCCAAGATACGTGGATGGTGAGGTCATTTGACTTCAGCAGCATGATTGTTGGGAAATGATGTGTCAGAGATGATTCTACATGGGAACATATTTTTGTTATTACCCATATCTAAAACATTTAGTAGTGTATACACATTTATATTCTGTGATGAGGTGGTATTGACCACTCGTTGGGTAGAGGCCCACGGTAGATGTGGTTAGGTACAATAGGATCGAGGGAGCTTTTTATACGAAGAAATGTAGATGCTGAGGATCCTTTAGGGGATAGCATTGAGGATATCGGGTTGGGGTAGATGTTAGGCATGATTTAATGGAAAATATTGATGTCACTAAAGTTATTGATCTGAGGGTAGACATTGTTGTCCCTCCCATTACTAATTTGAGGGAAGACATCGTTGTCCCTATTGTTTCTATTTGAGGATAAGAATCGATGCTCCTCCATATGTTGTGCTATGGTATGGCTTGGGATTCCATGTAAGGGAACTATTGTTTGAGAATTCCCTTAGGATGGTAGAACTTGATACATGAGGTGTTAGGAGGCACATGGTGTTGGTTAACATAACAGGGACTCGGTGATTGGATGAAGCATGTGACACTCTATTATGGCGGTTGAGAAGCAGTGAAGTTTATGTTTATTTGTACATAGTATTTTTTATTTAGTTCCATATAAATACATGTTGTCTTAGACATTTATTTTAGGTTTATATAATTTGATAGTATTCTAATAATATTTTTCTCGCACTCTAAGGGGGCCCTTCGGGACACGTGTAGTCATTATAAACATGCATGCAGGAAAACAGTCCACCTCAGGAGCAAGACCTATGGGATTTTTGGAATTAATACTAGTATGGACCTTGAGGGAATGCCTAGCTATATTACACCTTGTTTGTCTTCATTGTTTTTGTAGAATCATGCATACATTATGATCTATCAACTGTTGATTACCCATTGGCTCCATTTATATGGATTGAAATGTATGAAATGTTAGAGATGAATTCATGTTGTTTAGTAGTTATTACAATTGATTACCGGCATTCTATTCTGTTTTCATTCTGCTACTATAGTTTCTACTTTTCTCTTATTGTTTATCTTCTATTGATTTTACTTCTGCTATGAAGGTCTAGTTTGAGTTTGTTGAGTCGATTATTTATAATTCATGTTATATATTATTACTTTTACCACTACAATTATTATTCTTTCAGAGGGTATAGCCTTCCCATGATACCTATCAGGCCCTTTCTCCTAGTCAACAACCATTATCTTTCGGGGAGGTTCGCCTAATTTAGTAACACATGACTTGTTTAGCATTTCTCTTGTGTCTGTTCGAGTCCGAGTTTTTACAAATAGGTTATGTGGATCATTCAATATAATATATCATTTTCTAGATACTACATATGAATGTGGTTTTGGAACATATATATACCTAGATGTGTAATCACCTACAAGGAGTTTTAGTCTTAACCATGGGTATCATGGTAAATGACGTCCTTCCATATTGCGAACCTAGTTTCACACTCCTGGGTGATATGGTTAGGATAATTCACATTTTCATTATAATCCATCATGAATGATTTTTATGTAAATCTTTACTCATGGAAACCATGTTTTTGATTATTGTATTTTCAATGTATTGGATTTAAATTTATGTAAAGTATTTTTTTTCTTTTATGAGATAGAACATTATGATTGGTAACATATTATAGAATATGCCATTATTTAGAATTGGTGCGTAGGGGATGGAATGAACGTCACATGAATGTGGTATCCCATGTAATGATTTTCCTCCTATGAAACAGAATGATGTTGGCTCTAGATATGTGACTGGTGTGGAGAAACATATAACTATACAGAGAAAACATACTCAGGTTATGAAAAGTAATAGACCCTTATTGAGAATTTGGATCCACAATGTGGAGGACCTATGTTAGATCTCATTATAATAATGCAACATAAAAAATATAATGGGATTATAAGTCCATTTTTATTAGAGAAATGGATGTGTTCCTTGGAGAATATATTTCTCTCTATGGGAAGTGACAAAAGGGGGATGATTTTCATGGACGTTTATCATCTATCGAGAGATATTGAGAAATAGTGGTCACTTATTCAATACACAATAGTTTACGAGGTGATATAAAACATGGATTGGATTGAATTTAATGAACAAAACATAGTGAAATATTTTACTTGTTTACAATGAGTAGATTTGTAAAGGTAGTTTCTAAGTTCGAGGAAAATGGAAGATGAGAATGTAGCAATTTACGAAGATATCTTCATAAGGATAACATGGCATTCTATCGACTATAAATTCAATTAAATGGTCTTGATTGATAGATTCATTGATTTACTAAAGCCATTCCTCCGCCTAGCATTGGTCTACCTAACATTCTCATAAAAAAGATATATATTTATGTGTCATGAAAATAGAAAAAAATTTCTCTATGTCCTATGATATTAATGGAAATGCGATAGAAAAAGAGAGATATTGCGTAATGCAAGAGTTGACATTCCACCATTTCAAAATTGGCGAATTAAACATCCTATTTCCTGCTTAAATGGAAAAGTGGTGTGATACATGTAATGACAGAAAGGCCATAATGCTGTTGTTTTCAAGGGGAAAAAGAATCTATTAATGTTCAATTATATAATTATATGGAAATGGGAGTGGATGCTAATTATTTTCCAAATTTTTTTGGGTGTTTTCCTCATAAAAGGACAATGGATTCAGGACATGCTTATGTTATCAAAAGTACTCATATTGAAGTTCTATATAACATGGAGGATAGTACTTTAGTCATTTCCTCAAACGTAGAGATTGTTTTATTTGATTAAAGATCATTGAATTATTTCATATCTTCCCATATTTCAAAGAAAATTATTTATTTCTAGTTTTATTTTATAATGGAGTTTTCAATAACAACTCTTAAGTAATGTATCATTGCATCAAAATTATATCAGGAAATACCAATAATATCATATTAACATGCTTCATCTACTGATTTTATTGACATAAACGTGATTGACATTTATATAATCTTTAGTATGGAGTGTCTTTCGAAGCATGCTGCCATATTTTATTGCAATTAAAAGGAGGTAACAATTTTTGAGGATGGTGTGGAATCCCTTATCTTTAGGGATGAAACATCACCATCTAATTATCATCTATATCCACCCACAATAGCTCTACATAATTCAATTATTGGGGATTAAGGGAAGAAATATCTATGGGTGAGTAAAAGAATGTCCAAATATAGAATGTAACTATTTTCAAGGAATTTATTCATTCATTTCAATAATACATACATATAAATCCTCCTAAGTGATTAATTTAGTTTGTCGTTTATTTAATTCATAATTCAAGGCCTATATCAAAGACCCATTATAGAATGGAAGCTATGGAATTCGTTGAACTAGAGAAATAACTATAGGAATTGTTTTATAAAAGATCCATTACCTATTGTCTCTCCACATGGACCCCCTATTATTTTTGATTAGAATAAATATATATATTTGAGGTTGTTTATTAACTACAGGGAGATCAATGTAACAAAAATAACGGAAAATTATCCCATACATCACATTACTAATTTATCTGATCAACTTCATAGATTCTAATTTTTTATGAAGATTAAAATTCGATCTGGATATCATCTATTGCTTGTGAGTACGAATGAAATTTCAATTACAACATTTCAATCTACAAACGGTAAGTACAGTTTAACAATTATTCCTTTCAGACTTACTAAATTAGGAATTGTTTTAAGGGATCTAATAAATATAGATTTCATGTGATATCTTGATTACATTGAGGTGGAATTTGTTGAGGATATCTTGGTATACTAAAAAATAATTGACGATCATGAATATCACTTTCTAATGATTCTGAAGAGTCCTAAATGAGATGAATTATATTGGATGTTTTTCAATTGTGAATATTGGCGTCAATAAGTATCCTTTCATTGCCATATTGTTTCTAATGAGGGAATATATATTGGTCCTACAAATATAATGGCTACAAAATTATGGCCAACACTGACGAACATAAGTGATGAACATATTTATATTTTTTGGCATGTTTTTATTAGCATTTCATTCAGAATTTCTCTAATTTAGCCAATCTAATGACCATGATTACACGTAATGTGGTTATGATTGTTATGGAAAAAATGTGAGGATTGATATGATGAATTGAAGAGGATATTAGTGAATACTTTTATACTAACCCTACCATTGGGGAATGATGGGTTTTTCATCTATAGTAATGCATCATAGAAAATATGTGGTTGTGTCCTTTTGCAGAATGATAGACTTATGGAGTATACACCGTGGTAATTAAAAACTCATGAATAAAACTATCTTACTCAGGATTTTAATTTACTAGCTGTAATCTTTTCAATGATGATATGGAAACATTATCTCTATGGAGAAAAATGAGAGATATATATAGAAGATAAGTGTCTACAATATATCTTATCACAAAAATAAATCAACATGTTCCAATAGTGATGGATCAAACTCCTCCTGGATTATGATTGTTCCACACATTACCACTCAAGAAAGGAAAACAAGATAGTTGAAGCATTGAATAGGAAAGATCACACTGTATAAAAAGAATTCTGTATTGACAAGGATCCTTTGTATATGGATCCAGTGAGGATGGATATGGGAATTATCAATGAAGGTGAAACATCAATAAATTTTCAAATGGATTCCCACCAGCCTTTTTAATAATGAATTAAAGCTTCCTAGTCTCATAAAGATAATCCTCAAATGAAAATTAATGTGGTAAAATATGGGATATTAGCTGAATTTTTATGTGAAGATTGAATACTGATATTTTGGAAGAGGCTATGTGTTCCCTCTATAACCAAGCAGAAAAGGATGTTATTGGATGATGTACACAGCCTGAATATCTCTATACACCATGGTATCAATAAAATGAATAGATATTTGATGGAAAATTTCATGAGGGATAACATGAAGGGGTAAGTTTCTATTTATGTATCAAGATGTATAGTTTGTCAATAACTGTAGGACAAAAAACAACGTTATTGATGATTCATGAAACCCCTACATACTCCAATATAGAAATGGGTTGAAATCAATATATATTTTTTCATTGGATTACCCAAAACACCATGAAAGAGTTATATAATGTGTGTAACTAAGGATCAACTTATGAAATTGAAACATTTACTTACTACAAGCAATAATTTTCCACTCGAGTGACTAGCTTGACTCTATACCAATGATTTTTTAAGACTTCATGGAGCACCTATCTCAAATTGTTTCTTATCATGATCCAAAATTTACATATAAATTCTATAAGAATATTCAAAATATTTTGATATTGAGCTTCGATTGAGTATATATTATCACCCACAAACTAACAGGAAATCAGAAAGTACAATCTAAACCATAGGGGATATATTGAGACCAAGTTCACATGAGTTTTAAAGTATGTGGGATCAATATTACGAATTTTTGGAGTTTTCCTATAAAATTAGTTTCCATTCACATTGTTATAATCTATCTAGTAAACACAATTTTTCTACCCATATAAATTGTTTTTATAAAAACAGATATACAAAGTAACGTTCAGTAAGTTATTTAGAGTATGATAAGACTAACATCGTTTTTAGTGAATAGTAACATTAACATATGAATAATAATATGACCCTTATAAATAGTAAATCATATTTTTATTTAATTCAATTCTGGTTATATGATACTCAAATAATAATTAATTTATGAAGGTGATATAATTTTAATTATACTTTTAAAATTGTTATTTATCGACTAAATTGTGATTTTATTTTATAATTAAATAAATAAAAATTATAAATTTATTTTCAAAAAAATGGATTTACTTTTTGAGTTCTACATTTATTAAAATGGTTAGGATGAATTATAGGGATTTCTCTAATATTCTAGAATTTTTTAGGAATAGTAAATTATAGTAATTTACCATATATATACATTATCATTTAAATTCACTATTACAACCATCATGAATGATGCAATCATTAATCATTTGAAATAAAAAGAAAATATTACTACTCATGGTCACAACAATAATTACTATCGGTCATCTTTGGCGATGTAATAAAATGAGTAAAATAATGGTAAAACCCACCTCTCATCCTATAATAAACCCTCTCTCATACCCTCTTTTCATCACTCATTTAATGCCTTGTTCCTTGTATAAATTCTAAAAAAATATTCCCCCAATCTCATCCCCCATGTCCAACATCCATTGGTTTTAAAAAAAGTCTAAAAACTCTCACTTAAATAGGTTATCATGTAAGATTACTTCACGAGGTAAATCCCTCATTTTCATTTCTTTTATTTCATGTTCCATTCTTTTATTTTTTTTCCTCTCCTCCTTTCATCCAATTTTTATGATGAATTTATTACCACACGTGTATTGGAAGTTTGTTATGATGGAGTAATAATCCATACTCATCTCTCATTTCCAATTATTTTTTACTTGAAGAAGAAACACCATCTGAGTAGTGTTAATTTATCACCTTCAAGGATGAAGGGTTTTAAATTTCTATTATCATCGTCAATTATAGTCATGAAACCATTTTAAATGTTTAACGAGACTATAACATATATATTGTAACTTATGTAATGTTATCAAAACATTTTGTAAAAATGATATTATTTTATAAATTATAATGAGATCATTGTGATAAAAAAATACCAATTAACCAAAAAAATTATCATTATTGTTTAATATAATGATTCAACCCCACTCCCAATAAACAAATGAATTTTATGAACATATAATATTTTTTATGTTCGTTAATTTCATTCAAATATTCATATGGACAACCATTTTCTTTCTATATGATTATCCATACATGAATGGAAGTGAATTTTTCATGAAAACTAAAGAATAAAACACTCCCAAACAATGAAATTAAATCCCTTAACCCATAAAAAAGAAATTAATAAACATAGTAAGGTTACATAAAATCAATTTAATAAATATTTTGTCATGAATACCAAATTTATGACCAAAAATTAAATTATTTTGGTCTTTACCATCAAGTGAAAAACACATTTTTACTTAAGGAAAGGATTTTCCAGTAAAACCACCATTTTCATTAGGGTTGCATTTATTATCTACATACCTCAATTAAATTATTATAAATTCATATTTATTCATAATAATTTTGGTGTGAATGTTTTATATATGTGTACCAACAATAATTTTAAATTCATTTTTAGAAATTTTTTTTAAATGGATCATTCAAAAATTTATTCCCAAAATACAGGTCCGACTAACAAAATTTCCGCAAATTCTCTCCTATTTTCAAGGGAATTCTATAATTTTTTTAATAGAAACCATTTTTATTATAAAATCATTCATTTCATTATGAAAATAATATGTTACCATGTTTATATTTTTATACAATCTCTTTTCCAGAAGAACTCTTCTTTTCAAAGTAAAAGATTATTTATCTTTAGAATTCCTCAATGATTTTACAAGAGTATCATTATTTATTTAATCAATTTTGTTTATTATTATGTATTATTGGGATTATTATTTATTGTATCATTTAAAATATTTAATTTAATGTTTTTTGATTTGTTTTAATGTGGATGTTCTTTCGTAAAACAATTAACTTATTTACATTGAATGGTTAGTGTTTATGCATAATATTATGGAAATCTTATTTATGTTTCATATGATAGATTGAATATGAATTTATATTTCATTTATTTTTATCCCTATTCATATGAGGAATGCATTGGATTTATTATGTGATGGGTGGGGCACACTATATCCCCTCAGTTCATGGGTAGCTCTCTTGAAATAAATAGATATGGTCTTGGTTGAGGCCTTCCCCATTTATGTATATGATTTTTGTTGAGGCCTAAATCATATTTTGATGTCTTGGTTGATGCATTGATGGTATGTTTCAGATTTTATAACATACAGATTTACCTTATTATGAATCTACAAATTCATAATTAATGTGGTTATCCAACTAGTTTAATAATAATGATTGTTTTTTCTTGTGGTAATATTTATTCAGTTCGTATTCATATCATAATGAATTCAAGATTATTATTTTTAAAGGTATGTGTTTTAAATTTTTCACTATGCTTAATATTTATGTTTAGGTTATCTTCCAATGTAATTTTTATCCTTACTTAGAATATAATATCACCCCTTATTATGTTGCATTTTTTTTCAGGACACGAAGTTGTATAATATGAATTACCCACACGGATAAAAAGGGAGTTAAGGATGATCCCAATAAGACCTATATATTGTATTATATTTCATGTTTTAATGTAGATCATATGTTTCAATATTGATTCTAATGATACTAAACTACTCATCCCTTGAGGATTCATATTCCTTGTTTATATTATAATGTAATAAAATAAGCCACTCAATCTAGGAAATTAGATATAGTTTACTACAATATGATAAAATCCTTGAGATCTTGTAACAATAATAAATATCCTAGGATTGACACTATGTAGTAATGAATTGATTTTTTATATGTAGTTTCCTTTGATTATGTGGTTTTCAATATATTATTACCGTTTCGTATATTATTGTTATTTTTTGTTGATGATTGAACCCAAAATAACATCCTTGATGCTGAATGTTCAAGGAAACACAACAATTTTCTTCCTGAGAAAATGAATGTTTTGGGATATGGAATGAAATATATTTTATATCTATTCTTGGAAAATGTTATCAAGCTATGAATCTTGATGGAAATAAAAATGATAAAAATAGAGAATAGTGTTTGTCTGAGTCCTTCATGATGTCACATATACATTCTTTCAGTGGGACTTTTGATCTACTAGTTTTTGAACAATTCTTTAATAAAACTAAGGATTTATTTTTGGTCTACTTATGTTTAGAACATGAGAAATTAATTTTCGTAGTTTATCATATGGTATGTGAATTAAAGCAATTGTGGAACCTCAACAAGAATATGTGAAAATGAGATGTAGTTGACTCCATGGGTTGGGATGAGTTCAAGAACAAATTTTTAAATAACTAATTTCCTATTAGTCATCACACAATGATGGATAAGGATTTCCAGGAGATTAATGAAAACAATGATGAAATTTGTTTACCTATGATGAATGTTTTACAAGAATTTCAAGGTATTCCCCTAGAATTATCATCCAACCTGAATATATTGTTGAACTAATCTATAGTGTCTTAAAAACAACAATATGGAAGTTATTAGATATAAGAGATTATAGTACTTATAAGTAAAGTTTATGATACTTTCTAAATGATGATATGAATAATGGAGTCCCCCATTAATCTTATGTATTTGAGAAGATGACAAAAATGTAAATCAAGGTTTTCTCAAATAACTACACTAAAATGAATATCATCTGTTATTTTAGGGTCAATATCATGAATTAACATGCAAACATTGTCTTAAAGGGACAAGTAAATATTTTATATTTAGAAAAGAAGATTATTGGGAAATTTTCTTACGAAACGATTGGTAGAATATAGTGTGAATAGAGAGAGGGGTACACAGAGTGAATCCTACCCAATTAAAGGATTCATGTTGAAGTAAAATGAGAATAATGATAATTAATGGCGAATTATAAGGCTTGTAGATGTTTATTGACATCAAAAACTTCATAAGGACAAACAAAAATGAAAAATTGCATGTGATGAGAAATTTTGATTTGGAGTGTGAGAATGTAGTAATGAAATGATAAATTTCTAACCACACTAAAAACATATTATGTTTAATTTGATTCTGGATCCACACAGTCTTATTTATAATGAATTTCGAATTGTATCTTTGTATTACTTTAAAAGAGAGATGTTATGTCGCCTTTGAGAACTCCTAATAGAAAAAAAGTAACCTCACAAGTTTGTAATTGTTTTCTAGTTGATGTTTTGGGAAATTTGATTCATTAATATCTTTTGATCCATTATGTAGTGGTTGTTAGTGAAATTATTGGCAAGGAATTCATTTCACTTTATGGAGACCATGCCAATTTATGAGGACATGAATTCACATTTAAAATTCTTGAATGAATCTTTGTTCATCTATTTATAGAAGGAGAGATATTAACTTATAGTGGAAATTTCTTCTATATTGTGGATATTAAGTTTTATAATGAATTTTATTTATCAAAAATGATTTTGTAGAAACACAACATTAATGATACACCTGTTTCATCGTAGATTGTTAATGTCATTTGGAAATAATTTTTAGTTCTTTCACTAAATCATGATGTTGTGTTTTCAATATAACTCTTACTAGGTAATATGATTTTTCCAAATAATACTTCTATAATGGAAATAATAATCATGAAATGGTATTCAGACAACCTTGTGGACCACCATGTGGTGCCCATGTTCAATTTTTTATGAATAAACATGGGTCAGTATGACTCTTCATTGAATGCAGATAACATACCAAGGTAACTATTTATATTAAATATCAGCGTCCTATATTGATTACTTTTTTTATCAAATACCCATATATCAATAAATATATATGATATATCATTATTCTATATATCATCAATTAGGGGAAACGAAGGAGGATATATACAAGATAGCATTTCATAAAAGGTATAAACACTATAAATTTAATGTGATACCTTTTGTTCATAAAAATTACATCTATATCTTCATTGATTTTATGAATATGGACTTTTGTGACTATCATTATCCAGATTTTCTAGCATGTAGAGTCAATATTCATGTATATTCCATGATCATGGAAGGACGTATATATCACAATATTAATTTACTAATGACCATTATAATGGAGACGATTTATAAAATATTTTCCAAGTGTGAATTTTGACTTGATAAAGTTTAAATTTCATTATACATGTAATATCAAGAGAGGTGATATCTATGTATCTAGAAAATATTGATGTTATTAATAATTTTCCTAGACCAATAATGGAAACTAAAATATTATGATTTCCTAGTAGGAATATATATTTCTAATTTTATATGAAATATCTATCATAATTATATAATCCTCCCTTTTAGTTGACTGAAAAAATGGGTAAACATAATATGGACATTGGGATGTGATGATAATTTGAAGGTGCATAATATAAGGATTGTTAGTGAACATATTCCCACAATACCATTTAGATGATACGTATTTTTGATCTATAGTGGTGCAACCAAGGGTTGAGATGTGTTTTCTTGATAAATTGTATGGTGATATCTGAAAATAATATGGTGATAGCTTTTACGACATTAAAATTGAAAATCCATGAGAAAAAAACCTAACACATGATTCAGTGTGATCTATGATCATATTTTCATTAATGGAATGGTGGAATTATCTTTTCTCAAATAAGAGTGATATATATACTATTGAGAATAAAATAGTGTATATTTTCTCTCAAAATGAGATGAATAAGAGGAAACCAGTATGGATGCTATTTATTAATGATTACGACTACTCAACACATTACCTCCCTGAGAAAGTAAACATGGTAACAACTCATTTGAATTTAATGGACCATGATAGACAATATATGATGAGGATCAAAAAATATACAATATTTATAGAATTTGAAATATTATATGTACATATTTTAATGGATGGGGTAAAATATTATCTTTTTCAAATGAATGTTTATCTATTTATACATGTTAAAATTGTGGTGGCATAGAAGAAAGATGCAAATATTAAAATTATAGTGAGAAATGTTCATATATTCAACCATGATTGTGATGGAATAATAATTTTCAAATTCTATGGTTGTATCCCTCCTATACTAGAATTAATGGAGTTGTTGTTTAATGGTCATAGTTCATCACTCTCTATTCATCCTAGAATTAGAATGATATATAAGGACACGAAAGAGTATTTGTGGTGGGATAGAATGAAGAGATATGTTACAAAGTATGTTTCTCAGCGTTTTTTATTTTATCAAATTAGGTTTCAAAGATAAAATTATAAGGGGTTATTCAAACCCTTACCATATCATAATTAAAATTTATAAACATTACAATGGAAATTTTCATCAGACATCCCTAAACATATAAAGCAAATAACACTATATGGGTTATTGTTTATAGATTTAAAAATTCATAAAACTTCATCGCATTGTATAAGGAATCTTTCTTGATTATCATAAAAGAATATATATTAATGATGTTATGAGATTACATGGAATACAACTTTCCATTATATTTAATCGGGCCCCAAAATTTTTCTTCGGAATTTAAGCGAATTTACCACCATGCTCTAAATACAAAATTATGTTTCAATACTACATATCATCCTCAGCAAATGGTCAGTTTGATTGGAAAATTTAAACTACAAAAGTGAATTTGGGAGCTTTCTCTATTGATTACAAATGTGGTTGGGATGAACACCTCACATTAGTTTAATTTTAATTAAACAATAACTTTTACTCTAGTATTCAGATGGTTCCTTATGAGGTTCACTATGGTATGAAGTGATTAACTCCAACATGTTGGAATGTTTTTTTGGAAATAATGCTATTGTAACTAGATCTAGTTAATGAAATTTCAGATAATGTCAGATATATTAATAAAACCATTATGGAAGCATAGAGTCAATAAATGGTTTATGCTGGAAAATCTATGAAAATACCTTGATATTGATATGGGTGATATGGTATTTCTGTGAATATCTTTATGGAATAGAGTTATGATGTTTGGATATGGGAAACCTAATCATTAGGTATATCCGTCCTTTAGAAATTCTTGCTCGTGTTGGGAAGGTTTCTTATCGATTGGAGCTTCCACTGAATCTCTCTAATGTTCACGATGTAACACCCCAATGTTTAGAAATATATTTAATATAATTAGTCAAACACTAAGCCTCTACATAATTACACTTTATTAAAAATATATTAATAAACTAGTTGTTAAAATAATTTGTCTACATATGAGTTTAGATTTTTGAAAAAATGGGCATACTTTATTTTAAATTTATTCGTTATTTGGAGTTTGATAGGAACAACTTAATATTTAGTGAATAGAAGCATAATGTAATGAATAGTAAAATAACATTATGAATAGTAAGTTTACTAAATGTATTGTAAACTCACACAAGAATCAATATTTAAAAAACATCATCTTATAATTGATAATATAATCATTAAATATGTGTTGGTATTTTTGTTAGTCATAAAAATTTAATAACAATTTAATGATTAATTAAATAACTTAAATGAAAATTAATTTTTATACAATGTATTATTAAATTATTATTTTATTATCTTATAGTTAAAAGATAATTTTATGATACTTTGATAAATTATTCATGGTGATATAAAATAAGTTATATATTTAAATTATTATTCTCTAATAAATTATGATTTTAATTAAAAAATGAATTTCTCATATTT